>OY728125.1:1553545825-1554918325 GCA_963277665.1 Viscum album | reverse complement strand
TATTGAATGTTATTTTGAACCAGTGCTCACTTACATCATCCATGACTCAATCGAGACTCAAACATTTAGGTTTTTAGCATTTATCGTAAATTATCATATTTTACTATTCACAAAAAATTCAAGTTATTTAGAAAAATACCAAAAATAAACCTAACCATTTTTTGAAATTTATAATTAAAAAATGAACTCCATTTTATGAAAATAATTTTATAAATATGATTAATTAAACTTTTAATTAAAATCATCATTTACTTTGAAAATACAGATTTTAAAATTATAACTGATTTTATAACACTTTGAAAAATTACTTAAGGTCTCATAAAATTATCTTAAAATAATAAGACGTAAAAATATTAATTTATGAATAAATTTTATGAAAATAAATTTTCTTTTAAATTATTAAATTAATCATAAAATTGTAATTAAATATTGATGACTTATTAAAATACCAACACTTAATTAATAATTTCTAAAACATTTATTTACTTAGACTATGATATAATTATACTATGATTTTATTTATAATATTCCTAAATTTCATTTATAATTCCATGGGTGTGGTTATTATTCATCTCGATAGCTTACTATTCATAAGGGTCATATTACTATTCCTAAGGTCAAGTTACTATTTCATCGGTATTGGATTCTTAACTTCTAGAAATACTTCTTATTTTATTAATTATTCATTTATAAAGTTTTTATTATGGTCTCTAATTGATTTTATGTGATTTATAATATGTGAAATTACTATAATAAGTGAGAAATTCCTTTGATAAAAATTTGGGTTGTTAAATTCCTTTTGAAATTTCACCCTCAAAATTTTATTTTACATAAACAGGTGAGGGTACTTCTCCTTCATCGCCTCCTATGGTTCCCAAGTTACTTATTCATAGTTATAGTTCATCTACAACACTTTTACAAGGTGTATTGTCTTTTTTAGTAGAAATTTATCTCTTTAGTCCAGAATCTTTACTGGTTGCTCCTCATAAGAGAGATCATCTTCTAGTAGTACCACCTTTGAGTTTAGTACATGTGAGGGATTTTGTATGTACTTCATCAAGAGTGATACATGGAATACATCATGAACTTGATCCATATTTGGTGTAATTGAAAGCTGATAAGACATGGCTCTTATGTGATCAAGGATCTTAAAGGGTCCAATGTACCTTGGGCTTAGCTTCCCTTTCTTTCCAAACTGCATGACCCTCTTCCATGGTCATATTCGAAGGAAGAATTTATCTCCAACGTCGAATTCCAAGTCCCTTAGAAGGTTGTAAATATAAATATTTTTATGAATCTAAGAAGATTTGATATGATTCTATATGTCTTGAACCTTATCTATTATCTCTTGCACAAGATCTGGTCCAAGTAGTTTATTTTTCCAACTTCATCCCAATAGGTTGGAGTTCTACATCGATTTCCATATAGAGCTTCATATGGAGCCATCTGAATACTCAATTGGTAGATATTGTTATATGAGAACTCAACCAATGGGAGATATTGATCCCATCCACCTTTGAATTCTAAATAGAAGGCTCTTAGCATATCTTTGAGTGTCTGAATAGTCCTTTCAGATTGGCTATCAGTTTGGGGGTGATAGGACACACTGAAATTTAATTTAGTACTCAAATAATTTTGGAGACTCCTCCAAAACTTATATGTGGACCTAGGATCAAAATCAGAGATAATAGATATTGGAACCCCATGGAGTCTCACCACTTCCTTCACATATATCTTAGAAGGTTGTTCAAGTGAGAGATCTTCCTGACTAGTGATAAAATGGGCAAACTTGGTGAGTCGGTCCACCACAACTCATATCGCATTGTTTCCTTTGGATGTCTTCAAGAGACCCATGGTAAATTCCATAGGAAATTCTCCTATTTTCACATGGTTATAGGCAATGGTTTCATCATTCCTTTGGACTTATGTCACTATAATTTAACTTTCTAAAAAATTAATCACCATGAGATATACTCAACAATATCCTTATTCATGTTATCCCACTAGAAGTGTTCTCAAAGATCATGGTACATATTTTTACTCCTAGGATGGATATATAAAGTTGATCTATGTGAATTGTCCAATAAATCCTTTTTTATCCTCTGTGATGAATGAACACAAAGCATCATTACAAACAGAATCACATTATCATCATCAATATGTAACTCTTTAAGCTTACCATCCTTTAATGTATTCACATTCTTTTGTAACTCTGGATCATCCCTTTGTGCCCCCTTAATCTTCTCTTGGATAGATGGTTGAGAAAAAATTTCGATAAGGTATCTTGTATTCCCTGCCATTATGATTTCAAAATTCATCCTTTTAATATCCATTAATATAGGGTCTTTCTCAATCTGCAACATGGATAAAGTAGTAGGTTATTTTCTGATAAGAGC
The DNA here is from genome assembly GCA_963277665.1 of Viscum album. Classification (NCBI taxonomy): domain Eukaryota; kingdom Viridiplantae; phylum Streptophyta; class Magnoliopsida; order Santalales; family Viscaceae; genus Viscum; species Viscum album. The sequence continues at coordinate 1,554,915,929 of OY728125.1, read as the reverse complement.
ATCAGCTACCTTGTTCACCTTGACAAGATGATATTGAATGGAGAAAGAATAGTCTTTGATTAGTTCTAAAAATATCCTTTGATTCATATTGATCTCCTTTTGTGTGAATATATACTTTAGGCTCTTGTGATCAATATATATGTCACACTTCTCACTATAGAGGTAGTGCTTTCAGATTTTCAAGGAAAAAATCACAACTGTTAGCTCCAAATCATGCGTAGGGTAGTTCTTCTCATGGATCTTCAACTTACATGAGAAGTATGCTATCACATTATCGTTTTTCATGAGTACACAACCCAAGTCTTTCTTAGAAGCATCACTATTTATCATAAAACTTTCTGAACTTTTAGGTAATGTGAGTACAAGTATAGTGTTAATCCTTCTCTTTATCTCCTTGAATCTTTCCTCGCATTCTTCTATCCATACATGCTTTACCCATTTCCTTGTTAACTTAGTTATAGGTCTTGACAATCATGAGAAAAGTATCACAAAATTTCGATACTACCCTGCTAAGACAAGAAAACTGTGAATTTCTATGACCCTAGAGGGTCGGGGCCATTCCTCAATTGCCTTTGTTTTTTAGGGGTCTATAGAAATTCCCTCACTTGTGATCACATGTCCCAATAATGTGACTTACTGCATCCAAAAGTCACACTTTATGAACTTTGCATACAACTTATCCTTCCTTAATTTCACCGACACAAGCCTTAGATATTTTTCATGCTCCTCCATGCTCTTAGAGTAAATGAGAATATCATCGATAAATACTACCAAAAATTTGTTGAGGTAATGTCTAAAGACTCTATTCATCAAATACATGAAGATTTTAGGGGAAATAGTAAGTCCAAAGGGCATTATCAAAAACTCATAGTGACCATACCTTGTACAAAAGGAAATCTTCTAAATATCTTGCTTCTTCACCATTAGATGATGATATCCAAAATCGATATCAACCTTTGAGAGGTATTGAGCTCCTCATAACTGATCAGACAAGTTATAAATCCTTGGAAGAGGATACTTGTTCTTTATGATGATCTTGTTGAGTTCCTGATAATCGATACACAACCGCATTGATCCACCCTTCTTCTTGAAAAAGAGCACTGGTTCACCCCAAGGTGATGCACTAGGGTGTATGAACCCTTTGTCCAAACTCCCTTGTAGATGCTTCTTTAACTCATCCAATTCGATATGAGCCATCCTATAGGGACACTTTGAGATTGTAGTTTCTCTGAGTATGAGTTCTATTGATAACTCTACCTCAAGATCTAAGGGAAGTCTGGGTAACTCTTCTAGAAATAAATCACTATATTCCCTTATAATGGGAATTTCATCTAGGTTGATAACTTCCTTTGACCCAAGAATTTGGGTGAGGTATGCTTCTTCACAGGGAATCAACACCCACACCATTGAAGGATTTTCAAAAGGAGATTCATGGTATTCCTTTAATTTGTAGAGGATCATGGGATGGTTCGGATTATGAAAATATATTTAATTTTCTTGAAATTTGATATATGATCTATATAATGAGAGACAATCCATTCCTATTATATAATTGAATTACACCAAGGGAAGTATTACAATATTTTCTAGAAGAATATTCCCACATACTCCAATATGGGAAGAGTCCAACACTTGGGTTAAAATTATTGCACCACTTTGTGTTTTTACAGATATATCTACTTCAAGGTTTTAGGGCTTCGATTCAATAGTTCTAGAAAACTTGAAAGATATAAAGGAATGCATAGAACTAGAATCAAATAAGAATTTTTCCATTCTTAAGTGAATAGGATGTGTACTTTTTATGACTTCATTTTCTTACTCCAGTTCCACAGTAGTGATGGAAAAAGATTTACCTTACTCCTTTAGCTTTGGTGGCTAATGACGCTGATTACCCTTGAGAACTCAAGGTTTAGTGCACTATTTTTCATAGTTCCCCTTCTCCCTAAAGTTGTAGCATTGGACCATTTGTGGTTCTCTCCTTTCCTCTAGTACATTATCCTGCTTCCTCATGTATGTTAGACATTCATGAGTTGGTTTCCTTCTCTCCCACACTTTAAGCATTTCCCCATACCTTTGAGGTATTTCCCATTATTCCTCTTCCCACATTTTTGACATATGGGTGGTTGAGTTTTATTTCCACATTTCTCATTAGATCCTCCGACTTGAAACTCCATATTTAGTTTCTTATCACCATAGCCATGGGACCATTCTCCAAACGCTATCTCCACTTTGAGATCACATCGTACAACTTCTTCATAACTCCCAAAGTCTTGAATTATAAGATCTTTTTGAAGTTGTGATTTTAAACCACTAAAGAATATATCAATTTTTCTATCATTTTAATAACAAAACTTGAAGCGTACCTTGAAAGCCTTGTGAAATTTGTTTCATAGGCCATGAAACACTCTCGTTCCTTTTTCTTTAGCTCTATGAATTATCTATACATCTTTTTATAAAGAGTTTTAGGGAAATAATTGGTAATAAACATTATCTTAAAGTCTTCCCACTCGATATCTTCAATTTTTTCCCTCGTCTTGGTGTTCTTAATCAAATCCCACCATTTATTGGCTTCTCCATATAGATGGTAAATAGAAAGATTTACCTTCTCCATCTTAGAACATTGAAGAATATAAAAGATCATATCCATTGAGTTGAATCACTATTCTACAACTAGTGGATTGGAAGATCCACTAGACATTGGTGATCATTGCCATAGAAAACGCTCAATATCCAACTGCTCATTATTTGGTGAAGGAGGTTATTCCAAATTATTCAGGTTATTGTTCAAAAACTAAGATAGATGGGTAATCATCACCATGAAATTTTTAACTCTAACTCCCAAAGAATTAGGTATTTCATTCATGAAATCACTTCATTATCCCTCACACAGGTTGTTGGCCTAGTTTCTCCTGGTTCCCACCATTTTCTAAAATAGAAAAGGTTAGAACAAAACATAAGTCAACAAGTCATGAATAAATAATATATTCCTTTGTTCATTTAATTCTAAAGGCATATCTTGTGGGATCCCTATGTTTAGAATTTTCTAAAAAAATCCTCTTGGGTGCTTACTTATACTTAGTCTCATACTAAGGGTTTTCACTAAGGTTCTATAATCCTAATTCCTAAATTAACTAAATGATCCTTTGATACCAACTATAGAAACCCTTTTTTCATACATTAATATTACATAAATTTAAAGAAAAAAACATAAAATCATTACATAATAAGGATCCAAAGGTTTAGTGTCTTGGGAAAATTATGACCATACATAACATTTAAAACATAAACATTTATTTAATTCCTTATCCTCTAGCTTATTATTTTCCCTTGAATTCTCCTTAGTACAAGTAATCACCTGAGGATATAAATTAAAAAGGGGTGAGCTAAAAGTCTAGTAAGAGGATAGATAAGAAAATGAAACAATATAACATGGGGTGGGAATAATAATTATCATAATAACATAGTAATATGATCATAATCATGAGAGGAATCATTAAGAAAATACTTGGAATGTGGAAATGCATAAAAATGAAACATCATGTCTTAGTGGTCAACAACCACATATAGTTCTGAACAAAGATAGCATCATGTTCATGCATATTTCACTTTTATCATGAGATATATTATATTAACCAATTCAATTGAGCATTATATAATTCTGGGTGCACCCATCACATCATAACATTTACATTGTGCTATATAATTCCGGGTGCACCCGTCACATCACAACATTTACATTATCATGAATACCACATAAAACATATATAAATATTGAAAATATAATAACCCATGGAAAGTAATGAGTTTAATTTCATAAGAATAAATTCATAAAATTTTGGTTCCTAAATAAAATATGTAATAACATACTTGATATAAGAATTATCAACCTTGAGTGAAGAAAAAAATCTTGAGAAGTAAAAGGTGTGTTTGAAAGAAAAGTTCTTTTGAAAAACATTTTTTTTTTCATAAACTCAAGAAGAAAACATGTATATACTATAAAAGGTAAGTTAATTATAAATAAATTATTTTTAATGTATAACCATACTTAAAATGTAGTTAAAGAGGGAAAACCGAAAGAAAGAGAGTTGGGTTCGAGAAATCTCCTTACCTTTTTTCTGAAAGCTTTCTTTATGTTAATATCATGTATAATCACATTAGATCCATTAATTAACAATTAAAGAACCTTTTATACATAAATATTATTCATTATGGTTTTATTTTTTTCTTTTATGGGCCTTTGGATGAGTTATAGAGTTTAATTTCATTGTTTAGGAGCATTCATTTTCATGGTTTTCATGATCGATTCACTTGTATTCATGAACGGAAGTTCATGTAAAATGTGAATAAATATCTAGAATTGTTATTATATGTTATTAATGATATTATATAATTTTAAAATATCTTATAAATAATTTTATTATATACCATGAGGATTAATCATTAGAATAAGTTAATGTTGATCATTTTAGGTTAATTTTGGTGGTTTTTCGATCACAACAAACTCTTTTTGTTTATAATTTAGTATTATGTATAAATGTTGGTTCTATAACATAAATAAAGTTTTATTATACACATTAAAATATTTTATAAACCATTAAATGGTTTTATTAACATCCTTTAAGTCTTTTAAGGAAAATAAAATTGTGTCACCCATGATGTAGGTAAATTGACACATCACGGGTGACAATTTCATTTTTATAATAAAAGAGAGAGTGGGAGAATTTTAATGATGTATATTCCATTAACATGATATAATTACAATATATTTTAGTTAATTGAGTTATCATGGCATTTTTATGAAGTTATATGAGGAGAGAGTGAGAAAAGAAATGAAATTGAAAGGAATTTAAAAGAAAAAGGGAGAGGATTTTCCTCTTGAATTCTCCTCTTGAGATCCTCCTCAAGGCACCTAGGATTGGTCTTTTAATGATAAAAAAATCTCCTGGATGTGTGGGAGGGGATAGGTAAGATTTTTTGTCAGAATTTTTGCAAGGATCAAAGCTTGAGAGGTGTGAGGAGAAGAGGGTGTGAGGGGTGGTATTTATAGTTAAGGAGAGGGGTGTTTTTTATTATTTTAATCACAAGTTTATTATTTTTCTCAAGACAAGAAATAGTGATACTTATTGTGAGTAAATAAATTAATTAGTGCATTTTAGTTTGAATCAATGGTCACTTACATCATCCATGAAAAATCATGACTCAAAAATTCAGGTTTTTAGCATTTATCGTAAATTATCGGATTTTACTATTCCCAAAAATTCAAGTATTTTAGAAAAAAAACCCAAAAATTAACCTTAACAATTTTTGGACATGTATAATTAAAAAATGGACTCCAATTTATGAAAAGAACTTTCTAAATGTGAGTAACTGAATTTTTAATTAAAATCATCATTTCCATAGAAAATATAGATTTTAAAATTATAATTGATTTTATAACACTTTAAAATTTTACTTAAAGTCTCATAAAATTATCTTAAAATAACAAGACATCAAAATATTAATTTATGAATATATTTAATTCATATAAATTTTCTTTTAAATTATTAAATTAATCATAAAATGTTAATTAAATATTGATGAATTATAAAAATACCAACACTTAATTAATAATTTATAAAACATTTATTTACTTAGACTATTATATAATTATACCATGATTTTATTTATAAGATACCTAAATTTTAATTATACTTCCATGGGTGTGGTTACTATTTATTTCTCTAGTTTACTATTCATAAGGGTCATATTACTATTCCTAAGTTCAAGTTACTATTTCATCGGTATTGGTTCCTTAACTTCTAGAAATACTTCTTGTTTCATTAATTGTTCATTTATAAAGTTTTTATTATGGTATCTAATTGATTTTATGTGATTTATACTATGTGACATTACTATAAGAAGGTAGAAATTCCTTTGAAAAAAATTTGGGTCGTTACAGGGAGTGCATTTATCATTGCTAGCTAAAATCACTAAGAAAAGAAACCATTATCAGTGCTAAATAAAATCAATAATAAAAGGAAACCCTTTGTCAGATCTATTTTTAGCATTGATAAAGGTACCCCTTTATCAGTGATTTTATTTATACTGATAAAGGTGTGTTATCTATCATAAAGCACTTGTTTTTAGCATAAACGAAAGTTAGCCTTCATAAAAAAATTATATATTATAAAAAATCATATTTTAGTGTATAAATATATTTATATTTATATTTATATAAAATATGTTATTAAATATGATTTATATAATACTAAATATGCATTTACACTTAATATGTAATCGATTTAGTGAAAATGGTTTATAAAATAAGTAAAAATTAATTTTAATAAAAAATTAACTAATTAGTATGGAGTAATATATATTTAATAAAATTTTAGTGATTAAAAAACTAATAAATTAATTAATCTCTTAAGATAAGTTGAAAACAAGACTTTGACGTCAAATGACCATAACTTTATATCTGGGCATCTATTTAGGATCCAAGTAATGTCAAATTGAAGCCTGCAAATAGATTCACACCATGTTGACTATAGAGATTTGGGTCGCTGTTTTTTTAGTCCAGAAAAGGCTGAGAAGGCCTCCAAAACTGAGTTTTTAGTTAGGATACCCTGATTTTTTAATATTAGATGGAATTTAAACTTTGTTTAAGGAGGTATTCTTGTTTTTTCAGTAGAGACTAAATTTATTCATAGGAATTACATTCATATAGATATTGTGGTTTTGAAATTTTATCATTCTTCATATTGTAGTGATATTTATAATTAAATTTATATGTATATATATATACATATAAAAACTTAGTTGTATAAATAAATATTTGAACATATTTACATGTAAAATATATTTTTAAACATATAAACCATATGTAAGGAATTATTATCAATTTTATTTAAAAAAATATCAACCATTTTAATTACCTTATTAATAATGTATGGATATCTATATATACCTAAACAAGTGTATATATAATGTTTATATATAAATATATATTTATTTGTTTGTGTGTATTAATAAATAGATATATATTTATTTATAATTTAATAATATATTTAAATGAATATTAATATATATATATATATTAAAATAAGTATATATTGAAATTTATATATATATACATATATATTAAATATTTCAATATATAACAACTAAAATCCTCTAAACTAGTGGTATTGTGTACTTGTTGTGTGTTTGTATACATGTATGTATCATTATAAATTGCAAAAAATATATATTAAAATATATACACTTTCATATATATAGACACACACACCTATAAATATATAGAGAGAGGGAGGGAGAGAGAGAGCCACACACGCACACATATATATATACACACACACACACATATAAATTTATTTATAGAACATTGTTAATTTTATAAATATATTATTAACCATTTATATGTAAATATACAATTATACATAAATATTTAAATATATACTTAAACATATAATATGTAAATATGTAAATATATAAACATATTTTACAAATGTATTTAAAAATAATTATATAATTTTATATAGTTATATGAATAAATATAAAAATAAATAAATATATATATAAATAAATAAATAAATAAATATTTCATAAAATGTTGGTGAAAACAAGATACAATAATGGTAAGAGCATTCATCCTGCATGAAGGAGGTAACGGGTTTGAATATTCATGGGTGTGAGGATGCGTAAGGTTGTGTAATTAAGTGGATCACTGATGAGGGGGGATAGGGCATTGATAAAGTGGTGGGGGTGGCGGGATAGGCAATGGAGGGGGGTCACAGGCTTCCAAAATTTAAAAAATATATTTTTTGTGTTTTATGAGTGCTAGAAACTAACACTGATAAAAGGGGAACTAATAAAGGGGGTGGGTTTTAAAAAAAAAATTTAAGTTTTATCAGTGCTAAAAAAGTGTTAATAAAATTCATATTTATCAGCACTGAAAACACTCTGATAAAAGGCCTCCTTTATCGGTGTTTTTTTTAGAACTGATATATGTGGTTTTTATCATCACTTTTTTTAGCGTCGATAAATGAAATCGAATTTTAAGGTCACTTACAAAATTACTGCTTTTTTTAGTGCTGATAGATATGAATTATAGAACTGATAAAAGGTACTTCTTTAGTAGTATTTTCAGCATGGCCATAGGGGTTATGACACAAATCCCCTCGCCCAAGGTTACCTTATGGCATAACCCACTAGGTTGTGGCATAAATTCCCACCCTCAGCCTCTGGTTGTGGTGCATAATATGACCCCATGGTGCAACCAACATTCAAAAGTATCCTGACAGTCCTACCTCCCTCGCACCCTCCATGGTGCAACCCACCCACTATGGCACAATGCTTCCCCCATGAGAACCCTCATGGTTTATCCGAGACTCCATAGCGCAGCACTCCTCAAGATAGTTATTGACTCCCTCTGTATTTGGGATCCTACAAGGTGAAACCCTTGGCTATGGAACAAACTCCCCACCCCTTCTAAAAACAAACTCCCATAACACACTCCATGCTACAACACCACTGGGCTATGGTGTGATATTTTCCTACAACCAAAATTGGCAAAGGAAGAACCCCAAACCCACCCCAACATTCACTTGAGAACCTAAAACAATTTTTGGGCCTTAATCTGCATCCAAAAAAACTCCATTATATTTCCTGATGGTTAGATTTCTGATCTATGTCTCAATTCATGAAATCTCCCCTACTTCAGAATAAAAATTCAAATTTCTTCTAAAATAGTTACTCAAAAATACATAGATAATTACATACCTCATCAATGATTCTCAAACTTAAGAAGTGCACACATTACTCAATCTCTAACCATCATAATATCCTAATACATAAAAATATGCATTTAATTAATTAATTAACCATTCCTTGATAAATACCATAATTGGACTGGTATGGGTGAATCTTACCAAACAATGATGTGACACCAAAATTGTAACCAATGGAATCAAGATGATCCACAACACACTCTCGGTTATCCTAAAACCAAAATACCAAAATTATATATCAAACCCATCAGTTAATTTCACCCTAAATTTATGGAATTATAATAATAATCCAATGGATGATTCTCCTTTAATTAAATGGAAATCAATGGTATGATTCTTTCCTTCATGAGCCTCCTCTATCCCTTGCATGATAAATTACTCTCATATCAGTCATATTTAATCATTATATAGTTAAATATGACATAAATTCATAAATAAAACAATTCTAAATGAAATTAAATAGGTTAAGTAGAGAAGTGGAGAAGATATAGGATAGATCATACCTCAATCAATGAGTTTGATCCCTCCCAAACCATCTACACCAATAGAGGAAGAAATTGGAAATAGAAGACAAGGGGAAGGTCTCCTTCCTTTTATTTTTTGGCTAAAATAAAAAACCATAAATGGGGTTTATAAAAAATACCCCTTAAAATACCATAAGACCACTTATTTTAGGTAGGGAGTCTGTTAAACTTCTAGGATGATGATAACCCACACCAGAGTTCCCTTAAGTCGCCTAGTCCCCAATGCTCACCAATCACCTTCTAATGGTTTGGTTATTAGCCAATATATGACTATCAAAATCTTGGAGGCCTCTACCAAGGTTCTGGTGGATTCTGTAGTAGACCGCCCTTATCACCTCCTTTATATGATGCCCAAAAATCCACTCTGGATCTTTTATTTTAATCACTTTATTTTGATTTTATATATAGCCACTTTAACTAAAGTGGAAAACTAGTACATTTACACCACTAATACAACAACACCCACTCAATACTAGAAGAATATAATTTGTCGACGCTGAAGACCTCATAACTCATAATCATGGTTTTTCATGTCAAATATTATCTTGTAAATAGAGTTGGGTGATTGGTTGTTAGAAAAAAAAGGAAATTAAGAAAACCAAACAAGAAATAAAAATAAAATCATAGCTATAGTTCCCTCCCCACAACTTTTTTTTCTCAAAAAATATTGCTAAAAGTGTTGTATCATTAATTATAATAAAAACATCATGAGAAAATAAAGTTCAAGAAAATTTTTGTAGCACCCCTAGTTTGAGCTACATCGTTGTTTTATGCATTTTCTTATATGTTGGAGTCAATTGTTTAGGTTTCTGGAAGTTTTCGGAGGAGTTAGTGGAGTAAAGTTGAACTGCATAGCTGTTATACAGTGAAGAGGCATATCCTACCCCATAAGGGGAGTCATTATAGTATGGATATGTGTGTTGCGGTGTAGGTGAATCTTGAAGGAGAGTTTAGTGCCACTTCCATTTTTTGCATGGCTACTTCATGTAGTTGGGTTGTGGTGTAGTGCTAGTGGGTTTTATAGAGTAGAGAGATAGGTTGTGTTGTAGGGGGCTGGGTGGAGGAGTTTTTTGTTATTTCCTTTTTTGGGTAGTTGTGTTATGGAGATAGGATTCACTACAACCCCCTTCATCATTCTTAAAACCTATAACATAATGGCCTTCTCTTTACTATGGCCCTTTTCCACAATTTTTCATATATGTGGCATTGATATTGCATCATATCTCAGATGTTCCTTTTACCTGCATCATTATGTCATGGTCCCTTTCATTTCATTGTGCTCTATTGATTTTCTTTCTTTTCTATATCGTGTGGGTAGGATTTTTTGTAGTCTTATATTTCTAGCATGGGTATAAAATCCCATATAGCAGTTGTAAATTCCTTTTTTGGGTGATGAATCTTCTCATATCATCTTCTAGGGATACCCTAGGTGTTTTTCAGTGATCTTTGATGTTTGGAATCATATTCCAATTGATCTTTGAGTGTTTGATTATAGAAATTAAATTTTAGGATCCCATTCTTCTTTATCATCCTAAATCTTCTTGGTATGTCTTTAAACGAACCATAAATCATTTTTGGTATACATATTTATGGTAGTTATATGAGTTTTAATGTGATATTCTTGGATTTTAATAGAAGAATGTAAGTAATAGTTGATATCAGTGTAATTACCTTAGATCCTTAGTCAAGAAAAAAACCAAGGTAGGTGGATTCTCTCTCATATCCACTTGTTTATAATTTGAAGGATTAGTTTTATTAAAAAAAATTGTGGATTTTATATGGTAACATTGTGTGATTTCATGAAGGAAACCTTTTGGTGTGTGTTTTAGAAAAATAGGAAATTAGATGGATTTTGCAAAACCCCTTTGAAGATAATTTAAAAATAATGGTTTTAAAATTATAAAATGGTTTTGATATAAGAAAATTATTTGATGAAATTTTTTTAAAGTATTACTTTACATTAAATTAATTAATATGATATATGGTCTTAGTATATATGGTTTTTGTGAGTTCATTTGTATTGTAAATGACATTGAAAAAGGGTTGTGTGCCATTGGGGCATATGGGAATTGGTCATCTTATGATGACTTGGTGGATTGGTGAAAAAATTATCATGAGTATGGAACTATTTCCTTTCATGCATGTATGTGTGGGAGTGTGTGAGTGTGATTCATGGATGGGTATTCCAATAGGAAATAAATAAATGATAAATTTATTAAGTTTTGTTGTTATTTTTAATAAATGTTAAAAGATTTTAGTTCAAGTATTTTTCTTTATTAAACTGTTTCCCTCATAGAAAGATGTATTTTGAACCATATCCATTTTTCCTTTTTATATGTTTTGTTTATAAAATTATGATTTATAAAATGTGATAACCAATTCTTATCCTATTTATGTGTGTTGTGAAGTCTTTGGGGGAATTCCTACTAAGTTTATACCCACCCCCTAATTGGTAACCTCAGTGCATTTTCAGATGTCATTTACCAATATATAGGAAAGGTAAATGTATCATACTTTTCTAGTGATGTCTCGTGACACCGTGAGCAAGGAATATGAAGTTGGATCTTAGAGCTAGTTTGTGTGTTGATAGGGATGATTCCACTTTTGTGTAGTTGGGTTTTTTTTCATTTTGGTCTCTTTGGGATGTTTTGTTTTATTTTTTTTTGTCAATATGATATGATTTTACTTTTTGGTTATTCCTTTGAGTTGTATCTTTTATACTCATACATCATATAGACTGTCTTGGTTGTTGATTACCTTGTTTTGTTTATTTTTTTATTCCTTTTTGTAAAATCATCCCATGATGTGATCTTAAGCCCTTGACATTTATTTCCAACCTTTGGTGTCTTGGGGATAACACCTAATGTTAGTGTCACTTTGTCTCTTCTAAAGCCAATGATTTAAGGAGGTATATTACAAATGGTATCATTCTTGTTCGGTATGTATGTCTCTTAGAAAGGAATCAAAGAGATAGAATTATTAGAATGTATAACTTAAAAATATATAGCTATAATTAAATTAAATTTACTGGGGGTTTTAGGTACAAAAGTGTTCTAAAAACCTTCTAGGTGTGTTGTTATCTCATCATCATGGGTATATCTAATGATTATTTCATATCATACATTTTTAGTGAGACTTCCCACTAGGAATGTATTGTTCATTTTGAATTTGATGGTCTATGAAAAAAGGTTTAAATGGTTTATTTTTTAAAATAATAGTTAATTCTTGATGCTTGTGGTGATTTGGAAAATTTATCTAAGCCTTCAGTTGTTAGTGAAGTATTGAATAAATATAGTTTCGTTCTAGTTATAGATAATGGAACCATGTAGACATAATAATAATTATCCAGAAGAGTCTATGAAAAATGTGTTTGCACCTAAGCCACTAGTGAACCAACCAATTATTCAAATAATTGTTTAGTATTTTCAAGCTATTGAATCTGGGCTACAACTGAATACTTATTCTAAGATAAATGTTCTCTATATTAAGAAGTATACAAATATGGTGGATATAGAAATTGTGGAGGAAGGAGATATTTATGGAAACATGACTATAGGGATAAGTTGTTCCTTTCCAATGGAACTATTGGTGCCAAGAATCCTTCTAAGACATTGAGGTTCTTCTTACATCAGCACCTATCCTTACATTGATAGAGTTGGGATAAGGGAATGTATTATATTGTGATGCATCTGGATCTAGGTTGGGATGTATTCATATGTAATGAGATAATGTTGTTTCTTATGGATCATGATATTTATGAGTACATGAGAAGAAATTTTTGACACATGATTTATAATTGGTTATTGTAGTTCATTTCTTAAAGGTTTGACATCGTTATCTTTTTGGTGAGAAATTTATGGTATTCACAGATCATAAGTGCTTGAAGCACATTTTATCACAAAGGTATTAGAATATCAAGAAATTTATATGGATAAAATATCTATAAATTTTTTTCTTTGACTTGATGTATACATTGGGAAAAGTAAACTATGTAGCGGTGCATTAAGCAGGGAGTCATACAATATGTTAGCTAAAAAGTATTTGGATGCATGGAATCTAATATCGGTTATAGCTAATATGCATCTGGATTATGTTGATAAAGGTGATTTCATGGTTTTATTTCTAGTTTCTCTTATTATTGATTTGATTGAGTAGGTTAGACATACTGAGACATCCGATATTGAATGTTTACCCATGAGGTAAAAACTCAATGGTGAGGATACCATTGAGGGATGGATGATCGTGTTTTCTTGAGAATACCTCCAAGACTAGGGAATTGATGTTTTGGTAGACAAGGTAAGTTTTCTCCATGGTACATTTTTTCTTTTGAGATACCTAAATGAGTGGGTGATGTGGATTATCAGTCGAATCTACTATTAAAGTTCATTTCTATGCACAACATGTTATATGTATCTTAGTTAAAAAAGTAGCATATTAACCTTGACCGTGTGGTTCTATGGGACCATGTTGAACTTGAATTAGATTCTACCTTGATTTATGTACCGTTACATATTTTGGATAGAAAATAGAATCTTCTATGTGGTAAAATCATCAGTTTGGTATGATTTTTATAGAAACATGGTTAGATTTGAGATGAGACATAAGAGAATGAAAAGGAAATGCTAGAGAAATATCCTGATATCTTTCAAATAAATGTTAGCATTCTACTTTATGAGGATATAAAGATCAATGGTGGAGAGAATATATCACCCCTATTTTGAGTTATTCCATAGTTTTATACATTTTCTTATATGTTGGAGTCAATGGGTAAGGTTTCTAGAAGTGTTCAGAGGAGTTAGGGGAGTTAAGTTAAACCAAACTGTTTTTCTATAATGTAGAGGGATACCATGTACCATAAGGGGGGTTGTTTCTATGTGTAGGTGTGTTCTATGGTGTAGGGGGTCCTAAAGGAGGTTTTAGTGCCACTTCTATTTTCATCATGGTTATATCATGGAGTTGGTCTATGGCGTAGCACTGGTGGGTTATGTAGCATGGAGAGCCTGACTATGGCATAGGGGGTTGGGAGGAGGAGTCTAGAGATACTGCCTTTTTCAAGGTAGTTGCATCATGTAGCATGTCTATAGTGAAACCATCATCATCATTCTTAGGTCTTGTAGTATAGTGACCTTGGCTACACCATCGCCATCTTCCCGAGTTTTCTAGATCTATGGCATGGAGCTCACTATAGATCTCAGACATTCCTTTGATCAACACCACTGCGGTGTAGTCCCTTACACTACATCATGGTCTAGTGTTTTTACTTTTTTTCCTATGTCATGGTGGGTAGACTATATCATGGTCTTATATTTATAGTCTGCATATAAAATCCCACCTATCGGTTGTAAATTTTTCTTTTGTTGAAGAATCTTCTCCTCTCAACTTCTAGGGCTACCCTAGGAATTTTCTAGTGATCTTCGATGTTCGGACTCTTATTCAAATGGATATTTTAGTGTTTAATTATAGAAATCAAATGTTAGGAACTCGATCTTCCATATCATCTTGTATCTCCTTGTGTTTTCTTTAACAAAACCATAGATTGGTGTTAGTAGTCAGATCTATAGAAATTGAATTGTTTTTAATGTGATCTTTTTCTATTTTAATAGAATAGTATAAGGAAGAGTTTAGATCAATAGTATTACCTTAGATCCATAGTCAAGAAATAGAATTCAAGGTAAGTGGATTCTCTCTCATATCCACTTTATAGAACTTTAAGTCTTGGTTTTCTTAAAAAAAATCTTATATTTTTTATAGTGTCATTGTGTGATTTCATGAATTAAACCTTTTGGTGTGCATTTTGGAGAAACAGAAAATTGGATGGATTTTGGAAAACCCCTTTGATTATAATTTTAAAATGATGGTTTTAAAATTATGAAATGGTTTTTATGCAAAAAAATTGTTTTATGAAATGTTTTAAAAGTGTTTATTTATGTGAAATAAATTAATATGATATATTGTATTGACATACATGGTTGGAATGAGTTTATTTTCATTGTATATGACCTTGAGAAAGTGTTTCGATCCATTGGGGCACATGAGAATTGGTCACCTTGTGATAACTTGGTAGATCGATGAGAAACCACTCATGAGTATGGAACTATCACCCAGAATGAAAGTGTGTGTTTTTCATTGTATATGACCTTTAGAAAGTGTTTCGAGCCATTGGGGCACATGAGAATTGGTCACCTTGTGATAACTTGGTAGATCGATGAGAAACCACTCATGAGTATGGAACTATCACCCAGAATGAAAGTATGTGTGGTCATGTGTGGGTTTGATTCGTGGATAGGTATTCTAAGAGAAAGGAAAGAAATTATAAGTTGTTTTAGTTTAGTTGATTTGTTTAAGAAATTTTAAATGATTTTAGTTAAATTATTTTTGCTTAAACTATTTCCATTATGAAAATATATTTTTTACCCATATCTAGTTTTTATTTTTATATTATTTATTTATAAAATTATGTTTTATAAAATGTTCCAACCTATTATTTTCCTAGTGGTATGTGTTAGGAATTCTGGGGAATGCCTACTGAGTTTATACTCACCGCCTACTTGGGAATCTTGGTGTGTTTGCAGATATCATTTACTAGGATACTGGAAAGGGAAAGGTATCTTACTTTTATAGTGATTCATCTTGATACTGTGAGCAGGGCATGTAGATTTGGAGCTTGGATCTAGTTCGGGTGTTGACCGGGATGATGCCACTTTGGTTTCTTTGGGTTTTGTTTCATTTTTTTCTCTTTGGGATGTTGTCCTTTGTTTTTTTTCAATATGATATGATTATACTCTTGGTTATTCATTTTAGTTGTATCTTTTATAATCATGAATAATATAGAATTGTTGACGCTCCTTTTCGTCACATTTTTCTAAAAGAATGGAAAGGGAAATGTCTTAGCACAAATTGATTCATCCTTTGAAGAAAACCTCAAAAATCGACAAAGGCATGAACGAGGCTTCAAATGCACAAGGGTCGCGCAAGTTCCATCACAGTCGCGCAAGTATACTTGCGCTCCACCTAATGGTCATGTAAGTGACTTGCGCGCCACCTAATGGTCACATAAGTGACTTGCGCACCCTAAAGGATAATCGCCCGGGGTCTTCTCCAGACTATAAATAGACCCTGTGGGCCCCCCATTTCGGGAGAAATTTTTCCAGAATTCAGATATAGAGCTCTGAACGCCCAAGTCTCTTCTACAGGTCTTCCGAACACTTATAAGGCAATTCTTTACCTATAATGGAAGGTCTAAACAAGAGGAGTAAGGTCTAAGTGTTAGAATTCACTAACACTTGCGCGCCTAAGTGTTTTACCCTTAAGGTAAATTGACACACTTGCGTGCCGCCCTACTTATTCACCATAACTTGCGCACCATCTTCTGGAAAGCCTCTAGGGATAATTCTAAAGGCATTGGTCAAGGATCGCCCAAGTATTACCATGATGGTTTACAACCGCGCAAGTACCCATGTGCCGTGCAGGTATACCTGCGCGACCAGGACTTGCGCGCCCACGCAGTACCTACGCACCTGCCAGAACTTGCGCGCCCCTGCCTTTTTGGGTGCCTTTCTTGCCCATTTAATCTCTCTTATACCATTCCACCTCTCCTATTCAAGATTAAGTCTTCAAGACATTCTTCAAAGCCATTTATGGCATGTTTTCTTGATTGACTTCCTTATCTGAAAGGAATTCTATGGAATATTTCTCAAAACCTAGTGATTTATACATCTTTATCTCACTAAATATTGAGATTTCATTCATTAAACCTCATCCTTTAAGATGAGAGAACCCCTTAACCTAGGCCTCCTTTTCAGGAGTAAGTCCCAGTCATAATTCTCATTAATTTTGGGCATCCTCCTTAGGAGTAAGCCCCAAGTCTCTTAATTTTTCAAGTCCCTTAACCTGGGCCTCCTTCTCAAGAGTAAGCCCCAGTCTTAATTTCTCTTAACCAGTCCTAATTTACTTTTTGATCTGGGTCTCTTTCTCAGGAGTAAAACCCAATCATAAGTCCCCTCCTAATTTAGGCCTCCTTTTCAGGAGTAAGCCCCAAATTAGAGTATCCAAATCTCCATAAATTACATATACCTTTATGAACCATGTTCCTGGATTTCTTCCCTGAAGTAAATCATAATCTTCATCTATTTGGGCAGTCATACATACATAAGCCCCACATCATTTCTTATGATTTCATCTTTCATGGCACAATTCTCTGGATTTACCAATACCTCTTGTTTCTCACACCGAGCATGACTCACGTGAGCTTAGAGTGTAAAAGTAATTATGACATCTTTCTTTGAGAAATCAATCATAAACATCATGATACCTTTCTCGAACTACGTGGGTTATGATTCCTTTTCTAAAACAAAGGATACGTAGGTAGCCCATCAGCGGGTATGATCCCAACTCTGAAATAATCCATGTCCTTATGAATGAAAATAAACTTTAAGTGCCCCACTGAGTGGCTTTAAAACCAGTATGGTCATCATAATGACCAAGAGACTTTTATGTATTAAAGGATACCATTGACTAAGAATCTATAAACAAATACAGATGATTCTCTATCAATGAAGAACCTCAAATACATATAAAATATTCTCTAAATTTCCTATATAGAAATCATTTATTGTCAGATCTAAAAGAAATCTCATTTTATACTTGGTAATGTAATAAGGATTCACGAACATAACTTAAATCTATAAAGAGAGTCTTGGATTAGACAATAATTCCCCTCAAAAAGGTGTGATGAGTCCAACCTCCCATCCTCTCAACCAATGCAAATTCCTAATCCTCATCAGTCTACAACTAATGAGCGCCTACCTTTGGAAAGTAGGTTCAAATAGATGTAGAATCATTGGATGTTTCCAGTTCTACGAACAAACCCGTTAGAAACCGCTTGGAATGTTTGAACCTTAAACCAATGAGGTCATACCTAATTCCAGAGGGAAACAAAAAATGGTTAACCCGATGTGAATCCTTAACCAAGTCAAAATGATGTTTTGATTATTTTTTAGGCCCCTATTTAAAACTCAATGAGAGGGCCAACAAAAACAATCATTGACATATGTTCTCATCCAAAAGATTTAGTGGATGAATTTATCTTGATTACGTCTGTTATATCAAACAGGAACCCTTTTCCAAGATCTTCTACATTTCCAAAATGGCTTCTCTTAGGTTCACATCCGTGAATACATCTGCTGTGAAAACTTCTGCTGCAAATGCCATTGCTGCTACTCCTGCTGGATCATCGTCAGCTCTGAGGACGATATCACCTACTCAACATCTTCAACGCTGGGTATCAAATGCGCTGGTTAAGGAGTACCGTCAAAACAGTACCATTCCAACTCTGGAGGCTGCCCGACAAGCCCTCCAGTTAAAAAATTCACCCTGGTCATCCGGACAATGATGACCAGTGATTAAGAAGCAGGCGGTGCTAACCACCGTCTCCAAACGTTTCAGGTCGTTATCCCCGGAACGCAATCACCATTCACTCCCATATTCTAGGGAGGTGAATGAGCAGGTCCCTCAGGGCCTTAATTCAAAGAGACAGGAGTCCTTCTCGAGGGCTCCCATCAACAATCGTCGCCAGACTCGTGCGGCAGTGTGCCCTCAACATGATGAGGGTACCGACTCCAGGCGTTCGGATCAGGTTCCTCAAACCCAGGAAGGAAAGACGAATCTCCAGAGGTGAAGTCCGGTTAACAGTGTGCAGGTTCTCATCTCTTCCATTTCCAGAGAAGTCCACCAACCTAACTTAGTGGAAAGCAATGAGTGGGCACACACACCTACCCGTTTTAATTCCTCTATCCAACAGACTCGTTTGGCATCATCACGCTAATCCTACCAGGCAATTCCGGCGGAGTATTATAGGCAAAAACATACACCTGTTTATACGTCATCAGCTAGTCAGCAGGCTCGTCTGACTACATATGATGGATCTCGTCAACCACGTTCGGTGAAGTAAAATCATTAGGCACATACACCTGCTAGTATTAATCAAGTCTACCAACAGTCTCTCTTGGTAGCACACGGAGAAGTCAGTCGGAAAGCTTCGGCGACAAACAAGAGGCAGACTTAATTCTCTGCCCCCACACTTGAGCACTATCAGGATTCACTGACAGGAAAAGGAGGACAGGAGCAGGCACATACACCTACTCCAAGCACGGAATGGACGTATATCCCCATTCTGGTATCTGAAGTCACCAAGAATATTCTATCAATGGTGAAAGAGCATAAGAAAATCCCTGCTCATATTCTGGATGCTTTCCAGGATATTATAACAGCTTCAGCAACATATCAGGGAAAGACACATAAATCTATCCCTACTAGTGGAGTGACACATCAACAGTTCACTCCGGAACAGACACACACATCTGTTCCAGTTCAAGAGGGTTGTGGGGCATACTCCCCCATATCATAAGGATAACCAAGTCAGACACATACACCTGGTTTGAGTGGAGATAATCAGCCTAACCTAATCATTTCTCCTAAGAAGGCACACACACCTGCTAAATTGAGTAAGAATGCGTCTAAGAAAAAGACTCACCCAGCACAGTCAAGAAATCAAGAGGCAATCTGTAACAAGGCCTTTCTCGATGCTGGAGTTCTTGAAGCCCTCAGACAGTTATCTATTGGAATGAAAGATTCTACTCCCTCATTTCCCAATAGTGGGAACATTAATTCTGAAGGTCTTCAATAGACACTTCCTCATAAAGGCTTGCTTCATGACAATTCGGTCGATCTCGAAGTTTCATCTTCAGATGAGAGCCACAGGAACCCTCTGTGTGGTCAGAAGACCAAGGAGCAAGAGATCTCATCTTTTGTTGTAACCCACCATGGTGGTCCTCCCCATGATGATGAATTTCGCTGCGAAAGTCCTCTCTGCAGTAGTGATGAACATTTCCTGGAAAATGCTCTAGTGGACAATGTAGTGTCGAGAAAGCCCTCTTATCTTAAGGAACTTGCAAATGTGAAACCAGTCATGTCTGATGCTTCATCGCTAGCAAGTGAAATACTTTCTGAATCGGAAGATAGCCCAGGGTGTAGGTCATTCTCCGAACCACCCCTAAGTCATGAATCTTCTAGTTTGATCAGTGATTTCTCTACCAATCTTGTTGAATCTGATGAATCAAGAAGGAAGCACCAACTCTGGTCAAATCAGGTAGAAGAATATTCATTGAATGATAAAGAGGAAATGTTGAACATGAGAAAACAACTGGAGAAAGGTGAAGTTCCAGTCATGTTTTGGCCTCTGGCTGACTCTCAGTATGACATTCCATAGATTTTGACGGAAGATGGAATTCATGATATTCGTCTCAATATATGGAAAACTCTTTGTTAGTTGAAAAAGAAATTATTATCTTATGATGAATATGAAAATCATGTTAAGATAATAGAAGGGTTACAACATCAGATTGACTTGGAATCTCTATCAGTCTCTCGATATCTGAAGGCTGAAAAGCAGTAGAGAGTCCTTCGGCGTTCATGCCTTGGCGCACTAAGAAGATTGCGCCAGTTAATTGCCAATGCCCCATATGGTATTCATATCAGAGGATGGGGTGTTCATGGAGCACTACATTTCACTGTGCTCTCCAGTCAGCAAAGCCTGTTGAAAATAGTCTCATACAGTGTTATTGCATGTGGCCGGCCACAGTCAATGGGTTTTGTTTGTAATCAAAAGCTTTCCCAAGAACATGCCTCAACTAGTTCTTCTCAAAATCAAGAATACAGAGAAAAATTTGTTGAATTACTCCGGAATCAAGCAAACAAGAATACTGAACAGGCCTCTCGTATGGAGCAAGCACATCATCAAGTGATAGAAGTGTCAGAAATCATCCAACGGTCTTTTGAACCAGGTGATAAAAGTGGATACAGGTTGATGCATCCAGCTAATTTCAGGACTAAGTTCCGCAAGATCAGGAGAGATTTTAAGAAAGTCTCAGACATAGCATGTCAAGAGCCACCCCAGCTCGCCAGACTGGGGACTCTTTTAAACCAACCCTCAGAATCAACAAATAGGATTCGAGGAGTTGAGAAAAGGCAGTAGGAACAGCCCCAGTCCACTGGAATAGGGACTTTTTCAAATCATCAATCCCCTCCTCAGCAAAAGTAGGTCTTCTCTCGATTGGGGAAGAAGACACAGGGGAACGAAGAGCCAAATTATCAGGAGATTCCCTCCAAATTACAGTTCGTCAAGAAATTATTGAGGGATCAAATCAATAAAAGGAAATGTCTCATCAAAGACATGGAAGAAGACAATATCACAGAAATGATGATAGAAGGGATGTGATGCATTATGCATCAATAAATGTCATCAATATCGTTGTTGCTGATCCACCAGATGAGGCTCATTCAGAGGGATCATATAAAGAGCTTCTTGCTCAAGAAGGTATACTCACAAACACAAATGAAGAAGGTGTGAGTACAAAAAATCAAAGGATTACTTAGAACCTAGGTAATAATTCAAGTAACCTACTTCCCCCTCTCCTAAAGGGATCAAAAAAGAGGAAGGGAAAGAATCAGGTTACATATCCTTCCTCTGGAGAAGGATAATCGCTTTCACTAGAGAAAAGATTTGCGCAACAAGAGGAAGAAATGAAAGAATTAAGGAGGTTGAATGTAGAACTAATTCAGGGTAGTCTTCCTCCTAAGCGTGCTGGAGTCAGTCAGCTAAGGGAGTTTTTTGCAGCTACTAAGATGGATCAAGAATGTCCTCCTTTATCAGTACATCCTCACAGGTCTAATCCTATGGGTCAAGTGCAACAATAATTGGCAGTACTGCCATTAGTTGAAGTACTAGCTGCCATACCTGTCCAAGCTCCAGTCAGTGCACCTGTTCAGGTCCAAGCTCAACTGGATGTTTCTCAAAAGTTAATAACTACTATTGAGTCATTAAAATCTCGGTTAAAGACTATGGAGGGAAATCATGCATAGGTTCAAATAGAAAAGAAAGATTACCCTGAATGGGTAGATTCAATCTCTCCCCCATCAAGTTTTGGGAACCCTGTATTTCCTATTTTCAATGGATCAGGCAATCCTGAACAGCATTTGAAACATTACGTGTCTTGTTGCGATCCTATGATGGGAACTCCGGATCAGCAAGAAGCAGTGAAACTCAGATGCTTCATGCGAACCATGAAAGGACCAGCTTTTGTCTGGTATACAAGCTTGAAATCTCGGTCAATTACTGGATGGGAAGATCTCTGTCAATGATTTCTTCTTCAATTCAGCTCAACTTTTCCAAAGACAACAGTTTTTGATCTTACAAACTGTAAGAAAAGGGAGAATGAAAGAGTCTCTGATTTCATTTCTCAGTGGAAGGGATTAACATATTCCTTAAGCTTAGCACTTCCTCAAGAGGAACTATTGCCAATATGTGTGGCAAATCTGTGTGACGAATTACGCACGCCATTGATCCCTGTGAAATACGTAGGAGGGTTTCGAGACCTTACTTCAATCTCTCAATAGATTGAAGATTCTCTTATACAGACTAAGGCTAAATATCATGTAATTCCATTAGCTCCAGGAAAGAGAATGGGTAAAGCAGATACTGCTACAGTTATTCTTAAACAAGCACCTGTACCTACTTCTACCTCAAAACCTTCATCTTCTCGAAGGGATCCCCCTCCTGAGTGCCAACAACAGAGGTCGTTTTGTCAAGATAATCAAAGAGATCAAAGACGAAAACAATTTGAGTATTTGAAAAGCAAAGTTTACTCTTTCCGAAATGAACAAGTTCCTGGTTATTTCATTTCAGCTCTGGAAAATAATTTGGTTCAATTTCCAGTGCCCAAGAGGCCAAACAAGGAAGGAGATGAAGACCTTCCCAATTATTTCCCATTTCATCAAATGTTGGGGCATCCCATCCAGGAGTGTTTTGCTTTCAAGGAACTCCTGCAAAAGATGGTCGACTCGGGACAAGTCAAATTGAAAGGTTCTTCAGCTCAGGTAGCATGTGTTACTGCTACAGTTCCAGAGGAGGAAGGCGAGTGGCAAGAAGTCAAAAGCAAAAATTCACAAAAATATGATGATTGGATAGTCAGAAAGACGATCAAACTAACTCATTCTATTTTTCAAACACAATTGAAGAAACCAATTGTGCCTTCTGCCATGAATGCCACAGAAAAACCCTCTTCATCAGAGGGAAAATCCTCAAAGAAACGACACAATTCCAAGAAAGAGGAACAATCAGAAGAAGATGAGTATGTGTCAAAGCCTAAGCTGTCTTTAACTATGGAAGATTTCATGCCATCTACTTCGAAGCAACGGGAACCGCCCCATCAAACAGCACAGCCTAAATTTTCTAGTCAGGCAGAGTCTTCATCAGATGAAGAGTTGATTTTCGGTTCTGTTAATATGATTCAATTAACAGATCCATATGCCAGTTGCAGTTTCGATTATGATGAGCCTGAATTCCCTATATCAAATAGAGGAATCAGAGGATGTTCCAGAGGCTTAGGATACAGGGGAAGACGTGGATCTTTTAGAATCCACTATTCCAATTCTACCCCTGCTAGAACAGTGTACGCAGCAGAAACTCGCGGTAGAGCCCTTCAGCGAGCTCAGCAAGAACAAGCAAGTTCTTCTACCAATTGCAAATTCAGTCCTGGAATAGTTATTCTGGAAGACCGGTTGAAGGTTCCATATTCTTCCTCTTAGCAAGTAAATGGATCTAATCGGTCGAATCTTCCAAAACCAGGAATATTGCCAACTCCTATCCTGATACAAGATGCATCAACTTCCAAAGCATCTGCTTCCAAGGCACCTGTTAAACCACATGTTCATGTTGGGAAATGCAGACCTCTGTATCAAAAGTATGATGTATTGAAACACCTGGCCCAAGTACCGGACAAGTTATCAATTCTAGATTCTTTGAATTTATCAAAGGATATTTGGGAAGCACTCATTGAGGCTTTGTCAAGTCCTCAGGAGTTTGAAACTGAAATTGCTGCAGCTGAAGTCTATCACATAGAGAATAATCCTACAAAATTCCATGCAGTAATATCTTTTACTGATGAAGATGAAGATGATGCCGTGCATGGACATATTAGACCTTTGTACTTATCTGGAAAGTTCAATGGTGTAGACGTCCGAAGAGCTTTCATTGATAATGGTTCAGGAGTCAACCTCATGCCCATTCATACACTTCGTCGATTGGGCCTCACGGAATCTGATTTATCTTCTTCTACCATGATTTTACAAGGATATGATAAAAATGAACAAGAACCACTGGGTGAAGTTACACTCAGAACTCAGTTTGGATATCCTGTATCTAATTCAGATTTCATGTTTGTTGATCAAGATACAGCCTTCAACATCTTGCTTGGAAGACCCTGGCTACATCAACATGTGGTTATCCCTTCATCATACCATCAATGTCTCAAATATTGTTTTGATGGTCAAGTTGGGACATTGTATGGTGATAAGGCCCCATTCAAGACATGTGAGTCTCAATACATTGAGGTGGAATTCTATCACATGAAGGGAAAGGATAAATCCACAACCAGGGAGATTACCAAAGTTAATGCTCCATGTGGTTTGGAGAAGATCCCAGTAAATCCATTTACACATGTGAGTACAGATTATGTGTTTCCTATCATTCAAATTGACAAGATAGACCCAAATCAAAATACTCTTATGGAAAGATCCATAATGTCAATTACGGCAATCGATCCAGACAACATGGGAGAAATTGGTAACCCACCAAGTAGTGATGAAAGCCCAAATGGTGACGTCTTCATTTCATCTGCTGAAATCCAACAAATCTATACTTCACCAATCAGGCCAGAAGAAGTTATAGAAACATCATAGGTGAACAATGATGTCGATTCTCAATCCATCATCTCCTATTTATTTCCCAAGGAAGGCCCTTCATCATCAATTGGGTCAGAAATGGAATCTTCTTCTTCAAGATGTTCAAATTTTAACATCTCTTCTGATCATGGAAATTTTGCTTTATCATCTACTATGCAAGTAGAAACGGAAGAAATAACACATGATGAAGAAGAAGAGGAAGATCTCAGAGATTCTCTTCCAGCATTTGAAGAGGGTATCTCTACCACTGTGGATGAACTCAGAGAAATAAATCTGGGTACAAAAGAAGATCCACGTCCCACTTTAATCAGTGCGGCCATGACTCTTGAAAAGCAAGAGATGTATATTTCCTTTCTAAAGAAAAATAGATATATATTTTATTGGAACTATATAGAAATTCACGGGCTTGATCCTGATATTGATACTCATCATTTGGGTTTACCAGAAGAGCATCAAGGATTTAAGCAAGCTGTGAGAAGAACACACCCAACTTATGCTTCCAAAATTGAAGCTGAAGTGGATAAGCTTATCAAAGATAACTTCATCAGAGAAGTTCAATATCCCATGTGGTTGGATAATATTGTCCCTGTGAAAAATAAGAATGGAAAAATTAGAGTTTGCATCAATTTCAGAGATCTTAATCGGCATTGTCCTAAGGATGATTTCCCAGTTCTGATTACAGAACTTTTAATTGATGAAAAAGCTGGCTATGAAGCACTTTCCTTCATGGATGGATATTCCAGATATAATCAAATATGAATGGCTCCAGAAGATGAGGAATCCACAGCCTTTAGATCCCCTAAAGGTGTGTTTTGCTACCAGGTAATGCCCTTTGGATTAAAGAATGCAGGCGCAACATATCAGCGCGCCATTCATCGTATCTTCAAACCCTTTTTAGGGAAGTTTGTTGAATGCTATGTGGATGATTTTGTGGTCAAATACAAACAATGTTCTAATCACTTTTCTGATTTAGAAGTCATATTCCGCAAACTTCGGTAACATAATTTGAAGATGAACCCCTTAAAATGTGCTTTTGGGGTAACCTCAGGAAAATTTCTCAGCTTTGTTGTATGCCATCGTGGTATTGAAGTCGATCCTGAGAATAAAAAGCCAATCCTTGGTATGTCACCTCCTCTAAATTTGAAATAATTAAGAGGACTTCAAGGACACTTAGCCTATATTCGGTGTTTCATCGCCAATTTGGCAGGTAAAAGTTTACCCTTCACCAAATTGATGAAGAAGGGAGTCACTTACCAGTGGACTGAAGAATGTCAAGAATCATTCGATATTCTCAAGAAATACCTCTTGAGCCCACCGGTACTTATGCCACCTGTTGAAGGAAGTCCACTTATCCTCTACGTGACAGCTTTAGAGCGATCATTGGGTGCCTTTCTTGCTCAGAAGAATGATGCTGGGAATGAAAACAGCCTCTACCACCTCATTCGGACTATGCTTGAAGCAGAAAACCAGTATTAAAGTATTGAGAAGTGCTACCTGGCATTAATCTTTGCAGTTCAGAAGTTGAGACACTACCTGCAACATCACGAGGTCCAATTGGTATCTCGCAATAACCCGCTCAAATTCATCCTTATTCATCCAATGCTTACAGAACGTCTGGCAAGGTGGGAAGTTATTTTGCAGCAATTCGATATTCAGTATGTGTCTCAAAAGGCAATAAAGGGCCAAGATCTAGCCGATTTCCTAGCGGAAGACCCTTCAGTGGAAGACACATCTTCAGATATTGAACTCCCTGATGAGGAAGTCTTCTCTATTCAAGAAAGTCCTCGGGCATGGGAAATGTATTTTGATGGTGCTTCCAGAATTCCAACAGGGAGAAAAATGGAAAATCCTAAATTCAACAAAGTTGTATTAGGAATTGTTCTCATTTCTCCAAAAAAGGCGGTGTTACCTTATTCCTTATTATTGTGGGAAGGTGGTACCAATAATGAAGCAGAATACCAAGCTCTCATCGCAGGCTTGGAATTTTCACTTCAAGCACAAGTGAATCAATTAAAGGTGAAAGGTGATTCAGACCTGGTAATCAAACAAGTCAATGGGGATTATAAAATCAGAAAATAAGAACTAATCCCTTTGTATCATTACGTCAGATAATTAATGGCGGAATTCCCTTTCGGAACCGACATTTTCTTATGTCCCACGATCACAAAATGCTCAAGCTGATGCACTGGCTAATATAGCCACAGCTCTGGCAGATCCAAATCGGGACGAGACAACCATCAGTATTGCCCACTTTCATGCAATTTCACCTTATGTTCAATCTAGAATAGAGGAAATTAATTAAATTAGTCCCATTCCTGAACCGTATGGTCATACTACAGGATGGATGTCATCTATCAGGGAATACCTTCAAAATGGAACACTTCCACCTGATAGAGCCGAGAAAGAACAAATCTGACGATGTGTGGTCAATTTTACTCTTTATGATAGCCCAGATCACCTAGAGAAAATTATCTACAAATGTGGTTTTGATGGATTTCTCTTCAGATGCATTGATGGTGAAGAGACAATGGTTGTCATGAAAGAAGTGCATGCAGGAGTCTGTGGTGCCCACCAGTCTGGACATAGACTGTTTGATCAGATTCGAAGGCTTGGATACTTTTGGCCTTCAATGATACAATATTGTGTTGATTTCAAAAAGAAGTCTCATTCATGCCAAGTACATGCCAACTTCATTCATCAACCTCCAGATTTTCTTCATACAGCTAAATACTCGTGGCCATTTGCCACATGGGGAATGGATGTGGTGGGACCTTACCCTTCAGCTATGGCCAAGCAGTTTAAGTATATTCTTACTGCTACTGATTTCTTTTCCAAATGGGTAGAGGCAGTACCTCTCAAGGAAATCAGTTCTAAATGAATTGTTAGCTTCATCAAGTCTAACATCATTACTAGATTTGGTGTCCCTCATACCATATTGACGGACAATGGCACCAACTTTTGTTCATCCGAGGTGAAGAAGTTGTATCAAGAATACAACATCAAATCCAATCATTCATCTCGGTATCATGCAGCGGCCAATGGCCAGATATAAGCCTTCAACAAGACTCTTTCCAATATACTGCAAAAGATGGTGGATAAAGATAAGAGATCATGGCATGATAAACTCTTTCATGCTTTATGGGCTTATCGGACTACCACCCGCACTATAACGCGGTCAACTCCATATTCACTGGTATATGGAACGGAATCCGTCTTTCCCATTGAAGTTCAACTACCCTCGCTCAGAGTATCTATTTTTGATCATTCATCTACAGATGAACAATCTCAAAAGTGATTGAATGAATTTGAATGGTTAGATGATAAAAGATTGTGCACTTTTCACCACTTGGAAGTCTATCAGAATCGAATAGCACGATCTTTCAACAAAAAAATTCATCTTCGTTCATTCACTCAGGGAGAATTGTTATTAGTTCTCAGAACTCCAATGATACCAGGAAAGAAACCTCCCAAGCTTGAGCCAAAATGGGAAGGACCTTACTCAGTATATAGGGTCTACTCCAATGGATCTTATTCATTAATCTCGATGGATGGAGAACTCATCACTACTCCAACCAATGCCAGCTTTTTGAAGAAGTATTTTGTATAAAAACAAAATATATCATCATTGGTCCGGTATGACCTTAAACTGCACCACCGTCCAGCAAGACGTTAAACTGCATAACCAACGGTCTGTACATATGACCCTAAACTATTTGAAAGTCCCTTATGTCCAGCAAGACGTTAAACTGCATCATCAACAGTCCATGCATACGACCTTAAACTATTTGCACATATGTCCAACATGACGTTAAATTGTGTCCCTTTCATCGTCCTTGCTATATGATGTTAAACTATACAGCAACGGTCCATACATATGACCTTAAACTATTTGTATTCCTTTCGTCTCACATGACATTAAACTGTGACGTCCTAATTACATGATGCTAAACTTTACAGACGTCCCTTACATCCAGCATGACGTTAAAATGCATCATCCACAGTCCATGCATACGACCTTAAACTATTGGAACTTACGTCCAACATGACGCTAAATTGTATCATCCCTTTTTCATCCAACATGACGTTAAACTGTGAAAAAGTCCCTAATGCGTCCAACATAATGTTAAATGGTGTACTCTTTTTTCCTCACTGCATGACATTAAAATTCACAATCCCCCTTTCGTCCAACATGATGTTAAACTATATTTTCCTCGTCGTCCTAACTACATGACGCTAAACTGTACAGAAAGTCCTTGATACGTCCTACATGACATTAAACTGTACTATGTACCTGCTACATGACACTAAACTGTGCAGCACCAATAGTCCTAACTACAAGACTTTAAACTGCATAGTCCCTTTATATTTCCTACATGACATTAAACTATGCATCGTTAAGGTGGTTTTTACCTCTTGTTTCTCACACCGAGTATGACTCACGTGAGCTTAGATAAAATTTCAACCATAACACCCTCTCTGGGATACTAACCATGTGTAAGTCCCAACAACATCATCTTTTAGGTCGTTGTCCCCAAGAACAACTTGATCACTAATTCATTATTTAATTGAACTACGCGGACTTTGATCCTTGCCTTCCAGGCTGGGTACGTAGGCAACCTCCCAAGGTTCAAGTCCAAAATCAATCTCTTCACATTGGTTCACCTCTATCTCATATGATGTTGATTCGTGAAACCACCCCTAGAATCAATACCTTTACATTGGTTCACTTTCATCCTTTCTATACAACATTAAACTATACAACACTTTTGTCCAGTATGACAATAAACTACAATATTCTTTGATACCCTCACCTGAGAGGGAATCATTATTTACATTGATTTTCAATCATGTTTCATTTCAAAGACTACGTGCATACATGGAAATACCTGAACCTTTTATCTTGGGTTAAACCATCATTGCACTAAAGTACCCACTCACCCTTCACATGTACGAACCTAATTTGTACATAGGGTAGTTATAGAACTACGTGGGATTGATTCCCATCCTTATGGGATACGTAGGAACGTTCGAGTTTCCTTCTAATCCATCCCCAAGTCTTTTGGGCCTAACCCCAAATTCCACTTTCAGTCCCTTGGCTGAAAAGTCCCCATGAAAACATACATTGTGTATTTCTTATAATGGTCTAAGCTTTATGACACTAAAATAATATCTCCAATACTTTTGTCTCACACGACATTGTTGGGTTTCCGGGGCCTGCAGCGGAAGCTAGTGGGCCGGGGATTTTAAAATTTTCATCGGCGCAACGATGGTATTTGTCGTCGCCGATGATCCGAGCCCCAGAGAGGTCCGAGGATCTCGCGTAGATTGTAAAGATCACAAAAATAAAACGAAAACATACTCATTTCATATCTGAAGCCGTTGTTGACCGCTACTTGTCAACGGCGATCGTTTCATGAAGGATTCATAGCAGGATCCCTCTAGATCGTCCACACAGGCCTCAAAAATCCGCGGGAATTCCGATCGTCGAACTCCGGGTGCTAGCACGGCGATTCAACGATATCTTCGACGTCCCGACGATCACCGCATCGTCGATCTTGCGATGCATGAGGAGAAAATTGATCTGAGCTCTTGGATCTTCAGCTTATCTCTCTAGGAAGCAGGAGGAGAGAGAGGCTCTCAAATTTCATTTCATAAATGAATGAATAGTGATGTGCACACAAAGAGAGAGAGCCTCCTCTCTTATTTATAGAGATGTTGATAAATACCCGGTAGGGTTCCCCGGCCCCCGTTAATATCAACGTTCTCTAAATAAATAATTATGATGACTTAAAACTGCGTCAATATTATTTATTAATTTTATCACATACTTGTAATATATAAAATATATTACGTGATAAAAATCTGAGCCTATTAACTCAACTCGATGTTCCGCTTAATATTAAACGAACCTTGAATATTAAAATAATATTCGTTCGATTAATATTTTCTCGTATTTACTGAAATCATAAATATATTAAATAAATTCAATCCCAAATATTCATAACTTTAATATTAATGAATTTATTTAATTCATTTGGTGATCGACAACTTGGACAACGCTCGGACCCCCGTGGTAGGGCCCACTATGTCCATATACCTATTCAACTGAATAGGTGCGGATTCTTGAATACGTTTTTGTGTGTGACCCTCTGGGACCTTATCTAAATAGCAGTGAATAAAATTCATAGACCAAGAGCGGGGTCTAGCAACCCTTCATGGCCCCTAAAGAGATAAGGATAGTCATAGCAACGACTACCATCCCACGAACACTGACTGTGTACTATAGTCTCTTTGTCATTTGATATCTCATAAAGTAGGACGCACTCTTGTGTCATTGTCCTTATCTTGCTTTATTATTTCTTGATCTATCCGGATGGATTCGCCTTTCTACTGCTTTGGTCAAAGACTTATGAAGGCGGCACCATCCTGATCAACCAGGCCTAAGATACATAACTTCCTAAACTTGGAAGCGGCAAATCCTTTCTTGACCATTCAACCAACATCATACCACTAATGACAAACCCGACACAAACTACCTCACCACGACATTACTGTCATGGTTTTCGCCTTGCATCAAAGTACGTAATCAAATGATATACATTGGTAATGGTCTCAAGTCAGGAGACTAATACACATGTCTGTAGATAGGAACAACCAATGACACCCAAAACATGTGGTGTTCCTATTGGAGGGTCTGTCCTCATGATCTCACTACTAGAGATCACCAAGTGCAAACTTCATGAGAAGAAGTCTCAATGCTTATGAGCCCCCAGCACCTGATAGTCATATATCTACTGTGTCCAGTCAGTAAGATGTATCTAGACTATAGAACATATATTTAAGTTCAATGTCATTGTATCTTGAGGTTCTCATTATAGCATGGGATCTTCTATAACCTCTCGACATGACAACTAACCTTTGGACATTACCATTATTATAGTGGATGTAGAAAAGTCTGCACTATAATGGTAAGAAATCATCATTCATATCTAACTGTACACATGATACGGTAATCAAAAGTACTACATAGTTGGTTCTAGGGCACCCACTATTTCAACACTCCCACTTGCACTAGATCCAACTTGCTAACTGAACTTGTTAGCTACTCACATGATAAATACCATGCTTCTGCTGAGTAATGGCTTTAACTGCTGGTCCTGCCACGTTTTTGCTACGTGGCATATCTGCTATATGCAACCTCATCGACTTGAGTAAAACTTCTCAAGACAGGGTATCCCCGAGTATATTATTTTTGCCCATTGTCATAACTTGACAACTTGGCTAGTAAGAATATCATAATTCTCATTATGATAATACTTTCCTCACTAGGTGCGAATCCAAGAACTGGGACAAATCGTTGCGATTTATAACTGCTTCTTAGCTGGCTTAGAAGATGCAACGTACTCGGTATTTATAGGTATGACTACCACAAGCTTTTATGAGCTTGAATCGCTCATCTCCTTTTCCTAACTGCGATACTAGATCAAATTGATCTAATGATTTCTAGTTTGTGTCCCTCCATAACTTGTATATCTTCCTCTCCATATTCCAGGTACATATCATTTGTACTCACCAAAGTACAAGGTGATAGTTCTGACTGCATCACTTGCAGTGCTCCTATAAATAATTGATATCTGCCTATAATAAATTATATCCTAGCAGTATAAATTATTGTACATATTATGGCATATGTGATTGATCCATCGCTAAATCATATGGTATCAATTCACAACTTTAATCTCTACACATGCTCCGAACATGTTAACCTGGAAAGATTAATCCATGTGACATAGGCAACAATTCTGAACTTGAAATATTCCAACAATGTCACTATATGTACGATTGACTAGGACCAAGCAACCTTTGGATCTACCTCAGTGGATCCTATTCCCTAGAACTTAGGTTGAAACTTGAAGTCAATCATTGGAGAATTGCTTTTAACCTGATCTTATCTAACTATAAGATCAAAATCTATTTTCCATATGTTACCGAACATATATCACTTGGAAAACATTGGTGCTCCCACTAACCTTTGGTAGACACAAGGCAAAGATTCATTTATAATGAATGCTCTAAGATCTTGTTGCTTACTTTAATCCAGAATTGGATTTCAGTAACTTGCAACCCTTATTGGCATCATTTGATGTCATCATCTCTTTCTGGTTGCGTCGTATAGACACCTTCCACAAAAGATGATCTTGACATCCAATGAACAATAAAAGGATCTTAGAAGTTTGGCTATGACAATTAAAATTCTAATAGATTTAGGCATACCGACTTGGTATAACCAATCAAGCCTTATTGGTACCATAATTGTACCATCCATGTATCATTTCATTTGAATACCCACCGCAGTATTCAATTTATAAGCCCCCAATTTGATACATGGAATCCATTATTGAATTTTAGTTGATCTTGTCAATCTTATCTTGTTTCCTTATACTAATTACTTATAGGATTTATTATTCTCAATGAATAATTTATCACCGGCCGCGGTGAATATAAAACCATCACCATGGTTTCATACTTCCTACACAGTATGTGTCTCTGGAACAATCTTATTCCACATGTACTTGTGGAACTTGTTCCCTATGCCAACCATTTGTGCATCTCGAGCATTGACTAAGTCAAAGTCAATTCAACTCCCACTATCTCTAATAGAGATGTGCACCCTTGTATAGAAATGTAGTCTAAGGCTTGACTGCATCTTTTCTATTTTAGGGATTTAGGTAATATCTTAAGCAACTGTTAGGATAATTACCTTAGATGCACAACGTGTTTAACTTGATGAATGTTTGTTAAATCCTAACACTTTGCATCTAAACACGTCTTATGACATAATGTATTTTCCATCATACTATGACTCGTATGATATCCATTTGTCATTTTAGTTGGCATATTGGTTATGGGTTTACGCTGTTATTTTCAAATCACATTTTGAAATATGATGGAAGTTTCTGCAAGTTGAAACATTGATATAACTTACATCATAACATTGATGTGTAACATATGCGTTTAAGAATTGCTCCACGCTACATGTTTGTTGATCAATGCTAATATGTAATACTCATCATCGATCCTCCTTATGAACATCAATATGGTGATGTAGATAAGGTAACATGCGTTTAGGAATTACTCCACGCTACATTATCATGATCGATGATTGCTTGGTCAAGATATTCTTCGGCCTGCCGATCCGAAGCAACTCATATCTTCTGACCAAACTTATACTTCAATGGTACATTCCTTAATGATTTAAAGGAATCTTATGAAGTATCTTTACCTCTAGATTTCTTTGGAACAGTTCACACTCTCGTGTTGAACTAACCTCGGAAGCTTTACGACGTACCTTTATTTCCACAGGTTTCTTTGTCTAAACTAAAGATTTCAATTATACCAAAGGTGTTTAGATGTTTCGAGCCTAAATACCATACTGGGTATATAGTTGACGTCCACTTTTAGTTTTACTTGACAAAGAATCACATTGCCACAACTGGGTAGGTCTTACATTTCATATTCATCATGCATTGCCATTGATTTAAATAGTTTTGAACTATTTTTTGAGTATGTCACCTCAAAAAACATTCATTCCAAAACATGGAATAATGTCTCATCATGTCCAAATGGGCACATGGGATAAATGTTTTTGGTTATACTCCACAACTTGTTCAATTTTAATCAATCACTTGGAAATTAGAAGTTATGTGTTTCTCTCTGCTGACTTAAGAATCACCCTTTCTCAACTGATTAGAGAGGACACTTTAATTCTAGTAATGTTTATCTACTTTCTTGGTTATTGTATCTCAATAAAAATATGTGAAAATCATATTTTATTTCAATACCCAAGAAGTATGAGAGAAAACAATACTTTTATTTGATGAATATTAACTGAACAAGGAGTTGGAACTTGCTTCTTGTATTTCAGTTTTTAAACTTCCATGAATTCATTTCATTATGTTATGAAAATAACCTCTTGTTAAATAACCAACCATTTTTCATTGAATGACATGACGAAGGTGCCTTTGTCATAACTTTCCAAAGGCCTTTTCGCCTTTTCATTCAATTTATTCGCCATAAGAATAATAGAGGGTGTTATCTCTAATATTCTTATTACTTGGCGAGATGTTACCTTAGTGGTAATGAAGCGCTTACTCTATGAAGTTCGTTTGTACCTTTAAACGAAACTAGAGTAATTGTGTGTAAAAGGTATAAGAAATGGGATGGTATGAAAGATTGTGAATCGTCTTTCACTTTACACATACCTAGTGCGTCCATCACATTCAAATCTTGCTTCACATTCTCCTTGAAAGGATCTTGGAGATGAGACTACATGTGATCATCATCTTAGTCTTGATGTAGCAACCACAACTAACATTAGTCATTGATGATAGCATTATGACAGAAACATCATATGCTTTATCCATGAGTCTCCTGTAAGCAGTCTTACACTCTCACTTCTTAAGGTGGCTTAATAGGTTGGGACACAAGCACCTTGAATTTCTATTGTAGTAGTAATGTGCGCAAGCACCTATACTACATTTAGGAAATTCGTTCTTAGTTTAGACATTAACTTTGTATAATATTTATCACAGTTCTATTATGGTATTTCTTGCCATTTTCTACAATTATACTTTAGAAAATTGTACTTTTATGTGATTACCTAATCTGACATTACCAATTATTTAATCATTAAATGTCTCCCACTAATTTTTCGAATTCTAGGAACCCTATGTACTATAATCGGAACACTCTTGAGTATTCTAGTGGCAAGGATCCCCGAACCTCCCTCATAGTCTACAAGATAGGGCAAAGCCACTACTCGGAGGGTCCAAGGTAGGCTTTTGGCTTGCCAACCGCATTAGCTCGCGGTTCCTTGATCTGTTGAGTGAAGTCCCAGCTTCAAAAATCATTTACTGATTTACTCAACACTTGCCTCTAAAATTACAAAAAACTATCTAAGGCTATATCCTTGCTGAAATTTTAGTTAAGTCGACCCACCACACAAATAAGAACTCCCCGGTAGTAAGAAGAACCCTCAGCTGAGGCATGAACCGGCACCTCGAACACCCAGTTTTGTTCAAACTTGAATGATGGAAGGCTGTTTGTGACTTAATATTTTCTTTGAGGGTTTTATGTCTTTCTCTCGACGAATGTAATCCATTTCTATTAATCTTGTTCATCTACGTTGTCGCGCTCACAATTGAACATCAATAGAAATCAAACGTCGCTTCTTTATGCATTTTATTATCTATTATTTTATGTATTTTTTCCGCTATTCTAAAAATGAATAAAATAATAAATAAATGCATAAAGGTAAAACTACTACCCGACTGGCCTTGAGCATCTAAACGACCTAAGCGCATCTTACCTGAGTCGAAGCTTTACTCAAAATGCAGCTTTCCACTTGTCTTGTATGTTTGTTGGTCTTCTGCAGTGTCGCCAAGTCTTGGCAGGATCGACGTCATTTCTTGGAATACCACCTCCCCTTGGTGGAATCCACACGTCGTCTTGCATCGCCGTACACCGCCTCATCTTGGCGGGGTCTACGTCGCTCGTCGCCTTTTTCCGAAGTACAAAGATACTCGCGCGCAGGCGAGGGGAACTCGGGAATAAATGTACATCATATAAATATTAGACGCGTAGACCTTTATACATTTTAACCGAAAATAAATGATGTGCAGACCGTCTTTAATTAATTACAATCATCACATGCAGTTTAAATAATTAATTAAATAAAATTAAATGCAAACATGCAAGGGTCGATGCTCAAGACCAAACAACGGGTAAAAATAAAGCGCGATTAAAATGCAATAATTAAGTACAAGGGTTATTTAATTTAATTAAATTAAATGAATTAATAAATTCAAATAATTTAATTAATTATCGGTCATCTAATTAATTTAATTCTAATACTCAAAAATAAACTAATTAATTAATTAATTTAATTTTTGAAAATTAAATTAATTTTAATCCTCGAGTATTAAAAATTATTTTAACTACAATTAATATATTAATTAATTTAATTTAAATTAATTAATTATATTAATTGATTTAATTAAACCCAAAGGGTTACCTGCCCGCTAGGAGGACCGGGCGGCGGCCGGGTGCGGTTGCGCTGCCTGCGCATGCGCTATGCGGGTTTGCGCGCAGGTCCAGATGGAGCGGACAGTGCGGTGTTTGGCCGGAGAGCACCGGAGGGTAGAGGAGGGGTTCCCTCGGTGCGGCATCATCGCGGTCAGAGGGAACCCAGGCAGCGGCCTGTTGAGGTGGCTCCGTCGGAGGCGGTGCAAGCTGTGTGGCCGGAGGTACTCGGCCAGCATGCGGTGCGCAAGGGACGGCCGAAGTGGCCTGTTGGAGGAGCGGCGCTACATGGGGAGAGGGGCTCAACAGGGGTGTGCGCTGCTTGCGCCGCGCAGGAGGAACGCCCGGGCTGGAGGTGATGCGTCGGCCAAGCTGACTGGCGGAATCCCTACGGTGTTGGTAGAGGGGAGTGCAGGGGTCCTCCACAGGAAGAGGCAGGGGGTCGGTTGTGCTGTGGAAGCAGGGTGGCTGGCCGTTCTGCATGGGGCGCCCGGGTGTGCAGTGACCCGAGGGAGAAGCAGCACGAGGGGTCCGGTGCAGGGTTCGGCCTGGGCGAGCGGAGGCTTTGGAGGGAGCGGCACCGGCGGAGGGGTGCGGCGGCCTGAGGTGCCATTGTGTGGAGGCGCGCCGTCACGCCCTGGTGTAGCCCGGTGCTGCAGCGCGCGGGAGAGGGAGCAGCAGGGAGGCAGGCTGCATCCCGGCGGAGAGTAGGCCATGGGGTGCGGCGGCCCCTTGCTGGTCGTCGTGGAAGGGACTCCCAGCGGTGCTACAGTGCGTCGCGCGGGAGGAGGTAGGGGGTCCGCTCGGACCCCCTTTGGTACCGTTTTTTTTTGCTGTGCTATTCCAGGCACAAGACCCAGCCACCTTTTTTTTTTCTTGTGGTCCATGCGGTTGCCCTTCTCACCCCCTTTCCATTTTTTTTTTTGCTTTCTTCTCTTCCACGCAGCAGCCACCAGGCCCTTTCTTTTATTTTATTTTTTTTAAATACTTCTTTGAAGTCTTGCTTCCACAAGTCAAGTCACCCAAAATTTTCTAAAGGCTAAATATCCTTTAAAATTAAATGATAATAAAATTATTATAATAAAATAATAATTTTATTATTATTAAATTATTCTAATAATAAAATAATTATTATTAAAATAATATAATTATTGTGAAAATTATTTAATTTGACAAATTATAATTTTCACAATTTTAATTACATCAATTAAACCAATCTCAACTTGATCGGTTCCGTTGGATAAAATAAAATTTTATTACCCGAGATCAAAATGCGTATTCGATCCAATCTGAAAAATTAAAATGATCGTATCTTGGCCGTTCGATATTGGATCGAAGCGCGGTTTGAACCGCTGGGACCGTTTTCGAACCCTCTACTTAATCTTATGAAAATTAATTTTATTTGGCTCTGAAAATATATGTGATCCCTCTGATACCACTGTTGGGTTTCCAGGGCCCGCAGCAGAAGCCGGTGGGCCGGGGATTTTAAAATTTTTGTCGGTGCAATGACGGTACTTGTCATCGCCGACGATCCGAGCCCCGGAGAGGTCCGAGGATATCGCATAGATTGTAAAGAGCACAAAAATAAAATGAAAACATACCTGTTTCATATCTGAAGCCGTTGTCGACCGCTACTTGTCGACGGTGATCGTTGCACGAAGGATCCATAGCAGGATCACTCTAGATCGTCCACACGCGCCTCAAAAATCCACAGGAACTCTGATCGTCAAACTTCGGGTGCTAGGACGGTGATTCAACGATATCTTCGACATCCCGACGATCACCGCATCGTCGATCTTGCGATGCATGAGGAGAAACTTGATCCGAGCTCTTGGATCTTCAGCTTCTCTCTCTAGGAATTGGGAGGAGAGAGAGGCTCTCAAATTTCATTCCATAAATGAATGAATAGTGATGTGCACACAAAGAGATAGAGACTCCTCTCTTATTTATAGAGATGTTGATAAATACCCGGTAGGGTTCCCCGGCCCCCATTAATATCAACATTCTCTAAATAAATAATTATGACGACTTAAAACTGCATCAATATTATTTATTAATTTTATCACATACTTGTAATATATAAAATATATTACGTGATAAAAATCCGAGCCTATTAACTCGACTTGATGTCCCACTTAATATTAAACGAACCTTGAATATTAAAATAATATTCGTTCGATTAATATTTTCTCGTATTTACTGAACTCATAAATATATTAAATAAATTCAATCCCAAATATTCATAACTTGAATATTAATGAATTTATTTAATTCATTTGGTGATCGACAACTTGGACAACGCTCGGACCCCCGTGGCGGGGCCCACTATGTCCATATACCTATTCAACTGAATAGGTGTGGATGCTTGGATACGCTGTTGTGTGTGACCCTCTAGGCCCTTATCTCGATAGCAGTGAATAAAATTCACAGACCAAGAGCGGCGTCTAGCAACCCGTCATAGCCCCTAAAGAGATAAGGATAGTCATAGCAACGACTACCATCCCACGAACACTGACTGTATACTATAGTATCTTTGTCATTTGATATCTCATAAAGCAGGACGCACTCTTGTGTCATCGTCCTTATCTTACTTTATTATTTGTTGATCTATCCAAATGGATTCGCCTTTCTACTACTTTGGACAAAGACTTATGAAGGCGGCACCATCCTGATCAACCAGGCCTGAGATACATAACTTTCTAAACTTGGAAGCGAAAAATCCTTTCTTGATCATTCAACCAACATCATACCACTAATGACGCACCCGATACAAACTACCTCACCACGACATTACTGCCATGGTTTCCGCCTTACATCAAAGTACGTAATTAAATGATATACATTGGTAATGGTCTCAAGTCAAGAGACCAATACACATGTCCGTAGATAGGAACAACCAATGACACCCAAAACATGTGGTGTTCCTATTGGCGGGTCTGTCCTCGTGATCTCACTACTAGAGATCACCAAGTGCGAACTTCATGAGAAGAAGTTTCAATGCTTATGAGCCCCCAGAACCTAATAGTCATACATCTATCGTGTCCAGTCAGTAAGATGTATCTAGACTATAGAACATATATTTAAGGTCAATGCCACTGTATCTTGATGTTCTCATTATAGCATGGGATCTTCTATAACCTCTCGACACAACAACTAACCTTTGGACATTACCATTATTATAGTGGACGTAGAAAAGTCTGCACTATAATGGTAAGAAATCATCATGCATATCTAACTATACACATGATACAGTAATCAAAAGTACTACATAGTTGGGTCTAGGGCACCCACTATTTCAACATACATTAAACTGCAGTTCTAGAACTACATATGGCTTGATTCCCATCCTTATGGGATACATAGTGAAGTCCAACATTTCAATTCAGGACTCAGCGATAACATGATTATGGTTAGCATTGATCTGTGTATCTCTGCATACATTGGACAATACCCATATTTATGTGTCATAATCCTAACCTTAAATATTTTCAGATCTTCATACCCCTTTTCTTGACTTCTAGTTACAAAAATGTCAAATTTCTGAGAGTTCTTTTGCCTGACTATGCAGCACGTGCCCTTAGGTGGCCTTGCATAAACAGTCTACATAACGGACCTGTCAGCCAAAAGATGCTATTATTTAACTATGGAGTCAATGCCCTTAGGTGGCCCTGCATAATTCAACCCCCTAATGGTTTTTTTGAATACTGGTAACTTTATTCTTGGGAAGAAAGCCTATTTTGTCCTTATTTTTCTTAATGACAATATGTAGGGATCTATAAAAATAGCCATCCTTAACATACTTGTCCCATATCCTTTTTCATGATCTGAAAGTATTCAAGTCTATGGTTTATATTCTCCTTCCCTACGTTTGTGTCAGACCTTCGTAGGAGTGACATCCATCCAGTTCTTCGATAATCTTGTTTGGAAATATCTTCTCTGTATTCAAGTACCTCTTTCCATACAGAAAACTCTATACTTTGGAAAATTTGAATCTCCATAAACTTTCACTGGCTTTTTATCACTAGGAAAGTAAATTTCTGAGAGTTATTTTTCCTGACTATGCAGCACGTACCCTTAGGTGGCCTTGCATAAGTAGTCTACATAACGGACCTGTCAGCCAAAAGATGCTATTTATTTGACTATGCATCCAATGCCCTTAGGTGGCCCTGTATAATTCAACCCCCTAACGGGTTTGATAAATAATGGTAACTTGATTCTTGGGAACTACTTCTTCTAATGCCTTTTAGCTCTTTTTCATGTCATTCCTCAGATTCAAATATTCTTAAGTCATAGTTTACATATTTTCCCTCATACTTGAGTATAGTAATATGTTTTCTGATAAATTGTCAAAGAATTGAGTCAATTCTAATTCATTCGGTCAAATCTATTTCAACCTTAAACATTATCCTCTTTAAGTCCAATGTGCATGACTTTAAACTGCCCATAAAATACAAAGGAACTCTGAGTAAAAGTCAAGTTCCAGCTCACTAAACATACATTTTGTATGATTTAGGTAATATTGAGAAATTAAAAGATTCAAAGTTTGTAGGGTTATTTATATTAATCATAGTAAAAATCAAACTATGATTACTAGGCCCATTGGCTTAGGTAAAATTTAAAGCAGGTAGCGAAAGAATACAAGCACAAATGATTGAAGATAAAAGTACTCTCCATTGATGCACAAGAATTAGAAGGACATCCATAGATTGGAGTCTCTTCTCTTTTTCAGGAAATTACAAAAGGTTGTCGACATAAGTCTTCACTTGATGTAAAGCATCCCGAGCTTCATCAGCAGCTACTTGAAGCTCATGCACTCGACCAACTTCAATCTTTTAAGCCTGATGGTGTGCTTTCTTGGCATCTGCAATGGTCTTTATACCATTCATTTGAACTTCCTCCAGTGAATTATTGAGCTGTTCAAGTTCCCCAGTAACAGCATCTAATTGTTGCTAGAGTTGCACCTACTGGATGACTTTTTCTTTGATTTTATACTTCAGCTCCTTCATCTTGGTACCATAATTAGCCTCAGCTCGGGATACTGCAGCCTCAAATTCACCGATGTTAACTGACAGTTTCACCCTGGTCAGATCTTCGTGACACTTTTGCTCTTGCTCCCTCCTGAAGATGACTTGTTTCACCGCGGTATGGATCTCTTGGTATCCAAAACCGCCAAGTCCTAGCATGATGAACTGGGAAGAAAACCGAGAAATATTTGATGATAACTCTTCTAAAGGCACCTCATATATGATTTTCCATATGTTGTTCCATGCCTTGCGTCATGAAAAGATGAGCACCTTAAGCACATTTGGGTCTGATTCAACATCATCATCACAGGGGGGCATGTAATCTAGGATTAATGCACTTAAAGAAGTTCCTTGTTCTGCTCCTTCCCCCCTAGCCTGTGCTTCTTCACTTTCAATTCCCATTGGGGAAGAGGCTGAGGCCTCTCCTCCAGATCTAGCCACTATAGTTGATGGCCCTGCATAATTAATTGAAAGCTTTGGTTAGTTTCAAAGGATAACAAAAGAATCGATTGTCTTGCAAATTAAGTACAATCACAAATATTGTTATCCCTTACCCAATGGTATATCAGCAACCTAAGAAGACTTCTCCCCATCTGTCCCAGTCTCAAAAATATCTTCAAGATGGGTCTCAGGAGGGTTTACTGGGTTTAGCTCTACTTGAGCTAATGTTTCTGCAATGGTAGGGTTGACATCAGTGTCCACACCCTCTTCAGGCATTGGCAGTTCAGAAGCTTCTATGGATGGAACTGCATATTATTTTCATTCATGATTAGAAGTGTAAATTATAAGAAAATTTACTGGGCGAAGGATAACACTCATGCCCAAGGTCTTCTAAATCACATGATAACTTAGCGTGATCATAAAATTCTTTGAAATACATGCCACAATTCATCATTTCATCCAATGATATTTTAGAATCCTGGTTAGCCTCACCAGTGGGAGCATTGGATGTGTCTTCTTGGTGACTTAAGTCCTACGGCCCCTAACCCTAGACAGCATCTTCGGATAAAATCACGGCATCAGTTGCAACAGCCGCCAGAAGCTCTAATGCAGGAGTTGAACCTGAAGTATCACAGAATGGAAGTCATTCAATGTTTCGTTCAACATTTTTATGAAGCATTGTTAATTTACCAGAAATAGGTTCTTCTCTTCTTGCAACAGCAGTAGGAGGGATACTGGGAACAGATGCTGGCTCTTCTCCAGGAGGAGCCAAGTCAGCCTGAATTTGCGTTTGTTCCACAATACCCTCTGTGGTCCTTGAAGGAGGATCAGTCCTTTCCCTCAGAGGGGAAATTGAAGAAGCCCCTGAAATCCCCAGAAATATGAGTAACCTTTTCATGGGTATAGACTCATGATTACCCGAAGGACTTACCACTGCTAATGAAGCGTTTATCTGTGAACTTCCTCCTTCATTGCCTTTGCTTCTTTGGTTTTTTGGGAGTATCGGCAGTCTCCCTTATTGTCACCTGG
Organism: Viscum album; assembly: GCA_963277665.1. Classification (NCBI taxonomy): domain Eukaryota; kingdom Viridiplantae; phylum Streptophyta; class Magnoliopsida; order Santalales; family Viscaceae; genus Viscum; species Viscum album. Next base: position 1,554,872,264 of record OY728125.1, on the reverse strand, counting down.
ATTAGAGAATGAAAAGCCGTTTCCAGCTCCTCATTCATGGCCTGCTGTCCTGGAGATATCTCGCCCGGTTCGCGAGGAGATTCATCAGCAGTCCCGATGGCAATACCACCAGGGTTGTACTGTGGCAAAGGAACCTCAGTAGTTCCTTTCTTTGCAAGCTGCAAGATGAAGAAAATAACTCCCTTAAGTAACAAAGCTTCGACTGAAATCAAGTTGCAAAGCAAATAAGGAAAGAAAACTTACATCTTCAGGATCCACGTAATTGTGCCACTCCTCATCAGTCCCCGCAGCGGTGCCACGATCAATCAATTCCTTCACCCGCCTGGTGACAGGAACGGACTCATCAGTGGCGTTTATGAGAATTTCCAGCTTTCTGATGTAAGCCCGCACTTTATTGGGGTTATCCTCGTATTGGATATCTATATAATCCAGAAGATTTCCTATTCTAGGAAGTTGTAGGCCCTCACACAAATCCAGCTAGGCAGTCTCAGTACCACAGTATAAACTCTGCCATAACTGGACAGCCTCTGGTCTTAGATATGAAGACTACGAGGAAGGTCCTAGAATCTTTGATTTCAATTTCTTCCCGGCTCCTGCAACTGCAGATAGAGAATAAGAAAATAAGACTTATTTCTTTATAAAGTAGTAGTGATTAAATTACCACAATAAACTAACTCACCAAGAGTTGATGGAGTAGGTCTCTTGATTCTAACTGGAGGATTATATCGGGCACGAGGCCGCTTTGCCACTTGTTGTGCCTCATCATCCCCATCATGGGAATCCGGTGAATCAGTCCTAGAGGAGGAATCTGGCGAATCAGCTTCAAGTGGGGAAGCATCACCTTCATGAGGAAGGGTTTCTTTCTCTATAGTCCTCTTCCTTTTCCCCACCTGATAAACTGGGTGATTCAGCACCCCTTTGGGGTATGATTCTATCCAGTGCTCGGAATAATATGTAGTCAAGTTATGTGCTGCTTTTTCAACTGGTAGATCAAATACCGCCCCATTCTTCTCCCTTGACGTCAGCAGCCACAGTTGCTAAGCAACCATCAGATGTTGCTCTAACCTGACATGTACTGGGGGAGATACAGCAATATGTTGCAGACACATGAATTGACGTGCAAATCTATATGTAGCATAGGCCTTGCATATAATTTCTCCATCAATCCTGGAAACTAGCACACCATCTTTTCAAGCTAGCATGTATGCCCTCAAATCCAAGTGGGTTGTTCCATCATCAACAAACCTCCCGGTTGGAGGATTTCTATAGGGAAAGAAGTTTAATTCCTTAAACATGCTCAGCCTCACTTTCATGTCATAGGCATTAACATCTAATGGAGCAACTCCAGAGAATGCTTGCACTGACGGCCTGAAAAAACTTCCAGGAATTTGTAATCCATTCTGTACATTGTAAGTCCTGAAGTGAGTGGCAATCCATCCCCATAAAACTTGGAATGGTCCCACTATTCTTAAAGGAGATTTACCCATGAAAACATGAAGTAAACTCCTGTGAATCTTTACTAAAATTGGGGTAGCCAACCCAACCATTTTTTCCTCAGCCAACTTTTCCGCAATGACGAAGGTCCCTGGCCTGACGCCTCCCTTCGAATCCCTGACTGGAAAGAGGTAAACCCTGAGCCATAAATCCAAGAAGCCCACCAGACGAGTCTTCTTTGGGATCCTTTGATTCACCTCATATCCCCACTTCTCGAACTCTCCTACTTCTAGAGTTGGAAAAAATGTTCCAGGAGCACCCCTCTTCTCAGTTTTTGGGCAAGTGTTAGGACGTTTGGGCCTCTTATCCTTGGATTTATTTTTCTTGGATCCTTTCTCCTTCGGCTCCTTGTCCTTTGGCTCCTTCTCTTTCTTCTCAATAAGAAATATATTCATCTACTCCTCCGGATGAATATCCTTTCTAGAATGAGTTAAAGAGTTCTCTGAACTCTTGAGCCTATGGAAGATTTTAAATAATTCTTGAGCTAAAGCAGGAGTCTTCTCTAAATCATTCCAAGTCACCTTGTGAGGAATGAATTCATCATACATGTCACCCAAAATTGGATCCCCTGAGATATTATGGACATCCCACAAACTGATGCATACTTCTCCATGATTCAGATGGAAAGAATTAGTTTTTGGGCTCCAGTGGCTGAGTATCTCCGGTACGAAGTTATCATGTCTGTAAACATATGTTTACCCAACCCAGACAGCTTCGTATATCGCCACTCCTTTCAGATACTCGACAAACTCTGCACATGTTTTTCGCACCCAGTATGCCCACATCCAAGTTGGATTCACACCTCCCCTAGGACGGAATTCCCAACCTTTCTTCCATCCTTTGGATTGATCCATCTGATCATTTCAGAAGATTGAAATACGACAATGTGGTTGTAGCTCAGGCGTATGAGGTTTTAAATCTGGCGTACAAGGGCTATGATGCATCATGTGATCTTTCTCCACTGTTCCAGCATTTATAAATCCTCCTCCACATGAGATATTTTCTGAATCAAAGTTGGTATAATTCTGAAACCACGAAAATGGGAGATAGTTCTTTGCTTCTGGAATAGTAACTTCTCGCAGATGACTATAGCCATAAAAAGACAAATAAATTCTTTGGGGGAAGTCGCGATGATATTTCTTCAGATACTTAGCCAAATCCGGAAGAGTGCTACTTTTGACGGTATAATAATCGTGGCCAATGATGTTCATCATATCATCAATCCACTTCCTAGCCAGTTCATCAGCTATTCCGGTTCTAAGAGCCATTGATTCTGCACAAAATTTGAATAAATTAACTCTTAAGTAAGTTGATTTTTCATAAAATTTGTGAAGGAATTTAAGAAAAATGGCAAAGGCATTAAGGCGCGCAAGTCTAAACATGGCGCGCAAGTATGGATGTGTCGTGAAAGTGTTAAATTGACACGCAAGTTTTTGGCGTGCAAGTATCACCGCACAAGTCCTATTACCTTGACAACAGCACGATAGTGAAGAAACAGCGGAAAATGAGCAACTTGCGCGGTGAAGGGGACCTGCGCGGCGAGAGCTTGAAAATCCTGGAATCAGATGCTATGCGTGGAAAATGACCACATATTTATAGGCCAGTCTATCCACCTGCGTGCCTATAGCCGGCGCGCTCCAGCCCTGCGCGACTCGCACCTACGCAATGACAGCTGCATGACTCGCACCTGCGTGCCCCTTTCCATTTGGTTTTCTTATTTTCCTCAGAGTCACATCCTTATTTTTTCGGATCTAACTCTGAGGGGGGACTTTTGTTGACACTCCTTTTCATCACATTTTTCTAAAAGAATGGAAAGGGAAATGACTTAGCACAAATTGATTCATCCTTTGAAAAAAACCTCAAAAAATGACAAAGGCATGAACGAGGCTTCAAATGCACAAGGTTCGCGCAAGTCTCATCACAGTCACGCAAGTATACTTGCGCACCACCTAATGATCGTGCAAGTGACTTGCACGCCCTAAAGGATAACTGTCTGGGGTCTTCTCCAGCCTATAAATAGACCCTGTGGGCCCCCCATTTCAAAAGAAATTTTTCCAGAATTCAGATATAGAGCTCTGAATGCCCAAGTCTCTTATTCAGGTCTTCCGAACACTTATAAGGTAATTCTTTACCTAGAATGGAAGGTCTAAACAAGAGGAGTAAGGTATAAGTGTTAGAATTCACTAACACTTATGCGCCTAAGTGTTTTAACCTTAAGGTAAATTGACACACTTGCGTGCCGCCCTACTTATTCACCATAACTTGCGCACCATCTTCTGGAAAGCCTCTAGGGATAATTCTAAAGGCATTGGTCAAGGATCGCCCAAGTATTACCATGCTGGTTTACAACCGCACAAGTACCCATGTGCCGTGCAGGTATACCTGGGAGACCAGGACTTGCGCGCCCACGCAGTACCTGCGTGCCTGCCAGGACTTGTGCGCCCCTGCCTTTTTGGGTGCCTTTCTTGCCCATTTCATCTCTCTTATACCATTCCACCTCTCCTATTCAAGATTCAGTCTTCAGGACATTCTTCAAAGTCATTTATGGCATGTTTTCTTGATTGAATTCCTTATCTAAAAGGAATTATGTGGAATATTTCTCAAAACCTAGTGATTTATACATCTTTATGTCACTAAAGATTGAGATTTCATTCATTCAACCTCATCCTTTAAGATGAAAGAACCCCTTAACCTAGGCCTCATTTTTAGGAGTAATTCCCAGTCATAATTCTCATTAATTTTGGGCATCCTCCTTAGGAGTAATCCCCAAGTCCCTTAATTTTTCAAGTCCCTTAACCTGGGCCTCCTTCTCAGGAGTAAGCCCCGGTCTTAATTTCTCTTAACCAGTCCTAATTTACTTTTTGATCTGGGTCTCTTTATCAGGAGTAAAACCCAATCATAAGTCCCCTCCTAATTTAGGCCTCCTTTTCAGGAGTAATCCCCAAATTAGAGTATCCAAATCTCTATAAAGTACATATACCTTTATAGACCCTATTCCTGGATTTCTTCCCTGAAGTAAATCCTAATCTTCATCTATTTGGGCAGTCATACATACATAAGCCCCACATCATTTCTTATGATTTCATATTTCATGGCACAATTGTTTGGCTTTACCAATACCTCTTGTTTCTCACACTGAGCATGACTCACGTGAGCTTAGAGTGTAAAAGTAATTATGAAATCTTTCTTTGAGCCATCAATCATAAACATCATGCTCCCTTTCTCTAACTACGTGGGTTTTGATTCCTTTTATAAAACAAAGGATATGTAGGTATCCCATCAGTGGGTATGATCCCAACTCTGAAATAATCCATGTCCTTCTGAATGACAATAAACTTCAAGTGCCCCACTGAGTGGCTTTAAAACCAGTATGGTCAACATAATGACCAAGATACTTTTATGTATTAAAGGATACCATTGACTAAGAATCTCTAAACAAATACAGATGATTATCTATTGATGAATAACCTCGAATACATATAAAATATTCTCTAAATTTCCTATATATCAATCATTGATTGTCAGATCTAAAATAAAGCTCATTTTATACTTGGTAATGTAATAAGGATTCACGAACATAACTTAAATCTATAAATAGAGTCCCGGAGTAGAAAATAATTCCCCTCAAAGAGGTGTGATGGGTTCGACCTCCCATCCTCTCGACCAATGCAAATTCCTAAGACTCATCAGTCTAAAACTAATGAGTGCCTACCTTTGAAAAGTAGGTTCAAATGGATATGGAATCATTGGATGTTTCCAGTTCTATGAAAAAACCCGTTAGAAATTTCTTGGAATGTTTGAACCTTAAACCAACGAGGTCATCCCCAATTCCAGAGGGAAGCAAGAATATTTTGGTTGTTGATTACCTTTATTTTTCTGGTTGGTTTTCTTCCTTTAGGGAATATTATTCAATAATGTTATCTTAAGACCTTGGAATTTATTTATATCCTCTGGTGTCTTGGATATGTCACCTAAGGTTAGTGGAACTCTATATCTTCACAATAAAATGAGTTGGGGTGGGTTGTTGTACTTTTTCTCGATCCTTAATTGTGAAATCCCACCTAAAAAAGCTGATGAATACATATTTTATCAAGGGATTATGAAAACTCTCTCATAAGTATGGACATACACACTCATTCATTATAGCACCAAACTATACTAGAAGAAGACCTACCATTGAGAAAAAATTATCACCAAATGAGACATGAAAGGTAGGAGGCATGGTAATTGAGTTGGGTCAATAAACATTGATGTGATACAAAGAGAACCACTGGTGTTAGAGTTAAAGCCACCACCTAATCCAGATCTACTCGATCTCAGAAAGCCTAGGCCAAATCAAAGTGATGGTGAAATGAGGTGATGGTTAGAGAATGAAACTACAACTATGTCTATGAAACAAAACACTATGTCAACAAGAAAAAAGAAATAACATTATCCCGGATGACACCATACGGAATCCTATACATGGTCCTGAACTTGTTGGATGACCCCATCACAGCAGGAAACCATATTTGAGTGTCATGGTTTCATGATGGCATGGAGTTTAGTATTTATCTTACTCCACTAATATCTAATGGAATAAGTCATTGAAAAATCCTTGTAAAATCATTTATCATTCTCAATAATTTTCCTCTTGCATGTCCAGTAGACTAAACTAGTCACTGAGATCCAATTTCCACTTTTTTTCTTTATTTTATCTTATATAGAATCCATTCCTCAAGTTATTTGTCCTAGTTTATAACATTTAGCAGTCATCATTGTTCCCTAGAGTATAATATTAGACATTTCACAATCCTTCATGTCAATCAAGTGGTCAAGTCTCTTCACCCATATAATTTTACTATCCCAAATGAACTATAACCATCATGGACACTTGTTAATTTAACAAACCTGCTATAGAGGTCTCATCTCCCACACCAATAATACCTCAACATACCAGTTCTCACTATTCAATCAACCTTGAATTATCCCCACAATAGCACTTGGCCTATCTCACACATGATGTAGCATCTAAATACTAGTTCCCTGATCTATTTCTAATCTAGAACAAGTTTCCTCACACATTTCCATGGTTATCTAAAACTTGGTCACACCCCAAGTGTGATCATACACTAAATCCCACTAGACTCCCATGAATTAACTCAATAATTAGGGATATTAAAAATCCTATACTCTATCATGATCTCTCTTTCCTAAGATTTGTTTCACAATTTCTTAATCAACATGTCTCACATGTTTCCTATGTTTGATCATGCATAACAGAATACTAAGCTCACCGTTTCAAGGTTGAGATTAGGTCAAAATATTGCACACACCATATATAGAGTGTGAAAAACACTCTTATCCCCATGGAAAGAGAGAGATTCAAATAACCACTCTCACATTAGTTCTTATATGACATTAATATCCCTCAAATTCTTTCCATAAGATGGTATATAAAAATGAAAATTTATATCTCATTCAATTTTAGAAACTATGGAGATATTTTAAGAGATATAATTTGACTTATATAGACATTTTTTAATACCATTTAATGGGTATAACTCATAAAAATATGATATAGAATATTTTATCCTACCATTTATAGATTATAGAAAGTTGAGGATGAAATATGGCATGCACTACTTGAATAATATTATGGGGAACATATAGGGAAGTTAGAGAGAGGATTATGTGGTATATAAAGATTATCTAGAGAATAATATTTTGTTTCTATAACATAAGATCTATTAATCATATGGAGATTACATATTGATCATATTATCCTGGAGTTTAAGAGAATCATCAATCATGTATTTGGGTATTGGTTATAATATCTTTTTATTATAGTTCCTTATTTGACAATTCATCTTGTAAACTATTTCTCAAATAGTGAAAAGTTAGGGAAGAAGGGAAAGTGATCTTTGAAATTTTAAGTGGATCAAATCTAAACTAGTAATCACATAATAGTGAATTATTGATTCTTTATTACACTGACACATCATCATGTGTATACTAGTTAAACGTATCCCATTAGGTAAACTAGGTAAAAATCCTTATGGTAATGCACTTTATCTTTCAATATATGGTTGATATCCTTAATTTTTATGATTGATAGATTTATGGTTACATATAACATAAGGAAAATATAAAATTAAAAGGAATTTTAGGAAAAGAATTTGCACCCTAATTCACCCTCTCCCACCACCGACCTCTAAAAGTTTTTGGTACTCTAGTAACAAAACTTGTAAATCAAAAGTCTTCTTAGCTAATATGGTAGGGTTATTCTTGTCAAAATTTGTTCTTATATCCTTATAAGGGTTTTTTTGAATTTTATTATCTCTTTATGTATTAATTTCTCTATTAATTTAAGGATAATAAGTATCATTGTGATTTTTATCCTATAATAAGGTTATTATCCCAAAATTTTATTGTGGATTTTATATAAAATCCTTATTTTTTCTAATAAATCGTTGATAATTCATCATTTATAGAGTATTGTTTTGAAACATGATATACTATGGGTTAGATATCTCCACAAATATTATTTTAATAATTTTTTTATCTATAATGTTCAATTTCATCAATATTTCTCTTAGAGTTTTAGGAAAATTATTAGATATCATGTAGAGACCCTTAAATATGAATTTTTTTATAATGATGGTATTACTTGAATGGGTATATTTATTTATTTTATTATTAAGTATACTTAATCTTTTATCACTCTTATATTTCTATTAATATTAGATGGATTTCTGCATGTTGGTGAGGTTTTTTTTTTTGTTTTTTTTACTGTATATATAATATTTTCTTCCAATGTATATGAAATTTTCATGGTTCATTGATAAAAATAATTTTAATTGTATTTTTTGTGAGTAATTTCTTGTGATTTTTTATTATTTTTATTCTATTCTTTCTTGGTTGCTTATTAGTTTTTATTATATTTATATGATGGTAAGTATTATATCCTTTTTTTTATTGGAGTGAACTTATTTGATGGTTTTATACTAGGTTTAGTGTTCTTTGGAAATATATAAGATGATCAAAAGTTTTTTTAATCTCTTAGTGTATTGTATTTTTCTAGTAAAAAATGATATTATTTTTTAGAAAACAATTTTTTATATTGGTCATATTCTTCCCCTTAGTCATTTTTTATTTAAGATAAATATAGAGATTATTTCTAAAATGAAAAATATTCTTTCTAATTTGAGATGGTTTGAAAAAATGTTTATTTCTCTAATATTTTGTTAGTTGTGCTATGTTGGATTATTTATTTCGGTTTTGTTATATTGTATGGTTTAATTTGGTTATTTTGGTGTCTATTGAAGTGGGATGAGGTTATTCTTTGAAGTGGTCCTATTGGAGAAATGGCAGCCAAGTTTTATTTTAGCATTCTTTATGGTGATGTGTAGTTGTTCGTTCATGAATATTGGTGGTGTATTTCTAATATGTACAGTTTTTAGGTAAAGCACCTATTTTTCTTGGACCCATAACTTTTATTGGTTATGTGACACTCTATTGGGTTTTTCTCATTTTGTGTGTTTAGGATGCTTTAGATTCATTCCTATGTTTTCAATTTATGATTTAGTAGTGGTTTTGGGGGGGATTTTTTTGATTATTTCTTATTCTTTCATGGCATAGTGATGTTAGTAGGATGTATTTTCTTTAAAAAGGGTTCTTTTATTAATGGTTTCCTCTTCCCTCAACTTCTCTCCAGGTCTCTCCCTACATCAACTATAGAATGGCATGTATTGTGAAGTTTTTATGTTTTTTTCTTATTTTTTTGGGAATTTATATTAGTTTTCTTTTTTGTACCTTTTCTTTTTTTGGATTAATTATTTTGATTTTTTTTAGCTTTCTATATTCTTCTTATTTTATACCTTTTTCTTATTACTTGGAATGAAAATAAATTATTTCTAAAAAAATATTGTTTATATCATGGAATGTTGGTGTTAGTGGATAATGAAGAGTGAAATATTTATTATAATGTGATGAGTAGGATCGTAGAGCATTAAGGATATATAAATTAAAAAAATAATTCAATGAATGATCAATTTCCTATCGAAGTTTCATTTGGAAATGATGAGGGGAAGGGGGAGAGATTAATCTTTTTTATCTAAGATCTATATCCACATTATTGGATTTGGTGGGAAATAAGGATATTTTAAACTATGTAATTTAAGTTTTATGGGAATACATTGATCATAGGGACCACTGATATGATTGGTTCTTAGAAACTAACTCTTTATACTATCATGGAGGGAAGGTTGATTCAACCCTCATGTGAGAGGATGTTATAAAAGTCTTGTACCACTCAAGGTTATAAATTCAATTTAAGTTATATAAATTTTCCATAATAATATGAAACTAAATGGATCACTGACTATGACCTAAAGTATATTGGAGTTTTCATCATGGTTTCTAACCTATTAATGGATGTATGTGAGAAAAATAAATGTAGTGATCATTAATTTCATGATAGGGTTACTAAGGTTTCTAAACAAGAAGGATGTAACATGGGTGGTGATTTATAGAATCTCTAAAATGGTCACTTATATTTTTTTAGGAAACATTAAGGTGGAGGTTATTAGGGATTCATATGTGATTATAGTTGTGAGACTTTATAGGGTATCAATTTTTAACATATCATATCCATATTCAATTCTTAACTCTAGATTCTAAAGTAAGCTCCATTATTCTATAGAGATGAGGGTGGAATTATCATAACATAACATCTAAGAGAGATGGTAAATATAAGAAGATAATCTAGATATTAAATTCATTCAATAAGTGTGTGTGTGTGTGTGTGTTTTTTTGCTTTCACACTTCATTTTAGTGGATCATGGGATTATTACAAGGATTTGGTTGAGTTTTTAATAATAACCTCTATTGAGCATCGGTTTAGATATTTATTTAAAAGGACTTGTATAGATGAGGATATAGATTCCTCCCTGTCGATGTGGGGGTGGGTGATGCCACATTTTTGGTACTAAGACCGATCAAGGGGATAAAATAACAAATCTAGCTGATAAGAGAGTGGCTTATTATTGTAATAATGGGTGCCTAAGACCTAACCTGAACAATAATTTTTTATTACCATACTGTAACATCCTAGGTAAATAAAGAATATAACTTTTTTATATTTATTAATATTTGTGATTTAAATATTAATTTTAATTTAAAAGGGATTCTATGTTCGATGGTGTACCCGATACGCAACAACGGGTTTCTTTGAAATCTTACGTTGCATGCTAACAATATAATATTATTATTTTAAATGGTAGTTAACGCTTAGCCGTTGTATTAGAGGTAATGAATAGAACTAACTAAAATATGATTATACATGTTTGTTAAATATTTTGACATTCATACAATAAAATTTAGAAGCTTAAAATGTGAATGAATCCAATTTTAAGCACAAATACTCTAATATTCTTTAAAAGGTCGATTTACCGTCTTTTGATGGAAACCCTTTTTAAAATATAGTTTTTGTCACTTTTATATGTTCTATTTGAAAAAACATATATTATTCTTTAGAATCAGGACATAAAAATATAATTTGGATGAAATTTTGGTATTTTTCTGATAAAGTTCATTTTTTTAATGAATAGTGAAAAAATATTATACTTTAATTCAAAACTACCTTTTAATCTAATTTATTTATATGGTTAGATTATCTTTTTAATTTGTTTTAAAGTTTAATTAGAATATATTTTTACTATTTTATTCAATTTCGGTCATTGGAAGTAATTTCACATTGAAATTGGACATAAATAAGTGTCCATCTTTTGATAGATATTATTTCTTAAAAACACGCTTTTTGTTTTGATAGTGGGAATTAATTTTAAATTAATTTCTACCACTTATGTGTTTTGAATTTGGAAAAATGGATTCCATGTTTTGAATCAGGAGGTCCAAATTTTGTAAATAGGTAACTTTTATTTTCAGACATTATGAATATTTACTTCAGTAAATATTTTATTTATCGTAGTTAAAAGGTAAATTTGGTAATTGAGGGTAAAAAATAATATTATAATAATATTAAATTACCCTAACATGTGTTCTAATCCTATTTTTTGATAAAAATATAACCATGGGAATACTTGGGTCAATTTTGGGACCCCATGGGGCCACTTGGGAGTGATAATGACACTTTATTTTAAATAACTTAAAGTAATGACAAAAATGACATAAACAAATATATTTTAGTAAATCAATGTTTACATGGGGTTATATAAGTTATCTCTTCAACAATAAATATTAATTTAAAATCTAAAACATATTTCCTACATCATGGTATTTTTTTTATAATTTTTAGACATCAAATAAATAAAATTATTTGTGACACAATAATGATGCAGTGTTTACCTCATTAATGAATGATTTAAATAAATAAGATTATAAATATTAAAACAATATCCAAAACCTGTAAAATTCTTATTGGGTGATTTTATTTCGAGCATGAGTCATCTTATCTTATACTTTAATTGTTTTTGGACCTTTTTAAACTGAAGATAAGTTTATAATAAAATAATATTTTCAAACTTCCCTAAAGAGCCCCTCCTCCCCTTATAAAAAGCCCTCACTTCTAACCCATTCCTCACACATATCAAACCACTTGTCTCGTCCAAACTCTTCCCAATTAATCTCCCTACATCCCTCTCCTCCTCCTATAAGCCTTACCCTAGGCATAAGGCAATTCAAGTAAACTGTTTGGTTCAAACCAAAAAGAGATACCTGATTTAAAGGTATTGTCTTCTCCTAAGTTCTTTTGTTTTATTTTCCTTCTCCAACCCCTTAAACTCTTTTTATTCCTTTCTTTTATAATAACACCAGTATCATAAATATACTAGGTTTTTTTGTGAGAATTATTCTAACTACACTTACACACACCTCCGTCTAATGGGTAAAAAACATATTGTTTCTGTGGACGGTGAACTAATGCCTCACGAAACGATGATTGTTAAAATATCTCCCGCCACCTCTTATGGTGTCCATTAAGATGGAACTATATTTATATGTGATATATATTATATTTATATTGTTTCTATGCTTCTGTATTTTTCATTTATAGAATACCTTTATGGTTTCCATAGTGGGTAAATACGATAATCTCATTTGAGGAAGTGCGGACTACCGCCCCCTCAAAGAGATATGACTCGTTCATGCCTTACGTGGAACATATAAAGGATAGAGTTAATGAAATTATAAATGATATTATACTGGAATTATAATATACCTATTTATCATTATGTTTTCATTCCATTAAATATGAAATAGAAATGGAAGTAGCGTTCATGCGTATGTACGACTTACTGTCTCCATAAACGGTGCATTTCATTTCTTATCTCCAAATTTTATGTACAGTTATAAATAGATATATATGCTGAATATATATGATATATATGATATCTAAATCATGAATAAAATTACGAATATAATGTAATTTTGACCACATGAACAACTTGAAGTTCATTTTTGACTCAAGTACCAAATATCGACAAAACAACCATTATTAACTTAAATGATTACATAATGTTTATAACATGGTAATAAGTGATATAAAAGGAATAATAAACTTTAAAAATGTTCTTAAGAAAGTATAAATTAACTTTAGTTTATTATTCAGGAGATTAAAGAACGAACGGGTCAAATCGGACACGAGGTAAGGGATTTCTTATCTCACTTTTAATTTTGTAAGAATTATATTATTCGCCACTTATTTCTTGAATGTGGTGTATTTTGTAATGTTATTTGATATATATTCTCATGATTATATTTATATTCATTTTATTCTATGATTTTTTTAGTGGTTATTAATTTTTGGTCATACGACTCAATTGATTTCTATGTGGTAAGGAGTTTTCATCTCACTTTTTATTCCCATGAGATTCATGCTATATTTGCCACTATTTCCTTTTGTGTGGTGGATGTACTGCCTATGATTATACTATTTTTGTAATATAATTTAAATTATGGGTATTTACATCTTAATTTAATTATCCTTCTTTCATGGGGTGTATGTTTCCTAAGTTACCAAATCGATAAGGGAACCTTTCACCCTCCTCTTTTTAAAAAACTTCTTTTTGTTATGTCTTTTAATTTACATATTCTAATATTGGGATATGTTCTTATATATCCTTAATTATGTAAATTTTATTTCCAAGTGATGAGATACCCTTTTCCCTATCAAAAAATTATTTTTTGAATTTTAAAGTGACGTCGTTAGGCTGTCGAATTTTTGTAAGGGAACTTCTTCACCCAATTTCAATTCTTTGGGTTAAACTTCTATTTCTTGATTATGTTGTGCTATGAATATGTGTGGATAACCTCTGATTGTTTTACACTTCATATCCACTTATATTGGGTGTATTTATATTTTTCACACATAATTATGTCATTTATTTATCCTTAATCTAAGGATACCTTCTTTATATGGGATTTCGTCTCAATTTACATTCCATTGAGACTTCATTGTTGTTATGCACCAATTAACTTTTATATGGTGTATATAATTTACCTTGTCATATTATATCATGAATACCTTTATTCTCATGATATTATAAAGTTTTTATGAAATTTTATTCCTCAATTATTTTTATTCAAGCATCTCTCATTTGGTTAAGAAATACATAACTAAAATATTGTTTTAAAGATTTATTCTTCTAAATATTTATCATTAATGTCCATGATTTAAAGATGGTTTTAAAGATTTATTTATATTTACATTTATGTTTTAAAATGTTAATTCCTTTAAAATCTTCAAAGTGGTATGGGACACTTTGATTCAAAAATCTCTTTATTAAATATTTTTAATGGTTTTGAAAATGGTGTGATAAAGCATTGATTATGTCTATATATTGAAATGATATGTTGTGATTGCAATGTGGAAATTTTATATTTCCTTTATTCTTGATTTATGTGTTATGAGTATGTTATGATTATTGGGCATTGTTTATATATGCGGGTGGTTCCGTGATAAACCTAGGGCAGGTGTGCCCGAGATAGCTCTCCAATGCATTGGGTAATGTGACGGAGGTAAACGTGAATGTTTCTCCTAAGAGATTTAGGGAATATATTGTGATGGGTACTCCAATGTAACTCCCTATGTAGCTATGATAGGTACAATTTAAGTATGATATAGATGCCATTATTTACCTTTATTATTTATGATTTCTTTATGTTATTCATAAATCTTATGATTTCATAAGGTATGTTATGATTGAAAAGTATGGTTTCATTGATTTGTATTTATTGATGGGTAAATGTTTCCTTTCCTTATTTTATAACCCTTACTGATCTTTTTATTCTCATCCCAAGTTTTTGAAAATTTTTCTACATGAATTAAAGATGAATAGGGTCAAGTATGGAATCAAGGAAGATTCATGTTGTCTAAAACATGGAACTGGACATGTTTATTTTTAAGAGTTATTATTTTATGGAAAAAAATGGATATCGGGTAGTAGAGTCTACATGTAATTTTCAAGATGATATGTAATAGTTATGGACTAATTCTCTAAAACTCTAAACCTGAAAAGATACTCAATGTGAATTATTCATTTAATTCAAGATTATGTAATGTTTTAAGGTCGGGTCCTTATAGTTGGTATCAGATGTCGGTTTAGATAACTTTAGAGGTTAGGGTGTTATCTAGGTGCAGGTAAAGAATCCCATATAACCAAGAGGGTTATTAACACGTGGAAACTTCTAAAGGTTTATGGTAAAATATTTTTATTGGATAAAAAAACCTGAACAATGGATATATAAGAAGGTTGATGGATTATAGTAATACAAAGGTTTTTATGTTATCTTTAACCTATAGAGGATTCTTTTTTATTATAGTATTTTGTTTCAAGTTTATGTGTTGATTATTTTCTTTAAATTAAGGATAAATTTTCAAGATGTAAGGAAAAAGATCTTTCACAACCTTCTTATCCCTCCCCGATGATTTTATCATCACTATTATGGGAAAAAACTGCTCGAATGATTTTGACAGCTGCTTGAGTATTCAAATTACCTGCAAGAAATTGTCTGAGCTATCCAACACCTACTCTTTTCTGAAACAATTTTATGCATCATGGTATCTTTTTCATATGATATCTAGATCTCAACTTTTCCATTTCTATCGTAAAGTGAAATTACATAAGTGGAGTGAACGTTTATGTTTTGAAAGTATGACAACATATAGAAAGAGAAAGGGAACATCCTGAAGATCATGATATCTGGATTCAAGGTATGATTTATTTTTCCTGTCCATAAATAATGAAGCATCTTTGGATTGATATTTATAAATAATGAGGATATTCGATCTTCAAGAATGATGTATTAAGAAATAAGGTGGAAATTCATAGTTAATGGATCATGAAGAATGTTGAATGAGTAAGAAGTAAACATATAAGGGATTCAAGAGTTATGGTAGATTTTAAGATGATGAAATGCTTAAAAGTATTAAGGATATTTTGAGGATAGGATTACATTGGAATACTTTTTATAGTATGTGTGACCCTGAAGTTTGATATATGAAAATGTTATTCAAGGAATAATTATCTTTTCTTTTAATGAGTAATGGAGGAATTTTATTTTGGAATAATTTATGTTTTTATTATGGACATATGGTGATTTGGGTTGTTTATGGAAATGATTAACCTATCATAGAGAATATGTGTTTTGGTTAATTACACTTTAGTATGAGACTTTAAGAGTAGTCTATTTTATTTGGAGATAAATGTTAAGATTTATTGTGGAAGACTATATGATTAAATCCTTCTGAGTTTTGGGTTACAAGCTTAGTTTGGGTTAATTTGAATAATTTTAAGGAAATTTGTTTATTGAATGGTCTTTGTCAAACTTTGGGTATTGTTTGTCGAATTTTTGGGATTAATAATAGTATTTCTTTTTATAAAGTATTATCCTTTTTTGGGGGATTATCTGGTCTTGTACTAAACGTTTTGGTTTTGGATGATGTCTAAAGATAGGGTCAATATATAGTTCATCTTTTTTTGGATTATTTTATTCTCTAGAAGTTGATTCTAGTGCTTCAGGTGTGACCATATCATCATGAATACTCATCGTTTGGAGAAAAGATGAGTTTGTGGAAGAAATTTATTAAGGGATGAAACTCTACTTGAAAGGTAAGAATATTTTCTTATGTTCTTATTCAAGATCTTAAATAAATTCCTCAAAATTATGAAAAGTAACTTAAAACGAAAATGTTTTCTGTTTTCTTTTCTTACTGGGGAATCAAAGACCGTTAAACCCATTACATGTTTGTGATTTTCTAGTTGTTAACTTTCTCCTAATCATGTTTTTTATCACTCACCATCAGAACTTGATGGTTAGTTTCTCTTCCATATCCATGTTTTCCTATATGGAATCCTAGTAAGGGCTATCTCAGGTGACCTTTGTATTTCTCTTTCTTTCTTTTAAAGTGATATTTTTATTGAATCTTTTTCTGATGTAGAACTTTAAATTATGTTTCGAAGCCCAATTTTAAAATTGTGAGGATGCAATTCCCAAAAGGGGGGAAGGATGTAACATCCCAGGTAAATAAAGAATATAACTTTTTATATTTATTAATATTTGTGATTTAAATATTAATTTTAATTTAAAAGGGATGCTATGTTCGATTTGGTCCCCAAGTCCTTTAAGGCCTTTGGCCCACCCAGGCCTTTGGGTCAGTAAGACCTTTAGGCCACCTCAAGGCCTTTGGGCCACCTTAAGTTCAGATGCAAACCAGACAACCTACAAGAAACAAACTTCAAAAAGAGGATGAGCAAGGAGCTTTTACCATAGAAAAAGCTAAAAGGATTGCACGAATGAGAGGGTATGGAACCTACCATCAGGAAAAGCCTGTGCATGCACGGGAAAGCCTAGCCAAACAGCCATGCGAATGTGGAGAGCTGATTTCATGATGAAGATGCTGGGGAGGAGCAGTTTCAAGTAGTTAGTTTGGGTTGTATGTAATGTTTGAAGCCTACAGGCATTGAATTCCTCTAAGGCCTACGGGCCATGTAATCTTATGCCTACAGGCCTTATAAGGGTTCCACCTCACCCCTTGAAAGGTGTATTATCAAAAATTAATAAAAATGAAGGCCTTCGGGCCATTGGAGGAGGTTTTTTTGAAATCTTACATTGCACAATAATAATATAATATTATTATTTTAAATGGTAGTTAATGCCTAGCCATTGTATTGGTGAGAATGAATAGAACTAACTAAAATATGATTATACATGTTTGTTAAATGTTTTTACATTTATCCAATAAAATTTAGAGGCTTAAAATGTGAATGAATCCAATTTTAAGCACAAATACTCTAATATTCTTTAAAAGGTTGATTGGCCGCCTTTTGATGGAAACCCTTTTTAAAATATAGTTTTTGTCACTATTATATGTTCTATTTGACAAAAAATATTATTCTTTATAATCGGGACATCAAAATATAATTTGGATGAAATTTTGGTATTTTTCTGATAAAGTTCATTTTTTTAATGAATAGTGAAAAAATATTGTATTTTAATTCAAAACTACCTTTTAATATAATTTATTTATATGGTTAGATTATATTTTTAATTGGTTTTAAAGTGTAATTAGAATATATTTTTACCATTTAATCCAATGTTTTCCATTTTAATTAATTTCACTTTGAAATTGGACATAAACAAGTGTCAATATTTTGATATTTATTATTTCTTAAAAACACGCTTTTTGTTTTGACAGCGGGAATTGATTTTAAATTAATGTCTGCCACTTCTATGTTTTGAATTTGGAAAAATAGATTCCATATTTTGAATAAGGAGGTCCAAATTTGTAAATAGGTAACTTTTATTTTTAGACATTATGAATATTTACTTCAGTAAATATTTTATTTACCGTGGTTAAAAGGTAAATCTGGTAATTAAGGGTAAAAAAATAATATTATAATAATATTAAATTACCCTAACATGTGTCATAATACTATTGTTTGATACAAATCTGACCATGGGAATACTTGGGTTGATTTTGGGACCCCATGGGGCCACTTGGGAGTGATAATGACACTTTATTTTAATTAACTTAAAGTAATGACAAAAATGACATAAACAAATATCTTTCAGTAAATCAATGCTTACATGGGGTTATACAAGTTATCTATTCAACTATAAATATTCATTTAAAAGATAAAAATATTTCCTACATTATGCTATTTTTTTATAATTTTTAGACATCAAATAAATAAAATTATTTATGACATAATAATGATGTAGTGTTTACCTCATTAATGAATGATTTAAATAAATAAGATTATAAATATTAAAACAATATCCAAAACCTGTCCAATTATTATTGGATGATTTTATTTCAAATATTAGTCATCTTATCTTCCACGTTAATTATTTTTGGACTTTTTGAAACCGAATATAAGTTTATAATAAAATAATATTTTCAAAATTCCCTAAAGATCCCCTCCTCCCCTTATAAAAATCCCTAACTTCTAACCCATTACTCACACTTCTCAAGACCCTTTCCTTGTCCAAACTCTTCCCAATTAATCTCCCTACATCCCTCTCCTCCTCCTAGAAGCATTCCTCTAGTCATAAGGCAATTCAAGTAAACTCTTTGGTTCAAACCAAAAAGAGATACCCGATTTAAAGGCATTGTCTTCTCCTAAGTTCTTTTGTTTTATTTTACTTCTCAAACCCCCTAAAATATTTTTATTCCTTTATTTTATAAAAACACCAATATCCTAAATGTACTAGGTTGTTTTTATGAGAAGTATTTTTACTACACTTACACACACCTCTGTCTAATGGGTAAAGAACATATTGTTTCTCTGGACGGTGAACTAACGCCTCACGAAACGATGATTGTTCAATTATCTCCTACCACCTCTTATAGTGGTCATTAAGATGGAAATGTATTTATATGTGATATATATTATATTTATATTGTTTCTATTCTTCTTTATTTTTCATTTATATAATACCTTTATGGTTTCCATAGTGGGTAAATACGATAATCTCATTTGAGGAAGTGCGGATTACCGCCCCCTCAAAGTGATATGACTCGTTCATGACTTAAATGGAACATATAAAGGATAGAGTTAATGAAATTATATATGAAATTATACTGGAATTATAATATACCTATTTATAGTTATGTTTTCATTCCATTAAATACGAAATAGAAATGAAAGTAGCGTTCATGCGTACGTACGGCTTACCGTCTCTATGAACGGTGAATTTCATTTCTTATCTCCAAATGTTATGTAATATTATAAATAAATATATATACTGGATATATATGATATATATGATATCTAAATCATGAATAACATTTGTAAGATAATGGAATTTTGACCACATGAACAACTTGAAGTTCATTTTTCACTCAAGTACCAAATATCAAAAAAACAACCATTATTAACTTAAATAATTACATAATATTTATAACATGGTAATAAGTGATATAAAAGGAATAATAAACTTTAAAAAGGTTCTTAATAAATTATAAATTAACTTTAGTTTATTATTCAGGATATTAAAGAAATAACGGGTCAAGTCGAATGCGAGGTAAGGGATTTCTTATCTCGCTTTTAATTCCATAAGAATTCTATTGTTCGCCACTTATTTCTTGCATGTGGTGTATTTTGTACTAAAAGTTGATATATATTATCATGATTCTCTTTATATTCATGGTATTCTATGATTAATTTGGTGGTTATTAACTTTTGGTCATACGACTCAATTGATTGCTACGTGGTAAGGAGTTTTCATCTCACTTTTTATTCCTGTGAGATTCATGCTATATTTGCCACTATTTCCTTTTATGTGGTGGATGTACTGCACATGATTGTATTATTTTTTTAATATACTTTAAATTATTTGTATTTACATCTTCATTGAATTATCATTCTTTCATGGGGTTTATGTTTCGTAAGTTACCAAATCGGTAAGGGAACCTTTCACCCTCCTCTTTTTAAAAGACTTCTTTTTGTTATGTCTTTTAATTTACATCTTCTAATGTTGGGATATGTTATTATATATCCTTAATTCTTTAAATTTTATGTACAAGTGATGAGATACCCTTTTCCATCTCATCAAATTATTTTCTGAATTTTAAATTGATGTCGTTAGGCTGTCGAATTTCTATAAGGGAACTTCTTCACCTAATTTCAATTCTTTGGGTTAAACTTCTATTTCTTGATTATGTCGTACTATGAATATGTGTGGATAACCTCTGATTTTTTTACACTTAATATCCACTTATATTGGGTGTATTTATATTTTTCACACATAATTATGTCATTTATTTATCCTTAATCTAAGGATACCTTCTTTATATGGGATTTCATCTCAATTTGGATTCCATTGAGACTTCATTATTATTATGCACCAATTCACTTTTATATGGTGTATATAAAGTCCCTTGGCATATTATATCATGAATACATTTATTCTCATGATATTATAAAGTTTTTATTAAATGTTATTCCTCAATTATTTTTATTGAAGCATCTCTCATTTGGTTAAGAACTCCTTAACTAAAATATTGTTTTAAAGATTTATTCTTATAAATATTTCTCATTAATGTACATGATTTAAAAATGGTTTTAAGGATTTATTTATATGGAAATTTATGTTTTAAAATGTTAATTCATTTAAAAGCTTCAAATTGGTATGGGAAACTTTGATTCAAAAATATCTTTATTAAATATTTTAAATGGTTTTGAAAATGGTTTGATAAAGCATTGATTATGTCTATATCTTGAAATGATATGTTGTGATTGCAATGTGGAAATGTTACCTTTCCTTTATTATTGATTTATGTGTTATGAATATGTTATGATTATTGGGATTTGTTTACATATACAGGTCGTTACATGATAAACCTAGGGCGGGTGAGCCTGAGATAACTCTCCAATGCATTGGGTAACATGACAGAGGTAAACGTGAATGTTTTACCTAAGAGATTTAGGGAATATACTGTAATGGGTATTCCAACGTAACTCCCTATGTAGTTATGATAGCTACAATGTAAGTATGATATGGATTCCACAAGTTACCTTTATGATTTATTATTTCTTTGTGTTATTCATAAATCTTATGATTTCATGAGGTATGTTATGATTGAAAAGTCTGGTTTCATTGATTTGTATTTATTGATGGATTAATGTTTCCTTTCCTTATTTTATAACCCTTACTGAGCTTTTTATACTCATCCCAAGTTTTTGAAATTTTTTTCATAGGACTTAAAGATGAATAGGGTCAAGGATGGAATCAAGGAAAAGTTATGTTGTCTAAAACATGGAACTAGACATGTTTCTTTTTAAGAGTTATTATTTTATGAAAAAAATGGATACTGAGTAGTAGTGTCTACATGTAATTATCAAGATTATATGTAATAGTTATAGCCTAATTATCTGATATTTTAAACCTAAAAATATTATCAATGTGAATTATTCATTTAATTCAAGATTATGTAATGTTTTAAGGTCAGGTCCTTATACATGCCATGTATACAGTGAGTTATTCATGATGTAATATTACCATAATAGTGTTAATATTTCTACATCCACAATTTAAATGGTAATTCATATATATTATTTTTCATATAAAAATTTTATAGTAGTTCTCAGGAAATAACAGAACCTTGAGATACTATAAAATTAATCTTAAACATTTGTCTTATGGTCTAGATACATCATTCTGACTAGATATAGATGATGTTTTACTATCATGTTTTTTCAGATCATAAGCATTAAGAATTATTCTCATGAAATTTTTACTTGGTGATCTCGAGTAGATGAGATCATGAGGAATGAAACTCCAATAGGAACAGCACATGTTTCGGGTGTCATTGGTAGTTCTTATCTATGAACACGCATAATGATCTCCTAACTTGAGATTATTATCAATGTATACTATTTGATCACATACTTTGATGCAAGGAAAAACTAATGCAATGAAGTTTAAGTGAGATATATTTCATTGGGTGTGTCATTGGTAGTATGATATTGATTGAATAATCAAGATAGAATGTGTCACTTCTGATGGGAAGAGATATCTCAGGCCCAATTGATCAGGATGGTAGTACCTTTATTAAATATATAGCGATGGTAAAAGAAGGTAAGTCTATCTAGTAAGGTCAATGAATAATAAATAAAGTAAGTATGATGACACAAAGAGTTCATCCTTCCTTTTGAGATATCGCAAGACAAAGAGATTATGTTACACAGTGTGTGTTTCTAGAAAGGTTATCATTTATATGATTATTCATTATCTTTTTAGGTACCTTGATGGGTTGATAGACTCTGCTCTTAGTCTATAAATAGTATTCATTTCTATCAAGATGAGGGCCGAGAGGGTCACACACAATAGTGTATTCAAGATTCTACCTTATTCTAGTGAATAAGTATATAAGACATGGTGGGTCCCACCATGGGGTCCAAGAGTTTTCCAAGTATTATCGATCATAGATGAATAAATAAATTCATTATTATTCAGGTATAGAATAATTAGGTTGAATTTATTTATTCAAAATATTCACATGGTATTTAGAGAATACGTGGAAAAATATTATACGAACGAATATTATTTTAATATTCAAGGTTCGTTTAATATTTACGGGAATTATGAGTTGAGTTAATGGATCTTTTCTATCATGTAATATATTTATTATATATTATAATTATGTGATAAAAATATAAATGACATCATGATGTAGTTAGTTCATCAGAACATGTCATTTACTGCTTATTTAGTTGGCATTTTATTTTCAGAGGTTGGGGAACCCTTTCTGGGTATTTTTAACTACAACTATATAATAAAATGAGAATATATTTTATAATGACTATTCATTCATTTGGAATTGAGATCTTATCTCTCATACCAATTCTTGGAGAGATTAATAATTCTTCTAAGCACTGGATCTAAGAAAATCTTCATGGATTGAAGGAACAAAGTTGAGGTGATCGTCGCGATGCTGAAGGAATCATCATAGCTCTATGTTAGAACTTGGAATTCAATGATCGTCACCTGCATGTATTATTTAATCATTTTTTGATGATCTATAGGGGCTTAAGATCAAATCCTTAGAGCAACAGTCACCGGTGACAAGCTATAGTTGAGCATGCTGCCAATTCGAATGAGGAAAATGTTTGTTTAAATGTTTTTGAATAATAAATTTATATGAGATCTTTATACCTATAACAGAGATCATATCAATATAGATAATGAATTTACATCACTATGGTGATAAAAAAAATTTAAAATCCTTGGTCTATTGGCTTCCTCTGTGCGCCTTAGTACCTTCAATTGGTATCAAAGTGATTGCATGAATTTTATAAGCCAAGAAAGAATTAATTTTCTTTAAATTAAGTAGAGGGGTTTGTTTTGGTCCCAATGGTTCCAATCGTGCATCAATATGATCTTAGAATGTCAAGTTATGGTCATATAAAAATTTAATTCAGTTCAAAACTGATTTTTAATGGGTATTAAAATTTAAGAACATATTTTAAATATATGTTATTTTTATCTATATTAATTTTTGGTACCCATTCTAGTGGATTCCAGTTTTCCAGCTAGCTTCTGGCTGGAGTTCGATTACTAGAATAGTATCAAACGGAGGTTAATTTTTCCACAACCACTATGAAATAAACCAAAGAGAAAGAAAAAAACAAATCCTAATAAATCATGCTTCAAAAAATTTCATGGGGTGACCGGAAAAATTAAAATCTACAAACACAAAAAAAAAAGATCAGATGGGGGTGGGAGGTGGCGCAACCGGGTGGACAAGAAAAAAATGGAAAAAACCTTATGTGTAGCCTTTGAAAACATGGAAACATGAAAAAAGGGTAACAGTGAGAAGTTGGTGGGTCAAACAATTTCAAAAAGAACAACATTTTAATTAAAAATATAAAGCTTCTCGAGGAAACTCCACTGTCGATGTCGCCTTCCCCATCTTGCTAGCATCAGGCTCTTCAATCAGAATTGCTCCCTAGCGCAGCATGCTACCACCATTTTCAGGATCTATTTTTGGCTAATCCTCCTCTCTATTTTGACTGGAAATGTCCATCGCGGCTCACCCCTTCACGTTGTCGCCTCTATTGGACAAACCTACTCATATTGTCGACTCCTCCAGCAACCATGTCTCACCAGCCCTCACCGCCCCATCCATAATCACACCATCATTTTTCAGCATCGTCGTCGGCTGGTCGCCCCACCGCACTGATATGCACCGTAAGATCCTCAGCCACCATAGTCACACAAACTCCCCACACTAGCGTACATGACCCCCACCCCGATTGGGCTTAGATGGGTTTTTAATACCCGTAAAAATTTAAACATCCAAAAATTATATTAAATTAATTTTTGTATTAAAAATAATAATTTTTTATAATTTTTTGAGAAAAATTAATTTAATTTGGAATAAAAAATAAATTAATTAATTAATTAATTTAGATATAAAATTAAATTATTTGATTAATTTAATTTTTGGAATAGAAATTAAATTAATTCAAAGACTGAACATAACTAAATTATTTTAATTTAAAATAATTTATTTAATTTATTAATTTCCTTTGAACTTAAATTTATTTCATTTTAATTTTTATCATGCTTTTAATTTACTCGTAGACTAGTATTGATCAGTGATTGATCATGCATGTTTAGTTTTATTTTATTTTATTATTTTTTACAACTATGTGTGATGTTTTTAATATTTAATTAATTTTTTTGATAGTATGTGCATCATCATTCTTTATTTAATATGTATAAGGGAATGAACTTCCATTATTTTCTCTATTTATATTGTGCTTCTCGATAGCCCCAAGCCTACATGCAAGTACATTTTTACTATTTATGATGATGATGTAAGACATTATCATTTCAAGACAAGGTGGTATACTAGATGAGAAGTGAAAAAATTAGACCAGGGGAAATCTGTGATATGAATCAAGATCTGAATTAGTTATTATACCCCTAGATCATGGTTGATCCATTGAGTTTAAATGGATCAACTAATATTAAATGCTCAATACTATTTAGGTAATTTTTTTCCTTCATGCATATTTCATTATTTTATGTATTTTCATGTCTATCGTAAATATATGAAATAATAAATAGAAAAAATGAATAAAGATGTTATGGATGTATTATATTAATGCATGATCATTTATGAGCCTAACATCATAGCACGAACATATTTAATAGAAATTTATTACATTGTTCAAAAAATATTAAAAACTCCTCAAATAAATATTAAGTCATGAATGCCTTCTATTACTCAAATTTGAACAAAATTGAGTGTATGAGGTGCTTGTCAGTCAAAGTTGAGGGTGCCTCCTACTACTAGAGAGTTCTTATGATAGTGATGGGTTGATTTATCTAAAGTTGATATCAAAGAAGTATCCAAATCTATCTTTCTACCACTTTATAGAAGAATTGTAGAGTAAATCAAGTTTATAATTTTAGAAGCTAGGACATCACTCAATAGATCAAGAAGTTGCAAGTTAATGTGATTGGCTACTCAAATTCCTACCTTAAAACTCTTCGAGTAGTGATGTATCCAAATCTGGTAGACTATGATGAGAGGTTTCAAGGATCATTTCCACTAGAATATTCAAGTGATAGATTATTCTTAGTCTAGTGGTGAGGGATACTAGAGTTCGATAATATAGTGGGAAACATTTGATAGTTAAATTAATCAGTAATGTCTAATTGGTAATAAAGATAAAATTAATAATATTATAGATTTTTTTTGTATAAAATGGCATGTAATGCTACAAAAACACTTTGATTGATATTGGAAAAATAAAATGTTCAAAATGGAAATAATTTCCAAGAATAGTATAAGAACTTGTGCAAAGTACTAAGATATCATAAATTCAAGGTGGTGGTGTCCCCAATACCTGTTAAGCCTCCTCAGGAAGTGATGGTGAGAAAAATTATTACATGAGACTCATGTATGATTCATATGATGATTATGTCATAATTCTATCATCAATTATTGATGTGTATTGGGGATACAACATTAGTACATGGATGGTTATATATGTTTTCTCATCTCTGAGAAGCTTGTAAGGAGAAAGTGAAGTGAGATATGAATGGGTGATGATTTCATAATTGTGTGTAAATTGAAAGTTGGATTGTGATATTTCATGACATCCATTTCTTACAAATTTTCACCTATTTAATCTAGTTTAATTTAAAATTACAAAATGAATAGTGTGGAGAAAACACTTCATTACCTTTTAGGTATGGTTCACTAAGTAAATATGAACTTAAAGAAAGTATTAGTTATTATGGTAAATAATTTAAAAGATAGGGAAAATGGAAAATGGAAATTGTGATACCAATGTTACCATTAGAACATCCTTCAAATAAAATAGGTATTTAATAAGATTTTATTTTATTCATATGTCAAGAAATAATTCATTGAAAGTTTAAATTTAATGAACTGAATTCAAAAGAAAGTATTCAATTCTTCTTTTAGAATATTCATCAATTGTAAGTAATGTTTCTATTTTATTTCTTAGGTATTAAATAAAATATTCCTATAACATAAGTTTATTGTAATAAAGTAACCAAGTAAGTATAGAAACATTATGATGAGTAAGATGAATTCTCTAAGTGGCTAAAAAAGGGTGATTCCTAATTCAGTGGTGAGAACAAAACTTTTAATTTCCATGTTTATTGATTCTAGTTGAACTTTAGTTAAGTGTCACCAAAAAATTTATCTCACATTTCCATTCGATACAAGGAGACTTTATACCGATTATAGAGTGAATTTTTTTTGTGTCTAATACTCAACCAAGAGTTTTTTCTTACATTAATCATTGGAAATAACTAATGAATATAAAATATAAGCTTATATACCTAGTTTTGGAAAGACAATACTTTGTGAAGAAAAACTAATTAGTTTTCAAGGATATACCTAGTATAGTTTTAGAATCTTTAGAGTTAAAAACCTTAGGTTTTATCGACACACTTATGTACTTAGTTTTGTACAAATAAACCTTTAGAAATAAAGGTAAGTCACATAGTTTTTGGAAATAGTTTAGCTAGAGAACATGAATTGTTCCAAGGTAAAGGTAGTGGTAAATATACTTCATAATATTCCTTTAAATATTTTTTAAGAAATTTAAAATTGAATTGTGGTATACAAATGGTCCGAATATATGAGTTGCTTTGGGCCCATGTGCAAGAGAATATCTTGACCAAGCATTCATCGATAAATATAATGTAGCATGGAGTAATTTCTAAATTCACATTACCTTATACACATCAAAATTATGATGTTGGAAAGGAGGATGGATTATGTGTGTAACTTGAAAACATTGTTCAATAAAATTTACCATGGTGTAATTCCTAAATGCACATTTCCTTATACACATTAGAGTCATGATGTAAGTAAAATAGAATAAATGTTGAAACTTATAATCATTATAATGAATTCCATTATTTTTCATAACATGCTATGAAAATAGAGGCACTATCCCATAACCATATTCCAACTATAATAAAAAAAATGGATATCATATGAGTTATTATGTGATATAAGTCCAATATTTCATAAGAATATGTGTTATGATGCAAAGAGTTTGTTAGGATATAAGAAAACTTGCATCATGAAAAATACAGTGTGCATCTAATGTAATTATTTTAAATATTTCTAAGGATATTACTTAAATTCCTGAGATAGAAAATTTATAGTCAAGTACCATACTATATTTCTCTAAAAGGGTAAATATCACTATTTTAGATAGTGGGAGAAATATTGACTTAGATCTAGTCAATTCCATAAATGCACAAATATCTTTCATAGGAATAAGTTCTGTGAGAGAATGTGTAAAGGAATGTTCCAGAGACATATATTGTGTAGGAAGGTTAAAACCATGGTAATAGTTATATATTCACTACGGCTGATGATACATTATTCACTGAGAATAATAAATACTACAAGTAAGGAGTATATGGAAATTAGATAAAATTTACAAGATCAATTAAAATTCAATAATGGATTTCATGAATCAAAGTATAGGGGATTATTATTTTGAATATTGTGGTGGGTATTTAAGTGATATTATACATGGGTGGTACAAGTGTGGTACCAATAAGGATTTATTGGTTATACCAAGTCATCATGCCTAAATCCATTAGAATTTTCAACTTTTTTTAGATACTTTCTATAATCATTTTATTAGGAAATGTATGTTAAGCCCAATGGTCTTGGAAGGTATCTATATGACGCAACCGAAAAGGGTTGGTGACACCATATAATTCCAATAAGGGGTGAAAGTTATTGGAATTAGATTTAGGATTGAAGTAAGTAATAAGATCCTAGAATATTTATTTGGAATAAATTATTTCCATCTATCTACAAGAGGTTAGTGGGAGTGCCACTATTTTCCAAGAGAAATATTTTTTATAATATATGAAAAAAATTATTATTCTTATAGTTAGTTAAGAGAAGAATGAAAGTAACTCTCCAGATATTTAATTAAAGTATAAACCTATATTCTGGGGAATAGGATTTACCTAGGTAGGTCTAATTATTTCGTAAACCTGTTCAATAGTTAATATACTAACAAGGTATTTAAAAATACAAGTTAGGAAAATTTGAGAGAGAATTGTTACAAAAGTCACATGGCATAAATCTCTCCAAGAATACATGCATGGGGACTATGGGAGGAGATTAATGTGGTGATTATAATTCCATATGATTATGTGATGGGTCAATCAATTATGTCATGATATGTACAAGAAATGATATTTCCGATATAAGATTTATGGTGGGTAAATATCAGTTATATACAAGAGAACTATATGAGAAGCAGTCATAACTATCTGATTGTACTTGAGTAGGTATACAGGATATGTCCCGGTATATGGAGAGGAAGGGATATTAGCTATAAGGGGACAAAAACTAGTCTTCATATATATCTATATGATCTAATATCGCATTCACACTAAGTTAATGAGAAAGAGAAACTCATTCAAGTTAGTGGTATCCATATATACAAATACCGAGTTCATTTTGGATTCTGATGCGGCTAAAAAAGCAGTGTAAAATACGTAATGATTTATTCCAATTCTTGTAATCACACATAGTAAGTAAATTTTTATCAAGATGATAATTATTCTACTGGTAGTAGACAAGATGTCTAGTTTGGAAAATGTACAAAAGGATACATACTCAGGGTTTACATCTCTTGAGGAGTCTTACAAAAGAAGGTGAGGTTATAAATAGTATAATAGCCATGCAATAGAGATATGGAAGACCCATGAATAAAGATATAACTCAGTAAAAATATGATATTATCATGTGATAGATAACAAGGATAGTTATAAATTTGGATCTAATACAATTGGGAGTGTGGTAATAATGGGTTCCCAAGACCCAACTTGAACAGTACTTTTGATTACCATTCCATATATATAGTGATTTATGCATGATGTACTCTTACCATAATAGTGTTGATATTTTTGAATCCACTATTTAAATGGTAATTTCCATATATTATTTGTCATATCAAAAGGTTATATCAGTTCCCAAACTATAATTAGAACCTTTAGATACTATGAAATTAATCTTAAACATATGTTATATGGTCTAGATACATCATTCTGACTGGACATAGATGATGTTTGACTATAGAGTGTTGGGGGCTCATGATAATTGATACTTCTTCTCATGAAATTCATACTTGGTGATCTCGAGTAGATCAGATCATGAGGACTAACTCGCCAATAGGAACATCACATTTTTTAGGTGTCATTAGTATTTTCTATCTATGAAAACATGTAATAGTCTACTGAATTGAGATTATTATCAATGTATAATATTTTATCACATGCTTTGATGCAAGGAAAAAACTATGGAAATGAAGTTATAGTAAGATTTCTTACATTGGGTGTGTCATTAGTAGTATGACATCGATTGAATAATCAAGATATAATTTATCGCATTTGATAGAAAGTGATATTTTAGGCCCATTTAATCAGGATGGTAGTGCTTTTATTAAATCCATGTCCATGGTATAAGAAGGTAATCCCATCTAATAAGTTAAAAAAATAATATATAAAGGAAGTATAATGATGCAAAGAGTGCATCCTTCTTTATGAGATACCACAAGACAAAGAGATTATGTTACACAGTACATGTTTTTAGGAATTTTTTCATTTATATGACTATCTCTTTAGGGGTGTAACACCCGAGACTTTTATAAGAAATATTTTGTTTTTATGTTATATAAATCATAAAAGGGATATTTCACTACACACAACACTAGCTTGGCTTGCTTTACACGCAATCGTGACCTTCCTCGATAGCTTGCATCGTACGCAATACCGAGTTTCACTAAACAACGATATGCTATTAAAATATTACTAAAACTAGCCATTATGAATATTAATACCCACTTTTTGAAATTTTTTAAATTTTATTTTTCAAAATGGACTTCATTTTTGGATTCGGAATATCGAAATTATCCTAGGGTGAAATTTTGGTATTTCTCTGAAAACATTCAATTTTTGAATAGTGAAAACACTCGGTTATTATTTAAAAACCGACTTTTTATTTAAATAATTATTTATTTTATTTAAATTTATTTTAGGTCAAAATTGATACATAATACCTATTTAAGTTCAATTCAATTCATTGGAGTCATTTTATAATAATTTTAGATATATAAAAATTTTATTGAACTTTTCACCGTCTTTTACCCACCTCCTAGGAGAATTTACAAATTCACATAAAACTTAATTTTACCACTTCTGTGAGTGGAATTTCGAAAATCCGAGAGACACGGTTAATATCAAGGACTAAAATGTGGTTCAATGAGATGAAAATAAATTTTGATGAATAGTAACTTTTTGCTTTTTTTTACCACGGTTAAAAGTAAATAGGGAAATTAAGGGTAAAAATGTTATTATTATTACCCTAACACTTGTCCTAATTCTATTGGATAAGTGTAATTCAACCAAAAACAACATTATGAATAAAATATGACCATTTAGGCCCACTTGGATTAGATTAGGACATTTATTATTAATTTATTTAAAGAAGGGTTAAAATAGTTAAAATCAAAGTTTAATAACTAAATAATTTTTAATATAGGGTTATAAATAAGATAAATTCGACTATAAATATTAATTATAAAGCTAAAACGATTTCCTACAAAATGATATTTTATTTTTAATTTTTACACAATAAATAATTTAATTTATTTATGACACAATGATGATGCAGTAATTATCTTATTAATGAAATATTGACATAATTGATGTTATAAATGCCCAAATAAATGTAATTTGAGACTTTTTATTAATTAAAATAATTTTCTAGGTTAATATGACATGTTAGTATTGATTTAATTAACTTTTTTAGAACTAATATTTCTGTTATAATTTTCAAAAAAATCAATTACCAAATAGTGTCAAAATTGACATAAAATAGTTTTTTAAAAAAATATTATATTATTAATTTTATTTTATTCCTAAAAATCTAATTTTTAGAAAAATGACTTAGATAAGGTTATATATATTAATAATAAACAACTTGGGGTTTTTTTGGCTTGTTATAGTAAGTTTATTAATCTTATAGTGTAAGAAAACAAGAAGACCTGGTAAAAGTTAATTATCTAACTTAAAGTTAAATCCAAATGATAAGGTTAAAATAGAAACCTAAACTTGTCTAAATTATATTGGATGAGATTATTTAGACCCATACCCACCTTATCTTCAAAATAAATCAATTTGGAGCTATTAAAAACCGAATATGACTTTATAATAAAATAATATTTTTAGTTTTTCCTAAGGTGCCCCTCTCCTCCCTTATAAAAGGGAACCTCCTCCCTCTCTTCCTCACACCACTTTGAGCCTTAAAGATCGGACAACCCCTGCCAAATTCTCTTCTCCACTTCCCTAGAAACATCATAGAGTTCCTGTTATTCTTCAAAGACCAATTTTAGTGCCCTAAGAGGAGGTCTCAAAGAGGCGCTTCAAAGAAGAGGTAATGTCCGTTACCGATTCTTTCAACTTTATTTCTTCTTCCACTTCTTCTTCTTTAGTTGTTTAATTATGTAGTAATAACATAAGTATCACTCATATACTGATATGTTATTATAAGTATGAAACAAACCTATTTCACCATCTATCCATCCTACGTAAAACGAAATCACCGCGTGTGCGTACGTACGGAATATCGTCTCCACGCTGTGGTGTAATCTATTTTCCACCACCACCTTACTTGGATGGTTATAATGGTGTAAATAATAACTATATATGATTATTGTAAAGTTATATTGATTCTGAAATAGTATACATACACCCTAATACAATTCCACGATCATGGGAACGATATCATCGCTCGTGCGTACGTACGGAATACCGTCTCCACAATGTGATGCGACTCATTCTACATGATTTTCATTGCATAATGATTAAATAAATGAATTGAGTGAATAAATATGATATTTATTACACTAATACCATCCTGTAAATGAGGTATCTATAACCTAAAGAGAATAATAAGAATTTATTCGACAAAACACGCATAAGAACAAAAGGTAATAAACACCCAAATAACAAGTAGCAATGAAATGTTACTAATAAGAAGCTAAGAATATGTCCATATATGATATCATAACAATGAGTATGATTCTGGAATAAGTCAATAACATTATTTAAATCATTATATAGGAGGTTCGGACACTTACGAAGCAAATCGGACCTAAGGTAAGGGAAAATATCGCAATCTCATTTTTATCCAAGATTGTTTATACTTCAGAATTTACTGGGAAATATTTATCAACCACATCCATGTTTCCTCAATATGTAATATTTATATCCTTCTACAATTTTTTATATCCAATTTTACCCTTCGTTGAGTTTTTAGTAAAATATATGAAAGGAATCTTTTGTCGTTTTTTGTACAAGGTACTTTTTGACTTTTCCGAAAAAAGTAAGAGAAGAATGTTTTTTTAACTTATACGGCATGAATGGATTTTTAAAACATTATTTCCAAGAATATTCCTTTACAAGTTTTCAAGTTTATTTTTAATCAACTTCTTTTAGTTTAAAATTGTATGACATGTTAAGAAAGGGAAAATGTTTTTGAAGTAGAAAGGATATTTTCCTCAAGAATGGAGTTCAAGTGTTTTATCAAAATTATTTTCCATCTAAGATAATATAGGGTTCTATTTCTATCCCTATTATTACATTGATTTTATTATTTTGTGATGGAATTATTTTTATAATTCCTTATATGAATTGTTTTATGATGTCACGATGTTTAAGAATCCCATTTTTATTACATGGGTTATGCAATGATGTATGATTTATGATTTTGTGGAACACATAAAAATGGTATCATTATGAGATGGGTGGGACCTATATCTCCCTCCAATGCATTGGGTAAAGATTTATATCTCATGAGATATACATGGCTAGAACGGCAGGTTAAACCGGTTCAGTGAAACAGGACTGAAACGAGGAGTGAAATAGGTTCAGAAATGGACTTTGTCCGCTAAGATAGTCTTGACAATGAGTCTTGACTAATAAGAAATGATTATCTATGATTATATGTGTATGCCAAAAAGTTTCATATTTTAAGTTGTGATTATTAGGATTACATTTCACTACTATGATTTATCCCATGTTATGAAATTATGATCTCTTTTTCAGGTTAAGATTTCCAAAATGTTGTGTTCTTATGAATATGATGTGATTGATATTTCTTTTGTTTACCCTTACTGAGCATTTGAGCTCACCCTTTTGTATGTTTTCTTTCCCCAGGTCAGGAATAAGGTTATTAAGTAGGATATGCCAAAAGGGACTCTATATATGATGAAATAAATGGGAGATAGTGTAAATAATTTATGAACCAGTTGTTTATGTTTCCCAGTTTCTAAAGACACTATACCTATACGGTCCTTTCCTAGTTTTGTTATATGTTGTAATAAGTGTGCTTCATTTCTGAAGTAATAACAATGTATGTAATGTATGGGTCGTTATAGTTGGTATTAGAGGAAAGGTATAGTCAACCTTTGGAAACTAGGATGTGAAAGCCTTAGTAAGAACCCTAAGGATAAGTCTAAGCATAGAACAAAATCTTAGTGTTTTATAAATGGCCATGAATAACCTATGATAAGACCTTAAGTGTAAAATTTTATTCTTGATTATGTGTTTTTTCTATTATAATTAGTGTTTATCACACTATTCTTCTTGGTTTTAGTCAATGGCTGGAACCCGAAGGAACCGTGTTAATGCGGAATTCGACGGGCAATGCAATGATTTTCCCCCTGAGCAACCAAACATTATGGGAGCTGGAATGAAAAATCTTGTAGCCATGCTCACACAACTTTCTCAAGATATGAATCATACAGTACTTTCAAATGAGCAAAGGAAGGAGTAACATTCTGTTGAATCCTTCATGAGGTAGCGTCCACCTTCATTCAGCGGGTCTTCTGATCCATTAGTGGCTGAACAATGGATCAGTACCACTGAAAATATATTTTCAGTTCTTCAATGTTCTGAACATGATAAAGTCATCTTAGTATTATATCGTTTGGAAGGAGATGCTGATCAATGGTGGAATCTTATTAATAATACGAGGCAAAGGGGTGAAATTGAGTCCATGAAATGGGACGAGTTCAAGAACTTATTTTTCAGTAAGTACTTCCCTCGTATTCTCTGAACAAAGATGGAGAAGGAATTTCTTGAACTAAAGCAAAAGGATGATGAATCTGTTGGTACCTACGAAGCAAATTTTACAAGACTTTCAAGGTACGCTTCTGGTATTATTATCCAACATGAGAGTAAGATCGATTGATTATTTAGTGGCTTAAAACCAAGTCTTCGAAGGGCATTAGCCATAAGGGACTTCAATAGCTACGAGGAAATCGTTCTATGTGCTCTCAAAGTTGAGATGGAGATTGGAGTAACCCATCCATCATATGGGTTTGATATGAAGAGGAAAATGGAATTCAAAGGAAAATCTAAAGAGAACACTGAAAAGAATATGATTTTTACCTTATGCTCAAAGTGTGGAAAGAAACATGGAGGAAATTGTCTTAAGGGGACAAGAAAATGTTATAAGTGTGGAAAAGAAGGTCATCGGGCAGTTGAATGTCGAAATAATGGGAAGAAGATGTCTAATGATGCAAACAAATAAAGGGATACACAGAATGAACCTACTTCACTTCAATGTTTCAAGTGCAAGGTGATGAGGAATTATGCCAATAAATGCGCAAATCCAAGGGTTGATGATGATGATCGACATCAACAAACTCTTAAGTCTAAAGACAAAGGAAAGTCACATGCAATTTCTATCAACGATGTAGAGTACGATAATGATGTGGTGAAAGGTACACTTACCATCCACTCTAAAGTAGCAAATGTTTTATTTGATTCTGGATCCACCCACTATTTTATTTCTAAAGAATTTTCTAAGGGTATCGCCGTATTACCTCAACAATTAGATGTTGAGTTATCTGTGACAACCCCTAATGGCACAACAGTCGCATCAAAAGTTTATAATTATTCTCCGATTGAAGTTTGTGGGAAAGTGCTTCCTGCAAATCTTGTGATCCTTCCTATAGTGGAATTTGATGTGATTCTTGGCATGAATTGGATTTCTTTATATGGATCTCATATCAATTGCCAAATAATGGAAGTCACATTTCATATTCCAGATCAATCTATGATCTTCTATCGATGCAAGGATGAACATAACCTTCCAGTGGAAATTTCTTCCATCTTATGGGTCTTGATTCCACTAAATGAAGGTTATTTATCTCAAATGGTTGGTGAGAAACTCAAGATTAAGAATATTCCCATTGTACGAGAGTTTGATGATGTCTTTCCGAAGGAATTGTCGGGTCTCCCACCAAATCGTGAAGTTGAGTTTTCAATAGAACTCGTACCGGGTGCTTTTCCTATTTCAAAGACACCTTATAGAATGGCCCCAATTGAGTTGCAGGAATTGAAGAAGCAACTCCAAGATAATCTTGATAAAGGATTCATACGCCCTAGTGCATCACCTTGGGGAGCACCAGTTCTTTTTATTAAGAATAAAGATTGATCAATGAGACTCTTCATTGATTATCGAGAACTTAACAATATCACTATCAAGAACAAATATCCTCTCCCACGCATTGATGACTTATTTGACCAACTATGCGGAGCTCAATACTTTTCCAAGATTGATCTTCGTTCAGGGTATCATCAATTAAGGGTCAAAAGGGAGGATATACCAAAGATGGCTTTTCGTACAAGGTATGGACACTATGAATTTATAGTGATGCTATTTGGTCTTACTAATGCCCTTGCTATCTTCATGGATCTGATGAATAGATTCTTTAGAGACTATCTTGATCAGTTTGTGGTAGTCTTTATAGACGATATTCTTGTCTATTAAAAGAGAAAGGAAGAACATGAAGATCACTTGAGAATTATATTAAAGACCTTGATAAAGGAGAAGATTTATGACAAATTTACCAAGTGTGAATTTTGGCTTCAAAAAGTTGCATTTTTGGGTCACATAATCTCAAAAGAGGGGATATATGTGGATCCAGCAAAAACAGAGGTTATCGAAAGATGGTCAAGACCAACAACAGTAACCAAGATCCAAATTTTTCTTGGTTTGGCTGGATATTATCGACGTTTTGTGAAATATTTTTCACGATTATCTAATCCAATCACCAGGTTGACTCGGAAAGGAGTTAAGTTTGTTTGGATAGAGGAATGTGAAGAGAATTTCAAGGAGTTGAAAATAAGGTTATCCAGTGCACCTGTACTCACACTTCCTTGTAGTGGAGAAAGGTTTGTGATCTATAGTGATGCATCCAATAAGGGGCCGGGGTGTGTTCTTATGCAAAATGATATGGTGATAACTTATGCCTCACGACAGTTGAAAATCCATGAACAAAATTACCCAACTCATGATTTGGATTTAGCTGCGGTAATCTTTGCATTAAAGATTTGGAGGCATTATCTTTATGGAGAAAGGTGTGATATTTATACTGGTCATAAAATTTTAAAGTATATTTTCACACAAAAGGAGTTGTATATGCGCCAAAGAAGATGGTTGGATATGATTAAGGATTACGACTGCTCAATTCATTACCACCCTGGGAAATCAAACAAGGTGGCAGATGCATTAAGTCGACAAGACCATGCTAGCTTATCCATGATGAGGATCACAAAAGATCCAATATTTATGGATTTACAAAGGATGGATCTTGGAATTATAGTGGAAGGGAAAATCATATCTTTCTCAATTGAATGTTCAACCATCTATACATGTGAAGATTAAAGAGGCACATAAAGAGGATATAGAGTTACAAAAGAAGGTGAGAAATGTTCCTGAATTCAACCTTGATTGTGATGGGATAATAAAGTTCAGGAATCGGGTTTGTGTTCCTCCCATCCCAGAATTAAAGAAGGAGTTGCTGGATGAGGCTCATAGTTCTTCATTCTCTATTCATCCTGGAAGCATGAAGATATATAGGGACCTGAAAGAGTACTTCTGGTGGGATGGCATGAAAAGAGATGTTGCTGAATATGTCTCTCGATGCTTGGTTTGTCAGCAAGTTAAAGCTGAGAGACAGAAGTCTAAGGGGATGTTACAACCATTACCCATACCTGAATGGAAATGGGAAAACATCACTATGGACTTTGTCACTGGACTTCCTAAAACATCCAAAGGCAATAGTGCTATCTAGTTCATAGTTGATCGTCTTATAAAGTCGGCACACTTCATCGCTATTAGCGAGGATTTCTCTCTGGATCAGCTTTCCAGGATATATGTGAAGAAAGTGGTAAGATTGCATGGAATACCACTTTCTATTATATCTAATCAGGATCCGAGATTTACCTCGAAGTTCTGGAGAAGTCTTCAGCATACTCTGGATACAGAGTTCAGTTTCAGCACTACTTATCATCCTCAGACAGACGGTCAGTCTTAGAGGACAATTCAAACTCTAGAAGATATGTTGAGAGCTTGCTCTGTGGATTTAAAAGGTGGTTGGGATCAACACCTACATTTGGTGTAATTTTCTTATAATAATAGATTTCACTCCAGTATTCAGATGGCTCCTTATGAAGCTCTCTATGGAAAGAAATGCAGGACTCCAACTTGCTAGGATGAAGTTGGGGAAAGAAAGCTATTAGGACCTGATCTTGTTGATGAGATGGTAGAAAAGGTCAGATCTATTCAACAACACATTAGAGCAGCTCAGAGTCGACAAAAAAATTATGCCGATAACCGAATAAAATACCTAGAGTTTGAAGTGGGTGATAAAGTGTTCTTACAAATATCTCCTTGGAAGAGAGTAATGAGATTTGGAAAGAAGGGAAAGTTGAGCCCTAGATATATCGGTCCTTTCGAAATACTGGATCGTGTTGGGAAGGTAGCTTACCGATTGGCGCTTCCACCGAATATCTCCCAAGTTCATGATGTGTTCCATGTATCTCTCTTGAGAAAGTACATACCTGGTCCTTCACATGTACTCAGCTCAGAAGTTGTATCGCTGGAGCAAGATCTTTCTTATGAAGAACAGCCAATAGAGATTCTGGATCATAGCGAAAAAGTCCTACGGAACAAGACCACTCGCTTGGTGAAAGTTTTATGGAGGAACCACCAATTTGAAGAAGCTACATGGGAGCTTGAGGATATGATGAGGGAGAGTTATCCTCATCTGTTTGTTACAAAGTGACGAATTTCGAGGGTGAAATTCATTTTAAGGGGGGTAGAATGTAACACACGAGACTTTTATGAGAAATATTTTGTTTTGATGTTATATAAATTATCAAAGGGGTATTTCACTACACACAACACTAGCTTGGCTTGCTTTACACGCAACCGCGACCTTCCTTGATAGCTTGCGTCGTACGCAATACCGAGTTTCACTAAACAACGATATGCTATTAAAATATTACTAAAACTATCCGTTATGAATAGTAATACCCACTTTTTGAAATTTTGAAAATTTTATTTTTCAAAATGGACTTCATTTTTTGATTCAAAATATCTAAATTAGCCTAGGGTGAAAGTTTGGTATTTTTCTGAAAACATTCAATTTTTGAATAGTGAAAACATTGGGTTACTATTTAAAAACCGAATTTTTATTTAAATAATTTTTAATTTTATTTAAATTTATTTTAGGTCAAAATTGATACATAATACCTATTTAAGTTCAATGCAATTCATTGGAGTCATTTTATAATAATTTTAGATATATATAAATTTTAATGAACTTTTCACCGTCTGTTACCCACCTCCTAGGAGAATTTGCAAATTCACATAAAACATAATTTTACCACTTCTGTGAGTGGAATTTCGAAAATCCAAGAGACACGGTTAATATCAAGGACTAAAATGTGGTTCAATGAGATGAAAATAATTTTTTGTGAATAGTAACTTTTTACTTTTTTTTACCACGGTTAAAAGTAAATAGGGAAATTAAGGGTAAAAATGTTATTATTATTACCCTAACACATGTCCTAATTCTATTGGATAAGTGTAATTCGACCAAAAATAACATTAGGAATAAAATATGACCATTTAGGCCCACTTGGATTAGATTAGGACATTTATTATTAATTTATTTAAAGAAGGGTTAAAATAGTTAAAATCAAAGTTTAATAACTAAATAATTTTTAATATATAGTTATACATAAGATAAATTCGACTATAAATATTCATTAGAAAGCTAAAAATATTTCCTACATAATGGTATTTTATTTTTAATTTTTAGACAATAAATAATTTAATTTATTTATGACACAATGATGATGTAGTAATTATCTTATTAATGAAATATTGACATAATTGATGTTATAAATACCCAAATAAATGAAATTTGAGACTTTTTATGAATTAAAATAATTTTATAGGTTAATATTACATGTTAATATTGATTTAATTAACTTTTTTTGAACTAATATTTCTGTTATGATTTTCACAAAAATCAATTACCAAATAGTGTCAAAATTGACATAAAATAGTTTTTAAAACAAATATTATATTATTAATTGTTATTTTATTTATAAAAATCTAAGGTTCGGCAAAATGACTTAGATAAGGTTATATATATTAATAATAAACAACTTGGGGTTCGTTTGTTTTGTTATAGTAAGTTTATTAACCTTATAGTGTAAGAAAACAAGAAGACACGGTAAAAGTTAACTTATCTAACTTAAAGTTAAATCTAAATGATAAGGTTAAAATAGAAACCTAAACTTTTCTAAATTATATTGGATGAGATTATTTCGACCCATCCCCACATTAGATTCGAAATAAATCAATTTGGAGCTATTAAAAACCAAATATGACTTTATAATAAAATAATATTTTTAGTTTTTCCTAAGGTGCCCCTCTCCTCCCTTATAAAAGGGCACCTCCTCCCTCTCTTCCTCACACCACTTTGAGCCTTCAAGCTCATCCAACCCCTTCCAAATTCTCTTCTCCACTTCCATAGAAACATCCTAGAGGTCCTGGTCTTCTTCAAAGACCAATTTTAGTGCCCTAAGAGGAGGTCTCAAAGAGGCGCTTCAAAGAAGAGGTAATGTCCGTTACCGATTCTTTCAACATTATTTCTTCTTCCACTTCTTCTTCTTTAGTTGTTTCATTATGAAGTAATAACATCAGTATCACTCATATAATGATATGTTATTATAAGTATGAAACAACCCTATTTCACCATCTATCCATCCTAAGGAAAATGAAATCATCGCGCGTGCGTAAGTACGGAATACCGTCTCCACGCCGTGGTGTAATCTATTTTCCACCACAACCTTACTTGGATGGGTATAATGGTGTAAATAATAACTATATATGATTATTGTAAAGTTATATTGATTCTGAAATAGTATACATACACTCCAATACAATTCCAAGATCATGGGATTGATATCATCGCTCGTGCGTACGTACGGAATACCGTCTCCACAATGTGATGTGACTCGTTCTACATGATTTTCATTGCATAATGATTACATAAATGAATTGAGTGAATAAATATGATATGTATTACACTAATATCATTCTGGAAATGATGTATCTATAACCTAAAGATAATAATAAGAATTTATTTGACAAAAGACGCATAAGAACAAAAAGTAATAAACACCCGAATAACAAGTAACAATGAAATATTACTAATAAGAAGCTAAGAATATGGCCATATATGATATCATAACAATGATTACGATTCTTTAATAATTCAATGACATTATTTAAATCATTATACAGGAGTTTCGGACACATACGAAGCAAATCATACCTAAGGTAAGGGAAAATCTCACAATCTCATTTTTATCCGAGATTGTTTATACTTCAGAATTTACTGGGGAATATTTATAATCCACATACATGTTTCCTCAATATGTAATATTTATATCCTTATACAATTTTTTATATCAAATTTTACTTTTCGGTGAGTTTTTAGTAAAAGATATGAAAGGAATCTTTTTTCGTTTTTCGTACGAGGTACTTTTTGACTTTTCTGACAAAAGTAAGAGAAGAATGTTTTTTTAACTTATACGGCATGAATGGATTTTTAAAACATTATTTCCAAGAAGTTTCCTTTACAAGTTTTCAAGTTTATTTTTAATCAACTTCTTTTAGTTTAAAATTGTATGACATGTTAAGAAAGGAAAAATGTTTTTGAAGTAGAAAGGATATTTTCCTCAATAATGGAGTTCAAGTGTTTTATCAAAATTATTTTCCATCTAAGATAATATAGGGTTATGTTTCTATCCCTATTATTACATTGATTTGATTATGTTGTGATGGAATTATTTTTATAATTCCTTATATGAATTGTTTTATTATGTCACGATGTTTAAGAATCCCATTTTTATTACATGGGTTATGGAATGATGTATGATTTATGATTTTGTGGCACACATAAGAATGGTATCATTATGAGATGGGTGGAACCTATATCTCCATCCAATTAATTGGGTAAAGATTTATATCTCATGAGATAGACATGGCTGGAACGGCAGGTTAAACTAGTTCAGTGAAACTGGACTGAAACGAGGAGTGAACTCGGTTCAGAAATGGACTTTGTCCGCTAAGATAGTCTTGACAATGAGTCTTGACTAATAAGAAATGATTCTCTATTATTATGTGTGTATTCCACAAAGTTTCATATTTTAAGTTATGATTATTGGGATTACATTTCACTAATATGATTTATCCCATGTTATGAAATTATGATCTCTTTTGCAGGTTAAGATTTCCAAAATGTTGTGTTCTTATGAATATGTTGTGATTGATATTTCTTTTGTTTACCCTTACTGAGCATTTGAGCTCACCCTTTTGTATGTTTTCTTTCCCCAGGTTAGGAAGAAGGTTATTAAGTAGGATATTCCAAAAGGGACTCTATATATGATGAAATAAATGGGAGATAGTGTAGATACTTTATGAACCAGTTGTTTATGTTTCCCAGTTTCTAAAGACACTATACCTATACGGTCCTTTCTTGGTTTTGTTATATGTTGTAATAAGTGCGCTTAATTTCTGAAGTAATAAAAATTTATGTAATTTATGGGTCATTATAAGGGGCCTTTATGGGTTTCTAGACTCTTATCCTCATCTATTAATAGTATTCACTACTATCGAGATAAGTTCCTAGAGGGTCACACATAATAGAATATTCAAGAGTCTTCCCTATTCTGGTGAATAGGTATATAAGACATGGTGAGACACACCATGGGGTTTGAGAGTTTTCTAAGTATTATAGATCACCAATGAATAAATAAATTCATTATTATTTGAGTATATAATAATTTTTTTGAATTTATTTATTAAAAGTATTCACAGGGTATTTAGTGAATACATGGAAAAATATTATATGAAAAAAAAATTAATATTCAAGGTTTTGTATAATATTTATGTGCATTACAAGTCAAGTAAATGGATTGATTTTATCATGTAATATATTTATTATATATTAAAATTATGTGATGAAAATATAAATGACATTATGAAGTAGTTAGTTTGTCATAACATTCCATTAACTTCTTATTTAGTAGGCATTTTATTTCTGATGTCTGAGGCACCATTTTTTGGTATTTTTAACTCCCACTATATAGGAATATGAGAAGATCTTTTCCAAATACTATTAATTCATTCATAATTTTGAGCTTC
This sequence comes from Viscum album, assembly GCA_963277665.1. Lineage (NCBI taxonomy): Eukaryota > Viridiplantae > Streptophyta > Magnoliopsida > Santalales > Viscaceae > Viscum > Viscum album. The sequence goes on along the minus strand of OY728125.1, from coordinate 1,554,828,652 downwards.
TCTGTCCTTCTGTAACACCCCAGGTAAATAAAGAATATGACATTTTCATATTTATCCATATTTGTGAATAAAATATTAATATGTCTTTAAAGGGGACGCTATGCTCGATGGCATACCCAACACGCAACAACGAGTTTCTTGGGAATCTTACGTTGCACTCAAATAATAAAATAATATTATTTTAAATGGTAGTTAACATGTAGCCGTTGTATTGGCGGGAATGGATATAAATAACTAAAATATGATTATATATGTTTTTAAAAATTTTTACATTTATCCAATAAAAGATAAAGGCATAAAATACAGAAAGAATTCAATTTTAGGCGTATATGCCCTAGTTTTCACTAAAGGTTCACTTATCGCCTTTTGATGGCAAACCGTCATTAAATATAGTTTTGTTCACTCTTATACATTCTATTGGACCAAATAAAACTCTTCTTAAAAATTGGGACATCAAAATTTACTTTGTGTAAATTTTTGGTATCTTTCTGATAAAGTTTATTTTTTAATGAATAGTGTAAAATGTTGTATTTTAATTCAAAACCTCTTTTTAATCTAATTTATTTATATGATTATATTATCTTTTGAATTGGTTTTAAAGTGAAATTAGAATATATTTTTACCATTAAATCCAATATTGGTAGTTGGAATTAATTTTACTTTGAAATCAGACTTAAACTAGTGTCAATCTTTTGATACTTATTGTTTTATAAAAACACGCTATTTGCTCTGACAGCGGGAATTAATTATTAAATTAATTAATGTGACTTATATGTTTTGAATTTTGTAAAATGGACTTCATTTTTGAATTCGGAATATCAAATATAGCTTAGGGTGAATTTTTGGGATTTTTCTGAAAAACTTCAATTTTTGATGAATAGTGAAACCACTAAGTGGTAATCAAGCAAACTGATTTTTCAGTTAAATTAAAGTCTACCACTAATGTGTATTTAATTTTGAAAATCCGACATACATGGTTTTCATTAGTATTTAAAATGTGGTTCAATGGGATGAAAATAAATTTTTGGTGAATAGTAACTTCTTTTCATTAATCGCGATTAGAGGTGATTAGTGTAATTTAAGGTAAAAATGATATTATAAAAATATGAAAACACCATGAAAATTGTCCTACCCCTATTGGATGAGTCATGGCCGACCAAGACAACCCATGGGTCGATTTAGGGGACCCTATGGAGCCTCTTGGGTGAGATAATGACTTTAATACCTTTTTTTTAAATAAAGGTGAAATGACACTAACATAAAGTTTTTTACTAAAACAATTTTTAGAAGGGGTTATACTAATCATATTTTTGTATATAAATACTCTTTGTAAATATAAAAAGATTTCCTACATCAGGATATTTTTGTTATAATTTTTATACATTAAATAAATTAATTTAATTACGACATCATGATGATGCAAGGATGACCTCATTAATGAACAGTTTAAATAAAATGAAACGATAATATAAAATCTAAGACCTACACTTGTCAAAAAACAATTGTATGGAAATATTTCGAAGCCTTATCATCTTAGCTTAGAAATATATCAATTTGGGACCTTATAAATTCGAAACACTTTTGAAAATAAAATAATAGTTTCATGATTTCCAAAAGTGCCCCTCCTCTCCTCTTATAAAAGGCCCCCACCTCTACCTCATTTCACACCCTCCTCAAGCCTTTGGCTCGGCCATCCCCTACCCATTTACTCTCTCCACATCCTTCTCCTCATCCTAGAGGATTCCCTTTAGGGATAATCCTTTCAAAGGAATCCTTTAGGCTCAAATCAAAAGGAGTTACACTTTTAAAGGTAATTCATTCTCTCATGTTCATTTGTTTTATTTTGCTTCTCCAACCCCATAAACTCTTTTTATTTACTTCTTTTGTAACAACAACAGTATCTTCAATATACTAGGATGTTGTTATAAGATTTATTCGAGCTACACTCTCACACAACTACATCAAATGGTTAAAGAACATACGGTTTCTGTGGATGGCGAAATTCTGCCTCCCGAAACGATGATTGTTCAACACTCATATAACACCTTCAAAGGTGGCCATTTTGATGACACTGTATTTATATATGATATATAATATGTTTATGTTTTACTTAATCTTCTGTATTTTCATTTGTTTCATACCTTTATGGTTTCCATTGTGGGTAAACACGATAATTTCATTTTAGGAAGTGCGGACTACCGCCCCCTCAAAGTGATTTGATTCGTTAATGCCATACGTGGGACGTATAAAGGATGGATTTAAAGTTATTATATATGATGTTATACTGGAATTATAATATACCTCTATATCATTATTGTTTCTTTCCATTAAAGTATGAGATAGAAATGAAAGCAGCGTTCATGCGTACGTACGGCTTACCGTCTCCATGAACGGTGCATTTCATTTCTCACCTCTAAATGATTATGTAATATTATAAATACATGTATATACTGGATATATATGATATATATGATATACAAATCATGAATATCATTATGGATATAATGAACCTTTGACCACACAAACAACATGTAATTGTAAGAAGTCCATTTTCGACTTAAGAACCAAATATCAAAAAAACAAACATTATTAACTTAAATGATTACATAATGTTTATAACATTGAAATAAGTGATATAAAAGGAATAATTAACTTTAAGAAGTTTCATAAGAAAGTATAAATTAACTAAAGTTTATTATGAAGGACTTTAAAGAACGATCGAGTCAAGTCGGACCTGAGGTAAGGGATCTTACTCCTCTCTTTCTTTTTAAGTACACTCTTTTATGTCATTCTCTCTAAAGCTCATCTTTCTTGTTATTGGGATGTTATTTTATATTACACTTACTGTAATTTTTATGTTCATGTGATGAGAGACCCTATTCTCTCTCATCAATCCATTTTAGAAGTTTTAAGTGGCGTCGTTAGGCTGCCGAGTTTTCGTAAGGGATTTTTCATCTCACTTTTATTCTCGTGAGATTTATGCTACATTTGCCACAATTTCCTTTGAGTGGTGTATGTACTGACCATTATTCTACTCTTTGTGTAATATAATTTCGTTTATGAGTATTTACATCAATGATTTATTGTCCTTCTTTCATGGGGTGTATGTTTTGAAAGATACCCAAGTCGGTAAGGGAACCTTTCACCCTCCTCTTTTTTAAAAGACTTCTTTTGTTGGGTCTTTTAATTTACATATTGTTATGTTGGGATATGTTCTCATATATCCTTATTGATTTAAATTTTATGTCCAAGTGATGAGATACACTTTTTATCTCTCATCAACTCATTTTGATGTGACGCCGTTAGGCTGTCAAGGGAACTTCTTAACCCAATTTCGATTTCTTTGGGTTCAACATGTAGTTATTGAATATGCCATCCTTTGAATATGTGTGAATTACCTTTGATTATTTTACAATTAATATCCAATTATATTTGGTGTATTTGTTTGTCACACATAATTATGTAATTGATTTATCCTTAAACCAAGGATACCGTCTTTGTATGGGACTTCGTCTCAATCTCCTTTCATTGAGGCATATTTTATTTTATACACAATTTTCTTTTATACGGTGTATAAACCCCTTTGACTTTTACGTTTATTCAAAAGGAATCTTTTTTTATACGAAGCGTTTACTAAATGACAAAAGGGAATATTTTTGTCGTACGTATGCGGCGACAACGACTACTCCACCGTCGTGACCGTTATTTGAGTTTCGGCTTCCTCTACAAGCCATACCTTCTTTTAAAAGAAAAATAAATACCATGTTTTAATTTTCTTTTATTTTGGTATTGAAAATGGTTTTCATAATGTTTTTATATCAATGTGTTGTATTGATATCTTGTGATTGAAAGGTGGAAATGTTATGTTTCCTTTATGCATGTTTTATGTGATATGATTATGTTGAGGTTCTTGGAAATTATTATGAAAACGGGTGGTTCCGTGATAAACTAAGTGCGGGTGAGCCCGATATAGCTCTCCAATGCATTGGGTAACGCGAAAGAGTGAAATGTTAAGGTTCCTCTGAAGTGATTTAGGGAATATACTGTGATGGGTATTCCAAACGTAACCAAGAGAGTTACTCCCGACGTAAGAATGTTATGAATGCCTCAAGTTACCTTTATGTCTTATGATTTCTATGATTTATTCATGGTTTGATGAGGTATGTTAAAGTTCCTATGTTTTATGGGTAAAGTATGATTTCATTCTTATGTATATATGAACTCATGTTTCCTTTCCATATTTTTTTTATAACCCTTACTGAGCTTTTTATGCTCATCCCAAGTTTTTGAAATGTTTTTCACGGGTCAAGGGAAAGGTACATGATGTGATGATAGTGTCAAGGATGTGTCAAGAAAGAATTTGTGTTCTATTTTAAATATGTTTCCGTTGATGGGAAGAATGAATACTGTCTTTTATGTAACCACTTTGTTTAAATGTGGAATGTAATTTAAGTTTTATGATCTAATTCTCTAAAACTCTAAACCTGAAAAGATCCTCAATGTGTAATCTTGTAATAACTCAAGATTAAGTAAGGTTTAAGGCTGGGGCCGTATAGTTGGTATCAAAGGTCGGTTTAGACAACTTTAGGGATTAGGAGTTCTTGTGAGACACATGATTAGTCCCTATATCTATTATTTCAGTTAAATCCTTGTTTTATAACTTTTTTTTCAGGTCAAGTAAATTCGGTTACGAATGGAAGGAGAAGGATCTCAAATGACATTTCTATCTCTTCCTGATGACATGCTTGCAATAATTATTGCAAAGTCATCTTCGGATGATTGTGAAACTTTTTCTAGCATACAACTCACTTGCAAGCAGTTGTTTGAGATATCAAACACCTCCACTATACCTCGTTATCATCGTGGATCATGGGTTGTTTTTAGACAAATACTATTTTCACAATATTCTCATATTTCCAAGAAAGGTAAATATTATCAAGGTATTTTCAAATATTTTACCTTATCACAAGAATTTGAAGCATATTATGATTTTAGAAATGGTGCTGAGGAAGGAGACCCTTGCGCAACCTATTTATATTTGATTTTAAAATATAGTCTCACATCACATACTTATGGTATTTTAAAAGGACCAATAATAGAAAGTTTCAACTCAATTTTAGTCCGACTATTTTATAGAAATCATGTTTTATCAGATGTTTTGGAATTATATGTCATACATGATTATTTTCCAAAACTGTTTTTCTGTGAACACCCATATGACCCATGTTGTACGAGGTGTATTTGGATGGAGGAATCAAATGATTTTGAAGGATCTCTAAATCATTGTTGTAATGCATGGGACTTCTACCTACGTGAGCAAGATGACGATGAAACCGAGTGGACGCCATGATCAAGGTATGATGTTATTCATTTTGGGAATCGTTTTATTTTATCTTATGGTGGTGAAATAAGACTTCAAGAATTAAGATGTTGAGATCGTAACGAATTCGGATGAAAATAAAAGGTATAAGGAAACGATTGAGGTTAAAACATGTTAGGGTTATTTTATGTAGTTTTGGAAAAAGGACAACGCGCAGACCGTGTGACAACCCAACGCATCGGACAAAGCTGTGGGAATCGAACCCACAACCAAAGTGCGACTGGTATTTATCGCCTACCACTGGACTACGTGAAGTCCCTGGTTAGTTTGACTAATTCTTTTTAGTTAGATGATCTTATGAAATCTATAATAACCTGATTTTGGGTTAGCTATGGAAATTATTATCCTATCATGGAGGATATGTGACTAGGTTAATTACTTTTCAATACGAGACTTTAGGAGAAACTGATGTTGTTTGGAGATAAATGTTACGATTTAACTTGGAAGACTATGTGACTAAATCCTTCAAATATTTGGGTTTCAGCCTTAGTTTGGTTACTTTGAAGAATTTTAGGGAAAAATTGTTTATCTAATGGTCCTTGTTGAACTTTGGGTTTTGTTTGACAAATTTTGGAGATTAAGTATAGATTTTCTTTTTATAAAGGGTTATCCTTTTCTGGATTATCTGATCTTGTACTAGCCTTTTTGGTTTTGGTTTTGGTTAAAGTCTAAAGACATGGGAAGTATATAGTTCTCTTTTGTGGATTAGGTGATTCTCTAAAAGTTGATTGTAGTACTCTTAATGTGAACAAGTCTTCCTAAATACTCGCCTTTTGGAGAAAATATGAGTTTGTGTAAGGAATCTAATAAAAGTTGAAAGTCAACATGATAAGTGATTATGTTTCCTTATGAATAAATTCCTCAATAAAAATTAACTTAAAACAAAAATGTTATCTATTAACTTTTCCTACTGGGGAATCGAATACCGTTTAACCCATCACAAGTTTGTGATTTTCTCATGGTTAACTTTCTCCTAAATATGTTTTCTATCACTCTCCATCAGAACATGACCCTTTGCTTTTTCTTCCATGTCCATTTTTTCCTACACGGAATCCTATTATGGGTTAACTCGGGTGACCTTTGTACTTATCTTTCTCTATTTTAAAGTGATTGTTTTACCGACGCTTGTTCTAATGTGGGACTTTCAAGGATGTTTCCAAGCTCAATTTTAAAAATTGCAAGGATGCAATTCCCAAAAGGGGGGAAGGATGTAACACCCCAGGTAAATAAAGAATATGACATTTTCATATTTATCCATATTTGTGAATAAAATATTAATATGTCTTTAAAGGGGACGCTATGCTCGATGGCGTACCCAACACGCAACAACGAGTTTCTTGGGAATCTTACGTTGCACTCAAATAATAAAATAATATTATTTTAAATGGTAGTTAACATGTAGCCGTTGTATTGGCGGGAATGGATAGAAATAACTAAAATATGATTATATATGTTTTTAAATATTTTTACATTTATCCAATAAAAGATAAAGGCATAAAATACAGAAAGAATTCAATTTTAGGCGTATATGCCCTAGTTTTCACTAAAGGTTCACTTATCACCTTTTGATGGCAAACCATCATTAAATATAGTTTTGTTCACTCTTATACATTCTATTGGACCAAATAAAACTCTTCTTAAGAATTGGGACATCAAAATTTACTTTGTGTAAATTTTTGGTATCTTTCTGATAAAGTTCATTTTTTTAATGAATAGTGTAAAATGTTGTATTTTAATTCAAAACCTCTTTTTAATATAATTTATTTATATGATTAGATTATCTTTTGAATTGGTTTTAAAGTTAAATTATAATATATTTTTACCATTAAATCCAATAGTGGTCGTTGGAATTAATTTCACTTTGAAATCAGACTTAAACTAGTGTCAATCTTTTGATACTTATTGTTTTATAAAAACACGCTATTTGCTCTGACAGCGGGAATTAATTATTAAATTAATTAATGTGACTTATATGTTTTGAATTTTTTAAAATGGACTTCATTTTTGAATTCGGAATATCAAATATAGCTTAGGGTTAATTTTTGGGATTTTTCTGAAAAACTTCAATTTTTGATGAATAGTGAAACCACTAAGTGGTAATCAAGCAAACTGATTTTTCAGTTAAATGAAAGTTTACCACTAATGTGTATTGAATTTTGAAAATCCGACATACATGGTTGTCATTAGTATGTAAAATGTGGTTCAATGGGATGAAAATAAATTTTTGGTGAATAGTAACTTTTTTTCATTAATCGCGATTAGAGGTAATTAGTGTAATTTAAGGTAAAAATGATATTATAAAAATATGAAAACACCATGACACTTGTCCTACCCCTATTGGATGAGTCATGTCCGACCAAGACAACCCATGGGTCGATTTAGGGGACCCTATGGAGCCTCTTGGGTGAGATAATGACTTTAATGCCTTTTTTTAAAAATAAAGGTGAAAATGACACTAACATAAATTGTTTTACTAAAACAATTTTTAGAAGGGGTTATACTAATCATATTTTTTGTCTATAAATACTCTTTGGAAAGATAAAAATATTTCCTACATCAGGATATTTTTTTATAATTTTTATACATTAAATAAATTAATTTAATTACGACATCATGATGATGCAAGGATGACCTCATTAATGAATAGTTTAAATAAAATGAAACGATAATATAAAATCTAAGACCTACACTTGTCCAAAAACTATTGGATGGGAATATTTCGAAGCCTTATCATCTTATCTTCGAAATATATCAATGTGGGACCTTAGAAATTCGAAACACTTTTGAAAATAAAATAATAGTTTCATGATTTCCAAAAGTGCCCCTCCTCTCCTCTTATAAAAGGCCCCCACCTCTACCTCATTTCACACCCTCCTCAAGCCTTTGGCTCGGCCATACCCTACCCATTTACTCTCTCCACATCCTTCTCCTCATCCTAGAGGATTCCATTTAGGAATAATCCTTTCAAAGGAAGACTTTAGGCTCAAATCAAAAGGAGTTACACTTTTAAAGGTAATTCATTCTCTCATGTTCATTTGTTTTATTTTGCTTCTCCAACCCCATAAACTCTTTTTATTTACTTCTTTTGTAACAACACCAGTATCTTAAATATACTAGGATGTTGTTATAAGATTTATTCAAGCTACACTCTCACACAACTACATCAAATGGTTAAAGAACATACGGTTTCCGTGGATGGTGAAATTCTGCCTCCCGAAACGATGATTGTTCAACACTCATATAACACCTTCAAAGGTGGACATTTTGATGACAATATATTTATATATGATATATAATATGTTTATGTTTTACTTAATCTTCTGTATTTTCATTTGTTTCATACCTTTATGGTTTCCATTGTGGGTAAACACGATAATTTCATTTTAGGAAGTGCGGACTACCGCCCCCTCAAAGTGATTTGATTCGTTAATGCCATACGTGGGATGTATAAAGGATGGATTTAAAGTTATTATATATGATGTTATACTGGGATTATAATATACCTCTATATCATTATTGTTTCTTTCCATTAAAGTATGAGATAGAAATGAAAGTAGCGTTCATGCGTACGTACGGCTTACCGTCTCCATGAACGGTGCATTTCATTTATTACCTCTAAATGATTATGTAATATTATAAATACATGTATATACTGGATATATATGATATATATGATATCCAAATCATGAATATAATTCTGGATATAATGAACCTTTGACCACACAAACAACATGTAATTGTAAGAAGTCCATTTTCAACTTAAGAACCAAATATCGAAAAAACAAACATTATTAACTTAAATGATTACATAATGTTTATAACATTGAAATAAGTGATATAAAAGGAATAATGAACTTTAATAAGGTTCATAAGAAAGTAGAAATTAACTCAAGTTTATTATTCAGGACGTTAAATAACGATCGAGTCAAGTCGGACCTGAGGTAAGGGATCTTACTCCTCTCTTTCTTTTTAAGTACACTCTTTTATGTCATTCCCTCTAAAGCTCATCTTTCTTGTTATTGGGATGTTATTTTATATTACACTTACTGTAATTTTTATGTTCATGTTATGAGAGACCCTATTCTCTCTCATCAATCCATTTTGGAAGTTTTAAGTGGCGCCGTTAGGCTACCGAGTTTTCGTAAGGGATTTTTCATCTCACTTTTATTCCCGTGAGATTTATGCCACATTTGCCACAGTTTCCTTTGAGTGGTGTATGTACTGCCCATTATTCTACTCTTTGTGTAATATAATTTCGTTTATTAGTATTTACATCAATCATTTATTGTCCTTCTTTCATGGGGTGTATGTTTTGAAAGATACCCAAGTCGGTAAGGGAACCTTTCACCCTCCTCTTTTTTAAAAGACTTATTTTGTTGGGTCTTTTAATTTACATATTGTTATGTTGGGATATGTTCTCATATATCCTTATTGATGTAAATTTTATGTCCAAGTGATGAGATACACTTTTTATCTCTCATCAACTCATTTTGATGTGACGCCGTTAGGCTGTCAAGGGAACTTCTTAACCCAATTTCGATTTCTTTGGGTTCAACATGTAGTTATTGAATATTCCATCCTTTGAATATGTGTGAATGACCTTTGATTATTTTACACTTAATATCCACTTATATTTGGTGTATTTTTTTGTCACACATAATTATGTAATTGATTTATCCTTAAACCAAGGATACCGTCTTTGTATGGGACTTCGTCTCAATCTCCTTTCATTGAGGCATATTTTATTTTATACACAATTTTCTTTTATACGGTGTATAAACCCCTTTTACTTTTACGTTTATTCAAAAGGAATATTTTTTTATACGAAGCGTTTACTAAACGACAAAAGGGAATGTTTTTGTCGTACGTATGCGGCGACAATGACTACTCCATCTTCGTGACCGTTATTTGAGTTTCGGCTTCCTCTACAAGCCATACCTTCTTTTAAAAGAAAAATAAATACCATGTTTTACTTTTCTTTTATTTTGGTATTGAAAATGGTTTTCATAATGTTTTTATATCAATGTGTTGTATTGATATCTTGTGATTGAAAGGTGGAAATGTTATGTTTCCTTTATGCATGTTTTATGTGATATGATTATGTTGAGGTTCTTGGGCATTATTATGAAAACGGGTGGTTCTGTGATAAACTAAGGGCGGGTGAGCCCGATATAGCTCTCCAATGCATTGGGTAACGCGAAGGAGTGAAACGTTAAGGTTTCTCCGAAGTGATTTAGGGAATATACTGTGATGGGTATTCCAAACGTAACCAAGAGGGTTACTCCCTACGTAAGAATGTTATGAATGCCTCAAGTTACCTTTATGTCTTATGATTTCTGTGATTTATTCATGGTTTGATGAGGTATGTTAAAGTTCCTATGTTTTATGGGTAAAGTATGATTTCATTCTTTTGTATATATGAACTCATGTTTCCTTTCCATATTTTTTTTATAACCCTTACTGAGCTTTTTATGCTCATCCCAAGTTTTTGAAATGTTTTTCACAGGTCAAGGGAAAGGTACATGATGTGATGATAGTGTCAATGATGTGTCAAGAAAGAATTTGTGTTCTATTTTAAATATGTTTCCGTTGATGGGAAGAATGAATACTGTCTTTTATGTAACCACTTTGTTTAAATGTGGAATGTAATTTAAGTTTTATGATCTAATTCTCTAAAACTCTAAACCTGAAAAGATCCTCAATGTGTAATCTTGTAATAACTCAAGATTAAGTAAGGTTTAAGGCTGGGGCCTTATAGTTGGTATCAAAGGTCGGTTTAGACAACTTTAGGGATTAGGAGTTCTTGTGAGACACATGATTAGTCCCTATATCTATTATTTCAGTTAAATCCTTGTTTTATAACTTTTTTTTTCAGGTCAAGTAAAGTCGGTTACGAATGGAAGGAGAAGGATCTCAAACGACATTTCTATCTCTTCCTGATGACATGCTTGCAATAATTATTGCAAAGTCATCTTCGGATGATTGTGAAACTTTTTCTAGCATACAACTCACTTGCAAGCAGTTGTTTGAGATATCAAACACCTCCACTATACCTCGTTATCATCGTGGATCATGGGTTGTTTTTATACAAATACTATTTTCAGAATATTCTCATATTTTCAAGAAAGGTAAATATTATCAAGGTATTTTCAAATATTTTACCTTATCACAAGAATTTGAAGCATATTATGATTTTAGAAATGGTGCTGAGGAAGGAGACCCTTGCGCAACCTATTTATATTTGCTTTTAAAATATAGTCTCACATCACATACTTATGGTATTTTAAAAGGACCAATAATAGAAAGTTTCAACTCAATTTCAGTCCGACTATTTTATAGAAATCAGGTTTTATCAGATGTTTTGGAATTATATGTCATACATGATTATTTTCCAAAACTGTTTTTCTGTGAACACCCATATGACCCATGTTGTACGAGGTGTATTTGGATGGAGGAAGCAAATGATTTTGAAGGATCTCTAAATCATTTTTGTAATGCATGGGACTTCTACCTACGTGATAAAGATGATGATGAAACCGAGTGGACTCCAAGATCAAGGTATGATGTTATTCATTTTGGGAATCGTTTTATTTTATCTTATGGTGGTGAAATAAGACTTCAAGAATTAATATGTTGAAATCGTAACGAATTCGGATGAAAATAAAAGGTATAAGGAAACGATTGAGGTTAAAACATGTTAGGGTTATTTTATGTAGTTTTGGAAAAAGGACAACACGCAGACCGTGTGACAACCCGTCGAATCGGACAAAGGTGTGGGAATCGAACCCACAACCAAAGTGCGACTGGTATTTATCGCATACCACTGGACTACGTGAAGTCCCTGGTTAGTTTGACTAATTCTTTTTAGTTAGATGATCTTATTAAATCTAGAATAAGCTGATTTTGGGTTATCTATGGAAATTATTATCCTATCATGGAGGATATGTGATTAGGTTAATTACTTTTCAATATGAGACTTTAGGAGCAACTGATGTTGTTTGGAGATAAATGTTACGATTTAACTTGGAAGACTACGTGACTAAATCCTTCAAATATTTGGGTTTCAGCCTTAGTTTGGTTACTTTGAAGAATTTTATGGACAAATTGTTTATCTAATGGTTCTTGTTGAACTTTGGGTTTTGTTTGACAAATTTTGAAGATTAAGCATAGATTTTCTTTTTATAATGGGTTATTTTTTTCTGGATTATCTGATCTTGTACTAGCCTTTTTGGTTTTGGTTTTGGTTAAACTCTAAAGACATGGGAAGTATATAGTTCTCTTTTGTGGATTAGGTGATTCTCTAAAAGTTGATTATAGTACTCTTAATGTGAACAAGCCTTCCTAAATACTCGCCTTTTGGAGAAAATATGAGTTTGTGTAAGGAATCTAATAAAAGTTGAAAGTCAACATGATAAGTGATTATGTTTCCTTATGAATAAATTCCTCAATAAAAAGTAACTTAAAAAAATGTTTTCTATTAACTTTTCCTACTTGGGAATCGAATACTGTTTAACCCATCACAAGTTTGTGATTTTCTCTTGGTTAACTTTCTCCTAAACATGTTTTCTATCACTCTCCATCAGAACATGACCCTTTGCTTTTTCTTCCATGTCCATGTTTTCTTACACGGAATCTTATTATGGGTTAACTCGGGTGACCTTTGTACTTATCTTTCTCTATTTTAAAGTGATTGTTTTACCGAATCTTGTTCTAATGTGGGACTTTCAAGGATGTTTCCAAGCTCAATTTTAAAAATTGCGAGGACGCAATTCCCAAAAGGGGGGAAGGATGTAACACCCCAGGTAAATAAAGAATATGACATTTTCATATTTATCCATATTTGTGAATAAAATATTAATATGTCTTTAAAGGGGACGCTATGCTCGATGGCGTACCCAACACGCAACAACGAGTTTCTTGGGAATCTTACGTTGCACTCATATAATAAAATAATATAATTTTAAATGGTAGTTAACATGTAGCCGTTGTATTGGCAGGAATGGATATAAATAACTAAAATATGATTATATATGTTTTTAAATATTTTTACATTTATCCAATAAAAGATAAAGGCATAAAATACAGAAAGAATTCAATTTTAGGCGTATATGCCCTAGTTTTCACTAAAGGTTCACTTATCGCCTTTTGATGGCAAACCGTCATTAAATATAGTTTTGTTCACTCTATACATTCTATTGGACCAAATAAAACTCTTCTTAAGAATTGGGACATCAAAATTTACTTTGTGTAAATTTTTTGGTATCTTTCTGATAAAGTTCATTTTTTTAATGAATAGTGTAAAATGTTGTATTTTAATTCAAAACCTCTTTTTAATATAATTTATTTATATGATTAGATTATCTTTTGAATTGGTTTTAAAGTGAAATTAGAATATATTTTTACCATTAAATCTAATAGTGGTCGTTGGAATTAATTTCACTTTGAAATCAGACTTAAACTAGTGTCAATCTTTTGATACTTATTGTTTTATAAAAACACGCTATTTGCTCAGACAGCGGGAATTAATTATTAAATTAATAAAGTGACTTATATGTTTTGAATTTTGTAAAATGGACTTCATTTTTGATTTCGGAATATCAAATATAGCTTAGGGTGAATTTTTGGGATTTTTCTGAAAAACTTCAATTTTTGATGAATAGTGAAACCACTAAGTGGTAATCAAGCAAACTGATTTTTCAGTTAAATGAAAGTTTACCACTAATGTGTATTGAATTTTGAAAATCCGACATACATGGTTGTAATTAGTATGTAAAATTTGGTTCAATGGGATGAAAATAAATTTTTGGTGAATAGTAACTTTTTTTCATTAATCGCGATTAGAGGTAATTAGTGTAATTTAAGGTAAAAATGATATTATAAAAATATGAAAACACCACGACACTTGTACTAACTCTATTGGATGAGTCATGGCTGACCAAGAAAACCCATGGGTCTATTTAGGGGACCCTATGGAGCCTCTTGGGTGAGATAATGACTTTAATGCCTTTTTTTAAAATAAAGGTGAAAATGACACTAACATAAATTGTTTTACTAAAACAATTTTTAGAAGGGGTTATACTAATCATATTTTTGTCTATAAATACTATTTGGAAAGATAAAAAGATTTCCTACATCAGGATATTTTTGTTATAATTTTTAGACATTAAATAAATTAATTTAATTACGACATCATGATGATGCAAGGATGACCTCATTAATGAACAGTTTAAATAAAATGAAACGATAATATAAAATCTAAGACCTACACTTGTCCAAAAAACTATTGGATGGGAATATTTCGAAACCTTATCATCTTATCTTAGAAATATATCAATGTGGGACCTTAGAAATTCGAAACACTTTTGAAAATAAAATAATAATTTCATGATTTCCAAAAGTGCCCCTCCTCTCCTCTTATAAAAGGCCCCCACCTCTACCTCATTTCACACCCTCCTCAAGCCTTTGGATCAGCATTCCCCTGCCCATTTAATCTCTCCACATCCTTCTCCTCATCCTAGAGGATTCCCTTTAGGGATAATCCTTTCAAAGGAAGCCTTTCGGCTCAAATCAAAAGGAGTTACACTTTTAAAGGTAATTCATTCTCTCGTGTTAATTTGTTTTATTTTGCTTCTCCAACCCCATAAACTCTTTTTATTTACTTCTTTTGTAACAAAACCAGTATCTTCAATATACTAGGATGTTTTTATAAGATTTATTCGAGCTACACTCTCACACAACTACATCAAATGGTTAAATAACATACGGTTTCCGTGGATGGAGAAATTCTGCCTCCCGAAACGATGATTGTTCAACACTCATATAACACCTTCAAAGGTGGCCATTTTGATGACACTATATTTATATATGATATATAATATGTTTATGTTTTACTTAATCTTCTGTATTTTCATTTGTTTCATACCTTTATGGTTTCCATTGTGGGTAAACACGATAATTTCATTTTAGGAAGTGCGGACTACCGCCCCCTCAAAGTGATTTGATTCGTTAATGCCATACGTGGGACGTATAAAGGATGGATTTAAAGTTATTATATATGATTTTATAATGGAATTATAATATACCTCTATATCATTATTGTTTCTTTCCATTAAAGTATGAGATAGAAATGAAAGTAGCGTTCATGCGTACGTACGGCTTACCGTCTCCATGAACGGTGCATTTCATTTCTTACCTCTAAATGATTATGTAATATTATAAATACATGTATATAATGGATATATATGATATATATGATATCCAAATCATGAATATCATTCTGGATATAATGAACCTTTGACCACACAAACAACATGTAATTGTAAGAAGTCCATTTTCGACTTAAGAACCAAATATTGAAAAAACAAACATTATTAACTTAAATGATTACATAATGTTTATAACATTGAAATAAGTAATATAAAAGGAATAATGAACTTTAATAAGGTTCATAAGAATTTATAAATTAACTCAAGTTTATTATTCAGGACGTTAAAGAACGATCGAGTCAAGTCGGACCTGAGGTAAGGGATCTTACTCCTCTCTTTCTTTTTAAGTACACTCTTTTATGTCATTCCCTCTAAAGCTCATATTTCTTGTTATTGGGATGTTATTTTATATTACACTTACTGTAAATTTTATGTTCATGTGATGAGAGACCCTATTCTCTCTCATCAATCCATTTTGGAAGTTTTAAGTGGCGTCGTTAGGCTGCCGAGTTTTCGTAAGGGATTTTTCATCTCACTTTTATTCCCGTGAGATTTATGCTACATTTGCCATAGTTTCCTTTGAGTGGTGTATGTACTGCCCATTATTCTACTCTTTGTGTAATATAATTTCTTTTATGAGTATTTACATCAATGATTTATTGTCCTTCTTTCATGGGGTGTATGTTTTGAAATATACCCAAGTCGATAAGGGAACCTTTCACCCTCCTCTTTTTTAAAAGACTTCTTTTGTTGGGTCTTTTAATTTACATATTGTTTTGTTGGGATATGTTCTCATATATCCTTATTGATGTAAATTTTATGTCCAAGTGATGAGATACACTTTTTATTTCTCATCAACTCATTTTGATGTGACGCCGTTAGGCTGTCAAGGGAACTTCTTAACCCAATTTCGATTTCTTTGGGTTCAACATGTAGTTATTGAATATGCCATCCTTTGAATATGTGTGAATGACCTTTGATTATTTTACACTTAATATCCACTTATATTTGGTGTATTTGTTTTTCACACATAATTATGTAATTGATTTATCCTTAAACCAAGGATACCGTCTTTGTATGGGACTTCGTCTCAATCTCCTTTCATTGAGGCATATTTTATTTTATACACAATTTTCTTTTATACGGTGTATAAACCCCTTTAACTTTTATGTTTATTCAAAAGGAATCTTTTTTATATGAAGCGTTTACTAAACGACAAAAGGGAATGTTTTTGTCGTACGTATGTGGCGACAGCGACTACTCCGCCGTCGTGACCGTTATTTGAGTTTCGGCTTCCTCTACAAGCCATACCTTCTTTTAAAAGAAAAATAAATACCATGTTTTACTTTTCTTTTATTTTGGTATTGAAAATGGTTTTCATAATGTTTTTATATCAATGTGTTGTATTGATATCTTGTGATTGAAAGGTAGAAATGTTAGGTTTCCTTTATGCATGTTTTATGTGATATGATTATGTTGAGGTTCTTGGGAATTATTATGAAAACGGGTGGTTCCGTGATAAACTAAGGGCGGGTGAGCCCGATATAGCTCTCCAATGCATTGGGTAACGCGAAGGAGTGAAACGTTAAGGTTTCTCCGAAGAGATTTAGGGAATATACTGTGATGGGTATTCCAAACGTAACCAAGAGGGTTACTCCCTATGTAAGAATGTTATGAATGCCTCAAGTTACCTTTATGTCTTATGATTTCTATGATTTATTCATGGTTTGATGAGGTATGATAAAGTTCCTATGTTTTATGGGTAAAGTATGATTTCATTCTTATGTATATATGAACTCATGTTTCTTTTCCATATTTTTTTTATAACCCTTACTGAGCTTTTTATGCTCATCCCAAGTTTTTGAAATGTTTTTCACAGGTCAAGGGAAAGGTACATGATATGATGATAGTGTCAAGGATGTGTCAATAAATAATCTGTGTTCTGTTTTAAATATGTTTCCGTTGATGGGAAGAATTAATATTGTCTTTTATGTAACCACTTTGTTTAAATGTGGAATGTAATTTAAGTTTTATGATCTAATTCTCTAAAACTATAAACCTGAAAAGATCCTCAATGTGTAATCTTGTAATAACTCAAGATTAAGTAAGGTTTAAGGCTGGGGCCTTATACCTTCTGTATCCTAGAGAGAGAAATACTCTTTCCAAGAACTCGATCTAAGAATGTGTTCTCAAATCGAAGGAATAGAGTTGAGGTGATTGTAGTGACACTGAAGGAATCCTCATATATCTATGATTGAACCCATAATTTGACAATTGATGTCTATTTGGATTCTTGAAGTGTGTGTGGATGATTTATAGGGGTTCGAGCTTGGATCCTTTGATAAAAGATCATCAGCGATAAGCTACAATTGAACATGTTGCCGATTTGAATGAGGTAAATATTCATTTAAATTTTTGTGCATAATAAATTCATGCAAGATCCACATACCTCTACCAAAGATCAGATCATCAAAGACGATGAAGTTTCATCACTCCAGTGATGAAAATTTTTAAATCCCTGACCCACCAGCTTCCATTTTGCACCCCAATACCAAAATTTTCTACCATTTAGAGCCAAAAAATATCTTATATAGATTAATTACACAAACCATTTGATTTTTGATCATGGATAATGTTTTTTTCAAGTATCACCTTGATTAGGACACCAAATATTAGGAAAGTGAGGAAAATTGTCACCCACGGTCATATTGTCATTTTAAATTATAAATAATACCAAGAAGGTAGCCATGATTTAGCTATAAAAGTAATGTATAGTGTGTTTCATTATTTATTTCATGTATTGAAACTAAGGAAGTGTATTCTTGACTCAATGCATGTGTTATTATTGGATGAACTCATTATAGAGAGTCATTACTCAATCATAGAGAGGTTGGTATGTATTATTGATCATGATGGGAGAATATTTTGAGGACAGATAGTACCTTTGGTGCGATTCATATGGTAGCACATACATGTCTAAGAGGAGACTTGGGGATAAGAGAAGGAGATAATTATGCAGTAGTTGGATTTCTGAAATTATTTTCAAGGATGAAAAGATCAATGGTGAGTATATTATAGTGATTACTAATTTTTAGGGACATATAAAATTATTTTGAATCTCATCTTAACATAACTATATTAGGAGAAATGGGATATTTATTTAAGAATTAATTTTTATATTTTAAAAGAGTGATAAGGGAGAGATAAAGTGATTAGTGAGATAAAATTAGTCCCATATAGTATTGGGTGGAGGAAAACTAGTAATATAGTGTTTTAACCAGTATACCATCATGGGTTAGTGAAATACAAGTTCCCATGGGGTACACTGAGTATGTCGTGGAGGTACACCAAGTTCATAATAGGGGTCAAGCAATTTTTTTACTAAGGTTATATTTTGAATTTTGGGAAAAACACAATGAGCACCCTCAAGGGACCACCTCCCCTCTAGTCACTTAAACCAGTAACCCTCTCCTTTTATTTTCTTCCCATTTTATATCTATATTATCCCTCTTTATCTCTATAATCTCTCTTTAGAAACAAATATCATTTTTATTATTATGTTTGTTCAGGTGGATTTAATCTAAATACTCCCTTTATTGTGTGTTTTTTGTTTATTTAGGAGGTGTGGATACTAAATAACCAATTTTGTAATGTTTTTTTGAGATTAAATGAAATTGATTAATTTAAATTATTTCAACACATGGTCTTATTTGAAGCTTAATTGAACCTCATTTTGGTAGATAGACTTGACTTTCTACCTTATTTTCAGTCATTTTACTATATGCATGTGTGATCCATGGTGTAAAGTGACTAAATACATCCTCGTAGGGTAACTATGGTCCTTGGATTTAAATAAGATGCATATGATAGACTCATGGAAATTAATTGCACATTTTTCACATGGAAAGACAATTTTTTAGTGATGTGTTGTATTTGATTCCTCATCGTTTGGATTTCCTATTGAGATAAATGATTAATAAATATTTATTATGATTAAATAAATTATAGGATTTTGATGATGTATATGAAAATATTTTATATTTCATGAATTATGATTTGATTATTGGTGAGATATAAGTATAAGATGAGTAGGTTTATTAACCTGATAGAACCATAAGCATAATTCATGGTTTTAATGTTGATATTGGAGTGTTGTAGAGGTTTCATGGAATGAAAATTGATATTTTCTTTCCCAATTTAGTCATGTGAGGATTCTCTTAGAATTATTTTCCCTATAGGATTAGCCACATGAATATTCTCCCAAGATTTTTTCCCCTCATTTATTAACCATGTGAGGATACTCCCATAGTTTTTTCCATTCGAGTTTAGCTTGTAAAGATAGTCCCCTATACATGATCTTTTTTGAGTGAGTCATGATGCGACAATAGGTTGTGTTAGGTGATGGATTAGTTATCCCATAGGGAATTTTAATTTTAATGAATTTATTTATGATTACACTATTTATATATCATATTTAATGTTATTATTGATGTGTGGTGATCAATATTGGATATGATTTATTTATAGCATCATTTAGATCAATTATGACTCTGTTATGGATATGTTTATGTCCTGAAAGTATATGGTTATGGTTATGTTTCTATGTTTGTGATGCATAGGGGGATATTATAACATTTCATTATTGACATAGTCACATATATACATATCTTACACCATGTTACATAATTCGAGTTTATTGGGTGAATCCTATTAAGGGTTTTATAATCACCCCCTTACACGTACACCTTATATGTGTATGATTATAATGTATGTGTAATGATGTAGAACATATTTGAAAAATGGATACACGTAATAAAGAAGAATCTTGAGGTGATTTTCTCACCATGAAGAGTTTATTAGAAAATGAGAATGAATAGGAGCATAAGATTTTGCAGAAACATTCATGAAGAATCATTTTAAAATTGAATATGTGTTGAAGTCATATTAATCAATGATTCATTTTTTCAAAGGGTATAAGAATTAATAATAAGTTACACATATGAATTTTAAAGTGAGGTATTAATCATGAGATCACTCCACTTTATTTATAAAGATATCAGGATTAATTAGATAATTTTCAAAGGGTAAACTAAGAGGGTATGAAAGAACTTTAATTAACTGTTCAACATTTCTAAAATGTGTTGATTAATTTTGATGAAATTTGAAAGACAATTGAATCTTGAAATAGATTAAATAAGACTTATCACGATCCAAGGATTCTAGCAGAAATGGATTTCAAATGGAAAAAATGAAATTTTTGACCACCTTACAAGTTGATCCTGATATTTTGTGAAGTTAATGAAATATAGGCATGAATTTTAGATTTGTAATTAAAATTAAATCAATTAAATTGGATATGTATATAAATTTTTTAGAAATTCTAAGGTCCATTTTATTGTCATTAAATGGAGTTCCAGTGGCTATATAATGGAGTTTCAATGGCATGGACAGAAGTTAAAAAATGCTCCAAGTGATTGTAATGAAATTCCATAGATAACAACAGTGGTTGATCGAAATTTTAACATGGTTTAAATATATTAATGATAAAATTAGATATAGTGGAATAATATGATTTGGTTCTATTTTAAACATTTTTTGATCTATTTTATATTTATAAAAACAATAAAAAGTCATTGATTCAAAACTATACCCCATGATTAATAGATCTAGATTTAAATTTTTCAGCCAATGTTAGGTAAAGGCTAGTAAAGGATTTCCCCCAATATTAAGCCTTATATTTAGATGAACTTTTTATTGAAATAATCTATAATAATTGATGAAAAATATGGATATATAATTGGATAATTCTAAGAAATATGGAACACCATACTAAGGATTTTATTTTTCTTATAAGAATAAAGGGTGAAAAAATTGGAGAAGTTGGTATTATCACATTATTTTATGAATAAGGTCATATGAAATCAATAAGAATTATATAAAGACCTATTAATATTGAATATAGGGTATTATAAAGTGAGTGGGAATTGTGTTGAAAATTTTCTATTCAACTAAAATAACTATATGTGGATAATTTTTTAGAGAAAGATCCATTCTTGCAGACCTTCATAATATCATTCATTTATATTTTTGAGCTTCTAATTTATTAATAAATAATTTTAAAACATTGAGAGAGAGTCAAGGAATCTTGGGTAAGTGATTAATCACTATTAATGATCATTAATATACTATAGATAGATGCATAAACTTATTGAAATTTTAGATTCTATTGAGGAAACTTTGAGAATTATTGGATATATCTTGAGAAGCATGAGAATGAGATTAAGAAGAAATTTTCATTATCATTAAATATATATATCACTTCCAATAATAAATATTAATATAATTCAATAGAGTCACTTCAATCTTGAAAATTTGAGTAAATTCAACTTTCTTTGAAGAATAAAATCATATCTCATTGCAACAAAATTTTGATCGTCGTTATATTTATTCTTCATTATCAAAAAATTTATTTATATTTATAACATATGTGGGAGGAACTAAACTATTAAGAAAAATTATAATATAGTCAAAGACTATCCATATTTCTCTTATTTGGATCTACCTTGATAGAAAAAATATATTCATGGGTAGTTTCACATCACTCGTTATAGATAAATCACTAGCCACTTAGATTGATTGGTAAAACTTGTAAAAATGCATGTATTTGTCTATGTTCTGTTTACTTGCTTACACAATAGAGGCTTGAGAGAATCATATTGCACTATCTAATAAAAAATTCATCCCTCTATTTAAATAAAATGAATAAAACAATTAAGTGTTTGATCAGTGATTAACCCCAACCCTACCTCTCTTCCTCGTCAATCCGAGCCTTTCTCAAGATCCTTCATACATTGTGGGCTATTTATCATGCATAAAATTTATCACATTTTAGAAAATTAAAGTTTTTATAAGGTTTATATAATCCCCTTCTCTCTATAAACCTTAATCTCTATTATTATTTCATTTCATCTCTTCAAACTCACCTTTTCCATTGATTAGATACAATGGGACCTTGAAAATCAAGGAAATGAAAGGATAAGATTGGGGAATCATCTAATCCACCAATTACTCCTCCACTAGATGATATGTTCCTAAAAAAAACTATTATAGTTGGTCGCATTATCAAATTTATATGGATGAAATTTTATTTCCTTATCCTCCAAGATATCACTGATTTTCATAGGTGAGAATATTTTTTTAAACCATCTTCAAAATATGTGATTTATCTCTTTGAGAGTTATAAACTTTATAAAAAAATTTATTTTAAATAGTGAAAAGAATATGATACTACTAACTCTACTATAAATAGTATTCCCATTGAAATAAACTATTTTCATATTTCTAAATTTATGAGAATACATCAATCATGAAGGATATTATTTCCATGTATACGAATGTTTTCTTGATGACCCTTAGTTTAATTTGAGACAAGCTCTTCTTATTATCTCCAGGAAATCATAATCATCAAAAATCAAACTCAATAATGACTCATTGGATATTCAAGTTATTGAAAGAATCATTCAAAATTCTATTACTCCTCATCTTTTTGACTTCTATTCCTTAATGTAAAGTCTTGGGTATTTAGGAATGGTAATTTGGGTCAGATCTTGGATTGACCACATAAATTTAGACCATATAGAAGTATCGGGGGTGTTGGTATAGGTCAAGGAATGAGTCTTAGGAATTTTCCTAGGCTCATGGATAATAGTTTTTTTATTTTAATTTTTATTGGATTAAAATAAGTTTTGGGGGTGAGTTTTGGTATAAATTTATATAAATTAAAATCTTGGGTTAATTTCATATGAATTCTAGGAATTATGGAAAAATTGGGATTTTAGTCATAGGGTACAATTAGGGTGGGTTTTAGGGTATGAATAACTTCGGGGAGCTGCATATGATTTCTAAGAGTTAGGTAACTCCTATACATAAGATTCATCATGCATAAAGGACTTGGTGTTTGGAAGATTTGTCTAAGTCTTATACATACGATTCACCCTATGAAGGGTTGGGAAAATAGTTAATTCATTACATATTAATAACATTATGATGAATAAGATTAATCCAAATGATACATTAGAGTAACTCTTGAGTTACCCTATATACGTAAGAGTAACTTTGCAGTAAAGGGTATAGATAAGAGTAATTCCTTCATATGTAAGGTTTACTCTGTGATGTGAAAATGGTAAAGTGTTGGGAGACCCTATGATACATGATGGTCTTTCTATGAAAAATTATGAAATTTAATGATCATTTCACTTATACATAAGAGTAATTTAATGATAGATTATTATATGTAAGGGTCATTTAGGGAACCCTGTGATACATAAAGGTAATATATTTTGGAAACGAGGGTGAAGTGTGATACGTAAGGTTCTCCAAGGGTGATACATAAGGGTCTTCAGGGTCCATACATAAGGGTTAGGTACTTTTTCAAAGATTAAAAGGGATTAATTTGTTTAAAAATTTTCCTAAAGTATTTTAAATGAATTTATTATCTAGGAATTTGACTATAAAAGGAAAATTAGATATTTTTTACTAGAATATAGAATATACACCCTAAATTGCTCTCTCATTCCTCTCTTTGTCTCCAAGTAAGTTCTTTATCGATTCTTTTCGGTTCTTTGATCCGTATTTTTTAGGGATTATTCATGGGTAATTATAGATTAAATAGAGTATTTATTTATATTTTCTCTAATTTTATCCATGTTTTTTATGGTTATTCCCTAAATTATGGATTTTTTTTGATTATTTGATTTTGATTGATTGGAGAAAGATCGGATAGAGTTTCTTAACGAGTGGAGTATTACTAATGACTGGTAGGTGTTTCCTAGTAATTTCATATGTTATATTTATTTTATGCATCATATGATAAATGATAAAGTATAGGTTGTGTATGTGTGACTGGGAATGGAACCACTTGAGGTTTTAGTTGTTCGTAAGAGATACTTGAGGGTAATCTCATGTGTAAAATTATGGCTTTATCCTAGTATGGTTTGGTTGTGTGGTTATAGGATTTGATTAGAATTATGACATATGTTTTAAAGTGGTGGATCAAGATATTTTTTGATTCATATGTTTTTTGGAAACATGATGGGTGTAACCCTTATAACTATGGATGATGTTTATCATCGAGAAGGGTGAAACAGATATAACACACTGAGTTATTAGAATATTTTTATTTTTAATAATTAATTTTTTTTGATAGATTTTGAAGAATGTGACCATGAAATTATTTTAATAATTGTTATAAATTATAAAATGGAGCATATTATACAGTACATAATTGTTGAAAATAATTTATAATTCATTTAGGAAATATTATAGATCCTAAAGAAATGTTCTAAATTATTTTATTTATGAGCATTATTTTTTTCATATATATTTTATTTAAAATTTATTTTAGAGTGTTAAACTTATCAAGAAAATGGAAATGTTATTTATTAATTAGTTAAAAATGAAAATAAAACCATTTGAATGTAAAAAAGAGATGTTTTCTTAAAAAAATGTTTTTATGAACACGATGTGTTTCAATATTAATAAATTAAATTAATCACTATTGATGAAAAAATTTAATGAAATGTGAAGATAATATATTCAATAAAACAATTTAAAATTCATTTAATATTTTTTAATGGGAAATGAATGAGAATAAATTCAATGTTATTCTTAAAACACTACTAGAAAAAAAAGCCTATACCAATGGTTTGGGGGACCGTTAGCTTATCTTCTGTTGATATAGACCTATACTAATAGTTTATCAAAACTAATGGTATAGGTTCTCTATAAAAATAGTCTCAAACCATTGGTATAGGTCATATTAAATACCTATACCAACATTTTTCAAAACTTTTGGTATAGGTAATGTAAAAAAACAAATCTTGATTGGATTTGGTCTCGTCACCTCTGACTTATATTTGAACAACCTAACCACTAATCCAAAATTACTTTTGTAAACATAATATAATATATATATATATATATATATATATATATATTTAAAATTAATTTTTATTTTTATTTATTGAATGTTATTTGATAAAAGAATTCATAAAAAATCTAAATACATGTACCAATGGTTTCCAAAACCATTGGTATAGGTCTATTCCAATGGTTTTGGAAACCATTAGTATAGGTATTTAGATTTTTAGGAATTATAACAATGGTTTTTAAAAAATAATTGGAATAGGTTCTTTTTATGGTAGTTATACCAATGGTTTTGGCCAAATTTTTGGTATAGATATCACTTATACCAATGATTTTTCTAAAACCATTGGTATAGGGGTTTTTATGGTAGCTATACCAACGGTTTTGGCCAAACCATTGGTATAACTATCATCTATACTAATGTTTTGGCCAAAATAATTGGTATAGGGTATCTCTATAGTACCTATACCAATGGTTTTGGCCAAACCATTGGTATAGATCTGTTGGTATAACACTAATTTCTAGTAGTAAAAATGCATTTTTCTAAAAATGGTTTTTATCAAGTTTTGCATATTAATTTTAAAATGATTTTATTCCAATTATCATAATTGAATTTTATAAAATGTATTTTATATTTTTAATCATCATTTCCAAATTTTTTAAAAATATTAATTTTATTTTATTTTCCATAATGAATAGAAACCAAGGTAAAAATTCATTATTACGGTAAAGGTTAAAAAGGGTTAATGAGGGGTTAAACTAAAGAGATAAGGGTTAAAATAACCTAAAAACTTGTAAAAAATATATGGGTAAAGTTTATTTATACCCACCCTTATATTATCTTTTAAATTGGTTTTCTTTGGATCCACTTTCACTTGAATATGACTTTATTATATTTTAATATTTTAAGAGTGTCACTCCCCTCACTTATAAAAGGAGTTCCTCTCCCCCTCACTCCTTCACAAATTTGGATCCATATCAGTCAAACAATACATGACCAAATACCTTTTTGACTTAATTACCCAATTCTTAGATCTTATTTTCTTCCTAAAATACCAACCTTTGAAGGCTTAAGGTTCAATACAAAGGTGGTTTCCCAAATAAGAGATAATTTCCTTTACTGATCTATTTTGAGTTTCTTTCTTCCTTATCCTCATCAAAATATTATATAACCATATTAAAATGATGAAATAAGTATATTTACTATACTAAAACGATTTTATGTTAATTTTACATCAATTTTAAACCTCCTTTCCACCTTATGAGAAATGATAATGTCATCTATGCGTATGTGTGGATTACCACCTCCAAGAAGTGATTTGATTTATTTTTCATGTTTTTCATACATGTCTGGTCATATGGATTTATTTAATAAATATATATAATATTTATGATATTATTATTATTCCTTAAATATATATTAATATTTATCTTTCTTTCTTTCCATTCTTTTGAAAACAAAAACATTACTCGTGTGTGTGTACGGAATATCATCTTCACAAAGTGATGTAATTCATTTTTCATCACCATATTGAATTAATGGTTAAAAATTTATATATAATAAATATATATGATATTTATAACATAATTAATATTCTGGATATTATTAAACCATGGCCAAGATGCAAGGACCAGAACTGTCAAACCAAAACATGCATGGAAAACAGACCAGTTTACACCTGAATGTTTATTTTAATGAAGAATTGTTAATAAATGGGTAATTAAAAATTATAATGGAATGATATATTTTAAGATAAGTATGAATAAAGTTTTTTATATATGTATAATAAATATAAATTTATTATATAGTAACTTAAGAGTGTGCATGAGGAAAATCAAGACCATAGGTAAGGGTTTCTGTTGCAATATCATGTTTAATCCGGATTATTTATACTTGAATCTACTTTGAGGTAATTATATGTTATTTATCTCTTAAGCCTCATATATTTTCTTCTAATATGGTTATTTATAGGTTTTTCATTTTTTTTCCTTTCATTATACTCTCTTTGGTACTTAAAATTATCCAGAAAATGTTTTTAAGAAAAATCCGTCTTATTTTCCTCATTAGTCGACAAACATTTTCTTCCATGTTCATGTTCTTTAAAATGTTTTCAAGAATGTTATTTTCTATGATAAAATTTTTATTTAAATTAATTATCATCCATATTTTACTTTATTTTCAATGTTTTAAAATGAATCTTCTTTTCATTTTCCAAATGAGGTACTTTCTGACTTTTTACCAAATGTGTGAAAAGAATATTTATCTTAACGTTTGTCGAATGAAAAGTTTTTTATACCATCATAAATATTATTTTATTTGAAAATTAATTTAAAATTTTCCATGATTATTTTAAAATAAAATAATTTTATCAATATTATGGGAATTTTTATTTTAAATGTTATCAAAAGATAAAAATATTTTTCTCATGTTTTTAATGAAAGGTTTGAATGTTCTTTTAATGGTATCTTTTATATATGTCAATATACTTTGATGTTTCTTATGCTTCACTATGGATATTATCTAATGATACCATATATGTTTTTTTACTATATTTCTTATGATTATGTTATTTTAAAATATTTATTAAACCTATTTCTTTTTCATGGGTTATACTATGATGAATTGATAGGTGTTTTTATGATCCTACAACACACGTATGTATGGTTATTATTATGTTATGAGTGGTTTCGTTAAACACCTACAATAAATTGGGTAATTATTGATATCTAATGAGATAATATGGACTATAATGGGGAGTGGACCCAGTTCAGTAAGGTAATCTTCTAGTCTTGATAGTGAACCCTAACTGAGGAAATGATGGAATAGGGAGTGAACCCAATCTACTATGGGACTTTTTCCACTATGATAGTATTAGAAGTGAACCTTGACTAATGAAATGATTTTATATGCTTATGATTGTTCTATAAAATCCTATTACATGTTTTTATACTTATGATATGCTCTCATGTATCATGACTAATTAATGATGATTCCTCACACTTATGAATCATGTATTTTGAAATATTAAATATTTATTCCATGACTCATGATTTATGATCTATGACTGGATGGTTATGAACTTAATAATTTATGATAATTCCATCATACCCTTTTTCTTATCTTATGCTTGAAAATTATCATTTATTGATATCTCCCATGTTTACTTTTATTGGGTATATGAACTCACCCTTTCTTATGTTTCTATTTTCCCCAAGTTATGAAAAAAGGCAGGATATGTCTAAGAAGGGTACTGTGAGAGAATAAATTTATGGTAGATGTTAAATATATTTCATGGAATAAGTTTATTATGTATATATTATCCAAAGATACTAAACCTCTATATTTCGGAGGCATGTATTATTATGAAATGTATTTAATATTCATCTATAATGATGAAATATTTATGTATGTTATTATTGGGTCACCTCAGTTGGTATCAAAGTGGGGTTTCATTATTTTTTGGATTAGGTTAGGAATAATATGAGTATATAACTTAATACAATCTATGATGAACTGAAAGTGATATATAGTTAACCTAAAAGTGTCACATATTGATAAGAAACTGTCATAATTTAGGACATCTTAGGAATAATTTTCATGATTATATGATTTATCACTCTAATTATTATATCTTAATGATTACACTATGATTTTTGGCTTTATTAAATGGCTAGAACCAGTAGTAATTATTCTAACAATAAATGTGATAGACAATGCAATAATTTTCCTCTTGAGAAGCTTAATTTCATGAGAGATTGAATACAAAATCTTTTTGATATTCTCATGAAACTCTCTCAATTCATGAATAATTGTGAGCTTCAAAATGATAAAAGGATGGAAAAAATATTACATTGATTCATTCATGAGGCAAAATCCACCTTATTCCAATAGGTCCTAGGATCCAATAGTTATTGAGAAATGGATCAGTACCACCAAAAATATATTTTCCATTATCCAGTGCTCAGATCATGAAAAATTTATCCCGGTAGTGTATCATTTGGAAGTGGAATCATACCAATGGTGTAATCTTATTAAGAATGAAAGGTAAGAGGAAAAATTGACTCCATGTAATGGGATGATTTTAAGAGGATATTTGTTTAGTAAGTACTTTCCTAAACTCTTTGTATGAAAATGGTAAGGGAATTCCTTGAGATTAAGCAGAAGGATGATGAATCTATCAATACTTATAAGGTAAAAAATTATGATACTTGTGAGGTATGATTATAGTTTTATCATAAAACCTAAAATAAATATTTATTTGTTCTTTAGTGGCTTAAAACCAAGTCTCTAAGAGGCGTCTTCTATAAAGGGATTTAGTAGCTGTGAATAAATCATTTGATATTCTCTCAAGGTAGAAATGGAGAGTAGAGATTCCCATCATTCTTATAATTATGATAAGAATAGAAAGATGTATTTTTAAGAAAATTATAAGAATAAAAATCATGGATGAAATAAAATGAATCTTCCATTATGCTAGAAGTGTGTAAAGAAGCATGGGGGAAATTATCTTAAGGGTATTGGTCAATGTTTTAAGTGTGGAAAATAATTTCACCAAGAAAATGAATGCCAAATAGATTTAAAGAGGCAATTCAATGAAATGAATGTAGAGATAGATCAACCGAATGCACTATCCATGCTCTAATGCTACAACTACAAGGATTATAGGAATTATGTCAATAAATGCTTGAATCTAAGGATTAATGGTGATATACAGTATCAATAACCTCTTAATCCAAGAGAACAAAGTGGTGAACGATACACTTATCATTCACTCTAGAATTGAAAATTTCTTATTTGATACTGGTTATACCCACTATTTTATATTTTAAGGATTTTATAAGCGTATCATATCACTACCTCAATTATTAGATGTTGATTTATTGTTGAAAACTCATAATGGGATGATGATCACTATAGTTCCTCTCTGATAGAAGTTTGTGGGAATGTGATTCCTAAAAATCTTACAATTCTCCCTCTAGTTGAATTTTAAGTGATTTTGGGAATATATTGGATTTATCTATATAGATCCCATATCAAATTTATAGGAAGGAAGGTCGTATTTGATATTCTAAATCAACCCATTATTTCTTATCGGTGTGAGGATGAATATACACTTTTAATGGAAACTACCACATACTGATATTTTTTTGATCAATTATGAGGATATCAATGATTTTAAAAGATTGACCTTAGATCTAGATATCATTATTTGAGGTTCAAAAATGAGTAGATATCCAAGATAGCCTTTCATAGAAGTTATAGACACTATGAATTTATAATGATTCCATTTGGACTTAACAATTCCCCAGCTATCTTCATGGACCTAATAAATAGAGTCTTTAGATATTACCATGACTAGTTTTTGGTAGCCTTTATAGATGATATTCTTATATATTCCAAGAGTAAATAAGATCATGAACATCATTTCATGATTATGTTGAAGACCATGAGAAAGGAGAATATATATTCTGAATTTATGAAATGTGAATTCTTTCTATAGAAATTATCATTCTTAGGTAACGTAATTAAAATTGAAGGTATATCAACAGATCCACCAAAGATGAAAGTTATTTAAAATTTGATCAAACCAACCATGGTAATAGAAATCCATAGTTTTATTAGATTGGATGGATACTATATATTTTTATGAGAAATTTATCACAACTATCAAATCTACTAATCAAGATGACGGGGAAGGGAGCCAAGTTCCTTTGGATAGATGAATATGAAGAAAATTTCATGGAACTGAAGATTAGGTTGGTCATTACACCTATGATAACACTACCATATAGTAGAGAAGGGTTTTTGATCTATATTGATGCATCAAAGAAGTTATCGGGATGTATTCTCATGAAAAATGACATGGTGGTAGCTTATTCCTCGCACCAATTGAAGGTTCATGAGAAAAATTACTCGACTCTTGATTTAGAAATATCAGTGGTATTTTTTTCAATGAAGATGTGGAGGAATTATATTTATAGCGAAAGTTGTGACATATATACCAATCATAAAATCTTAAAGTATATATTCACATAAAAAGAGTTTAATATGTGTCAAAGTAGATGGTTAGAACTAATTAAATATTATGACCCCTCAATACAATACCACCCTGGGAAGGTGAATAGGGTTTCTAATGCTCAGAATTGGAAGGACCATTCTATTTTTTCCATGATGAAGATTGAAATGGATCCAACACTTATGGATTTTCAGAGGATATACCTTGAAATCATATGAAAATAAGAAGGATCGTATATTTCCCAGATGAATGTTCAATAATCTATTCATTTGAAGATTAAAGAGGCACAAAATGAAGATGTAGAGCTATAAAAGAAGGTAAGGATTATTCCAGAATTTAACTTTGACCATGATGGAATGGTTAGGTTTAGAAATAGTCACATCAATACCAAAATTGAAGAAGGAGTTGTTAGATGAAACTCATATTTCATCATTATCTAATCATATTGAAAGTATGAAGATGTATAGAGATCATAAAGATCATTTCTGGTGGGATAACATGAAGAGATATATTCCAAAAGTATGTATCTTAGTGCTTAGTATTTCATCAAGTTAAGGCTGATAGATATAATTATAAGGGTATGTTACAACCATTACCCTAGATGAGTGGAAATAAGAAAACATCACCATGGATTTCATCATGAGACTCCCCAATACATCTAAAGGTAATAATTCTATTTGGGTTAGAGTATATCTTCTTACAAAATCATCATATTTCATTACTATCAAAGAAAATTTCTCTCTTGATCATCTATTTGGGTTATACATTAAGGAAGTGACAAGGTTGCATATAGTACTACTCTCAATCTTATTTTATCAATATTCTCATTTTACCTCAAAGTTTTGGAGAATTTTCAGGAATAATTGAATATGGAGTTGGGATTTAGCATTACATATCATCCTTAGATAGATGGTCGGTCTGAGAGGACCATTCAAACCCTAGAAGATATGTTGAGATCTTAGTCTATGTATTTTAAAGGTGGTTGGGATCAATACCTTCCTTTGGTAAAATTTTCTTACAAAAATAAATTTCACTCAAGCATTCATATGGATCTATATGAATCCCTCTATAGAAAGAACTATAGGTCTCCAACATGTTGGGATGAAGTTGGGGAACAAAAACTATTGGGACCTAAGCAAGCTGATGAAATGGTAGATAAGGTTAGATTCATTCAACAACACATCAAGATAGTTTGAAGATGACATAAATGTTATTATTATAATCAGCAGTGATATCTAGAGTTTGAATTTGGTGATAAGGTATTCCTTCAAATATCTCCTTAGAATAATGTTACGAGATATGGAAAGAAGGGAAAGCTAAGTCTAAGATATATCGGTCTCTATGGCATTCTTTATTGTATCAGGATGGTAGCTTATCACTTGGTGGTTCCTTCAAACCTCTTTCAATTTCATGATGTGTTCCATGTATCTCTTTTGAGAATGTACATACCAGATCCTTCACATTTACTAAAATCATAGGTCATACCATTAGAGCATGATCTTTCTTATGAATAATTGGTAGCATAGAGGTTAAAATAAGCAGAACAAGAATACTCACCTGGATAAGGTTCTATAAAGTAATCATAAATTTTAGGAAGCTTCATGGTAACCCAAGGATGTGATGAGGCAAAGTTATCCTCATTTTTTTGCATCAGAGTGAAATAACTTTGAGGGCGAAATTCTTATAAGGGGGTGGAATGTAACACCTAGAGATTTTTGAATATTTTTCTTTTTAATAAATAAATTAATTTAATGGATTGTGAAGAACATAACCATGAACTTATGTGAATAATGATTATATGTTATAAAATTAAGCACATTATATGATATATAATTTTTGGAAATAATTTATAATTCATTTAGTAAATTTTATCGATCCTAAAGAACTATTTTAAAGTATTTTTTTATGGTCGTTATTTTTATCATATATGTTTTATTTAAAAAAATTAGAATTACTAAATATATGAAAAATTATTATTTAAAAATTAATAATATTAAATCATTTGTTATCAATTAGATATAAATTAAAATAAAATCATTTGAAGGTAAAAAATAGATGTTTTTTTGAAAAATTGTGTTTATGTGCGGAATGTGTTTTTATATTAGTAGAATAAATTAACCACTATTTATGAATAATTTTAATGAAATTTGAAGATAATATTTTCAATCAAATAATTTAACATTCGTTTAATGGTTTTTACTTGGAAAGTGATAAAAATAAATTCAGTGTTATGCTTAAAAATGTATTTTTTCTAAAAATAGTTTTTGTTGTGTTTTGTATGCTTATTTTAAAATGAATTTATGATAATTATAGGAATTTAATTTTATAAAAAAATTCCATATTTGGAATCATCATGTCCAAATTTTTAAAATAGGTCAATTTTAATTTTTTTCTATAATGAATAGTAAATGAGGTAAAAATTCATTACTATGGTAAAGGTTAAAAAGGGCTAACTATGGGTAAAACTAAAGAAATAAGGGTTAAAATAACCTAAAAACATTCCCATATCCTATTGGTTAATTTAATTTAGACCCAAACTTATCTTATATTTCAATTTTAGTTGTGTTGGTTCCACTTACAATTGAATATGACTTTATTATATTTTAATGTTTTAAGAGTGTCACTCCCCTTACTTATAAAAGGAGGTTCTCTCCTCCTCACTCCTTCACACCTTTTGATCCATTTATCTCAAACAATTCCTAATCAAATACCTTCCTCACTTATTTTACTGTGTCTTACAACTTATGTTCTTCCCAAAATACCATCTTTGAAGGCTTAAGGTTTAAGCCAAAGGAGGTTTCCCAATGAAGTGGTGGTTGTCTTTACCGATCTTGTTGGAGTTCTTTTCTTCCTTGGACATTAAATATTCTATAACTATCTTAACGTGATGAAATGGGTATATTTAATATACTAAAATGTTTTTATGTTAATTTTTTATCCATTTTCTACCTCCTTTCCATCCTATGAGAAATGATAATGTCATTCGTTTGTAGGTGTGGATTATCACCTCAACAAAGCAATGTGATTCATTTTTCATGTCCTCCATACATGGCTGGTCATATGGATAGATTTAATGAATATTTATGAAATTTATAATATTAATATGATTCTATAAAGATATATTACTATTTATATTTCTTTTTTCTAATCATTAGAAAATAAAAACATTACTCATGCGTACGTACCGACTACCATCTTCACGAAGTGATGCAGTTCATTTTTCATCATAACCTTATATTAATGTTTATAAAATTGTATATAATTAATAAATATGACATTTATAATATCTATATATTGGATGTATCTTCACTCTCCAAGCGACGTGAACCCCTATCCTAGGGTTTTCTAAATTCCTCTATGATGGTGTTCAATCTCCTCCTTCACTCGTCTTTATTGGAGGATTTTCAATGGAAGTTTCATGATAAAAATATTTTCTAATAGATATGGTGGTTTATCCATCCACAAACCTCTCCTAAATAATTCTCCCATATCTAATTCCACCTGCTTTCATTCGTCGTCATCCTCGGGTTTCCTTCTTCCTAGGATGTACATCCTCTATCAGATGTCCTTTTCTTGAAATGATGGTGGTGGTGGTGTCATTGCATTTCCCACATTCAACATTGGTGTTCTCTATATCTATTTTAGATCTATATTTCTTTCTCATTTTGGTGTGGGTTTCAAGGAGGTGTATATCAAGTGGTCGGAGGGTGCGTGTCAGGGATTTTGGTGTTCTGATGTCTTTCCCGGGTAGCATTTCGATGGATCTTCTTCACTTCATGGTAGGTAGGTGGATATATCTTGGTCATTGACAAAGGGTCATGTGAGGTAGATCATGGAAACCTCGATGGTAGCGATGGGTGGCTTCGTGTGGTTGATGGTGTGTGGGATAGGGATGCCAGCGGTCTCTTGGTTGGTAGTCGGGAGGTTTTTTGGATTCCAGGATGGGGGTCATTAGTGCTTCCTTAGAGATGAATTCCTTCTTTGTTTTTTGGTTGTTGGTTTGAATTAGTGTGGGTGTGCTTCAGATGGAATATTCATTGAGTATCTGATTTATTCCCTTGTTCTATTGAATCTATGATGTTTTGTGGGACTGGTTGTCTGATTCGGTCGCATAAGTATTTGTGAGCATTATAGTTTATCTTATTTTATTTGGATAGTGGTGAATATTTTTGAAGGTACTTCTAGGTGGGAGTCCTCAAAAGAGGGATGGGTATGCTGATACCCATCATTCAACCATCTATCTTTTGGTTTGGACGGATGGGTTCCCTAACATTGTCTTTGCACAGTGTTTTCTTTCTAATTTTTCATGGCATCAGGTGGAAAGTTTAGTGAGTTCCTTATAAGAATTATCAATTGGGTGGATTAAAAGATAGATAGGTGTTCTGGAACCTATCATCTGGTCCTCCTTCCACATGTTCGTGTGGATGTGAGGAGTGCTCTTCCATGTTGTGTTGGTCTAGCATGGCATAACTTCTTGGTAGGGGGTGACGCTTCATCATTGATTGATTTCACTATTTCTTTGTATATCAAGGGGAAATGAGATTTTTTCTATTTATTATATTGAAATTTTCTTCTCATTAGGCATTCGTGACCTTCAATACCTTCAGGTCATGTTCTTTTAAGGATTACTTCCTCTGTTTGTAATGGGTTCCCTCTTTTCCCACTTTTCAAAAGAGGTTTTCTCTTTTCTATGTTAAATAAAGGGGGATTAACCCTAAAAATTTTATAATAAAATTTATAACATGATTAATATTCTAGAGATTATAAAACCATAACAAATGTTCAAGGATCGGAATCATCGAACTGAAACATGCATGGAATACTGACCAGTTTTCACCCAGATGTTGATTTTAAGGAAGAATTGTTAATGAATGGGTAATTAAAAATTATAATGGAATGATATATTGAAATATAATTATGGATATGTTTCTATTATATATTTATAATAAATCTAAATTTATTATGCAAGAACATAAGATCGCATACGAAGAAATTCAGGACTTAAGGTAAGGGTTTATGTTGCAATCACATTTTCAATCAAGATTATTTATGCTTAAATCTCCCTTGAGGGAATTATATTCTATTTATCTATTAAACTCCATTTATTTTCTTCTCCTTTGATTATTTATGGGTTTTTAATGTTTTCCTTTCATTATCCTCTCTTTGGTACTTAAAATGATATAGAAAATGTTTTTAAGAAAAGTCAGCCTTATTTTCTATTTGGTCGACGAATTTTTATTCCATGTCCATGTTCTTTAAAAAACCCAATAATGTTATTTTATATGATAAAATTTTTATTTAAATTTATTTTCAACCATATTTTAATTTTTATTAAATTTTTTAAAAGTAATCTTCTTTTCATTTTCCGAACAAGGTACTTTTAGACTTTTTACCAAAAGTGTAAAAGGAATATTTATCTTAACATTTACAAAATGAAAGTATTTTTTATCCATCATAAATATTATTTTATTTGAATCTTAATTTACTATTTTTAATTTTTATTTTCATATAAAATAATTTCTTCAATATTCTAGGAATTTTTATTTTAAATTTTATCAAAATAGAATGATATTTCTCCTATGTTTTAAAAGAAAGGTTCAAATATTATTTTAAAGGTATCTTTAATCTATGTCAATATCCTTTGATGTCTCTTATTCTTCACTAAGGATATGATCTAATGATACGATCCATGTTTTTTCTCTATATGGCTTATGATTTTTTTATTTTTAAATCATTATGAAACCCATTTCTTTTCCAGGGGTTATGCTATGATGAATTGATGAATGTTTTTATGATCTTATGGAACACATGTGTATGGTTTTCATTATGTAATGGGGTGGGTCCATTAAATACCTCCAATACATTTGGTAATTATTTATATCTCATGAGATAATATGTACTATAATGGATATTGAACCTATTTTAGTAAGGTACTATGTCCACTATGATAGTCTTGGGAGTGAACCTTGACTAAGGAAATGATGGAATAAGGAGTGAGATTAATCCACTATGGGAATTTTTACACTATGATAATCTTGGAAGCGAACCTTGACTAATGAAATGAATTTATATTCTTATGATTATTCCACAAATTCATATGACATGTTCTTATGCTTATGGTATGCTCTCATGGCTCATGATTGATTAATGATGATTCCTCACTCTTATGAATCATGTCTTTTGAAATTATAAATCCTTATTCCATGACTCATGATTTAGGATCTATAACTGATTCATATGGACTTCATAAGTTATGATCAAGCTCTCAAACCCTTATGATTATCTTATTCTTTTATATGTTCATAGATTTATATCTATCATATTTACCCTTACTGGGCATATGATCTCACCCTTTCTTATGTTTCTATTTTCCCTAGGTTATGAATAAAGGATTTAAGTAGGATATGTATAAGAAGGGTACTATAAAAGAATAAATTTTTGGGAGATATTGAAGATCTTTCATTAAATAAGATGATTTTGTATCTAGTATCTAAATACACTAAACCTATATGATTCTGGCGCGTGTATTATTTGTGAAATGTATTGAATATTCATCTATAATGACACAATATTTTTGTATGTTATACCCAGGTCACCTCAACATAGGTTGAATAATATGATACAGATAGAGTTTACCATTACCACAGTGGTGACATGGGTTCACTAAAGTGTTTCCTTAGGGATGGTGATAGTCACTCTCCATGGGGTTGAGATCATTGGGCTCATGTGTACATAAGATAGTTATCATGTGGCAGTTTTGAACACTCATCATGGGTGGCATACTCCACAGTTTGAGTGAATTAGGGGTGATGGTGTTGACCATCAATTCAAAGGAGGGATATGCCATAGTTGTCCATGGAAGGCGATGGAGATCACCAAATGACAGTAAGATTCCCTTCGGACATATGTGGTTTGTTTGGGATGATAAGTTGGTGTTTGTTAAGGGTATGGATTCCCATGGGACTTGAGATGTGAGTTGTGGACATGGAGTTGGGGTGTCATGGTTCACTCGGAATAGTTATAAGTTATGGGATGACATGTGATGTCAGTTAATAAGAATTTTGTGTGAAGGCTGAGATTAGTTTTATTATTATAGACTATGGATGTATCATTCCATCTGGTACTAATCAAGGAAAGTAAAAACATACTCGGGGATAGTTAAGCACAAGTAGAGTAGGTTATGTAGTGTGTTTAGTTTCCATTTATTTAGTTTTTCATACACTAATATACATATGGATACTAGTTAGGGACACCATTGGTGCCTACTGATCTCATACTCAAACCCTTCACAGTCCCTCCAGGATTCCTACATACTTTATATCTTATAGTACATGTAAGGTTAAGGGATCTTTGTCGGAATACTAGTGGATATTTATGTGTAGATAGTGTATGGGTTGGATAATATGAATTTTAGAAGATATGATTGGTTCCTTGGTGTCAGGATGGTGATTTATTTTAGTACTTCATGTATGTACATATGTGATCATCCTACAAGTGATCTTGTTGACTCTTATATGATTGGTATGGCATTGTAAGTGATTATATGGATTATTGTATGTATTTTATAGCTTTATATTGATATTTTTGGTTGATTCTACTATTGTCGTGTTATTATTATTTATATTTGGAAGTTATAGTCTCTCCACTATCACCTCTTAGACCCTCTCTTCTAGTAGGTAGTCTTTGGCATATAGGTAGGAATGCCTAAGGTCTAGTGGTGCTTTGATCTGATAACTATATAGTAAGTCAAATCAGAGTGTTACATTTAAAGTATATTGACATTTATGTCTTATATTTTAGTGCTCAAAATTTTCATTTCAATCTCATCTATTTCATTATTCGGGTAATTCATTATACCTCCTCTCATCCTACAAAGTATAAATTTCTTCTTTTTTGTCTCATTCTTTCTCGAATCTTTAAGCATTATCACCTTGGTCTATTTTCATATAAATAGAAGTAACCTCATTAAGAATAAATGATTGAAAAAATGTCTATTAAATGAATTTTTATTCACTATAATTCTTGGAACCAAGAGTGGATATATGATAGGCAAGGAGTGTTGAGATATTACACTCCTCATTGTTATTGAGAAATTACTAATGAAAATATTCCTCCTATTGTGGTTGAAATATTTCCAATTAGATTTGAGAAAGCTACTCAAGAATAAGAAGATCATAAAGAAGGTGATGAAAGAGATAAGGACTATGAGGAATAAGACAATGAACCAAGTGGGGATACTACATATGTTGATGAGAATCTATCCAGATAGTCCTTATTCTTTGATGAAATTTGAGATCTTTATGGTGATATTGATCAGTTCTTAAATGAATTAAATCAAAGTTTCATTTAACATAAAACATTTGTGGATGAGGGACTTTCTTACATAGAAAGTGATAACAAGCTACATCATGATCGATTATAATTTCTTAATGAATACACTCGAGAAATTGTAGGATACTTACAGCAAGATATATCTTATGGATTCTCTCAACCTGCAAGAAGCACATAACACTCTAATGTTCTATTTGTTAAACTCTTTATCTGTTTTGGGATGTTTAACTTTACTTAAATATAATTGTAATTTTTTATATATGAATTTATCCTTATTTAAATTATTATTATCATGAATTATCCTTGTGTTTTATGATTTTTTATAATCACAAAGGGGCAAAACAATCTTCAAAATGGTATAAAAATACTCATAGTGGTATATCTTCAATCACCCCTAGTTTGTTTGTATATATTATTTTATTAATTGGTATTGTAGTTGAAATTGTCTTATGTTATATTTAATCATTTAAATTATCTTAAAATTTATCTAAAATAACAAGTTGATTATTTTTTTATCTTATCTCATTTAAATATATTAGACCTTTTACTTTCAAAATAATTAGTTATTTATTTATTATTTTTAGATCCAATACCCTATTGTTTTTATTAAGATCTGATACCATGTTATTATTTTCACAAGTTCATACTTAATTATTAAATAATTTGGAATTATAAAAATGGGTGAGATTGTTATGAATGTATCGTGGGCCCTATATTTTGTTTTAATGTTCACAAATAGTTATTTGTGTTACTAAAAAATTTTATTAAGTTTTTTAGTATGGTGAATATATATTAAGCCTAAAATAGTTGTTGTTCAATATCACTTTCATCAAGAATTACACCTAGAATATAATATAGGTGTTTTTCTACCTTCCCACCCGAAGTATGTTAGAAATCCATTGGAAAGTTGGTGGCAGAGGTAGTGTCTATTGCCTACACCATTAGAACTCCAGTGAGGTACAAGATATTTCTAGTGGATTATAGATAGAAACACTTTTCTAAAGTGATTCTTAATATACTCTATGGAATCCAACTATACTTCAGTAGTGTTTTCCAAAAAATTGAACTACCCTAATTTTGTTGACTTCAATGGTTATATTTGACCCCTAGATCTCTATTCAAGATTCAATGGACAAAGTAAGATGGTTAAACTATAAATACACATTCTTGAAGTTTTTATAAGGATTGGTTACCAAATATTGATGCTTATCACCAAGATTTCATACTTTGGACGGCTTTTGTTCTACATTGTTCATATTCTCCCACCTCCACTTTTCTTTCAATTCTCTCTTATGGTATATATTAATTTTTTATGAAATTAAAAGGTATGGTTCAAAGGGATTTTGTTAAAATAATACAACACTTTCCTTTGTAATTTCATAGGTTTTCATTGTCATTAAAGTAAGGGATTGGGTTTATTTCTAAAGGAACATGGGCATCAGGGAAGCGTGAAATATGGGTATTTTCAAAATTACCAGGTATGGATTCATGTCAAAACATCAAATATAGAATACCCCTACCTGGATTCACCCATGGATTGTGTGAAATTTAATTTAAGAATGAAGAACAAAAACAAATGAAATAGTAAATGATACCTTATTCATTCGTCAATGCCAATTTTATCTGATCATTTTTAGTGTTCCATAACTTGAAGGCACCAAGAGATAAATCCTAGATATCATCCACACATGAAACACAACTAATGGAATGTATTTCTTCAATTATTGGTTGTTATCATAGGAAATCGAAGCACTTTATGACGTCCCTTTTATCATGTGAAGAACGTAGACTCGATTCGAAGTAGTGGGATTGATACGTGCTTATTCTTATTTTAGTTTCTCTCACTAAAACTTGAGATATGGTAGTATAGGATAGAAACACTCTCTAAATTCATGAAAATGGTGTATTTTTTTAATCATGATTCTAAAATTAAATTATATACTTAGGTTATACTTTCCAAAATTGTGCTTCTGTCCCTAAAAAGTTATAACCTTCATTTTAGAACCTTCTGTACACTTATGACTTAATTAGACATGTAAAAATGTAATGAATATTTTATCACTCATTTGTAAAACTTTAACATTTCATGTGGAAAAATAAAAACCCATTAACTCGGCTCGTTCCTCCTATAATTACTTAACGAATCTTGAATGCATAATATTCATTCGAAAAATAATATTTTCTCGTATTCAATTTTATACTTTAATAAATTTTGAATGCCTTGAGAAATATATTCAATTATTATTATAAACTCAAACAATATAATTGAATTATTTTACTTTCAATAGTTCACACTTGGACATTCATCGGGCCCCACACATAGGTCCCACTTAACCCTAAACTCGTATTCATCATAATAGGTGAAACTTATTGATACACTTTGTGTGTGAACTTTAGGATCGTATCTTGATAATATTGAGTCATACTCACAAACCAAGATAATTATCTAGAAACACATCATAGACCCTACAGAGAAAAGAATAAGTCATAGCTATGACTACCTCCTACGAACATACTCTGTATAATATATTCTCTTTGTCTCGCAATATCTCATAAAGTAGGATGCACACATTGTCTTGTCATACTTTTAATGATTTGTTTATTTCATGACCTTACTGGATTAACTTACCTACTTCTACCATAGTCATGGATTAAGGAAAGGCACAACCATCCTGGTCAACTGGTTCCAATACATCTCTTCCTTTCATAAGTGAAAAATACTATCTAATCATTCAATCAATGGCATACCACTAATGACATGCCTAATGCAAGTTACCTCACCATGACATAAATTTCATGGTTTTAATATTGCACCAAAGTACATGATCAAATGGTACACATTGATAATGATATCAATTCAAGAGATCAATACATATGTTCATAGATATGCACATCCAATGATACCCAAAACATGTGGTGAATCTATTGGAAGGTTAGTCCTCATGATCTCTTTTACTCGATATCAC
The DNA here is from genome assembly GCA_963277665.1 of Viscum album. NCBI lineage: Eukaryota > Viridiplantae > Streptophyta > Magnoliopsida > Santalales > Viscaceae > Viscum > Viscum album. The sequence goes on along the minus strand of OY728125.1, from coordinate 1,554,785,829 downwards.
TATGTGTGAACTTCATGTGAAGACTCAATGCTAATGAGCCTCAATAACATGATAGTTAAACATAATTTGTTTCCCTTCAGTATGATGTATCTAGATTATAGTACATATGTTTAAAATTACTATCATGGTATCTCAAGGTTCTCATTATAGCTGGAAAATGCTATAACTTATTAATGAAAAAATTAATCTAAAGTCATTACCATGTAAATAGTAAGAGTGGAAGTATCAACACTATTATAGTAAGAATCCATCATGCACAACTCTCAGTATACATGATATGGTAATCGAAAAGTATTGCTCAAGTTGGGTCTAGAACACCCATTTTTACAACACTCCCACTTACACTAGAGATGACTAGTTAACCATCATCTAATTAGCTCCCACATGATAAGATCATGCTTCTGCAGAGTTATGTCTTTATTCATAGGGCCTACCATGTTTTATTACATAGTTACTCTATTATCATCGACTTCACCACCTTGAGTAAAATCCCTCTAGAGATGATATCCATAAGTATATCCTTTTTTCATCTATCATGAACTTGAAATATTTTCTAGTATCATTGTCATGATATTATCATAATTTATATTATGATAATACTTTAGTTTTTAGGTATGATTCCAAGAACTAGAACAAATCATTGTGTATTTTATACTGCTTCTTTAGCTACATTAAAAGTCGCAACATGCTCAATATTTGTAGATATAACTACCACTAAATTTAATAAGCTTCTCATTCTCATTTATTTAGTATAAATATGATATAATATCATTTAATCCATAGGTTTACTAGTTTTATATCCCATTTATAACTACTCTAAGTGTGAGTTACATATCCCTTGTACCTTCTCAAGTAATAGTGAATAGCTCTGACTGCTCGCTATACAATTCTCTTGGATTTACTTGATATTTGACTACCATAATGTATGTGTTGGTGATTTCACATATAATACATAGCATTCCACATGTGATAGTTCTATTGCTAAATCATATGGAATTATTCTCACCATATTAATCACCTCCTATGTCTCATACAGGTTTTCTTAGAGAGATTTATATTATATTACACATGTTACATTGGAAACAATTCTCTCTCGGATTATTCCAACTTTTATTTTTCAATACCTTATCAGTATATGTACTTTGAATTATTCCAAGAAACTCATAGACATAACTCAATAAATCTTATTCCTGAGAACTTGGGTTACTTCTTTAAGTCAATTTTTGGGGAGTTACTTTCAATCTAGTTTTAACTAATTATAAGACTAATAATTGTTTTCTATATGTAATTAATATACTTTACTTGAAAAACTATGGCTCTCCCATTAATCTTTTATACAAGAAAATATATCATTTAAAAAAAATATTCTATAAACATAATGCTTGAATTTATCTATAAATGTATCTCTTCAACTTGAATTTCTTATTGTAATTATATGGTACCACCAACCCTTTCTGGTTTCGTTGTATAGACACCTTTCAAGAAAGGTGGTCTTAACATCCAATAACAAATATAATGATCATAGAAATTTTCTATGTCAAGTAGAATTCTAATGTATTTAAGCATGATGACTTGTTATAACCAATCAATTCTTACTGATACCAAGTCTGTACTACCCATGTATAGTTTCTCTTGAATACCCACCAATGGATTTACATCAACTAAAGAAAATACCAAATTTCAGATATTATTTTTTCATGTTAAATCCATTTTTATGAATTCATATGAACTTATCAATTATATCTTATTTCAATTTACTTCTTCCTTATAGGATAAAGATTCATTATTCTTCACGAATAATATATCACTCACTGAAATGAATATAGAACCAACATTTTGGTTCTAATCATCCTATACAGTATGTGTCTTTAGAAGATTCAATTTCCACAAGCTCTTATGGAACTCGTTCCTATTCCTACTATTTATGAATCTCGAGCCTTGACTTTATCCAATTCAATCTTGCTCTAATTTTCTCTAAAATATATCTTCACCCTTTTATAGAAATATAGTCTATCATTTGACTATAAATTTGCTATTTCATAGATTCATGTGATATCCTATATAAACTTTAGGAAAATTATTTGACATGCACTTTGTGTTTTTCCTTAAAGTAGGTTTATTTATTAGAATAGCCTTTATAAACTCTTTCTATCTAAACACATGGTTTGTGACATGATGAATTTATCTCCTCAAAATCCTTTTTCTATTTTATAAATAAACCACTTTATAGTTGAGTGGGAACCTCACAATAATGGATAAAAATTTTCAAACACCACAAACATTAATAGCATACATGATTCAAAATCCAACCCAAAACATCAAAATTCAAATTCAAATTTCAAATTCAAAATAGGACACAACATTCAAAAAATCCACACATTTGCAGATGATATCAATTCAAAATTATATTTTGTTGTGTAAATGTTGGGGATCATAATGACATACATTTGCAGATAAATAAAATAAATAAATAAAAGAATAAGAAGATAATGAACACATACATAGTGATTTATGGGGTTTGAGAATAATCCCTACGTCCACAGAGAGCCAAAATCATTTCACTAAAATTGGGGGTAGAATTATCGGGGGTTTCATAGTTTCACACACGGAAACCCTACCTTGAATGAGTTAATAAAGAAGATGAATCATTATGCCAACAGCCGAATAGTAAGTCCACTATGCTATAGTGAATGATGGATGGAAGTCCACACTGCTACAATATTGTGTCCACCCAAGTCCAAGCTGCTGTTATGGATGGTGTCTTGAATTCCATGGAGCTAGAGTATATCTATCTCCAAATTCTGAGATGCTACAATAACCATGTCAAAGTTTACACATAGTTTCATTCTAGTGTGTATTATGGGCCACTAGCATTCGGCCCAACATCATCCAAACATATCGGGTTGCACCAATCCAATATAGTTGGCATATGGTAATGGGTTAATTCCACTATTTTCAAAGCATGACTCAAAAAGATAATGGAATAATTTGCATGACTTGTAAGTCTCATTATTGATCCTCCTTGTACTTACATCATGTAACTGATGTGTATAATGAAATGTGAGTTTAGGAATAAATACACTATGTATTTTAATGATCAATGTGTGTATGTGAGGCTCATCATCGATTCTCCTTTTACTAACATCATAATTCTAATATGTATAAGGAAATTTGAGTTTAGGAATAAATACACTCTACATTTTCTTGATCAATGAATGTCTAATTAAGATATTTTTCATCTCATGGGTCCAAAACAACTCATATCTTTTAACCATGCATGTTCCTTACTTCACTCTTACATTCCATAAATTTCTTAAAGTAATCTCATGAAGTATATCAATTTATCTCTAAATTCTACTTGAAATAGTTAATTATATCATGTTGAACTAGACCAAGAATCTTTGGGGGTTACCATTATTTTTAAAGGTTTATTTTCCTAAAACTTGACAAGTGAGTGTGTTGATGATACCTAAGTTTTTTAGCTCCAAAGAGTATAAATACTATACTAGGAATATCCTTGAAAACTACTTTTAGTTTTACTCAATAAAGAATTACCTTTCCACAATTGGGTATTAATGAGTCTTAATTTTATATTCATCATTTATTATTGATGATTCAAGTATTATTAATATATTAATTGAGTATAAAACACCACAAAAATATTCATTCTAGAATGAATAGTGTCTTAAATAACACTGATATAAATTTTTTGGTAACTTTCAATACATAATTATAGTTTCACAAGAATAAATCCATCGGGAAATAAAAAATTTGTGATTCTCACTGTTGATGTAGGAATCACCCTTTTTTAGCAACTTGGAGAATTCACCTTGACTTATAGTAATGTTTATATACTTGCTTAGTTATTGTATTTAAATACACATATGTGATAGGCATGTTGTATTTAATACCCAATAAGTATGAAATGAGTATTACTATTAATTGATGAATATACCTGAAGTAGAAGTGACTACTTGATTCTTTAATTCATTATTTCTTTACCCATGACCCTTCTTACCACGTGTGAAAAAAATAACCTCTTATTGGATGTGCTCCCTATTTATATTTGGTCTCTTAGAAGAATTTTGTGAATGTGCCTTTGGAATCACACTTGTCGTTAGCCTTTTCTCATTTCCTTTCTTATTATTCACCATAATAACTAAATATTTATCTTTCATTTTATAATTCTCAATGACACTGGAATAAATTTGTGACAAGGATAAAAGAATGGGATATATTGAAAGATCATGATTCATCTTTCAATTTACATGTTTTTAGTTTAATCATCATCTCATTCTTTTCTTGCTTCACTTTCTCCTCACATGCTTCTTGGGGATGAGATAACATGGTATAACCATCCTTGTCCTGATGTTTCTTTCACAACTCACTCGAAATTGATGATTGTTTCATGATGTAAACATCAAATGTGTCATCCATGAGTATCTTATAAGACTCTTTCTCACCCTTTCTTCCTGAGGTATCATAAAAGGTGGTGGGGACTCTGATACATATAATTTACATTCATATTATAGTACTATGTGCAAGTGTTTGTACCACTCTTGGAAATTAGTGTCGATTAGGATGTATTCTTTATCCAAACTTTATCACATTGAATTTGTGGTATTACTTTCCATTTTATACAAAATGAAACTTTAGTAGATTTGTAATTTTTTCTTGATTACTAATTATTATACATTATTGATTAATAAATCATTAAATGTCTCTCACTATTTTATTAAATCTTGGTAGAGCTCAATTATTGGATTCAGAATACCAAGTATCTTGAGTATTCTAGTGGAAAAAATCCATAAACCTATCTTCATAGCCCAAGCTATGCCAACATCAATACTCTAGTATTTTAAGGTAAGTTTTTGGTTAGCCAATGACATTAAATTGTGACTCCTTGATCGGTTTATTAGAGTCTCATCTCCTAAAAATCATAACTTTGATTTACTCAGCTATTTGCCTCTAAAATTTCACCAAGATAGCTATGGATACTTATTTAATGTCAATTTTAAATAATTCAACCCACCAATTTCATAATAACACCTCAATAATAATATTAAATCTCAACTAGGGCTGATGATCACCTCATATATTCATTTTTGTTCAAACTTAAGTGATGGAAGGCGTTATTAACTTAATATGTACTTTGAGGGTTTTCACATTTTGTCTTTTTTTTGTGACTGAAATATGATTATATTTATCTTTCTTGTTACTAAAGGATCACACTAAAAACTTTAACAAAGAATAAATATAATAAATTCATCACATATTTTCATTTATTTCATCTATGAATCCTTGTTAACATTATATGTGATCGTGTATCATCCACACATTCACAAATAAATAACCATGAATAATTAAATAAACAAACAATGTTGTGATCGTGATTTGTTTCTACTGGTTGATCTATCGAGCATATGATGGATCAATTGAAACCCTGGGAAAGATCCTTGAGATATATATCATATTGAGTTACAACACCCATCAAACTCATATGCATTCTTCTTATTTGGTTCCATATCGGCTCTCAACTCGAATCGTATCATTGTGAACTCCATTTTTACAATGCATATTCACACTCAGGTGAGGGGTACTCAGGATGCAAGAATACATTTTTATCACTCAAAATGTGGACATGCAGGCCCTTATATATTTAATGATGGAGGGACAGTGTGTAGACCATCTAAAATGATATTTAATAACTATTTATTACAAAATAGCACTATTGTAATAATTAAAATTAAATAATTAAATAACCTATACATGAAGGGGTTGGTCTCAACTCATGATCAGTCAACATGCAATTAAATAGCATAAAAAATTAAAATTACTAAAATTCAGCATGAGGGTAATTTAAATGCATTAAACACACATTGAATTAATTTTAATTAATTTTCCATATGTCTTGTGGCACTAGAAATAATTTTAATAAATTCCAGACAATCATATTTTTTTTTAAAGATTATAATTTTTCAGGTGGGTTTGGACCCCGAATGGGTCCCCAGATATTAAATTAGGCCTGGAATATGCCTGTTAGGAGATGGGTTGGATCCAAACTAACTCAACCAAGCTCAAGTGGGGGTGACCCAGCTAGAATTATGGTCTATCATGGGTTATTCACCCCGCAAATGGGGTGCACGTGGGTGCCCCCTTTGTGGGGAGCCACTTATATAGCATAAAAAATAGTATATAGCGCCCACATATATGGGTGCTTATCGACCAGTCACCGCCCCAAATTAATGGGGGGGATTAGTTTCAATGAGGGTGGTGTTGGCCACCTACCATATATATCTTTTTATTCTCTTGTTTTTTTTACCCGATCAATGTGTTTTTCACATTAACCTACTCCCTCACCCCCTTTATGCACTTAAAATATATATATAAATAATATATATATATATATTAAAAAACCCATCGATCTTTGATCGATCATAACTTGATTATTTGGACTCTAAATGATGTGTCTTCGATGGTATTGGGACCGTATCAAAACCCTCTTTCCAAATTCTAACAAATTTAATCGAAGTTTCAAGTTGAATAATTGCATGTTCGTTTTGATACCAAGAAACCCAAGCACCGTGAAAGCATGGAATATGGGTATTTTTAAAATTTATATTATTGGATTCATGTTGAAAAATCAAATCTGGTATACCACTATATGGATTCAACCATGGATCGTGTTCAATTTAATTGAAGCATGAAGAACAAAATCGAATGAAACTGTAAATGACACCTTGTTCGTTCGTCAACGCCTATTTGATCTTCTCTTTGTTGGAATGTCGTGGCTTGAAGGCACCAATCGAGGAATCCTCTAGATCATCCACACATTCACCACAACTCATGGAGCATCATTCTTCAATTTCTGAGTTCTAATAAGGGAAATTGAAGTTCTTTACGACGTCCCTTCGATCACTTGAAGAACATGGGCTCGATCTGAGGTAGCGGGATTGATATGTGTGTTTTATTCCTTCATTTTCTCACACTAGAACTTGAGATAGGGTAGTATAGGATATAATATCTCCTTTAATTCATGAAAATTGTGGAGTTCACTATCCATGAGTCTACAATTCAATTATATACTTAGGTTATACATTCCAAAATTGTACTTTGGTGCCTGAAAAGTTATATCTTTCATTTTAGAACCTTCTACATATTTATGGCTTAATTAAACTTTTTATAAATACATTGAACATTTTATCACTCATTTGTAACACTTTAACATGTCACGTGATAAAATATGAACCATTAACTTGGCTTGTTCCTCCTGTAATTACTTAACGAACCATGAACGTTTAACTTTCATTCGAAAAATAATATTTTATCATATTCACTTTTATACTTAAATAACTTGATAATACCTTGAGAAATATATTCAATTGTTATTATTATAAACACAAATAATATAATTGAATTATTTTACTTGTGTCTGTTTACACTCAGACATTCACTGGTCCCCGCACTTGGGGCCCACTTCATCCTAAACTCATATTCATTCGAATAGGTGGAACTTGTGGATACACTTTGTGTGTGACCCTCTAGGACCTTATCTAAATATTAGTGAGTCATAATCATAGACCAAGAGTTGTATTTAACAACACATCATGTCTGCTAAGGAGAAAAGGATAATTCATAGTTACGACTACCACCTACAAACACACTCTGTGTAATATGATCTATTTTTCTCATGATATCTCATAAAGTAGGATGAACACTTTGTATCATCGTCATTTTGATGCTTTATTTAATTCATGACATTACTTTATGGACTTAACTTCTTCTACCATGGTCAAGGATTAAGGAAAGGCACTACCATCCTGGTCAATTAGGCCTGAGATATCTCTTCCTTTCATAAGCAACAAATCTTGTCTTGATCATTCAATCAGTGTCATGCCACCAATGATGCACCTAATGAAAGTTACCTCACTATAATAAAAATTCCATGGTTTTTGTATTGTATCAAAGTATGAAATCAAATGGTACACATTGATAATAATCTCAAGTTGAGAGACCAGTACATATGCTCGTAGATATGGAAATCCAATGACACTCAAAACATTTTGTGATTTTATTACTGGGTCAATCCTTGTGATCTCCTCTACTTGAGATCACCATGTGTGAACATCATGAGAATAAGTCTCAATAATTATGAGCCCCCATTACCTGATCGTAAGACATCATATTTTTCTCGTCGCTATGATGTATCTAAAGTATATAAAATATGTTTAATATTACTATCATATTATCTTGAGGTTCTCATTATAACTAGGAACTGTTATAACATGTTGATAAAGTAAATAATATAAGGACATTACCATGTAAATAATAGACATATAAGTATCAACACTATTATGGTAAGAATTTATAATGCATAACTCTATGTATACATTATATTATAATTGAAAAGTATTTCTCAAAATTTGTTGCAACCATTAAAAAGTAAGTTTAATTATACATTTTAGGTTTTTTGGCCACCACTAAAGTCAAGGGATTGAAGGATCCCCAAATCTAGTAATAAGAGGAGATGTAGACACTCGTGTAAATCGAATTTTGTATGAACTTATATAAAAAATTATTTTTTCCTTTTATTTTTTTCATTAAAAACTCAATTTTTGTTTTATAAATTTATTTTTAATTCTGTTTAACTTTAAATTATTAGATTTAAATTTTTTCAAGGTAATCCACACCCTCTTTCCATCCTCTCGAACCAACATTCTTAATATGAGATATTTGTTTTTCATGCCTGGTGAAGTGTATATGTGTATATTTATGTGGCATGATTTATTTTTTATTCATAAAAAATACATTGTATATGGTTGTGGTGAGACAATTTGGTAAGTTCAAGTATGTTATCTCAAATAGATTTACTTTTATAATTTTTGAGACAAGTTGGTAAGGTCAAAGTATAATATGGATAAGGTTCTTGGACTGATGGGCCCACAAGGGTCATTAATGTATGAAATGTTACTATTAGAGCATTGTAGAGGTCGCATAGATTGATAATTACTATTTTCCTTCCCAGATCAGTCATCGAAGGGTGCTCTCATACTTCTTTTCCCTACAAGATTGTGTTGGGTTTTGAGTGTGGAAACCATTTTTTGACCAAGAATTTAGGACCAACATAAGGATAAGTTTTACTAACTTAATGTCTGATAGTCCAGACGAAGATAACAGACACTGCAGTAATAAGTCTAGACATCCGGTAGTAGGATGGTCAGAATTAATACAGACCGAGGTTGTCGTATGGTATAATTGGAATGAGGCAATGTGGGGAAAATGGAAAGTTAAGCCGAGGTCATCCTATGAGATATTCATAAGTGGTAATAGTACATCGGTGGATCAGGTTGAGGTGGGGGGGAGTCTTTGACCAATCAGAGGGCTCATCCACGAAGATAGGCTTGAGTGGAATCCATCCTGTGAAAATCAGATGTTGGAGACTACCAAATGCACTGACTGTATCCCATTATTTATGGTGGGATGATTCATCCATTTGTGGGGTACTCAAAATTGTAATCATCCTCTTATTCTCTTGAATAAAAATTGAAGCATCATCCCCCCGTATAGATTAGGACACAAGTTTTAACCATGTAAAATTTTATTATTCTTGTGCCTTTGAGTTTTTTTATCATTGCTTCTGATAGTCTTGCTTGTTCTCTCATTTGTAGGTATTACGTTGTAGTGTAGTGGCTTGGGTGCGCTTGTATTCCAACCTATAGACATCATAGCATGGGTTCTCATTTCAGGACTTTGTTCTATGTGGTAAGTTCTGGTGAAGTTTCATCTTATGGTTTTATCAAACGTTGGTCATAAACCAAACAAGTGGTATTAGATCCCAAGGTTGAAGTGTTCCGGATGGATAGGCCCTAGTGAAGGTGTTTCATAGCTCGATTCAATAGAAATATTATTCCATTTTCCTTATAGGAGAATATTGGTAAGAATTTTCTGACCTCTTGCTATACATTGTCCAGAAGTAATGGGAGTTCACAATTTTCATAGGAATAGTGTCCAACTAAAGTCCATCTTGATAAGTTTGATGGAATGAATTTTGGATTCTAGAATATGAAAATAGGGGATTTCCTTCTACAAAAGGACCTTGGTATTATGTTGGATGGTGTTAATCTAGAATCATTGAAAGTAAAAGAATGGGAGAGGCTCGACAAGAAATCATTGGGGTTGATTCAAATGTCACTTTCTCAGAACATGGAATTCAACATCTAGGAGGTGGAAACTACTTTGAAACTCATAAGGACCCTCTCAAACATGTACGAGAAACCAATGGTGATGAACAAGGTATCCTTATTAAGGAGACAATCTAACATGTATATGTCAGAAGGGAAGTTTGTAGCTGATCATGTTAACAACTTTAAAATGGTTCAGGGTCAGTTGGAGTTGGTGAAAGTAAACTTCAGAGATCTAGAATGGGTGTTGTTGTTGTTTTCCTCACTCCATGAATCTTGGGATGTGATGGTGACCACTATGAGAAATTCTAGTGGAAAGGCTAATTTGAAGTTCATAAATGCCTGAAACCTTATCTTTAATGAAGAAATTCATCAGAATGAGATTCACGCATCTTCTAGAAACATGTACAATGCGGAAGAAAGAAAACATATTGTCTAATAGAAAAATCATTATGGGAAATAAATGAGGATTTTTGGCAGGAGTAGATCAGAAAATGATGCTCCCTTATGTCGATATTGTGGGAAGAAAGACCACCTAAAAAGGAATTACAGTGAAAAGAAGGATAATTCCAGAAGATTCACTTTTGGAAGCGGGTTTGTGAACCCTAAGTCGGGAGATAGGAGCAACTTGCTCCTAAGGGACACTAGTTTGTGGGGTCTTGGGTAATAGAATTCATAGCGTCATTTCATTATATGTCCAAGAGAGGAAGCATGAGAAATTATACATCTAGAAGACTTGGCAAGGAACATCTTGTGGATGACAAGGCTCTTAAGATTGTGGGGAAAGGTGATGTTTCGATCCAGACAAGGAATGGAAGGATTCTAGAGTTAAAGGATGTGCGGCACATTCTAGGGTTGAAGAAAAACTTAATCTCAATAGGACAACTTGACAATACAGGTTTATGTACATTGTTGGTGAATGGTGCATGGAAGATTTCATGTGGTTCCATATTTTTTGAAAAAGGAGTGAAGGAAGGGATGTTGTACCTTATAGGGGTATCAGAAGAAGTGTTACATGTTATAGAGCTTACTTCTGCGAAGTTATGGCATGATCATCTAGGGTATCTCAATGAGAAAGGGATGAAAATCCTCGCTAACAAATTTATGTTGATGGTCATCAATGTGGAGTATGGAACATTCAAATACTATATCTTTAGAAAGTAGTGGAAGGTGTCTTTCTAGATGGAAGTGAATACACCAAATCACTGGAAGTTGGAGTTGGTTCACATGGATATTTGGGGGAAAACTCTAGTGCGTTCTCACAGAGGATCACTCTTCTATGTGAAGTTCATCAATGATTCCACATGTAAAGTGTGGGTGTGATTTCTAAGGCACAACTCCAAGGTGCTCGATAATTTCATCCAATGGAGGTACATGGGGAGAAACATACCGAATGTAAATAAAAGTGCTTACAGTCAGGAAATGGTGGGGGTGTAGAAGTAGAGAGTTCTGGTGGTTCTATTAGTGGAAGGGGATTTGGTTTCAGAAGATCATTCCAGGGAATCCAGAACACAATGAAGTTACAAATAGGATGAATCATACACTGATGGAGAAGGCTAGAATCATGAGGATTCATATAGTGTTCTCTAAGGTTTTTTGGGTGGAGGCAGTGAATTGTGTGGTTTACTTAATCAACCAAATTTCATCATCTCCAATCAGTTAGAAACTTATGGAGATATATTGGTATGGAAGGAAGGTAGATTTCAACTACCAAAAAAATTTCAAGGCACTCTCCTATGTTCACATATATGTTAAGGAATGAGACAAGTTGGAGGTTAAGTCTCGATCGTGTTAGTTTGTTGGTTATGGAAATGAATAATTTGGATTTCAACTCTAGGACAATGACTCTCAAAAGGTCTTCAGAAGTTGTAATGTGATATTTAATAAAGAAATCCTATAAAATGATTATAACCTGGTGTAAATTTATGATGAAAGAAAAGTATCATCAGATGATGAGGTTAACCTGGAAAAACATTCAAAAGTTGATTTTCTGTAGAATTTAGGAAGCATAGAATTTCTAAAAATACTAGACCATATAGAGGATATACTGGAAGGAGGTCAATTTTTGATGATGTTTCTTAATCCATATGCACCATAAACCTCAAGGACTATGGTGTATTGAGGAAAATCTCTAGAAAAAATAACTTCGGAAGTTACAGTACAAAAAGTAGTGAAACCACAGGGACAACTATGAAGATCTTCCAAAGAGAGGTTCCCAATGAAAAGGTATGAAATTAGTTTTCACTATCTTCTTCTAATGAATGATGGAGAGCCTGGATGCTTGGAAGAGGCGAGGAGTTTCAAAGACTTGAAATGGTGAGAGTTGGCCATGAGGGATGAACATGATTCCTTCCATGTGTCAAAAACATGAGAACTAATGGGTAGGTTTGTTGGAAAGATATTTTTACAAATCAAATGGGTTTATCATATGAAGGATGAATCAGATAGTGGATGGAGGTACAAGGTCAAGCTAATTGTTGGACCCTAGTTGATTTTTGGTAATATTTGTTGTCAATAGATCAATATGATGATTATGTTGAAGGAAGAAACTATGTTGAAAATATAATGGAAATTTGGATTGAAGAAAGGTGTGACTAAAGTTTTCAAATCGGATCCAGAACTATAAGGATGATAATTGGATCTTGGAGGATCAAATTCAGAATCATCAGCATCAGATTCAGACATCGACATGAGTCAATATGATTTATCGTATTGGGATTTCTGCTAAAATCTATTGCAAATCATATTGAGTCTAGAATAAAAGTGATGATCATAATCATGCTGATCATAATCATTTCTATCGTATTTAGGCCAAATGAATTCTAGAAAATCATATCCAGGATGAGTTGGAAAGAAAGATGGTTGCTAGAGTTTTGGGAAGTTGCAATACTTTCCATTGTAAATGTGACGATGATTTGCTGATTTGTATTTCACATAAATCATAAGTTTATTGGAGAACTTGTGATGCAGTCTTGATGATAATGAAAATATGTTGATAAGGTTTATGAAGAAAAAGATATTGTTGAGCCTGAGGAAGGTAAAATCATACTGATATTTTCATACTCGGATTTTCGTACTGAGATTTTTGTACTGAGATTTTCATACTGAGATTTTCATACTAAGAAAATTATATTGAGATTTTCATACTCAGATTTTCGTACTGAAGAAACTGTACTAAAAAATTTGTACTGAAGAAAACATACTAGAATTTCTTATGGAAAAAATCATACTGGTATTTCTGGAATTTCTTAAGGAAAAAATCATACTGGGATTTCTGGGATTACTTAAGGAAAAATCATACTAGGTTTTCTTAAGGAAAAAAGCATACTAGGATTTCTTAATAAAAAATAGTATGGGGAAATCGTAATGGAAAATCAAAGAGATTCGAAGATTCAAAAAGGAATCGAATGATTCAAAGGGAGATCTGAAAATCAAGGAGATTTGAAGATTAAAAAATGAATTGAATGAGTCAAAGATAGATCTGATATTTAAGAAAATTTGAAGATTTGGGAAATTTGGTTAAGTGGGAAAGGTTTTTGGAACCCTTCCTAATCCACTTTTGAGGTACCTATAAAAGGATAGTTGAGTTCATTTGTAAATGTGATCATGGACTATTCAAGAGCTCAAGCACCAGAAATTTTGGGACGGGTATTGAGTACTCAGCCAAACTTTTTGTTTCGGGTTGAAGCTGAGGAAGAAAATTGGATTTAAGTTCAATACAATCATCCTACCGAGTTCCATCGGAGGCAGAATTGTGAGTTGTCGATTGAGTTCTTACTCAATTGAATAAGGAAGTGAAAAAGGAGAATCGGACCATACTGGCCACTGGAATGACATACATCGTATCCAGGTTCATCAGACCAAGTTCCATCGAATGCAGAATTGTGAGCTATTGATTGAGTTCTTACTCAATTGAAGAGGGAAGTGAAAAGGGATAATCGGACCAGACTAACCATCATATAGAGACCATCATATTGAAGTTTACGGATTGGGAAGATTGGACTGACACAATTGAGGAAGTTTTTTGGGCTGAGATTCTGGAAGAAGCTTCAAAACCAACAAGTTCCTTTGGGAATTGTTGAAGTTCTTAAAGGTTGTATGTAGTTAAAGTTTGATTCAACTTACTTGTGGAGGAAGTGAACACTTTCTGAAGTGAATAAGAAAAGAATAATAAAAGTGAATCTTGTGACCGTGGATACTTACCATTTGTTGAAAAGGATTGTTTGTGGGGAGTGGATACTGGAAAGGATAGTTGGGGAGTATAACCAAATATAGCAGGAAATTTTCAACTAGGACTGTAGAATTGGTCTTTTCTTGTGCTTTTGTATTTCGAAAAGAAGATAGTGAAATAATTCATGTTGTTGGGAGTATCTAACATGGAAAGGCATATTTCTTTGTACCAAACCTTGTAAATATTGTGTGTTGCCTTCTCTTTATATTTGTTGCATATAAAATGTGAGGTTGTGAGTTATATTTGAGTGGATTGCAACTCTAACAAGTTTCATAGGTTAAAAAAGTTTTTGTTAAGGAGTTAAGAAACTTTCTTATAAAATAAAAATGAACCACTCATTCACCCCCCCCCCCCCTCAGTGGTCTCAATCCTACTTGGAAACAACAATTGTTATTAGAGGAGGTTCCCTCTGAAAGATCCATATCGGGAATGGATAATTTCAATTCCATGAAATATAAGGGTAATTCGATTTTCAATGGAAATAAAAATCATATATGGAAAGATATAATGATTTCATATCTTATATCCCTTGGGTATGATGTTTTGGAAGTTACCACAGAATGATTTTCTCCTCATATTGAGAATATTGCTCTTATTGTTGTTGATAAGAGAAATCTTAAGAATGATGAAAGAGCGAAAAAAAAATTACTCTCATCACTTACTGAAAATAAGTTTCTTAGAGTAAATGGATTTGGAGCTGCCAAAGTTATTTGGGATAAGTTGAAAAACATTTATGAAGGAAATACAAAGGTGGAGAAGGAAAATTTGAAACTTTGGAGGCTGAAGTATGAAGATCTGAAAATGGTTGAGCATGAATCTGTTGGTGACTTCTTTACAAGGGTAAATGATATTATTAGCACCATAAGATGTTTGGATCAGAAATTGGAAGACTCAACAATTGTCAAAAATATCTTGATAATTTTTCCTGATAAGTTTGATGCCAAAGTTTCATCTTTGGAAGATAGAGATCTGGAAACCTTGTCTATGGATAATCTACACATTAATCTTGTTACTTATGAAATGATAATAGAGAATTTTATAGAAAACAAAGAAAAGTTTGATCGGGAAATGTCCTTCAAATCATTGATAAAAGGGAAAAACAAAGATAAGGAAATTAAAGAGTAATCAAGTGATTTGGAAGCAAAGGAAGAAGCTAAAGATTTCAATACAATTGTTTCCCTCCTTTCAAAGAAATACAATAAGGTAAAATGGAAAAGTAAAACTCTCAAAAGTTGGAATTGTGAAGGGAAAGGAAATTTTTCACAAAATTTTCTTAGGAATAAAGTTGGAGAATATGAGTCTGAAGATGATGATGAGAAACCTTAGGAAAAAAATTGGAAGAAACATAAGGAAATATTTCCTTATGAAAAAAGAAGAAAAGTTGTTTGAGTAAAAGAAAGAAGAATGATTCCTCATCTGATGACGAATTCGATCATCAACTCAAATTTATTTCTCAAGTTAGAAATGCAAGTGATTCTTTAGGTAGTGATGATAATGATGAAGAGATGATGGAAATGGAAAGGATTATTAAAAATAAATTAGAGAAATCACTTGAAGAGAATACTCAACTCAAGAAAGAAAGAAGGAATTTGAAGAAAGATGTTAAATTCATAACTTTTGAGAATAGTGAGCTTGAAAGAAAACTGAAAAGTTATGAAGAAAAGTCAGCTGGAAATGAGAATCTCAACAAGATAGAATTTAAACTTTTTGAAGAAAGTAAACAGAACAAGTTGAAGGTAGCTCAATCCGAAAAAAAACCTAGATGTTTTGAAAAGTAAGTTGGCTAAGAAAGAAGAAGAGTTGTTAGAAACACAATAAATGCTTCTTATAGCACAAAGTAAGATATGAAAGATGAGATAAAACTTCACTAAGGTTGTTGATGTTAAAGTTGAAACTTCTAAATAAGGTGAAAAGAAAGGTTTATAAAAGCATCTTTGTAAGAAAACATATTTCACCAATAAAGATAGGAATTCTTTAGGAAAGTATCCTCTTAAGGGAAGTGGTCTGCAATTTGTGAAGAAACAACAACAAAACATTTATGAACAAAATTTTACTATCAGTCTAAAAAATCAAGATTCATATGTTACTATTGGTGTTGTGGAGTTTTCAAACACATAGCTTATTTATGCTGGTATAACATGTCTCTAATAGGAAACAAGTATGAATCAAGGGGGAGCTATGATGAGAAAATAAGATCAAATGTTCCTAAAAATAATGTGGAACTAAAAAAGGACACTAAGAAAATGAAGAAAGATAAGTATCTTAAGAAAGCTGAGTATGTTAAGAAAGTGGAGAAAAACAAACGTATTGAATCTGAAAAAGAAAGAGTGCTTAGTTATTTGGCCAGAACAAGTTGATATGGCAAGACAGTTAGAAAAATCACAAAAATCAGCTAAAGAAAAGGGAAAGAAAAATAATTCTGAAGATGTGAGAAATGTTGATAAAAAGATATCAATAGATTGTGGTTTGAAAATTCAGAAAAGATGCAAGAGATGTGACCAAGAAGGGAATGTCACTAAAAGTTGTTTGACTATCCTTCCAGAATAAGAGGAAGGCATGAAAGAGTTGTTACAAACTCACAACAACAAAAAGGTTCCAAAAGGGTAAAAGAAGTTGACATCCTTATCAGAAGAGTCCACAGTTGAAGAGAAACTTGTTACAAAATCCGATAAGGATGAAGAGAATAAAGAAAATACATCCAATGAAAAATCCAAGAATAAGAAGAAAAGGTCAAGACTAAGAGAAGACTCTTAGTCTGAACTTTTCTTTTGAGAATCTATGAGGTTCCTCCTTGTTCCTAAAACATTTGTGTATTTGGACTAACTTTCATGGAATTGAATGAGTTAAAGTAAGGAAGGTGATGATGAGTCCCTTATTATTCTTGCAAAAGAAATTAATGAGGTTACAAAAAGTTTGTTTTGAATGTTTTGTTTATACTTCTGAACTTTGTGATATGTCTATTGAGATGGGTGCAGGTTACTTTTATCTTAAATAAATTCTTTTCAAGATTTCCCCAAAAATGATAATGTTGAAGGAAACATGAAAAGGTATTACATGAAAGTTGTGTAATGGAAAATATTTATAACCTTGATTATACACTCTTATTTTCTATAACGGGTTCGCCCGCATAATCTTGGACTCATTTAGTTAAAGTCTCTTCATTAAGAAGCCCATGTGACACTTATGTTCTCTTAAAGAAGAGTTTCAAGTTTTTGAGATGAAAAGTTCCAAACCTTTTGAAAAGAGACAATTTTTCAATAAGGAAACTTTTCATAATTACCCCTTTGAATTTTATTTTCAATAAGGGGGAGAGAATATATTGAGGGGGAGAGACAAGAAATAGGAGGAGCAAAGAAAAAAAGATATAAAGAAGAAAAGGTGGGAAAAGAAAACAATACCACTTATTGTTTTGAAGAGGTTACATTTAGGTATTGAAGTGGTTATTGACAAAAAACACAAAGTGGGAGATTGTTGGACCCCAGTTGAGTTTTGGTTGTATTTTTTTCAATAGATCAATATGATGATTATGTTGAAGGAAGAAACTATGTTGAAACGGTAATGGAAATATGGATTGAAGAAGTCTGTGAGTAAAGTTGTCAAATCGGATCCAGAACCATAAGGATGATAATCAGATCTTGGAGGATTAGATTTAGAATCATCGGCATCGAATTCAGACACTGGAATAAGTCAATATGATTTATTGTATTGGGATTTCTTCTAAAAACTACTGGAAATCATATTGAGTATAGAATGATAGTGTTGATCTTAAGCATGCTGATCATAATAATTTATATCGTATTCAGGCCAAATGAATTCTGTAAAATCATATTCAGACTAAGTTGGAAAGAAAGATAGTTGTTGGAGTTTTGGGAAGTTTTAATACTTTCCATTGTAAATGTGACGATGCTTTGTTGATTTGTGTATCACATAAATCATAAGTTGATTAGAGAACTTGTAATGCAATCTTGATGAGAAGGAAAAGATGTTGATGAAGATCAGAAAGAAAAAGATCTTGTTTAGCCTGAGGAAGGGGAAATCGTACTGAGATTTTCATACTCGTATTTTCATACTGAGAGTTTCGTATTGAGATTTTCATACTGGTAAAATTGTACTAATATTTTTGTACTAGTATTTTAATACTAAAATTTTCATACTGAGATTTTCGTACTAGTAAAATCATACTGAGATTTTCGTACTCAGATTTCCCTACTGAAGAAACCCTACTGAAAAATTCATACTAAAGAAATCGTACTAGGATTTCTTAAGGAAAAAATCACACTAGGATTTATGGGATTTCTTAAGGAAAAAATCATACTGGGATTTCTTAATGAAAAATCGTTCTGGAAAATCATAATGGAAAATCAAGGAGATTTAAATATTTGAAAATGAATTGAATGAGTCAAAGGGAGATATGAAAATCAAGGAGATTTGAATATTATAAAAGTAATTTAATGAATCAAAGATAGATCTGATATTTAAGGAAAATTGAAGATTCAAGAAATTTGGTAAAGCGGGAAAGGTTTTCAGAACCCTGCCTAAACCAATTTTCAAGTCCCTATAAAAGGAGAGCTGAGTTCATTTGTAAATGTGATTATAGACTATTCAAGCATTCGAACTTCAGAAATTGTGGGATAGGTATTGAGTACTCAACCAAACTTTTTTATTTCAGGTTGAAGCTGAGGAAGATCATCGGATTGACGTTCAATACAATCATCCGACCAAGTTCCATCGGAGGCAGAATTGTGAGCTGCCGATTGAGTTCTTACTCAATTAAAGAAGGAAGTTAAAAAGGAGAATCAAACTAGACTGGCCATCAAAACAACATCCATCGTATCTAGGTTCATCGAACTGAGTTCCATCGGGCACAGAATTGTGAGCTGCCGATTGAGTTCTTACTCAATTGAATAAAGAAGAGAAAAGGGAGAATCAAACAAGACTAACAATTAGATAGACACCATCATATTGAGGTTTCCAGACTGGGAAGATCATACTGACACTACTGAGGAAGTTTTCCGGACTGAGGTTCTGGAAGAAGTTTCAAGACCAACAAGTTCCTTTGAGAATTGTTGAAGTTCTTGAAGGTTATACGCAGGTAAATTTTGATTCAACTTACTTGTGGAGGAAGTGAAAACTTTCTGAAGTGAATCAGAAAAG
This sequence comes from Viscum album, assembly GCA_963277665.1. Lineage (NCBI taxonomy): Eukaryota > Viridiplantae > Streptophyta > Magnoliopsida > Santalales > Viscaceae > Viscum > Viscum album. The sequence goes on along the minus strand of OY728125.1, from coordinate 1,554,766,263 downwards.
AAGAAGAAAAGTGAAGCTTGTGACTATGGATACTTACTAGTTGTTGAAAAGGCTTGTTTGTGGGGAGTGGATACTGGAAAGGATAGATGGGGAGTATAACCAACTATAGCATGAAATTTGCTATGGGGACTGTAGAATTGTACTTTTCTTGTGCCTTTGTATTCTGAAAAGAAGATAGTGAAATAATTCATGTTGGTGGAACTGTCTAACATGGCAAGGAGTAAGTCTTTGTACCAAACCTTGTAAATATCGTGTGTTTCCTTCTCTTTATATTTGTTGCATATGAAAGGTGGGGTTGTGAGTTATATTTGAGTGGATCGCAACTCTAACAAGTTTCTAAGGTTAAGAAAGTTTTTGTTAAGGAGTTAAGAAGATTGCTTATAAAAGAAAAAGGAACCACTGATTCACCCCCCCCCCCCCCCCAGTGGTCTCGATCTTACTTGGAAACAACAATTGTTATTAGAGGAGGTTCCCTCTGAAAGATCCATATCGGGAATGGAGAATTTCAATTCCATTAAATATAAGGGTAATTTGGGTTTCAATAGAAATAACTATCATATATAGAAAGATATAATGCTTTCATATCTTATATCCCTTGGGTATGATGTTTTGGAAGTTACCATAGAAGTATTTTCTCCTCTTATTGAGAATACTTCTCTTATTGTTGCTGATAAGAGAAATCTTAAGAATGATGAAAGAGCAAAAAATGTTTTACTCTCATCACTTACTAAAAATAAGTTTCTTAGATTAAATGGATTTGGAGCTGACAAAGTTATTCGGGATAAGTTGAAAAACATTTATGAAGGCAATACAAAGGTGAAGAAGGAAAAGTTGCAACTTTGGAGGCTGAAGTATGAAGATCTGAAAATGGATGAGCATGAATCTGTTGGTGACTTCTTTACAAGGGTAAATGATATTATTAGCACCATAAGATGTTTGGATGAGAAATTGGAAGACTCAACTACTGTTGAAAAGATCTTGAGAATTTTTTCTGATAAGTTTGATGCCAAAGTTTCATCTTTGGAAGATAGAGATCCGGAAACCTTATCTCTGGATAATCTACACATTAATCTTTTTACTTATGAAATGAGAATAGAGAATGTTATGGAAAATAAAGAAAAGGTTGATCATGAAATGTCCTTAAAATTATTGATAAAAGGGAATAACAAAGATAAGGAAATTAAAGAAGAATCAAGTGATTTTGAAGCAAAGGAAGAAGCTAAAGATTTCAATACAATTGTTTCCCTCCTTTCAAAGAAATACAATAAGGTAAAATAGAAAAGTAAAACTCCCAAATGTTGGAATTGTGAAGGGAAAGGACATTATTCACAAAATTGTCCTAGGAAGAAAGTTTGAGAATATGAGTCTGAAGATGATGATGAGAAGCCTCAGAAACAAAAGTGGAAGAAACATAAGGAAATGTTTCCTTATGAAAAGAGAAGAAAATTTATCTAAGCAGAAGAAAGAAGAATTATTCCTCATCTGATGATGAATTCGATCATCAACTCAAATTTATTTCTCAAGTTATAAATGGAAGTGATTCTTCAGGCAGTGATGATAATATAATGGAAATGAAAAGGATTCTTAAAAAGAAATTAGATAAATCACTTGAAGATAATACTCAACTCAAGAAAGAAAGAATAAAGTTGAATAAAGATGTTGAATTCATAACTTTTGAGAATGGTGAGCTTGAAAGAAAACTAAAAAGTTATGAAGAAAAGTCAGCTGGAAATGAGAATCTCAACAAGATAGAATTTACACTTTTTAAAGAAAGTAAACAGAACAAGTTGAAGGTGGATGAATCTAAAAAAAACTAGATGTTCTGAAAAGTAAGTTGACTGAGAAAGAAGAAGAGTTGTTAGAAACACAATCAATGCTTCTTATAGCACAAAGTAAGATAAGAAAGATGAGATAAAACTTCACTAAGGTTGTTGATGTTAAAGGTAAAACTTCTAAAGAAGGTGAAAATAAAGGTTTACAAAAGCAGTTTTGTAAGAAAACATCTTTCATCAAGAAAGATGGGAATTATTCAATAAAGTATCCTCTTGAGGGAAGTGGTCCGTGATTTGTGAAGAAACAACAACAAAAAAATTATGAACAAAATTTTACTATCAGTCTAAAAAATAAAGATTCATATGTTACTGTTAGTGTTGTGGAGTTTTCAAACACATAACTTATTCATGCTGGTATAACATGTCTCTACTAGGAAACAGGTATGAATCAAGGGGGAGCTATGATGATCAAATAAGATCAAATGTTCCTAAAAATAATGTGGAACTAAAAAAGGAGACTCAGAAAATGAAGAAAGTTGAGTATGTTAAGAAAGTGGAGAAAAACAAACATGCTGAATCTGAAAAGGAAAGAGTGATTAGTTATTTGGACAGAATAAGTTGATATGGAATGAAATTTAGAAAAAGCACAAAAATCAGCTAAAGCAAAGGGAAAGAAAAAGAATTCCGAAGATGTGATAAATGTTGATAAAAAGATATCAACATATTGTGGTTTGAAAATTCAGAAAATATGCTAGAGATGTGACCAAGAAGGGAATGTCACTAAAAGTTGTTTGACTATCCTTCCAGAACAAGAGGAAGGCATGAAAGAGTTGTTACAAACTCACTACAGCAAAAAGGTTCCAAAAGGGTAAAAGAAGTTGACATCCTTATTAGAAGAGTCCACAGTTGAAGAGAAACTTATTACAAAATCTGATAAGGATGAAGAGAATAAAGAAAATACATCCAGTGAAAAATCCAAGAAGAAGAAGAAAAGGTCAAGACTAAGAAAAGACTCTCAGTCTGAACTTTTCTTTTGAGAAGCTATGAGGTTCCTCCTTGTTCCCAAAACATTTTTGTATTTGGACTAACTTGCATGGAATTGAATGAGTTAAAGTAAGGAAGATGATGATGAGTCCCTTATTATTCTTGCAAAAGAAAGTAATGAGGTTACAAAAAGTTTGTTTTGAATGTTTTGTTTATACTTATGAACTTTGTGATATGTTTGTTGAGATGGGTGCAGGTTACTTTTATCTTAATTAAATTCTTTTCAAGATTACCCCAAAAATGAGAATGTTGAAGGTAACATGAAAAGGTATTACATGAAAGTTGTGTAATGGAAAATATTGATAACCTTGATTACACGCTCTTATTTTCTATACCGGGTTCGCTCGCGTAAACTTGGACTCGTTTAGTTAAAGTATCTTCATTAAGAAACTCATGTGACACTTATGTTCTCCTAAAGAAGAGTTTCAAGTTTTTGAGATGAAAAGTTCCAAACCTTTTGAAAATAGACAATTTTTCAATAAGGAAACTTTTCATAATTACCCCTTTGAATTTGATTTTCAATAAGGGGGAGAGAATATATTGAGGGGGAGAGACAAGAAATAAGAGGATCCAAGAAAAGAAGATATAAATAAGAAAAATTGGGAAAAGAAAACAATACCACTTATTGTTTTGAAGAGGTTACATGTAGGTATTGAAGTGGTTATTGACAAAAACACAAAGTGGGAGATTGTTGGACCCCAGTTGAGTTTTGGTTGTATTTTTTTTCAATAGATCAATATGATGATTATGTTGAAGGAAGAAACTATGTTGAAAAGGTAATGGAAATATGGATTGAAGAAGGTTGTGAGTAAAGTTGTCAAATCGGATCCAGAACCATAAGAATGATAATCAGATCTTGAAGGATTGGATTCAGAATCATCGGCATCGGATTCAGACACCGGCATAAGTCAAGATGGTTTATCGTATTGGGATTTCTGCTAAAAACTACTGGAAATCATATTGAGCATAGAATGATAGTGTTGATCATAATCATATTGATCATAATCATCTATATCGTATTTAGGCCAAAGGACTTCTGTAAAATCATATTCAGGCTGAGTTGGAAAGAAAGATATTTACTGGAGTTTTGGGAAGTTGTAATACTTTCCATTGTAAATGTGATGATGCTTTGTTGATTTGTGTTTCACATAAATCATAATTTTATTAGAGAACTTGTGATGCAATATTGATGAGAATGAAAAGATGTTGATGAGGATCAGGAAGAAAAATATCTTGCTGAGCCTGAGGAAGGGAAAATCGTACTGAGATTTTCGTACTCGTATTTTCGTACTGAGATTTTCGTATTGAGATTTTCATATTGGGAAAATCATACTAAGATATTCGTACTAGGATATTTATACTAAGATTTTTGTACTAGTAAAATCGTACTGAGATTTTCGTACTCGGATTTTCCTACTGAAGAAACCCTACTGAAAAATTCATACTGAAGAAATCATACTGGGATTTCTTAAGGAAAAAATCATACTAGGATTTCTGGGATTACTTAATGAAAAATCATACTGGGTTTTCTTAAGGAAAAAAACGTACTGGGATTTCTTAATGAAAAATTGTACTGGGAAATCATAATGGAAAATCAAGAAGATTTGAAGATTTGAAAAGAAATTGAATGAGTCAAAGGGAGATATGAAAATCAAGGAGATTTGAAGATTCTAAAAGGAATTGAATGAGTCAAAGATAGATCTGATATTTAAGGAAAATTGAAGGTTTGAGAAATTTGGTTAAGTGGGAAAGGTTTTCAGAACACCGCCCAAACCTCTTTTGAAGTCCCTATAAAAGGAGAGGTGAGTTCATTTGTAAATGCGATTGTGGACTATTCAAGCGTTCGAGCTTCAGAAATCGTGGGACAAGTATTGAGTACTCAACCAAAATTTTTTGTTTCAGTTTAAAGCTAAGGAAGATCATCGGATTGACGTTCAATACAATCATCTGACCGAATTCCATCGGAGGCAGAATTGTGAGCTGTCGATTGAGTTCTTACTTAATTAAAGAAGGAAGTGAAAAAGGAGAATCAAACTGGACTGGCCATCAGAACAACATCCATTGTATCTAGGTTCATCGGACCGAGTTCCATTGGGCACAGAATTGTGAGTTGTCAATTGAGTTCTTACTCAATTGAATAAGGAAGCGAAAAAAGAGAATAGGACCAGACTAAGAATTAAACAGAGACCATCGTATTAAGGTTTCCAGGCTGGGAAGATCGAACTAACACTGTTGAGGAAGTTTTCCAGACTGAGGTTCTGGAATAAGTTTCAAGACCAACAAGTTCCTTTGAGAATTATTGAAGTTCTTGAAGGTTATACGTAGGTAAAGTTTGATTCAACTTACTTGTGGAGGAAGTGAAGACTTTCTGAAGTGAATTAGAAAAGAAGAAGAAAAGTGAAGCTTGTGACCGTGGATACTTACCAGTTGCTGAAAAGGCTTGTTTGTGGGGAGTGGATACTGGAAAGGATGGTTGGGGAGTATAACCAACTATAGCAGGAAATTTGCTACTAGGACTATAGAATTGTTATTTTCTTGTGCCTTTGTATTCTGAAAAGAAGATAGTGAAAGAATTCATGCTGGTGGGACTATCTAGCATGGCAAGGAGTAGGTCTTTGTACCGAACCTTGTAAATATCGTGTGTTGCCTTCTCTTTATATTTGTTTCATATGAAAGGTGGGGTTGTGAGTTATATTTGATTGGATCGCAACTCTAACAAGTTTCGAAGGTTAAGAAAGTTTTTGTTAAGGAGTTAAGAAACTTGTTTATAAAAGAAAAAGGAACCACTGATTCACCCCCTCCCTCCCCCCCCCCCCAGTGGTCTCGATCCTACTTGGGAACAACACTAATCATGAAGGGTTTTTAACAAACAGAATGAGTGTATTTCTCAAATATTTTCTCTCCAGTAGTTAAGCATGTGACTATTCGAACTGTGCTAAGTATGGTTGTGTCTGAAGGACTTTATTTGGAGCAGATGGACGCGAAGACGGCACTTCTTCACGAAGACCTTGGGGAGGAAATATTCATGGAACAACCAGTTGGTTTCAACAATCAACAAAACTAGGGACTTCTAAGAAGACTCAAACATAGCCTTTACGATTTGAAGCAAGCACCAAGAAATTGGAATTGGAATTCCAATGACTTGATGATGGAGCATAAGTTCATCTAGAGCAATGTTGGTCATTGTTGTTACCAGAAGGAGTTTGGTGGTGGGAGTTTCATTATCCCACTTCTCTACATTGATGACATGTTAATTGCAGGTCCAGTAGAGGAAAGAATTGATGAGCTGAAAGCTGAGTTCTCCAGAAACTTTGAGATGAAGGATCTCAGTCCGGTGAAACAGATTTTGGTGATGCAGATAATTAAATACCTAAGTTCTGGTACTTTGTACTTAACTCAGTCCGACTACATCCGGAAGGAGGTGGAGAACTTCGGCATAGGCGAGGTGAAACTATTGACCACACCCTTGGTTGGACACTTCAAGCTTAGCAAGGAGAAGTAACCACGAACAAAAGTTGAGGTTGAGTACATGGTGAACGTTCCATATGCATTAGTTGTAGGAAGTTTGATGTGTGTCACAATTTGTACTCGCCTGAACATTGCGCAAGTAGTGGGAGTTGTTAGCAAGTTTATATTAAACCTCAGAAGAGAGCATTGGAAGTTTGTGAAGTTGATTCTTTGGTGCATGAAGAGTTCTAAAGGCTTGGCACTTTGCTTTGGAATGGATGGGCCTTTGTAAGGTTTTTCGAACTTGGATTTTGGTGGAGATTCAGACACATGAAAGAGTGCTTTTGTATACGTGTTTACTTCCAACAAAGCGACAATGAGTTGGATGACAAAACTTCAACTAGTGGTTGCACTCACAGCAATAAAAGCGGAGTACGTCGCATTGATAAAAGCATGGAAGGAATTGGTTGGGATAAAAAGGTTGTTGGAGGATCTCGAAAGGGGGCAATAAGTTGGAGTGCTATTATGTGATTCACAGAGTGCAATCCACTTAGTTGGAAATCTGATGTTTCATTCTTAGACGAAACACATTCAGTTGAATTACCACTTCATTTGAAATTTGTTGGAGGATAGAGTGATAGATCTATGGAAGATTGAAGGAACTCAAAATTCATTGGACATGTTGACAAAGGTCGTAACTCAGGAAGTGTTGAGACAAAGTTGTGCCTCAATAGGTTTGAGTTGACCGAAATTGTGTGGTGGGGGAACCGCACAAATCTGCAACGGACATTCAAAGAACGGATGGAGGTCTGCTGAAACTTATAGAGGACTTAGTGGTAAATCCTAAAAAATAACTTCCAAGTGCAAGATTATTGGGTTTCAAGTGCGGAAACCATTTTCCATCCAAGACTTTAAGACCAATGAAAGGAGAAGTTTTGCTGGCCTAATGTCTGATTGTTCGGATGAAGATGTCAGACACAATAGCAATAGGTCCAAATGTCCAATTGTAGGATGGCCGGAAGTTATGCGGACTAAGGTTGTCGGACGGTATAATCATAAGGAGGGATTGCAGGGAAAAAAGGAAAGTTGAGTTGGAGACATCCTACCAGATCTTAAGAAGCAGAAATAGTACATCAACGGAGCAGGCTGAGGCGATGGGAGTCTTTGACCAAGTGGAGGGCTCATCCGCGAATATAAGCCCAAGTGAAATCCATCTTGTGAAGATCGAATGGCAGCAATTACTGGATGCGCCGACTAGATCTCACCATTTATAGTGGGATGATTCATCCATTTGTGGGGTACTCAACATTATAATCATCCTCTTATTCTCTTGAATAAAAAGTGAACCAACATTCCCCTCATAGATTAGAACACACATCTAAACCATGTAAAATGGGGTTGTTCTTGTGCCTTTGAGTTTTTTTCGCTCGTTGCTTTTGATAATCTTTTATGTTCTCTCATTTTGAGGTTTTACGGCGCGGTGTGGTGGCTTGGGTGTGCTCATCTTCTAAGCTCCAAACATTGTAGCATGGGTGCACGTTTTGAGACTTTGTTCAGCTTGGTAAGTTCTGGTGGAGTTGCATATGGTGGTTTTATCGAACACTAGTCATGGGCTGAACAGATAGATTCTTTCCCCCTCATGTCTTAACCATGTGAGGATGTTCCCATACTTTTTTCCTTTCGAGTTCAACTTGTAAAAATGCCCCCCTCAACATGATCTTTTTCAAGTGAGGCACGGTGTGACAATAAGGTTTCATGTGATGGTTTGGTTAGCATGTGAGGCTTTGTAGTGGTAATGAAATTATTTACAGTTCCATTATTCATATACTCGTGATTGGATATTATCCTACATGGAGTCTTAGTACTTACGGATTAGTTTGGTAAGTTCTGGTGGAGTTGCAACTGGTGGTTTTATCAAACGCTGGGATTAGTTTGGTAAGTTCTTGTGGAGTTGCATCTGGTGGTTTTATCAAACGTTGGGATTAGTTTGGTAAGTTCTGGTGGAGTTGCATCTAGTGGTTTTATCAAACGCTGGTCATGGGCTGAACAGATTGGTCGCATGAGGATGCTCCGAAGATTCTTTCCCACTCATGTCTTAACCATGTGAGGATGTTCCCATACTTTTTTCCCTTCGAGTTCAACTTGCAAAGATGCTCCTCTCAACATGAACTTTTTCAAGTGAGGCACGATGTGACAATAAGGTTTCATGTGATGGTTTGGTTAGCCTGTGAGGCTTTGTAGTGGTAATGAAATTATTTATAGTTCCATTATTCATATACTCATGATTGAATATTATCCTACATGGAGTCTTAGTACTTAGGAATCAGTATTAGATATGAATTATTCATGGCTCTATTTAGATCATCAATGTCTTCGTTATAGATATGTTTATGCTATGATAGCCTCCACCATGGTAGATGACTCAGGTTTATTGGGGAAATCCTAGTGAGTGTTGTATAATGAGTCCCTTACATGTGTATGTATAGAATGTATGTCATGATATAGAACACATGTGCATGATTTATTCACCGAGTACACTAGAAAATGAGCATGAAGAGCAAAAGATTTTTTAAAAGCATTCATGAAGAATCATTTTAAGATTGATTATGTGTTGAAGATGGAGCATTAGAAAGTGAGTGTGCATTATATTGAAGATTTTCTATTCACCCAAAAGAAGTATTTATGGGCAAAATTTTTAGAAAGATCCATTCTCATAGACCTTTATGATATCCATCATTCATTGAGATTAGTGAGCATTCGATTCACAACAGGAGACAGTCAAGCAAGACACTTTGAAATTGCAAGGCCGAGTGAAATTTATTTTGAAGTGTTTGTTCATTGATTAACCCTCACCCCACCTCCTTCCTCATCAATCCAAATCTTTCTCAGGATTCTTCATACATTGTGGGCTATTTATCCTGGAGAAACATTGCCCTAACATTAGTGTCCCCCTTATTTAGCCCATGAAGCATATTCAACATGAAGTTCTCTTCCAGCCACACCCATTGTATATACACTGATTCATTAGGATTAATAAAATTCCACACTTGATCAGACATTTTTTGACTTTATCTCAATTCAGCCGTTATCATTGTTTAAGGACTAGGGTCTCAAAGGTACCATGTTCAATTAAACTTTTTACATGATTTACATAGTTGATAAATCAATTCGAGTCCTTACTTTCCTTCTATAATCAATAATAAAGCTACTTAAAAGGATTATTGTTATTTAATCTGTAATAATTTAGGTGAATTTGGTTGTCATCGCATATTAAACCATTGGCCTTGCATTCTTTGGTGAGACCAGTGCCCTTGAATGATGATATATGATGGCTATTAAAATACATATGCAATGGCCGCTTTTAAAGTTAAAAATCAGCAGCAACAAACGCCGAGGGCACATGGAGGGTTTCTGCAAGAGACTATAGTGGGAGCGGCACGAAATTTACAAAGGCTCACCTGTCATGATCCTCACAGGGCGCAGTAATGGGGGAAGAAGCCGGTGCACCATCTTCCCGGGGCATATTATAATGGAGCTGTTTCTTTAATCTCATATTGTCCATCAATATAAGCTTCAACATCTTCTGAATCCTCACCTCATCAGCATCACCATCGATTATTTCAATAGCACTGTTGGTTTGATCAATTACATCGGCCTAGCCAAAATGCAAAAAAAAAAAGATTGTGATGATGGTATCTCTGAATGTGCATGATGCATGTAAAGAAAACAACCTCCTTTGAATCTTCTGTCAGTATATCAGTATTGAACTGCTGAAGCTGATTCCAAAGGTACATGCATTCATCCACCAGTCTCTTCTGAGAAGCTTTTGCACATTCTTTCTTTTTCTTTTCCTCTTCAAGAACTCCCTGCACAAACAAGGAACATGTTGTTTGAAATTCAAAGGATTAAGGTTAAAAACGGTGCATGGGTTTATAGTCTCTAAACACCTCTGCTTCGATCTTTTCCTTAAATGATTGACTTAGCTGCTGCTTCAGATCTGCTTGCGAAGTCCGAAGAGATTTAACCTCTTTCACAAGAACTCTAATATCAGATTTCGATTTAACTTCAACCTCTTCGTGTCTCTTCTGCAAATTTGCAAGCTGGTCTTTAGTGGCTTCCAACTCCTCCAGTAGTTCTGAAGGTTCGGTATGTACTTTATCAGACTTCAATCGAAGCTCCATTTCCAATGACTTTCGCCGAAGCTCTTCCATATCCCACTGCATCTGTGTAACTCTTTCCCGTTCAAGTAAAATAGCTTGCTGCAGGTTTTCCTTGCTTTTTTGTTTAGTAGTTTTAAGTTCCGCTTCCAAATCCTTCACCTGAGAAAAAACTTTTTAGTTAGGATAAAGACTGCCAGGAATATCACAGCTTAGATAAGAGCTTTTGTGTTCAGTGTTTTGGATTTCTTCTCAAATTTAAGAGCAAGGGTCCGTTTAAAATCATTTATTGCTAACTGCATGGCAATTTTGAACCCAACACAATAACCCAAAATGGCCCAGAAGAAGTTTCATGAATTTGGATCATACATAAATGAGTTCGGGTTGTAATCGGGCTGAGTAATCTGACATGAATAATATTCGAATCAGATTCGGGTTGACCATTCTTAACCCGTCTAACCCGATTAAAAATATAATGATAATATAAGATATTAAAAATATGATAATAATTGATTTTATAATATATTTTATCCTTCTAATCAATTTAATTTTAAATAATCTAACATGTTTGTACCACATTATTCATTTTAAATGGTTTGAGGAAGTCAAGTTGTAACATGGATAGCATATGTTTCATATTAGTTATTTTTAGTCTAATTGAAGTAATTAAATTTATTTAGGTCATTGAGTTTATGAGATATTAACTAGTTGGACATGTCGTGATATAGTCTATGTCGTATATTTAAAGTTAAACAAGTTAACGAGTCGGGTTAGGGTTGATCCCTTCATAAATGGATCAGGTTGGGTCAACCAATTTAATTAAATGTATCGGGATAGGGTTGAGCTTAAATGGATTCAAAAGATGGCCAGCCGGACACGAACCCGACCCATGAACCCAAATTGCCGCATCTACTTATCATAAGTACTTTTGGTGTTTAAGTGGTTTTCTTCAAGAATTTAAGGGTAACAGTCTGTTTAAAATCATTTATTGATAACTGCATATGGCACTTACCACTGATGGCAAGTGCTTCAGTGTCAGTCTGTTGTACAAAGTTTTGAGGGTCTGTTTGTCATCACTCACTATTGAAAATTTCTTATCGCACTTATCACTTGTAATGAGTGTTTATGTACAAGTGTTTCCAAGCTGGCTCACTCTATGAATAGTAGCTGGAACGGTTCGCCACAAGACCTCAGGCGCGTCTCCTCGTACGCCAGAGGCTGCCGACTAGCAGCAGGGGTCTAAGGTGGTACAGTGAGGAGACATACCCTCGTATTAGAGTGGGCAATCATGAATAAATAACCAAACATCATCCATCACAAATAAACTGGAAGTGGAAGCAATAAATATAACAAGGTTGAAATAAATGAAATGCAGTAAAGGCCCGAACAACCATGACATACACAACTGACCTCCCACTAGGCCGGTTACACATACATACAAGAACAAAAAGAAAATAAAATAAAACGCTGGCTCTACGATATCATGAGTCAAACTCATCCCAAGCTCCATGTACTCATCTGAGCCATCCCGCTCGATCATGCTATCCTGAGCCTCGGCTCAAACCTATGTCTGCAACAGAATGAACTCGAGGACCCAAGTGCAATGGCGGTCCGAGTAGGGTGTGAATACTAAATTCAGCAAGACACCACCAACGTGGTCTCATACATAACCAGTAAAAGCAGTGTATGTGTATGTGAACTATTCCACTAAATAATAATAATGATATTTATCTACTAAAAATAAACTAAATAACTAAACTCATACTCATACCTAGGGCCGAATGACTACCCTAGTCCGATCATACCTGCTTCGGCCAACGTCGGTGATATCTCTGAGCAAGCTACATCACCACAGAGGGATACAAGTCATAGCCTTGGGATCACCCATACTCGCCGCCTCCACTAAATATAAGGTAGGATTCCATGTGCCAGTTAGACATCCCGTAAACAAAGCATCGAGTAAGATCCTAAGCATCCTAGGCATACCACTCCATTCGTTATTAACCAGTGGAACCCATACGACATCTCGACGTTCCCTATTCCAATCCGATGTTGGATTCCTAGTTCCCGGTCCGTAGGCAATCAAGACTCAGAAAAACTGAAATGACCCTTAAGCTATATATAAGGAATACTCTCCCGATCAGAGATGATAACTCGACATCCATAAATCATTGACTCTACGGCCTATTCCCAGACAGCTTTGGGCAATGCAAATTATGGTGCGTCCACTCGATCCTAGGGGAGTATCCTAGGCATCAATCGAGGCGATGATCATCAACCTAGAGGATGTCACAAGCATCTAGTGCTCGCGGGAAATGTGGCCAACCAACAACCTTTGGCATCATCTGGATCCTAGTGTGCTAGGCATCCTGAGTTATACGCTAACTAAGAGGGGTTTTCGAGAAGCACTCGGCAACCTTTATTTTTCCCGGTGTAGGGAGGAATTCCAGAGACACTATTGGATCCTGAGCTCACCAGGCATCCAAAGCTTGACAAGCGTTCATTCACTTTTAATTCAAACATTAAATTACAGTAAATCAACCTTCTACATTAAGTTGGAGATAAATCCTAATATATCGGGCATCCAACTTGATGTATACTTATCATCACACATCAGGTATACAAGTATAACTATACACATGGCTATAACCATAACAACCTACTGATTTTTCACATTCAGGATTCGGGCGGAACCAACATCCGATGTAGTAGATAGGTAGGGCCGGGTCTTAGGTGTCCTTGGCACCCGACCGTGAAAGTAGTTGAAGGCGACAAGTCCATCAAGCATTGCCAGTTCATTTATAATTATCTAAGTCTAATCGATTACAGTTTAACTGATAAAGAATTGATACTTAACTTAAAGCTGGAGAGTTGGTCGTACACCAAAACTCATCTTCTTATGTCGTTGGCCTTAGTGGTTGTGCTGGTTAATCCATTGGGGGATACCTCGGTCATCACTACCCGTTCTCAATGCTCCCTTACCAGGGTCTTAATGCGATCAGGCACCCTACTCAGGGTCCCCTCCAGGTCCCAGCTAAAGGCCAAGCCCAACTCAAGAGGAGGAACGCCCCTAAGATGTACCCTCTAACATAAGGCCTTAATGAAATTAGGTTGTTGGTCTTCGGATCATGAACAACCCCCAAGGCCGACCGTACTAGTTCAAAAGCACCACCCTCTTAGAGGAGATTGTTAAGTCACCTAGGTCTAGGTCCCGTAGGTCTCTCACCCATATTCCCAATCTAGGGATGCAACGGTTCGAACTGGCCTGTTACTTCGCGGGAATTCTAGTGGTGGGGGTGTCTAGGGGATGTTCTGAGGAGTTTGGAGAGCGAAATGAAAAGATGGAGATTAGATTTCAACTCAGAAGGTTTCTACAACGTGTTAAGGGCTGCGATGTAAGGGTGGTCGTTGCAGCGTGGAGTAGTCGACTATGGTGTAGGAGTGGCTCAAAGGAAGAGTTTGGTGCTACTGTCAATTTTGGCATAGCTGCAACGTGGAGTGGGGTTGCGGCATAGCCTTCTGTATTCTGCAGCGTAGAGATGTTGGTTGCGGTGTGGAGTCTGGGAGGAATGAGTTCAAGGGTTCTGTTGTTTTCGGGGTAGTAACGCTGTGAAGTTGGGGTGCGATGTAGCCACTTCCTGGTTGTTGGGTTCTGCGGCGTAGCGGTCTTGGCTGCATCGTGGTCCTTTCCCCAGTTTTCTGGATTTGCGGCGTGGTGATAGTCGTGTTATTCAGAGGGAGCTTAGACCAATCAGGTTGTGTCGTGGTCCCTCCCCTTTGCGTCGTAGTCTCCCTTTTCTAGCAATTTTGCGGCGTGGTGAAGGGGGTTGCGTTGTGGTCTTATGTTTTGCAAACCACCTAAAATTTCAGAACGCTCTCATTCTCTCAACTTTCTTCTCAATTCTTAGACGACCCAAATGCGTCCCAATAAGGTCTTTCAGCCCCCTTTAAGTGGCTTTCAACCCTAGCCTTGGGGGATCGATCTTTAGTGGTTTTAGGTGAGTCCCCCCCTCCATACTGTTTCCCCCTGTTGTTCGTCCGGAAGAGGTTGCTGCCAAGGGTAACATGTTGTTTTGATGATGTTTTGGTAATAAGATGTTGTGAGGTGTTGGTTTATGGTGATCAAGGTGTTCTCCTTCATCGAGGTGCTTGGTGGTGGTCTCCCTCTCGTTCTAACCTTGTGCAGCGGTTCGGAAAGTTTCGTTTGAGGTAGGGGATCCTTTGTTTCTCATCCAGTTGTACCATGCAGGAGGAGTTATGCTCTTGTTATATTTTGGGAAGGTAGTATGCACCGGCCTAATGATGATAATGAATTGGTTTAATTGAAATTGAAGGAGAGAAAAGAAACGTATGTTTTACCGCTTTTGATATTATTTGATATTGACATTGTACGGACTTAATATCTTACTGAAAATCATGATCGTTGGGGGCTTTGTTTGCGCTATGGTTGATGTGTTTGTGGAACCTTGTTGTGTGATTGTTTGATATCACTTTAAATGAAATTGATTAAGAACGTAAATTAAGCTAATAAATTGGTTGCGCCCCTTGCTAAATCTTAAAAGCGATTTGTGAATGATGTGGAAAGTGTTGTGATGTGTGGTTGTGTTGTGTGGCAGTGATATGTAGTTGTATTGTGTGGCGGTGATGTGTGGTTGTAATGTGGGGGCGGATGTGATGGGAAATGGTTGTGTTGTAGCGACTGTGATGAGAAGTGGCGGTGATATGAAATTGTGGCAATGTGGGGCTTGTTGGCATGAGGAGGATGGTTTGTTGTGTTGTGTTGTGCTAGATGCCCTAATAATGGAATTAAATTAAAAATGATGAATTGAAATGACATATAGGTTGAAAATGGCATATGTTGAAATGGCTAATGAATGCTTGAAATGATATAGAAAGTGTGGTTAAATGTGGTGGACGCTTAAATGTGAAATAAACGGGCTGGTTAATTGAAATGGGTAGGTAATAGGAAATATGAAAATTGGCTTAACTTGAAAAGAAAGGAAAGTGGTTTGTGGCTTGTTGTGCGGTGTTGTGCATTTAGAGATGGCAGGATGTTGTGAGGTTTGGTGGTGATGTTGAGAGTTGGTTAGTGCTCTTTTTGTGAACTCGTAGGTGGTGTTTGTGTGTGGCTATATAAATACCTTGTATGTTCATTGAGATTTCTATACGCACCCCACCCGTGTCGAGCACTCTATGCCGACAACCAAATGTTTTGAGGGTGTTCTTCCCAACATTTCGGTGGTGAGGATGGATAGTCGGTTACCCGTTCTTCCCCGCTCTCACTTCCAGGTGATGTTGACATGTACGGGTTGTGATGACCAGAAGTCAAAGGTGCGCTGTGGTGATGTTTGATGAAATGGCTTATGGTGGGGGTCGTGCATGGTAAGAGGGCATGAGGTTGATGTCCTTCATGTTCACGATACCCTACAATTCTGGTTATGGTTGTAGATTTGATGTGATGTGATGGTCCAGATGTCTACGGATGAGATGTGATGTGATGTGATAGTCCAGGTGTCTTCAGACAAATTTCTATACGGAAGAAAAAAGAGCGCCAGAATGTACAATGTTGGGTGTGAGAGAGGCAAATTAGTGGGAAAGAGGTGCGGGATACCCTTTTATCGATATGCTTCTTATTATGTTACTATACTTGGATGTGTTATTCGGTGAGTGTGTCATGGTGGGGATGGAATTGATTAGTTAATCTGTTTGTTGGATTGGTGTAGCTCGATCCGATTGGGCCAAATGCTTGTGGTCCGCAACTTTCGCGGGTCGAGCTCCGCGGTGAGCTCGTTGGGGGTTGCAGGAGGCAACGCGCCCCTGCTCCGAGGGTCCGGGGACCGAAGACCCTCGGCCCAATTTTTCAGCCATTGTAGCATCTCTAACCACTGTACCAGAGTTGACCGACCGACACAGACAAGTCACTGTAGTAATGCGGACTTCGGAATCAACTTTACTGTAGCATTTTGAACTTCCAACCGACAGCTGCTGTATCACTTTTGACTTGGGTGGCCGTCTTTCACTGTAGCGACGCCCGTCTTCCTCCTTTTTTAGCCCATTTTCAAGCTAGGATTTGTGAGAGAAATTTCTGTAATCTGTGCTCCCGAATCATAGTGAAGTTTTGTCTCTCCGTGGACGTAGGGATTATTCCCGAACCACGTAAATTTGTGTGTTCCGTGTGTTTTCTTTTCTTCTGCATTTTCTTTCCGTATCTCGTTGTCGTTGCAACTCCCGATGCTTCCACAACACTGTTTGGGTGATGTTGGTTTTGTTGTTTGCTCACTGGTGCATTAGTATGCCCTTTTCACATGTGCACGAGACTTTGGGTCTGATCCTGGTGAGTATATTTGTATGCTCACCCTACGTATATACAAACTGTTTTCATGTTTCCAGAAAGATTGTGGACCATGCTAGACATTACTAACTCGGACCTGTTGTTGAGTCGCTGCTATAAAACTTTTCTTTCGGGTATTTATTTGGAGACTCTTGTATCTGTTTATTCTATACATTCATGGAGTTAACTATCACTGATATTTTATCTCCAATTCCTATATATTATAGAGGGTAATGTCCCACATACGTGAGATTTTTATACCCTTGATGTTTGTCACCAACCAGGAGCCTACTGGAGGCAGAACTCGAGGGGTCATTATCTCTCTTCCTTCATTGTCGGCCCAGGAGAGGTACCTTTGGAGGGAGGGGGTCGTGACAGAGTGGTATTAGAAGTTTTGGTTGAGGGATAGGATGAAGTTGAGTTAGGCACAGTGAAAATGCATGGGTTAGTAAGACAGCAACGTCAGTTGATCTTGGTGCATGACATTGGTCAGGGAATACCGGCTAGGACGCGGAATTTTAGGGGCCCCATGATACGACGCAAGGACTCTGAGCCTGCCGAACGACCAAGTGAGGTGGTGCTGCTTGCAAAGTAGAGACTTAGGAGAGGTACATGAATCATGATTGTTTGTGTTCTTATTTGAATTGGGTGGTTTTGAGAAGGTTAAAATGAATTAAATAAATCATAATAAAATTCCATACTATGGGGCTTAAGAAATCCTTGTTTCCCTTTTCAGTTATGGCTCCTGGTCGTCGTCCGCTTGTGATTCAGGCAATGGAGTTTCAGCAGACTGATCTGATTGATCGTTGAAAGGTTGATTCAGTTGAGGAGGAGGATCAGCGGCAGAGAACGTTACACGCCTTTCAGCAGTAGACTTTGGGGGAGTATGAGGGCAACGTCACTGATCTAGAGACAGAGAGCTGGTTGGAGGAGCTTGAGGTCGCCTTCAGTTTGATACGGGTTTGGGCAAAGTATTGGGCCCCTTTGGCAATTGGTCAGATACAAGGAGGTGTGCATCAGTGGTGGACGTTGTATCTAGGTAAGTGGAAGGAGGCAGATGTTTGGTGGGTCGACTTTCAGAATGAGTTCCAAGCAAAGTTCCTTTCATCGACCATGAAGGCGGTGAAGAAGCAAGAGTTGTGCTCTCTCTTCAACAGGGGAGTATGCTTATTCAGCGGCTGGGAATCAAGTTCAATGACCTTTTACATTTCGCCCCGAATCTTTTTCCAGATGAGGAGTCCCGAGCGCAACATCTTGAGGAGGCACGCCATCATTCTGTCCAGTATGCAGTTACTCCTTTTATGTTGTCAACGTATTTGGAGGTTCAGAAGAAAGCGAAGGTGATTGAGTGTATGCACTCGCGATGAGGTTTACCACGAGAGGGGAACCAGCAGGCTTCCTCGAGAAGCAGAGTTGTCGGTGGTAGATCTCAGGCATCGGGGCCTTCGAGGTTTCGACCAACAGGGATTCGACCTCAGCAGCATCCTTTTCGGCCTTCTGGAGCCAGTGGTTTTGTGTTTTCCTGGGAGGTCTTGGGCTAGTGTACTTCACTTGTGGGGGGTCGTGGTCATCATCATAATCAATACCCCGTGGTTCATGGAGCTTAGTATGGTTGAGGTGATCCGGTTCAGCGTCAACCTCAGCAGCAGCAGCCAGCGAGGTCGTTTCAGCAACAAGGGCAGCAAACTAATGTTCCGCCGAGAGGAGATGGGGCAGGCAGAGGTCGACCACAGGATGTTCCCCGTCTTCAGGGACCCTGACCTAAGCGTGGCCATGAAGGTGGCCGTCAGCAGAGAGGTAGAGGAGTTGGGCATGGTCAGTCGCATGCGATTGAGGCGGCAGCGCCAGAGGGGCCAGAGATCGTTAGAGGTGCGGTCAGCTTGTCGTCTGCCCATGTGTGTGCCGTGTTTGAATCAGGAGATTTGCACTCCTTTGTTGCACTCGCTCTAGTTCGTGCTTTGGGACGACATAGAGAGGTTTCTCGTGCCCTTGGTGTTGACAACGTCAGTCAGAGGCCGGATCAGCTTGTTTGATGTGTGTCGGGGGTGCAGACTGATGATGGGGCAACATCAGTCACGTAGGGATCTTTTCTTGCTATAGATGCAGTCGTACAATGTCATTCTCGGCATCGACTGGTTGTATTCTGTGTGTGCTGTTATCGACTGCTTCCGGGGGAGAATCATGTTCTCGGATGTGGATGGTCGACGTGCGGTTTTCGTTGGTGAGTGGGGTTGTTAGGTGGGCAATAGACGTGTGGAGACCCTTCTTTCTTTGATGGCCGAGTTGTCTGTGGAATCAGTGGATGTTGGGATGGAGGAGGCTCCCAGGGTTATCAGGGAGTTTCTAAATGTTTTTCCCGAGGAAATTGTGGCGCTACCCCATCGACGCGATTTTGAGTTCGAGATAGACTTGCAGCCCGATACTTTTCTGATTCTGATGGCTCTTAATCGAATGACGCCTTTTGAGTTGTGAGGGTTGAAGATTCAGATAGATGATCTAATATAGAAAGGTTTTATCCAGTCCAATGTGTCGTCGTGGGGTGCTCCAGTGTTGTTCGCCAAGAAGACGGATGGTAGTCAGAGGCTGTGAATAGACTACCAGAGGTTGAATCAGGTGACAATCAAGAATCGTTACCCTCTTTCGAGGGTCGATGATCTTTTCGACCAGTTGAGGGGAGCTAGTTGGTTTTGTAAGATCGATCTGCGGTCTGGATATCATCAATTAAGGGTGAAGGATGATGATATCCCGAAAACTGCCATCAAATGAAGGTATAGACACTTCGAGGTGTTTTGTGGCGCTTCTAGAGGAAGGGGTGATGTTTGAGGTGTTTTGTGGCGCTTACCGTCTGGGCTTGGAATGTGCCTTAATGTGGAAGAAAGTGGTGATCTCTTATGAGTCTAGACAGTTACGTCCCCATGAGTGTAACTATGACACCCATGATATAGAGCTGGCAGCGGTTCTGTTTGCGCTGAAACTGTGGCGGCATTATCTCATTGAGGGGCGCTTTGTGGTTTTCACGAATCACAAGAGTTTGAGGTATATTTTTTCTCAGCATGATCTAAATCTGCGGCAATGAAGGTAGATAGAGTTTCTTTAGAACTGTGACTTTAAGATCACTTACACCTCAAGAAAAGGGAATGTCATGGCAGACGCACTGAACAGGAAATCACGGAATGATGTTGTTCAAGAGTCCAGAGATGCTTGGAGGACGATTGAAGAGTTGGCATCCCTACACTTAAAATGTGTGGGTGGTTGATGGTGGAGGTTGCTTGTTTCAAATGACAGTGCAGTATTCTCTAATGCAGCAGGTTGAGGAGTCTCGATAGGGAGACTCAGAGGCAGAGGTGATGTGCGATCATATTAAGCATGGTGATGCTCCGAAGGGATGGTCGGAGGATGGTCAGAGGATGGTCAAAACCGGATGTTGTTTCAAGGAAGGTTGTTTGTTTCGGTGATGATGCACGAGGGAGTCCATGAGTTTCACAGCTCACCTTTGGCGGTACACCTAGGAGTATCCAAGATGTACCACGGCTTGAGGGCACAGTTTTTGTGGCCAGGGATGAAATGAGCGGTGGCAGAGTTTGTGACTTGGTGCTTGGTTTGCCAACAAGTAAAGGCAGAGCATCGTGGTGTTCCTGACGATTTGTTGCATCCCTTGGATGTTCCCGAGTGGAAGTGGGATGACATCTCGATGGACTTCGTCACAGAGTTACCCCAAAGAGAGGTTGTGATGCTATCTGGTTAATCTTGGATCAGTTAACGAAAACGGCCCACTTTCTATTGATAAAGGAGTTCAGCGTTGTGGATGTTTTGGCGAAGTGGTATGTGGATGAGGTGGTTCGGCTGCATGGAGTATCAAGGTTCATTGCCTCGGATCGAGAGACTTGTTTTACCTCACGAGTCTAGAGGGGATTTCAGCATGCTTTCGACACTCAGTTACGCCTCAGCACTGCTTTCCACCCTCAGACGGATGGGTAGATGGAGCGGACCATCTGGATGCTGGAGGATATGTTATGGGCGTGCATCTTGGGCTTCAGCGGATCTTGGGAAAAGCATTTACCGTTGAGTTTGCTTACAACAGTTATCATTCATCCATTAGCATGACCCCGTTTGAGGCTTTGTAGAAGAGGTCGTGTCGTTCTCCATTTTGTTGATCCGAGGTTGGGGAGCCGTCAGTTCTCGATCCCGATGTGTTCTTGAAAGTCTCCCCTCAACGTGGGCAATAGAGGTTTGACAAGGGGAGTAAGCTCTCGCCCCGGTTTGTTGGACCTTTCGAGGTGTTGGGGCGCGTTGACGGGGGGTGGCTTATCGGTTGGCACTCCCGCCACGAATAGATAAGATTCACGGCGTCTTCCACGTTTCTCAGCTTCATCGGTATCTTCACAATGATTCTCATGTAATTGACTGGGGAGAGTTGGATATCGAAAACGACGTGACGTTCGTGAAGTCGGTAGAGATCCAGGATCACTGGGGGATGATATTGCGTGGACGGACCATTCCTTAAATTCGTGTGTTGTGGAGGCATGGTGGCCTGAAGGAAGGTACTTGAAAGAGTGACATATGCACACCCAGTACCAGAGTTGTTTTAAGTTTTTTCATGTTTTGTTTAGCCTTAGTGGTGTGATGTTTGGATCTTGTTGGTTTATGAAATGTGTTTTTTCCTTGATATGAGGTGTGTTAAAAACTTCAAGCATGTGAAAAAAGGAAAACCTAATTCTTAATCAAGACGTGTAACGCGTTTTAAAACCGTGCGGGTGAGTCAGTGTCACCCAAAGCAGATAATATCTTGATATGGAAGATGAAATTCTATGATTTGTGTAGTTGGGGCCTTCTTGTGTAATGGTTGTGGAAGTTGTTGGCTTGGGTCGTGTTGGGGTTGAGATTGTGGTGTGGATGGTTATGTGGAGAGGCGATAGTTTGTGGCTAATGTAAAAGATATGGTTGTGTGGGATGTTTGGTGAGCGTTTCTAGCTTGGCTTGGTGTGTTTGATGGCAGTGTTCAGTTGCAACGAGGTCCTTGAGAGCTATCTCGCGGGATGGTTGTCTTGACCTTTTCTCTCTTTCCTTCCGAGTTAGTTTTAATTCTCGAGGATGAGAATAGTTTGAGAGGTATCTGATGTAACGGTTCAAACTATCTAACCAGTTACTTTGCGGAAATTCAGGTGGTGGGGGTGTCTGGTGGATGTTACGAAGAGTTTAGAGGGTGAAAGGAGGAGATGGAGCTAAGATTTCAGCTCAGGAGGTTTCTATGGCGTGGAGTTATGGGCTGCGTTGTGAGGGTGGATGCTGCGGCGTGGAGCATTCGGTTGCAGCGTAGGATGGGCTCAGAGGAAGAGTTTGGTGTTACTACTAATTTTGGCATAGCTGCGTTGGCGTAGCCTTCGGTGTTCTGCAACATGGAGGTGTTGGTTGCGACGAGGAGTCCAGGAGAAGTGAGTTTGGGGGTTCTGTTGTTTTTGGGGTAGCTGAGTCGTGGAGCTGGGTTGCGGCAAAGCCCCTTCCTAGTTGTTGGGTTCTGCGGCGTAGCGGTCTTGGCTGCACCGTGGTGCTTTCCCCGATTTTTCGTATCTACAACGTAGAGATAGTCGTGTTATTTGGAGGGAGCCTTAACCAGCAAGGCTACGGCGTGGTCCCTCCCCTTTGCGTCGTAGTCTTCCCTTTTCCAACAGTTTTTGCGGCGTGGTGAATGGGGTTGCGTCATGGTCTTATGTTTTACAAACCACCTATAAATTCCAAAACCCCCTCATTCTCCCGACTTTCTTCTTAGTTCTCGGGCGACCCAAGTGCGTCCCAATGAGATCTTTCAGCCCCCTTTCAGTGGCTTTCAACACCGGCCTTGGAAGATCGATCTTTGGTGGTTTTAGGTGAGTCCCCCCCTTTCTTCTTTTCCCTATTTCACCCTGTTGCTCGTCTGGAAGAGATTGTTGTCAAGGGGAACTTGTTGTTTTGATGATGTTTTGGTAAGAAGATGTTGTGGGGTGTTGTGTTTAGGGTGATCAAGGTGTTCTCCTTCGTCGAGGTGCTTGGTGATGGTTTCCCTCTCATTCTAACCATGTGCAGCGGTTCGGAAAGCTTCGTTTGAGGTAGGGGATCCTTCGTTTTTCATCTAGTTGTGTCATGCGGGAGGGGTTATGCTCTTGTTATCTTTTGGGAAGGTATCATACATCAGCCTAATAGAGATAATGAATTGGTTTAATTGAAATTGAAGGGGAGGGGGAAAGAAACGCAGGTTTTACCGCTTTTGATATTAATTGATATTGAGATTATACGGGTTTGATATCTTGCTGAAAATCGTGGTCGTTGAGGGCTTTGTTTGTGTTGTGATTGGTGTGTTTGTGGAACCTTGTTGTGTGATTGTTTGATATCACTTTAAATGAAATTGACTAAGAACGTAAATTCGGCTAATAAATTGGTTGCACATGGAAATTATGGTTTGTGTAATAATGCCTTTGAAATAAAGTGAAAGTGATGAAAAACCCCTTGCTAAATCTGAATTGTGTGATTGTTTGATATCACTTTAAATGAAATTGACTAAGAACGTAAATTCGGCTAATAAATTGGTTGCACATGGAAATTATGGTTTGTGTAATAATGCCTTTGAAATAAAGTGAAAGTGATGAAAAACCCCTTGCTAAATCTGAAAAGTGGTATGTTAATAATGTGGAAAGTGTTGTGATGTGTGGTTGTGTTGTGTGGAGGTGATGTGTGGTTGTGTTGTGTGGCGGTGATGTGTGGTTGTGATGTTGGGGGCGGATGTGATGGGAAGTGGCTGTGATATGAAGTGGTGGTGATGTGAAGTGGTGGTGATGTGGGGCTTGTTGGCATGAGGATGATTTGTTGTGTTGTGTTGTGCTAGATGCTAGGATAGTAATGGAATTAAATTGAAAATGATGAATTGAAATGGCATGGGTTGAAATGGTTGATGAATGATTGAAATGATATGAGAAGTGTGGTTAAATGTGGTGGATGCTTAAATGTGAAATAAATGGGTTGGTTAATTAAAATGGGTTGGTAATGGGAAATCTAGATATTGGCTTAACTTGAAAAGAAAGGAATGTGTTTTGTAGCTTATGGCTTGTTGTGTGGTTTTGTGCACATAAAAGTGGTGGCGAAAGTGATGAATGTTGTGAGGTTGAGTGGTGATGTTATGAGTTGGTTGGTGCTCTTGTTGTGAACCCATAGGTGGGGTTTGTGTGTGGCTATATGTATATATACCTTGTATGTTCATTGAGATTTCTATACGCACCCTACCCGTGTCGAGCACTCGTGTTGGCAATCAAATGTTTTGAGGGTGTTCATCCTAATCCCAATGGTGATGATAGATGGTTGGTTATCCGTTCTTCCCCGCTCTCGCTCTCTCTTCCAGGAGACGTTGACATGCACGGACTGTGATGGCTAGAAATCAAAAGTGCATTGTGGTGATGTTTGATGAGATGGCATATGACAAGGGTCGTGCATGGTAAGAGGAGGGCACGAGGTTGATGTCATTCATGTTCACGATACTCTATTATTCTGGTTATGGTTGTAGATGTGATATGATGTAATGGTCAAAGTGTCTACGGGCGAGATGAGATGTGTTGTGATGGTCCAGGTATCTTCATACAAGTTTCTATACAAAAAAGATGGGAGCGTCAAGACGTACGACGTTGATCGTGCTAGACATTACTACGTATTTACAAACTGCTTTCAGGTTTCCAAGAGGACTATGTGGACCGTGCTGGACATTACTAGCTTAGACTTTTGGAGTTGTTGTTGAGTCGTTGCTATAGGACTTTTTGTTTGGGTATTTATTTGGAGACTATTGTATCTGTTTATTCTATACATGCATTGTTGAATGGTTTATGATTTACTTTCTTACATATTATGTATGGAGTTGATTTATCGTTGATATCGTATCTCCCGATCCTATATATTATAGAGGGTAATGCCTCCCATACGTGAGATTTTTATACCCTCAGTGTTTATCATCAACCCAGGGCCTACTGAAGGCGGGACTCGGGGGTCATTATCTTTCTTCCTTCATTGTCGGCCCAGGAGGAGTACCTTTGGAGGGAGGGGGTTGTGACAAAGG
Organism: Viscum album; assembly: GCA_963277665.1. Lineage (NCBI taxonomy): Eukaryota > Viridiplantae > Streptophyta > Magnoliopsida > Santalales > Viscaceae > Viscum > Viscum album. The sequence goes on along the minus strand of OY728125.1, from coordinate 1,554,741,441 downwards.
ATCCCCGTCAAAATCTATTTCAATCTAAGGCAATGATTTAAGGAAGGTCACGGCCTACGACAATCGTGGAATTTAGTCGGAGCCAAAAGGGACCAAAGTGGCTCTTGGCACTTTGCTCTATATATATATAGGTCAAGGCACAGATTTATTTAAAACAATTTAATCTGGTTATTTAAGCAGTTTAATTAATTCACTTGAACAATACATTTAAATATGGGTCCCTCGTCGATGGTGGGATCCGAGCACATCACATAACACGTACGCATGAGCAATTTACCTAAGGGGCGAGTATAGCAGACCACGTATCTTTAAGGAGCTTTCCGCATCCATTTCCAAGGGGACCTGCAGCAGCTGCCCAGGCCCGTCCAAGCTCGCCCAATGTAGAGTCCTGTGTTTTTGAACCAGGCTAAAATGCGAATGTTTTTGAACTTTTTCGTTTACTGCACGGGTCGATTTTAAAACCAAGCTTCGGGATGAAGTTTCGCAAGTTGTGATCGTTTAAAGTGTTGATATCGAACTTGGGTAAAGGCTCGAGGAGTTTCCCGGGTGGCTCAATGGATTTCGGGAGCATCGGACCAGGCAGTGACGTTCGCACGAACTGCGCACGGTTAGTCAAACTGTGCGGGTCAGCCGTGCGTGATAAACCAGGTAACCAGTAGCGAACGCACGGTCTATCAGACCGTGCGAGTTAAACCGTGCGGTTTACCCAGTTTTGAGTTTCGAGTTAAATTATTTAATTAAATTCCAGGTTAAAAAAGGATTTAATTAAATGTTGTGAAATGGGGGTTTTATTTAATTAAATTCAAGGTTATGAAGAATTTAATTAATTGATGCGAAACGGAGGATTTATTTAATTAAATTGAGGTTGAGAGAATTTAATTAAATGATGATGGAATGGAGAATCCATTTAATTAAATGGTGTTAGAAAGAATTTAATTAAATGGTGTTAAATGGAGAGTTTGGGGTTTATCAAAGAAGTGTAATATTAAAGGGTAATAATAATAATATGATGGTTATTATTATTATTATTAATATTATATTAATCCTTTTAGTTATTAGGGTTTTTAATTTGTTTGTGAGGGAGGAGAAAGGAGAGGCGCACCCCTCCTCCAAATACGGGAGGCCCGACCTGGTGAAGCACCACGCGACGCAGCCCCCTCCCATGGTGGCGCGATCTCCCCTGCTCTCCCTGGAACCCTATGGCGCGAACTCTCCTCTCATGGTCGGACCTCCTCTCGGCCGCGACTCCCTTCATGGTCGCGTTTTACAGCAGGTGCACACCACCCGGGGGCGCGCGACCCCTCCCCCGGATCTCCATCGTCCTTCCAGTTTTCTCCCGATTTCTTAGTGTTGCTCCAATGATTTGTCAAGGTATGGTCCTTAGACCCCTTCTCCTTCATCGCTTTAGCGATTTGACTCTCTTTCAACGCCCGGTTTGAATTCAAGCGAAACCCTAGTTAAAGGGGTAATCCATTTTTTGATGTTCTTCCTTCGATAGGGTATGCCGAAGATGTATCGGGACTCGTTGGTCCGTATTCCGACGACCGCTGCCGAAGGCGAGGCGGTTCGGCTCGATTTGTTTCACCGCCGTCATATTCGGGTAAGACTATATACTCGTTAATTGGTTTTTCACCCCTTTAATTAGGTGTTTATGGTTTATTTGAGTTGTGGTTAATTAATTGGGTGTGCATTGGTCATCGCCGCACTAATTTTGGGTGGCGATTATTGTTATAAGGTGTTGCGATCAATTCCAAGTGCGCGCGCGCTTTTGTTGAAGTGCGTGTGTGTAAGCAGATAGCGGTTTGAGTTATAAAGCATCGGCTCGGCCAATTCTTTGAGGTAGGGTCCTCAACCTTGCTTTAATTAGAAAAATGTAGTTTTTTGTTGATTTACAGCTTTTGATAAATTGGACTGGCATGCTGGAATGAATTGTTCATTGGTGTTAAATGATTTGTTAGATTACAAAATCACGTTTTTGTAATAAAACCCCTTCATTGGAGGTGCGTTGCCTTCAAGCTAAAAACATAGTGATTAGAGTGATGTTTGATTAGCTTGCTGATACGTGTTTTTCCTATGTTTGCCTAGTTAGAGAGAGCTGTTTAAATTATAGTAATGCGGTTTGCTTAGCTAGGAGATGTACCGCCTCTTTTGAATGTTGACGCACTTGAATTGAATAGTTCTATTGATCCTAGATGGGTTAAATGGGTGGGTATACCCATGTGATGAGATTTAAATGTAGGTGGTCTAATTTCTAAATCTCATAGTCGTAATTGTTCTCGTATATGCAAGTTGTGGGATTGCTAGTTTTGTTTAGCAAATAAGACCTCTAATTGAATTAATTAATGTGGTAAATTAATTAATGTGGTAAATTAATTAATTGTGATAGTTGTGAAATTGTAGGATTTAGAGATTGTTGAATAAGATAATTAATTGTGAGAATTAATTACGATGAGTTTGAGATAGTCAAGTTGTGTTTTTAAAAGATAATTAATTGTGAGAATTAATTGATTAATGATTGTTGAGATTTTGAATGGTTAATTAATTGTAGAATTAATTAATAGGAAATTGCAGTTGTTAATTAGTTGTTGAATTAATTAGCGAACTTGATTAATTAATTTATGAATTAATTAATGAATGGGATTTTGGGTGTTAGACATGGCTTTCTGCACCAACGGGATTTTCAGTGTTAGACATGGCGTTCTGCACCAATGGGATTTGGGGTGTTATACATGGCATTTTGCACCAATAATATAAGTAAATGAATGGGATTTGGGGTGTTAAACATGACGTTCTACACCAATAATATAAGTAAATGAATAGGATTTGGAGTGTTAGACATGACGTTCTGCACCAATAATATAAGTAAATGAATGGGATTTCCAGTGTTAGACATGGCGTTCTGCACGCCAATGGGATTTGGAGTGTTTGACATGGCATTCTGCACCAATAACATAAATAAATGAACAGGATTTTGGGTGTTAGACATGACGTTTTTCACCAATGAGATTTAGGTGCTAGACGTGATGTTCTACACCGATACAAATGGTACGAAAGAATTGAGAATTGAATAAGTAACATGGATTAAACCCGAGCTTATGTGGTTGAATGAAGAATATTAAATAATGTCATAAGCAGTTTATTTATGCTTTATAAATATAAATATATAGTTCATGTTCATGTTCAGACTCTTATTCCGACTACGAGCCGAAGCAGGTATCAACTTCAGGTGTCCTATTGGAACCTGGACGGATTGTTGGTTATTTATTCAATTCTGTTATTGTTTCGATATACCTGCACACTGTTTAATTATATTGCATTGTCTAGATTGTGCTAGACACCGGTGGTCCTGGCCTACTGAGATTTATATCTCACACCCTATTCGGGTTGTCATTGCACTGGGGTACCCGAGTTGACTTTCTTGTTCTCAGGACCTTGGACTTTGTTGTTGTTGTTTGTTGTACCTGGGAGTTAGGAGCAAAGGACCAAGCAGAAGCTCGGAATGCTCGTGGAGATCACCCTTGGGCTTTGAGTCTTTTCTTTATTTTTGTACTGAGATGTAAAGCATGATGTTTTGTTTACTGCTTTCAGATATGTATCACCATGACATGCATGCATTGTATAAACTGGCGTTGGCCATTTCCTTTATTCAGTTGATATTGCAATTGTCTTCCGTTTTTTTGATTATTGCTTTATATCTGCTTCCACTGTTGACATCTATTTATATATTGTTATACTGTTGTGCAAACTCTGATATGAGGGTATAGTCTCCCCACTGACTATCCTTACACCCTCACTGCTAGTCGGCAGCCTCTAGCGTACTGGGAGGCACGCTTGAGGTCATGTGGTGACCGATCCGGCTACCGGTTCGATGGTAAGACAGGTCAGGATGTTACAAACTGGTATCAGAGGTTTAGTTTTCTTTCTTTTTCCTTTGTCTTTTTTGTTTTGGGTTGGTAGACAGGAGACTAGGAAAGTGTCGGCACTCGGTTAATAGTCGTGTCTAGGAATGATCACCCCACGTACGGGAAATGACCAAGTGGCCAGGGTTGGGAATTGATGTTCATGTTGTTTGCTATTACAGTTGATGTGATTTCACCTTGGGTGACTGGTATATTTTTCGCTGCTTATTGATTTTGGAATTTTGGAAATTTTCCTTAGGCTGATATGGTAAGGAAGTTGCATTACATGCATCATATAGGCACTTAGAAATAACATGGCATGCATGCGACATGCCATGTAGTTGCATTAGTAGAATGCCTGCTAATTTTGATTGTGTGTTTTGGATGGAATGTCATGTTTTGATCTGCTTTAGCATGCCTCATTAGATAGCATGATTCGGTGATATATTTAACATGCTTGGGTGTTTATATGCCATGTTGCCTATGCTTTTAGCATGTTTTGCTACTATTCCATGTTTTTGTGTTATAGCATGTTTCCGTGTTACTGCTTATGATAACATGATAGAGATGTTTTGATATATAAATAACTACATGGGTGGAAAATTGTTGATTGCGTTTACGACGAGAGCTAGTTTCAATTATAAGGTGTATGGGGGCGCCTTATAACTGGGAAAAATGGTAACCCGGGTATTCGAACAATTGAAAATGGAAATTGAATGTGACTGTTAAACCCCATTTTTATTATTGTGTATTTCTCTTTCTCAATCTATAAAAAAAGGTCTCCGCCTCACCTTGAAGGTAAGGGGGTTTTCCCATTCTACGTGGTATCAGAGAGAATCTATTCCCGAGCCCTCCCTCTAGATATTTTTTTTTCCCTCCCGGCTCTACCATAAGTGGCACCCCTCCCTCCTGGGTCTGCCCTTCGTGGCCACCCCCCCTCCCTCCTGGGTCTGCCCTACGCGCCCCCCCCCCTCCCATCCCGGCGACAACTGCCCTACACGCCCCCCCACCATCCCGGCGGCACCCCACGGCCCTCACCCAGCGGTGCTCTTTCCCAGCCCCGCCTCCCTGCGCTGTCCGGCTCCGCCTCCCTGCGGCCCTACTCCGTCGCGACGTCGCCCACCCACCTCGTCCCTCCTGACGAAGTCCTGCCAAGCGACTGCACTCCTCCCTCCCGACGGCGCGGATCCCTCCTAGCAGAGCACCCTCTCGAATTTTCCCGGCGGACCTCCTCCTCTGCGCGCGACGCCTCCAGCGGCTCCCTCCCGGCGCTCTAGCCGGCTCGCCCTCCCGGCACACTAGCCGGCTCGTTTCCCGTCGCGATCATCCAGGCGCCCTCGTCCTGGCACCCTCGTCCAAGCGCCCACGTCCAGGTGCGCCCTCTTCGCACGGCTCCCTGGTGTGCTCAACGGCGGACTACGACCTCTCCCGTTGCGCACTCCCTTCCCGGCTCTTCGGCGCCCTCCCGCGATCCCGACGACCGGCCGACTCCCTCTCGGCCCTCCGCACCCGACGCGCGCACCTCCATCCACCCCCCCTGATGATTTCGGCGCTGCCCACTACTGCGTCTTCGACCACTACCCAACGCCTCCATGGCAGACTCTTCCCCTCTACCTCAGATGATCACCACCTCGTCGATGACCAGTTGGACTCCACAAATTTCTCCATCTGGCGGAAAACTATGGTGATGTCCCTAACCGGGATGGACCTTGATCATCACCTTGAGGATCCTCCCCCAGCTTCGACTGACCCCAAATACCGTTCGTGGAAGCTTACTGATAGCAAGATCTTCGCTCTATTGGTCAATTCAATGGATCGATCGGTCAAGGATGTCACCCGCACGGCAAATACAGTCAAGGAACTATGGGACTCCTTGAACATCATGTATTCTGAGACCAACAACCTGGCTCGGGTTTCCGATATCCTACAGCGCCTGTCCCATCTTCGACAGCAGGACCGGTCCTTCACCGCATGTTTCATGGAATGGAAAGGGCTTCGTGATGAATTGCAGGAGTTGTGGCCCGTTCCCCAGACACCGGCAGAGGCTCAGACCCAGCGGTACCAACTCTGCATCTTCACTCTTCTCAGCGGCCTCACTCCAAAGTTTGCCACCACGGCGACCGAGCTGCTCCCCAGCCCTTCGACACTGGAGATCCCACAGGTTTATCATCGACTGAGCAAGGCCCAGCGGGCTCTTCCCCCTCCCGCCCCCATTATCGACCACTCAGCTCTCGTCAATCATAGCGGTGGACGCTCCTCGGGCCCTCGTGGACGTGGCCATGTGGAAGGTCGTTCACGCCCCCTCTGTCAACATTGTGGCAAGCTTAGTCACCTGATCGACCAGTGTTGGGTTCTGCATGGACGTCCATCTCAGAGCCCGAGGCAGGGACAGACAACGGTCCAGGAGGCTTCCTCAACAGTCACCACTCTTCTACCATCTTTGGACTTGTATATGGCCGACATCCAGCTGACACATGACCCTGCAAGACCCGGTCCATCCTCGGCTTCTCTGGCCCATTCGGTTTGCTCCGCTGCCTTTGTCGGCCGTCGCTCCCCTGCATGGATGCTCGACTCAAGTGCCTCCGACCACCTCACCGGTGATGTTGGTATGTTGACATCCTACCGCCCTTATACCGATTCATCAGCCATCACCGTCGTGGCTCCACTATCCCCATTGCGGGCTTCGGCGCATGCTCCCTGACTCCATCGATTCACTTACCCTCTGTGGCACATGTGCCCTGCAGTCCATTTAATCTTCTTTCCATCAGTAAGCTGATAAAAGATTATAACTGTGCTGCCATATTTACCTTCTCTGGTGTTGTATTTCAGGAGCATAATACGAACCGGGAACTTGGTAGAGGCCAGTTTCGGGATGGGGACTACATGTTCGATGGACCGGCACCCATCGCTTGCACGTCTGCCTCTGCTCGAGCATTGGATCTCCATTCCCGGTTGGGACACCCGTCTGCCTCCACCATTCATCAGCTTTTTCCAGACTTTAGTCGGCATAATTCTTTTCATTGTGAGTCATGTACATTTGTGAAGCATCATCGCACTACATACATTCCTCGAGTGGATACAAGGGCCTCAAACCCTTTTGATCTGGTTCATTCAGACGTGTGGGGTCCTTGTACCATTTCGAGTCATTTGGGATATAAATATTATATATCTTTCATTGATGATTTTTCGCGAATGACTTGGCTTTACCTCCTTCGAGAACGTTCCGAAGTGTTTTCCACATTCCAAACTTTTTACAATGAAATTCAAAACCAATTTTCCATCTCTGTCGAATGTCTCCACTCGGATAATGGGCGTGAGTACCTCTCCACTCCCTTTCGGCAGTTTCTCCAGACAAAAGGCATCCTTCATCAGACCTCTTGCCCTGATACACCCCAGCAGAATGGCGTGGCCGAGCAGAAACACAGACATATTCTGGAGACTGCTCATGCCCTCTTCCACCGACAGGTGCCTCTACATTTTTGGGGAGATGCAATTCTCACCGCCACCTACCTTATAAACCGTCTTCCTTCCTTTATCCTTCAGGGAGAGACTCCTTTTCAGACTTTGTTCTCCTCTCTCCCTCTTCACTCACTTCCCCTTCGCGTGTTTGGATGCCTCTGTTACGTCCGCGACACACGTCCTGGCCTCTCCAAACTCTCTCTCAAATCCCTCCGGTGCATTTTTCTTGGCTACTCCTGGACTCGGCGCGGATATCGCTGCTTCTCACCCGACCTACGGCGGTATGTCATCTCGGCCGACATCGCATTTGTTGAAAGCTCTTCATTCTCCCTTCCCTCTCCTCATCCTGACCCCACCATCGATGATTGTCTTCCTCTTATCATCCACCCTCCACCGGTGTCAACCCCTGTTGACACCCATTTTGATCAGGTCTACTCCCGTCGTCCATCAACTGTCTCCCCCGTCCCGGCCAATGACACTGTCGTCCCCGCTTCGTTCGATGCTCCTGCCCCGCCGCCCGAGGACTTGCCCATTGCCCTACGGAAAGGTACTCGCTCCTGGAAGAGTACTCCTCTATTTGTATCTTCATACAGGGGTATGTCCGCTCTAGAAACAGTTTTTATTCCACGCACAATTGGTGATGCCAAATCTCACCCCGGGTGGCTAGCAGCAATGCGGGATGAATTGCAGGCTCTGAAAGAAAATCATACTTGGGATCTTGTCCCCCTTCTAGCAGGCAAACAGGCGGTAGGCAACAAATGGATTTACACAGTCAGGTTGAATCCCGATGTCACTCTCCATCGCCTCAAAGCCCGCCTTGTGGCCAAGGACTTCGCACAGACTTACGGTATTGACTACTTTGATACCTTCTCACCAGTTGCCAAGATGGCCTCCGTTCGATTATTCATCTCTCTGGCCGCCCATCATCATTGGTCTCTTCATCAATTGGATTTCAAAAATGTCTTCCTACATGGATTCCTTGAGAAAGAGGTTTATCTGCAGCAACCCCCCGGATTTTGTGCCTTCGGCACCGAGTCTCAAGTCTGTCGACTCCGCCGCTCTCTTTACGACCTCAAGCAGTCTCCCCGTGCTTGGTTCGGCCGCTTTAGCACGGTCGTCACCGACTTTGGGCTCTCTCGCAGCATGAAGGACCACATTGTGTTCTACAGGACAACCTCCGCTGGCTGCATCCTATTGGTCGTTTATGTGGATGATATCATCATCACCGGCAGCGACTCTGCGGGTATCACCCATCTCAAGGGGCATCTTCACCAGCACTTCCACACTAAGGATCTCGGTCCTCTCACATACTTCCTAGGCATCGAGGTATCCTATTCTTCGGACACCATCTCCCTCTGCCAACAGAAGTATGCGTTGGATATTCTGGAGGATGCTGGGCTGACACAGACCACTGCTGTCGACACTCCTCTGGAGCCTGGGGAACGGTCTCTTTATGCCTCTTTGGCACTGTATCCACATCCAAAGCGGTATCGTCGACTGGTGGGCAAACTCAATTATCTCACCATGACTCGTCCTGACATTGTCTGCGCTGTTGGCAAAGTGAGTCAATTTATGGAACATCCGACCACCTCTCATTGGGATGTTGTCATCCGCATCGCCAAATACATTAAGCGAGATCCTGCCTGTGGTCTTCGCTACTCCCAGCATCCTCATCTCCATATTGAGGTCCTTTGTGATGCTGATTATGCTGGTTGTCTTGATACTCGGAGATCTACTTCTGGGTTTTCCATATTCTTGGCAGGCAACCTCATCTCTTGGCGTAGTAAGAAACAGATTGTTGTCTCCCGATCCAGTGCGGAATCTGAGTATCGTGCCATGACCACCGTCACTACGGAGATCTTTGGTCATCGACAACTCCTCCAGGAGCTTGGCTTTCCTCAGCAGACATCTGTTCACATCTGGTGTGACAATCAGGCAACCACCAAGATTGCTTCGAATCCCGTCTTCCATGAACGCAAGAAGCATATTGAGATGGACTGTCACTTTCTTCGACACCACCTGGAGCACAATCATGTCAGCCTTAGCCACATTCCGACGGTGGACCAGCTTGCTGACATCTTCACCAAAGGCCTCTCAGGGGCTCGCCTAGCCTCGCTCAGTTCCAAGCTGGGCATCCACAGCATCTGCAGCCCAGCTTGAGGGAGAGTGTGTCTGGTCTTGTATGATGTCATCTTTATTTTTTTTGTGGGGACTCGTTGTCCAAGCTGGGCATGTCCAGCTTGAGGGGGAGTGTTAAACCCCCTTTTTATTATTGTGGGTATTTCCGAGTCCCACATCAGAATACTCCTATTTGTATTTCTCTTTCTCAATCTATAAAAGAAGGCTTCCACCTCACCTTGAAGGTAAGGGGGTTTTCCCATTCTACAGTGATAAATGGGAGCCAAATGTTAGCGGTAAGGTGCATGGGCGCCTTATTGATTGGTAGATGGTCACCCATGTGACTGAGCCTTGTATCACCATAGTGTGTTTGGAAATGGTTATAAATGTAAAACTGTTGAGTTTTGATTGAAATGGTTTGGTAACCTTTTAAAATGCTAAGTGGACCCAAGTAGGTCAGTTGGGACATGTTCTTATGAAATGAATTGTTATGGGGTTGTTGTTTTTTAATAACTCGAAATGAATAAATGGGACCATCGGAGGTCGCCTTTTTAGTTAAAAAGAATTTAGATGCTAAATTTGTCTGTTTACGATGAAATGACACTAAATGTTAAATGTTAAAGAGGAAGTTTGATATAGCTTGCCTGTTTTGCCCGTGGGGCGTTGATTGAAAACCAAGTGCCTTGTTGTGGAATAGTACTTGTGGGTTTGTTAAAATTCTTTTAAATGTTTAGAGGTTGAAATGTGTTAAACCCTCTTTTGTATTATTATGGGTATTTCCGAGTCCCACATCGGAATACTCCCTTGTACATTCCGCTTTTTCATTCTATAAAAGAAGAGCCCCACCTCACCTTGAAGGTAAGTGGGTTTCTCCATTCTACATGGTATCAGAGGGATTTTTTTTTTTATCCCGAACCCTCCCTCCTCTGCGGCTTCCCGGCGTCCTCCCGGCCCCGCCTCTCTCCCTGCTGCCCTAGCCCTTCCCGGCAGGCCCCCCCCTCCGATCCCGGCGCAGCCCTGCCTTGCCCCGCTCCTCTCCGGCCTGCACCCTCCCGGCAGGCCCTCCCTCCCGGCGCACCTCACCTCCCGGCGTCCGCCGTCCTCCCGCGGTGCGCCCTCGTCCCAGCAGGCCTTCGCCCGGCACCCGCGCCCTCTCCCGGCGCACTCCTCCTGCGCGCGCATCCCGTCGTCGCGGCTCCCCGGCGGCCCTCCGCCTCGTGTCCCGCCTCTTCCCTGCCGGCTCCCGGTCGCGCAGCCCTCCATCGTGCCGGCTCCATTCATCCCCGACGCGGCCCGCGCCTCCTCCGTCGGCTCCTCCCAGCGGACCTCCCTCCCAGCGGCGCTCCCGGCCAGCCCCACCGTGCGCGCGCCCAGCCTCTGCGGACCTCCCTCCCAGCGGCGCTCCCGGCCAACCCGTGCGCGCGCCCAGCCCCTGCGGCTCACCTTCCGGCGGCCCTCCATTCCCCCGGCGCCTCCCGCCGCTCCCGGCTCCCAGGCTCCCCGGCGTCCCGGCCCCCGACGTCCCAGCTCCCAGGCTCCCCGGCTCCCGGCTCCCCGGCGTCTCCGGCTCACCCCGACGTCCCGGCTCCCAGGCTCCTCGGCGTCCCGGCTCCCGGCGCCTCGCCCCGGTGCCTCGCTGCGGCGCCTCCCACCCAGGCGCCTCACCCTCGGCGACTCGCCCCGCTTCGCCCCGGCACCCTCACCCTCGCCAAGCGCCTCCCGCGGCACCAGCGCCTCCAGCGCCTCCCGCTGCCCCGCACCTCCCGAGCGCCCCCGCTCCTCTCGCCCTGCGGCCCCCCCTCCCTTTTCGCCGCCTTCCCCCTAGCACGCGCCCTCGGCCTCTGTCCCAACGGACCCTCCCGGCAGAGCGCCCTTCTCCCGGCGGCACGCCCTCATCCCCGCAGAGCGCCCTCGTTCCGGCAGCCCTTCCAGCACGCGCCCGTCCTGCGCCCGATCATCCCACCGGCCCGCTACCTCAGCTCCCGCCGCTTCCATGGCGGCCTCCTCGGGACGTGGTCGTGCTTCACGTCGTCCACGTCCCTTCTGTCACCATTGTGGCAAGTTTGGCCACCTGATCGCCCGATGTTGGGTCCTGCATGGCCGACCATCTCCGCACCTGCGGCAGGGACAGCCCGCGGTCCGGGACGTGTCCTCGACTGTCGCCTCTCTTTTCCCGTCTCTGGCCCTGTCTATGGCCGACCTCAGGCGGCCTCATGATCCACCGGCCTCTGTCCGCCCCGCTCCCTCCTCGGCTTCTCTGGCCCGTACTGTTTGCCCCACTGCCTTGGTCAGCCATTGCTCCCCTGCATGGCTGCTGGACTCAGGTGTCTCCGACCACCTCACCGGTGATGCTGGTATGTTGACGTCTTATTGCCCTTATGCCGGTTCTTCAGCCATCACCGTCGTTGATGGGTCCACTATCCCCATAGCGGGCTTCGGCGCATGCTCCCTGACTCCTTCGATACACCTACCCTCTGTGGCACATGTGCCCCGCAGTCCCTTTAATCTGCTTTCCATCAGTAAACTGACTAAGGATTATAACTGTGCGGCCATATTTACCTCCTCTGGTGTTGTGTTTCAGGAGCAGGCTACGAACCGGGAACTTGGTCGAGGCCGGCTTCGGGACGGGGTCTACATGTTCGAGGGGCCAGCACCCATTGCTTGCACGTCTACCTCTTCTCGGGCACTTGATCTCCATTCCCGATTAGGGCACCCGCCTGCATCCATCATTCATCAGATGTTTCCAGACTTCAGTAGGACTCCTACTTTTCATTGTGAGTCATGCTCTTTTGCAAAACATCATCGCTCTTCCTATATTCCTCGCACGGATACACGGGCCTCCCACCCCTTTGCTCTGGTTCATTCCGATGTTTGGGGCCCGTGTACCGTTCCGAGTCACTTGGGCTATAAATACTATATCTCCTTCATTGATGACTATTCGCGAATGACGTGGCTTTACCTTCTTCGGGAACGCTCCGAAGTGTTTTCCACCTTTCAAACCTTTTTTCATGAAATTAAGAATCGTTTTTCTATCTCGGTCAAATGTCTCCGCTCGGATAATGGGCGCGAGTATCTCTCCACTTCTTTTCGGCAGTTTCTCCGAGAGAATGGCATCCTTCATCAGACCTCCTGTCCTGATACGCCCCAGCAGAACGGCGTGGCCGAGCGGAAACACAGACATATTCTAGAGACTGCCCGTGCCCTCATCTTCCACCGACAGGTGCCTCTGCTCTTTTGGGGCGATGCCATTCTCACTGCTACCTACCTCCTCAATCGCCTTCCTTCTTCTATCCTTAAGGGGGAGACTCCCTTTCGGGCTCTTTTCCCCACTCTCCCTCTTCATTCCCTCCCTCTTCGAGTGTTTGGCTGCTTGTGTTATGTTCGTGACACTCGCCCTGGCCGCACCAAACTCTCTCCCAAATCTCTCCACTGCATCTTCCTCGGTTATTCCCGCACTCAGCGCGGATACCGCTGCTTCTCCCCGGACCTTCGCCGGTATGTCATCTCCGCCGATGTCTCCTTTGTGGAAAGTTCTCCATTTTCCTTTCCCTCTCCTCCTCCTGACTCTGCCATTGATAACTGTCTTCCCCTCATCATCCAGCCTCTTCCGGATTTGCCTCCTCCTACCTCTCCTCCTCCTGACCCTGTCCTCGATGATTGTCCTCCTCTCCTCCTCCATCCTCCACCGGCGTCAACCACTGTTGACACCCATTTTGGTCAGGTCTACTCCCGCCGTCCTTCGACTGTATTCCCCGTTCCGGCCAGTGACACTGATGCTCCCGCTTCGTCCGCTGCTCCTGCTCCGCCACCCGCGGACTTGCCCATCGCCCTACGGAAAGGTACTCGCTCCTGCCAGAGTACTCCTCTATTTGCATCTTCTTACAGGGGTTTGTCCGCTCTGGAGACAGTTTCTATACCTCGCACAGTTGGTGAGGCCAAATCTCACCCCGGGTGGCTCGCAGCCATGCGGGATGAATTGCAGGCTCTGGAAGAAAACCATACTTGGGATCTTGTCTCCCTTCCAGCAGGCAAACAGGCAGTGGGCAGCAAATGGATTTACACGGTCAGGCTGAATCCCGATGGTACTCTCCATCGCCTCAAAGCCCGCCTTGTGGCCAAAGGCTTTGCTCAGACATACGGAGTTGACTACTTTGATACCTTCTCCCCGGTTGCCAAGATGGCCTCTGTCCGGCTCTTCATCTCTCTCGCCGCCCATCATCGGTGGCCTCTTCATCAATTGGATGTCAAGAATGCATTCCTCCATGGCTTCCTTGAGGAAGAAATCTATCTCCAGCAGCCCCCCGGATTTTGTGCCGCCGGCGCTGAATCTCGTGTCTGCCGTCTCCGCCGCTCTCTTTACGGCCTCAAGCAGTCTCTCCGTGCTTGGTTTGGCCGCTTTAGCACGGTCGTCAGCGACTTTGGGCTTTCCCGCAGTATGAAAGACCACACTGTCTTCTACAGGACGACTCCACATGGCTGCATCTTATTGGTCGTCTATGTGGATGATATCGTCATCACCGGCAGCGACTCTGTGGGTATCACCCATCTCAAGGCTCATCTTCACCAGCACTTCCACACTAAGGATCTTGGTCCTCTCACATACTTCCTCGGCATCGAGGTTTCCTACTCCTCTGCCACCATCTCCCTCTGCCAACGGAAGTATGCATTGGATATATTGCAGGATGCTGGGCTGACTCAGGCCACTGCGGTCGATACTCCTCTGGAGCCTGGCGAACGGTCTCTTTATGCCTCCTCGGCTCCATACCCCCATCCCGAGCGGTACCGTCGATTGGTGGGCAAACTCAATTATCTCACCATGACTCGACCCGACATTTCCTGTGCGGTAGCCAAAGTGAGTCAATTTATGGAGCATCCCACCACATCTCAGTGGGATGCTGTCATCCGCATCGCCAAGTACATCAAACGGGATCCTGCTCGTGGTCTTCACTACTCCCAGCATCCTCATCAGCATATTGAGGCCTTTTGCGATGCTGATTACGCTGGCTGCCTTGCCACTCGGAAATCTACCTCTGGGTTCGCCATTTTCTTGGCAGGCAACCTCATTTCTTGGCGCAGCAAGAAACAGACGGTCGTCTCTCGCTCCAGTGCCGAGTCTGAGTACCGTGCCATGGCCACCGTCACTACCGAGATCCTTTGGCTTCGGCAACTCCTCCAGGAGCTTGGCTTTCCTCAGCAGACTTCTGCTCACATATGGTGTGACAATCAGGCAGCCACTAAAATTGCTTCGAATCCCGTCTTCCATGAACGCACGAAGCATATTGAGGTGGACTGTCACTTTCTTCGCCACCACCTGGAGCACAACCATGTCAGCTTTAGCCACATTCCGACGGCAGACCAGCTTGCTGACATCTTCACCAAAGGCCTCCCTGGTGCTCGCCTTGCCTCGCTTAGTTCCAAGCTAGGGATCCGCCACATCTGACACCCAGCTTGAGGGGGAGTAGTTATGGGTTTGTGTGGTGTCTTCTTATTCTTTTTTGTGGGACTCGTTGTCCAAGCTAGGTCTGTCCAGCTTGAGGGGGAGTGTTAAACCCTCTTTTGTATTATTATGGGTATTTCCGAGTCTCACATCGGAATACTCCCTTGTACATTCCGCTTTTTCATTCTATAAAAGAAGAGCCCCACCTCACCTTGAAGGTAAGTGGGTTTCTCCATTCTACAAAATGAATTAATGAAATGGCTAAAATAAAGAGGGGCTTTTGAGCCTAGTAAATTCTGTTTTGCGTGACCAAGAGATACGGTCGACGCATATGCTTCGTAAGGGACTAGCCCGCGGTAGGTAGCACCCTTAGAGCTTGAGATGCCTTGTTTCCACTGTGAACTTTTGACGTTGGTGTCGTTTGGGTGTCGTTGTCTCTAGTAGGACTTTTGGGTTTTAAAAGACAACCTTGTTCGGATGGGTAGTCGTTGTATTTTGACTCTTGTTATGGGAATAAGCATTGAGGAATGCTTGGTTAAGCAGGCTAGACAACTCGGTATGTCTTCATCCGAGTTATGGTTGTTTGAGATGATTTGCTGTTGGTTTTTGTGAACTCGGGGCAATATGTGTTGACATACGCGGTACTGTCGAGTGTTTAGTGAAGTAACGAACCGGTTGAGTTCAGTGGGATCGTGAAAGCTTGTGATGTTAAGGACGTTATCGGGTTAACTCCAGAGTAGAGTGATTGGGGCGTTGAGGTAAGTTCGCCCCACTACTCAGGAGGACTTTGTGAATCTAAGGTGTTTTGACACACCGATCAGTTTAAATTTTCGACTATCATGTCAAATGTGTTGACGTGGTGATCGTGGTTCGTGGAACGTCACACGTGCGTCTAAGGTGTTTTTGAACTAGTGCGCTAGTGAGCAACTGGTCTTTTCTTTCGACAACATGGACACTCCTAAGGTGGGTAGTGTCACATCGGTTCTGGTGTACGTGTCAGTGCTTGCTTGGCAGCACGACTTCGATAAGGTTGGTGGTATGCGCAAACCTTTGGAAACTATGTTAGTTTATGAAAGAGTTTCGGTGGTAGGATTTGAAAGAACACGGATGCCTTGGATGATATAGGCATCGAGGTTTGGTTGATGACGCATCGGCAGGTGAAGCCGAGCTTTTTGTAAAGAGTCGATCGGTAATAGTTCAACTGATCTTTTTGATGAGTTGGGTTTACTCTTAGTGTACTCTTCCAAATGAGACGAGCATATCCCCTATCTTGACTTCGTCCTGGAAACACTAAGATAGCGTCAGTCTTACGCCACTCTAAAGTTTTAAAAGTCGTTTGGTTTTATAAGTGGATGTTATCTGGGTTGTACGCGGGATGCGTGGTTCTTTGAGTTACGCCTTTATTCGTGCTGGGGCACGACAATTTTTAAAATAGCCTAGTGATGGCTTGACTCGGGAATGTCACTGGAGGTCAAGTAAGGACTTCGATGTACATACGGTTGGTGATGAGATCGTTTTAAAGGCACGTCGCCAATTTAAGGGCGAGTGTGGGTTTATGGGTCGGCGATGTCTTTGAAGGAAAGAGTCGTGGTTTGGGAGTTTGACGTTAAATGCTAAGCCAATTGGTGCACCAACGAGCGAGTGGTTGAGGAGACGATGACGGGATCATGTCTCTAGTTGCGCGGGCTTAGTTATGTGTCATTTCGATGTTTTGGGTTAGATTCAGAGCTTTGGCTCGAGTTTTAAAGGATTTAGCCATTGGGCTTGTGAAATGATTAAAGGTGCATTTGGCGTTTGGGAACGCAACGCGGCCGTTCAAACGAGACTTCATGACCTTGATGGGTTAGTTGGTGTTATAGTAGTTCGCGATGGCTTCTCGGGGACGAGAAGTTTTTAAGGTGAGTAAATTGTAGAGTCCCGTGTTTTTGAACCGGGCTAAAATGCGAATGCTTTTGAACTTTTTCGTTTACTGCACAGCTTGGTTTTAAAACTAAGCTTCGGGATGAAGTTTCACGAGTTGGGATCGTTTAAAGTGTTGATATTGGGTTTGGGTAAAAGCTCGAAGAGTTTTCCGAATAGCTCAATGGGTTTCGGGAACACCGGACTAGACAGTGACGTTCGCACGGGCTGTACACAGTTAGTCAAACCGTGCGGGTCAGTCGTGTGTGATAAACCAGGTAACCAGTAGCGGACGCACGGTCTGTCAGACCGTGCGAGTTAAACCGTGTGGTTTACCCAGTTTTGAGTTTCAGGTAAAATTATTTAATTAAATTCCAGGTTAAAAAGGGATTTAATTAAATATTGTGAAATGAGGGTTTTATTTAATTAAATTCAAGGTTAAGAGGAATTTAATTAATTGATGCGAAACGGAGGATTTATTTAATTAAATTGAGGTTGAGAGAATTTAATTAAATGATGATGGAATGGAGAATCCATTTAATTAAATGGTGTTGGAAAGAATTTAATTAAATGGTGTTAAATCGGGAGTTTGGGGTTTATTAAAGAAGTGAAATATTAAAAGGTAATAATAATAATAATATGATGGTAATTATTATTATTATTAATATTATATTAATCCTTTTAGTTATTAGGGTTTTTAATTTGTTTATGAGGGAGAAGAGAAAGGAGAGGCGCACCCCTCCTCCCCCATACGGTAGGCGCGACCCGGTGAAGCACCACGCGACGCAGCCCCCTCCCATGGTGGCGCAATCTCCCCCTGCTCTCCCTGGAACCCTATGGCGCGAGCTCTCCTCCCATGGTCGAACCTCCTCTCGATCGCGACTCCCTTCATGGTCGCATTTTACAACAGTTGCGCACCACCCGGTGGCGCGCGACCCCTCCCCCGGATCTCCATCATCCTTCAAGTTTTCTCCCGATTACTTCGTGTTGCTCCAACGATTTGTCAAGGTATGGTCCTTAGACCCCTTCTCCTTCATCGCTTTGGCGATTTGACTCTCTTTCGGCACCCGGTTTGAATTTGGCCGAAACCCTAGTTAAAGGGGTAATCCGTTTTTTGATGTTCTCCATTCGATAGGGTATGCAGAAGATGTCTCGGTACCCGTTGGTCCGTATTCCGACGACCGCCGTCATATTCAGGTAAGGCTATATAGTCGTTAATTGGTTTTGTACCCCTTGAATTAGGTGCTTATGGTTTATTTGAGTTGCGGTTAATTAATTGGGTGTGTGTTGGTCCTCGCCGCACTAATTTTGGGAGCCGATTATTGTTATAAGATGTTGCGATCAATTCCAAGTGCGCGCGCGCTTTTGTTGAAGTGCGTGTACGTAAGTAGATAGCGGTTTGAGTTAGAAAGCATTGGTTCCGCCAATTCTTTGAGGTAGGGTCCTCAACCATGCTTTAATTAGAAAAATACAGTTTTTTGTTGATTTACAGCTTTGATAAATTGAACTGCAGTGCTGGAATGAATTGTTCATTGGTGTTAAATGATTTGTTAGATTACAAAATCACGTTTAAAAACATAGTGATTAGACTGATATGTTTGCTTAGTTTGTTGATACTTGTTTTTCCAATGTTTGCCTAGTTAGAGGGAGCTGTTTAAATTATAGTAATGCGGTTTGCTTAGCTAGGAGATGTACCGCCTCCTTTGCATGTTGACGCACTTGAATTGAATAGTTCTATTGAACCTAGATGGGTTAAATGGGTGGGTATACCCATGTGATAAGATTTAAATGTAGGTGGTCTAATTTCTAAATCCCATAGTCGTAATTGTTCTCGTATATGCAAGTTGTGGGATTGCTAGTTTTGTTTAGCAAATGAGACCTCTAATTGAATTAATTAATGCGGTAAATTAATTAATTGTGATAGTTGTGAAATTGTGGGATTTAGGGATTGTTGAATAAGATAATTAATTGTGAGAATTAATTACGATGAATTTGAGATGATCGAGTTGTGTCTTTAAAAGAGAAATAAGAATAATTAATTGGTGAATTAATTATCGATGTAAATGATCGAGAAATTGGGATAATTAAATGTTGATTTAATTATCAGGTTGTCTTTTTTGTGATCAAGAATAATTTATTGGTTAATTAATTAATGATTGCTGAGATTTTTAATGGTTAATTAATTGTAGAATTAATTAACAGGAAATTGAAGTTGTTAATCAGTTGAATTAATTAGCGAATTTGATTAATTAATTTATGAATTAATTAATTAATGGGATTTTGGGTATTAGACATGGCGTTCTGCACCAACGGGATTTTCGGTGTTAGACATGGCGTTTTGCACCAATGAGAGATTTGGGGTGTTAGACATGGCGTTCTGAAAACAATAGTGAAAGCGAGATTTCTTCCAGTATAATGATCACTAGCAATACAAATGGTGATTTCACTTTAAAAGAAGTTTCTAATGATTCCGATGCAACTCAAAAATACAGTCATTTATGGGGTCAATGCGAAAATTGTTATGGCTTAAATTATAAGAGATTTTTTAAGTCAAAAATGAATATTTGTGAACAATGTGGAACTCATTTGAAACTGCACCAATAATGTAAGTAAATGAATGCGATTTGGGGTGTTAGACATGACGTTCTACGCCAATAATATAAGTAAATGAATGGGATTTAGAATGTTAGATATGGCGTTCTGCACCAATAATATAAGTAAATGAATGAGATTTTCGGTGTTAGACATGACGTTCTGCACCAATAATATAAGTAAATGAATGAGATTTCCGGTGTTAGACGTGGCGTTCTACACCAATGAGATTTTCGGCGTTAGACATGACGTTCTACACCAATGGGATATGGGGAGTTAGACGTGGCGTTCTGCGCCAGTAATATAAATAAATGAACGGGATTTTTAGTGTTAGACATGGTGTTCTTCACCGATGAGATTTAGGTGCTAGACGTGGCGTTCTTCACCGATACAAATGGTACGAATGAATTGAAAATTGAATAAGTGACATGGATTAAACCCGAGCTTTTGTGGTTGAATGAAGAATATTAAATAATTTCATAAGCAATTTATTTATGCTTTATAAATATAAATATATAGTTCATGTTCAGACTCTTATTCCAGCTACGAGCCGAAGCAGGTATCGCCTTCAGGTGTCCCATTGGAACCTGGACGGGTTGTTGGTTATTTATTCAATTCGGCTATTGCTTTGATATACCTGCACACTATTTAATTATATTGCATTGTCTAGATGGAGCTAGACACCGGTGGTCCCGACCTACTGAGATTTATATCTCACACACTATTTGAGCCGCCATTGCACTAGGGTACCGGAGTAAACTTTCTTATTCTTAGGGCCTTGGACTTTGTTGTTGTTTGCTTTACCTGGGAGTTAGGAGCAAAGGACCGAGCGAAAACTCAGGATGCTCGTGGAGATCGCCCTTGGGGCTTTGAGTCTTTTCTTTATTTTTGTATTGAGATGTAAAGCATGTTGTTTTGTTTACTGTTTTCAGATATGTATCTCCATGACATGCATGCATTGTATAAACTGACGTTGACCATTTCCTTTATTCAGTTGATATTGCAATTGTCTTCCGTTGTTTTGATTATTGCTTTATATCTGCTTCCGTTGTTGTCATTTATTTATATATTGTTATACTGTTGTGCAAACTCTGATATTAGGGTATTCCCCACTGATTATCCTTACTCTCTCGCTACTAGTCGGCAGCCACTTGGTGTACGGAGAGGCGCGCTTGAGGTCATGTGGCGACCGATCCAACTACTGGTTCGATGGTAAGCCGGGTCGGGACGTTACACCCAACCTCGTCCAAGGCGTCCAAGGCTTTGTCTCAAAAACAAACCGCCAAAATCAATTAATTGTAATCACAGTAAAATTAATTAATTAATCCCGACAATTTGTAATTAAATAAACTATTTAGTTTATATAGGCATAATGCCCAAATTCTCACTGATTGATCTCGTCGCGCCAAAACCGCAACCAAACGCTTGCAAACAACCCGCAGCACACCCCCAACCTCCAACTGGGCAAAAGCCCTAGCCACCGACGTCAAAATAATTATAAACGCAGTTTAATTTAAGTTCAAAAGCTTTGATAATTCACCACGGCGACATACCTCAACGAAACGACATGTGGCGAAGTGCAGACAACATCTCGGGGCGTACTCTTCCTAAGTAGAGAAAAAGCCCCATCATGCTCATCCGATTTCACCATGCTCCAGTGGAATCGGAACCGAATCCCTAAGCCGGGAAAACCGAAATTAGAACGAGAGGGAGGAGAAGCACAACGAAGCTTACCGGAGTTGAAGACGTACCACAAATTATCGAAGAACGGACTCAAAAATACCCCCTAATCAAAGGAGGAGAAGACCCAAGGAGAGGGAAGAGGGCTGGCTGCATGCGGGAGGAGAAAGGGGGGTTGCCCCTTAAAAGCTTGAGGGCGCAAAATGGTAATTTGTCTCCTTTAATGGGCCGCACGGTTTGCCAAACCGTGTGGTTGGCACTGCCTCAACACCCACCACCTCGTACGGTTTGACCGCACAGTTTGTCAAATTGTGCGTCAATCGTACAGTGGCTCTGCAACCACTAAAACACTACGGTTTCCTCTACAATGTCGCATGGTTTGACCTTGATCTTAACTGTGCGTCAACCATGCGAGCTTTTACAAAATGAACTAAAAGTTCATTGAGCATAAGGGTGTCGCACAATTTCCCCTGGATCGTGCGCCCAAAACGTGCTCCCAGGCCAAAATTCTCCAAAACTTCCGAAACATCACCTGAAACCCCTGAGGCTCACCCGAACACCCAAGGCACCTCCCGAGCCTCATTCCATGTAACATCACTTTGAGGCATTCCAACTCTCAGAATTCCATTCCAAATCTTCGATCAAAATTTGACCCGTCCAGTAATTGAAAATTCAAATTCCTTCTAAAATTTCCACTTTGTATGGACACAGAATCTTACAACCTCCCACCTTAATACTTCTCATCTCCGAGAAGCCTCGATGATCATCAACACGAACATCCCAACCTACCTCGGTCGTGAATTCTCGCTCAAACAACCGTGTTCCATCTCCGGACGCCCAACGCGCTTCTGAAGCACCACTTTCCATCTGTGGTGCTTAAGCCACCCAACCACGGGCCAACGCTTGAAACCACCGCTGAAACACCAAGACAGCGCTTACTCAGCCCATCTATCCTGAGACACGACCACATCGTCCTCTCATTCATTAATTGGCCTATAGTCCTCCCCGCCACAGGACCTAGTACAAGAAGGCCTATTCTGAGCCACGGCACTACCCAATGTCAAACCTGCCTATCGAAACACGCATCTAGTGTCCTAACGACGCCCCGCGGCACAGCTCCCAACTACCGCACCATCAAAACACGAGAAACGTTGTCTAAACACCGACACCCATTCTCGTTTCCAGATTCCAAGTCAGAACGGATGCACCTCCATCGTTCATTCACAACATGAGCATGTCGGCCCTTCCTCGAAAGGCCTTGACCAATGCCTAAAGCGCTCCTGTCGTATCCCCAACGACGTGCCCGATGCGGTTCCTCACTACCTGCGTCCAGTTACACGCGAGAACACAAGCCGACCCACACCTAACTGACTTTCGTTAAAAATGCTCTGTTGGAATGGTGCAGCTCGATCTGTTTGGATGAAGTTGGGCCGAATGCTAGAGGCCTAGAATGCACATCAGACCGCGACTCTGACTAAACTGTAGCAGAGCTGACCGACGACACCGACAGAGCACTATAGCAGTGTGGACTTACTGTAGCAATGTGGACTTTGAAGGCAGATGCACAGTAGCATATCAGACTTTGGAAACAGCAGTATTGTAGCTACACTGACCTTCAGCCACCGATCACTGTAGCACAGTGGACTTACTATGTGGTCGGTGGTACGGTAGCATCGTCTTCTTTATGAGCTCATTCGAGCTAGGGTTTTTGTGTGTTTTGAAACTCTGAAAATCACCCTATAATTCTACTCCTGAAATAATGAAGCGTTCTGCCTCTCTTTGGACGTAGAGATAATTTCTTGAACCACGTAAATCGTTGTGTCTCGTGTTCATCTTCTTCTTTTTCTTTTGCTCTTTATTTTCATCTGCAAACCTTTTTGTTGTTGCAACTCCCGACATTTTCACAACACGCTCGGCTCTAACTGTCGATGCGTTACTAAAACTCAATCTCAATGCCTTTATCCACATAGGCATTCCGCGATCGCACAAGCACACTGAAGTCCATAACCGACTTCCAGTGAAATTTCTTGGTCGAACCATCCACTGTCTATTTTTGTCGTCGTGCTACATCACAAGCATCGACGCAACACTAATCCGACACCCACTCGGATTCTACCAAAACCATCCTGAGCCCAGCACCCACACCCAAACTCCACCCGATACTGTTTTCGAAACTGTACCTGGCATTCACCGAGGAATACAGTAGCTCTCGAGTCCATCTATTCAGCCGCATCAGAATGCCAAAACGACCATCCAACGACCGATCCCACACCCACAACCCTTATCATGAGGGTCGTGTCACCCGCGACCGACATCCCGCCCACCTTAAGAGCATCTCAGTCGTCGCACTGCCAATATGAGTTCCCAATCACCACGACCCACGCCCCGTCCAGCACCGGACATAACCATTGGCGCGACCAAGCCCGCTCATACCCCAACGTCAACGCAAACGCCACTCGTCACCCGTTCCCGACCCACGGGTGTTGGAGTTGGCGCCATAGAACTGCCTTTTTTAGTACTTGATTACATGTTTAATAAAGTTTCTTATTGCATCATGATTGTTCATTTGCATGACTCTTGTATGTGATAATGTTCTAATAATACATGTCACACTGAAAAGTCATAGCAATTTTCCTCTATGATGAGAACCTAGAGCTGCCACGACATCATTGTTGAATATATATTTTACAGCGGAATGATATTATCTGATGGGACACCGACAATCCAGGTTATCAGGGGTATGAGCCTCATAAGACATCAAAACATATTCTCATGTGTTCGCCCTTAGTAATCTCCAAGATATGAGGTTATGATAATACACCCGTCAATGGAAAATCTGCATTTTCATGTATCATTGGATGTTACTATATACAGAAGTGTGCATTGATCCTTAGACTTTAAGATTATCATTAATGAATATCATGACTCGCGCACTTTGATGTATTGACGAAAACTGTGACGACATATACTCGTGGCGAGGTAGGATGCGTTGGGTGCGTCACGAGTTATATTGCATTGATGGATGGTGCGAGAAAAGATTTATTCTTTCTGTCCTTCGACGGAAGTTGATATCTCGGGCCCCTTAATGGGAATGAACTACCTGCATAAATTCATGGTAATAGTGTTCGGTGGGCGAGTTCATTTCCGAAAAGTCAAAAAAAAAGACATCGAGCATATAGGTTGATGATATCACCATACAACCTGCTTGATTTGAGATATCGCGATAAAGAGATTATATTACACAGTAAGCGTTTGTAAGAGGTTGAATGTCGTTGCGACATTAACTTCTTTCTCTATGAGAGCCTTGACATGTTGCTACACGCTAACCTTGGATTTTAGTCAGTTATGCCTAATGTCACTGAGAAAGAGGGCTAGAGCATCACACACTAAATGTATCAGCAATCTCAGTTAAATTCAAGTGTTGAATTTAACAAGTTACAATAAATAATATTTATTCGGGTTTAGTTGATCGTCAAAATTTAATCACAGTTATTCAAAAGAATAAGTGAGTTAAATAATAATAATAAATATTTATTTACAAGTTTTGCTAATGTAATATTTATTATATTTATCGTAGAATAATGCAGTGACGTTTATTTATTAAATAGTCATTATTTGAGGATCAATAAATATCGACGAAGGAAAGCGAACCGAGCTTAATGGTCCGATTGGAAATGGTATAAATGTCATTTATAAAGCGATTAATAATATTATTATTATTATTATTGAACATGGGTCATCTAAGAATATTAAAATTGGTATGAGACTTGTGCGATTTGCCAACCCTAAACCTGTCATAATAAATATCTAATTATAACACTTTTCATAATCACTTTTGGTATGCACAACGGATACAGAGACTCTCTCACGCCCAAAAGAGAGATCCAGAACGCACACTCTTCCTCCCCTCTCAACCCTTCTAGAGAGCATCAAGAGTTCTTCCTCCGAAAAGAATACAGGTGTGATTAACTACGGACAACGCAGGCGATCAGGATCAGTAGTGCTAGCACCCGACGATTCTACAACGACGTTCAGAGATTGTGGTGCACATATGGATCACCGCTAGAGGAATTTTGCACTTGGATCCAACAGCACAACGACGGTACAACGAGATCTAGTCCACTGGATCATCAACGAAAGCGGAATTACAAGTTAAGGTAATTTTATATCTGCTCATAAATTAATTATAAATTACATGTAGAAATCATTTTCTTCTGGTTATGGCGTTTTAATCTAGTCTAGTAATCTACGTTTTTCATTGGACATGACACTTTGATCATGTGCGACAACGATTACACGTAAATTAAGACTAAAAGTCGAGTTGGTCATACCATCAAAGGATGATTC
Source organism: Viscum album (assembly GCA_963277665.1). Classification (NCBI taxonomy): domain Eukaryota; kingdom Viridiplantae; phylum Streptophyta; class Magnoliopsida; order Santalales; family Viscaceae; genus Viscum; species Viscum album. The sequence goes on along the minus strand of OY728125.1, from coordinate 1,554,716,010 downwards.
CACCGCACCCGGAAACTACAACGAGAACGGCATCCACGGCAATCGCCAAATTTCAATTCGTATCAGGGTCACCACCCTCGAGCCGTTCCTCAGGAGATTCTATCGTCAGACGCATACCGCTCCTCCTAAGCCACGCTCACCACCTCAATCAAGTCAGGCAATACCTGCCTTTAACCAACCCCTGACACCATGTCTCTCGACAATGCGTTTCAAGGTCCACCCTCGAGTCGACCATCCCACGGCACCCAATTTATTCCCAAAACAACCCTCGTCATAGGGCACTTCCTTTATTTCACCCCAACTTCGGGTCAACACGCCCACAAGCATCTCATTAATTACCATCGGCCCTCGGCCAGCTCACGGCCGTCGCCAATTTCATACCTCAACGGCACCTACCAATGTGTGTCGCCCTTAGCTCTCAAACATAACGGCATACACTCTCGTACCGCCCAAGAACAAAACCCGATTCACACTCCTATGAGTCATGCGCCATCAAGCTCAAGCTGATTGTGCTCCACGACACATCAATCTCGACATGCCAAGAGCTCCCTGGGAACTCCTCTCCAAAATCAAGCAACTCACTTGTGTCATGATTCATTCAACGACCACCCGCCTCAGGGCATCATTCTAGCACTGTGGGTGTTTATCCTTCGTCTAAAGCGTGTTAACATCATCCACACGCTTAGCCGCCACCCGACGTCGTTCCAGTCACTGAGTGTCCACCCACACTCTGACCGTACCACTAGAAGCGCAACCACTGGTCAACAGGGTCAGGCACGAGAACAGTCATGCCCGTCAAAGCCAGTCTCGATACCCAAGCACCCTAGGTGCTTCCACAGAAACCAAAGGCATCACCTTGCCTGGTCACATCCACGGTAACACCTCACGTGTACCGATCTCGTCAAGAGCATACCACCACGCCCACCGCCTCTAAAGGCACCCCAAAACCCGGGCCAACCCCGCTCACAGGTTGCCTTGATCAAACCAAACGCCGACTCACTAGGGTCCGAGTCCTCTAGGTCTCCCGCCTAGCCCTACCAGTCAGGTCCCACGTCAGGGTCACTAGGTCCGACCACCTAGCCCGAAGGTCAAGCCTTGCAGAAGATCACAGCTCACGAAGTGTCATCCACACACCCGTCTCAAAACCCACAGCATCGACATGCCCAAACACCCGCAGACGGGGTTTCACATATGACGGCATCACACGCTAACCACCGCCCACAACGAAGGCACCCGTCCTCTCTGAGCATCTGCATATAAGACTACTACCTGGAGGATCACGTCTCACTGGTCAACCCTTCCCGTAACCAACAGCATCGCCCTAGACGATCTGTATCGAGGGAAAACACGCACGCACAGTTCAGTTAAGCATAATGTCATTCCAAGTTATGCAGGAAAACGCTGTATAGGTTGTAAATAACACTTTAAATAATCAAACCAAAATAACACCACCCCACAAGGGGTTCAGCGCTTAGGCACCACGTGTTTATCCCGACCCACTAGGGTCACTGCACCTCTTGTGCACGAGGACCGCATCATTGTCCTCATCGTTAACGAGCGCCTCACCGTAGATCCACATGACCTGCCCTTCGAAGTAAAATCCATATATAAGTCAGCCCAGCTGAGTAGAATATCACCAAGTACTTGTATGGGAAAACATTGTATGAGCAGTTGTTGACACTTTAAACAACTGAGTCTCAATCATCAGTGATAAAAATCACACTAGCGGGTCTATATCATGTGAAACCTACGCGCCTGATATGATGCATGAGACGGCTCTTGCCTCTACAGGCCAAGAGTCAAATCAAGTCACCGGCCTCTTGCCAACGAAAAAGTAACTGCTCTGATACCACTTTGTAACGACCCATGTCACATACGTGGTATTCTTTTCAAGTATTTTCTCTTTTATTTTGGTCTTACCTTTGTTCTATGGATTTTCCAGGTGTTTTCTAAGAAAAATGGCAATTTATGGACGGACAGAAGGAGGCGCACGGTTGGCACACGGTTATAGGAAACCATGCGCTGGCATAGTGTAAACTGTGCGACCCAGACAGTGGCACCGTCCAGACCGTACAGCCAAGCGCACGGGCATGCGGCCCTCCAAAACTAATCGTGCAACCTTGACAGTGACACTGTCCAGAGCACACAGCTAGACGCATGGGCATGCGCCCCTCCAGGTGCAACCCAATTTTTCCTCTTGGACAAAGGTGTCGCACGGTTGGCGCACGGTCTGGCAGACCGTGCAGCCAAACCGTGCGGTCGGCAATATTCTAAAAAAAATTAAAATTCTTATTCTACCCCTCCCCGATTTTAATTCCCTAACCGTCCTCTCTCACTCCATTTGACGCCCTCCAGCCTAGACGCACCTCCCTCGCCCCCTCCACTCCTCCTTGCCTCAATTTTGGGTGGTTTTGAGCTTGGATCTTCAAGAAATCCTCAAGTAAATTCCTCCTCTTTTCTTCTCTTCTTTTGGTCACTTCTCTCTTCCTTCTTGGGTTCTTGTTTCTCCAGCAATGATGTTGACCTAAAATGGGTACAACCTCAATTCTTTGGGTTGAATCTTGATGGATCTGGTGTGTACTTGCTTCCTTAGGGTCTCCTCTTGGTGCAGCTTGTGGTTTCCAACTGGGTTTGGGTGGTTTCAAGTGAAAGGTAGGTGGTTCCATGATGTTTTAAATATGTTTGCTTGCTTCTTAAATGTTTTTCTAAATTGTTTTGCGCGCGCAAATGTGTGATTTTAGGATTATTAGTGTGTATGGTTTTGCAAAAAGTTAAATCCCCATGGTAACAGCGTGATTGATTATGTGATGGCATGGATTGTGAAAGAACGGGGTTTAGTGGTTTAAAAAGGGAGATACCACCTGGAAATCCTGAGTATCTAAGTGGGTAGACTAGGACAAGTACACTACACATGACCCGCCCTACCTAGCTGGTTCACGATGCAACACTAACTAAATATTTATGATGGGGATTGATTGGCTCGAGCAGGAGGTAGACCTTCGTGCCCAGGATTGATCATCGAGAGTATGAGGATCCTAGGTCCCCGATAACCCTAGTTACATAGGAATTGCCCACGGTGTTAATGTTGTGTTTGCCTGTTTCCACTTATCTTCTCATTCTTTACTTCTCTTATAACAAAACATGTTTTCAAATAAATTGTTTTTTATCTTTTAAAAAAAAATTAGCATGTTTATCCGTCTTACAATAGTTATGCATGGAATCATCTGGTGGGATCTTACTGGACAAGTTAGCTCACACCCTGCATACACCCTCAAGTGTATGTGGATCTTGTTTTGTCTGATTCAGGTAAAGGCAAGACCTTCCATGGAGGTGACGGTGGTTACTCTTGCTAGCAGGTTTCTTCTTGGCAGGTGTGGATGGTGGTGACAAGGTGGGAGTTGACCCATACGCCCTCCCCATTTTGGTTATTTTGTCCCCCGTTGTAAATATAAAATGTTTAACTCATGCTTGAAGTGATTTCTTTTGGTTTCACATGCTATGGATTTTAGTTCTGATGTGATGAGAATTTGTATTGACGATAGTTGATTATCATGGGAAAAACCATTCCCAGAGGTGTTACTCCATGCACAGGCGCTAGTTGTCAGTCCGTGGGGATCTAGAACGCCCTTCGGGGCATGTCACGGGCCGGGTCGGGTGTCGGGTTGGATGGCAACCCAGACCAATTCGTGACAACCCACCCCGGCTCACTCTATGAACAGTAGTCGGACTGATTCCCCACAAGACCTCAGGCACGCCTCCTCGTACGTCAGAGGCTACCAACTAGTAGCGGAGGTCTAAGGTGTGGTACTGTGAGGAGACTATACCTCCATATCAGAGTGCAATCATGAATAAATAACCAAACATCATCCATCACAAATAAAGTGGAAGCAGAAGCAATAAATATAACAAGGATAAAATAAATGAAATGCAATAAAAGCCTGAACAGTCATGTCATACATACAATTGACCGCCCACTGGGCCGGTTACACATAAATACCAAAATAAAGAAAATAGAATAAAACGTTGGCTCTACAATATCCTGAGCCAAACTCATCCCAAACTCCATGTACTCGCTTGAGTCATCTCACTCGATAATGTTATCCCGAGCCTTGACCCAAACCTATGCCTGCAACCGAGTGAACGTTTGTTCGGGTATCCATATGCAATGGCGGCCCGAGCAGGGTGTGAGTACTAAACTCGGTAGGGCACCACCAACGTGGTCCCGTATATAGCCAGTAAAAGCAATGTGTGCATTTGAACTACTCCACTGAATAATAATAATGATATTTATCTATTGGAAATAAACTAAATAACTAAAGTCGTACCTGTGGTCTGATGGCTACCTTGGTCCGACCATACATGATTCGGCCAACGTCGGTGATATCTCTAAGCAAGCTACGTCACCAGAGGGGATACAAGTCCTAGCCCCAGGATCACTAGTACTCACCTCCACTTAATATAAAGTAGGATTCCAGGTGTCGATTGGACATCCCGCAAGCAAGGCATGGAGTAAGATCCAAGGCGTCCTAGGCATACCACTCAATCCGTAACTAGTGGAACCCAGACGACGTCTCGGCGTTCCCTTATCCAGTCGGATGTCGGATTCCTAGGTTCCAATCCGTAGGCAATCAAGACTTGGAAAAAACAGGAATGAATTCCTAAGGGGGTGACCCTTAGACAATCTGAGATGATAACTCGGCATCTATAAATCATCGGCTCTACAGCCTATTCCCATGCAGCTCTAGGCAATACAATCATGGTGCATCCACCCGATCCTAGGGTGTTATCTTAGGCATCAATCTAGGTGATGATCATCAACCTCGGGGATGTCACAAGCATCCAATGCTCGGGGGAAATGTGGTCACCCGACAACCTCTGGCATCATCTAGATCCTAGCGTGCTAGGCATCCTGGGTGATACACTAACTAAAAGGGGTTTCCAAGATACACTCGGCAACCTCCTCTGTTTTTCCTGGTGCGGGGAGGAATCACAAAGACACTAGGCATTCTGGTAATGATCGCATCGAATATTGGATCTTGAGCTCACTAGGCATCCAAGGCTTTACAAGCATTCATTCACTTTTAATTCAAACATTAAATTACAGTAAATCAACCTTCTTAGTTAATTAAAAGATGGATCCCGATCTGTCAAGTATCCAACTTGATATATATTTATCGTCATGCATCAGGTATACAAGTATAACTATACACATGGTTATAAACATAACAACCCACTGGTTTGTCACATTCAGGATTCGGGCGGAACCGACATCCGATGTAGTACGTAGGTAGGGTCGGGTCCTAGGCATCCTTAGCACCCGGCCGTGAAAGTAGTTGAGGGCGGCACGTCCCTCAAGCACTACCGGTTCATTTATAATTATCTAAGTCTAATCGATTATAGTTTAACTGATAAAGAATTGATACTTAACATAAAGTCGGAGGGTTGGCCGAATGCCAAAACTTTTCTTCTTATGTCGTTGGCCTTAGTGGTCGTGCCGGTTAAACCATTGCTTTAGGGGATACCCTTGGTCATCACTACCCATTCCCAATGCTCCCTTACTAGGGTCTTAACGCGATAGGGTATCCCCCTACTCGGGGTCCCCTCCAAGTCCCGGCTCAAGGCCAAGCCCATCTCAAGAGAAAGAACGTCTCTAAGACGTACCCTCTAACATATCAGGACCTTTAAGGCCTTGATAAAATTAAGCGGTTAGTCTTCGGGTCATGAACGACCCCCCCAAGACCAGTCGTATTAGTTCAAAAGCACCACCCACTTAAAAGAGGTCACAATGTCACCTAGGTCTAGGTCTTGTAGGTCTCTCACCCATTCCCAATCTAGGGATCCCCATCGGGGCCCATTTCAATCCAAGGCAAAGGTTTAAGGTAAGGTCAAAGCCTACGGCGGCTGTGGAATTTAGCCGGTGCCCAAGGGACTGAAGTGGCTCTTGGCACTTTGCTCTATGTATATAGGTCAAGGCACAATATTTATTTAAAACAATTTAATATAGTTATTTAAGCGGTTTAATTAATTCACTTGAACAATACATTTAATTATGGGTCCCTAGTCGTCGGTGGTGGGACCCGAGCACATCACATAACACATACGCATAAGCAATTACCTAAAGGGAAAGTACAACAGACCACCTACCTTTAAGGAGCTTTTCACACTCATTTCCAAGGCGTCGGCAAAATTAATTAATTGTAATCACATTATAATTAATTAATTAATCCCAACAATTTGTAATTAATTTAACTATTTAGTTTATATAGACATAATGCCCAAATTTTCACCGGCCGATCTCGTCGCGCCGGAACTGCGCCCAAACGCTAGCCAACAACCCGCGGCACACCCCCGACCTTGAACCGAGCAAAAGCCCTAACCACCAACGTTAAAACAATTATTAACGTGATTTAATTTAAGTTTAAAAGTTTTGAAAATTCACCGCGACGACATACCTCAACGAAACGGCACACGGCAAAGTGCAAACACCATCTCAGGACGACCTCTTCCTAAACAAATCAAAAGTCCCATCGTGTGCGGCTGAATCCACCATGCGCCGGTGGAATTGGAACTGAATCCCTAAACCTGGAAAACCAAAATTAAAACGGGAGGGAGGAGAAGAAAAGAGCTTACCAAAGTCGAAGACATACCAAAAATCACCAAACGGCCTCAAAAATACCCCCTGATCAAAAGAGGAGAGAACCCAAGGAGAGGGAGGAGAGCTGGCCACACGTGGGGAGAGGAAGAGGAGAAAGGGGGATTGCCCCCTTAAAAGCTCAGGGGGTAAAATGGTAATTTGTCCCATTTAATGGCCCGCACGGTTTTTCAAACCGTGCGTCAACCGTGCAGTTGGCACTACCTCAACACTCACCACCTCGCAAGCCTCATTCAATGTCTAAAAACATCACTTTGAGGCGTTCCAACTATCGGAATTTCATTCTGAATCTCCGATCAAAATCCGGCCCGTCCAATAATTGAAAATTCAAATTCCTTCAGGGATTTCCAACTCGTACGGACACGGAATCTTGCACTACTTATGGAAATGGTGATTTTTCAAGGGATTTTCTTCTAAAATTTAGGTTGAAGTTTTTTTTTAGAAACAAAACAAACACCTGAAATTTAAGTGCAAGTGTTACTTTAGAAACAGAACAATCACCCCTTATTTTTCTAGAGATTATCATAAGTGATAAGTGGTATAAGCAGTTTTCAATAAGTGTTGCCAAACGAACTCTGAATAGGTGTTATAAAACAGACCCTTTGTGTGGGTGCTTTTACATAAACACAACAAACACCACATATTTTTTCTAACTGTGTATCATAAATGATAAGTGTGGTAAGAACTTTTCAATAAGCGATGTCAATCGCAACCTAAGAGTGCAACCACATAATCAATTGTTCATAGATCCCTTCTGCTAAATATAAAAATAAATAAATAAAAGAACCCTTCGGCTAAGTATATTTCTAACCGTTGCATAAATGTATAGTAAACCGACGCAAACAAGAAAAAAGAAACACAAAAGGGACGGCAATGGATACCCATTAACCAGGTACTCGACATTACCCAACCCGATTAAGGTTAATCGAATTTTTATAGGGTAGGAGTAGTAGATTCAAAACCAGATTAATATTCGAGTAGGGTTCGGATAAATAAATAAATTTTATAATTTTACTGTTATTTACAAACATAAAGTTAATATTAGGTTTATAAATTAATTCTAAATCTGAATCCAATTAAATTAATTATTGTTAATTCATAACTATGCATTTTTAAATAATAATAAAATTATAAAATATATTTATTAAATAGAATATTCATTCATTTTAGATTTATAAATGAATTATAAAATTTTGAAACTATAAACGGGTATTTAAATGGATTAGAATAGTTAGATGGGTATTTCAAATATAATATGGCAGGGTTAAGGTAATGAGTTTAAAAAATAAATTAGTTTGAAACAGGTTCACCTGACCAGTTGTCATCCGTAACACACATACACACATACCTTTGACATAAGATAATCCTTAACAGCTATCTCTTGATTTAATCTAGCTAATAGATCCTCCATGTCTGTCTTTGCTGTAACCATTCGCTGATGCATGTTCTGGAGGACCCTGTTCATTTTATGGCCCTGATCCAATGGAAGAACAAGTTGCGTACCATCGGAAAACTGAAGCTCTTTGATGGTTTCAAAGGAAGCATCGCCAAGGGAATTTGAAAATTTGGACTTTGATATTCCAACACCGTCCGCAGATGTTTTTCGTGCATGGCCCATCATTCTGCCTTGTTCATCCTTGGTTACAGACCCATTTCCATCCTTTGCATGTGGCTTATATTGAGGAATATCTTCCAGCTGGTCCAGAATGGTCTGTCCCATGAACAGTCCCTCATCGATGTTGGAGATGCCATACATCACAAGCTTTTCCACTGAATTTGTCAAATCATCATCTGGTGTTGCATCCTCTGTGCCAACCTCAGAATCAGTATCCTTCCCAAGTTTTGGTGTACCAAGCTCTGATGTTTCATAAGCGGTGTCACTACCACAATCTGAAATGATAGATAGTTCATTAAAAACCATCGATGGACTAGAATTCGGATGTAATTGGAAAGATGAACTCGTGCTGCTGCCAGAAAGGGGGCTTCTTTCTGAAGCCTGTGGATCCTCATCCTGGAAAGCTGAAACAAATGAAACCAAAGGTAAGTATTGAATGAAAGTTGCCAAGTACTTCAGGTATTTAAGATATGAATATTGACAAGGTTTATCCTATCCTTCTTTCTCCTCTAGTTTGAATTTTGTATTTGGTATTTATCTCAAGTTGCATTTCATATCTGTCGCAATAAATAATATGTTCCATTCTCATTCAAGAGGAACGGTTTCTAGGACTACTCTTTCTACATGGTATCAGAGCCCGAGTAAAACCTAGAGTCTTTCGTGCCAATGTGGCTCAGTTTAACAGTCACTTTGTCTCTATCTATTTAGTATTTTGAATTACTGTGAAGTATGCTCCAGCTTGAGAGGGAGTGGAGTATTTTAGGTATTTATGGGCACTGAGACTAGGTCTATCCTATTCCCATTTCTCCTCTAGTTTCAATTTTGTAATTAGTATCTATCTCGAGCTGCATTTCATATCTACCACGATAAATAAAGTATTATGTCCTCATTCAAGAGGAACGGTTTCTGGAACTACACTTTCTACAAGAGCAAAAATAACACATGTAATTTGATTAGAGGGGGACGTGTTGTGTGATGGGTGAGAAATATGAATTCATGCCCTGTTTGGTATGAAAAACTGGAACCAATTAAGTGAAAATTGAAATGGAAGTTTGAAATTTGACTCCTTAGAAGCAAGGAATCCAATTCAATAAAAAGAGTGAAATTGACTTTCATCCCATTGATAAGTGCCAAAAAAATGGTCTATCATCATCACATTATCATCATTATATTTCAATTGCATTTTTAATTATTCATCAAATTATATTATATTTATAATTATTATTTTTATTTATAATTACAGAAATTTAAAAAACATTTTTGATATGAAATATTTCACATAAAAATATGTTTATAATTATTTTTATAATTAGTTATCATGATTATTAGTATTATTATTTAGCTATAATTATATTTAAATTTTAATTGTGATCCTAATTTTTATAGCCAACTAATCATCAGTGAGGTTGCAGACTAGCTGGTCGTGATCCTGGTTGACATCCAGACGTCATGTGTTGGAGTCTCCCCGTGTGTATGTGCGTGCATGCGCGAGTGATTTTCCTATGTATTGTCCTCCCTCTAATTATCATAGCAAACTAACTAATTATTATATTTAAATAATTTATTAGTAGCTGTATTTTGAGCTAATAATGGTATTTTAAATAATGTTTTTATCATAATATTTTATTATATTATAGGAATGATAATTATAATTATTATCATTAGATAATGGACAATCTGTTCCAGTGTACCAAAGATGGATTTAAATTTCATTTCCTTTCCAATTCATTTTCAACTTCCACTTCCACTTTTATTTCCTTTTCTAATTCCTTCAAAAGCAAGTCCAACATACCATACAAGACATTACTGATTCTAAAGGACAACCGTTCACTCACTTGATTTTTCATTTTAAAAAAAATTGAAATATGAGTTAAAGTACGCATGTGTAAGTGATTTTCCTATGTATTGCCCTCCCTCTAATTATCATAGCCAACTAACTAATTATTATATTTAAATAATTTTTTATTAGTTGTATTTTGAGCTGATAATAGTATTTTAAATAATGTTTTTATCATAATATTTTATTATATTATAGGTATGATAATTGTAATTATTATTATTAGATAATGGATGATGATATGTTCCAGTGTACCAAACATGACTTTAAATTTCATTTCATTTCCAATTCATTTTCAACATCCACTTCCACTTTTGTTTCCTCTATTAATTCCTTCAAAAGCAAGTCCTTGTACATAAAGAATATGACATTACTGATTCTTAAAGAAATACAGCCATTCACTCCCTTGATTTTTCATTTTAAAATAAAAATTGAAATATGAGTTAAAGTACAATTGAAACAATAGAAAGGCGCATACAAGTCCTAGCAGCAGCTTCTAGTTCAAGAAAGGAAGCTACTACAAAGCTTCTTGATACATCAATGTCTGAGAGCAGCTTTGTCATCCACAGCTCCAAAGAGCATCTTCGCTGCAACAAAACTAAACCTTTTACTAAGAATGCCATTTCATCACTGGGAAAGAATTTGCTCAAGGTTCAAGAGTCCGTGCAAATGAAGTGCAAATGAAGTGCAAATGAAGTGCAAATGAAGTGCAAATGAAGTGTTCGATGCAAATAAAGAGAAAAACTTATTTTAGAGGCAAGAACAACTGCTTCTGATAGCACAGTCACAGCTGTTCACTAAATATTTGACAAATGAAAAACATCTCTGGAAAAGACTACATATATGGTAGCTACCTCTTCCAATAGTGCCCTGCTCCTTATCCTAAGAAGCCCCTTCGGTGGGGAAGAAGGGAGATTTTTCTTGGGAAAGAAATTTTTAAGCTGCAACCACCAAGCATGACAACTTAACAATGATGTAAAATGGCTATCATAAGATGCTCTCCATCCCCAAATGGGTCAACTTCCCACCCAATAAAACAGGAAAGATTAATAATGTCCGAAAGAAAGCAACTGATTAACTTACATCACCAAACAATTTTAAGAAATCATTGAATCTTCTTAAAACCCGTCGTGTAGTTGTTAACCCTGCTGATGACTGTATCCCAATTTGAACCCTGTAAAACTGTTGCTTGAGAATGTTAACATAAAGAAAATAAAGACAGAAAATCGGTAAATGAATAAGAAAGCGCCAGGCAGTGTTTGGTATGAGGGAAGCAGGGACAGAGAAGAGAAAAGGGAAACAGAATCCGTTGTTTTTTTTTTTTTTTTGTGTGTGTGTTTGGTATGCAGGAAGAGGGTTCCAGGGAAGCACAAATTCCATCTTAAGATGGAATTGGAATTACCCCCAAAATCGGTCAGAAATGCCAGCCTTTCCATGGAACGCATGTTTTTGGACCATATTACCCCTCCCTCCCCCGTCGCATTACCTCTCCTGCACACTACTCCCGCCGACCACCGCCACTGATCCAACCTCCAACCACTGCTGCTGCTCTAAGCCCGGCAACCAGTGAGCACGCCACGACAACCATCGCTACTTCGTCCAGACACTGCCACTGCTCGAATCCCGGCAACCACAGTCAATGCTCCGACTGCCCCTGCTCCACGCCTGGCGACTGACAGGGTGTGACAACGACTGCGACGACTTCAATGGGGTGCGACGAGGCTGCGACATGGAGTGGTGGCGGCTGCGACGATGAGCTATGCTCGGGTGCACAGTGATGCAGGTAGGCAGCAACGAGGGCTGCGGGGAGGGAGGGTGTGGCGATGGAACTCAGCGGTTGTGGGGAAGAAGACTGGGAAAGCTTTTGTAATTTCAAACATTTCAATTCCTGTTTCATCGCAAAATTTTCATTCATACCAAACAAGATTTTAGACATGATTCAGGTTCTGTTTCATGTTCCGTTTCCATCAAAAAAAAAAACAGTGTACTAAACAGGCTTCAGGGAAAGCTAAGGGGCAGCAAGACATTCCAACGCATCTGGAGTGTTGCATAGAAAATGAATAAATAAAATAATAGAGGCTGTTTGATTTCTGTTTTTGAAAACAGATTTATTGTTTTTGAAAACAAAAGAAAACAAAAAATATATATTTGATGATATGTGTTCAGTTATTTATTGTTGAAAACTGTTTTTAAATTTAATTTTAAAAACAAAAAAAAACAAGAACAAGTCAGATTTGTTTTGGTTTTAGTTTTAGTTTGTTTTTATTCTTAAAATAAATTAGAAAGAGATGCACACTTGGAATGTGAAGTTGGTCTGGACCAAACTACTCTAACCAAAAGTGCCCAATCAAGCGAACTGTGTTTTTATGCTGAACTTGTCGAGCCTTAATCTTTAAAACAATTAAAATTAAAATATCACTATCATAAAATTTAATAAAAAATATGAACAGTTTGGGTTGGACTGGATTTGGGTTCTATTCTATCCAGATAACGGTTCAACCCGTTGAGTCAACTCAGGCTGACAAACTCTTTTTACACACCCAATGTCCACATCCTCATGCCTAAAGCACTGCCTCCACATTCAATTAAATATAATGAAACAATTTTTTGAATAATTTTTTTATTTTCCATGGAAAATAGAAAATATGGTTATGAATTTCAAAAAAACACACATAAAAGAAATTTATTAAAAATTCAGTAACAAGAAATTTATTACAAATTTCAGTAACAAGAAATTTATTATAGATTTTGACCGCTATTTCGAAGATGCTAGCCAGCCCCACTCCTCCGTATCCATCACTGCTTTATAATTGTATCATTTATGTCAGCTGTCCTTTACTGCCTGTCACAACTAACCATTTTGATCATGCCGCAATGGTTTCCCGTGGCTCCAGCCATAGAAGTGGACGCTCTGAAGGACAGGCTGCTCTACTTGACTCAGAGGCACCACATGGCATCCACCATACAGTTGACTCAGGGCGTTCTTCTACATCCTCCAGGCTGACCGTGACTTGTGTCGATAGCCCTGCAGCATGTCTCTCTCAGCAATCCGCCACATGGGCCCTTGATTCCGGTGCGTTAGAGCATATTACTGGGAATGCGGATATTCTCCAACTTACGGCTCTACTTTGACGGACAGCATTATCATTGTTTCAGATGGCTGCTTGGTTCAAATTGTTGGTTATAGGAGATGTCCGGTCACGTCCACTCTGATGCTTTCCCCAGTGGCTCTTGTTCCACGATGCTCTCATTTAATTTATTGTCAATTAGTAAGCTTATTGCTGATTTAAAGTGTCAGGCTATATTCTCGCCTAACGCGGTTTTGTTATATGAGCTTTTGACGGCTCAGCTGCTTGGTGTGAATGGCTTTGTGGTGGTATGTCTGTGATTGACTAGGACTCCTCCCTCACATGTTCCATGGTTCCTGCCTGAGTGCAACTACACTACCAACTTGACCATCCCCCTGCATCGATTCTTCATCAAATTTTGTCCCGGGTCAGGTCCTATCTCCCCTTTTGATTCTGAGTCATGTCATTGCACAAAGCATTGTCAGGTCTCTTTTGTTCCCCGAGTGATCATGTGTGTCGCGAGTCTTTTTCATTTAATTCATTTTGATGTATGGAAACCCACCCTTGTTCCAAATAAATTGGGTCATCGTTACTTTGCCACTTTCATTGATGATTTTTTCCGTATGACCTGAGTTTATTTATTAAAGAATCACTCCAAAATCTTGACAAATTTAACTCATTTTATAATGAAATCAAAACTCGGTTTTCGACGACTGTAAAATACTTCCATTCTGATAATGGTCGTGGGTGCTTCTTTGGGTCCTTTCAAATCTTTTCTTGATGAACATGGTATTATATATCAAAGTTGCCTAAACACGCCACAACAAAATGGTGTTGTCAAACGCAATAACCATCATCTATATGCTTCTATTTCAAATGAAGCGTAACAAGCTTCAATCGTCAATCCTTCAAAGGGGGACACATTTTCATGCATTATGCCCTTGGGAATCACAACATCCATTACCTCTTCATATATTTGGATGTGAATGTTATGTTTGTGATGTTCGTCCCCTCCGTTGCCAAGTTGGATGTGCGTGCCCTTAAATGCATCTTCCTTAGTTAGTCCCAAATCCAGCAATTGTATCAATGTTTCTCCCCCGACCTATGTTGTTATGTGGTATTTGTTGACGTCTCTTTTGTTGAGTCTTTAATTTTTCATTTTCTGAGCATGTCGTTGTCTCCTTCCCATCCAGATCTTGAGGTCTCGCTTTCATATTCCCTCAAACCACTGCCACTCTCACTAGCTCCTGATGCTAGTGAGTCTATTTGGCCACATTTACACTCAAAATCTTCACATGCACATTTCATCTAAGCCTGATATTGCACCTGCATTTGATGACTTGTCAGCTCTAGATCCTATGACAAATAACTTGCCCATTGCACTTTAGAAAGGTACGTGCTCTCAGCAACACCCAGTTTGTTCTCATTCTTATCAGGGATTATCAGCAACTACATCTATGTTTATTGGCACCCTAGCTGAGACTTCGACACCACATACCATTATCAATGCAAAATGTCATCCAAGTTGGTTACAGCAGTCCTAGAGCATTCAGGACATGGTGTGTAAGCTAAAGATGATCATAATAAGGACATGGTGTGTAAGCTGAAAAAAGGTCTCTATGGCTTGAAGTAGGCGTCATGACAGTGGAACCAAAAGTTCAACGCATTCATGGCGGAAGAAGGTTTCACTCGGTGCAACACAGATCACGTGGGATAATGGAACTTTCATCATACTTCTTTTGTACGTGTACGGCATGTTGCTTGCTAATTTGAACGTCAATAGGATTCAGAAGCTGAAGCGTGAGTTGTCCGGAAGGTTCGAGATGAAAGATCTCAGACAGGCCAAAAAGATTTTGGAAATAAAGATTGAAAAAGATAGGAATATTGAGACTTTGGTGTTATCTCAAAGGGACTTCATCCGGAAAGTCATTTAAAAGTTTGGGATAACCAAATGCAAGCCGATCTCAACAACATTGGCCAGACACTTCAAGTTGTCCAAAGAGAAGGTGCCTAAAACGGAAGATGAGGTCCAGTACATGGCGAAAGTGCGGTTTGCATCAGCATTAGGTAGCTTGATGCGCGCTATGATATGCACTAGACTGGACATTGCATATGCACTGGGAGTGGTGAGGTGATTCATGTCGAATGTGGATAGGGAACACTGGGGGGTTGTGAGATGGATCATGATACAGCCTTGTGCTTTGGAGAAGATGATCAACTCCAAGGTTTCATCGATGCAAACATTGATGGGGATTTAGACACTCAAAAGAGCACCACTAGGTTTGTGTTCACCTATGGAGGAACAGTCATCAGTTGGATGTCGAAGCTGCAGTCGGTGGTTACATTGTCTACAACGAAAGCTGAGTACGTAACAGCAACGGAAGCGGGTAAGGAATTGATATGATTGACACACTTGCTTGAGGAACTTGAAAGATGTCTGAAGGGCGGAGTGTTATTATGTGATAGTCGGAGTGCAATTCGCTTAGCTCGAAATCTAGTGTTTCGTGCAAGGAAGAAACACATCGACCTATTACTTCATCTAGAACATGCTGGGCGACAGGGTGTTAGAGTAGCGGAAGATAGTTGGGAAGCAGAATCCAACGGACATGTTCACCAAGACATAAGTCCAAAAAAGTTTGAGGCAACATTGTGCCTCAGTGGGACTGGATGAACAGAATGAGAAGGAGAGCACCGACTGTTTGCTGCGGAGGATCATGAATGTGCCTAAGTGTTGAAGAGTTATCATGGGGTTCCTTGAAACAATCTTCAAATGGGGGAGTGTTGGGATGTGAAGGTTGTTCAAGTGCTGATTACATCTACCAGATAGAGAATAATTGGACGATAACTCGGTCTTGATGGTTCAAGCAACGACAGCGAGATCTTCAGTGGTCAGCGGGATGATTGGACGATATTATCGTCTCATGAGCATGTGTACTAAACAGGACAATGTTGAGCAGAAGTTACGGCGTTTACGAGTTAGGTCTTATGTTGTTTACAATGGAATCATCCTAAGCAAGTTGTGCGGCAAAGGGTTGAAGTGTAATGGTCATCAGTAGATTTCATTTGGGTAACTTGAACTGTTCACCGGACATCAGCGTCAAGGTGCCGATAGCTAGAGGCAAACATCAATCACCATGGATCAATGGTGGGACACCTGCAAAGTTCGGAGGTCGGTGCAACTAGATGATCGGCTAACACTTACTATAAGTGGGACCACCATTACACGCGTAGTAATGCAATTGAGAGATTACTTGTAATTAGTGATCTAATTTGCTGACTCGGCATAAGTGATTGTAATTCTTGTATCCTCTGATTGGAATGGAACGCAGTAGTGTTTCTCTCGTGAACGTAGGACATAATGTCTAAACTACATAAACCAAAGTATTTTTTCCTTGATTTGTTTAATTTCCGCTAATCTTGAATGTTGTGTGAGTTAAGAGTTCGCTTAAGTGTGTGCGAGGTCGACTTGGTGCGGTGAGTAGGGTGCAAGGTCTTCCTGTTTTTCAGTACACCTGGTCGAGGGAGTCCATCTGAAATATCTGATTCCGCTACGTGTATCGTTCGACAGATAACGTCCAGTGATCGGACGTTGGCATGGATTCCCAATAGGTTGTCATTCGCATTGTCGGATATGTGAAGAAGGATCTCGGACCGAGGTTACTGTATCTTGATCATGGTCACATGGATGTTGAAGCTTTTTGGGACATAGACTACAAAAGATGTCTTTTATCCAAGAGACATCTGGCTGTGTGTTATATTCGTCAAAAGGAATCCGGTCTCCTGGCAAAGCAAAAAATAGACAGTTATCTCCCAATCCAATGTGGAGTCAGAGTATCGTGTTATGGCCCATGTGTCTGCGGAGATTATTTGGACATAACAGAATCTACAAGAGATCAACTACGCTCACAGGAAGTCTACACACGTCTCGTGAGATAATCAAGTTGCGGTCAAGATTGTCACAAACTCAGTCTTCCATGAGCGGACGAAGCATATTGAAATTGATTGTCACTTCGTCCAAGAGAATAACGAGAAGGGAATCACTCTTGGTCACATTCACATTGCAGATCAACTTACAGATATCTTTACAAAGGGGATTCCTGAAACTCATGTTCGGTTTTTATGTACCAAGTTGATCATGGTAACATGTCTTAGCTTGAGGGAGAGTGTTTGAGATATTATGTGTGGGGATAAGCTTTATCCTATCCCCGACTCCTTTTTTTGAATTTTGAATTTTTTATCTCCCACTTTTCTTGTATTAGTTTCCCTGTAAATAAAGTCACTAGCCTCATTTGAGGGGTATAGATTCCGATACCCGGTTTCTACAGACAAAAACCAAATTGAGACATGATTCACAAAAGTTACAACTAATTTCCTTACAAATTATTTTTATCCATGTTATGGCAGAATTTACAAACAATAATCAAATTCGATATGCAGCATGTAATGAATGATGATGACTCATGGATGCCCTGATCACTAACAACAGTAAAATAAGGTCTAAATCTCGTGAGATAAAATTCAAAAGTACAACTAATTTAGAATTGAATATCTGTATAGAAAATCAACAGAAAATATTAGAAGCAGGCAGTCACAGGGACAGGGATTATGTTTTATCCATACCATGCAGGGAAAATTAATCATTTAAAAGTTCAAATAACAGTATAAAAACAACATCTAACCCTTTGCATAGATAAAGACTGGAGATTCATTCAATTTGAGTACCACTACAGGATCTGAATTTCTTGATTTTGGAAGGATGGTCCAAGAAGGAATGGTGATACAGTAACTCCACCCAGTACGGAAATCATGGGGCCAAACAGTGTCTCGACCATTCTGCAAAAACAAAATGAACTTTCGGTGAAGAGTATTTAAATTAAAAAACCTAAGGGTGTCTCTAAAAATAACATGTGTAAAATCAATTCAACAAAAGCAGATATGTGAATTAGCTCAGCAAAATAGAATGAGGTAAAAGATAACAAATAAAATATTAACACCCAAGAGAAAGTAGTAATAATAATCTTCTTGAGTTACTGGTGCTTGCAGATTCAATAATGCAAATAGGCAACAAAACACTGATTCCAGCTCATTATTTTCATGTTCCCACATTTTTAAGCATGAAAATTATTAGACATGTATGATTACCTCCTCCACCATGGATAAACTATTTAACTAACTGCATCTTCAGTAGAACACATCCATGTCCAAAGTTAACTTAATCAAGATTAAAGAATTCAAACTAGCAAAACCCAAATTATTGAAGTTGAATTCATCAAATTGTTCTACAGAAACTTCCCTCGGTATCCAACAACAATTGAAATTTAGAAGAAAAAAAATACGCTTTCTCTGATTTTAGTTATTAATCATCTTATTCCAAAAATACAGTAGTTATGCTGTAGCTTTTAAGCATCCCAGTGATCAACACGGATAACCCATTAATTGATCAATTTACTAATGCTGGAGCCCTCCAATTAAGGGTTTAATTCTCAGAAAACACGGACCTACAACCAAATACGCAAACCATCAAGCCATCGTGAATCGCGTAATCGACGAACTAAAACAGAGTATACATCCAAGTAATCAGAAAATCAAAGCAACATAAAAAAACAAAAACAAATCCAAGTAAATGTACCAAAGTACCGACCCATTTTCGCGGAGGTTGACTCCAGTCCATCCCCAATGGCAGCGGCGAAGAACCGTCGTGTCTGTGCTTGGGGGAGCTCTTCGTCGTCATCATCTCAGGCCCCGCTACCCTATAATCTGCAGAAATCGGGTGCAGTCTAAGCTAGAGCTCGGGCAATTAGACCGCCGAGCACAGCCGATCCGATTAAAGGTACGGAAAGCGTGGAGACGAAGGAGTGGTGGTCAGGTCAAGGGGAGCGCACGTTTGACGACGACACCGGCGGGGGCCTAAAGAGAGCCGGAGGCGTTCGCCTCGCTTGTATGCAAAGGCCACCCGACGGTCCACCCATGCATGTACGGTAATTCGGAGACTCTTTTTACTCGTATTTATGGAATACTTCTAATATCTTATGCACTTTTTTAGATTCATCCCCATTTTAACAAAATTTTAATGGATCTTATTGATTTAACCATTGTAAATATGATGTCATTATAATTGTTTTATTTATATTTTTATTATGCATATTTGATCAACTACAAAAAAAACATTCATTGAGTTTTTAAAAGATGGTTCAATCGGTCCATTTATTTCTTGATTGTCGTATTTTTTGTCAACAATGGAGTGTAGAGTGGTTTTTTGTAAAATATTTTAAATTTGATCTAGACAACAGTTTGTCAATCATATAAGTACGCTGGAAGATGATAAATTGATCGTTTTTCATTAATGATTTGAATTGCGTCTACTCAGAGATTCGCATAATGATGTATTTAAAGAATTTCTCTTAATTGTTTGAATACCGTCGAAGATGAATTTGATCTCATTGAAACAATCAAAACACCGTACAAGGTAGAAGAACAACAAAATGCGGGATTGGATGCAACGATAATGAACGTTTTTTTTTATTTATGAGATAAGAGTCCATTACAAAAAAAACAATCAACTCATGAGACAACATGAGAGATTTAGATGCTCGAGGGGGGGTTATGTTGGAACCAAAAAACACAGGAATACAAAAGTAAATATATTGTATTCACGATATGAAAGATTTCAAATGAATCGTATAATGTTCATAGTAAGGACGATCAATTTGCATCAACTGCCAATTGATATAAAGAGACATGGTGAAGATATTTTGAATGTACTATTTGTTAACATTTTTCTTTTGAGTCTCACAAGATAAAATGGACACTAAAGGTGAAAACCATAAAAAATACCTGAGACTTGAAAATTATATCTATTGCAACCATTGAAGTCTTAAACCCTCTTGGGGGGTGGGGGTGAGCCAAAGTGTAAACTCCTTTCATCTCCTTCGATTCCATCATCACTAGTAAAACACACACTATAAGTGGGGTGACTTTTAACATCAGTTATCAGACAACTGACGTTAAAAGCCCTCCGACGCAAGCTTTCAACGTATGTTTTATAAAAATTGACATTAGAAGCTGACTTTTAACGTTGTTTTTTATAAAAACTAATGTTAAAATGCTTCTAAAAAAATTTAAACACACATGGTCGCGACCTCCTTCCTTATTTTGCGACACTAGATAATTGGAAACCCTAATCCATTCTAGTCACCAACACGATATTCCTTTGTAGCCTCCACCTTTTCACTATCTTTCCCCTAATCCCTCCTCCATCACCCCCCTCCCCTACACCGCCCTCAGTTGCCAACATAACAATTAATTTTATCAACAAATTTAACTAATACTAATAAAACATTGCCTAAATACATAAAACCATATTCCAATTACGATGCAAAAAAAACATGTCTAATGGGATTGGAGTATAAGAAAATACATGTTTTCCTCAATGATTGTGCACTACATAGGAAGGAATATAAAGGTTGATGTGAATGTCCTAAATGCGGGGCATTTAAAAGTTTACAGGGATATGATTCCTCCTCGCAACCTTTTTCAACCGAAGAATATCATGACAAGGTGAAAAGCATCGATGTCACGTTTGGGAAGATAGAAAGCTTAGGCCGTCAAAAAAATACATGAAAGAAATTATTCATCTTATTTGATCTATCTTATTAAAGTTTTTTTGAGGTAAAACATAGCATTAATGTTATGCATGTTGAGAAAAACATATGCGACAGTTTGATTGGAGCTTTGTTAGATATAAAAGGAAATATGAAAGATGGATTGCATACAAGATTGAATTTAATATCCATGAGAATAAATTTGGAGTTTTCTCCCACTGTGAAAGAAAAAAAAAGAACATATTTACCTCTGGTTAGTCACATGTTATGCAAGAGTGAAAATATGAATTTTTGTAAATGTCTGCATGGTGTTAGAGTGCATAGTGGATATTCTTCAAATGTGAAAAGGTTGGTATCATTAAAGGATTTCAAGTTAACAGACATGAAATATCATGACTGTCATGTATTGATGCAATGACTACTACTGGTTGCACTGCATGACATACTGTCGATATCTATCACAAAGACTATCATTAAGCTGTGTTACTTTTTCAATTCCATTTTCAGAAAATTCTTGGTTCTAAATTTGTTAAATGCATTGGAGAATGATTTTTTCATTATACTCTATCAACTAGAGATGTATTTTCCACCATCATTTTTTGATATAATGGTTAATCTGGTGATTCATTTGGTGCGAGAGATAAAGTTATGTGGGCCTATATATTTACGTGGGATATATCCTTTTGAATGATATATGGAAATCCTGAAGGGATGTGTTAAAAATATGGATTGAATAGAAGCCTATATTGTTCAAAAATATATATTGGAGGTGGTGTTTGGGTTCTGTAATGACTACTTGCATAAAGTGGAGCACATTGGTCTCCCTATATCTCAGTATCTGTCAGTCAATAGTGAAGGTAAGGTGGTTTGTAAATTAAAAGTAAAATTAATTGCATGCAATATAGTGATGAAAACACATTTACACAATTTAAATGACAAAAGTGAAGTTCAACCACATATATCATCACATGCTACAGGGATAAAGGTACGATATCCGAAAAGAAATGAAAAGTGGTTAATGAATGAGCATAAAAATACATTTGTTTCATGATTTAAGGATAAAGTATACACTTAATCATCTGCATCATAAACCTCGAACTAGAGGACCATGTGTTAATGTGATCACATGGCCGGGTTTTAACATTAATGATTACACATTTTATATAAAAAATCAGGACAACAAGAGTACTATTTGAAATAATGGAGTAATGGTCATCGCTGAAGCAATGAAAATTTCAAGTGAAAAAGATAAAAACCCAATTTCAGTATCAATAACATGTTTTGGAGTTATTGAGGATATATGAAAAATTGATTACACTAAATTTCGAGCACATGTGTTTAAGTGTAATTGAGTTGATAGTAATAGTGGTGTGAAACATGATGATTATGGATTTACACTTGTTGATTTGAAAAGACGCAATTATAAAGAGGAACCATTTATCATGTCGATGTATGTGAAGTAGATATTGAAGGGGTTCTAAGGGTAATTTAATGATTAAACAATAAAAGAAACCCATGAAACTAGGAACTCCATGCATAAAGAATATGAAACTATGCTACTATAAAACGAGGAATTGCGTGCGTGTCTTACACTGTAGCACTGCTGCTGAGATATTTGACTGTATGGGTTTGATGAAGGTCATTAAAGGGAACCCATTTTACTCCCCTATCCATGACATATCCATGGGTTGCGTTGAATCTCTCGATGCTTGAGTAGGATCCACCTATCTCCCATGGCATGTTAGTGCCTCATGATGGTAAAGGGAGGAAGATGACGTGAGCTACAGGCATGAGAGTATCAATAACAGGCAAGGTAGGCTCAAACAATCATTGTCTTAAGGTGATCACCTTCTTATATAACCATAGTGATATACATGCATTAACTCATACATTTTAATGTACGTGTTAATATTATTTCCAACCTATGAACTCATTGCATGAATGCACCACTACCCCCATGTGTCTCATAGGATGAAACACTGGATATTGATGATAATCTACATGGAAGATCACTTAAACTTGAATGCAATGTAAATATAGTGGTTGTGATATCATATCATTATAGCTAATGATATGCCTTAATCATATGATATGATTGGCAGTATGTAGTGTCATGTTATCTTATAACACGCGTTATGACACACCTATATCATTTCATATGATATAGCCTAGAATCATCACATGCATGTAGGCTTTAAGGCATATATCCTCTAATCTTCCACTTGTACTAAAGCCTCATAGACTCGGTGTCATTTCATCTTATATTGTATCATATATAATAACTCATGAGACCATATCCAAAAATTATTCTGGATATCTCCCAAAAACACTTTTAGAAAATTATCATCAACTCCACCTTATATCACATCATACACAATACCTTGTGAAACTCATTAAAAAATATTTTGTATAAAATCTAAAACACTTTCAAAATAGCTCTATGAGTTAAACTCGATCCTCATTCAGTCAACCTCAAAGTGACCCACATGATTTTGAGCATTGACAACAAATAGATCACGAGATCTATAAATGCAAGGAGTAAAACATCAATGTTACTCAAGCTATAAAGGGGTATACCATGATCTCCATCAAACACATGAATCTATATACCAATGTCCACTAGATGCATCATATACAATCATGCATTCTCATATGAACCATTTGTCCAAGACATCAAGTGACCATGGGACATGAAGTATGTCAATTCAATACAACAAAATCATTAATTCTATATTATTCAAGTATAGACTGACCAAGTTGATGAATATATCACATGTCACTCACCATTAAGGATGATCACATCACATGTCCATCACCTGAACAGATAAACACATCATATTTACTATCTAGGTGTGATTAAACACTTCCTTAGTCTATATCAATCGAGGGACCAGATGTAATACTCATCATATGAGAGGAAAAGTACCATCTTTATTAATATCCAACCAACAACATAACCAACAACATATCCAACCACCCCCTGATTAACTAAGCCTAAAGGATTACGTAGGAAAGGTATCGAAGTATGAATATTCTCATGTTAGGTATATCACTAACCTCAGGTAATGAGGACTCCAAATATGATCCATGCACCTCTAATATACCAAAGACATAATGTATTGTTGGGACCCAAGACACCCTAAGAGGGGGTGGGTGAATCAAGGTGTTTCCCAATTAAACATATCCCCTCTTACTCAATTATCTTCATTCACAACTAGAAAAAAGGATATTTCCATGGTTCAAAATTGTGGAAATAGGATCCAAAACCATGGCCCTAGGCTACGACCATGGTTTTGCCCAATCGTGGGTGTTATCGTCGTGGCAGTAGGGTCTGACCTATTGCCACAGTTTTAACCATGGCTATAGGTGGCCTATTGCCATGGTTTTGAAAACTGTGGCAATAGGTGTCTTCGTTGTCAACTGTGGTAGTTGACCTATGGCCACAGTTTGAACCATGGAAATAGGGACCTATTGCCACGGTTTTAACCATGACAATAGCCTAAAAATAATGTGTACCTAGCTGGATTTGATCCCAACACCTTCCCTTCATGTTCCAGCGCACTAACCACTACACCACCAAGGCTTTTGTGTATATATCTATATAATATGTTATATATATTATTAAAAATCGTGGCAATATCCTAAAAACTGTGTCAATGGTTCTTCCCGCCATTGTTTTGGCGGGAAATTTTTTCTCCCGCGCAAGGGTGGGAGACCTATAGCCACGGTTTTCAAAATCGTGGCTATAGCCCTTCGAAAAAAATCCCTATAGCCATGGTTTTGAAAACCATGGCTATAGGCCACATAAGCGTGGCTATAGGTGTGGGATATAGCCATGATTTTGAAAACCGTGGCTATAGCCCATGAAAAAAAGACCTATAGCCACGGTTTTAAAACCGTGGCTATAGGCCACATAACCGTGGTCGTAGCCACCTATAGCCACAGTTTTAAAACCATGGCTATAGGTTCATGGCCATAGCCTATTTTTCTAGTAGTGATTTAGGATCATATTCTCATTTTATTAGATTTTTCCAGGTACGTTTCTCTCTAAGTTTTTCATTTGAGTCTTGGTGGTCGAGTCTCGTTCGAAGATGGAGAGGCTTTGTTGGAGAAAATGACCTAAAGTTCAAGGATGTATGCTCCTTTGAGTTAATGGATTCAGGGTATAAATGGGGCTAAGTGTTAATATGGGTTATTGGTAAGTTGAGAAGCTTTAAAGGGGGTTCAGGTTGTTTAAAAGGATTTAGGATGAAAACTCAACTGTATAACATTTACATGCCATGTAAAGGGATTATATGTCATGTAATTGTTTGAGGGTTTTAATAAAATAAATCCAAAGCGATGAGTTTTTCAGTGTATTCCATTAAAAAAAATTACATGATGTGTAATCACATTACACAAAGTGTAAATACCCAACCTATAGTTTTAAATATGCTATGCATATGAAATTCATTCTATTTCACCGAATCTCCTCTCCTCTTGACCCCAGGGCATTCACCAGGTGATTTTGGAGTGCCAACCTTCCTTCTGGACGTTATGTTTGTGTGAGAAATCCCTAGTAAGTTCTTTTGGTTAGGTTTTTTCCTTCTCTCCTTTCATTCTAAAACCGTTGTGTTGAAATCCTATGACCAATTACATTATTGGTTTTGATCTTGATCAGTTTTGATCTAGTAACCACTTTTCAATCATATACACCTTCTTCCTCATGGGAGTTGGACATTGGAAGCATTGTTGGATCATTGATTAAATGTAGGGGTCTAAATATTAACCCTATGGTTTGATAATTGTCAAGTTTATACAATGTCGTGATCACACCATCGTTGCGTGCACCCAAATTAATTAAACAATTGAATGAGATTATTCTTTGATTTCCTTTGGTTTCAAATGGATTTGTAATTGGATAATGTCTTAAAGTATGTTTAGCATGAAATGTGACCTAGAGTGATTTCTTGTTATAAAATCCATAAACTGTGGCTTATTACTTATTTATATAATTGTTAATCAATTGTGAATTAAATTGCAAGTGGCATATGAAAGAATAATGGTAATTCACATAATTAACCATTGAGATATATGATGTGATATTGTGATATCCATGTTGTATAGTGGGAATTGTGTTCCATGATGAGATACTTATATAATGGGTTAGGCCCAAGCACTTGTACATGTATATGTTGTAATGATGATAGTGAGCGGGATCAGCCTAGTCCATGCTGTAATGCTTATAGAGAGCTGGTTATGCCCAATCCCATGTTGTAATGCTTATAGGACTTTGTCCTAGAAATGTTGTGATGCTTATAGGGCTTTAACCTGGATTTATTGTTGTGATGATACCATGGTTATATGGTGGTGGTTAGCATGGCCGTAAGACATTCTTAGAGATATTCTGGAATAGTGTTGAAGTAGGTTATTTAACCTTGGTTATATGGTTGTGGTTGACATGGTCATAAAACATGCTAAGAGAAATTCCGATACAAAGTTGAAGTAGGTTATGGTTGTATTTTATTAATTGTTGAATTAATTAATATAGATTTTTATCGCTTTGTTGCATACACTTATTATCAGACTAGTTTTGTTTAGATACGGTGGTGTCGACCTAATGAGTTATACTCACACCCTTTTTGGGCTACCATTTAGCACCTGAGCAGATTTCATGGATGCAGGTTTGGACAAGGGAAAATGACCTTGTTATTGATTTCTTGTTTGATGTTGGGCTGAAGTTTGGAGATGAGACCGACGTGGGGTTTGGAACCCAGGACTTTGAGTATTTATTTGAGTCTACTAGTCTTTTCTTTTATTGTTCTAGCATGTCATTTAGTTACATTCCAGCACGTCATTACATTGTTCATTATCTACTTATTGGATTATTTAGTTAGATTTTATTATTGTCTTTCGCAATGTCTTTACTCTAATTATTTCCATTTATTTATGAATTGTTTCTACTACTATTACACTTCATACCAAGTGGTATAGTCTTCACACTATACTATTCACACCCTCGCTGCTAGTCGGTAGCCTTTGGCGTATAGGGAGGTCTGCTTGAGGTCCCATAACCAACCCTTTTTGGCCACACGAAAGAGTGCCAGATTGGAAGACGTTACAAGAAGGAACTATGTTTAGACTATTTAGTGATTAATATTTTCACACAACCTCAAAAAACCTTAAGAGAAAGTGAAGTAAAATTAAAGTATACAAGGACTCAAGGATTTTATTAGTTTACTACAAAGGGATAATATAAATATCACACATTGAAGATGTGTGGATATTCCAGGAGGTAATGCTACTCACTACTGTATTACACATATTTTGGAAAGTTACACCAATGATCATAAGGACACTCCCTCTTCTACCCCTATGATCACTACTTCGATGAAGGTCTTCTAAGTTTGGTCACTCCTCCCCCAATTCACACTTCCATTTCTTCTCCTTCATGCACTACTCCAGGATGAACTTAAATAGTTTATAGATATGTGGATGACGCACAACTGTCGCGGGGTGTGGAAAAAACAATTATTTACTAAGTTAAAATATAGTATAGAGGTTAACCTAGGTTGTCTCCAGAGAGGAGCACTCAACAATCAAGTTTGTTACTTTAATATTAGATAATGAAGTTGGGTGGTTTTTGATATTGTTTGGTTTTGAAAACAAAGCAACGAAAGTAAAGATAGAAATAAAGTGAAATATTCAAAATAAATTAACAAAACATGTGATTAAAATATTGAAAGGAATTGAGTGATCAGGTTGGGGTTGGTTTTTCAATTGTAATGTTATCATAGTTCCAATTTTATTCAATCATCTTCTGCTAAGTCAGTTTAAGTGATATTTCACGATCGCTTCCTATCATTCCCTTGGTAAATGGTGACAGTGTGATTAAACCTTACCAATATCTTAGCTTGGTCTAATCTCTTTCATATGTGTTAAACAGATGTATTGAATACCCTCAATTGAGTTAGGCAATTCCCGATCGGGTCTTGTTTATCCCAAACAATTAAGAATATTCAATACCCCTGCCACACGTACTGACGATCACCAAGTACTTCACTACTAAGCCCTCATCTATTCCATCGTATATAGACCAGAACCTAGTGGAGGGATATTATGAACATTTACCAAAGCAATAATAACAACAAAATATTAAATCAAATACAATCGCATAAGATAATAAAACCGTTTATTAGAATTTGAAACCAACATCACAGAAGAGAGAGAGTTTTTATTCAATCAAATGCAAGAACTCAAACATTACAAAAGATAAAACCTTACCTCCCACAATCACCTCATAATTTTACCACACCATGGTAAGGGTATTTGAGAATGATGAGGAAGATTAAGACATTACAAAAATAAGAAGAAGAAATGAGTGAAAAGAAATAACAAAATTTTCCCCTCTAGAATATGTTCTCTAGAATGATAGCTTCGGTTATTCCCCCTCCTAGCCGAATGAGGCCGAGGTCCCTTATTATAGGAGGTGAGTAATGGAGTTGGACATCCACCTACAAATTTTGAATGCATTTGGAGTCGTGTGGAAGGATTTATGGCCACCTAAATGGAAGATACTTTTCCTGGCCGCCAAACACTATTCCACCAACCCTTCTTTGACCATTTCATTGGCAGCCTTAATGAATGAATTTATTCCAGATATTTTTTGATCCTCTGACCCTTATAGTAATATTTATAAACCATCTAGAATCACTGTATTTAAAGGTCGGTTGGCCGAGATATGATTCTTTGAATGAGTCATGGTCCATTCTGCCGACCAGAATAACTTTGCACATTGACCGATTTGTTTTGGCCTGTTGAAGTTCTAATTGGAACTTGGTTCAGAATAATAATTTTTATAAAACAAACCATTTAATCCTTAAAAAAGGAATCAGGTTAATTGGATACAAAATGTAGTAGTTATGCTCGAAATACAGAAGCATCATAAATCTGTTTAATGTCCATAATTAACCACTTTGCACATTTAAGCTCAAAACTCACAAAAAGTCATAAAATGATGCAAATAAGATAAAATTGATTAATGGGAAGGGATTAAATCATTTAAAAACATATGTATAAATATGAAAATATGAGCTCTGTCAATTCCCCCACACTTAGCACTTGGACACCGGGACAAGTAAACACCGATATTAAATCAAAGCAAATTTTAAAACACATATCCTTGAGATCCAACAATTTATCACCAAGAAACAAAAGATATCATGCCTCATAAACAACCATTATTACAAGTTATTAATTCAGTTCAAAATATATTTCCTCTTCATTTATTCTCCCATGTACACAAAACACTTACCTAACATGCATTTTTTTCTCATCACACAAATATCAATTTTCAACAATGTCTTTCTCATCTAATACTCATGCGAGGGTCACCATAGGCTTGAAAAATTTCTACATCTCCACCTGATGTGAGTCAAGGACATATGTTTATCATGAGGAATTTATAGGGTTGTTCTTTGGATTTTGGTTGGTAGGATTTAGATGTGAAAAATTCTGTGACTGAATAAGGAGTGCTTAGCTCTTTTTGAAGAAAAATTGCATTATTCTAATTTTTACTCAAATATGGTCTTCTCCTCACTCCTCTTAGTAGTAAATCAGCTTCATCAGCATGAAAAATCAGTGAAATTTCACACCATTCATCATTTCAGTAGAAAAAGTATCAGTCATCTCAAACAAGATTTTTCTTGAAATCTCCAGATAGACACAACTTTCTTTCTCTATTGGAAGCTCCAGAAAGACATAGCTTCACGTATCATAAAAGCTCCAGAAAAGGCATGGCTTCTCATACAAAATGATATATATTTTTTTCAGCCACAAGCACATCTCTTCAACTTTTTATTTTCCACCCAAAGTATCTTAAAATGAGGTAACACAACACAAGTCAACCTCCTCCCACACTTAAGTTCAACTAGATTATGCAATTTCACTTTAAGAGCATGTTGGATAGGGAAAATTGGCTTATGATGTGGCTAACCTAGCAGACTGTTCATGGCTTCTATGGGCTAAAAGGATTAAATATATAAGTTGGGCCATTATGAAAAGGATTATCTTGAAAAGGGGGCTTTAAAATCAAAGAAATGCCTCAATCATTTAAAACATATGCACCTCAAACCCTCAAGTTTTAACAGGAATAAATCAAATTCTGGTTAAATCAAGTATGGTATGGTTCTCTCAAGAAGTGAGGTGAATGAAAAGAGTATGAAAAATAGGTTTATAATCCTCACATGAAAGTGATTTCAAATAGAAGGATAGTGAGATGTGGCATGAGATTCAAAATTCGGAGTACTTTTCATGAAATTCATAAGGAATTGAACTAGAAACAAAGTCATTTTCAGCATTCATTTAAGCTCAGTTTCATGGAATAAATTGTTTCACCCAAGGAAATGGGTTTTAAAAATAGCAATGAGAATCATTATAGCTCAATAGTTTTAGGAAACACACAAAAATTTGAAAAACACACAATTTTTTTTGAAACAAATAATTGAAAATACTAAAATACAAATGTTCCCTCCCCCGCAATTAAATGATATAGTGTCCACAATGCATTCAATTTGATTTAACATGTACAAATATTTTTAATTGAATCATAACAATCAATAAAGTGTAAAGGAAAGTTAAAACCTGACTTATTGGTAGTGCAATGTTGAGTTAATCTCCTAAGTGCTACACATATAAAAACCTACAAACAAAGGTATATAATAAAAACATAATAAATTTATTGAAAGTAAAGAAAATAGAAATAGAATGGGAGTAGAATGATAGATCTTGGTTTTATCCCCCAAGTGGGCCCTGGGTTTTGACTGCCTCCAGATGGGTAGTTTCAGTTGGTTATCCCCAATCTGATGGTGGGTGAAGTTTCTTTAATATGAACCACAAAAACTTCTTCTTTCCATCTTGAACTTCTTCCTTTTTGTTGAGGACTACATGGATATGGTACACCAAATCCACCCCCATGAAAATGATATGCATCTTGTATGGTGGGGTTAGGATAAAGAACGAGTCCTCCTCTTTATTAGTTTCCAATTTCACAACTTCTTCTTCGTTCTCCAGTGGGTTTTTCAAGGTATTATGCATCAAAATAATAATCAAATGGAAAATTGGAGAGTAATTCAATTTGAATAAAATTAAAGCATGATGAATCAAAATCAAATTCTTCCCTTTCAAAGTAAGAATCTTGTGTCTATTTTTCCTCATGGAAATACACTTTTATCTCATCTTGAAATTACTCTAATAAGCATTCATCTAGTTTAGGGAGATCCATATGTTCTTCTTCAGGTGTATCTTCTTCTTTTTCCTCATCCACCAAGGCAATAAATTTGTTGTCCAAACCTGAAAATTTCAAGCAAGGGAAGGTGATACTCAATTCAGATTCTATATAATCAGAATGAAAAGAGTTAAGAAAAAGATTATCTCCCTTAAGTAGCTTGACTTAAATTGCTTCTTCAGTATGAGGTTCCTCTTGTAGTTGAATTTCACAAGATAGAGGTAGGTAGTCAGGCTCCTCCATCTTTTCTTCCACCGCTTTGGTGGTGTCTTCCTTCACTGGTTCTGGATCTTCTACTTTGTAAGGTATATGTGGATCAAGTAGTTCTTCACACTAATTAAAAAATTAATCTAGATCTTTTTTCTCTCCCACATGTAGCTCAATAGGTAATTCTTCCTTCTTTTCCTCCTCGGGTTCATTCATAGGTTCTGGTTTTTCCATCATTGCATGGACATATTCAAATGCAAGTTCTACTTTGTTCTCTAGTTTTGCTATGTCATTTTTAAGTTCTTGCATCTGAACTATATCATAACCAGCCTCATCTAATTTTTCTAAATGTGGGTAGTTTTTATATGAATTAAAGAAATAATCATTTGAAAACATCATGTAAAAATATTTTTTTTATGTTTTTTTTGAAAAGTGTAAAATATTTATAATGAGATTGTGGCACTACATCCCCAGAAACGGTGCCAAGTTTGACGCACACCTGTCATGGGGTGTGGAAAAAACAATTATTTACTAAGTTAAAATATAGTATAGAGGTTAACATAGATTGTCTCCATAGATTAGCACTCAACAATCAAGTTTGTCACTTTAATATTAGATAATGAAGTTGGGTGGTTTTTGATATTGTTTGGTTTTGAAAACAAAGAAACGAAAGTAAAGATAGAAACAAAGTGAAATATTCAAAATAAATTAACAAAACATGTGATTAAAAATATTGAAAGGAATTTAGTGATCAAGTTGGGGTTGGTTTTTCAATTGTAATGTTATTATAGTTCCAATTTTATTCAATCATCTTCTGCTAAGTCGGTTTAAGTGATATTTCACGATAGCTTCCTATCACTCCCTTGGTAAATGGTGACGGTGAGAGTAAACCTTACCAATATATTAGCTTGGTCTAATATCTTTCATATGTGTTAAATAGATGTATCTAATACCCTCAATTGAGTTAGGCAATTCCCGATCGGGTCTTGTTTATCCCAAACAATTAAGAATATTCAATACCCCTGCCACACATACTGACGATCGCCAAGTACTTCACCACTAAGCCATCATCTATTCCATCATATATAGACCATAACATAGTGGAGGGATACTATGAACATTTACCAAAGCAATAATAACAACAAAATATTAAATCAAATACAATCACATAAGATAATAAAACTGTTTATTAGAATTTGAAACCAACATCGCAGAAGAGAGAGAGTTTTTATTCAATCAAATGCAAGAACTCAAACATTACAAAAGATAAAACCTTCCATCCCACAATCACCTCATAAGTTTACCCCACCATGGTAAGGGTATTTGAGAATGATGAGGAAGATGAAGGCATTACAAAAATAAGAAGAAGAAATGAGTGAAAAGAAAGAACAAAATTTTCCCCTCCAGAATATGTTCTCCAGAATGATAGCTTCGGTTATGCCTCCTAATGGACGAATGAATCCTAGGTCCCTTCTTATAGGAGGTTAGTAATGGAGTTTTCCATCCACCCACGAAGTTTGAATGAATTTGGAGCTGTGTGGAAGGAGTTATGACCGCCTAAATGGAAGAGACTTTTCCTGGCTGTCAAACACTATTCCACCAACCCTTCTTTGACCATTTCATTGGAGACCTTGATGAATGAATTTATTCCTGATATTTTTAGATCCTATGACCCTTCTAGTAATATTTCGAAACCATCTGGAATCGCTGCATTTGGAGGTCGGTTGGATGAGATATGATTCTTTGAATGAGTCATGGTCCATTCTGTCGGCCAGAATAACTTTGCACATTGACCGATTTGTTTTGGCCTGTTGGAGTTCTAATTGGAACTTGGTTCAGAAGAATAATTTGTATAAAAAAACATTTCATCCTAAAAAAGGAATTAGGTTAAATAGATACAAAATTTAGTAGTTATGATCGAAATATAGAAGCATCATAAATCTGTTTAATGTCCATAATTAACCGCTTTTCACATTTAAGCTCAAAACTCACCAAAAGTCATAAAATGATGAAAATAAGATAAAATTGATTAATGGGAAGGGATTAAATCATTTAAAAACATATGTATAAATATGAAAATATGATCTCTGTCAGTGGACCTCTCCATGATAGGTGTGGTAAACACATCTTATTGCATCATTAACTCCAGATGGATACACTATTATCCTCCTCGTTTATTGCCCCTCTATTCTTTAAATCCAGATGATATCAACACCTTAGTATGAGGGTTGAGTTTCCTTTATATTTCAGTTCAACAACAAAAATACTCTTTCCACCTAATAAGAACAATTCAGTTTTATAATTATTTTATTATTCTCTTCTTCAACAACCAGATATAGTAGTGGAACATTTCTTTTTTTTGAGCATTCTTCTTTAACAGAACCGTATATGATCGATGGTATTCTCTCCCAATTTTAATTCTTCTTCTTCTTATATCAAACTAAATATGGAGATATTCTCCTTTTTCTCCTTCCATTTATGTACATATATTCAGAGAATAATGATGTTGTCTCTCCATGATATTCTTTTTAGATATTCAATAGTAGCATATCCACTCTTATTTAATTCCCCAAAATCACTATGATCTCCACAAATCTCATGGTCTCATTCCTTCCATAAATCCCACAGGTTTTACTTAACTTGAATTTAACTACATTATTAATTATATTTTATAATTAATAATTTACACTGTGATGTGGAACTCTTCTTGCAGTGCATAACAAACTCATCTTTAATCTTTAGAACCAAAAAGAAGTAGAATGAATCATGATAACAACCACAATCATGATGCATGAAAATTGAAGAGGATAACAAGCATAACTTGATTTAAAAGGAATAACATTATGAAAAATTCCTTGTTTTGCCTTCTAATATCCAGATTTAATTAAGATATTAACCTTATGAATCTCCGTTTTAACCTTATGAAGTATTCCTTGGGATATCTTCTGATCACTAAATTTTTTAAAGGCATAAACCTTATGAAGATTAGATTCCACCTTAAAAAGTCTGAGGCCCACCTTACAAAGTCAAATCCTCACTTTATAAAGTATAATGAATCACTTTACATGACCATGATTTCATGTTATGAAGTCTCAGTCTTCACCTTATGAACTCTAACATTCACCTTATAGAGACCACTCTACCACTTTATGATCATAGGGTGACTCCTCCATGCTTTTACCAAAATAAAAATCATATGTGTAAAAAGTAAATTATGTTGTACATCTCACTATCTTAGGTAGTTTTAATGATCACAATCACCAAATTATGTTTTTAACACTTTCATTTTACGTATTTCAGTGTTTTTATTTTAGAAAATTTATTATGAAGGTATTAGACCAAGAAAAAGGCTCAAGAGGAGCATGGAGAGTGTTTTTAAAGTCCTCCACCTATACATTGGCTACCCAATGGGATACCACCAGATGTCCAGTTACACCCACCGACTATCTGATGGTGTCCAGAATACCAAAAAAGTTAGTCATTATAGTGGGACTTGTATGACTTAATTTGACCCCCAATGACTCTTTAGGCCCCTAAGAGGTTTTAGAATGACCCTAAATCCATTGTAGGTTATAAATACATCCCCAAGGGTGCTTGAAAGAATATGGTTACTTGTAGATTCATTTTATATCTCACTACCCTTCCTTTCTCACTTTCTAAATATCTCTTATACTCTTGTCTCTCTCTCTCCCACTCTCTTCTTGTTCAATATTACCATGAGGATCATGAGTGTGCTTCATTGGGCTTGTATAAAACAAGTCCCTTCTTTTTTATTTTTCCCAGGTGCTCACTACCATTGAGTGTGAGGGGGTTGGTGCACCCTACCTTTAAAGTGTGAGGTATTTGGGTTTCTAGCCATAACCAATAGCCATGTATTAATGTTTCTTACAACAAAATATAAAAATCAAGGGTCTTTCCTCTTATAACAAGATGCTTGTCTACTGGTAAATACAAGGGTTTAAACCAAAACCACTCAAGGATATTGGGGGGATGAGACATAGGGATCCATTAATGGATTATTACCGAAATCCTTTATCAAATTGCACCATGTCATTTATTTATATTTCTTCTATGTTAACTCATTTATTTATATTTATTATGCTTTTAATTATTTATATTGTGCTTAACTCTCTCAATTTTATTTTATCACTCTAATTTTTTTAAATACATCTATTCTAAGTTTTAATTTCTAAAAAGTTATTAAAAGGAAATTCGCCCCACTTCTTGCTATCCTTACTCAGACAAAAAATTGGTATCAGAGCCAACATTGATTTCAAAACCTTATCCAATTTCAAGGAACAATCAATTAAAGATAGACTCTACCTAAAATGTCTAATGTGCTTCAGAAGGATACTCAATGGGTAGAGCTCTATACTTTGATGGATCGGGCTAGAATTATTAGAAAACTAGAATGCCTACTTTTCTTAGATGCACAAGATATCTTGTTTGGATAATATTTTTGCATATATATATATCCCCACTCAAGAAAAAGAATAAAAATAGAACCCGATGATATAACTACTTTTAAGATTGATGGAAAATCCATGAATGCTCTACATTATGGGTTGGATATGAATGAATTTAATAGAATTTTTATGTGTAAAACTTCTCATGAAATTTGGAAATTATTAGAATTTACGCATGGAGGTTTCAATAAAGTAAAGGATATTGGGCTTGATATGTATCTTCAATATTTTGAAAGATTTAGTATGCATCCTAATGATTCTATAACTGAATTTTTACTCATTTCACTGATATTTTTAATAGAAGGAAGTCTTTAGGTGATGTTATTTCAATGGAGATACTTATGAAGAAGATACTCTGGGTATTTTCTCATTCTTTATCACATAAAGTAAGAATAATACAAGAAGAAAATGACATAAAAAAATTACCAATTAAAGATATCATAGGGTCTCTCACGACCTATGAGATTATAATGAAGAGGCAAGTCAAGAAGGAAGCTAAAGAGGTCAAGTAGAATAAGACCATTTCCTTAAAATACAAAAATTATGACTCTTCTGAAAGTGAAGAGGTGATTTCTCATATTTCTAAGAAGATGAAATAAGGATTTAAAGGTGCAAACTTGGAGTTCTAGCAATGAATCCCTCTCCTCATCAGACTCAAGTGATGGAAGCGTTAAGTGTCTCATGGATGACATTGAAGCGAGTCAAGAGGTAAATTTTTCCACTTCTTCTTGCTCTTATATCCATTTAAATGATAAATATATAAGATATGATAGAGATAAATTACAAGAAGGATTTTGTGAGATTACAATAAAATTAAAAGAACTCAAAAATAAATACAATCATGTTGTTTTTAAAAAGATCAAATTATCAAAGAAAATGAGAAATTAAAGGAGAATAATGAAAAGACAAATGTTTTTATCTCAAAAAATGATGAAGATAAATATATAAGATTCAATTTATTATTGAAGGAAAATTAAAGTTTTAAAAATTAATAAAATAAAGTTAAAAATAAAAGGGTTTGTTTAAAGGACCAACCCAATGTTGAAAAATTAGAAAATACACTTAAGGCGCATAAGGAATCTCATTTTAAATTCACCTAAGGTGAGTAGAATTTAAATTTGATTTTGAGTTCCCAATGACATAGGAAAGGTGATTACATGATTGGTTATTTTAATCAAGTAAGAAACACTAAAAATTACAAAAAAATAACACTTTTTAAAAGGTAGGTATCAATATAAATTTTTCAATTATTGTTGAAAGATTGGACACGTTATTTTTTAGTGAAACCCAAATATATTCATCTTTATTAAAATGTTTATTCTAATTTTTTTCAAAGCAATTATAGGTTCCAAAATCTCTTTTGGATAACATTTTTGGACCCAAATTTTGGGTACCAAAATTTTTATTCTCTTAATTATTTTTTGGAAAAAATGTCTCAAGAGAAATTCCTGAGGAGATACATAGTACATGAATAGAGGGACCTTGAGGAATACGTGTGGTGACTACACTAATTTCAATCACCTTGAGGAGATTTATGGTGTACATGTCAACTTTGGTGACAAATCAAGGAGTGAGATCATCGGTATAGGTACCATTGGATTTTCAAACTCCCATCTTATTAAAAATGTTTTATATGTTAAAGGCTTGAAGAATAATTTTCTTAGCATTAGTAAATTGTGTGATAGTTGTTTTAAAGTTCCATTTGAAAATATTTTGATTTTTTTTATTCTCATGGAAAATTTTTATTTTACACTTCTATATTTCGAAATGTTTATGTTATTGAATTAAAATACCTTGAAATCCAAAATGTTAAATATTTGAGTGCACATGATAGTGATCCATGGATATGGAATATCCACCTTGGTCATTATAGCACACACTCACTTGTGAAACTTAATTAGAAACATCTAGTACGAGATTTACCAAAATTTCATTTTCAAAATGATATTGTGTGTGAGCCTTTAAAACTTGGTAAGAAACACAAATCCTATTTTAAATCTAAAAAATAAGTATCAACCTATAATTCTCATGATCTTATACACCTAGATCTTTTTTGACTGACCCAAGTGGAAAGTATAAGAGGTAAATTTTACAATTTTGTAATTATTGATGATTATAAAAATTCACTTGGGATTATTTATTGGAACATAAAATTGATACTTGTAAATTATTCACTAAATATACCAATAAAGCTAAAAATAAAAAGGGTATACGATCTTTTACCTATATAGTGATCATGAGTGAGAGTTTGAAAATAAGTATTTTGATGTTTTTTGTGTTTCACAATGTTATCACTGATAAAACACATTTTTTTGAATATTTTATTGATAATAAATGACAAAATTTCCACACATTATGTTAAATATGTTTATTTATAAAATATTTGGGATTAGATCATTCATTTGAAAAATTTGATGAAAATTCTAGTTTTACCCTTTAAAAATTTACTGTAGTATTTTGAACATAAATAATTTTATTTGAATTATTTGAACTTAATATTTTGTAAATGTGTTAATAACTTAATTTTATACAACTTTTATTCGGGACATTTGAGTTAAATCATGCATTTGTTTAATGCAAATGGGCCATGAAGTCAAAGTTGGGCTGGACTCACCATATTGGACATTGGTTCTATATTTAGGCCACAACTTATTCATCTATGCTTGTATTAGGCCCAAATTTTGAGAGGAGCTTTAGGAATAATTTTATCACAAATAATCCTTATGTAAGGACAACTGATTCACGTGTTTTGGTGGCCAAACATGCAGTGCAAGTTGGATTAATTTATTTAGCCGAATTTCCCCACTCACACTTGAAATCTATTTAAACTTAGCCTCCCCTACACTCTATAAATTAGTGTTTTTCTCATTTAGAGGGGTTGAGATGTGAATTAGGAGATTTAAGGAATAGTGGATTTTTTTCACTCAAATTCTCCAACCATTGTAAGAGGGGTAGCTCTTGAAGCAATGATCCCTTCATCAAAGCCTTCTTCTTTTTCTTCATGTTGTAATGTTTTCATTTTCATAATAAACTTATTTGTTATTATTTTATTTCTTCTATTTTCTTCTGTTTTGTTAAAATTTATTCTTCTATTAATATTCCTAATTATTTTGGAATCAAGAGTAGAAACAATATTGGGTTCTACCCTTTCTAAACCTTTGCACATGCAAAACGTTTCTACGATGACTACACCGCCCATGGAAGAGTAGTTCTTTTTAGTAATCGATCTACCTCTTACCTTATTCATTAATTTATTTTGAATAAATTAACTACAATAATTAAATTAATATGATCCATTAATTTAGATTTTAAATCAGAAGAAACTAAGTAAGCAATTTAACAATTAATAAAAAAACTCACGAGGTCGGGAATTTGTGTAAATTGTGAGAGTACGATCTTAATCGGTAATACAAGACCATAAGGGATAAATTTGTAGAATTAAAATATAATCCCTAAAATCAATTAATTATCATCTCTAGAGTGGATATGTGATCTAATTAACCACTGACCATAAGCTAAACTAAGAACATCAATCAAAGAAGGGTGATGCGATTGCATGTTCCGAAGCTAGCCAAGGGTTTAAGTAATTTCATCTTTGTGGTTAAGTTAACTCCCATAGGTTTTGAGGGTTAAAAAATTAGGGGATTATAATTAAGTGGATGTTAATTTAAATGATAATGATAAATAATTGACTAAATAGGTAAAGTTATATTGATTACGCATTTTAAAATATTTTCTAAAAAAATATCTTTTTATTGTGTTTTATTAATCAAGTTTCTTGTCAAAAATAAAAATAAAAAATAAAATAAAATCTTCTTAAAAAATACTTATTATTCTTTTATAAATGGTAAAAAACCCTCATAATTTTTAATTAGTGTTTTTATTATTATTTTATAATACATTTAAGAAGTTGTTTTAATTCACTTTCTCCTTTGAGAGACGACCATGGTCAGCCACTCCACTACACCCAAGTACCCAAAAAATCACACTTAATTTGAGAGAGACCAAGACAGTGCCTTTAAAATTAACATAATTTCCAGGAAGTAAAGTAATTATTTCAACCAATTATAGGTATTTATTTTATTTTACATTTTATTCTCTTCTTCTCTTCTTTCTTCCTTCTTTACCCAATTTGATTTTTTTTCTTATTTTTTTCTTCTTCTTCTTTTTAGACCATCAACTCAAAATTTTCATTTTTATTATGGTCCACTTTCATTATTTTTATTTTTATATGATTTATGAAATGAACTAATCCTAAGGATCTTTTAGATCTTGACCCTGAGATTGAACGTAGCCTTCAGGCTTGAATCCGACATTCTCAGTCTACGGGAAGTTTCAACATTCAACTAGTTAGTGAATTCATCCACTCCAAGAACATGCAAATTGGAAACACTTATAAGTACAACTTAAAACAAGAACCAATGGATAAAAACAATAACAATGAACTTAATAATACTATTCGAGAATTGGACACACTAGATATTAACTATCAACCAAATTGTACTGCATATCCAAATCTCGAATCGGACTTTGAACTAAAATCTAGGTTAATTCACCTTCTTCCAAAGTTTCATGGATTATCTAGTGAGGATTCGAACAAATATTTAAAAGAATTTAATGTGGTTTTCTCAAACCGTAAACCAAGAAATGTCTCTGAAGATCAAATAAAACTAAGGGCATTCCCATTTTCACTTGATGGAGCTATAAAAGACTGGATAAGTTATTTACAACCTAAAGATGTAACATGTTGGAATGATTTGAAACACCTTTTCTTGTAGAGATTTTTTCCAGCATCAAGGACCACTTCTATTCATAAGGAGATCTCAGGGATCAAGCAAGAACAAGGGGAGTTAATGTATGAGTACTGGGAGAAATTCAAGAAGTTGTGCGCAAGCTGCCTGCATCACCAAATCAGTGAGAAAATCCTCATCCAATACTTCTATGAAGGATTCACACATATGGAGAGAAGCATGATGGATGCCGAGACTAAAGGGGAATTGGTCGGCAAAACACCAACAGCTGCACGTGCATTGATTGATAAGATGACCCAAAAATCCCAACAATTTGGCGATCGAGGTACACCATATGTCAGGGGAGTACATCAGGTAAGTCCTTATTCTCTTGAAAGTCATTTAATTGATACCATGTTGGAAGAATTGACCACTATGATGAGATAAATTTATTTGGATCAAAATACATCCCAACCCACTCCTTCGAGGCCTTGTGGCATTTGCACTGAAAAAGACCACCCAACTGACTGTTTCCCCCAATTGAAAGAGACAAAGGATTTCACAACAATGTTTCCTAGGAAACCATATTACCAGTAACAAAAACTATATCCACAAAAGAATCTCGATTCCCTTGCACCAACATACAACCAAGGGTGGAAGGATCAATCAAACATGAGGTATTTCTCTGGACAACAATAAAGGTCCCCTTTTCAATAAAACTTCCAGCATCCTCCACCTTACCAGTAGGGTTTCCAATAACCCCAAAGGAGATTTGAAGCCCAAGAATCAACAATCCAACAACAAGGGAATCCACCACCCAAGGTATAATCTAACACTGATGAACTTTTGAAGCAAATTATTCTTAATCAACATAATGGGCTGAAGAGTCAAGGTTCAGAGCTGAGTGAGTTTAAGACACAAATGAGCCAGATTTCCACTACCCTCCATGAACTGGTAAGTAAGAACTCCAAAAATCTTCCTTCTCAACCTACTCTAAATCCCAATGGGAATGTTAGTGCCATCACATTGAGAAGCGAGAAGAAAATGAATGATACATTTGTATCTACCATTCCACCAGGATTCACCTCAACTCCAGAAAATCCCCATTCCACACCAACTATTGAGCAACCCAAGGAGAAAGATAAAGGTAAGAAAAAGATTGATGATATTCCTCATAAACCCCTTCATTTTCCAAATAGAGCTGTTCAAACCAAAAAGATTTCTAAAGTGGCGATGCAAAAAAGAAGTTTTAGATACATTAAAGTGTGTGGAGATAAACATCCCTTTACTTGAATCCATTAAAAAATACCAAGGTATGCCAAATTATTAAAATAACTTTGTACCAATTGAATAGGGATCAAGGGAAATGAGAGGATCAATCTTGGAAGGAATTTTCCAACACTCATTACACCAACTTTATAAATTCCAACAAAGTGAAAGGATCTAGGGACATTCACCATCCCATGCACCATAGGGGAGTTTCACTTCTCCGATGCTCTTTGTAATTTAGGAGCTTCCCTAAATGTAATGCCTCACTCTTTATTTTCTTCTTTATAGGTATGGTGATTTGAAGCCGACGAGAGTAGTGGTGTAGTTGGAAAATAGAGCTACAACATATCCAGTGGGAGTCATTGAGGATGTAATTTTCCAGGTAAGAGACATGATCTTTCTAGCATATTTATACATTCTTAACATGGAGGACATTCAGGTAAGTTCACGTGCTCCCATTATCTTAGGTAAGCCCTTCCTCAAAACTGTAAAAACTATCATAATTGTTCATGAGAGTACACTTTCCATGGAGTTTGGAGATGAAGTTGTGATATTTAATGTTATGGACTCCATGAAGTACCCCTTTGAGAACCATTTTGCTTTTTTTTATCTCCCATTTTGAACCATCAAGTAAAAACCCCATAGATTTTGATTATCCTATGCTTAGGGAGATTATGAGTATTGGTTCTAGTTTGATTTATAAGAGAACTTACACACCTATTTATAATGCACAAGACTCTCTTATATATTTGATTTTGAAATGGATTCATAATCTGATTTTGATCATGTTCACTCTGATTATAACATGGATGTTGAGTATGCTGATGGATTTGATGAATTATTCTCTATTTTTTATGATGTCTATTCTGATACTGATGTTATTTGCATGCATATTTCAGTTCCTTCACTATCTCCATCCATACATCACCCCCTTCATTGGAGCTCAAACCATTGCCACCAAATCTCAAATACTCATACTTGTCAAGTGGTGAGAGATTACCTGTTATAATTGATAATAATCTTCCTTTTGAACAGGAAGAAAAAAATAATTTTAGGGATAACATTAAGGCAATCAGGTGGACCTTGGCTGACATATCAGGTATTAGCCCCTCCATTTTCATGCATAGAATTATTTTGGAGGATGGGGCTAAGCTGGTTAGACAACCCCAAAGGAGATTGAACCCAAATATTCTGGAAGTTGTGAAAAAAGAGGTTTAAAATTTGCTCGAGGTAGGTATAATCTATCCCATTTTAGATTCCCAGTGGGCGAATCCTATTTAGGTTGTTCCTAAGAAAATCGGTGTTACTGTCGTTAAAAATGAGAAAGATGAGTTAGTTTCAATGAGGGTGCAAAATAGTTGGTGTGTGTATATTGGTTATAGGAAACTAAATCAAACCACTCGCAAGGACTATTTTCCCCTCCCATTTATTGATCAAATGCTTGAGATACTAGCTAGTAAAACACACTATTGTTTCTTAGATGGATTTTATGGATATTTTAAGGTTCCTATTACTCCATAGAATTAGGAGAAGACAACATTCACTTGTCCATTTGGTACATTTTTCTACCGAAGGATGCCATTTGGACTTTGAAATTCCCCAGGTACCTTCCAGAGATGCATGGAGAGTTTTTTTTTGATTTCATTGAGACCTGAATGGAGGTATTCATGGATGATTTTACAGCGTATGGTTCTTCATTTGATTATTGTATCTCTAGTTTGAGAAAGGTTTTGAATCATTTTATTGAGAATAATCTGGTCTTGAACTTTGAAAAGTGTCATTTCATGGCAAATCATGACATTATCTTAGGTAATGTAGTGTCAAAACATGGGATGGATGTTGATAGATCTAAGGTTGATATTATTTCACCCTTACCCTATCCTTCATGCATGCGTGATGTTAGATCTTTCTTAGAGCATGCAAGATTTTATCGGTGCTTCATCAAATATTTTAGTAAGATTAATCTTCCTATGTCATGATTACTTTAAAAGGATTATGATTTTGTGTTTGATGATTCTTGAAGGCTTCCTTTGATGAGATAAAACAATGTATTACCACTCTACCTATCATACAACCTCCACAGTGAGATCTTCCTTTTGAGCTTATGTGTGACACTTCCAACTTCACGATTGGAGTTGTCTTATCTCAGAGGGTGGAGGGACGTTCGCATGTGATTGCATATGAATCGAGGAAAATGGATTCATCCCAATCAAACTATACAAC
The DNA here is from genome assembly GCA_963277665.1 of Viscum album. Taxonomy (NCBI): domain Eukaryota; kingdom Viridiplantae; phylum Streptophyta; class Magnoliopsida; order Santalales; family Viscaceae; genus Viscum; species Viscum album. The sequence goes on along the minus strand of OY728125.1, from coordinate 1,554,672,078 downwards.
CATGGAAAAGGATTTTCTTACCATTATATTTTCTTTAGATAAATTCTGTTCATATTTATTGGGCTCTAAAGTAGTTTTTTTTTCTGACCATGCAGCCTTGAGGTACCTCTTGAAGAAGCTGAATACAAAGCACAGGATTATCTGATGAATGCTCATTCTTGAGGAATTTGATATTGAGATAAAGGACAAGAAGGGTTCAGAAAACATGGTGGCAGACCACATGAGTAGGATAACTCACACACTTGAGGATGACACCTTGGACCTTTGGGACACTTTCCCCGATGATCATCTTTATTCCATCTCAGGTACACATCCATGGTGTGCATATTTAGTTAACTACCTTATTACCTCTGAAATCCCAGCAAATTTAAAGAAACATCAAGTCCAAAAATTAAAAAGTGAGTCAATATTTTATGTTCGGGATGATCCATACCTCTAGGGCATGTGTAGTGACCAAGTTATTAGGAGGTGTGTTCCTGATCATGAGTTTGAGTATGTTCTGCATTTTTTCCATACACTTTAATGTGGAGGACACTTTGGACCCCAACAGATAGCTAGGAAAGTTTTAGACTCTGTATTATATTGGCCTAGCTTATTTCATGATACTCATATATTTTGTAAGTCATGCTCACATTGCCAACACATGGGAAACATTTCTAGGAGACATGAGATGCCTCAACAACCCATATTATTCTGTGAAATTTTTGATGTGTGGGGCATTGATTTTATGGGTCCTTTTCCAAGTTCTTTTGGTTTCTTGTACATTTTGGTTGTTGTTGATTAAGTGAGTAAATGGGTGGAGGCTAAGGCCACCAGGACTAATGATTATCATGTTATAGTGGACTTTGTCAAGGTGCAAATTTTTTTGTAGGTTTGGAGTATCAAAGGCCATCATCAGTGACCAAGGGATACACTTCTGCAATTGGAATTTGGATTCCCTCCTTTGGAAGTATGGGCTGACACACAAAACATCAACACCATACCACCCCCAAACAAATGGCCAGGCTAAGGTTTCTAATTGAGAGTTGAAACAAATTTTGGAGAAAACTGTGCAGCCGAATAAGATGGATTGGAGCAAGTGCTTGGATGATGCACTATGGGATTATAGGACAACATACAGTACACCCATTGATATGTCCCCATTTCAGATTGTTTTTGGGAAAGCGTGACATCTCCCCGTGGAAGTTGAGCATCGAGCTTATTGGGATATAAAGAAATGCAACATGGATTTGGCCCAAGATGGAATCTAAAGGAAGCTGAAAATTCAAGAGATTGAGGAGATTCGATTGTCTTCATATGAGAACTCAAGTCTCTACAAGGAAAGATTAAAATCAGCTCATGATAGAAAGATTCAACAAAGGGAGTTTCATGTTGGAGAGAAAATCCTTCTCTACAGTTCACAACTGAAGCTGATGCTTGGTAAGTTGTGTTCTAGATGGTTAGGTCCTTATATTGTATCTAATGTTTTTCTTTATGGTGTAGTGGAGATCACACAAGAGGACACTGGAATGATCTTTACAGTCAATGAGAAACTTTTGAAGAAATACATTGAGGGACTTCCAATTGATGTAGTGTATTTCATCACACTGCATGACCCCATCATCACTTGAGCATATCAGGTTGTTCCCAACCCTTTCACTTTTATATTATTTGTCCTATTTACAATTATATATTTCATGTGCATATATCATCTTATGGGTTCACATTGAGGAAAATGCTATATTTTAAGTGTGGGGGAGGGGACAACATTTTGGGGTGGATATTTAGGATTTTCATTTATGTGTTTTGTGTATATTTTCTATTAATATTTTGGTTGGAATTTTCAAAAAAAATCAATAAAAAAATATATCATATAACATTATCACGTGAAACATATGGAAAATGCATGTTTTCAAAATTCATTGGTAGAATTATAATAATGAGTAAGATTTCATCATCAAGGATTGATTTTTATAGAAATTAAAGTCTTTGATGATATGAATGATTGTGTCATTATAAAACCTTTTATATCTTGATATCTTTATTTATGATATTTTTTCATTGTAAATTATGTCATTGATTTCTCCACACAAATTTTCACTCAAACATGACTTGTGAATTTTTTTCTACTCAATTGAAGGTATATTCAAGTTAGGTAAAAAAATTAATTGGTTGATCCATATGTTCGTTTCTCTTTTGATCAGTTTCATTACTATACTGAATTGATCTATGTGTGTGTACCTGTTATCCGACCATTTCACACCCTCAAAAAAATATGGGTTATGTCTTGGACATGTCAAAAACCACTCTTCATTGAATTTTAATCTTGTTATAACTATTGAAATTAGTGTCATGAGGAGATCAAACATGGGTTAAGAGTTGAGTGTGAGATTTGTTCTAAGTGAAACTAAAAAAATAAAAAATAAATAAATGATGGGACTGATGGAATGTACAACATATGGAGATATCTAGGTCAGGAGATTAAGGTTTGATTTTCAGGAATGCTTAAGTGAGTGGGTCTTGAAATTTGATTACAAAGAAATGTAGAACAAGTTCGGTGAATTAAACCAGGTAAGAAGAATTATTTTACTTGACCTGAATATACTGAATAAAGGGTGGATTTATGATCTTGGAATGGTTAGCACACACACATGGAGAATTAGTGGCACGATAGACCCATGACTTGTTTCGCTATGATTAGTGTGATGAATCTCAATGGATTTTGTTTTGAAACAATTTATGAGATAATGAATTTAAAATTTATTGATATTGACTCTTGATGAGATTCTTACTTTTCCCATATTTGAACTGTGGATTGAGAAATATGAATATGCATATCTTGTCACAAATTTTTCGAATACATGATATGAGGTTTTTCCCAGGAGTGAAAAAGGGAAAGTATGAGGGAGTTAATAAAACACAATTTTTTTGAATATTTTATTGATAATAAATGAAAAATTTCCTCACATTGTGTTAAATATGTTTATTTATAAAATATTCAGGATTAGATCATTCATTTGAAAATTTGATGAAAATTATAGTTTTACCCTTTAAAAATTTACTATAGTATTTAGAAAATAAATAATTTTATTTGAATTATTTGAAATTAATATTTTTTAAATGTGTTACAGACTTAATTTTCTACAACTTTTATTCAGGACATTTGAGTTAAATCATGCATTTGGTTGGTGCAAATGGGCCATGAAGTCAAAGTTGGGCTGTACTCACCAGATTGAACATTGGTTCTATATTTGGGCCATAAATTCTTTATCTATGCTTTATTAGGACCAAATTTTAAAATTACATCTAGGACTGATTTTATCACAGATCATCCTTCTGGAAGGATAGCTGATTCACACATTTTGGTGGTCAAATAGGCGGTGCAAGTTGGGTTAATTTATTTGGACGAATTTCCCCATTCACACTTGAAACCTCTTTAAACCTAGCCTCCTATCCACTCTATAAATTGGTGTTTTTCTCATTTGGAGGGGTATGATAATTTGTTTCACTCAAATTCTCTAACCATTATAAGAGGGGTAGATTTTGAAGCAAGGATCCCCTCATCGAAGCCTTCTTCTTCTTCTCTTCATGTTGTAATGTTTGCATTTGTGTAATAAAATTCTTTGTTATTATTTTATTTCTTCTCTTTTATTATATTTTTTTCAAATTTATTCTTCTATTAATCTTACTAATTGGGATGTAATCAAGAGTATACATGAGATTGGGTTTTACCCTTTCTAAACCTTTTCACATGCAAAACGTTTCTATGATGACTACACCACCCATGGAAGAATAGTTCTTTTTAGTAATCGATCTACCTTTTAACTTCTTCATTAATTTATTTTTAATCAATGAGATACTATAATTCAATTAATATGACCCATAATTGTGTTTTTAAATTAGAATAAACTAAGTAAGCAATTGAACAATTAACATAAAAACTCGTGAGGTCGGGAATTTGTGTAAATTGTGAGAGTGCGATCTTAATCGATAATACAAGACCATAAGGTATAAATTTGTATAATTTAATTATAATCCCTAAAATAAATTAATACTCATCTCTATATTGGATATGTTCTCTAATTAACCACTGACCATAAGCTAAACTAATAATATCAATCAAAGCAGGGTGCTGTGATTGCATGTTCCGAAGCTAGTCTAGGGTTTAAGTAATTTCATCTTTGTGGTTAAGTTAACTCCCATAGGGTTCGAGGGTTAAAAAATTATTAGATTATAATTAAGTGGATGTTAATTTAAATTATAATGATAAATAATTGAGTGAAGAGGTATAATTAGATTGATTACACCTTTTAAAATATTTATAAAAAAACATCTTCTTATTGTGTTTTATTAATCAAGTTTCTTGTCAAAAACAAAAAAAATGCCTTATTATTCCAACATACTTCTTCTTCTTTTATAAATGGTAAAAAACCCCTCATAATTTTTAAGTAGTGTTTTTATTCTCTTTTATTTTATTTTTAGAACACCTTTAAGAATTTGTTTTAAATTACTTCTCCTTTGAGACATGACCTTGGTCAGCCACTCTACTACACCTAAATAACCCAAAACTGAACATCATTTGAGAGAACCCATGACAAAACCTTTCAATAACAATTATTTTTCCACTCCCATAATATCTCAACAAAACAAGGTTGTTAAGGTATAGAATTGATCTTTGCAAGAAATTGATCGAACCATCCTTAGTGAATTAAATATCCCTTAATATGTTTGGGTCGAGGTAATTAATATTGCATGCTATATACCATTGACCATGTATTTGTAAGACCCATTCTTAAAAAAACCCTTTATAAGATTTGGAAATATAAATTAACTAAAGTTGGTTATTTTAAGGTGTTTGGTTTTAAGTATTTTATTCTTAACATAAAAAATTACCTTGGAAAATTTGACCCTAAATAGGATGAAGGTATAATTATTGGGTATTCCAACTCAAGTAAATCTTATTGGTTTTTTAGTAAAAGGACCAAGACTGTTGAAGAGCCAATTCACATCAAATTTTATGATAATTTTCCCAAACCTCGTCTTCAAATGGATGATGTTGAGGTGGGATTAGATAATTTATCCTTAAATGAACCTAAACTTATAAAAGAGACTGAAGTTAAAAAAGAACCCAAACCTTTACCTAAGGCATGGGTTAAATCTAAAGACCATCCTATTGAAAATGTTATAGGTTATTTGCAACCTGGTACTCATACTAAGAGGTCCATTTTAAATAAAGTAGAACATCACACTTTTGTGTCATACCTAGAGCCCCAAAATCTTAATGATTCCATTAATGATGAAAATTGGGTTCTTTATATGCAAGAGTATTAAAATCAATTTTCCTATAATAATTTTTGGACTCTTGTGGAAGGGCCCAATGATTATCTTATTATTGGCACTAAAAGGTTCTTTTGAAATAAATTGGATGAGCAAGGTAATATCACCACAACAAGTCCTGCATTATAGCTAAAGGCTATAATCAGAGGAAGGAATTAATTATGGTGAGACTTTTTCCCCAGTTTCTAGGTTATAATACATTATAATATTGTTGTCACCCACCTCTCATTTAAATTTTATACCTTTTCAAATTGATGTTAAGAGTTAATTTTTAAATGGTTTATTTCTATTTTTTTTGTAAAACAACCACCTAGTTTGAGGATTCTAAATTTATAGATCATGTTTTCAAGTTAACCAAATAACTTTATGGATTAAAAAATCCCCTCAGGCTTGATATGATATGTTAACCAAATTTCATTTAGAAAATTATTTTAAAACCGATAAAGCTGATTCCAAATTGTTTTTAAAAGCACATTTTAAATGATATTTTGATTATTCAAATTTATGTTAATGATGTCATTTTTTTAACCAATGAATATATTTTCAATGAATTTTCTAATTTAAGGAGTAAGTAATTTGAAATGAGTTTTATGGGAGAACTCAAATTTTTCCTTAGTTTTAAAAATGTTCAAAATTTGGATGACACTTTTTTTAGCTAAAGAAAATACACTAATGAGATTGTAAAGCATTTTGGCATGGATAAAGTTAAAGATATTAGTACTTTAATGAGTACTTATTACAAAATTACTTTGGATGAAGCTGATAAACCAATGGACAATAATCTTTATAGAGGTATGATTGAGAGTCCTCTCTATCTTATCATGACCTAGCCAGACATCATGTTCAGTGTATAACTTTGTGCCCATTTTCAACCAATCAAAATGAATCCCATTTAAAATATCTCAAAATATTTTTTAATTATTTAAAATAAACTAAAATTTTTTGTTTGTTTTATCCAAAAGACATCAATTTTGAACTTATAAGTTTTTCAGATGCATATTTTGGAGGATTCCAACTAGATAAGAAAAGTAAAAGCAGAAATTTACACCTACATGGAAAATCCATTGTATCATAAAGTAGTAAGAAGAAAAATTTGGTTGCTCTTTCTTTGGATGAAATCAAATATATTGATATGGAGAGTTGTTGCTCCCAAATTATTTGGATGAAACATACTCTTCTAGATTACAACTTATATTATGAAAATGTTATAATTAAGTGTGACAAAATAAGTGCAATTTCTATTTATAAAATTCCAATTTCAACACTCTTGCACAAATAACATTGACCTTAGCCACCATTTTCTTTGATACCATTTCCAAAAAATGTGATATCATGCTAGATTTTGTTTTCACTAATCTTCAATTAGTTTATATATTCACTAAACCCCTTATAGTTGATTGTTTTGATTTTATAAAGGGGGTTAGGAATGGATCGCTTGAAATTCTTTCATTTTACTTTGGAAAGTATTAGGATTTTACTTTACTTTTCACCATGAGATTTATTAAATTATATGATTTATTTTAAAACTTAAAATTTATTGATCAATTTAATTCTTTTTAGGACATTGATCCATTTATCTCCTTTATTCAAAATTTGAATTTACTGATATATTTCTTTCACTATATTAAGTGCGTTTTTATTCTTTTTTTATTTAACTTTTGATTTACATGATTTTTTTGGCCCCTTATAAATTTAAAAGTATGCATTAATTGTGTCATGACCTAGCCTTGGTCCATGAACCTAGTAATATAACCCCATGGGTCTCTTGTAATACCGTGGTTTCCTTCCCAGCACACCATAGGCTATTAATCACAGGGGTTTCTTATCAGAATAATTATTGTCCCTACAGGCCAGCACATGTTCTTTCTGTGTGTTTTTTCCTTACTCACACACACCATGAGAAACTTCCTAGGAGGTCACCCATCCTGATCAATACTCTAGGCCAAACACATTTAAATGTGGATTTCTAATCAAGTAGGCTCCTGAAAATAAAGGCGCACCATGTTGACGTGGGTAGTAATATTTTTACCTTTTAAGTCTCACTTTTCCAAGGGTGTTACAAATTGAGGGGGGATATTTTTTTAAATATTAAATGTTCCAAGAGAGATACTTATTTTAAAAATGGATTTTATCTTTTTGAATTTCAAATCTTCATCCTTAAGCAAAAGCACATATGGTGTGAAATTTTTCATCTTCAAAATCAGTTTTGAAATATTTTGATATTTTTAGTTTTGAATTATGTATTCAAAATATTCTTTTATGGAAAAATTAGATTCATATTTCTAAATAAATGATGATTTTATCTCTCTCAAAAGAACATCAATGATGCTATTAATAGAACTCAAAATATATTTTGTTTCTCATATATGAATCACTTATCATGAATGCATTAACCTCATTTCTCCAACCCTTGTCCAAGATCTTGTTGACAATCTCAAATTAGGAGAGTACTTTTATGATAATAAAGTTATTTTTAAGGTAATAATTATTTTGTTAGAGGATTAAAAATCGTTTTTCAAACTTAAAGTGTTTAAATATCTTTTTTCATTGAAAAGTTATTTGAAAGATGTTGTTAAAGTTATTATGATTTTTTGATAATCACAAGGGGGGGGGGGGGTCATAGTAATGGGCATTAAAAATATATTTATTTTTAAAATTATGGAGAAAGTTTTCAAATTGGGAAAAAAATTCAAATTATTTTTAACATAAAATTATTTTGCACTTAAGCATTAAAAATGGTTATAAAATCACTTTTTAATTTCATTATGAAATATTGAAATTCCTTTTAGTTATATTTGTGAGAAAAATATCATGCCTATCCTTGTTTTATTAAATTAATTAAGTGTTTGTGATCATAAATTAGGGGATAATGTTGTATATCTCACTCTCTTAGGTGGATTTAATGATCACAAAAACCAAATTATGTTTTTAACATTTTTATTTCATGGATTTCAGTGTTTTTATTTTAGAAAATAGTTATGAAGGTACCTAACCAAATTTAGAGAGCAAGAGGGGCATGAAGGAAATTTTTAAATTCCTCTACTTGTAGGTGCCAATGTTTACCTAGTGGGACCTAGATAAAACACCAGTTTTGTCTAGGTGCCACCAACTATCTGGTGATGTCCAATCATCCAAAAAAATAGTCATTTGAGTGGTCCCCATATAACTTAATTTAACCCACAACAGGTCTTTAGGCCCCTTAGAGGTTCTAGAATGATCCTAAATCCATTGGAGACTTTAAATACACCCCAATGGTGCTTGAAAGGATATTATTATTTGGATATTCATTTTATATATCATTGTACTTCCTTTCTATTTTTCTAAATATCTCTTTTACTCTTATATCACTCTCTCCCACTATATTATTATTCAATATTTCTAAGAGGATCATGAGTGTGCTTCATTAGGATTTCATATAGTAAGACTCTTATTTTTTATTTTTATCTGATGCTCACTACCATTTAGTGTGAGGGGGTTGGCATACACTTTCATTGAAGTGTAGGGGATTTTAGTTTCTACTAAAACTATTAAAAGGATAGTCGTGTATTCAAGTTTCTTACTATAACCACTAAAAATAAAGGTGAGAGGACCAATTTGAGATATACTCAACACTGAGGGGGGGGGGTGAATTAGTGTTGATTTTTTTAAACCAATTATAAATTTTTATCCCTTTGCATCTTAGACCTATTAGGATCTTGATTCTACTATTCCCTTTTCCTTATAGTATGAAAGTATATGAAAGCAGGTAAACAATAACCCACAATATTTTTACAAGGTTCACTACTCAATAAGAGTAGATAGTCCTTTACACATGCGGTTATGACCAATATACATATTCTTTACTATAAAGTGATACTAAGTATAATGGGTTGTCTGGAAAACAATCCTTAGCCTAATTGTGAGTCCCTACACTTTTGGAGGGGGGATGAAAATAATCCTGACTCCCTGGACTGATGATGAGATTTTCCAACTTATAGATCCTTAATGGTTCTATTATACTACCACTAAATATAGTATCCAACTTCTTTTTAAGGTACTTTGTAACACTAATAACTTATTCCTCTAGATGAGACTTATGTTTGATGTCATAGTGATTCTTTGTTTTTATTTCTTCCTCCACACTTGTTACTTAAAAAATAGAGATAAAGAAACTTTCCTTCTTCCTTCATTTGAAATTTTTCCATATGATCCTCCATTCAACCAGTCCATCTGATATATTCATATGATAATGTTGTTCAGTGATGATACATTCGATGATAGTTTGTCTGATCTCTATTCTTCTTGTTGATCGACTGATATCTATTCATGTAGTACAACTGATCTATTTTATAACTTCTACTTAGTTTGATACCTATATGTCTAATACTTCCTTCTTCTTTCCTTAAATCAATGTGTTGTCGCTCCACCTAATGCTACCACTCTATTTGGTACCCCCTACTCCATCTAATACTTCTCTCTCAAAACATCAACCCTAGTGGAAATTTCCTCTCAAGCTTGGTGGCTGGTACTTTATTAAAACTTTTCAATTCTTTATCATAATTACCAACCTTGCTTCAATTCATCACAACATCATAATACATCAACACCCCATTATATCTTCAGTGGTACTCTATAATTTTAGGGTGAGGCGCGTACTTTAAATTCAAACTTCCAACCAAAGTTTTGAGTTTCATGCTAAAAAATATCTTTGTTTGACTACCTTTAAACTTCCTAATATATAAGATCCAACCAATATTTATAGGAAAATTACTTATATCTCAACGTTAGTCTTATTCTTCAATCCTCCTGAAATTTTGGCTAGAAACACACACTCCCTTCATGTTTATTGAAACATTGATCATCTAACTCAGCAATGCCACAATTGATATCTTCACAAAAATTTTATAAAGTCCTTCATACATTTCATTTGGTACAACTTTAAAACATATATTTTGTTCGATGAAACTCCATATGGTGTTCATCTATTTATTATAACATCTTGAAATCTTTCATAAGACTCACATACTTTACAAAACCTTTCATCTGATAACTTATTTGTTATGATGACTATATTCAATCTTCCCATTGAAATTTTATTCATAATACTTTAATAGGGTTCTTCCCCCATTTGTTGGGTTGTCATATGTTTTTTAGTTTTCCTTCATCTAATGAACCCTCAAAGATCTACTATGGTCCTTCTATCTAATGAATTCATAGAACTTCATTACATGGCTTTTTAATACTCAACCAGAGGTATTTTCAACACTTTTTTTTGATGAAATCATCCAAAGACATTTATCCAGTGCAATTATTTGGAAACCTCAATAACCTTTGTCTGATACCATTCATGGAAACTTCACTTTGACACCTTAGCTTAAAAATCTTTATAAACCTCTACCTGATGATTTTTTTATGTTTACTTTAACTTTGTTAGGAAAAATTTATTTGATCATTTAGAATCTTCTGTTTGTTAGAGTCTATCCAATGAATCACATTGTTCTTATGATATGCTTCTTACTCCCTTTCGTCAACTATAACCTTATCACTACTTACCTCATTCATTTATTTTAACTTATTCACTTCACATCTTTGATCTTTGAACAAGTCCATCCGATGGACTTTGTATAACTCTTCATTCAACTACAATCAACACTTCACAATGTTTGGGAACCAAAGTTCCATTGAGTTCTGCCACATCTTTAATATCTTCATAACTGAAACATTGTACAACCACTCATCAATTTATCCTTTTGACTTAATCTGATTAAAACAACTTTCATAGACTTTTATATTCTTCTAAACTCATACCAAATCACAACCATAAGACATTGTGATGTTTTATTAATAAATATTTCATTACTTAGCAACATCTAGTATTGTTTTATACCTTTACACGAGTTTGGGTTGATCCTTATATAGCCTATTTATTGGGTGTGTCAACCTTACATGAGCCATGTGTTTACCATTATACAAGACTGAAGTTTAGCCTTATATGAGAAGGGTGTTGTAGATATTACCCTTACACAGTAGGTGAGTGACCCTTTTGTATACTTGGAAACCTTCATCTAATTTCCTTGGTCAGATCGGGTTCTTCTGATCACTTTAGTATGATCAAATCCATCCAGTCACCTTGGTTTGTTGGCCTCTATTTGACCGTCTATGCTATCTCTATCCATTTTTCTTCAAAAACTTATACACTATCTATTCCCATTAAACTTTCAAAAATTCTTAAGGAAACTCCTTAAAGAAACTTTCACAATGTTGATAGCAAACTTGCTTCTCCAAATATCAAGCACATATTTATACATTAGAAATAACTCATCAATCATCAAAAGTAAACTCAAATTATTTAAAATAACTCCCCCCTTTCATGAGATAATAATACTTTATAATTCCCTCTCTTCATCATCCATCTATACAAGAAATATCAACTTTGTTACTTGCTAATACTGGATGCTTCAGTCAAACTTTGTTACTTCACATTTTCTTCTTTCTAACTTATTCAACATATTGGAATCAATAAAAATTTTCCATTTCATTGAAAAACATTAAAATTCATTGAAATACACTGACAAAAAATATAACTCACACATAATTTGGGCACTTCAATCTCCCCCTTTTTATTTTTTGTAAATACCTTCAATTTTCATTGAAAATGAATATATCAATATGTGAAGCTTTCTCTTCTTTCTATCCCCTTAAAATTTCAAAACTTTCATTTCAATTTCTCTCCCCCTTATTGATAGTAAATACAAATTTTGTGGGAAAAGGGTATTAGTTCATACTTAATCAATGTGTCATCCATTATTTCACTCTAAGTCTATGTGATCCATGTTTGGTGTATAAAATAAGAGGGTTTTATTTAGACAACAAAGATATCCTTTACCAACTGATATTGATACCATATGGAATGAGAACTATTATAATTATCTTCGAGTGTTGTTCACTTTTATTCCAGGATGAAGATACTAATTTAGATATGAAACACTTGTAAGATAAATTAAACTGAAAATCCAACACACAGTTCAAAAAAAAAACATTTAAGTGAAACAAGAAGGATAAGCAGTCTTACAAAACTTCCATAATTCCACTTTTCTTATGTCATTGATTAATTCAAAATCTACACCTTTGTATTAAGAGTTTTTATCTTGAGTATATAAGGACAAGAGATTAAGGAAAACATAACTTTTCTAATGAAATTACTTTATGCACATTCCAAAATAATTAGATTTTCATGAAATAATGATTTTGTCAACAACTTCATCATACTCCACTTGTCTCCCCTTTAAAGTGACTTTTATTATGATCCTCATAATTTTATCTCTTAAACAAATATGATTTATGATCTTCATGTTTAGAATGAACCAAAATATATATTTCTTATGTGGCTATACCGACTTTTCAAAATTTCCATATCTTCATCAAGGATGATCCCTTCATATGAATTTTCAGTGAACCAGCATAGTAAACATTCCAGGATAGAAACTTTCTTATCTTGGACAACCAAATTTGGTAGTCATTCCTCCTTCTTAGGTTCTCCCCCTAAGTACATGCCTCACATTCAATTCCCTATTTTTAAATAACAAATACAATATAAAAAGTTTAAGGGAATAAGGTGGATCCTTCTTACCATTTAATGTGAACAAAAAGGTTGATATGGCATTATTAACCAAGTTGCTCTATTCACATCATTATTCATGTTTGTATATCTAAAATTCAATTATGACTAGGTCTGTGTGGATATTATAACTTCTTCAATTTATTTGTTTGTGAACTTTCCATACTCAAGAGCTTTTAAAGCACTTATATCACCTGGTGAAAATTTTATCTTATTTAATAACTCTTTATGTACTCTAATTATTATTGAACAATATTTAAGAGTGTGTTCAACCAAGTTCCACCTCACACACAAAACTTATTTACCTTCATGTGGAATCTTTTATTTTTTTCGCATTATCCATTACTTGTGTTGTTTATATTTTATTCATTATTTACAAATATCCTCTCTAGATAACTAATATATCATTAGGAATTTTGGTGGTAAGTTTGGATTTTCCAAATGAATTATTCTGAGTTTCATCCTTCTTATTAGTACTTTTGGATGATGCACTTTTCTTTAACTTATTGGATTTTTAATCCAAGGTATTCTTACCTTTTCTACTTGAAATATTCTTAGGAGAATTTTTATTTACAATATTCTTCTACTTAATTCCTAAGGATTCTTATTCTTTCTTCACCAACTTATGTGGACTTATTTTCTTAACATCTTTAGATACATGTTGAGATGAAAATGCACCAACCTTGTGACCACAATCTATACCAACATCATAGGTATTTAAATTTGTATTACCTTATAGATGTCACTTCTTCACCTATGTATTACTCCCCCTTGACATGGTACTCCATTGTTCTTTTGTATTTAAATTATTATACCAATAGTATAATACACAATGCCCAAATTTTTTATAGCACCAACATTGAACCACAAACCTTAATATTCTAATTTCTTCTATATTATTTTTTGAGTCTTCTTTAAAACTTACTGGCTCTTCATAGGGAATCAGATTCCTTAACTTTCTTATCCACCTAATATAAGGTGGTAGATCCATTCTAAATTTTCTTCATCAATACATGTATAGATTTTGTTTTCCATCCTACACTATTCTTGAAAATAGATTTAGAGACATTATTAAAAGATGGTATGGATGGAACCCTTTTCTTTACAGCTACTAGAGATAGATCATCAATCGAAGTCACAATCTTCTTATCACATGTTGGAGGTATTTAAACCTTAGAATCCTCCAATGAGCATTGATTAGTTGCAATAACTTTATCTTTCTTTTGTGAAGTATCGATACGTGTCTTCTCAAGATTGACCAACATAACTTCTAATTATAGACATCTCATATTGAGGGTGTTTTTCTGATCTTAAATCATAATCACTTTCTAGTCAAAAATATTCTTCACTCTTTTAACTCCCTCTTCATATAGCTTAACTTTGTTCTGTAACAAAGAGTCAAGTTCCTTGATTTTCTTAGATTTTACTTTCAATGTAAAATCATTGACATCAATGATATTTTTCAACTTTTCTTCAAGTTCATGGATATTTTTTTTTCAGAGTCTTCTTGACTCTATATTTCTCTTCAAATTACTTGGGACATTTACTTTCAAATTTTGAGTAACTTATTTAAATCTCTACCTTACTTTCTTTAAAGGCTCTGACCTATCTTGTGATATTTATACATCTTATAATTTTTTCTTATAAAACCTTCTCCATGCTATCTGCTTCTTTGAAAGACTCCATAAACAAGAGAGACTATTTATTTGGGAAAATAATGTAGAATAACTCTTAATCTATCAACTGATATATCTTGAGAAGTTGTAGATTGACCACCACCACCACTTATTATAGGGTCTTATTCTCGAGGATAGTTTATACAATAATTTTCACATACCTCATGATCAATTAACATTATTGATTAACTTGAGTTAGGAATGTTGTCTTTCTCCTTGGTTGAAACTTTAACCACCTATTCTTCACTTTCCAAGTTAGATTCTTCTTATTTTTTAACATGGAATGAAGAAACATATACTTCATCTTCTTTAGATAATAAGGATATATTATTTATATTTATTTTATATTTATTTTTCATATTCATCACAGTCTTGGTAAAAATAAAATTATACTCAAAGATAACTGAATCTTCACCAAAACTGCACTTCATTATTACCACAGGAAAGAAACTCAAATATTCAAAAGAGATTACCTTCAATGTAGAGAATCCAATAGATGTGAACCAAGGCTCTGATACCAATTGAGAGGACCACTTTGGGATATAATCAACACTGAGAGGGTGGGAGGGGGTTGAATTATTATTGGAAACTTTTTATCCCTTTACCTCTAAGACCTATTAGGATCTTGATTCTCCAATTCTATTTTCTTTATCATATGCAAGTATATGAAAGCAGTTAAATGATGACACGTGATATTTTTACAAGGTTTACTACTCAATAAGAGTAGCTAGTCTTGGACACATATGGTGATGACCAATACATAGATTCTACACTATAACATGATATCAAGTACAATGGGTTGGATGGAAAATAATCCTCAACCTAAGTGTGAGTTCGTATACTCTAGGAGGGGGGATAAAAATAATCCCGACTCCTTGGACTGATGACGACCTTGTCCAGCTTATATCTCCTTATTGGTTCTTTTATACTGCTAATAAAGATAGTATCCACCTTATTCTTAAGGTACTTTGTAACACCAAGAATGTCTTACTCTGTATGATACTTCTATTGGATGTCACAATGCTGCTTTGTTATTATTTCTTCTTCTTCACTTGTTACTTTCACAGTAGAAAGTAAACAACTTTCCTTCTTCCTTCGTTTGGAACTTGTCTATTCGATCCTCCAACTAATCTATCTATTTGATATGTCCACCCAATAATATTAATCTGGTAATGATACATATGATGATAATTTATCTGATCTCCATTATTCTTTTTGATCATCTGATACCTATTCATCCAGTGTAATTGCTTTATTTGATAACTTATACTCCCTCTGATACTTGTACGTATGATCCTTCCTTCTTCTTTCCTTTAGTTAGTGCACTATTGCTCCATCTAATTCTACCACTCCATTTGACACCCCTTTCTTCGTATGATACTTCTTCTATCTCAAAACTTTGACCCAAATGAAAATTGACTCTCAAGATTAGAGGTTATTAATTTCTTATAACATTTCAATTCTTTAGCATAATACCCATCCATGCTTTAATTCATCACACCATTGCAACACATCAACACCCCTTTATATAAGCATTGGTACTCCACAATTTTAGGGTGAGGTGCTTACTTGAAATTAAAACTTCTTTCCAAAGTTTTAAGACTCCCACTCAAAACTATATTCGTTTGACCACCTTCAAACTTCCTAAAATATAGTAGTTGTTCAATAATTATAGGAAACTTCATTAGATCTCAGCATCAATATTATTATTCAATCCTCCTAAAATCCCAACTAGAAACACAAACTCCATTTATGTTTATTAAAACATTGATCATATAACTTAATAATACCAAAATTGATATCTTCACAAAAACATCACAAAGACCTTCAAACATTCCATCTAGTACAACTTCATAACATGTATTTTTTAGGTGAAAATTTTTATAGTATTCCTTCATAACATTATAGGAACTTCTCAAAGTCTTTCACAAAACTCATACTTTGACTGATGACATGCTTCAAAAGATATTTTGTCTGGTAACTTCTTTGTTATGATGATTCTTTTTGATCATCCCTTTGAAAGTTTACTCAATATAATTTCATAGGGTTGTTCCTCCATTTGATGGGTTTTTATATGTTTGTTATTTTCCTTCATCTGATGCACCCTCAGAGATCTTCTCCACCCCTTCTGTCTGATGAGTTCATAAAATTACATTATATGAATTTATAATACTCGAACTGATGTATTTGTAACACTTTTTATGATGAAATCATCTAGATAAATCTATCCAATGAAACTATTTGGAAACCTTAGTAACCTCCGTCTGATACCTTGTATGGAAACTTCTATCTAATTCCTTAGCTCAGAAATCTTCAGAAACCTCTATCTAATGATCTTTGTATGTTTCCTCTAAATTTGTTAGTAATTTTTTTTGATCATTCAAAATATTCTATCTGGTAGAGTCTACCCGATGACAGAACTAGTTATTATGAAAAACTTCTCACTCCCTTTCATCAACTATAACATCATCAACACTTACCTCATTCATTTGTTATAATTTCTTCACTTCACATCTTTGATCTTTATACAAGTCTATCTGATGGACTTCATACAACTCTTCTTTCAACTTCAATTATCACTTTATAATGTTTGGGAACCAAAGTTCCCCTAAGTTCTACCACATTTTTAATATATTCATAACTTTAACATTGTACAACAACTCCTTAATTTATCCTTTTTACTTAAGCCAATTTAACCCACTTTCATAGATTTTTCTCTTCCTATGAACTTCAAAATGAATCAAAACCATAAGTAAACCATAAATAATTTTTATGTTTGATCAATGAAGAACACATCATTAGCAACGTCTGATATTGTTGGATACCTTTATGTGAGTTTGGGTTGACTCATACATGGCCTATGTATTGGGTGTTTTACCCTTATGTGAGCCATGGGTATACCCTTATGTGAAACTAGAGTTTACCCTTAAATAATAAGGGTTCCAGAGAACTCACCCTTACATAGCAGGGGAGTGACCCTTATGTATACCTAGAAACCTTTATCTGATTTCCTCAGTCTGATCAGCTTTATCCGATCACTTTAGTACAATCGACTATATCTGATCATTTTAGTATGATGTACTCTGTCTAATTTTCTATGCTATCTAAGTATGTTTGGCTTCAAAAAATTTTATGCTATCATCATCCGTTCGACTTTACAAATTTCTTAAGGAAACTTCTTAAGGAAACTTTCATAATGTTGATAAAAAACATGCTTCTCCAAAAATCAAGTACATATTGAGGCATTAGGAACAAATCATCAATATTTATAAATAAACTCAAAGTATTCAAAATAACTCCCCCATTTTATGATATAATAATACTTGAGCACTTCCTTTCTTCATTATCCATCCATACTAACAACATAAACTTTGTTACTTGCTCAGCTTGGATACTTTAGTCAAAATTCTTCACTTCACATCTTCTTATTTATAACTTCTTAAAAATATTAACATCAATGAAATCCTTCAATTTCATTAACAACCATTAACATACATTGACATACATTGATAAAAAATACAACTCACACACAAGGTGGGCAATTCAATCTTCCACTTTTTATTTTTGGAAATACCTTCAAAGTTCTTTGTAAATTAATATGATAATATGTGAATCTTTCTCTTCTTTCTCCCCCCTCAAATTTTTAAATTTTTATTTCAATTTCTATCCCCATTATTGAAAAGAAATAAAAATTTCATGGTAAACGGGTATTAGTTCATACTTAATAAATGTTTCATCCATTATCTCACTCTAAGTCTATGTGAGTCATGCTTAGTGTAAAAACAAGAGAATCTTATTTAGACAATAGATATTTCCTTTACCAAATGATCTTGATACCATATGAAATGAGAAATATTATACTCATATTTAAGGTTTGTTCACTTTTATACCAGGATGAAGATACTAATTTAGATATGAAACACTTGTAAGATAAATTAACTCGAAACTCCTACACTCACTTTAACAAATAGATAAAAAATATTCAAGTGTAACAAGTAGGATAAGTGGTCTTGGAGAACTTTCACACTTCCACTTTTCTTATATCAATTATTAATTCAATTTCTCCCATTTTTATTAATATTTTTATACTGATTATACAAGGATGAGAGATTAAGAAAAACATACTTTTGAAATTGATATTCCTCTAGGATCATTCCATAATAATTATATTTGTATGAAATAATGATTATGGAAACAAATTTATCATACTTAACTTTTCTCCCCTTCAAGGATACTTTTATTACAATTCAATATAAATTATTTAGGATATTCATGTTGAGAATGCACCAAAATGGATCATTCTTATGTGGCGGTCTAGACTTTTGACAATTTCCACATCTTCATCAAGGATGATCCCTTCCTATAAATTTTTAGTGAACAAACGTAGAAAACATTATAGGATGGAAGCTTTCTTAGCTTGGAAAACCAAAGTTGGTAGTCATTACTTCTACTAAAGTTCTAATCCTAAGTAAATGCCTCACCTTAAATTCTCTATCTTGAAAGAAAAAATACAATATACAAAGGTTAAGGGAATAAGATGGATCCTTATTACTTTATAATGTGAAAAACAAGGTTGAGATGATTTTCTCAACCAAGTTGCTCCATTTTCAACATTCTTTATTCCGCATATCTAAAATTCAATTATGATTGGGGATGCATGGATATTATCACTTATTTAATTTCTTTGTGTGTGAAATTTCTCTCTTAAAGATATTTTAAATCACTTGTATCACCTAGTGAAACTTTCATATTCTTTAAAAATTATTCTTATACTAGAATTATTGTAGAACAGTATTTAGGAGTTTTTCTATCCATGTTTCACTTTATAAACAAAATTTATTTACCTTCATGTGGAATATTTTATTTGTTTTTAGAATTATACTATGCTTATACTAATTTTATTTTCCTCATTCTTTCCAAATCTTCTATCCAGATAACAAATATATCATTAGGAATTTTGGCAGTTTGTTTGGATTTTCCACATGACTTATTTTGAGTGTCATCCTTGTTATTAGTTATTTTAGATGCTGAACTTTTCTTTAACTTACTAGATTTATAATCCAAGGTCTCCTTACCTTTTATACTTTAAATATTCTTGGGATAATTTTTTTTATGATGTTCTTCTTCTTACTTCCCAAGGATTCTTCTTCTTTCTTCACTGACTTCTATGGACATCTTTTCTTAACATCTTTAAATACATATAGATATGAACATGAAATAACCATGTGACCACCATATATGAAAAATTCATAGGTATTAAAATTTTTATTACCCTTTTGACTTTGATTCTTCATCAATGGTGTTATCTCCCATGACACAGGCCTCCTTTTTGATTTTTCATTTAAAGGATTGAAAATCCTTTACATCAATGTTATTTTTGTAACTTTTCTTCAAATGCATGGATATTTTATTCTATATTCTTCTTGATTCTATCTTTCTCTTCAACTTCCTTGAGCCATTTACTTTCAAATTTTGAGGAAATTATTTCAAGATCCACCTTACTTTCTTCAAAGCATCTAACTTGTTTGGATATATTTATACATTCTAGAACTTTTTCTTGTAAAGACTTCTCCATGTTATCAGCTTCTTCTTCCAACTGGGTGATCTCTTCCTACATACTTTGAAAGACTCCACAAATAAGAGAGTCTATTTATTTAGGAACATAATGAAAAATATCTCTTAATCTATCAATTGATATATCTTGATGAGTTATAGATTTATCATCACCACTACTTATGGTTGGAAATTATTATTGAGGAAATTTTATACAACATGTTTCACATACCTCATGATCACTTAAAATTCTTTATTCACTTGAGCTATGAATGTTATCCTTAACCTTGGTGGAAACATGAATCACCTATTCTCCACTTTACAATCTAGATCTGTCTTCTTTGTTAACATGGCATAGAGGAATTGATACTTCCTCGCCTTTTAAAAAAAGAAAAATCTCTTCTTTAAATTTCTTTTTCTCTTTATTTTTCCTATTCATCATAGTCTTGGTAGAAATATAATTCTACTCAAAGATAACTAAATCTTTATCAAAACTATGCTTCATTATTACTACATAAAAGAAATTGAAATCTTCAAAAGAGAATAACTTTTATATAGATAATCCAATAGAGGTGAACCAAGGCTCTAATATCAATTGAGATAACCACTTTAGGATATACTCAACACTGAGAGGGAGGTGAATCAATGTTGGGAACTTTTTAACTAATTATAAATTTTTATCCCATTACTTCTTAGACCTATTAGAAAATTGATTCTCCTATTTACTTTTATTTATTGTATGCAAGTATATAAAATAAGGTAAACGATGAAAAATGATATTTTTATAAGGTTCACTACTCAATAAGAGTATCTATTCCTTACCATGTATGATGATGACTAGTATAAGGATTCTCTGCTATAATGTGATACCAAGTATAATGCGTTGGTTTGAAAATAATCCTTATCATAAGTGTGAGTCCCTACACTCTAGGAGGGAGGATGGAAATAATCTTGACTCCTTGGACTGATGAAGACCTTTTCCAACTTGTAGATCTTTGCTAGTTCTTTTATATTGCCACTGAAGATAGTTCCCGCCTTCTTATTAAGAAATTTTGTAACACCAATATATGATACTTATATTGGATTTCATAGAGATGATTTTTTCTTCTTTCTTATTCTTCACTTGTTACCTACATAACAGTGAGAAAGTAAGTTTCCTTCTTCCTTTGTCTGAAACTTGTCTATACAATTCTACATTTGATCTATCCACATGATATGTATGTTCAATAATATTTTTCTGGTGATGATATGACTGATGAAAGTTTTCTCGATATCTCTTATTCTTCATGATCATTTTCCACCTATTCATCCGATGCAACTACTCCATCCATTAATTTCTACTCAGTCCAATACCTATACATCCAATCCTTCCTTCTTATTTCCTTTGTTCAGTGCACTTTTTCTTCATAAAATACTACCACTCCATCTGGTACCCCCTAATTTTTTCGGTACTTATTCTCTCTAGAAACTTTGGCCTAAATGAAAAATAGATCTCAATCTTGTTTTCCAATACTTTCTTAATACTTTTCAATTATTTAGCATAACATCCAGCTACACTTCAATTCATCACATCATCAAAACACACAATCACCCCTTTATATAGGTAATGGTACTATAACACCCCTTGGTTTCGATTACTTTACCTTTTTATGTGTTTTGAGTCTATATAATGCTTGGGTTAAGTTCCAAGAAGTTATGGGAGATTTAAACATATTTTGGATGTGTTTTTAGAGGTGTACGGTTTGTGCATGGTTAGTAAAAACTACAAAACATCTCTAGAAAAGTGTGCAACATGTTTTAAGTTTCATTGGGCATGCACATGGTTGGTGCATGGTTTTTTCAAACTATGCGAGTACCCAAGAAAAACTATGCAAAGAAAAATAGAGGGAAAAGAATGGTTGGTGAAAAATTGTATAACCTTAAAAGCCAACCGTGCATGGTGGGGACTTTAGATAGTAATACTATATGGTTGGTGCATGGTTTTCCAAACTGTGTGGCCCAAATTTTGCAGCTACTTGTATTTTCTAGTAGCATGTTCACGGTTGGTGCATAGTTTGAAAAACCATGCGACCTAACCATGTGACGTGCAGTTCATACCCCAAAATTTGGGGTTTTAATAAAAATTAAGGGCCAGAAACCTTATTAATCCCCTAATCTTTTAGGTTATTGAATTCCCTTCCCCCCCCAAGGCTCTTTTGGTGATTCCTTTCAACCTGGAGATGAATTTTGTCAAATCAAAGCATGTTGGAGATCTGGATTCATCGACAAGTTATTGTTCTTCCCTGTTCTTCTTAGATATAATCTTCTTCTATCTCTCAAAACCATATATCTAGTCTTTTATGGATAAATTTATGTTTTATGATGAGAATCTTGATGATATATGATTTAATATATTAAATTAAGGAATATTCAAGGTTGGATCTAGAAGTTCTTATTTTCATTCTTCATTTTTACCAATTGTTGAGATGTAGGTGGCTTCTCTATCATCTCTAACATTATAGAACTTGAATTATTAGTTTTTATTAAATGTTTTTCTTGAAATCATTATGAAAATATTGTGTGATTATTAGTGAAAAACCATTGTTTGGATATGGATTTGTAAAATGTGGGAAATTGGATGGTTTTCAGAAAATGCTATTTGTTTATAATTTTAAAAAGGATGGTTTTAAAATTATGGATTTTTTTTGATGCATGATAAATGTTTGATGAAATTATTTAAATAAATAATTGGGTTTTATATGAAATGTAACTTGGCATGGAATTTGGAATACATGGTTGGCGTGAGCTTCATTTGTGGTCATGACCTTGAGGAAGGGGTGTGTGCCATTGGGGCACCTAGATATTGGTCACCATGTGATGAATTGGTGGATCAATGAGAGACCACTCATGAGTATCGAATTTTCACTTGGCATACATGTGCATGTGGGTGCCTATATGGAAGCATGAAAATGCGTATTCCAATTTATGATAAGTGGTTTAAAGACTTTTTTTATTATTTTCCATGGAAATACTTATGGTTTTGATATAAATAGATTAAACTATTTTATTTAAACTATTTTATATAATCACACTAATCGGTTCTTGTCCTATTTTCTTGAGTTGGGAAGTATTTGGGAAAATCCTACTGAGTTTATACTCACCCCTTACTTGGGAACTTCGGGGAATTTGTTGATGTCATCTATCATACACAGGGAAAGGAAATGCATCATATTTATCTAATGATGCATCTTGATTTTGTGGTAATAGTAGGTGGAGTTGGAGGTTGGAGTTTGGTATGGTGTTGCTTGGGTTTATGTCTCTTGCGTGTCTTTGGGTCTTGGAGACTCCTGGTTTTTATGGATTTGTCTTTGGTTTCTGTTGGTACTCTGATGGTGTTGTTTTGTTTTATATATTTGAATTATCTTTATTCACTACTCTTTTACACATGAATCATACATGAGGATAGGGTGTTTATTATTTTATGTTGTCAGTTGTTTATTTTTTTAAAAAGAAAATTATCCCCCAATGTTCTTTGAAGACCATGGAATTTATTACCAGCCTTTGGTTTCTTGGGGATGTCACCTAAGGATAGTAACTCTCCTATCACTTTTCAGGCCAATGAGTATGGGAAAGATGTTACAAATGAAATCAGTTTTGTTTGGTCCTTGAGTTGGAAATGGTTTTAGTTTGTTCAGTCCTTGAGTTGAAAATGATATCAGTCTTGGTTGGTCTGTCTATCTTTTGGGCTGGTATCAAGGAGATAGGATCTTTAGAACTTGAAATGTAGAACATAAAAATATTTAGATAACATTTTTATGTTTAACTTCAAGTTAACATGGTTGTTTGGGTATAAAAGTGTTTTATGACACTTCTAGGTGAGTTTTCATCTCATCATCATGGGTTTAGTCGATGAGTATGACATATCATGCATTAGTAGTAAGACTTCCCACCAAGACTACATTGATCATGTATGGTTTTATAATTTATGAAAAATGTTGAAAATGTTTATAATGGATGAATTTTGAAAAGAATGGATGTGGTAAATATTGATATGGTAAATTTTAATTTCTAAGACTTCAATTTCTAGTAAGTGAGACTAATTGTAGTTTTGTTCTGTTTATAGAAAATGACACTGATTAGATGTCATAGGTATCAACCAGAAGTGGCAGTAGAAAATATGGTTGCATCGGAGCTACAGGTAAACTAAGAGTTGGTCTAAAGAATTGTGCAGGCTTTTCAAGCCATATATAGAGGAAATCAGAATGATGATCCTCGATAGGTGGACCACTTGATTCAACTTTAGAAGTAGAATAAACCCATATTAAGGGGGATTCAGAACATAAGAAATCATAGTTATGGATAAATAGGATGAATCAAATATTTTATTTCCTTGGAACACCAACCAAGTTAAAAGTCAAGTTGGAAATGTACATGCTTAAGGATTTGACATTCCAGTGGTGGGATTTAACTATTTTGGCTAAATTCAACCAAGTCATCATGTGGGAGGTTTTTTAGGAATTTTTAACAAAAATTTTTACCCTCACACATTTAAAATTATAATAATAATATATTTATTCATCTTAAAGAAAGAAAATATCTTAGTGATAGAATACATGTCTAAGTTTATGAAATTAGTCTGCTTGAGCAACATCTTCCTCTCCGCGCTCAGCTAGGGTTCCTATTCTGTTGTGATTTGGAAGGGGGGTGGCTAGTTCCCTCTCTCCAGTTTTGCCTCCCCCTCTCCTACTTCTTCCCCCTCCACCTGATGGCCTCCTTCCTCTCATCCTTAGTTGATTGTAGGGTTCTCTTGCTCTGAGGATGCTGTTTTGTCTTAGTCATCCCTCCCTATCGAGCCCCGATATGCTTGTTCTCTACTCTAGATTTAGGTTCCATTGCTCTACTATAGTCCAGTTTAGTGCGATGGTTCTCCAGGAGTCTTTGAGAAGTGTTTAGAGAATGATGAATATTTTCTAGGGTGCTCGATCGGCTTTTGTTATCTTCTTTGCATTGGATGTGTTTTGATGTGGAAGGTCGCAGTTCATTGGATGTCCTGTTCATTTAAATCTACTCTTTTTTCCTAGTATTTTCTTCCATTTCTAGGTCAGTTTGGGGTGGTGGATCTCATGGAGGTTTTAGGATGTGGTTGTGCGGGTTTCAGGGTTCTAAGAGGTGCAGACTTACTGACTGTGTTCATAGAGATCATGGTCATTGTACTAATGGTGGTAATCCCTAATGGATAGTTAGCTGTGGTGTTGGATGTCCTATCCATGATGGTGATGGTTTTTTCTGGTGGCCCTTTATTCAGTGTGGTTTTTATTTCTAACTGACAGTGTCATGTTTCTCCAGAATCCTGGAAGTTAGATGTTCGTGGTGTCGATTTGATTGGCATGATGTGTGGTTTTGTTTTAGTGACATCTTAGAGGTGTTGTTTTTGACTTTGTTTTTGGTCCTAATATGGTGGTTCAAGGTATTATCCATGCCGA
This sequence comes from Viscum album, assembly GCA_963277665.1. NCBI lineage: Eukaryota > Viridiplantae > Streptophyta > Magnoliopsida > Santalales > Viscaceae > Viscum > Viscum album. The sequence goes on along the minus strand of OY728125.1, from coordinate 1,554,646,474 downwards.
CGATGATGATGAATCGGTTGTAGTGGTGATGGCATCAGAATGATGATCAATAAGCTGCTGGCGGGTGGCTCGATGCTGTCAGTAGTGTTTAGGTGATTGTGATGGGATGGATGTGTCTTATCATGTCTGTTAACCCATTTTGAATATTTAATTGATTTGTTTAAATCATGAAACTTGGATCAATGCATGGATGTGAGTGTATTTTAATTTTTGAATATTTGGTTTTTTTATAACCATTTTGAATTTTTAATGGGTTGTTGTATTTGAATTTTGAATGTATGGTTCCTAATTAGCCTTAAAACGGTTTTTTAGAAAAATGGAAAAAATGAATTTTGAGGTAAATTAGTCCACTTTTTACCAGAAGTAGTTGCAAGTGCATCCTTGAAAGTATACATTTTTTATTCGGGGCTATGATCATAAATTCACTCAAAGATTACCATCCTTTGTATTATGGACTATACAGAGATGGTCAATAGAGCCACTATGGAAGAAATGGATATCTTGGGAAATATAATTGGAGAGAGCATGTTTATCCCCATGGGAATAGGTGGGAACTCTAATGTTGGAAATAAATAGAATAGGGACACATACTTTCAAAGTGTTGTTGAAACTTAGTATCAGTCCATAGGATCAATCAACTACCCACCTTGATTAAAAAGTAAGCCCAAATGTTTTCAATGTGGTTCTTTTGAGCATATCAAGAAAGATTGTATGATTCCACCTAGATCTTGTCAAAATTATAACCAGATGGGACATCTTCAACATTATTGTTGCAATGATCCAAGGTTGGGTTCTAGAGACACATCTCATGCTTCTCAAACATCCAAAGCTTCAACGTGGCAACCTTGTCAGAAAAATTATTTCCCACATAACCAAAAAATTCAAGGTGATTCTAGGAACACTACAACTCCCCCATAGAGGCAATCTCAAAAGGTAAGTAAATAGAAAGGAAAAGTGAATAAGAAATTGTATGATGCTAAGAAAGTGATCACAGATAATCAATTTGGTCCTTCAATGGTGCGAGGTATGATTATTTTTGAATTCCACCCTTATACAAGTCTTGTTTGGTATGGGTGCATTCCACTTGTTTATTTACTCTTGTATTATTAATTTTATGGGTTTTCATGTTAAGACAATGCATTCTATTTTAAAATTTCAATCTCCACTTGTCCAATAAGAGTGTCGATCTTTTAAGTGTTCATCATGTACAATGACGATCGATGGGATGAAATTGGTGTGAGATTTCTATATCCTTGATATATACATATAAACATGATTTTGGGCATGGATTGGTTGATATATTTTAAGGTCCATATTGATTTTTATATATTTAAGGTAAGTTTCATATCTTCTGAGGGTGTTAAAAATATCTTTAAAGGATATTGGGATTTGAATGAAAGTAGATTAAGACCTTTGGTATTGGTGGTTGGAACCATCTCTTATCAATTAGTAGTGGTTACTTTGGCATCGATGGATGAAATCATAAATGCATATTTATAAACCATAGTTAACCAATTACCTGATGTTTTCCCAAATAATTTCTCTGGGCTTCCACCCAAAAGATAAGTGGAGTTTACAATTGATCTCCTACTAAGAACCAGTCATATTTCCCTTCCATATTATAAGAAGGAACTGGAAGAATTGTGATAATTGAAATTAAATCTTAAAGAATTGGAATAAAAAGGGTTCATTTAACCGATAATATCCCCATGGGTAGCACAATTTTTTTAAAGAAGGCATACGAAAATCTTAGACTTTGTATGGATTATAGTAAGCTTAACCAAGTTATGATAAATAATCATTATCCGCTTCTATACATTGATTACTTTTTTGATCAATTTAGGGGAGCCTAATGAATCTCTAAGACCAACTTACATATGAGGTATCATTAACTATGATTTTGATTTTTTTTAAAAGGTAATGCTTTGGTCAAAGACCAAAGCATAATTTATTAATAAGAAAAAAGATTACAAAAGTCAGAAGGATGAGATTTTTTTACAATCTCTATCAAACAGATATAATAAGTCAGCTGGCAGAGTGTCCAGCCAAGTCATGCTCTGATGTACTCTTTTGTTAGCAAGAGCATCTGCAACAACATTCACTTCACGGTAGGCATGAGTAGCTATGTAATCAATCCCATGGAGTGAGTACAGACAATTCATCCAAAGATTGGTAAGCGACCAGGCAAGATGAATGATTCCATTCCAGATGGCATGAACGATAGTGGTAGAGTCACCATTAGTGTTTATGAAATTGATGAATCAAATATTTCAGAGGTATCTTGATTCCTTTTTAGTGGTGTATGTTAATTACATCCTCATATATTTGAGGACTAAAGTGGATCATGAGGAACACTCTGTGATAGCATTAAATACCTTGTGAGAACAACACCTTTATGCTAAGATTTGAAATTATTATTTATAGATTCAAAAGGTATGTTTCCTTGGTTAATTTCATTTTTGAAAAATGAATTTTTATAGATCATGGAAAGATAGAGGCTGTTATATCATGGAAACCACTGAAGAATATTTTTAAGATACATATTTTCCTTAACTTAGAAGGATACTACATACACTTTGTTCATGATTTTTCATGTCTTGCCTCACCAATGACATCTTTGACAATGAAATACATGCCTTTACATTGGAATGATGAGTTCCATAAATATTTCCAAGAACTTTATGTTTTCCTTACATCATCACCTATCCTTACATCTCCATATTAAAGAAAAGAATATGTGTTTTATTGTGTTGAATCAGGATCTTGGTTGGGATGTGTTCTCATACAGATATATTAGGTTATTGTGTATATCTCACAAAAGTTATGGGTTCATTAGAATAACTACCCAAAATATGATTTAGAATTGGTGACTATAGTCAATTATTTGAATAATTGGTTCCAATATATTTTTTTGAGAAATTTATGGTGTTTATGGATCATAAGAGTTTGAAACACATTTTATCAAAAAGGTATTTTAATCTAAGGAAATTAATATGGATGAATCATCTTTAAATTCTTGACTTTGACTTGATGTATTCTCTGGGTAAGGGGAACTCTGTGGCTGACACTTTAATTAAGAATTCATATAATCAGTCGGTTAAAGAGGATTTAGATCAATGACATATAATTTCAATCATAACAGATATGCTCTTGGATTGTGTTGAGAATATAGATGTTGTAGTTTTATTTATAGTATCATTTATTCCTAATTTGGTTGATTAGGCAAGAGTTTCTCAAGAATATGGTCTAAAATGTTTAGCCATGGCATCAAAATTCAATGGCAGGGAGACCATTGAGGGGGTATAAATTAGATGAGAGATCTATGCTGCATTTTAGAGATTAGATTTTGGTTCCTTCAAGTTATTTAGAACAACTTATAAATTCCTTCCACGATTTGAAAATGGGATATTAATCCTACTATCTAAAAGATTTATTAAGAATTGGAATCATAGTTTTGGTGGGATGACATGAATAAGGGAATGATTTTTTTTTGTTTTGAGATGCCTCACCTATTGGTAGGTTAAGGAAAAGCATCAACGAATCATAGGGATGTTGTAATATTTATCTATTCCTATGTGGAAGTGGGAGCAGATAACAATGGATTATGTGAAATGACTTCCAAGAATGGTTTAGAAACACAATTCCATATGAGCGGTTATGGATTGACTCATGAAGTTTTCCCATTCCATCCCTATTCATGAATCCCAAATGGTGGAAGATTTTTTAAAACTCCAAATTCAAGAAATAATAAAGACAAAACATGTTCTATTATCAATTATGTCTGACTGAGACCCCAAGTTTACATCTCAATTTTGGATATCCTTACAACAATCCCGTGAAACTCAGTTTTCTATGACTATATCTTATCATATTAAAATGGATTGAAAATCATAGAGGATAATAAGAACATTACAAGGCATTATTAATTATTGTTTAATAGATTTTGGAGTCTCGTGGGAAGATCACATACCTTTAGTGGAGTTCTCATACAATAAAAATTACTAGGCCTCGATACATATGGATCCTTTTGAAGCATTATATGATCTTCCTTATCATTCCCCACTTTATTAGGTGGAAATGGGCGAGACTTCACTTATAGAGCCTAGTCTTTCACATGAGACAATGGAGAAGATTAAAATGATAAAAAATAGAATAGTGATAACTCAAAGTCATCAAAAATCATATGTATACCATCATCGACGAATGTTATAATTTGAGGGATCTGATCATGTTTTCTTGAGAGTCTCTATAAGGCTAGGAAATTATCATTTTCATAAGAAATTAAAGTTTTATCCTTGGTATATTGGTCCTTTTGAGATACTTAAATGACTAGGTGATATGGAATATCAGTTTACTTTACAGCCAAAGTTCAGTTTTGTGCATAATATGTTTCATATATCTCAATTAAAGAAGTACCACCATGATCCTGACTATGTGATTCGATAGGAACATGTTGATCTTGTATCGTATGCTACATTGATTCATTTTATACTATATATTGTGGATGAGAAATAGAAGATCTTGAGTGTGAAAAATTTTAGTTTGGTATGAGTTTTATGGAAGCATGGTCAGATTCAAAAAGAGACATATGAGCGTGAAACGGAAATGTTAGGCAATGGAACAAGCACTTTCAGAACAAATTTGGGATTCTACTTTCTAAGTATGGAAAGACCAATGGTGGGGAGAATGTAGCACCCCTTATTTCAAGTACCTGACCTTCATTTTATGTTTTTGAGTCAATATAATGCCTGGTTTAAGTTTCTAGAAGTTATGGGAGGATTTGTCAAGTTTTGGAGGTGTTTCTAGAGGTGCACAATTTGTGTACAGTTAGAAGAAACTATGAACCATCTCTAGAAAATTATGTAACATGTTTTGGGGTTCATTGGGATGGTGTATGGTTTGCGCACAATTTATCCAAACCATGCGAGTGCCCAGGGGAAACCTTACAACGACAAATAGAGGTAAAAACATGGTCGAAACATAGTTTTTATAACCGTGTGAGTCAACCATATAAGGCAGTGTTTCCCTCGGAATCCGGGGATGACCGCCTTGATGGGAGGTTCAAACATTCTGATCGGTTTCTAACGGGTTTGTTCGTAGAATCGGAAACATACAATGATTCCACATCCATTCAGACCTACTTTACAAAGGTAGGTGCTCATTAGTTTGTGGACTGATGAGGCTTAGGAATTTGCATTGGTCGAGAGGATGGGAGGTCGGACTCATCACACCTTTTTGAGGGGAATTATTGTCTACTCCAGGACTCTCTTTATAGATTTAAATTATGTTCATGAATCCTTATTACATTACCAAGTATAAAATGAGCTTTCCTTCAGATCTAACAATCAATGATTAAATATGTAGAAAATTTAGAGAATCTTTTGTATGTATTCGAGGTTCTTCATCTATAGAGAATCATCTATATTTGTTAGAGATTCTTGGTCAATGGTACCCTTTGACACATTTATACAGAAGTCTCTTGGTCATTATGATGACCATGCTGGTTTTAAATCCACTCAGTGGGGCACTTGAAGTTTATTGTCATTCAGAAGGACATGGACTATTTTAGAGTTGGGATCGAACCCGTAGACGGGCTACCTACGTATCCTTTGTTTAGAAAAGGAATCAGAACCCACACAGTTCGAGTAAGGGAGTATGATGTTTATGATTGATGGCTCAAAGAAAGATGTCACAATTACTTTTACACTCTAAGCTCACGTGAGTCATGCTCGGTGTGAGAAACAAGAGGTATTGGTAAAAATTAGACAATTGTGCCATGAAAGATGCAATCATAAGAAATAATGTGGGGCTTATGTATGTATGACTGCCCAGATAAATGAAGGTTAGGATTTACTTTAGGGAAGAAATCCAGGAATAGGTTCCATAAAGGTATATGTGATTCATGGAGATTTTGAATACTCTAACTTGGGTTTTACTCCTGAAAAGGAATCCCAGATCAAGGGTAAATTAGGAATGGTTAAGAGAATTATGACTGGGGCTTACTCCTGAAAAGGAGACCCAGGCTAAAGGATTATGACTGGGGATTATTCCTGAAATGGAGGCCCAGGTTAAGGGAATTAAGGTTTGGGGATTACTCCTGAGGAGGATGCCCAAATTAGGGGACTGGGGCTTACTCCTGAAGAGGATGCCCATATTTGAGACTAGGGATTACTCCTGAAAACGAGGCCCAGGTTAAGGGATCTGGGGCTTATTCCTAAATAGGATGCCCAAAAATTGAGGGACTTGGGGCTTACTCCTAAAGAGGATTCCCAGATTTAGGAACTTTAATAATTGGGGCTTACTCCTAAGGAAGATGCCCATATTTTAGACTGGGGCTTACTCCTGAAAAGGAAGCCCAAGTTAGGGGATCTGGGTATTACTCCTAAGAGGATGCCCAAAAATTAAGGGACTTGGGGCTTACTCCTAAAGAGGATGCCCATATTAGAGGACTTATGACTGGGGATTATTCCTGAAAAGGAGACCCAGGTTAAGGATTCTCTCATCTTAAAGGATGAGGTTGAATGAATGAAATCTCAATCTTTAGTGACATAAAGATGTGTAAATCACTAGGTTTTGAGATATATTCCACAAAATTCCTTTCAGATAAGGAAGTCAAATCAAGAAATCATGCCATAAAATGGATTTGAAGAGTGTATTGAAGACCGAATCTTGAATAGGAAAGGTGTAATGGCTTAAGAGGGGTGAAATGGGCAAGAAAGGCACCAAAAAAGGCAGGGGCGCGCAAGTCCTGGCAGGCGCGCAAGTACTGCGTGGGCACGCAAGTTTTGGTCGCGCAAGTCCTGGTCACACAGGTATGCTTGCGCGACACATGGTGTACTTGCGCGATGGTTAACCAGCAGGGTAATACTTGAGCGACTTTAGGTTAAGGCCTTTAGAATCCTCTTGAGGTTCTTCCAGGAGAGGGGCGCGCAGGTTCTATTGAAGGAGTAAGGCAGCGCGCAAGTGTGGCCATTTCCCTTAAGGGCTGGCCACCTAGGCACGCAAGTGTTGATGAGTTTCAACACTTAGGCCTTCCTCCCCCTCTTTAGATCTTCCATTCTAGGTAAGAAATTACCTTAGAAGTGTTCCAGAAGCTTTGAGAAGAGACTAGGGCGCCGGGAGCTCAAATCCGGGTTTCTGGAAAAAATCCTCTCCGAATTGGGGGCCCACAGGGTCTATTTATAGGCAGGAGAAGACCCCGGGCGGTTACCACTTAGGTCGCACAAGTCACTTGCGCGACCATAAGGCATCGCGCAAGTGTATTTGCGCGATAGTGATAGAACTTGCGCGGCATATGTGCTTTTGATCCCTTGTTCATGCCTTTGTCAATTTTTGATATTTTCTTCAAAGGATGAATCAATTTGTGCTAAGTCATTTCCCTTTACATTTCTTTGGACTCTATGACGAAAAAAGGAGTGTAAAAAAAAGTCCCCCCTCAGAGTTGGATCTGAAAGAAATGAGGATTTGACTCCGAGGAAATGAAGAAAACCAAAGGAAAGGTGGCGCGCAAGTTTTGGTGGCGTAGAGGGCGGCGCGCAAGTGCGCATCGCGCAGGGATACGACCCTTGATCGTGCAGGGTACGGCGTGCAGGGTCCTGGCCACGTCTATAAATATAGGGCCTCACTTCCGTACAAGCATCCGGATTTCCGGACTTCATACCTTCGAGCTCTCTCCGCGCAGGTCACCTTAGCCGCACAGGTTGCTCTATTTTCCGGTGTTTTCCTTGATGTTGCACTACTGTATAGGTATTTGTACTTGCGCGGTTTATACTTGCGCGTCAAAAACTAGCGTGGCACACGAACACTTGCGCGTCATGTTTAGACTTGCGCGCCTTAATGACTTAGCCATTTTTTCGAATTCTTTCACAAATTTTAGGAAAAATAAACCCATTTAAGAGTTTAATTTATTCAACTTTTGTGCAGATTCAATGGCTCCTAAGGGAATTAAAACGTATGATGAACTGGCTAGCAAGCGGATTGATGACATGATGAACATAATTGGCCATGATTACTATGATATCTGCGACAACACTCTCCCAGATTTGGCTAAGTACTTGAAGAAATATCATCTTAATTTCCCACAGAGCATCTACCTACCTCTCTATGGTCATGGTCATCTGCAAGGAGTCGATGTTCTAGATGCAAAGAACTATACACCTGAAATGTAGCTGCACTGCTACTCCTTCATTTTGGTTATGCTGTGCATTAAGATCAACAACAATGGTGTGAACTTTCAAATTCTTCCTCCATGTCATTTCCTTGAAGATATGAAAATAGAAAACCCATGGGTTGAAATGTTTTCCACTGCCGATTGGTGGAGAGAAGAAAAACATGGTATTCGAGCAATATCTGAAAAGAGTACTCTCTCCAAATGGCTCTTTACTTCCAATGCTCTATTCTCAAATCCATGTATCCATCTTCCAAGTCTCTTGGACAGAAACAGAGTCACTGTTTGATCAGCAGAAAATTTTCTCAAACCGCACTCAAGAACATCCTTTTACAATTGTTCCAAGAAGAGCTGGTATCACTGCATCTCTTATTGTATCCAGTTTAATGAATGAATTCCAAGTGATTGCTGATGAATCTCGGGGTGTCGTAAATCAAATGAAGAGTTATGTTGAAAGCCTCTTGTAATTATTGAAAAAGAGAAGAGACTCCAGTCTGTGGATGTCCTTCTAACTCTTGTGCATCAATGAAAAACACTTTCAGCTTCACTCATTTGTACCTGCATTCTCTTTTTCTACATGCTTTAGATTTTACCTAATCCAATGGGCCTAGTAGGCATAGTTTTATTTTTACTAGGATTAATGTAAATAACCCTTCAAACTTCGAACCTTTTAATTGCTCAATGTTACCTAAATCATACAAAAATGTATGTTTAGTGAGCTGGGAACTTGACTTTATTCAGAGTTCCCCTGTCTTTTGTGGGCAGTTTAAAGTCATGCACGTCGGACATATAAAGGATAATGTTTAAGGTCGAAATAGCTTTGACCGAAATGGATTAGAATTGACTCAATTCCTTGAAAATTCATCTGAAAACATATTACCATACTCAAGTATGAGGGAAAATATGTAAGCTATGACTTAAGAATATTTGAATCTGAGGAATGATATGAAAAAGAGCTAAAAGTCATTAGAAGAAGTAGTTTCCAAGAATGAAGTTACCATTATTTAACAAACCCGTTAGGGGGTTGAATTATGCAGGGCCACCTAAGGGCATTGGCTACATAGTTAAATAAAATAGTATCTTTTGGCTAACAAGTCTGTTATGTAGATTGTTTATGCAAGACCAACTATGGGCACGTACTGCATAGTCAGGCAAAAGAACTCTCAGAAATTTACTTTCCTAGTGCTAAAATCCAGTGAAAGTTTATGGAGATTCAAAACTTCCAAAGTATAGAGTTTTCTATATGGAAGGAGGTACTTGAATATGGAGAAAATATTTCCAAACAAAATTATCGAAGAACTGGATGAATATCACTCCTATGAAGGTCTGACCCAAACGTAGGGAAGGAGAATATAAACCATAGACTTGAATACTTTCAGATCATGAAAAAGGATATGGGAAAAATATGTTAAGGATGGATATTTTTGCGGATCCCTACATACTGTCATTTAAGATAAATAAGGACAAAAGAGGCATTCTTCCAAAGAATGAAGTTACCACTATCCGACAAACCTGTTAGGGGGTTGAATTATGCAGGGCCACCTAAGGGCATTGGCTACATAGTCAAATAATAGTATCTTTTGGCTAACAAGTCTGTTATGTAGACTGTTTATGCAAGGCCGCCTATGGGCACGTGCTGCATAGTCAGACAAAAGAACTCTCAGAAGTTTGACATTTTTGTGACTAGAAGTCATGAAAAGGGTTATGAGGATATGAAAATATTTATGGTTAGGATTATAACACATAAAGATGGGTATTGTTCAATGTGTACAGAGATACATAGATCAATGTTAACCATAATCATGTTGTGGCTGGGTCTTGAATTGAAATATTGGACTTCACTACGTATCCCATAAGGATGAGAATCAAGCCATACGTAGTTCTTAAACTACAGTTTAACATTGTGTGGGACAAAAGGATTAGAGATCTTAGTTTAGGGTCATAGAGCTTGGACCATTGTAAGAAATACACGGTGTGTGTTTTCATGGGGACTTGTCAGCCAAAGGACTGAAAGTGGAATTTGGGGTTAGGCCCAAAGACTTGGGACTGGATTCGAGGGACACTCGAACATTCCTACGTATCCCATAAATATGGGAATCAATCCCACGTAGTTCTAGAACTACCCTTTGTACAAATTTGGTTCATACATGTGAAGGGTGAAAGGGGACTTTAGTGCAATGATGGTTTAACCCAAGATAAAAGGTTTGGGCGTTTCCATGTATGCACGTAGTCTTTGAAATGAAACATGATTGAAAAATCAATGAAAATAATGGTTCCCTATCAGGTGAGGGTATCAATGAAATTTCTAGTTTATTATCATACTAGAAAAAAGTGTTGTATAGTTTAATGTCGTATAACAAGGACGAAAGTGAACCAATGTAAAAATATTGATTCTAAGGGTGGTTTCACGAATTAACATCATATGAGATAGAGATGAACCGACGTGAAGAGATTGGTTTTGGGATTGAACCTTGGGAGGTTTCCTATATACCCAGCCTAAAAGGTAAGGATCAAAGTCCGTGTAGTTCAATTAAAGAGTGAATTAATGATCAAGTTGTTCTTGGGGACAATGACCTAAAAAAATGATGTTAGGACTTACACATGGTTAGCGGACCAGAGAGAGTGTTATGGTTGAGGTTTGCTCTAAGCTCACGTGAGTCATACTCGGTGTGAGAAACAAGAGGTAACAACAACCTTAACGATGCATAGTTTAATGTCATGTAGGACATATAAAGGGACTATGCAGTTTAAAGTTTTGCATTTAGGACTATTGGTGCTGCACTGTTTAGTGTCATGTAGCAGGGAAAAAGTACAGTTTAATGTCATGTAGGACGTATCACGAACTTTCTGTATAGTTTAGTGTCATGTAGTTAGGACGATGGGGACAATAGAGTTTAACGTCATGTTGGACGAAAGGGGGGGACTGTGCAGTTTAATGTCATGCAGTGAGGACAAAAGAGTGCACCATTTTAACATCATGTTGGACGCATTGGGGATTTTTTCCACAGTTTAACGTCATGTTGGACGAAAAAGGGACGATATAGTTTAGCGTCATGTTGGACAAAAGTGAGAATAGTTTAAGGTCATATGCATGGACCGTGGATAGTGCAGTTTAATGTCATGCTGGACGGTGGTGTAGTTTAAGGTCATACAGGACCTTTGATGATTATGTAGTTTAACGTCTTTCCGGACGTAAGGGACTTTTATATAGTTTAGCGTCATGTAGTTAGGACGTCACAGTTTAACATCTTTCTGGACGTAAGGGACTTGCAAATAGTTTAGGGTCATATGCATGGACCGTTGATGATGCAGTTTAAGGTCATACAGGACCTAGTTGCAGTTTAAGGTCATACTGGACTATTTAGGTAACTTTTTCACAGTTTAACGTCGTGTGGGACGAAATTATAAATAGTTTAAGGTCATATGTATGGACCGTTTAGGGAACTTTTTCACAGATTAACATCATGTGGGATGAAAGTATAAATAGTTTAAGGTCATATGTATGGATCGTTACTGTATAGTTTAACATCATATAGTAAGGAAGAACTGGTGCCGCACAGTTTAGTGTCATGTTGCAGGGAAAAAATACAGTTTAATGTCATGTAGGACGAATGTAAGGACTTTTGTACAGTTTAGCGTCATGTAGCTAGGACGATGAAGGTGACACAGTTTAACGTCATGTTGGACGTATGTGCAAATAGTTTAGGGTCATATGCTTGGACCGTTGCTGTATAGTTTAACGTCATATAGCAAGGACGAACTGGTGCCGCACAGTTTAGTGTCATGTTACGGGGACAAAATACGGACTTTTCAGTTTATAAAAAATACTTCTTCAAAAATCTGGCATTGGTTGGAGTAGTGATGAGTTCCCCATCCATTGAGATTAATGAATAAGCTCTATTGGAGTAGACCCTATGTATTGAATAAGGTCCTTCCCATTTTGGCTCAAGCTTGGGAGGTTTCTTTCCTGGTATCATTGGAGTTCTGAGAACTAATACCAATTCTCCCTGAGTGAATGAACGAAGACGAACTTTTTTGTTAAAAGCTCATGATATTCGATTCTGATAGACTTCCAAGTGGTGCAAAGTTCACAATCTTTTCTCATCTGACCATTCCAATTCATTCAATCGCTTTTGAGATTGTTCATCTGTAGATGATTGATCACAAATGGCAACTCTGAGCGAGGGTAGTTGAAATTCAATGGGAAAGACGACTTCCGTTCCATATACCAATGAATATGGAGTTGACCGAGTTGCAGTGCGGGTGGTAGTCCGATAAACCCATAAATCATGAAAGAGTTTATCATGCCATGACCTCTTATCTTTATCCAACATCTTTTTCAGTATATTTGAAAGAGTCTTGTTAAAGGCTTCTATCTACCCGTTGGCCGCTGCATGATACCGAGATGAATGGTTGGATTTGATGTTGTATTCTTGATACAACTTATTCATCTCAGATGAACAGAAATTGGTGCCATTGTCTGTCAATATGGTATGAGGGACACCAAATCTGGTAATGATGTTAGACTTGATGAAGCTAACAATGCATTTAGAACTGACTTCCTTAATAGGTATTGCCTATGCCCATTTGGAAAAGAAGTCAGTAGCAGTAAGAATATACTTAAACTGTTTAGCCGTAGCCGAAGGGTAAAGTCCCACCACATCCATTCCCTATGTGGAAAATGGCCATGAGTATTTAACTGTATGAAGAAACTCTAGAGGCTGATGAATGAAGTTGGCATGTACTTGGAATGAATGACACTTCTTTATGAAATCGACACAATCTCGTATCATTGAAGGCCAAAAGTATCCAAGCCTTCGCACTTGATCAGATAGTCTATGTCCAGACTGGTGGGCACCACATACTCCTGCATGCACTTATTTTATGACAACCATTGTCTCTTCACCATCAATGCATCTGAAGAGAACTCCATCAAAACCACATTTGTAGAGAATTTTCTCTAGGTGATCTGGGCTATCATAAAGAGTAAAATTGACCACATGTCGCTGGATTTGTTCTTTCTCAGCTCTATCAGGTGGAAGTGTTCCATTTTGAAGGTATTCCCTGATAGGTGACATCCATCCTGTAGTATGACCATACGGTTCAGGAATGGGACAAATTTCATTAATTTCCTCTGTCCTGATTCGAACATAAGGTGAAATTGCACGACGGTGGTCAATACTGATGGTTGTCTCATCCCGATTTGGATCTGCCAGAGCTGTGGCTATATTAGCCAATGCATCAGCTTGAGAATTTTGTGATCTTGGGACATAAGAAAATTTCGGTTCCAAAGGGAATTCCGCCATTAACTCTCTAATGTAATCATACAAAGGGATTAGTTCTTCTTTTCTGATGGCATAATCCCCATTTACTTGTTTGATTACCAGGTCTGAATCACCTTTCACCTTTAAGTGATTCACTTGTGCTTGAAGTGCTAATTCTAAACCTACAATGAGAGCTTGGTATTCTGCTTCATTATTGGTACCACCTTCCCACAATAATAAGGAATAAGGTAACACTGCCTTTTCTGGAGAAATGAGCACAATTCCTAAACCAACTTTGTTGAATTTAGGATTTTCCATTTTCCTCCCTGTTAGACTTCTGGAAGCACCATAAAAATACATTTCCCATGCTTGAGGACTTTCTTGAATAGAGAAGACTTCCTCATCAGGGAGTTCAATATCTGAAGATGTGTCTTCCACTGAAGGGTGTTCAGCTAGGAAATCAGCCAGAGCTTGGCCCTTTATCGCCTTTTGAGACACATACTGAATATTGAATTGCTGCAAAATAACTGCCCACCTTGCCAGACGTCCTGTAAGCATTGGACGACTTAGGATAAATTTGAGCGGGTTATTGCGAGATACCAATTGGACCTCGTGATGTTGTAGGTAGTGTCTCAACTTCTGAACTACAAAGATTAATGCCAGGCAGCACTTCTTAATACTTGAATACCGGGTTTCTGCTTCAAGCATGGTTCGACTGAGATAGTAGAGGCTGTTTTCATTCCCAACATCATTCTTTTGAGCAAGAAAGGCACCTAATGATCACTCTAGATCTGTCACATAGAGGATAAGTGGTCTTCCTTCAACAGGTGGCATGAGTACTGGTGGACTCAAGAGGTATTTGTTGAGAATATCAAATACTTCTTGACATTCTTCAGTCCACTGGTAAGTGACTCCCTTCTTCATCAATTTGGTGAAGGGTAAAATTTTACCTGCTAAATTGGCGATGAAACGCCGAATATAGGCTAAGTGTCCTTGAATTCCTCTTAATTCTTTCAAATTTTGAAGAGGTGAAATACCAAGGATTGACTTGGTCTTCTCAGGATCGACTTCAATACCACGATGGCGTACAACAAAGCCGAGAAATTTTCCCGAGGTTACCCCAAAAGCACATTTTAAGGGGTTCATCTTCAAATTATGTTGTCTAAGCTTGCAGAATATGACTTCCAAATCAGCCAAGTGATTAGAACGTTGTTTGAATTTAACTACCAAATCGTCTACATAGCATTCAAAAAACTTTCCTAAGAAGGGTTTGAAGATACGATGCATGGCACGCTGATAAGTTGAACCTGCATTCTTTAAGGCAAAGGGAATTACCCGGTAGCAAAACACACCCCGAGGGGATCTGAAGGCTGTAGATTCCTCGTCTTCTGGGGCCATTCAGATCTGATTATATCCAGAATATCCATCCATGAGGGAAAGTGCTTCATAGCCAGCTGTTGCATCAATTAGAAGTTCTGTAATCGGAACTGGGAAATCATCCTTAGGACAATGCTGATTAAGATCTCTGAAATCGATGAAAACTCTAATTTGTCCGTTCTTTTTCTTTACAGGGACAATATTAGCCAACCATTTGGGATATTGAACTTCTCTGATGAATTTAGCTTTGATAATCTTATCCACTTCAGCTTCAATTTTGGAAGCATAAGTTGGGTGTGTTCTTCTTGCGGCTTGCTTAAATCCTCGATGTTCTTCTGGTGAACCCAAATGATGAGTAGAAACATCAGGATCAAGCCCGGGCATTTCTATATAGTTCTAGGAAAATATATCTTTATTTTTCTTTAGAAAATAAATATACATCTCTTGCTCTTCAAGATTCATGGCCGCACTGATTAAAGTGGGGCGTGGATCTCCTTTTGTACCCAGATTTATTTCTCTGAGTTCATCCACAGTGGTAGAGATACCCTCTTCAAATGCTGGAGGAGCATCTCTGAGATCTTCTTCTTCTTCTTCATCATGTTTTATTTCTTCCGTTTCTACTTGCATAGTAGATGATAAAGTAGAATTCTCATGATCTGAAGAGATGTCAAAATTTGCATATTTTTAAGAAGAAGCTTCCATTTCCAACCTGATTGATGATGAAGGGTCTTCTTTGGGTAATAAAGAGGAAATGATGGATTGAGAATCGACATCATTTTTCACCTCTAATGTTGCTATAACTCCCTCTGGACTAATTGGAGAAGTATAGACTTGTTGGATTTCAGCAGATGAAATGAAGACATCACCATTTGTGCTTTCATCACTACTTGGTAGATTACCAATTTCTCCCATGTTGTCTGGCTCGATTGCCGTAATTGACATTATGGATCTTTCCATAAGAGTATTTTGATTTGGGTCTATCTTGTCAATTTGACTGATAGGCAACACATAATCTGTACTCACATGTGTAAATGGATTTACTGAACTTTTTTCCAAACCATATGGAGCATTAACTTTGGTAATCTCCTTTGTTATGGATTTCTCCCTTTGCTTCATGTGATAGAATTATGCCTCAATGTATTGAGACTCACATGTCTTGAACAAGGCCTTATCACCATACAACATCCCAACTTGACCATCAAAACAATATTTGAGACATTGATGGTATGAAGAAGGGATTGCCGCATGTTGATATAACCAGGGTCTTCCAAGCAAAATGTTGAAGGCTAAGTCTTGATCAACAACCATGAAATATGAATTGGATACAAGATCTCCAAACTAAGTTCTGAGTGTAACTTCACCCAGTGGTTCTTGTTCATTTTTATCATATCCCTGTAACATCATGGTGGAGGGAGATAAATTAGATTTTGTGAGGCCCAATCGACGAAGTGTACGAATGAGCATGAGGTTGACTCCTGAACCATTGTCAATGAAAACTCTTCGAACATCCATGCCATTGACTTTTCCAGAAAAGTACAATGGTCTAATATGTCTGTAACGACCCGAAATTTTGAATAAATCTTGTTTCCTAATTTTATGTGTTATTTTATTTTATTTTTATACTCAACAAAAATGTTTCATTTGATAACATGAGTATAATTAAAATGATACCGTTGGTTTTTGACTGTTATATGACCATTGGTCAATATGACCGCTGGAAACTAAACGTTTTGATTATTGTCTCTAAATACAAGTAATCTTGGTTAATTAATATAGAAAGAAGATTCGATGGCCTCACCCAGTAGTCTTGGACCGATCGAAGCCCATCTAACAGAACTTGGGAAGGAGGTAGCACCACTGGGCTTTGCTCTGGACCAAACCCAAGCTGAACTTCATCGTGTGAAGCTAGAATGGGATCGCCTTTGCGAGAAGTTCAAACTGATAGAAATTACTACTCGTGCGATGTTGGCCGAGCCTCCCTCAGATTCTCTCACTTTAGCACACCTTACACTTAGGTCCTATGCTGGTGTGATAAGGGGCTATGTAAGGAGACCGTAACTGCCTTGTGTAATCCTTTATTTTAAATAAAAATTGGGATTTCTTCTTATGATGAAGTTTATGAATTTTCAAATGACCGGATAAATATAGTATGCATATTTTTTATGAATTTTAGAAAAAGGATTTTTTTAAAATGGTTGTGTAAACCTTAAATAATTAAAAATGTGTAATGATTTTCGAAAAATGGTCTTCTACAATTATGTTCAGTACGAAATTTAGAGTCTAATAAGATCAACTTAATTTTTGATGAATAGTAAATTATGAATAGTGATTTAATGATTAGGATTAGTAATGTGTCCAAATGGATTAGTAATCTCACTTAAAGAAAGTATTAATATAATCTAGGCACCTTGATTATGTAATGTGATTCAATAAAATGGTTAAATAACGGTTTCATAAATTATTATTCAAGTATTAGTTTTTTCGGGTGAATAGTGTTTTTTAATTAAAAATTTAATTAAAAATATTTAGATAATTATTTTTATAAAACGGATTTCATTTTTGAACTCAGAGCACTGATATTATGCTATGGTAATTTTTGGGGTTTTTTCTGAAAAAAATGAATTTTCGGTGAATAGTGTTTTTATTTAAAAATTAAATTAAAAATATTTAGAAAATTATTTTTATAAAATGGAGTTCATATTTTTAATCAGAGCGTTGATATTTGGTTAAGGTGAAATTTTGGGATTATTCTGAGAAAGTTGAATTTTCGATGAATAGTGAAAATACAGTTTTTAAGTTACGGGTGTTTAATGACATCATTAAATTATGTATTAAGTTTGTAATCAATATGTTCGAATTATGAATAGTGAGATAAGGTATGAGGTGTCCCAAGTGGCCAATACCATGGGCAAGCCCATGGTTTTTCCAAAACCACTAATGAGGTGTCCCTTTGCCATTAATGCCTTGTCCCCTCACTTTCCCTATAAATACCAAGCCATCCTCTCATCCATTCGACTCCCCACTCTCCCCCAACGAAGTTCTGGTCTCATTACCTCCCAAGGAGTCCTCCCATGGTGCCCCCAAGCCCTCAAGGTCCCAAAATTTTAGTTTTAAGAGTTATGTTTTAAGGTAAGGGATCTGACCTCTCTCTTTCATTTCAAGTAATTTTTTTTATGTCATTCCTTTTTTGCTCCATGTTCTTATGTTGGAGGATGTTCTTTTATACTCCTCTTACTGCCCTTTTTATGTTCATATAATGAGAGATCCCCTCTTACTCTCATTATTTCGTTTTATGAAGTTTTAAGTGGCGCCGTTAGGCTGCCGAAATTTTTGTAACGGATTCTTTCTCCCTTCTCATTTTTCAAGATCTATTTTCATGTAAAGTATTCCAAGTTCCTTTTTATTATGTTAGGGTATGATCTCTAAATTTATAATACTGATATTTTATGATCATATGATGAGAGACCCCATTTTATCTCTTCAATTCAGTATTTTGAAGCTTTAAGTGGCGCCGTTAGGCTGCCGAATTTTTTAGTGGTTCTTCACCCTTCTCGTTTTGAAGTTCTACTTTCATGTCAATTCTTTCAAGTTCCTTTTTGTTATGTTGGGGTATGATCTCTATATCTATCATACTGGACTCTTATGTTCATATGATGAGAGACCCCATTTGATCTCTTCAAATCAGTATTTTGAAGTTTTAAGTGGCGCCGTTAGGCTGCCGAATTTTTAAGGGATTCTTTCACCCTTCTCCTTTTCAAAGTTCTAATTCTATGTCAAGTCTTGAAAGTTCCTTTTTATTATGTTGGGGTATTATCTCTATATCTATCATACTTATCTCTTATGATCATATGATGAGAGACCCTATTTGATCTGTTCAATTCATTTTTGTTGAAGTTTAAGTGACGCTGTTAGGCTGCCGAATTTTCATAAGAGAAATCAAATTTTTGTCTTCCTTCCATGTTTTTAATTTCAAATGGTATGTCCTTGAAATTGCATCACCATGTCCATATATCCTTCTTATTATGTCCCTCTACTGTTTTATGGGTCAATTATGATTGTTCGACCCATGTTCCCTCTCTTTTCAAAGTTTTCTAAAACCTTGTAACATAGCCGTTATGCTGCAGAATTTTCGTCTCAAAATGCCTCTCTTTTCTCAAAATTATTTTATGTTATAAAGTGAATACTCAAAGCTCTTATTTCTACAGGGGTATTCACATATATAAAAAAAAAATTTATTTTAAATTCTGGTATTTACATACATAAAACCCGCTCTCCCCTTCCGTGGGTTTAAAGTGACGTAAAGATCATGTCTCTAAAGCAGTTTTTAAAACGTTATGATTATGAAATGAAACCCATTATTTTATGCTATATGGGTTATTTATGAAATGTTTGATGATTATATATGTGGCTCACATGATAATAAAGGCAAATTTAAGGGTGCGCCCTGATAGCGCTCCAATGCATTGGGTAATGATGTAACCACTAGAGATTACAATTTTCACGATACCTTGGTGAATAACCTTGGTAATTTTCAAATGACACCTTGGGGATGGACCTTGGTGATATGTTCATGATTGTCTATGTTAAATTGTGTAGCCACATCTTCAAGTTATGAAAAAGTTTTATTTTTATTATGATATGCCTCATGATTTCATTTTCATGCCTTAAAGTTCTTTTCATGACTTTATTGATGTATCTCAAGTTCATATGTAAAATGTTTCACTTGTTTCCCTTGCTGGGCCTTCTGCTCACCCTTCCTTTTGATGTATGTCCCCAGGTTATGAGATGTAGTAATGAGCCTAGGGTGAACATGAGGAGAAGCCTTTCAAGTGTTTAAGAAGAATTTTTTTTTGTTTCATGTTTTATGTTCCTTGTTTCCAAGACACTAAGCCTTAAAGATCCTCAGTTCCGTGTAATGGAATGAAAGTTATGTTATAAAAAGACGGGATGCTATAGTTGGTATCAAAGGATGGTTGAGTTATTTGTGGAAATTAGGATATGAAAACTCTAGGAAGAACCCTATAGAAAAGTTTAAATATAGGAAATCTTCCTGGTATTTTGGTGAGTATTGAGTAAGGGGTTACCAAGCAAATACATCCCTGTCTGGATACGAGCAGGTAGAGGTGGCTCTGGCACAGATGTACATAGGGGTAAAACCCGAAAACACCGCTTTGAGCTAGACTCGAACGGGAACTGGTACACGAAAATGGGCCTTGCTGCACTCTTGGTTACGACACTCCCGGGGGATATGATTTGGTAAATTCATAAGCTTAGTATGAACCATTATTAAAGGAACAAAGATAAAATTAAATAATGGTTCACATAAGAATATATGATCATGGATAACCTAGATGGGAACCTAGGGGATCACAAGTTAGGGTATAATTTTCTTCTACAAGTTATCCTTATATGCTTTAAGTTTCTTTTCATGATTATTGGCTAAGTATTTAAGCCCCTAATTATAGCTTCTTTTCTTAATTAATGGCGAGAAATGGAAGAACATGTCCCAACAACCAATGTGATAGGAAATGCTACGATTTCCGTATTAATACGACAAAGATGATTAGGGGATTAAAAGATGATTATTATTTTGGAAGATGTTCACTATTTTGAGGACCCTATATGATCAAGGTAAATAGATTACTGCGGTATCTTCATTGAGTAGTAAGGTTGACTTATATTTTGAAGAATCAATGAATTTAAGGAGGACTTATAGTAATTTAGGTTACTTATGGAAATGATTAACCTATCTTGGGTAAAATATGTTTAGGTTAGCTACTTTTGTTATAAGATGTTAGTTGTGGTTGATGTTGTTTGGAGATGAACAATGAAGTTTATTTTGGAAGACTATGTTATCAAATCCCTCTTGTATTTGGGTTTCAATCTTAGTTTGGTTTATTTTGAGGAATTTTAAGGACCGTTATTTAAGGGATGGTCTATGATGAACTTTGGGTAGTACCATGGAACTTTGAAGATTTAAAAATAGTTTCCCTTCCTATGGGATTCTTTCTTTTTGAAGAGTTGTTTTACCTTACCCTTTCTGTTTTTTGGGATAATGTTTAAAGATAGAAGAAATAGATAGTTAATCTTTTGTGGATTATGTGATTCTCTAGAAGATGATTCTTGTGTTTTGATGAGACCAAGTAGTTTTGAATGCTCATCATTTGGAGAAAAGATTAGTTTTGGTAGAAACTTATTAAAGGATGAAACTCTACATGAAGGTAGGTATATTTCCTTATGTTTTTGTTCTATGTTGTAAATGAATTCATCAAAATTATGAAAAGGAACGTAAAACAAAAACGTTGTTGGTTTACGTTTCCTACTAGGTAATCAAAGATCGTTTACACACATCATAAGTTTGGGATTTTCTTATGGTTAAATTTCTCCTAATCATGTTCTCTATCACACTCCCTCAGAACTTGACCCTTTGTTTTTCTTCCATGTCCATGTTTTCCTACATGGAATCCTAGTGTGGGCTAACTCGAGTGACCTTCGTACTTCCATTTCTTTCTTTTAAAGTAATATTTTTACTGACTCCTTTTACGATGTGGGACTTTCAATGAAATTTCAAAACCTAATTTTAAAAAAATTGCGAGGACGCAATTTCTTAAGGGGGGAAGATTGTAACGACCCGAAATTTTGAATAAATCTTGTTTCCTAATTTTATGTGTTATTTTATTTTATTTTTATACTCAACAAAAATGTTTCATTTGATAACATGAGTATAATTAAAATGATACCGTTGGTTTTTGACTGTTATATGACCATTCGTCAATATGACCGCTGGAAACTAAACGTTTTGATTATTGTCTCTAAATACAAGTAATCTTGGTTAATTAATATAGAAAGAAGATTCTATGGCCTCACCCAGTAGTCTTGGACCGATCGAAGCCCATCTAACAGAACTTGGGAAGGAGGTAGCACCACTGGGCTTTGCTCTGGACCAAACCCAAGCTGAACTTCATCGTGTGAAGCTAGAACGGGATCGCCTTTGCGAGAAGTTCAAACTGATAGAAATTACTACTCGTGCGATGTTGGCCGAGCCTCCCTCATATTCTCTCACCTTAGAACACCTTACACTTAGGTCCTATGCTGGTGTGATAAGAAGCTATGTAAGGAGACCGTAACTGCCTTGTGTAATCCTTTGTTTTAAATAAAAATTGGGACTTCTTCTTATGATGAAGTTTATGAATTTTCAAATGACCTGATAAATATAGTATGCATATTTTTGATGAATTTTAGAAAAAGGATTTTTTTAAAATGGTTGTGTAAACCTTAAATAATTAAAAATGTGTAATGATTTTCGAAAAATGGTCTTCTACAATTATGTTCAGTACGAAATTTAGAGTCTAATAAGATCAACTTAATTTTTGATGAATAGTAAATTATGAATAGTGATTTAATGATTAGGATTAGTAATGTGTCCAAATAGATTAGTAACCTCACTTAAAGAAAGTATTAATATAATCTAGGCACCTTGATTAAGTAATGTGATTCAATAAAATGGTTAAATAACGGTTTCATAAATTATTATTCAAGTATTAGTTTTTTCGGGTGAATAGTGTTTTTTAATTAAAAATTTAATTAAAAATATTTAGATAATTATTTTTATAAAACGGATTTCATTTTTGAACTCAGAGCACCGATATTATGCTATGGTAATTTTTGGGGTTTTTTCTGAAAAAAATGAATTTTCGGTGAATAGTGTTTTTATTTAAAAATTAAATTAAAAATATTTAGAAAATTATTTTTATAAAATGGAGTTCATATTTGTAATCAGAGCATTGATATTTGGTTAAGGTGAAATTTTGGGATTATTATGAGAAAGTTGAATTTTCGATGAATAGTGAAAATACAGTTTTTAAGTTACGGGTGTTTAATGACATCATTAAATGATGTATTAAGTTTGTAATCAATATGTTCGAATTATGAATAGTGAGATAAGGTATGAGGTGTCCCAAGTGGCCAATACCATGGGCAAATACCATGGGCAAGCCCATGGTTTTGCCAAAACCACTAATGAGGTGTCCCTTTGCCATTAATGCCTTGTCCCCTCACTTTCCCTATAAATACCAAGCCATCCTCTCATCCATTCGACTCCCCACTCTCCCCCAACGAAGTTATGGTCTCATTACCTCCCAAGGAGTCCTCCCATGGTGCCCCCAAGCCCTCAAGGTCCCAAACTTTGAGTTTTAAGAGTTATGTTTTAAGGTAAGGGATCTGACCTCTCTCTTTCATTTCAAGTAATTTTTTTTATGTCATTCATTTTTTTCTCCATGTTCTTATGTTGGAGGATGTTCTTTTATACTCCTCTTACTGCCCTTTTTATGTTCATATAATGAGAGATCCCCTCTTACTCTCATTATTTCGTTTTATGAAGTTTTAAGTGGCGCCGTTAGGCTGCCGAAATTTTTGTAACGGATTCTTTCTCCCTTCTCATTTTTCAAGATCTATTTTCATGTAAAGTATTTCAAGTTCCTTTTTATTATGTTGGGGTATTATCTCTAAATTTATCATACTGATCTTTTATGATCATATGATGAGAGACCCCATTTCATCTCTTCAATTCAGTATTTTGAAGCTTTAAGTGGCGCCGTTAGGCTGCCGAATTTTTTAATGGTTCTTCACCCTTCTCGTTTTGAAGTTCTACTTTCATGTCAATTCTTTCAAGTTCCTTTTTGTTATGTTGGGGTATGATCTCTATATCTATCATACTGGAATCTTATGTTCATATGATGAGAGACCCTATTTGATCTCTTCAAATCAGTATTTTGAAGTTTTAAGTGGCGCCGTTAGGCTGCCGAATTTTTAAGGGATTCTTTCACCCTTCTCCTTTTCAAAGTTCTAATTCTATGTCAAGTCTTGAAAGTTCCTTTTTATTATGTTGGGGTATGATCTCTATATCTATCATACTTATCTCTTATGATCATATGATGAGAGACCCTATTTGATCTGTTCAATTCATTTTTGTTGAAGTTTAAGTGACGCTGTTAGGCTGCCGAATTTTCATAAGAGAAATCAAATTTTTGTCTTCCTTCCATGTTTTTCATTTCAAATGGTATGTCCTTGAAATTGCATCACCATGTCCATATATCCTTCTTATTATGTCCCTCTACTGTTTTATGGGTCAATTATGATTGTTCGACCCATGTTCCCTCTCTTTTCAAAGTTTTCTAAAACCTTGTAACATAGCCGTTATGCTGCAGAATTTTCGTCTCAAAATGCCTATCTTTTCTCAAAATTATTTTATGTTATAAAGTGAATACTCAAAGCTCTTATTTCTATAGGGGTATTCACATATATACAAAAATTTTCTATTTTAAATTCTGGGATTTACATACATAAAACCCGCTCTCCCCTTCCGTGGGTTTAAAGTGACGTAAAGATCATGTCTCTAAAGCAGTTTTTAAAACGTTATGATTATGAAATGAAACCCATTATTTTATGCTATATGGGTTATTTATGAAATTTTTGATGATGATATATGTGGCTCACATGATAATAAAGGCAAATTTAAGGGTGCGCCCTGATAGCGCTCCAATGCATTGGGTAATGATGTAACCACTAGAGATTACAATTTTCACGATACCTTGGTGAATAACCTTGGTAATTTTCAAATAACACCTTGGGGATGGACCTTGGTGATATGTTCATGATTGTCTATGTTAAATTGTGTAGCCACATCTTCAAGTTATGAAAAAGTTTTATTTTTATTATGATATGCCTCATGATTTCATTTTCATGCCTTAAAGTTCTTTTCATGACTTTATTGATGTATCTCAAGTTCATATGTAAAATGTTTCACTTGTTTCCCTTGCTAGGCCTTCTGCTCACCCTTCCTTTTGATGTATGTCCCCAGGTTATGAGATGCAGTAATGAGCCTAGGGTGAACATGAGGAGAATACTTTCAAGTGTTTAAGAAGAATGTTTTTTTTGTTTCATGTTTTATGTTCCTTGTTTCCAAGACACTAAACCTTAAAGATTCTCAGTTACGTGTAATGGAATGAAAGTTATGTTATAAAAATACGGGATGCTATAATGTACATGCACAACATCATCTTCATCTTCATCAGTAAAGGATATTATTTCATGGCATTCTGCAGGATTATTCTCTATGTGATAGACTTCAGCTGTAGCAATTTCAGTTTCAAACTCCTGAGGACTTGACAAAGCCTCGATGAGTGCTTCCCGAAGATCTTTTGACAGATTCAAAGAATCCATAATTTATAACTTGGATAGTACTTGGGCCAAGTGTTTCAATATATCATACTTTTGATCTATAGGTCTACATTTCCCAATAGGAATATGTGGTTTGGCAGGTACCTTAGAAGCAGATGTTTTGGAAGTTGATGCATCTTGTATTGGGATAGGAGTTGGAAATATTCCTGGTTTTGGAAGATTAGACCAATTAGATCCATTTAATTGCTGAGAGGAAGAATATGTAACCTTCAACCGGTCTTCCAAAATAACTGTACCAGGATTGAATTTGCTATTGGTAGAAGAACTTGATTGTTCTTGCTGAGCTCGCTGAAGGGCTCTACCACGAGTTTCTACTGCATACACAGTTCTAGCAGGGGTAGAATTGGAATAGTGGCTTCTGAAAGATCCACGTCTTCCCCTGTATCTTGAGCCCCTGGAACTTCCTCTGATTCCTCTATTTGATACAGGGAATTCAGGCTCATCAAAATTGAAATTGCGACTGGAATATGGATCTGTTAATTGAATCATATTAACAGAACCGAAGATTAACTCTTCGTCTGATGAAGACTCTGCCTGATTAGCCTGTTTAGGCTGTGCTGTTTGGTGGGGCGGTGCCCGTGGCTTTGAAGTAGATGGCATGAAGTCTGCCAAAGTCAGAGACAACTTAGGCTTTGACACATACTCATCTTCTTCTGATTCTTTTTATTTCTTTGAATCATGCTGTTTCTTTGAGGACTTTCCCTCTGATGAAGAGGGTTTTGCCGCAACATTCATGGCAAAATACACAATTGGTTTCCTTAATTATGTTAGAAAAATAGCATGAGTTCGATTGACTGTCTTTCTGACCATCCAATCATCATACTTCTGTGCATTTTTTCTTTTGACTTCTTTCCATTCACCTTCCTCCTCTGGAACTGTAGCAGTGACACATGCTACCTGGGCTGAGGAGCCTTTCAATGTGACCTGTCCCAAGTTGACCATCTTTTTCAGGAGGTCTTTGAAGACAAAACACTCCTAGATGGGATGCCCCAATATTTGATGAAAAGGGAAATAATTAGGATGGTCTTCATCTCTTTTCTTGTTTGGCCTCTTGAGTATTGGAAATTGAACCAAATTGTTTTCCAGAGCTGAAATGAAATAACCAGGAACTTGTTCATTTCGGAAAGAATATGTTTTTCTCTTCAGATCCTCAAATTGTTTTCGTCTTTGATCTTTTTGATCATCTGGACGAAAAGGCCTTTGTTGTTGGCGCTCAGAAGGTGAAGCCCTTCGAGAATATGAAGGTTTTGAGGTAGAAATAGGTACAGGTGCTTGTTTAAGCATAACTATAGCAGTTTCTGCTTTACCCATTCTCCTTCCTGGAGCTGATGGAATTACACGAGATTTAGCCTTAGCCTGTATAAGGGAATCTTCAATCTGCTGAGCGATTGAAGTAAGGTCTCAAAACCCTCCTGTGTATTTCACAGGGATTAACGGCGTGCGTAATTCGTCACGCAGATTTTCCACACAGATTGGCAACAAATCTTCTTGAGGGAGTGCTAAACTCAAGGAATATGTTAATCCCTTCCATCGAGCAATGAAATCAGAGACCCTTTCATTCTCCCTTTTCTTACAGTTTGTAAGATCGAAAACTGTTGTATTTGGAAAAGTTGAGCTAAACTGAAGGAGGAATTTTTGGCGAAGATCCTCCCATCCGGTAATTGACCGAGATTGCAAGCTTGTATACCAAACAAAAGCTGGTCCTTACAAGGTTCGCACGAAGCATCTGAGTTTCACTGCTTCTTGCTGCTCCGGAGTTCCCATCATAGGATCGCAACAAGACACGTAATGCGTCAAATGTTGTTCAGGATCACCTGATCCATTGAAAATAGGGAATACAGGGTTCCCAAAACTGGATGGAGGAGAAATTGAATCTACCCATTCAGGGTAAACTTTCTTTTCTGGTTGAACTTGCGCACGCTTCCCTTCCATAGTTTCTAACCGAGCTGTTAATGACTCAATAGTAGTTATTAACTTTTGAGAAACATCCGGTTGAACTTGGAATTGGGTAGGTGCAATGACTGGAGCTTGGATAAATGTGGCGATTGGTGCTGTAACTGATGGTAGCACTGCCAACTGTTGTTGCACTTGACCCATAGGATTAGACCTGTGAGGGTGTACTGATAGAGGAGGATATTCCTGAACCATCTCAGTAGCTACAACAAATTGCTTTAGGTGACTGACTCCAGCATGCTTAATAAGAAGACTACCCTGAAGTAGTTCTGCATTCAACCTCCTTAATTCCTTCATTTCTTCCTCCTGTTGTGCAAACCTTTGATCTTGTGAGAGCGATTGACCTTCTCCAGAGGAAGGATATGTAACCTAGTTCTTTCCCTTACCTTTGTTGGATCCTTTTCGGAGAGGGGGAAGTGGGTTACTTGAAGGATTACCTAGGTTCTGAGAAATCATTTGACTTCGTGTACGCACACCTTCTTCATTTGTGTCGGTGCGTACATCTTCTTGAGCATGAACCTCTTCATCTGAGTCCCATGAGTGAGCCTCATTTGGTGGATCAACAACAACGACATTGATGACATTGATTGATGCATAACTCATCGCATCCCTTCTATCAGCATTTCTGTGATATTGTCTTCTTCCATGTCTTTGATGAGACATTTCCTTTTGTTGATTCGATCCCTCAGGAACTTCTTGATGAACCGTAATTTGGAGGGAATCTCCTGATAATTTGGCTCTTCGTTCCTCTTGAGGTTTCTTCCCCAATCGAGAAAAGACCGACTTTCTCTGAGGAGGGGATTGATGATTTGAAAAAGTCCCCAGTCCAGTGGACTGGGGTTGTTCCTGTTGTTCTCGCTCAACTCCCCGAATCCTTTTTGTTGATTCCAAGGGTTGGTTTAAAAGAGTCCCCAGTCTGGCGAGCTGGGGTGGTTCTTGACATGCTATGTCTGAGACTTTCTCTAAAGTCCTCCTGATCTTATGAACCTTAGTCCGGAAATTAGCTGGATGCATTAATCTGTATCCGCTTTTATCACCCGGTTCAACAGACCGTTGGATGATTTCCGACACTTCTGTCATTTTGTGACGTGCTTGCTCCAAACGAGAGGCCTGTTCAATATTCTTGTTTGCTTGATGCAAGAGTAATTCAACAACTTGTTCTCTGTATTCTTGATTTTGAGAGGAACTAGTAGAAGCCTGTTCTTGGGAAAGCTTTTGATTACAAACAAATCCCATTGACTGTGGCCGGTCATGGGCAATAACATTGCATGAGACCATTTTCGGCGGGCTTTGCTGACTGGAGAGCACCGTGAAATGCAGTGCTCCATGAACACCCCATCCTCTGACACGAATACCAGATGGGGCATTGACAATTAACTGACGCAATCTTCTTAGTTCGCCAAAGGATGAATGTTGAAGGGCTCTTTGCTGCTTTTCAGCATTCAGATATCGAGAGACTGATAGAGATGCCAAATCAATCTGACGTTGTAACCCTTCTATTATCTTAAGATTATTTTCATATTCATCATATGATAATACTTTCTTTTTCAACTGACAAAGAGTTTTCCATATGTTGAGACGAATATCATGAATTTCATCTTCCGTCAACATTTCTGGAATATTATACTGAGAGTCAGCTAGAGGCCAAAACATAACTGGAACTTCACCTTTCGCCAGTTGTTTTCTCATATTCAGAATTTCCTCTTTATCATTTGATGAAGATTATTCTACCTGATTTGACCAGAGTTGGTGTTTCCTTGTTGCTTCATTGGATTCAACAGGATTGGTAGAGAAATTATTGATCAAACTAGAAGATACATGACTTAGGGGTGGTTCGGAGAATGACCTACACCCTGGGCTATCTTCTGATTGAGAAAGTATTTCACCTGCTAGCGATGAAGCTTCAAACATGACTGGTTTCACATTTGAAAGTGCCTCAAGATAAGAGGGCTTTCTCGGCACTACATTGTCCACTGGAGCATTTTCCGGGCAATGTGCATCACTACTACAGAGAGGACTTTCGCAGTGAAATTCATCATCATGGGGAGGACCACCATAATGGGTTACAACAAAAGATGAGATATCTTGCTCCTTGGTCTTCTGACCACACAGAGGGTTCCTGTGGCTCTCATCTGAAGATGAAACTTCGAGATTGACCGAATTGTCATGAAGAAAGCCTTCATGAGGAAGTGTCTATTGAAGACCTTCGGAATTAATGTTCCCATTATTGGGAACTAAGGGAGTAGAATCTTGAATTCCAACAGATAATTATCTGAGAGCTTCAATAACTCCAGCATCGAGCAAGGCCTTGTTACAGATTATCTCTTGATCTCCTGACTGTGCTGGGCAGGTCTTTTTCTTAGACGCCTTCTTACTTGCCTTGGAAACCACTTGTTGACGAAAGTGGCTGCTCTGAGCAGGTGTATGTGCCTGATCAGTAAAGATGGTCAGGTTAGGCTGACGATCTCCTCTCAAATCAGGTGTATGTGCCTGACTTGGTCGTCCGTATGATATGGGGGAGTATGCCCCATAACCCTCTTGGACTGGAACAGATGTGTGTGTCTGTTCCGGAGTGAATTGTTGATGTATCACTCCACTGGTAGGGATATATTTATGTGTCTTTCCCTGAGATTCCGCTGAAGTTGTTATAATATCCTGGCAGGTATCCATAATATGAGCAGGGATTTGATTCTGCTCTTTCACCATTGATAGAATATGCTTGGTGACTTCAGTTGCCAGAACGGGAATATACGTCCATTCCGGGCTTGGAGTAGGTGTATGTGCCTGCTCCTGTCCTCCTTTTCCTGTTAGTGAATCCTGACAGTACTCAAGTGTGGGGGCAGAGAGTTGAGTCTGCCTCCTATTTGTTGTCGGGGATTTCTGACTAACTTCTCCGAATGCTACCAAGCGAGACTGTTGGTAGGCTTGATTAATACTAGAAGGTGTATGTGCCTGCTGATTGCACTTCTCCAAACGTGGTTGACGAGATCCATCATATGTAGTCAGACGATCCTGTTGACTAGCTAATGATGTATAAACAAGTGTATTTTCCTGCCTATAGTACTCCGTCGGAATTGCCAGGCGGGATTGGCATGATGCTGCCAGACGAGTCTGCTGGACAACAGAATTAAAGTGGGCAGGTGTATGTGCCTGCTCATTGCTTTCCACCAAGTTAGGTTGGTGGAATTATCCGGAGATGGCAGAGATGAGAACCTACTCACTGTTGACCGGATTCCGCCTCTGGTGGTTCGTCTTGCTTGCTCGGGTTCGAGGAACCTGAGCTAAATGCTTGGAGTTGGTACCCTCATCATGTTGAGGGCATACTGCCGCACGAGTCTGGCAGCAATTGTTGGTGGGAGCCCTCAGGAAGGACTCCTGTCTGTTTGAATTAAGGTCCTGAGGGACCTTCTCATTCACCTCCCCAGAATAAGGGAGCGAATGGTGATTGCGTTCCGGGGATAATGACCCGAAATGGTTGGAGACGGTAGTTAGCACCGCCTGCTTCTTGATCACTGGTCGTCATTGTCTGGACGACCGATGTGAGTTATTTACTTGGAGGGCTTGTCGGGCAGCCTCCAGAGTTGGGATGGTACCGTGTTGACGGTACTCCTTAACCAGTACGTTTGATACCCAGCGTTGAAGATGCTGAGTAGGTGATATCGTCCTAAGAGCGAACGACGATCCAACAAGAGTAGAAGCAGTGGCATTTGCAGCAGCAGTATTCACAGGTGTGAACTTGAGAGAAACCATTCTTAGAAATGTATAAGATCTTAGAAAAAGAGTGTCTGTTTTATATAACAGACGTAATCAAGATAAATTTAGCCACTACATCTTTTGGATGAGCACATATGTCGATGATTGTTTTTGTTGGCCCTCTCATTGAGTTTTAAATAGGGGCCTAAAAAATAGGTAAAACATCATTTTAACTTGGTTAAGGATTCATGTCAGGTTCACCATTTTTTGTTTCCCTCGGAATCTGGGGATGACCTCCTTGATGGGAGGTTCAAACGTTCCGATCGGTTTCTAACGGGTTTGTTCGTAGAACCGGAAACATCCAATGATTCCACATCCATTCGGACCTACTTTCCAAAGGTAGGTGCTCATTAGTTTGTGGACTGATGAGGCTTAGGAATTTTCATTGGTTGAGAGGATGGGAGGTCGGACTCATCACACCTTTTTGAGGGGAATTATTGTCTACTATGGGACCCTCTTTATAGATTTAAGTTATGTTCGTGAATCCTTATTACATTACCAAGTATAAAATGAGCTTTCCTTCAGATCTAATAATCAATGATTAAATATGTAGAAAATTTAGAGAATCTTTTGTATGTATTAGAGGTTCTTCATCGATAGACAATCATCTGTATTTGTTAGAGATTCTTGGTCAATGGTACCCTTTGACACATTTATACAGAAGTCTCTTGGTCATTATGATGACCATGCTGGTTTTAAAGCCACTCAGTGGGGCACTTGAAGTTTATTTTCATTCAGAAGGACATGGACTATTTTAGAGTTGGGATCGAACCCGTAGACGGGCTACCTACAT
The DNA here is from genome assembly GCA_963277665.1 of Viscum album. Taxonomy (NCBI): domain Eukaryota; kingdom Viridiplantae; phylum Streptophyta; class Magnoliopsida; order Santalales; family Viscaceae; genus Viscum; species Viscum album. Next base: position 1,554,614,928 of record OY728125.1, on the reverse strand, counting down.
ATCCTTTGTTTAGAAAAGGAATCACAACCCACATAGTTCGAGTAAGGGAGTATGATGTTTATGATTGATGGCTCAAAGAAGGATGTCACAATTACTTTTACACTCTAAGATCACGTGAGTCATGCTCGGTGTGAGAAACAAGAGGTATTGGTAAAAATTAGACAATTGTGCCATGAAAGATGCAATCATAAGAAATAATGTGGGGCTTATGTATGTATGACTGCCCAGATAAATGAAGGTTAGGATTTACTTTAGGGAAGAAATCCAGGAATAGGGTCCACAAAGGTATATGTGCTTCATGGAGATTTTGAATACTCTAACTTGGGTTTTACTCCTGAAAAGGAATCCCAGATCAAGGGTAAATTAGGACTGGTTAAGAGAATTATGATTGGGGCTTACTCCTGAAAAGGAGACCCAGGCTAAAGGATTATTACCGGGGCTTATTCCTGAAAAGGAGTCCCAGGTTAAGGGAATTAAGGTTTGGGGCTTACTCCTGAGGAGGATGCCCAAATTAGGGGACTGAGGCTTACTCCTGAAGAGGATGCCCATATTTGAGACTGGGGATTACTCCTGAAAAGGAGGCCCATGTTAAGGGATATGGGGCTTATTCCTAAATAGGATGCCCAAAAATTGAGGGACTTGGGGCTTACTCCTAAAGAGGATGCCCAGATTTGGGAACTTTAAGAATTGGGGCTTACTCCTAAGGAAGATGCCCATATTTGAGATTGGGGCTTACTCTTGAAAAGGAAGCCTAGGTTAGGGGATCTGGGGCTTACTCCTAAGAGGATGCCCAAAAATTAAGGGACTTGGGGCTTACTCCTAAAGAGGATGCCCATATTAGAGGACTTAAGACTGGGGATTATTCCTGAAAAGGAGACCCAGGTTAAGGATTCTCTCATCTTAAAGGATGAGGTTGAATGAATGAAATCTCAATCTTTAGTGACATAAAGATGTGTAAATCACTAGGTTTTGAGAGATATTCCACAAAATTCCTTTCAGATAAGGAAGTCAAATAACAAAATCATGCCATAAAATCTATTTGAAGAGTATCTTGAAGACTGAATCTTGAATAGGAAAGGTGTAATGGCTTAAGAGGGGTGAAATGGGAAAGAAAGGCACCAAAAAAGGCAGGGGCACGCAAGTCCTGGCAGGCGCGCAGGTACTGCGTGGGCGCGCAAGTTTTGGTCGCGCAGGTCCTGGTCGCGTAGGTATGCCTGAATGACACATGGTGTACTTGCGCGATGGTTAACCAGCAGGGTAATACTTGAGCGACTTTAGGTTAAGGCCTTTATAATCCTCTTTAGGTTCTTCCATGAGAGGGGTGCGCAGGTTCTATTGAAGGAGTAAGGCGGCGCGCAAGTGTGGCCATTTCCCTTAAGGGATGGCCACCTAGGCGCGCAAGTGTTGATGAGTTTCAACACTTCGGCCTTCCTCCACCTCTTTAGATCTTCCGTTCTAGGTAATAAATTACCTTATAAGTGTTCCGGAAGCTTTGAGAAGAGACTAGGGCGCCGGGAGCTCAAATCTGTGTTTCTGGAAAAAAATCCTCTCCGAATGGGGGGCCCACAGGGTCTATTTATAGGCAGGAGAAGACCCTGGGCGGTTACCGGGTGGTTACCACTTAGGTCGCGCAAGTCACTTGTGCGACCATAAGGTGCCGCTCAAGTGTACTTGCGCGATAGTGATAGAACTTGCGCGGCATATGTGCTTTTGATCCCTTGTTCATGCCTTTGTCGATTTTTGATATTTTCTTCAAAGGATGAATCAATTTGTGCTAAGTCATTTCCCTTTACATTTTTTTGGACTCTGTGATGAAAAAAGGAGCGTCAACAGGCAGGGACTTGAGATTATAACACTGCATGATTGGTGTATAATTTTCCAAACCGTGCTATCCAATACCTGTGGCTACTCTTCTTGTCCAGTAGCATATGCACGGTTGGTGCACAATTTGATAAATCGTGCTGCCTAACCATGTGGCTTGCAGTTAATGCCCTAAAATTTGGGGTTTTAATCCAAAGGAATCAAACCCCCATTAAACCCCTAATATATTAGGTTCTCAAATTCCATTTGTTCCCAAGGCTCCTTTGGTGATTCTTTTTGACCCGAAGATGAATTTTGTTGAATCAATGCATGTTAAGGATCTGGATTCATCAATAAGTCATTGTTCTTCCCTATTCTTATTATATCTTCTCTTATTATCTCCCCCCAAAACCATATATCTAGTCTATTATGGATATATCAATGTTATATTATGATAATATTGATGATATGTTATTGAATATATTGAAGTAAGAAAAATTCATGGTCGAATCTAGAAGATATTTGTGTCTTTCTTTGTTTTCTCCAATCATTGAGAGGTAGGTGGCTTCTCTCTCATATCCACCATTATAGAACTTAATGGATTAATTTTTATTAATTATTTTTATTGAAATCATTTATAAAACCTTGTGTGATTCTTTATGAAAAAATCTTGTTTGGTTATGGCTTTAGAAATTGTTGGAAATTGGATGGTTTTTGAAAAACACTCTTTGTTTATAATTTTAAAAAGGATGGTTTTAAAATTATTGAATTGTTTTGATACACACTACATATTTGATGAAATTTTTCAATAAAGAATTGGTTTTCATATTAAATGAAAATTATGATGGAATTTTTTATACATGTCTAGAATTCATTTCATTTGTATATGTGACCCTAGGGAAGGGTGTGTGCCATTGAGGGACCTATATATTGGTTACCTTGTGATTAATTAGTGGATCGAAAATAGATCTGTCATGAGTATGGAACTGTCACTAGGCATGGATGTGTATGTGGGTGTGTGTAAGAAGCATGAGAATGGGTATAAAAATTTATGAGAAATGTTTTAAATACTTGATTTATTATTTTCAATTTATCTGCTTATGGTTTTGATATAAACTAATTAAAATATTTGATATAATTGTGATAACTAGTTTTTGTCCAAGTGGAATGAGTTGGGAATTATTTGGGGAAATCCTACTAAGTTTATACTCACCCCTACTTGGTCACTTTCCTGTATTTGTAGATGTCATCTATTGGGGCACAAGGAAAGGAAATGTATCATATTTCTCCAATGCTACATCTTGATTCCATGGGCATAACAGCTGGAGTTTGAGCTTGGATCTTGGTTCGGTGTTTCTAGGGTTTATGTATCTTGGGTGTCTTTGGGTCTTGGAGTCTCTTGGTTTTTATGGTTTTGTATTTGGTTTCTATTGGTACTCTGATGGTGTTGTTTTGTTTTAGATATTTGGTTTATCTTTATTCACTACTTTTGTACTCATGCATCATATTTGAGGATTGAATGTTTTTTTGTTGGTTGTTTATGTTTAAAAAGGGGAAATAAACCCAATGTTATTTTAATCCCTTGGAATTTATTTCCATCTTTTGGTATCTTGGGAATATCACTTAAGTACAATAACTCTCCTATCACTTCTCAAGTCAATGATGAGGGGCATGATGTTATAGGTACTCCACGATTTCAGGGTGAGGCGTGTACTTGAAATTCAAACTTCCTACCAATTTTTTAAATCTATCACTCAAAACTATCTTCATTTGAATGCCTTAAAACTTCCTAAAAGATGGGAGCCTACTAATCTTTATAGGAAAATTCCTTAGATCTCGGTGTCAATGTTATTCTTCAATCCTCCTGAAATATCAGCTAGAAATTCACACTCCCTTTGTGTTTATTGAAACATTGATTGTCCAACTCAACAATGATACAATTTATATCTTCATAAAAACTTTATAAAGACCTTATAATGATCTGTTTGGTACAAATTTATAACATTTATTTTATCTATTGAAACTTTTTCTGGAATTACTTCACCACTTTATAGGAATGTATCAAAATCTTTCATAATAGTCATCCTCTGACTGATGACATGCTTCACAAAATCTTTCATTTGATAAATTATTTGTTATGACAATTCTGTTCGATCTTACCTTTGAATGTTTATTCAACATACTTTTATAGGTATCTTACTCCATCTTATGGGTTTTCATATGTTTGTTAGTTTTTCTTTATCTGATGAACCCTTGAGACATTCCTTACTCCTTCTATCTGATGACTTCATAAAACTCTATCAAATGACTTTCTAATACTCTACCCAATGTCTTTGTAACACTTTTTATGATGACATCATCTAGAGACATCTGTCTAATAAAACTGTTTGAAAACCTTAGTGACATTTATCTGATACCTTGCATGGAAAAATATTTCTGATTCCTTATCTCAAAAATCTTCAGCAACCTCTATCTAATTATCTTCATGCGTTTCCTCTAAATTTTTTAGAAAAACTTTTTTTGATGATTTATAATATTCTATCTGGTAGAATCTTCCTGATTACTCACCTAGTTCTTATGATATACTTTTTACTCCCTTTAATAAACTACAACCTCATTAATACTTTCCTCATTCATTTTTTAAAACTACCACACTTCGAATCTTTGATATTTGCACAATTTCCTTTTATAGACTTCATACAACTCTTTTTTCAACTTCAATAATCACTTTACACTATTTGATATCCAAAGTTCCACTGAGTTCTGTTGTATATTTAATATCCTCATAACTTGAACATTATACAACCACTCCTTAATTTATCCTTTTAAATTAAGTTAATTAAACCCACTTTTAGAGACTTTTCTCTTCTTTTGAACTTATTCTTAAATAAAAATCACAAGTCATTGTGATGTTTGATCAATGAAGAACACATCACTTAGCAATGTTTGATATTATTTGATACCTCTACATGAGTTTGGGTTGACCCTTATGTAGCCTGTGTATTGGGTATGTTACCCTTATTAAATACATGGGTTTAACCTTACACAAGATTTAAGTTTACCCTTACTCAACAGGGGAGTGACCCTTACGTATACCTAGACACATTCATCCAATTTCCTTGGTCCTATAGGCTTTGATCGATCACTTTAGTATGATCGACTCTATCCAATCACCTAAATTCACTGGCCTTTGTCTAATCATTTGTGCTATCTCCATCCATTCAAATTTAAAATTTTCTGTGTTTCCTTTATCTATTTAGATTTACAATCTTCATAAGGAAACTCCTCAAGGAAACTTTCATAATATTGATATGAATCACAGTTCTCCAAACATCAAGAAAATATTGAGACATTAGGAAAAAATCATCAATAATTATAAGTAAACTCAAATTATTAAAAAGGGCTTCCCCCTTTCATGAGATAATAAGACTTGAGAACTTTTGTTCTTCATTATTCATCCATCCAAGAAACATTAACTTTATAACTTTCTAAGATTAGATGATCCAGCCAAAATTCTTCACTTTACATCTTCTTCTTTATAACTTCTTCAAAATAATGATATTAATAAAATATTTTTATCTCATTGAAAACCATTGACATTCATTGACATCCATTAACAATAAATACAATATACACACAAGGTGGTAACTTCACAAGGGTCTTACTTCTTGTAATAAGTTTCTTGGATACCACTAAAGACAAGGGTTTAAAACAAAACCTCTAAAGGGTATTGAGGTGAGGAGACATAGGGATCCCTTAGTGGATTATTATTAGACTCCTTTATCAAATCATGCCTTGTGTTTTATTTATATTTCCACTATTATAAATTATTTATTTAAATTACTTCTACATATAATTATTTATATTGTGCTCAACTCTCTCATTTTTATTTCATTGCTCTAATTATTTTTTAAATACATATATTCTAAGTTTAAATTTCTAAAAAGTTTTTAAAAGAAAATTCACCCCCTTTTTCCATATTTACCCAAACCAATAAATTCTTCCATGACTTTTTCTATTTCCATGATTCTAAAAATTCACCTTACACACATAGGGTTAATCTCATGCCTTTGTTGAATTTGATTAGTCTACTCACACCAATTTCACTTGAAATCACTCCAAGATAATTTTAACCTTCACATAAACCAAAATAGATGCAATCTATTCTATCTCATGTGATTTTTCCTAAATCACCATTTTAACTCCATTTCCTTGACATATATAGTGATATCATGGAATTTCTTTGTATTTCCCCACTAGTACTCGTGAAACACTTCTTTAAAGATTTTATGAACATCCTTATATACTATGATTCATATATAAATCCTTTTTTAAAAACTCTAATAACCATTATCAATAAATCTAATCAACTATAGTCATCAACATACAAATTATTGATTGTCCACACCATATGAATCATTTTAATGAATTCCACAATGTTTTTCAATATTTTCAAAAAATCCAACACCAAATATCTTAGTTGCAACATTATCCCCTTTGGATTTTGTTTTTAATATTCATTTGAAATCCATATTCATCTTTTGGATATAAATACCTCCAAATCTAATTATGAATTTCAAGTGCATATATTATTTCTCCTTTCTTACCCTTTATCAACAAAATATAAAGGGTCTTCTCAATTCTATATCTGAATTTAAATTCTCTCCTTGATTTTTGAATTCCATGGGGGTTATTCCATCAGTTTATACAACCCATTTACCACTATTTTACTTGGATCTAATTTTTGACAATCTTCATAAATACATACTTGATAAAGCTATTTTTATCCAATTTATAAAAATTTATTGGGCTATATAAACCATTATAGATCCTTTGTGGCTCTTTTATGGATATATCACCATATTAAATCTTTTGTACCCTCTTAACTAATTATTGATTAACCTTTAGCTTCTTATACCACCTATTAATACCTCTGGTTGGACTGTCTAACTCTATACCTCATAAAATCACAATTTGAAATATTTTTTTATCCATAATACCACTCGTTGAATAAAAAAAATTCCATATTTTTCTTTTAATTTCAAACTTTTAATAGATAAACCCCAGATTTATCATTATATAAGATTCAATCCAAAATCTCCATGATATAAAAATTTACCTTATAGATACCAGTGAGTGAATATCACCACTTATGTAATGGTGTGTGCCTTCTTGGCCTATTACTTTACTGGATTGGGAGTTGGAGGTGTTCAGAGGAGTCTTGAGGAGGTTTCGATGAAGTTTGGAGCTGCAATTATGTTATAGTAGGTGGTTAACAATGTAAACATGTCTTCATGATGTGAGTTGATGTTTTTAGCTTATATGTTGTAGATTCAAAACTTAAAGTTCATATAAGGGTTTTTACCTAAGAGACTCACAACATGAAAGAAGAATTCACAATGTGAATTAGTTTGAGGATGATATATCCTGAAAATTTGTGGATTTTTATTAGGTTTTGAGTTTTAGGAGTTCATGGTTTGAATTATAGGGCCTCATGAAAACTCATGACATAAATTTTGGTTTTATGTCATGAATGTGCCAGGGTTTATCTTATTTATAAATACTAGGGCTAAAATGAATTATTTTATCCCTCTTAGTTTTTGGGAAAACCCTAGGTGATTTTGGGAGACTTTCTTAAACTCCCTTATCACCTATGATTCATGGATCTCGAGGTTGAAATTTTTAAATCCATGGTGATTAAATCCCATTTATCCCTCATTTTCTCTGGTTCCTCTTTTTAAGTACATGGTAGTGATTTTGTTTTAGTTTGGGGAGTGTTTAGGTTTCATTTTTGATGAGTTGTTGGTGTGGTTTAGGTTGATCAAAGGATTCTTAACGTGGTTGCAGTCTTTCGGTTGTTTCTCCTTCACCCTTTGGTGCACAGTGATTCAAAAAGCTTCTTTGAGGTAGGGTATCCCCATTCTCTCCCAATTTATGTGCATGTGTGGGGATTACATGATTTTTACTTCCATTAGGTATATATAAAGAGTTGGATTAATAAAGATAATGAATTGGATTAATCTAAAATTGATGTTAATGAGGATAAATTTCATGTTTTACAGCTTCTGATGTTATTTCTAATGATATTATACATTCTTGTTTCCATTGTTGAAAATCACGACTATTGGGCACCTTTCTTGTGTTGTAGTTGACATGGTTGGGAGACCCTTGTGTGATTTCTTGATATCACCCTGAATGAAATGTATAATCACATATATTTGTCTAATGAATTGGTTTCCCATGTAAATTTTTAATTTGTGTGAGAATTCCCATGCAAATTAATGAAGTAGAGTAATTAAATCCCTTTTTTAATCTAAAATTGTGGAAGCCAGATTATGGTTGTGTTTGTTTTGTTGCTTTGTATAAGGTGAGATATAATGTGGTGATGATAGTGACTGAATTGGGTGTGACAAGTGTGGGTAAGTGATGTGATGGTTGTTTGGTATGGGATGTGATATGGGTAGTTGTGTGATGGTGGTGATGTGTGGTGGTGGTGACGTGCAGTGGTTGCGTCATGTAGTGGTTATGATGTGCAGTGGTTAAGATATGTGGTTATTGTGGTGAGATGGATTGGATGATGTGGTACTATGGCAACAGTTTATGTGAGATGAATGAACTATTATGTGGTGTGGTAGTTTTAGTTTCCTAGTTATCCATGGAATAAATTTTATTGCCAAAAATGAAAAAAACACGGATGGGTAAATGAAAAATAATGGTCTCAAATTGATGTGTGGTGATTAAATTAATTGAATTATTAATTAAAGGGTTGTGTAAATTTGAATGAATGTATTAGTAAATGGGAGTTAGTAGAAAATTCATAAAATCTATAAAATTATAAAAACTATAATTGTAAGTGTAATTATGTGGTTATGTGTGGTGGTTGGGTGGTGCAGTGAATTTAGTGGAGGTGGAAGTTATGATGGATGTCGTGTGGTGCAATGGTGATATTGTGGTGTATGCTAGTGCAGTTGATGTGAACCCATAGGTTAGGTACAATGTAATATCTATCTATTATGTATTTTATGTTATTTATATATTCCCACACCTAAGTTGGATAAACTTACCAATGACTAAATTTTTTGGGTTTCGGGTATTTTTTCCAACATCTAGGTTGGTGGTGAAACTGATGGCTATCTACCCCCACTTATCCACTCCTCCTTTGGTAGTAGTGATGATATAGGTTGATATTGGAGATTACCTATAAAAACCCCAACCCTAGAATCCTAGATCTAGTGGTTATTTTTTTATATTGGTACTATATACAAACGATCACATCTCGAAGGATCGAATAGTTTAATAGTCTTGGAAAACTAGATACATACTTAAATATGAAAATTCATTTGAAAGCATAAAATAAAACACTGTATTTTCTTTGATAACATCATTATTTACTCTAGAATATCCTTTAATATCAATCATAATACACTTGGAATACTATGTAAAGAAAACATAATAAAGGGATGAACTCAGATGCTCAGTAAGTGTTTTTGTACATCATAAGATGATATGGAATAAATAAGGCATGAATATTATATAAGGAATAAATGATGATCAAATAATGCCATAATAATAATCACATAAGCTTAAAACTTATCCATAGATATCAAAACTATTAAAATAATCACATGGACAACAATAACTAATTTTATAATGATGGAATGCATAATGCCCGACATCTTAAACTTATCGTTGAGGTTGCATGCCAAGATATATACATAAATGGGTAAGGCCTCAAACAAATACCCAAACTGTTTTGCCTCATGTGACCCACCAATGCATCAAGGGATATGTAATTTTTGGCCTCACCCATCACTTAATAATTCCAATTCATTCATCATATGAATAAATAATATAACTTAATCAACATGCCTTAAAAATCAATGACTGCCCATATTAGAAGAACCAACATACAGAATGTCAATAATTTCCCTAGTAAAACTAATCATAAACTATACATAGAAGTACAGTGGATGTTATCATTAGACTATATCCTCATTAAATCATAATATCCATAAAATAATGTTTTCATAGATGAAAATACTTTAAAAGTATAACGAGAAAATTTCTTGAGAAAAATACTCTTTTCACTTTGAAATCACTTATTTAAAATATCAAACTTTTCCAAATATTAAGTAAAACATTTTATTTTAAATGAACCCTTGAAAATTTTAAATTAATATTCAAAGCATTGGGTGTTCATGATGGTGGTAAAATTCTGTTCATGCCATGTATGTTAAAATAAATATTCCATTCACATTTTCAGTAAAAGTCAAAAGTACATTGTTTGGAAAAAAACAGGTTGATTACTTTTAATTTTTTTTAAAAGTAAATCATGGGAAAAATTTATTTAATAAATAATAAAATAATAGTAAAAACATTATTTAAAACATCTTAAGTAAAATATGGACATGGAAGAAAAAGATTCCCGACCAAGTAGAAAAAAATTTGGTTTTCCTTTAAAACATTATTTCTATATCTTGAGTACTTAAAGAGAGTATATTTAAAGTAAAACCTTTAATTTACAAAAAATAACTAGAGTATAATAAAATATATTAGTTTTAAGATACAAATATCAAATAATTCCCCCAGTGGATACTTAAACATAAACAATCCTGAATAACGATGAGATTGTGAAATAAACTCTTACCTCAGGTCCGAATTCTTTCATATGTGTTCAAACCACCTTTATAATAAGTATATATTTATTATAAATATATTATAGAACCATAATTATATATATCATACCATATATTATTTACTTATAACCTTTTATCACTCTTTTATTAATAATTATTTATTAAAATCATTGTTCCGGGTGATAACTACTTCATTTTTCATGTATATTTTTGGGTTTGTAGTTTTGGTACTTGTACTTAGATCATGGTTCTATAATATAATTTTTTTTAATCATGATATAAATATAATATATATTTATTATGTATATATTTAAAATCATCCATAAAATATAGATACAGAAAAATGAATTACATTGTTCATAGAGACGGTATGTCGTACGTACGTATGAACATTGTTTTAACTTTTCAAAGGATAGAATTAAAGAAAGTTAAATAATAATTATACTTTAAATACTTTTTATTATATCATATATATTATATATATTTATTAAATCTATCCTTATTACCATCTATATAAATTAAAAATGAAAAATGAATCACATCACTTCGTGAAGGTGGTAGTCCCCACGTACACACGAGCGATGTTATTTTTTTCAATGAATAGGAAGGTAAGAAGGTAGATATTATATTATAATTATAGAAGTATAATTATGTCATAAATATCATATATAAACATTAAATCAATCATAATAACCATACATGAAAGATGGTTATGGAAAATTAATTGTATCACTAAATGGAGGTGATAGTCCACACATATGCACGAGCGATGCTTTCGCTTCCCATTTGATGGAAAATAGGATAGATAATGGTGGTTTCATAATAATAATAATAAAATTTAAGTATATTTATGATACTAAAGTTATTATTTTATGATAAATACCATATATTAAGAGAGGGTAAAAGAATAAGTAAAATGAAAGTGATCGATTAAGATGATTAGCTCTTCTGTGAAAGAAATCCTTTTGATTTCATCTTAAAGACCCTAGGGTAGGTATTTTAAGAATACCAGAAAATCTAGAACATGTATAAGGATTTTTGGGATGGTTTTTGGTAGGGTTTGGTTGATATAAATGGCTAAAAATGTGTGAATAATTGAGGGGAGTAGGTGACCTTTTCTTATTGAGGTGAGTGACATACTTGTAGTTTTTCAAAGTTATAAAATATTATTAAGTCACTTTCTTGGAAAAAATGGATCCAAAATGACTCATATTATAATTTAATAAGGTTAAGTTAGAAATAAAACCAACCTATGTGGTTTAATAAAGTCTTTAGGTCATTTTAACCCTCATCGTTTTAGATTAACCCCGATAAACTTGTTTTACCCTTACCGAGGTGACAAATATTCACCAAGGTTACTACTCATAAAAATAAAAAATAAAAGGGGAACATTTACCAAATTTAATCCTCCTGATTCCAAATATGGAATCTATTTTTCAATATTAAATTCATATAAGTGTAAGAATTTAATTTAAAATTAAACTCACAAAATGCGATGAAAAGAAGTTTTCCATAAAAAATGTTTTCTAAAGTATAAAAGTTTTTATAGCAAAATCCAGTATAAAATTGTTATCCCAACTAGGTTAAATACCCTTATGGGGGGGGGGGGGGTTAATCATGGTATTATAGATTAAAAAAACTTCCCCTTTAGATCACATTTAATTGTTAAACCAAACACTCTTCTCTCCCTTTCCCATAGCAATGTATGAATAAAAATGAAATTATGCATGAGACACTACATTTTTACTTGGTTAACCCTCATTAAAATATGTCTAAAGAGCATAAAATGAAAATTTTATGATGTGTATAAATTACTAAGGCTCACTTCAAATTCAAGTTTTTGTCTAGATCACTTTTATACCCAAGCTCACCACCTTTACAATGTTTAGGGCCAACTTACTGCTTTCCCAAGGGTCACTCCCTAACTCTCTTTCGATGGATTGCTGTTGGTGGAAAGGATCACCTTATTCCTATTACATTGATCACTATTATAGAAATTATCCACACATAGTTTATGGACATGTAAGTCCCTTTATTATTAATAATGAATGCATCCTCAACTGTATGTAGATGCTCTATTGAAGTTCTTTCTAGGACGCACCTTTACTTTTGTGAAAATGCCTGGGTAAAGCACTTCCAATTTCCAAAAACCTAGAGAAGACTTATCTTTAATATAGATACAATAACTACCTTTTCTTTGGAAATATATTCAAGATACACTAAGTATTCCTTTCACTGCCTTGAATTTACTAGTGAATAAACTCCTGAAAATATTGTCAAATAGTAAAGATCCTCGATCTTCTTATTATTTTTCTTTTGAAATTGGATACGATAATGATACTACTCATAGGGTAATGTAGGCACATATCTCTATGTGCAATATTCTAGTTTGATACCCCTACGCGAGACCCTAGCATGTAACTCCTTACATGAGAACTTGGTGCATACCCTTACGCGAGATCCTAGTGTGTACCCTTGCATGAGATCTTGGCGCATAACCTTGTTCACAATTTGCGTGAGATACTGGTTTCTACCCTTATTCATGATATGCGTGAGATCCTAGAATAAACCCTGTTCATGATTTTCACAAGCTCTTGGTGCGTACCCTTGTTCACGCTTTGTGTGATCTCCTAGTGTGTACCCTTGTTCACACTTTGCATGAGCTCCTGGAACGTACCCTTGTTCGCGCTTTACATGAGAACCTAGCATAAACCCTGATAATGATTTATGAAAGACTTTGTTTAGACCATGAACAAAACTTAATCAATATATATTCATACGTGAGGCCTCTCCGCGAACCTCCTTCATGAGATCTCTCCGCGAACCTCCTTATCAGATGTTTCTCCACATATAACAATGAGGAAATTTTTTTTCAGCCATTTAGGATGGGTTAGGGGGTATTTATAGGCATAAATTCACTAACTTAACTCCAAAAATCGCAGAAAACTGTCTGTTCCATCAGCATCACTTCCTCTGCTGACCTCTTAGCATGAGATCATTGTGCAAGTCCTGTTGCACTTTACACAAGATCCGATCATGAGTCCTATTTGTGATTTGAACAAGATCCAAGCATGAATTCTATTTGTGATTTGTGTGAGATCTAGGTGTGAGTCTTGTTTTCAATTTGCATAAGATCCATCATTCGTTCTTTTCACAACACCACACAGTTCATGCTTGCACAAGATCTAGGTGCGATTCCATTCACGCTTTGTGAAAGATCTAACATTTTCACTTTTTGCGAGGAAAAATTGTTCATGTTTTTGTGAGGTCAGGAAGTTCACACTTTTATGAGATCAAAACATTCATGCTTACACAAGATCATGTAGTTTGTGTATTTTCAAGATCGAAGAGTTTGTTCTTGCACGAGCTCAGGCAATTCGTGCTTTTGTGAGATCAAAGAGTTTTCGCTTGCACGAGATCAAACATTTATGCTAACTCTTCACGTCTTCTTTGACAACCAGCCTTCATCAATAACCTCAAACCTTGTCAACAAACACAATCAACCCAAAAGAAAAATCATGAGGGATTTTTACCTAATAGTATCCACCTTTGGGTTTGTTGATAACTCTTCACATTTTTATACCATGTTAAAGCTTATTCCATATTCTACCAAAAATTCACTTACAATTCTAATAGTGATCGGAGATTTACTCAACACACACTCTAAGATCACATGATACATACTTGACATGAGAAACAAGAGCGGCATGGAAATTTCATCAATGAAAAATGAAATTCCAAAACCACTAAACTAATTTCATCACGAACCTAATCTTTCGTGATATATAACCTTTGATCGATCATCTTTAGCATCATCAGATTTGAAACTCCCCCTACTTCACTACCCCTCATATCTTCTCTCCCTATCTTGATTAAGACATTTTCTCCCCTTTTATAGCCACAATTTCTCCCCCTTTTTCAATGAACCTGAAGGTCACTTCATTATGGTCTGTAATAGGGTAAAGAACAGAAATAACCATATTAGGGAAAAACATATCATAATTCAGGGAGAGGAGGTCCTACATCCACACTTTTTCAAGTGTAAGGAGTGAATAAACTCCAAGATCCAGTCGATACTATTCAAATGCTTCTTTGGGTAAGGCCTTTGTTAAAATGTCTGTAACCTATAGTTCTGTAGGCACATACTCCAACTTCACAAGCCCTTTCTCCACCCTCTCCTAGATAAAATAATACTTGATTTCAATGTTATTTGTCCTTGAGTGATGGATTGGATTTTTTCTAAGATTTATAGAACTTGAATTATCTCAATATATTCTGATTAGATACTTCACTTCAACTCCCATATCATCAAGATTCTGCTTTATCCACAATAATTACATGCACACTTGAGTAGCCACAATATATTCATCTTCTATGGTGCTCAATGAAATATAATATTTTTCTTGCTTAGAAAATAAATACACAATCTGACAAGACATATTGTACCACCTAACGCTTATTTTCTATCATCTTCTAATTCAGCCCAATATTCATCTGTATAGCCCAATAACACTTGCTGAGATTTTTCATTGTTCAAAAACATAAAATCCACCATACCCTTGATATACCAAAGTATTATTTTCACTACAAGCAAGTGAGTTTCCTTGGTATTTCTTTGATATCTTACTACCTATCATGTGAAAAAAACCAATATCAGGTCTTGTTTCATTCAAGTACAATAGACTTCTAATGATTTGCTTGTATTTCATGACATTAAATACATTGCCTTCATCATTTCTTGATAGTTTTATCTACGTATCCACTAGAGTCATTATCTACTTGTAATTATCGATTCCAAATATTCTCAAAACCCCCTTGGAATATTTAGATTGAGAAATTAATGTGCCATTCTTTCCTCATGTTACCTATAAAGCAGGGAAAGATGTAGGTTCACCAATCATTGAAATTTTGAATCCAATTTTCATGAATTACATGAAATTATTACACTATGCTTCATCTGATCCACCAAATATTATTTCATCTACATATACCAGCACCATAATCCTTTGATTACTGTCAATTTTGAAAAAAATATTGTAATCAACTCCACCACATTGAAAAGGATATTCTTTAAAAATAGATCTAGTCTTTAATACCATGATCTTGGTGCTTTCTTCAATCCATATAGCACCTTATTCAGCCGAAAAACTATGTTATCATCTTCATGAATGAGAAAACCATCTAACTAATCAATATAAACTTCTTATTCTAGAACCCCATTCATAAATGCTGATTAGAAATCCATCTGGAAAACTTTGAACCTTATTTGCACTGTTATGGACAAGAATAATATGACTTTATATAGCCTTGAAACATGTGAAAATGTTTCATCAAAATCAATACCCTCTATTTGGGAGTACCCTTTGCACACTAATCATGATTTGTTTCGAATCACTGTACCATATTCATTCAACTTATTGCGAAAGACCTATTCAGTCCCAATGAAATTATTATTTATTGGTCTTGAAATAATCTCCCATGTCTGAATCTTCTTCCGAATCAGCCTCTAGAATTAAAACTTACCTTGAGATGCTTATCTCTTCATTACTATACTCCTGATACAAATTATGTATTTTCTAAATATTCTGCTCATTCTCTACTATAATTACATCATTTATTTCAACTACCTTCCCCAGTTTCTTATTAAAACATTTACATTCTTTGTTTTTTCTTAATTAGATAAGAAATATTCCCTTATCTCCATGGGATTCAAACTTTCTATGTTTCTCCTTACTAAGAAAGAAACACTTAATTATAGAGGCTCGAAAGTACTTCAACATTGGATTCTTTCCATACCATAGCTCATATGGAGTCTTCTATTATTTTGGACATAATAATGCTCTATTTGACTTGTATACTGATTTCATCACTACTTCTTTTCAAAACTTCTCTATAAGGTATTTTTCAATGAGCATCGTTCTAGCCATGTTGTTGATAATTTTATTTCTTCTCTCAACTACTCCATTTTTCTATAGATTTCTTACTACTAAAACTTGGTGCCTTATCCCATGTTTCTTGAGATAATTCTTTACTTGTCTATTTGTGAACTCTGTTCCATTATCTATTTAGATCTTCAAGATTTTTTTACCTATCATATTTTTAACTTCTCTTTGATAAATTTTTTATGAAACTAAACACCCCATACTTGTGAGTGATGAGTGAAACCCATTCCATTATACTAAAATCATAAATGAATAGAACATAACATCGTTGGAGTTGGTGCTATATAACCAACTTATGTGTACTTTATGATAACTTTTATTCATAGCTTTTAATATTAATAAACTTCTTATCATATCAAGATTTTTTTCTATGTAACATAGTATGTGATAATGTCCTAAGAGTAGTTGTTACACTAAAAGATCATAGTAGTTCCTTGCTATAATGAGAACCCAAAAGTGTTATGAAACTATTCTTAAATATATCTTATATATCTAGATGATATAATTTGAGGGAAAAAATTATATAATCTATCATGGGTGGAGACTTATAGGACTTTGAGGTGTCTTCTCATGGTGTTATCCCTTGGTAATATCCAATAGGATATTACGAGAACGATACCCACCAATAGGAAATCCACATTTATATGATTCATTGGATGTTCCTATTCGCAGACATGTGTATCAGTACCTAGAATTTAATATTATTATTAATGATTATTATGATTCATGTACTTTTATGTATTGGCGAAAACTATGATGACAAATGTTCGTGGTGAGGTAGGATACATTGGGTGCATCATGATTAATATTGCATTAATTAATAATATGAGAATGGATTTGTCCCTTCCATTCTTTAATAGAAGTTGATATCTCAGGTCCTTTGATAGAAATTATATATCCTAAATAAATCATTGGCCATGGTGTTCTGTATGCAAGTTCGATTTACAAAAAGTCAAAGAAAGAGACATCGATCACATAGGTTTATGGAACCATCATGCAACCTACTTGATAAGAGATATCATGATAAAGGGATTATATTACATAGTAAGCATACATATGAGGTTTTATGTCATTGCAATATTAACTTCTTTCTCTATGGGTGCCTTGACGTGTTTCTAGATGCTAACCTTGGAATTTAGCTTGGTTTTCCTAATGCCACCGAGAAAGAAGCCTAGAAGGTCAAACACTAAGTGTATCCAGAATCTCATTTAAATAATATATTATTATTTATTATTTGACATGTTGAATAAATATTATTCCTGCACATTGTTTAGTAATTATTCATGTTTAATTGATCACATATATTCCATCACTAGTTATTCAAGAGAATATAATGTGTGCGGAATATTTAATAAATATTTATTTTCTATTTAGTGAATACAATATTTCTTTATTTATTAGAGAATAATGTAGTTATATTTATTTAATAAATAGATAGTCATTATTGAAGACCCGATAAATATTGTAGAGGAATGGATGACCAAGTTTAATGGTTTAGTGTAAAATAATAAATATTGAATATTATTTGATTAAATAATATTTAATTTAATTCGCAAGTTAAGCGCATGTCAAGTAATAATATTATTATTATTTGAAATGGGGTTCTATAGGGATTAAATAAATAATAGAGAACTCATGCAATTATTTTATTTCAATCCTAGTAGTATATAAACCCCATTATATTATTTTCTCAAGGATCCAATTCATTTGTTTGGTTGTGCACAATGGATTTGGAGAATCCTCTCAAGTTCCCTTATCCAAAAATGATCCCAATACCATAGATCGATCTTCCTCCACCTCCCACTCTCAAGTCAAGAGACATCAATGAGAATGACTTGGAAGTGGTTCTCGAGGTGATCGATGGCGGGCAACACAAGTGATAAGATCTTCCATGATAGCACCCAAAGATTTTTATGGTGATGTTTAGAGATTTTTGGAACACATGTGGATCACTGCTAGAGGGAATATACTCTTGATTCCTATAATGAAACAATGGTACAACACAGATTTGTTTTCAGATCCATCAATGAAGAAAGAATTTCAACAAGGCAATTCTTTAATTAATTAAATTAATTATAAATAATATGTGATGATCCTCTATCTGGTTTCATCATTCTATCAATTTTATATATTCATTGATTCAATTCTATATATCACAATGTTCATTATTGTGTAAATCTCAAATTTATCATCGATAATGGAAAAAAGAAAAGTTGGGCATAACCTATCGAATGCTTCTACTATGCCTAGAACCTATAAGTTGTATCAGAGTGGTCACATAATTATTTATAATTATTTAAAGATCATTTATTTATTTACACATTTGTGATTTAGTTTTCAATTAAATTTTAATCGTTCTTTTAATCCGAATTGTGAGATATACTTATTCTTCCTTCATTTCTCATAGATCTAATAAATATGATAAATTTTATGAATGAAATAAAATTAAAAATATCATCTAGAAGTGCCAAGGGTTCTGGATGGATAACATAAGAATACACACCTTTTAATGGGAGTTACACACTGTTTACTTATGTTTAATGCACCAATAATTAATTCAAAAATTAATTCAAATCATGTGCATTAATGACACATTGTGAATTTATTACTTACACCACATGTTGACCGGGCCAGGGTGGCACACGGTCAGCTGGAGTACATGCCATGTAGCCTACGTACATAGTGTGTAGTCCCTTTGAGTCATAGATGGGGCATGTATTACCATACACAACCTACTTTACTAGTGGCCATGTAACTTGGAGACTACACATTGTGTAATTACTTATACATAATGTGTACTCAAATTTTTATGAGATATGATTTACACATCGAGTCCCTAGGAATGTTCCTCAGATAGTAAGTGATACATGTACATGCCATGTAGATCTCTTATACATTCCATGTACTTATACCAAATTACAAATATTTAAAATTTATTTATCATACTATGTAAACCTTATCGATAGTTCTTGCATGTAGTCATTAAGTTGATAGGACATGCCATGTGATGAGTTTTTAATATATATATATATATATAATTTTTTTTATTTAATATATGCACAATGTTCAGATCTACATATCATGTATGAGTCGTATAACAGTTGTTACTCTATGGGAATTGAAGCATAACATGTGAACAAAAAATCACGTAATTCATGTAATCATTAATTTGTTAGTACACATCATGAAAGTACGTGATATGTTGTGTATTCCATATGTCATAAGAGTAAACAATATACGATCATAATACATATTGGGTATATTCGGATAGGTATTCACCATGTTTCCTCCAAGGTACATTTATATACACAGTTAACTTTAAATAAATTTATTTAATTTGTTTAAAATTATAATGGATGAGAATATCAAAGAAATTTGGATGAGAATTAAGACAAAAGAATGGATTAATTAAAGATGATAATTAATTGATTCAGGCATGATTTATATTAAATAACAACTATCAATAATTGAATGCTAGTTTTATTAAATGCGTAATTCATTGCATGCATTTTGATGATCATGATCATAGACCAGACCTTTGTATGAGATTGGTTTCATTTAATTTTTTATTAAATTAATTTGTTGTCTTGCATTCCTTTTCTCCTCTTATTATATAAGGTCTTTCATGCCCATGGTTTCTTTTATATAAACCATTTCCCCTAACCTGCGTGTGAGTAAAAGTATATGTAATGGATGGAGCTCCCAAGCTAGTGGAGAAAATTCAAGTTTAGATTAGAGACAAAACCAATCCAAGAGAGATACATAGGAGTATAGGTGGAAAGATGTAACATGAACATTAATTGGTTCAAGGTGTTTTCTCCTAGGTCAATAGTTAGTTTATCAACTACTAGATAAACTAACCATTAGTAAAGATCATAATCATATTGCTTTATTATTTTATTTCTATTGATTTGCATGGTTATTTCATTATGGAAGTTTTGTAATGATCACATAAATTAATGAAATTAATTAGAATGTAAGATATAACTAAAATAAATTATCTTATGCATAAATATTATCTAATACATGGTTAATCACTTAAGTAAATCCATATAATATTAAAAATCATATAATAAAGATAAGAATTGGCAATTTACATATAAAAGGATAAAATCCCTCAATTATATATATTAAGTCGGTATAGCCTTCCACCATTTCAGTTAAAATAGAACCATTGTTCAAAGTGGTTGACCATCCAAAGTTGGGGTTCTTTAAATAATCAGGGAATTCTAAATTGAAGTTTTGGGCTGTCTTAACTTAGTTCACATCAAGATTTGGCTTCCAAATAAAGACTTGGTGTAATTGAGAGGTAAGGGTTGAAGAAATCCAATATAAGGATTTCAGGATCATGGAGTCCACTCAATAGATTAGGGAAATGTGAGTTAATGAAGTTGTAATTTAGAATACCTATGTAAAGCCATTCATGTTACTTGACCAACCAAATTTGGGGTAATGAGAAGGGGAATATGGATCCTTACCACTAGAATTTCCAAGCAATAGGATATTTCTAAGCCAATGGTGAGGGCTATTAGGTTTCAATAAAATAGTGGGAGACTAATAAATATAATATTTATTTATTTTCCTAAATTTTATCAGATAAAGTACTAAGATTATCCTTATCTTATTTTGTATAAACAATATTAAAATGAATTCAAACATATCACTATGATCTATAATTTATAAGGATAAACTTCTCACCATAAAAAATATCCAGGAGTGGAAAAGGCACTTACGTGTAATCCTTCACCCTAAAAGGAAATTGTATGTACTGGAAGAAACTATTCCTAATGCACTTGGTAACGAGGAAAGTGATGAAGAGTTATCACTCTATGAGAAAATTTTTAATGATTCCACTGATTTTCAATCTTTCATGCTAGCATCCATGTCCAATGAGATTTTGAAGCAACATAAGGACATGTATTCATATAACATGATGTATCACCTTTATGATCTATATCAAGAGAAGGCAAGACAAGAGAGGTATGAGATATCCAATGTTTTGTTTACAACTAATCTTAGAGATTATGCGCCAGCTGAGCCTCATGTAGTTAAGCTTATTGGATACATTGAATGCTTAGACATCTTAGGGATTAAATTCCTGGATGATTTCTATACAGATCTCATACTTTTATCACTTCCCAAGACCTTCTCTACTTTTATTATTAATTATAATATGAGTAGTAATGAGAAGAGACTTTCAGAACTTATTACCTTGATTCACCAAGTTGATATGGACATTGGGAATGATAAACCCATAGTACTTATAGTGAACAAGAAAAGGAAGAACAATGAAAAGGAGACCAAGACTCATAATAAGTATAAAGATATTGAGCACCATCCTTCCAAGAAGAGGAAGATCTAGAGGAAAATAAAGGAAAGGGAGGTAGTAGGTTTTTCATATGGAAAGCTAGGCCACTAGAAGAGGAACTTCACCTAGAAGCACGAGGAAGCTAAACTTGCATTTATTATTGTGTGTAATCTTTCAATATCTACACATTGGTTATTATATATATCTTGTGGTGCTCACATCTGTATCCAAATATAGGAACCAAGTAGATTCTGAAAGATTGATATAGGAGAGGCGGATCTGATAACTGCTAATGGTGTGAGGTCGGCTACCCTATCCATTAGTGACTACCACCTTTCATTTCCAACAGGAAAGATTTTGGTTTTAAAATATTTTTATTATGTACCTATGGTTACCAAGAACATAATTTCTGTATCATGCATAGATGAATATGGGTTTATTTTGAATTTTGGAAATAAAAGTTTTTTCTTTTATGAGGACAACATATGTTATGGTATGACACATTTAAATAATGGTCTTTATTTATTAAATTATGAAAACCAAGTATTGGAAATAGATAATTAATCATGTTTACACGAATCATATAACACCTAGCTATGGAATCACCATCTTGGTCATGAGAATGAGAAACATTTAACAAAGATCCATTAAGATGGTTATTTAGACTCATCTGAGCTAAAACCAATTGAAATATTTCATGCTTGTTTAAAAGAAAAAATGAGTAGAAGCTAGAGGTGGATATTCTTATTTCATTACTTTTACTAATGACTTGAGTATACATGTCTATATCTACTTGATTAGTTATAAGTCTAAGTGCTTTGAGAAATTCAAAGAATTCAAGAATGAAGTAGAGAATCAATTTGGTAAAAATAAAAAGAAGCTTTGATTGGATCGAGGTGGTGAATATCTTAACTAAGAGTTCATCAACTTTCTATGGGATTTTGGGATTATATATCAACTCACTCCACCTTATACACCATAGTGGAATAGTGTTAGTGAAAGGAGGAACCATATTTTGTTAGACATGGTAAGGTCAATGATGAGTCATGGAGATCTTCTATTATCCTTTTGAGGATATAAATTACAAACTATGACATAAATATTAAATCGAGTACCAACTAAAGTGGAAAATGGAATTCCCTTCGAGTTATGGAGTGTAAAGAAACCCGTTTTGTCACATACATGTGTATGGGGTTGAAAGGCATTTGTTAAGGCCTTCTCAATCAAAAAACTAGCACCCTAGAGAACAAAGTGTATCTTTATAGGTATCCTAAGGAAACAAAAGGATACTACCTATAAAACCCCTCAGACCAGAAAGTAATTGTCTCCAAACAAGTCATATTTCTTGAGAGGGAGAACATCTTCAAAAAGTATAGTAAGATAAATATTGATTTTGATGAAGTTAATGCTCAAGATGCACAAGAGTTGGTACAAGAACATATTCCATAGGTCACCTTGGAATAAGTAGTTCCTGAAACACAAGTACTGCATAGGATCATAAGTTAGGTAAGATAACCAGAGAGATATGGTTTTCTAGTCACCAAAGATGGTGACTCCTTATTGGTGGAAAATGATGAACCTATCTCCTACAAGGAGGTAGTAGAGAGATCATAAGCTACAAGATGGATTCCATGTATCATAACCAAGTTTGGGTTCTGTTGGATGCACCAGTTGATGTAAATCCTGTTGGATGAAAATGGGTATTCAAGAGGAAATTGGACATGGAAGGTAAATTAAATACCTATAAATCAAGGCTAGTGGCTAAAGGGTATAAACAACAACAAGTAATTGACAATGATTAAACCTTTTCACCAGTTTTCATGTTTAAATCCATCAGAATTATATTTTCTATAACATCTTACCATGACTATGATATTTGGTAGATGGATGTCAAAACTAAATTTCTAAATGGGAACCTTCAAGAAGATGTCTATATGACACAACCATAAGGGTTTGTGACTTTAGGTGATTTCAAAAGGATTTTAAAGTTGTAGAGATCCATTTATGGATTGAAGTAAGCATCCAGGCCATGTGACATTCAATTTGATGAATCCATAAAAGAATTTGGATTCATTAAGAATTTTTTTTATCCATATGTTTACAAGAGGTTTAGTGGGAATGTAGTCTTAAAATATATTAAGGATTGTTAAAAAAGTGTTTCTACATGAAGTAATTAGGTGAAACAACCTATATTCTAGGGATCAATATCATTCAAGATATACCCATGGGGCTTCTTAGACTAAGTCAAAGTACATATATTTACCATATACTAAATATATTTAGTATGAAATAATCCAATAGGGTATTAGTTCCAATGTCAGATGGTTTACATCTTTCTAAGAAAATTTTCCTTCGAACACAATATGATAAAGAGATAATGAGTAAGATTACATACAATTTTCTAATAGGATCAATCATGTATTCCATGTTATGTACTAGAATTGATGTTGCCTATGAATTGATCATGGTTGGAAGATATCAAGATGATCCATGAGAACAACATTGGTCTACTGTTAAGGTTATCCTTAAGTATCTGATAAGAACTAAGGATATGTTCCTGGTGTATAGAGGAGATGAGGAGATGGTCACCAGGGGTTATATTGATTATATTTTTCAAATATATCATAATTACCTAAAGTCGCATTCAGGATATGTTTTCTATCTCAAAGGAGGAGCTATAAGCAGGAAGAGTTCAAAGCAGCCAGTTGTCGCTGATTCTACAGTGGAGTCCAAGTATATAATAGTTGCTAATATATCCAAGGAATAAATTTGGATATGGAACTTTTTCAAGAATTTTGATGTGGTGCCTAGTAGTAAAGACCCTATCACATTGTATTGTGATAATATTAAAGTGGTGGCTCTTGAAAAAGAGCCAAGGTTACACAAACAGACAAAGTATATACAATAGAAGTATCACATATTAAGGTATTTTTATCAAAGGGGTGAATTTGCAGTAAGAAAAGTACCCATATAAGAGAATGTGGTAGACCCCTTTACTAAAGGCCTATCTCTGTAGTAGCATTAGTATCATGTGAGAGCTAGAAAACTAAAGGTTGTTAGAAGTTGAATCTATTTCAAGTGAGAGTCTGTTGGATTTGGTGACCTAGATTAAACTTCTATGTACTTTATGATAAATTTTATTCATAGTTTTTAATATTAATAAACTTCTTATGACATCATGATTATTCATTTTCATAACATAGTATGTGATAATGCCCTAAGAGTAGCTGTCACACTAAAAGGTCATAGTAGTTCCCTGCTATGATGAAAAATTAGAAGTGCGATGACACTATTCTTAAATATATGTTATATATACAGATGATATCATTTTAGGGACACAAATGATACAAGATATCATGGGTAGAGACTCATAGGAATTTTAGACACCTTCTCATGGTGTTCTCCCTTTTTAATATCCAGTATGATATTATGAGAATGCGACACTCTAGTAGGAAATCCACATTTATATGAGTCATTGAATGTTACTATATGAGGACATGTGTATAGGTCCTTATACTTTAATATTATTATTAATTAGTATTGTGAGTCATGTAATTTTATGTATTGATGAAAACTGTGATGATAGATGTTCACAGTGAGATAAGATACATTGGGTGCATCATGAGTAATATTGCATTAATGAATAATGCGAGAAAGGATTTTTCCCTTCTGTTATTTAACGGAAATTGATATCTCAGGCCCTTTGATGGAAATTATATATCCTAAATAAATCCATGTCCATGGTGTTCTATAGGAAAGTTCAATTTTTGGAAAGTCAAATAAAGAGTCATCGACCACATAGGTTAATAAGACCAACATACAACCTGCTTGATAAGAGATATCATGATAAATGGATTATATTACACAGTAAGCATCCGTTTAAAATTTTATGTCATTATAATATTAACTTTTTTCTCTATGGGTGTCTTGGAATGTTTATAGATACTAACCTTGGAATTTAGGATGCTTCGCCTAATGCCACTGAGAAAGAGGCATAGAGGCTCACACACTAAGTGTATCCAAAATCTCAGTAAAATAATATATTATTGTTTATTATTTAATAAGTTGAATAAATATTATTACCTCTTGTGGTTTAATAATTATTCATGTTTAATTGATAACATGTATTCTATCACCAGTTATTCAAGAGAATATAATGTGTGCATAATATTTAATAAATATTTATTTTCTATTTAGTGAAAATAATATTTATTTATTTATTGGTGAATAATGTAGTGATATTTATTTAATAAATATTTAGTCATTATTCAATGACTTATAAATATCATGGAGTAATGACAAAATTAGTTTAATGGTATGATAAAAAATAAAAAATAATAAATATTATTTGATCAAATAATATTTAATTTAATTCTCAAGTTAAGCGCATGTTAAGAACTAAGAATAATAATAATAATATTATTTGACATGGAGTTATGAAGTGGTTAAATAAATAATAGGGAGCTTATGTAATTATTTTATTTTAACCCTATTAGTATATAAACCCAATTATATTATTTTCTCACGGAGCCAATTCATTTGTTTGGTTATGCATAATGGATTTGGAGAATCCTCTCAAGCTCTATAGAGATCCCTTATCCAAGAACTCTCCCAAGAATGGAGAGGGATATTCCTCCACCACCAACTCTCAAGTCAAGAGAGGTAAAGGAGAACACTTTTGAAGTAGTTATCAAGGAAATTAAAGGCAGTCAATGCAAGCGATAAGATCTTCTATGCTAGAACCCGAAGATTCTTACAACAATGTTCAGAGATTTGTGGAATACGTGTGGATCACCGCTTGAGGGAATATGCTCTTGATTCATATAACACAACAATGATACAACATAGATCTATTGTTAGATCCATCAATGAAGAAATAATTTCAAAAAATTAATTCTTTTATTAATTAAATTGATCATAAATAATATGTGATGATCTTCTCTCTAGTTCCGACATTCTATCCCTTGTATATATTCTTTGTTTCGATTCCGTAGATTAGGAAATTCATCATTGTGTAAATATCAGATTGATAATCAATCATGGAAAAAATAAAAGTTGGGAATGACCCATCGCATGCTTCCGCTATGCCCAGAACCTATAAATATCTCCTCCCATCAAAGGATCTTGGTGAAATAGGCCTACATACATCAATATGCACCAAATCAAGCAATTTTTTTGACCTTTTCTCTTTTTCCTTATATATATTTTGAATTATCTTACCTTGTTTACAAGAATCACATGTATGGTTATGATAACCTGATAACCTAGGGAGGTCTCGAGTCGCATCACATTTCACTAGATCTTCTAATGACGTTTAGCTCAAATGACCAAAGTGTTTATGCCATAACTTGTTTTCTTCTTCCATGAAAAAAAATCACATATCTTATTCTCCAATTATAAGGTATATATTCCCCTTTGTATTATTTCCACTTAATAGGTTGTGACTGATACCTTTAACAACTAAGAAATCTGCACATTTCATGTCTTTTCTCTCAAACATGGATTTTCTTGAACCAATAATTTTCAGGCTTCATCATTACCAAATATTACAATACATTCCTTTTTCGTATCTAATTCCTATCACTAGTTACTTATTTACTATCATATGAGAGGTTCATACACTATCAATGATCCATATTCTAGTGTGATCTGATGTTTTGAAAGAAATCTATACAACTGCTTCCTGTTCATCTATTTTCTTCTTGATCCATGTCTTTAACTGATATTCTTGATGATGCTCGGAGCATGATGAAACAATATAATCTTGTAATTATACAAATTGATTTTGTGTTTTCAGGTCATTTTATGATAAATTGATTTGCTGTTAATGATCACATTCAGTCTGCATTAACACATTTTTTTTCATTGATGATGAGAAATATATTTCCATGTGTCTGAATCCTCCACACCTAAAACAATACCCATTTAATGATGTCTTAGAGAATTTAGCTTTGTATGGTTTCCTATATTGGTATTATTCCATTTGGTACCTCTTGGATATAGAATACATATTTTGTGAGTATCCCATCTTTTCACAATAATATCATCTAATGCAGGGTGAATTCTTGTGTTTCATTACTGCACCACTAGTTTTTCCTTAAGTTATCTGAATCTTATGGTTCTGATTCACACCCAAATCAATATTCAACCTTGTAGTGGGATCTTATGGTCTATATTCAACTATTACTACTTTCTGTTTGCGATCAAACCCCATACCAGCCACATCGTTTTGATCAATCATTTTCCTTTCCTAAAAATCCTTTTTTATTTTCACTAGAACTCTGAATTGTAATTTTACTTTTTCTATTTGCTTTATATTCTTCTTTTCTAGAATCAAGAGTTTCTCCCGATCTTTCACTTTCCTTCATATATAGACAACTTCCTCTTTAAGTTCTTTGATACATTTGATTTTATCTTTTCTAGTATTAGTCAAACTATCAAACTATCTTTTCTATTCTTTGATTTTGAGTTTGTACTCAACAACCTTCTCCGAGTTCTATGGAATTAAATATTTATTCCTTTCAATTTTAGCCTCTAACTTAGAATTTTATTCTACTTGATGCTCTATATAAAGTTTGGCATCATGAACCACTTCACTGGATTTCTTATTTTTGGATCTTCAAACATATATCTATTCAAGCGCATATTCTAATTCAATCTGAAGGTCAACTCTTCCTTCATGTTCTACTTCATCATTTACAATATCTTCCCTTGTTTGGGGATTTCTAAAAACTTCCACCACAACATTTACTTCATGATCCTTGTAGTCCTCCAATTCTTCTATCTCAGATTCTTCTAAACTGTCATCTTCTTTTGAAAGTAGATTCTTCTTTTTGAAGAAATTTATCTTGGTACTCATCCTACCTATAACATTGGTTGAATACTTATTACCAATAATTTCATCATTATTTTCATCAAAATCTTGAAACTTATTAGGACACTTTTCTGTAATATTTCCAATATTTACACATTAAATTCATGCAAGTGAAAGTTTCCCTTTGAAATTTCATCTTTCTCTTTGCATATTTGAGGATAGAAATGACATGAAATCATCCAAATTGTCTTCCTCTTGACTTTATTCAATAGTTATCTTCTTCATGGCCTTGAATTACACTTATTTGGAATTCCCCTTTTCCACACATCGTTATCATCATTTCTCATCTCGTATGCGATAAGATTACTATACAAGCTATCCAACATCATCTCCTTTTGATCTTTATCTTATAATACATAAACTTTCATATTAAATAAAGGTGGTATTTTTTTCAAGATATGATTAAAAATCATTATATATTAAATAATTTCTCTGAGACCACACGTGTTGTCCATAATAACATTAACCCGGTCAAATAATGCATCAACAAATTCATTAGGGTGCATTCTCAGATCCTCATAATTGTTCCATAGAACCTTCAATTTTTCTTCTTTCACTTTTGATTCACCCTCATAAATATTTAGCAACTTTTACCACATATCATGTGATGAATTACATGATATCACCTTTGTATAGATTGCATTGGACATGGATCCCCCTAAAGCATTGATCCCTTTAGCATCAACATCCAATTCTCTATGTTCTTCTTCTGATAAAACATTACTATCAATATTGGAAGAAATACAATGCATTGTATCCATAAATACATATATTCCAAATGATTTAAATAAGTGTTGCATTTGATTTTTCCATAGCTTATTTTTTCCATCAAAGATTGGAATCCCTTTGTGATTAAAATCTTCCATTTCTTCAAATGAGATAGAACCACTTACTTAAACCTTTAATTATGATACTAATTATTAGTCTAACTAGGTTTAATACCCTAAGAGGGGGGGGGGGGTGAATCAGGGTATGAAAGATTAAAACAACCACACCTTTGGATCATGTTTCATCATTAAACCAAAAAATATTCTCCCCCTTTCCCATAACAATGTATGCACAAAAATGAAATCATGCATGATATACAATGATTTTACTTAGTTCATCCTCATTGGTCTATGTAAAATGAGCATGAAATGACAATGTTCCAATGTAAAAAAATTTCTAAGGCTCACCACCAATTCATGTTTCGGGCTAGACCACTTCAATGCATAGGATCACTGCCTTTATAATGTTTAAGGTTAGCTCACTACTTTCCCAAGGACCACTCCCTAACTCTCTTTCAATGGATCACTATTGATGAAAAGGATCCCCTTCTTCCTCTTCCTTTTTTCACTACTCTGGAAAGGATCCACACAAAATTTATAGACAGGTAGTTCCATTCATTATCAATAATGAATGCATCCTCAACTATATATAGATGCTCCATTGAATTTCTTTCTGGACTGCTCCTTCACTTATGTGAAAACACTTGGATGCAACACTTCCACTTTCTAAACAACTGGAGTAGACTTATGTTTACTATAAAGACATAAATTACCTCTTATTTGGAAATATATTCAATAGATGCCAAATATTCCTTTCACTACCTTGAATTTAGCAGTGAATAAACTCATTTTTCAAGTATTGTCAAGTGGCATAGATCCTCTGTCTTCTTCTTTTTATTCTAAAATCATACATGAAAATGATACTGCTCATAGGATAATGTAGGAACATATCTTCATGCACAAAATTCTAGTGTGACATGCCTGTATGAGACCCTGTCACATAACTCCTTTCATGAGATCCTGGGGCGTACCCTTGTGCGATATCCTAACATGTACCCTTTTTCACACTTTGCATGAGATCTTGGTGCATATCCTTGTTCACACTTTTCATGATATACCAGCGCGAACCCTATTTGCTCTTTGTGTAAGCTCCTAGAATGTACCCTTGTTTTCACTTTGTGTGAGCTCTTGGT
The DNA here is from genome assembly GCA_963277665.1 of Viscum album. Lineage (NCBI taxonomy): Eukaryota > Viridiplantae > Streptophyta > Magnoliopsida > Santalales > Viscaceae > Viscum > Viscum album. The sequence goes on along the minus strand of OY728125.1, from coordinate 1,554,584,408 downwards.
GCATACCCTTGTGCATGCTTTGCGTAAGCTCCTGGTGGGTACCCTTGTCCATAATTTGCATGAGCTCCTAGCGCATACCCTTGTTTTCACTTTGCACGATCACTTGGCATGAATCCTATTCACGTTTTGCACAAGAATTTTTTCAGATCATGCACAATACTTATGAAATTTATATTCCTTCATGAGTCCTAACCACGAACCTCCTTCGTGAGATCTCTCTGCAAACCTCCTTCTTAGACATTACTTCAGATATAACAATGAGGCAAAACTTTGTCTGTCTTTAAATATGGATTTAGGGGTATTTATAGGAATAAATTCACTAGCTTAACCCCACAAATCATGAACAACCATACATTACATTGGCATCATGTGCTCTGCGAACCTCATAGTGCGTGATCCAGGCATGAGCCCTGTTCGTGTATTGCGCAAGATCCATGCACGAGTCCTATCTGTGCTTTGCGTGAGATCTGGGTGCAAGTCATGTTTGTAATTTACATGAGATTTAGGCATGAGTCTTGTTCATGCTATGCGCAAGATCCATAATTCATGCTTTTCTTGATACCAACCAGTTCACACTTGTGAAAGATCCAGGTGCGGGTCCTGTTCATGCTTTGCGCAAGATCCAACATTTTCACTTTTCATGAGACCAAAAAATTTGGATTTGTGAGAGATTAGGAAGTTCGTGCTTTTATGAGATCAAAGAGTTCACACTTTCATGAGATAATATAGTTTTCACTTTCATGAGATCAAAGAGTTCACACTTGTGAGAGATCAGGCAGTTCACACTTTTGTGAGATCAAAGAGTTTGTGCTTGCACAAGATCAAACATTCATGCTAACACTTCATGCCTCTTTGACAACCAACCTTCATCAAAAACCTCAGACCTTGTCAACAAACATAATAAACCCAAAACCATAATCATGAGGTATTTTCACCTAACAATATAACCCTTTGTATTTATTGAAAAATATTCACATTTTGATACCATGTTAAATATTTTTCCATCTTCTATAAAAAATTTGCTTCTTGCGATTCTGATAACGATTAGAGATTTAATCAATTCATACTCTAAGACCACATGATCCATTATCGGTGTGAGAAAAAAGATTAGCACAAAAATTTCATCAATGAAACACTTCATTCCAAAAAACACTCAATTACATTCATCACAAACCTCATCTATTGTGATATATAACCTTTGATCGATCATCTTTATCATCATAAAATTTAAAATTCCCCCTACTTCACTGCTCTCTCTATTATATTATCCCCTATCTTTATTAATACATTTACTCCCCTTTTATAGCTACAAATTCTCCCCCTTTTTCAATGAACTTTAAGGTCACTTCATTATGGTATGCAATAGGGTAAAGAACATAGATCAACATATCAGGAAAAAACACATCATACCCTAAGGATAGGGGGTCCCACATTCACACCTTTTCAAGTTCAAAGAGTCGACTGAACTCCAAGATCCATTCGATTCCATTCAAATTATTCTTTGGGTAAGGCCTTTGTTAAAATTTCTTCAACCAGTAGGTCTATAGGCACATACTCCAACTTTATAAGCCCTTGATCCACCTTATCCTTGATAAAATAATAATTGATTTCAATGTGATTTGTCATTGAGTGATGGACTGGATTTTTTCTAAGATTTATAGCACTTGAATTATCGTAATGGATTTTGAATGGAGACTTCAATTAGACTCCAATATCATCAAGTTTCTGCTTCATCTATAATAATTGAATGCACACTTAAGTAGCCTCAATATATTCATCTTATGAGGTACTCAATTAAATGAAATATTGTTTCTTTCTTAGCCAAGAAATACATAATCCTTCAATACATAATTCACCACATGATTCTGATTTTCTATCATATGTTAATCTGTCCCAATATTCATCTCTATATCCCAATAACACTTGTTGAGATTTGTCATTGTACAACAAACTGAAATCCACCATGCCCTTAATATACCAAAGTATTCTTTTCACTATAACAAAGTGGGTTTCCTTGGGATTGTTTTGATATCTCTCTACTTGGAATGTAGCAAAAAATATATTAGGTCTTGTTTCTTTCAAGTACAATAGGTTTCTAATGATTTTCCTGCATTTTATGACATTAACTGCATTGCCTTCATCATATCATGACAGTTTCGTACAGGTATCCACAAAAGTTGTCATCTCCTTGAAATTATCCATTTCAAATCTTCTCAAAACCTCCTTGGCATATTTATATTGAGAAATTAATGTTCCATTCTTTCCTTGTGTCGCCTATAAACCAAGGAAAAATGTCACTTCACCAATTATTGACATTTCTAATTCACTTTTCATGAATTACACGAACTGATTACACTAGGATTTATCTGATCCACCAAATATTATGTCATCAACATATACCAGCATCATCATCCTTTTATTACTATCATTGTTGACATAAATATTGTAATCAACTCCACCATGATGAAAACTGAGATTATTCAAAAACTGATCTAGTTTTGAATAACATGCTCTTAGTCCTTTATTTAACCCATATAAGACTTTATTTATCTAAAAAACTCTATTCCCATATTCATGAATGATAAAACCATATGGATTATCAATATAAACTTCTTCTTCTAGAACCCCATTCAAAAATGCTGACTTGATGTCCATCTAGAAAACTTTGAACTTTCTTTGCACTATTATGGCCAAGAATAATATGATTATCTCTAGCCTCATAAAAGGTGAAAATATTTCATCAACATTAATACCCTCTATTTGAGAGTAACCTCTGCACACTAATCATGCTTTTTTTGAAATCAATATTCCTGATTCACTCATATTATTACGAAAGACCCATTTGGTCCCAATGACATTCTTATTTTTTGTTCTTAAAACAATATCCCATGTATGATTCTTCTCAAATTGATCAAGCTCTTCATTTATAGCTTAAACCCCAATTTTCATCCCCAACTGCTTCATCAAAACATTTAGGCTCTACCTAAGATAGGAAGTATGCTTGCTATAATGACTTCATTCTTTATATTTGAACTGACACTATTTGATCACCAATGATGTTCTGTCTATCAATTTTAGCTCAAATCTTTTGGTTTTCATGCATCTATTGGTTTATGTTCATCCTTTTAATTATCTAAATCTTCTTCTGAATTATTATATAGAAATGGAACTTACCTTGAGCTGCTTATCTCTTCATCACTATCCTCCTGACACTGATCATGTATTTGAGGAATATTTTGATCATTTTCTACTATAGTTACATCATTTCTTTCAACTAACTTTCCCAGTTTCTTATTGAAACATTTATATGATTTTTTTCTTGAGTAGCTAAGAAATATCCCTTCATCTCTATAGGATTCAAACTTCCTATGTTTCTTCTTATTGATAACGAAACACTTACTTATGAAGACTCTAAAGTACTTGAACTTTGGATTTTTACCTACTATAGATCATATGGAGTCTTCTCAAATTTCAGACATAATAACACTCTATTTGATGTGTAGACTAATTTCATCACTGCTTCTTTTCAAAACTTCTCTAGAAGGTCTTTTTCAATGAGCATTGTTCTATCCATGTTGTTGATAATTTTATTTCTTCTCTAAACTATTCTATTTTGCTATGGAGTTCTTACTATTGAAACTTGGTGCTTTATCCCATGTTTCTCAATATAATCCTCCACTTGGTTATTTTTGAACTCTATTAAATTATCTCTTCAAATCTTATGTATTTTTTTACCTAGAATCTTTTCAAATTCCCTTCGATAAGTTTTTATGAAACTGAACACCTCATACTTGAGAGTTATGAGTGAAAGACATTCCATTCTATTAAAATCATCAATGAAGAGAACATCATATCTCCTCCCATCAATGGATCTTGGTGAAATAGGTCAAAATACATCAATATTAACCAACTCAAGCACTCTTTTTTACCTTTTATATTTTGACTTATATTCCTTTTTAATGATATTCCCTTTTTGACAAGAATCACATGTATGGTTACGATCATGTGATAACCTAAGGAGGTCTTGAGTAGCATCACATTTCACCAGCTATTATAATGAAATTTGGATCAAATGACCAAGGATTTTATTCCATAAAATATTTTCTTCTTACTTATACAAAAATAACATATCTTCTTCTCTACTTACAAGGTAGAGATTCCCCTTTGTATTATTTCCACTTAACATGTTGTAACTGACACCTTAAACAACCAAGAAATTTGCACGTCTCATGTCTTTTACCCAAACTTGGATTTTTCCTGAGCCAATAATTATTAGGCCTTCATCATTACCAAATCTTATAGTACCTTCCTTATCGTATCTAATTCTTATCACCAATTCCTTATTTTCTATCATATGAGAGGTGAATCCACTATCAATGATCTATATTCCAGTGCGATCTGATGCTTTGAAATAAATCTCTACAACCACTACCCGTTCATCTATTTTCTTTTTGATCCATGTCTTTGAAAAATATTCTTGATGATTCTAAGAGCATGATGGACCACTATCATCTTGCAATTCTACAAATCAATATTTTGTTTTCAGATCATTTGATGATAAATTGAGCTTCTTCTTATGACCACATTCAATCTGCTTTAATAATTTTTTTGCATTGATGATGAGAAATATATTGCCATGTGTCTGAATCCTTCACAGTTGAAATAGTGACCATCGAATGATGTCTTGGTGAATTGAGCTCTGTATGGTTGCCTCTGTTGTTATTGTTCCCTTCATCACCTCTTGGTTATGGAATAGACATTTTGTGAGTGTCCCATATTTCCACAATAATAACATCTAATGTAGGGTGCATTTTTGTGTGTCATTACTACACTACTAGTTTTCCCTTGGGTTCTCTGAATCTTCTGGTTCTGATTCATACCGAAATAAATCTTCAACCTCAAATTGGGATCTTGTGGTCTATCTTCAACCATTACTACTTTCTGTTTGTGATCAAGCCCCATACCAGCTAAATTTTTCTAATCAATCATTTTCCTTTCCTAACACTCATTTTTCTATTTCACTATAACTCTAAATCCTACTTTTAATTTTTCTATTGTCTTTGTATCATACTTTTCTAGAATCAAAAGTTTCTCCTGATCTTTCACTTTCCTTCGTATATTGACAAATTCCTCTTCAAGTTCTTTGATACATTTTATTTTATCTTTTCTAGTATTAGTTAAACTATCAATAACTCTTTTCTATTATTCTATTTTGAGTTTGTACTTAATAGCCTTTTCTGAGTTCTCTAGAATTGACAATTTAAGCCTTTAAATTTTAGCCTCTAGCTCATACTTTTCTTCTTCCTACTACCCCATATAAAGTTTGGCATAACAAACCACTTTGTTGGATTTATTCTTTTTAGATCTTCAAAAATATATCACTTCAATTGAATCTTCTAATTTGATTTGAAGTTCAAATCTTCCTTCGACTTCTACTTCATCATTGTCACTATCTTCCCTTGTTTGGGAATTTTTGACAACTGTTATCATAGAATCTGCTTCATGATTCTTGTAGTCCTCTAATTCTTATATCTCAAATTCTTCTAAACTATTATCTTCTTTTGAAAGATGATTCTTCTTTTTGAAGAAATTTCTCTTGGTACTTATCCCACCTTTCACATTGGCCAAATAATTCTTCCCTATAATTTCATCATTGTCTTTATCGTCATCTTGAAACTTCTTAGGACACTTTTCTCTAAGATTTCCAATATTTTTTACATCAAAATCACGCAAGTGGAAGTTTCCCATTTCAATTTTCTCTTACTCTTTGAATATTCACGGAGAGAAATGACATGAACTCATCCACATTGTATTCCTCCATACTATATTCAATAGTGAGCTTCTTCATGGCCTTGAATAACACTTCTTTGGAATTCCCCTTTTCCACAACATTGTTATCATTATTTATCATCTCATATAAAACAAGAATATTGTGAAAGCTATCCAATGTCAGCTCCTTTGTATCTTTATCTTCCAATACATAAAATTTTATATTAAACAGAGGTGGTAGTTTTCTCAAGATGCACTATAATGAACCAAACTATTATAAATAAACCCCCATTCATTTTTATTAAATGAATTATTATATAATATGGTTATAGAAAACACATGCACTTATTTTGTCTTATTATGACCATTAGATATAATTGACCATTCTGAATCATTTCCATTGATAATATAGTCATTAAACAGTGATCACATTGTTAATATAAATATAGGGTTTTAACAATCTAATTGACATAGATAAAATAAGTGACGACCTTAACCAATAGTATCTCACCCTATGAATCCCATTTATTAGAGCTTATAAGGGATATAACATCTCTGAGATTTTCCCTTGATCAAGCCCAAGATGAGATCCAACAACTTAAGCATGAGAGAAACTGTTTACAGGAGAAGTTCAAACTCATCGAGATCACAACCCAAACCATGTTCACAGAACCTCCCCATGAAAGTTCCACCATTACACACCTTACTCTCAGGAAATATACTATTGTATTAAAGAGATATATATCAAGAACCTAGAAATAGGAATATGTACATTATTTTGAATATATTTTCATCCAATTATTATTACTTTGTAAATGATTTTTATTTTGACACAATAAAGTACAAGTTGTATTTTTGGTTAATATTCAAATTAAATTAATGAATTAATTAATTAATGAATTAATGAATTTTTGAAATAAATAATTTTTTAAAATTATTAAATATTTTTTATCATATAATTTTATGAAGTCAAATGTAATTTTTATAAGGGTTTAAAAACTGTTATTATCAAAAACCTGTCATTTTCAATAAATATAAGTTATTATTTTAAAAGTAAAAATTCAAATATTTATAAAATTATTTAGATAAAATGAATCTTATTTTTGGAATTATAATTTTGAAATTATCCAATGGTAATTTTTTTATAATTTTATGAGATATTCAATTTTTTGGGTAAAAATTAAATATTGTATAAATATACTTTGTGTTTTATGACATCATAATGACCCAAAAGTGATTTAATTGTTACTCTAAATGGGATAAAAAACCAAATAAAATTTTCCCTTTAAAATAATTTGATTTTAAGTTTATTTTATTTATTTTGTAAAGCCATTATGAATCCTTCAAAACCTATAATATATTTTAAGATTTTAAAATCATTTCTTTAAGAGTGTGACTCACCTCCACATAAGAAAGGGAATTATTTTAATAAGTTCTTACATTGTAATTATAAAATAATAAAAATAAATCTATTTTTTTATAAACCATGGGAAAAAACCATGGGATGGTTTGTGGTTTTGGGTATTTTATTATGCAGAGTCGAAAACCTAAATAATAAAGAAATCCCCCTCCTTTTCCTCTATAAACCCACCCAAGCTCCCATTTCTCTTCACTGAAACTCCTTAGATCATATCCATACTATGAACTTAACTCTATAGATTCCTCTCAATGTGACCCAAGTTATCAAGAAGTCCTTACCAATCCTTTGAAGTCACACATTCAAGTAAGGGACCTTCCTCTCCGCCTTTCAAATTCAAGAAACTTCATTGAAATTAGTTCTTATAATTTCAAAGGGTTATATTGTCATTAATTTATAATCATTCCATTAATATCCATTTTATTTTATTTTAATTATGTATCATTTATCCTACCCTATTTGGACCCTTACTTAAGTCATTACTATGCCGAAATTCTATAAGGGATCCTCCACTCTCCTCTTTTATCAAGCCCTCATTTTATGTTGTGTATTTTAATTTCAATTTGAATATGTTATTAAATATCCCCCTTACTTCCGATTTGATTTATAAATTATGATATCCCCTTTTATTCTCATTTATCCCCCCTATGAACCCTTATACACACCCGTTACCATACTGAAATTTTGTAAGGGTTATTTCCTTTATCTTCATTATTAAAGTTTCTTCAATATCATATGCATTATATTTCTAATTCATCATGTTGGGACATGTATTTATATTTCCCTATTACTTTAAATTTCATGTCTAAATGATTAGATACCCCTTTTTCTCTCATCAAACCATTTTATGAATTTTTATGCGATGTCGTTATGCTGCCGAAATGTCACCGCAATTTTTCATGCCATAAAAATCATGTAGTGAATATCATACCTATTTCTTACAAAGGATATTAACATTTATGAACATATAAATTTTTATTTGGGACTTACATAGGTGTATTCCACACTCTTTTATCTTAGAATAAATTATGATGATTAATGAATCCTTGTTGTATGATCTATGTGGCACACTTAAGCATGAGTATGAAATGAATATGATGAGTGTGCCCAAATAGTACTCAAATCAATTGGGTAATATTTAGTATCATGATATACCATGTTGGGATAGTGATTAAACCGGATTCCTTTATGGTACTTTTCCACTATGATTTCTTGGTAGATTTTGCATTGACCTAAGTTTTATGATGTAATGTTTTAAGTTGTTGTCACATTTCCCATGTTATGATTATCATGCTATATCATGTATCTTTATTCATGTTTATGATTTCTACTATTTTTATGCCTCATTCATATGCCTATTATTTAACATATATCATCCTCTTCATTTTATTCCATGTTTATTCCCTTATCAAGATTTATATCTCACCCCTTTCTTATATATGTCCCCAGGTTATCCCATGCGGTTTTAAGTTCGTAAGAGTATTTTGAGAATGTTAAAGAAGTTTTCAATAAAGATATTGTATTCCATGTTTCATGTTGTTATGTAATGTACCTAATTTCCAAATATACTAGACTTATCAATCATTTAAGTTGTATTAAGTGTAGTATTATGTAATAAATAAAGTATTCATGTGGAATAAAGATCAAGGTTGTTATAATTGGTATCAGAGTAAAAGTTTAGTTATTTTTGGGATTAAGATTAGAAAACTCTAGAAAAATATTTAGGAATAAGAATAATTATAAGAAAAAAACCCTGAATTTTGGTTATTATAGACTAAGTAGTTTATTAATAAAATAAATCCCCATCTAGATACTACAAGTGGACTCCATTCTAGCACAGATGTACCTAGGAGTAACAACCCTGACAAGGTGTTACGGTCCTAACTCGAGGTAACCTGGTACATGACAATGAGCCTTACTACGCACCTAGTTTGACACTCCCAGATGATATTATTTGGTAAATTCATAAGCTCATTATAAACCATTATTAAGGGAATAAAAAAAATTTCCATAACAATACATGTTAGGAAATAGATCATGGATAACATATATTGAATCCTAGAAATTCATAAGTTAAGGAAATAAATGTAATTTATAAGTTATCCCTTTAATGTCATTGGATTCCTGTTTATGTGTTTAATAGTTAAAAAAATATCTTCCCTAAGTCTGTTTTGGATGAGGTAAATGAGTAGAACCAGAATCAAAAGGTGAAAGGTAGAGTTTTCATCCATAGTTCTACGTATTCATTTATATCATGAAAGTTTAATAGAACTGTTAAAATACCACCACAAATCATGGAAGTAGAGATATTAGTGAAAATGGAAAATGGAGAAATTATTGAATCCCAAGTATATAACTACTCCCCTAATAACATTTTTAGGATGAACTTCCTAGTGAATCTTGTAATACTCCCATTGGTGGAATTTGATGCAATTATGGGTATGTATTGGATTTCCCTATATAGAGCCAACATAAATTTCCGTGATAAGGAAATCACTCTCTGTATAGAGAATTGACCCTCGATTATGTACAAGTACAAGGAGTAGGATGAATCTTCTTTAGAACCATCATCTCAAGCATGGATATTATTACCCTATAAGCAATCATATATTTCTCAAATGATTGAGTATAAATAAAGAACTATCCTTAAAGACATGCATATTGTGAGGTAATATGCTGATGTGTGTCCCGAGGAATTTCCTAATCTTCCTCCTAGTTAAGAGATTGATTTTTCAATCAAGCTTATACCTGGGGCATTGACAATATCCAAAACTCTTATAGGATGGATGTTGTGGAACTTGAGGTGCTACAGAAACAACTACATGAGAATCTGGAAAAAGGGTTTATATGACCAAGTGTTTCACCATGGGGTGCACTAGTCCTCTTCATCAATAAAAAGTATGGGTCAACATGCCTTTTACTTGATTATCATGATCCCAAAAAGATCAAAATAAATAACAGGTATCAATTTTCATAGATCGATGAATTGTTCGATAAAATACATGGAGAACAATACTTATACAAGATGGATCTTTGGTCAAGATATTACCAAGTTAGGGTGAAGAAGGAGAATATCCCCAAGAATGATTTTTGTACAAGGAACAAGAACTATAAGTTCATAGTAATGCCATTCAGACTCATTAATGCTCCAACAATCTTCATTGATTTGATGAATAGAGTCTTTATGGATTACCATGAAATTTTTTTGGTAGTCTTTATAGATGATATTATAATATACTCCAAAACCAAGGAGGATCATGAGGAGAATTTGAGCACTGTGCTAAAGACCTTATGAAATGAGAAGATTTATGCAAAGTACATCAAGAGTGAGTTCTGGTTGAAGAAAGTCTCATTCTTGGGGTATATCATCACAAGCAATGGGATATATGTGGATACTTCAAATATAAAAGCAATTTAAGTATGGTCAAGGCCAACATTAGTGACATATATTCATAATTTCCTTGGGTTATCTGGATATTATCACCGATTTGTGAGAAATTTATCATGATTTTAAAACCCTCTTACCCAGATAACTCAAAAGGGAGTTAAGTTTTCATAGAACGATGAATGTGAAGAAAGCTTTAATGAGTTGAAAAGGAGGTTTATCACTGCCCCTATGCTCACACTACCCACAAGTGGGGAACTTTTTTGTAATATTCAGTGATGCTTAAAAGAAGGGATTGGGATGTGTGTTGATGAAAAATGACAAAGTCATAGCCTATACTTCAATGTAGTTGAAAGTTCATGAACAGAACTATCCAACGTATGATCTGGAGTTAACTTCAGTGATCTTCATTTTGAAAATATGGTGGAATTATCTCTTTGGGGAAAAGTGTGAAATATATATAGATCAAAAAGTATCAAATATATATTCATACAGAAAGATCTTAATATGCACCAACGAAGATGGTTAGAGCTAATCAAGGACTATGAATTCTCAATTCACTACCATCCTGGTAAAGAGAATAAAGTGGTGGATTCTCTAAGTAGAAAGGATCCAACAATTTTATCATCGATGAGAATTGAGAAGGATCCGATCTTATTAGAATTTAAGAGGATGGACATGGGAATCATAAAGGAAAGAACACCATCAATCCTTTCACAAATGATTTCTAAACTATCTCTTCTTGAAAGATTAAAGGATTCTCAAAAAAATGACATGGGAATTTAGAAGAAAGTAGAAACTATAAGAAAAGAAAAATCCTCAGAGTTCAATGTTAATGAAGAAGGAATTGTGATATTTGGGACAAGACTATATGTTCCATAAAATCATAATTTAAAGAAGGAACCATTGGATGATGCACATAGTTAAAATTTCTCTATTCACCCAGGAAACACAAAGATGTATCGATATCTCTGATAGCACTATTGGTGGGACAACATGAAGAAGTAGATCACTGAATATACATCAAAGTGAATGGTGTTTCATCAAGTTAAGGAGGAAAGGTATAAGTCTAAGGGGATGATGAAACCATTACCCATACCAACATGGAAATGGGAAAACATCACCATAAAATTTGCCACCGGACTTCTGAATAAATACAAAGGAAACAATGCTATATGGGTTATTGTGGATCGTCTTACAAAGACTGCGCACTTCATTGTGATCTGAGAGGTTTTTTAATTGGATAAAATTGTATAGATATACATTAGATAAGTGGTGAGATTACATAGAGTACCATTATCAATTATTTTAGATCGAGATCCAAGATTCACCTATAATTTTTAGAAAATTCTCTAGTAAGCTCTAAACACTGAGCTAAAATTTAGTACGACTTATCACCCTCAAAATGATGGACAATTTGAGAAGATTATCCAAACACTTGAGGACATGTTGATAGTATTCTAAATTTAATTCAAAGGGGGATGTGACCAACATCTTCCTCTAGTCGAGTTCTCTTACAAAAATAGTTTCCACTCGAGCATCCAAATGGCTCTCTATGAAGCCCTTTATGGGAAGATATGTAAAACACTTGAATATTGGGATGAAGTTAGGGAACAAAAACTACTAGGTCCTGAAATGGTTGAGGAAATGGCAGAGAAGGTTAAAACCATTAAACATCACATCATTCTCAGAGTATAAAAAATAGCTATGATGACAATCATCAATGAGACCTAGAGTTTTATGTTGGAGACATGGTATCCCCCCATATATATCCATGGAATAAATTGATGATATTTGGGAAGAATGGAAAACTTAGTCCAAGGTACATCAGTCCTTTTGAGATCCTTGACTGCATTGGAATGGTGGCCTATCGACTAGAACTCCCACTGAACCTATCTCAAGTATATGATCTATTCTATGTATCCCTCTTGAGGAAGTACATACCAAACCCATCATATGTACTCAATCTAGAGGTGGTAACATTAGAGAATGACCTTTCCTATGAAGAGAAGATGGTGAAAATATTAGATCATAGAGAAAAAGTTTTATGAAATAATAAAATGCACCTTATCAAAGTGTTGTGGAGAAACCAAAAATCTGAAGAAGAAATGTGGGAATCAGAGGAGGTGATGAATTATATTTACCCTCATTAGTTTTAGTTTGAGAAAACAAAATTTCAAGGGTGAAATTTTTTAAGGGGGGAAGATTTTAACGACCCAAACTATTATAAATAAAACCCCATTGCATTTTTATTAAATGTATTATTATATAATATGGTTATAGAAAACACATGCACTTATTTTTTAATATTATTCCCATTGGATTTAATTGACCTTTATGGATTATTTTCATTGATAATATAGTTGTTGAACAGTGATCACATTGTTAGTATAAATAAAAGGTTTTAAAAATCCAATTGACACAGACAAAAGAAGTGATAACCTCAACCAGTAGAATCATATCCTATAAATCCCATTTATCAGAGCTTATAAGGAAGATATCATCTTTGAGATTTTCCCTTGACAAAGCCCAAGCTAATATCCAACAACTTAATCATGAACAAAACCATTTATGGGAGAAGTTCATGCTCAATGAGATCACAACCCAAACCATGTTCGTAGAACCATCCCATAAAAGTTCCACCATCTCACACCTTACTCTTAGGTCATATACTGGTGTATTAAAGGGATATGTATCAATACCCTAGAAATAGTAATATTTATAATATTTTAAATATATTTTCATCCTATTATTGTTACTTTGTAAATGTTTTTTATTTTGATACAATAAACCACAAATTGTATTTTTGGTTAATATTCAAATTAAATTAATGAATTTATGAATTAATGTATTTTTGAAATAAATAATATTTTAATATTATTAAATAATTTTTATTATATATAATTTATTATATATTTTTTATTAAGTCAAATATAATTTTTATAAGAGTTCGAAAACTATTATTGTCAAAAACCCATCATTTTAAATAAATATATGTTATTATTTTAAAAGTGAAAATTAATATATATATAAAATTATTTATAAAAAATAAATATTATTTTTGGAATTATAATGTTGAAATTATCAAATGGTAAATATTTCATAATTTTTCGAGACAGTTGAATTTTCAGGTAAAAATTATATATTGTATAAATATACTTTGCATTTTATGACATCATAATGACCCAAAAGTGATGTAATAATTACTATAAATGATATATACATCCAAATAAATGTTTTAAATTTAAAAATAATGTTATTTTAATTTTATTTTATTTATTTTGTAAAGCCATTTTGAATCCTCCAAAACCTATAATATATTTTAAGATTTAAAAATCATTTCTTTAAGAGTGTGACTCACCACCACATAAGAAAGTGAATTATTTTAATAATTTAGTCACTTGGAATTGTAAAATAATAAAAACCACTTCCATTTTGTAGAAACCATGGGGAAAAACCATGGGATGGTTTGTGGTTTTGGATATTTTATTATATAGAGTCTAAAACCTAAATAATAAAGAAATCTCCCTCCTTTCCTATATAAACACACCCAATATCCCATTTATCTTCACTCAAACTCCTTTTATCATGTCCAAAATATTCCATCCACTCTCTTTAATCCTACCAAGTCACACCTAATCTCTTAAGAAGTCCTTCCCAAGCCTTTGGAGTCACACATTCAAGTAAGTGACCTTCCTCTCCTCTTTCAAATTCAAGAAAATTCTTTGAAATTAGTTATTGTAATTTCAAAGGGTTATATTGTAATTCATTTATAATCATTAAATTAATGTCAATTTTATTTTATTTTAATTAGGGATCATTTATCTTCTCCCATTTGGACCCTTACCTAAGCCGTTACTATGCTGAAATTCTGTATGGGATCCTCCACTCTCCTCTTTTATCAATCACTCATTTTATGTTATGTATTTTAATTTCAATTTTCATATGTTGAGATATATTATTACATACCCCCTTACTTAAAATTTGATCTATAAATTATGATATCCCCTATCACTCTCATTCCCCCCCTATGGACCCTTATTTACACTCATTACCGTGCCAGAATTTTGTAAGGGTTCTTTCCTTTCTCTTCATTATTAAAGTTTCTTCAATATAGTATGCCTTATATTTCCAATTAATTATGTTAGGACCTGCATTTCTATGTTACTATTACTATAAATTTCATTTTTAAATTATTATAGACCCCTTTCTCTATCATCAACCCATTTTATAAATTTTTATGTGATGCCGTTATGCTGCCGAAATGTCACCACAATTTTCCATGCCAAAACAATTGTATAGTGAATACCATGCCCATTTCTTATCAAGGGTATTCTCATTTATGAACATATACTTTTTTATTGTGGACTTACATATTTTTATTACACAATCCTTGATTATGGAATAAATTATGATGATGAATGAATCCATGTTGTATGATCCATGTGGCACAATTAAGCATGAGTATGAAATGAATATGATGGGTGCAGCTAGATAGAACTCTAATGCATTGGGTAATATTTAGTATCATGATACATCATGTTGGGATAAAGATTGAACCTGATTCCTTCATAGGACTCTGTCCACTATGAATTTATGATGGATTTAACCTTGACCTAAGTTTTTGATGTAATGTTTTAAGTTATTGCCACATTTCCCATGTTATAATTGTCATGCTATATCATGTATCTTTGATCATGTTTAAGATTATTACTATTTTTATACCTCATTTATATTCCTATTGTTTAACACATATTATCATCTTCATGCTATTTCATGTTTATTCCCTTACTGGGCATTATAGATCACCTCTTTCTTATGTATGTCCTAGGTTATCCCATGTGGTTTTAAGTTCATAGGTGTATTTTGAGAATGTTAAAGAAGTTTTAAATAAAGTTGTTTTATTCCCTATTTTATATTGTTATGTAATGTACCTAATTCCCAAATACAGTATACTTATTGATTATTCGAGTTGTATTAAGTGCAGTCTTATGTAATAAATCAAGTATTAATGTGAAATAAATAGTAGGGTTGTTATATGTGCTTAAAAATATTTATATATTTAATAATTTCTCTGATACCATGCATGTATTCCACAATAACATTCACCTGGTCAAAGAATGCATCAAAAGATTCATTAGGGTGCATTCTTAGATCCTCATACTTGTTCTATAGAACTTTTAGTTTTGCTTCTCTCACTTTTGAGTCACCCTCATTAATATTTATCAACTTTTACCACATAGCATGTGATGACTTACATGACATAAATTTTTTAAATATTTCATTGGATATGGACCCCCCTAAATCATTGATTACTTTAGAATTATCATCCAATTATCTATGTTCTGCTTATGATAAAACATTACTATCAATACTGGTAGAAATACCATGCATTATAACTATAAATACATCCAATCCTAATGATTGAAATAAGTGTTTCATTCAATAATTCTATAGATAAAAATTTTTCCATCAAAGATTGGAATCCCTTTGTGATTAACAAATTTCATTTCTTCAACTCATACAGAACCACTGATTTTCAACCTTTATCTCTGATACTAATTATTTTCCCAATTAGGTTAAATACCTTGAGGTGGGGGGGGGGGGGGTGAATCAGGGTATGATAGATTAAAAAAACTTACCCTTAAGATCTTGTTTCGTCTTTAAAACAAACACTCTTTATCTCCCTTTCCCATAGCAATGTATGAAAAATTGAAATCATGCACAAGACACAATAATTTTACTTGGTTAACCCTCACTGGGATACATCCAAGGAGAATACTATAGAAATGTACTGATGTATAAAAATTACTAATTCTCACTACCAATTCAAGGTTCAGGCTAGATCACTTCTATGCCCAGATTTACCACCTTTACAATGTTTGGGGTCAGCTCACTAATTTCCCAAGGGTCACTCCCTAACTCTCTTTTTATGATTCAATGCTGGTGGAAAGGATCACATTCTTCCTCTTACTTTTCTCACTACTTTGGAAAGGATCCACACATAGTTTATGGATATTTAAGTCCCTTCATTATAAATAATAAATACATCCTCAACTATATGTAGATGTTCTATTGAAGTTATTTCTAGGCCGTTCCTTCAATTTTGTGAAAATCCCTGGATGTAATAATTCAAATTTCTAGACATTTGGAATTTAATTCTCTTTAATTTAAAGAAAAAAATTAACTCTACTTTGGAAAGCTCTTAAAGAGATGCCAAGTCTTACTTTTAATATCTTGAATTTAGTAGTGAATAAACTCCTTCTACAAGAATTGTCAAATGGTGATGATCCTTATCTTCTTCTTATTCTTCTAAAATTAGATATGACAATGATAATACTCATAGGGTAATGTAGGCATGTATCTCCATACAAATGATTCTAGTGTGATACCCCTACGCGAGTCCCTGGCACGTAACTACTTACACAAGATCTTAGCACATACCCTTGCATGAGATCCTAACACATACCCTTGCATAAGCTCCTAGCACATACCCTTGTTCATTATTTGTGCAAGCTCCTAGAGTGTACCCTTGTTCTCACTTTTCTTGAGCTCTTGAAACGTACCCTTATTCATGCTTTGCATGAGCTTATGGAACGTACCCTTAGTTGCGCTTTGTGTAAGATCCTGGCACGAACCCTATCTGCGCTATGTGAGAACTCCTAGCACGTACCCTTTTACATGCTTTGTGTGAGCTCATAGTGCGTACCCTTGTTCACACTTTGTGTGACCTCCTGGAGCACACCCTTATTTTTGATTTGTGCGAGAACCTGGTGCGAACCCTATTCATGCTTTGCGTGTAACACCCCAAACATTTTATGGCATGTTTCTCTTAAATACATTCTATTCATCACTATGTTCCTTTGAAACAACACTAGGTTATTTAAGAGATAGTCAAAACCTAGCCATTAAATATAAATTTTCCACTTCTATGTTTTGGATTTCAAAAAAATGGTCATCTAGAGTTGTGATCAGTAAGTCATTTGGAGTCGAATAGAACAAACTTGATTTTTGGTGAATAGTAACATACCCTTATGAATAGTAATATGAATAGTAATATGACCCTTATGAATAGTAAATAATAATAATATTTTATTTTCTTAAGGAAATAAGATAATGAGATCTTAATTAGTTTTTCAATGAGAAATAAAACTAATTGCACCTTTAGGATTGTTATTTTTCGAATTAATTATGACCTTATTTAAAAATTAAATTAATAATATTTAGAAAATTAATTTTGAAAAATGGAGTTCATTTTTGAATTCTACACGTTGAAAAATGGTTAGGGTAAATTTTTGGGATTTTTCAGAAATTCTAGAATTTTTGATGAATAGTGAAATACGATAAAATACCGTATAAGAAAATTATCAGTTAAATACACTATTTATGACATCATAAGTGATTGAAGGCCACTTGGTTCGAACTCACATGCACTTATTACTATTAGGGGTCACATGAAACAACACTATTGGTTGTATTCAGGGAAATAATAAAATAATGAATTAAATATTCAAAATTTACTCCTCTCCTCCACTATAAAAAACCCCTCACCACTCCCTCTTCTCTTCACTTCTATAAGCCTTGAAGAACCTCAAAGTTCTGCCCAAATACCCTTCCCTAGTCACTTCCCACGACCAATAATCTCTTGGTCTTTCCAAAAGACCAAAATCCCTTCCTTAAGGAGGTTCTCGAGGAAGTTATTTTAAGAGGTAAAACACCTTTCTTTTTCTTTTAGTTTCATTTGAATTTATCTTCATTAGTTATCCTCTCCTCACCTCCCCTGTCAAAATGATCATGATAACTCCAGTATCATCTATATACTGGATTTATATCATGTGAATATAAGAACCATCATCAATATTCTTACTCCCTCCCTTTTATTTTTATAAACGAAATCAACATCCATGAGGTTTCAATTTATATCCTTCATGGACGACGAAGTTTCGTTTTTCAATAGTTCCTTAATTACTAGTCATGAAACCATATTTATGGTTGAAACATGTCATAATATGTTTATTTTATCTTGATTAATGTTCTGTAATCTTTACACGTACATAATATGGAATAATAATACAAAACAAGTTTATTGAGCACAAAAACTGCCAAGCCAAATTCAAGCGTTTATTTTTAACTCATCGAATGAGTCATCTTCATGGTATATAACCTGAATAATTATAAGATAATTTATATATATTTAATGTCACTAATAATTTATATTAACAATTATGTATGTTTAACCATATTTCAAACCAACTTCCATTCATGAATACAAGTAAACAAATCATGAAACCAAGTAAGAAAATGCTTCCAAACAATAAAATTGAATATCTTAAACCCATAAAAAAGGACATTAATGAACTTAATAAGGTTATAACATATAAATTAAATGTTTATTAGGTTCTGGAATTATTAATTAATGAATCTAAATTTGATTATTCAGGTCGTTAAGAACAATCAAGAACACCTTCGAGCATAAGGTAAGGGATCCTCTCTCTCACTTTTGTTTAAGAACCTCCCCTATGTTGCGCCCTTTTATTTTTAATTCCTAATGATGGGGTATATTTTCGAACCTACCCCATAATTCCCTTGTGACATATAAATAATTGAATATTCCTTTACCTCTCATTAAGCCCTAGCAATAACACTCGTTACCATGCTGAAATGTTTGTAAGGGGTTTCTCATCTCACTTTCATTTCTGTGATATTTTCATTGTTCACCACTTATTTCTTGTATGTGGTATATGTGTACTACCATTTGATATATAATAACATGATTCTGTTTATATTCATTTTATTCAATGATTAATTTTATGTTCATTAAGTTCTGGTCATATGATTCGACTGATTACATTGTGGTAAGAGACTTTGTCTCAACTACCTTTTCGTTGTGACTAACTTTGTATTGTGAACCTAATAATCCTTATGTGGTGTACCTAATGCCCATTTGAGATCAATTTTCATTTGAAATTATATTTTTATTAAATATCCATAATCTCATGTAATGGATATGTTTGTTGTCTAAACTGTATACCATTTTACATACGATGTTTATTTGAAAAGTTATTTTAATTATGGAAATATTGATGAATCCGTATACTCTACTCTATACAGATATTGAAAAGACATATTGATATTGTATTGAATAAATGTATAAAGAATTCTTTGGACATGCAGTGGTGGGTGGGGACCGCTATATCCCCTCGATGCATTGGTAGGTCTCATGAGGCAAATCAGTTGGTGATAAACCCTTTGAGTTTATTTCCAAAAATCAGACGGGTTTCTACCCATAGAACTAAACTGTTTTTATGATATTATGGTTTCATGTTCCAGATACATGACATCCAATTAATAATAATTCTATTTTTTCATTATCAGTTATTATTATAATCCATGAGGTTTTCACTATGACAAAATCTATGGATCCAGTTTCATTCTCAGTTTATTAATGGCATTAGTTATTCATTTATTCACTATGCCATATTGATTATGTCAAATTGATTGTGATTCACTTATTATTGTACTCATGCTTCCACTATTTGTAACCCTTACTGAGAATTTGAGATCACCCCTTTCATTTTTTACTTTCAACAGGTGACAAAGATGAGATCATTTATTGAGTTCCTGTGGACGCAGTTTTTAGTTTTTATTATGTATTGTATTTTGTAACCTTCTCCAATGTAATTTGAGTTACGTTTATGTATCTAGTTTCTTAAAGAATACTAAACTGATCATTCCTTCAGGATTTTCATTCCTTCTAACCATGCCAATATCAAAAGTAATACACCGGCTCCAGCCTATAGGGGTCGGGGCATTACATTGCACAATAATTTTTTTTAGATCCCGCACAACACTCACACAATGTATATTCCTTTGCGAGTCCTCTTCATGAACCTCCATTGCGAGATCTCTTCACAAAACTATTTCTCAGACATTAATTCATATATAAAAAATATGTAATTTTTTTATTATTTAAGGATAGGTTATGGGGTATTTATAGTCATAAATCCACTACCTTAAATCCATAAATCACAAACAAGATTTCATTCCATCAGCATCACGCACTCCACGAACCTTCTAGCATGAGATCTGGGTATGAGTTCTGTTTATGCATTACACGAGATCTGGGTGCGAGTCTAGTTTTCACTTTGCATTATATTTGGGTATGAGTCCTATACTTGATTTGGATGAGATCCAGAAGTGAGTCCTGTTCATGATTTTCGTGAGATCTGTGTGCGAGTCCTGTTCGTGCTTTGCATAAGATTTGGTATTTGTGCTTTTATGAGACCAAACTATTCATGCTTGTGTAATATCTGGGTGCAATTCCTATTTGTGATTTGTGAAAGATCCATCATTTTAAATTTTTATGAGACCAAACAGTTCATGCTTGTGTGATATCATGTATTTCACACTTTTGCGAGATCAAAGAGTTCGCGCTTGCGTAAAATCAGGCAATTCATGATTTTGTGAGATTAAAGAGTTTGTGATTGCACGAGATCAGTCAATTAATGATTTAATAAGATCAAAGAGTTCATGATTTCATGTGATCAAACATTCATGCTAACTCTTCATGCCTTCTTTGACAACCTTCCTTCATCAACAACCTCAAACCTTATCAACAAACACAATCAACCCAAAAGCACAATCATGAGGGATTTTCACCTAACAATAATTAATCCCAATGAGATTAATTGGATTATTAATAATATAAATGAACTTTTTTTACTTTTTAAACCATTTAAAATATATTTTATCTTTTTAAATGTTTTAAATGAAAATAAAATTTTCAATAGAAATCAGTATTGTTCACTATTCATCGAAAAATCAATATTTTCAGAAAATTTTCAAAAATTAACTCTAAGATAATTATGAAATGATGATTTCAGAAATGATTTTCATGTTTCCAAATAAATTTTCTAAAATATGGAGAAATTAATTATATTATTTTCTAACAAAAAGCAATACAAAACATTTTTGAGGGAAAATGTATTTATGAATCATATAAGGAATTTATTAAAAATTAATCATTTATTTATCAATATAATTGATTTATATAAAATATTTATATATAATTTTCAAAATTTGGTTATTCCTATTCATATCACCAATTTTAATACTTAGTATATCATGGTTCATTTAAACTCGGTGATGCGTGTGATGAAAGCTATCAAAGAAATCAAATTTATTTAAAAAGAAATATATTCTAAAATCTCAAGGTGCTACATTATAACCCTTTATAATAATTTCACCCTTGATTTTTTTTCAATCTGATACAAATAGGATAATTCTACCTCATCACATCCTCAAGTTCTCATGCAACTTTCTTAAATTTATGGTTTTTTCATAAAACTTTGACTAGGTGAGTGATCTTGTTTCTTATCACTTTCTCTCTATGATCCAAAATCTCCACCATATATTTCTCATAAGATAGATCTTTCTATAGTGGTATAGAATATGTTTTTAGTAAATGTGAATGATTATATATGTACTTCCTTAGGAGATATATGTTAAACACATCATAAACTTGAGAGAGATTTGGTGGAAGTTCCAAGAGATAAACTACCATCCCGATATGATTAAAAACTTTTAAGGAACCAATATATATAGGGTTCAACTTTCTCTTCTTTAAAAATATCACAACCTTCTTCCAATGAGATATTCATAAGAATACATTGTCACTAACTTCAAACTCTAGATCTCACCAATGATTTTCAACATAACTTTTGTGCCGGCTCTAAGATCCCCTCATGTGTTGTTGAATGACTCTTACCTTAACTGCAATTTCCTCGGATAGATTAGGCCCCAATTGATTTGTTTTTATAACTTAATTCTATCAAATTGTAGTTCTACACTTATTTCCATAGAGTTATTCATAATTAGCCATCTGGATACTCCAATTAAAGCTATTGTTGTAAGAAAGTTACACCCAAGGAAGGTTATTATCCCAACGACCTTTGAAATACATATATCAATCTCTTATCATGACTTCTAGAGTTTTAATAGTCCTCTCAGATATAACATCAATATAAGGATGATAAGTAGTGCTGAAGCTCAAATTTGTATCCAGAGCTTGCTAAATACTTCACCAGATCTTCAAGGTAAACCTTAGATCCTGATCATATATAATAGAATGTGGTATTCCATACAACCTTACCACTTCTTTAATGTATATTATTACAAGCAGATTAAGAGAGAAATATTATTTGATAGCAATGAACTGTGTTAACTTTGTAAGGAGAATGACTACAACCCAAATAACATTATGTACTTTTGATGTTTTGGGGATTCAGATAACAAAATCCATGGTGATATTTTCCCATTTCTATTTTAGTATAGGAAATGGTTGTAACATCCCCTTATAATTCAGTCTCTCAGCCTTAACTTACTAACACACCAAGAACTAAGATATATACTCCACACTATCCATTTTCATATTGTCTCACTATAAATACTATTTAATATCTCTATATATCATCGTACATTCAAGATTAATAGAGAATTATAAACTATGAGTTTCATCCAATAGCTCCTTCTTTAAGTCTAGTATTGATGATACACATACTCGGTTCCTAAACCTTATCATTCTAGCATGATAATGGTTGAACTCAATAACATTACTCACCTTCTTCTATAATTTACATCTTCCTTCAATGCCATATTAATTCTCTCATGGATGGATGATTTCACATTCATTTGAGAAATATAAGACCATTCCCCTTTCCTCATTATTTCAAGATTTATATTCAAAAAATATATAAATATTATATCTCTTTAAATCCTCATCATGGAAAAACTGGCATGGTCTTTCTGACTCAGAGCATTAGCCACCTTATTTTCCTTCCTAGGGTGGTACTGTATTGATAAATCAAAATATTTGATCAAATCCAACCATATTATTTGGTACATATTAAACTCTTTTTGTGTAAATACATACTTTAATATTTTATGATTAGCATATATATCACACCTTTCACCATACCAATAATGCCTCCTTATCTTAAAAGAAAAAATTACCCTTTCTAACTCCAAATCATGAGTTGGGTAAATTTTTTCATGAATTTTTAATTGGTGAGAGTCATATGCTATCACCATGTCATTCTGCATGAGTACACATCTAGGTCCCCTCTTTGAAGCATCACTATAGATAAAAAACCCTTATCCACTATAGGGTAGTGTAAGCGTAGGTGTGATGACCATCCTTCTCTTCAATTATTTTAAATTTTGTTCACATTCATCTATCCCAAGGAATTTAAACCCCTTTTGAGTCAAATTGGTGAGTTGTTAGATATTCATGAGAAATCTCTCATAAAGTATTGTTAGTATCTAGATAACCTAAGAAAAATATTGATTTTATTTACCATGGTTGGTTTAGGACATTTCTAAATAACTTATATCTTTGAATGATCCAATAATATACCCTCACTTTATATTATCTTACCCAATAATGAAACTCCCTGAATCTAAAATTCACACTTAGTAAATTTATCATACAACTTCTCCTTCCCCAGGGTCTTCAGAAAAATTCTCAAATGTTCTTCATGCTCTTCCTTGATCTTTGAATATATAAGAATATAATATATAAATACAACCAAAAACTGATCAAGGTAATCTCTAAATACTCTATTAAATAAATCCATGAAGATAATTGGAGAATTTGTAAGTCCAAATAACATTACTATAAATTCATAACCATTCCTTGTATAGAAGGTAGTCTTGGGTATATCCTCTATCTTGATCCTTAGATGGAAATATCCAAATCAAAGATAAATCTTGAAAAAATATACAGCTCATAATAATTTATCAAACAAATCATTGATACGGGGTGGATGATACTTATTTTTAATAGTGATCTTGTTAAGTTCTTAATAATAAATGTTAATATGAATTGACCGATATTTCTTATTAAAAAAAAGAATATATGTGCCCTATGGTGAAGCACTAGCTCAAATGAATCCCTTATCTAGATCATCCTGGAGTTTCTTCTTCAATTTGTGTAACTAAATTGAGGCTAGTCTATATAGAGTATTTGAAATTGGTGCAAATACTTCTACGAGTTTTATTAAAAACTTAACTTTAAAATTTGGGGGAAGACTAGGAAATTCCTTAAGAAATACATCAGAATATTCCCAACTAATAGGATCATTTTCAATGTTTACTTTCTCCCCAAACATTTGATATAAATATATCTCATGAATAGGTAGAAAAATCCATATGATGGAAGTAATTTCAACCATTTGTTCAGGTTCATATTTACATTGATAGATGAATGGAGGTTGATTTATAAAATTGAATGTAACTTCCTTTCCTCAGTAACTGATATGGTCTCTATACTATGAGATCTAATCCATTCCCAAAATTACATCAAATTCAACTAGAGTAAGAATAGAAAGATCCATATTAAGAAATTCCCAAAAAATTATACCTAAGAGGAGATATAGACTTGAGATGAAATCTTCCTACTATTAGGAGTTTTACCCACCAACTTAACATCTAATTGTTGAGGTGGTTATGTGACACTCTTAGAAAATTATTCAGATATAAAATAGTGGATAAAACCAGAATAAAATAAAAAAAATTCAATCCTCGAGTGGATGATATGTGCACCTTTCACCACATCACTAGAAACTTCCACTTTGGATATAGTAATTGAATAAGCTTGGCCTTATCCCCTTAGATTCTCTTATGGAAATTTCACTTCACATTTGGCGAATTGGTTGGAATAGTGACCCATATCCTTATAGTTAAATCATTGTAATTTGATGGCTTCTCCCTTACCCTTGAATTCATGATCATGATGGCCTTTTTCTACACACTTGAAGTAAACTCCTTTTCATTTTAAGCAGGTACCAAGGTGTTTCCTTCCACAAGTATCACATATTCAAAAATTCTACTTTCTCTTCTTCCCATTATCCATTTTTACTATACTATCATCTTATTCTCTTACTATCCTTGAAAGCCACAAGACTTGGATAATTTTTTCTCTATCTTGATAGAATAAGATACTATATCCTCATATGATGAGAATGTTTGGGATATTAGTTCCCTTAAAAGGATTATCTTAAACCCATCAAATAAAAAACCAATCATTCTCTTTAGATTATGTATATAGTTTATAGTATGTATTTTTAACCTTGTAAAGTTAGATTCATACTTAGCAACATTTTCATATTCCTTTTTTCTTAGACTCAAGAATTTTATCTCTATATCTGCTCCTTGTTCATGAGGAAAATATTTTTCCAAGAAAAGTACCTTAAAATCCTTTCACTTCTTGCTTGTTATTTCCTCCTCATCTATAGTGTTTTGAATCAATGACCACTATTGATCTGTATCACTTGTGATATGATAAACAACCATGAAAACATTATCTCTTTCATTACTTCCCAAAGAGAGATATATATTTTCTAAGGAACTCATCCATTGTTCAACTATAAATGGATTTATAGATCCATTAAATAATGAAGTTTGTTGTTGTATGAAATAGTCTAACATTGTTACACTACATTTTGAATTAGAAGGCTACCCCATACATGAAATATTGTTGGTAATAACCTGAGTTAGCTTCCCCAATATTTTTATAATTTATTTAGTTCAAGATCTAGCTCTAGCTTTGTTATCTTACCCTGAAGGGAAATATCTACATAGATTACATGTATTAACATGGTTTCCATTCCTTACACTAGGCTCCATTTCTAAACAATAGAAAATATTAGATTAGATCATAACATCATGAATCATAATATATAATTTTTAAACTAGTGAAATACAAAACAAAAATTTAAAATTTATGCATAACTAATCTCAGAATCATAAACTTGGTTTCTTTGGGAATATTCTCAAATCATAAAAATATTTTAAAATCATTCATAATGGTTTATAAAGAAAATATGGATTGGCCCAAGAATATCTCTCAAGAGTGTCAAACCAGGTGTGTAGTTAGGACACACTCACCATGCCCCAAAATGATGATTGAGATATACTCAACCAACTCTTTTGACAGTCATTACCCCTAGATGTATTTGTTCCAAAACCATGTATACTTATAGTATCTATACAGGGATGTATTTCTTGTAAAACTACATAGTCACCACTTTTTTAAAACTTTAGGATGTTATCCTATACTTATAACTGTCTTTAATTTTAGTCATAGAGTTATTTTATCTAATCTATGTTTTCCTAAATCTATTTCTCAAGGTTTCTTCTAAATTTGGTCTAATACAAAATGTAAAGACCCCAAAATTAGTAGCCCATAACTGGTGGTTACTTTATTATATTGGTACTAGATAAAAGTGATCTCATCCCAAAGAACTAAATAGTTTAGTAGTCTTGGAAAACTAGATACATACTTAAATATGGAATTATATATGAAAACATAAAATACAACAAAATATATTCATTGATAAAATCATTATTCCCTCTAGAATATCATTGTATACTAATCATAATACACTTCTTGGAATCTTGGGAAAGGAAATTTAAGAAATGAGTGAGCTCAGTTACTCAGTAAGGTTACATGTACATCAGAATCTAACATGGAATAAATAAGGCATGGATATTATAATAGTAATAAATGATGATCAAATAATGATATATAAATAATCATATGATCTTTAAAGTTATCCATGGATATCATAAATATTCAAATAATCACATGGACATTAATAATTGATTTCATAATGATGGAATTCATAATGTCAGACATCTTAAACTTATAATTGAGGCCTCATGCCAGGGAATATACATAAATGGGTAAGAAATTAGCCAAATTCCCAACCAATTTTACCTTATGATACCTACCAATTCATCAAGGGGATATGAAATTCTGGGCCCCACCCATCACTTAATAAGTCCAATGCATTCATTATATTAATAAACACCATAACTTAATCAACACGCCTTAAAAATCAATGACTGCCCATATTGGAAGAAATAACATATGAGATTTGAATAATTTCCCCACTAAAATTGATCATAAACCATATGAATAAATATTTTGGATGGTATAATTATATTTTATCCTCATTAAAGCATATTATTCATCAATGGATGTTGACATAGATGAAAATACCTTAAAAAGATCACTGAAAAATCTCTTGATGAAACTACCATTTTCACTTTGAAATCACTTATTCAAAATATAAAGATTTTCTGAATATTAAGAAATTTTTTTTATATGAAATTAAACTTTGAAAAATTTAAGGGAATATTTAAAGAATTAGGTGGTCATGATGGCATGAAATAAAAAGATTCCCAACTGAGTAGAAGAACAAAGTATGTTTTCCTTGAAAACATTATTTCAGTATCTTGAGTACTTGAGAGAGAAAAATGAAAGGAAAAATAATAATTTATAAAAATAAATAAATTATAATTAAATATAATGGGTTTAAGACATAAATATCAAATAACTCCTCAATTGGAGGCTTAAAAATAAACAATCCCGAATAATGATGAGATTATGAAATAAACCTTTACCTCAGGCCTGACTTCTTTTGTATGTGTTCAAAACTACTATATAATAAGTATATATTTATTATAAATATATTATATAACCATAATAATTTACATTATACCATATATGATTTAAATATATCCTTTCATCACCCATTTATTAACAATTATTTATTAAAATCATTGTTTTCAGTTGAGAACTACTTCGTTTTTCATGTATATTTTAGTTCGACATTTTTTTGTCCTTGTACTTTTATCATGCTTCCATCATCTCCAAAATGTTAATCATGATATAAATATAATTTATATTTATTATATATATATATATATTTATAATCATCTATAAAAGATAGAGATAGAGAAATAAATTACATCGTTCATCGCGATGATATGTCGTACATACACATGAACGTTGTTTTCATTTTTTGACGGATGGAATGAAAAGAAGGTAAATAATAATTCAAAATTTTGGAATCATTATTATATCATATATATAATTTATATTTATGAAATATATCCTTATTATCATCCATTTAAATCAAAAATTAAAATCGAATCACATCATTTCATGGAGGTGGTAGTTCACATGTATACATGAGCGACACTGTCATTTTTCAAAGGATAGGAAGATAAGATGGTCGATATGATATTGTAATTAAAGAAGCATAATTATGTTAAAAAATATCATATGTAAGCATTAAAATCATCATAATAACTATCCATTAAATATGGTTATGGAAATGAGTTGTATCGCTACGTGGAGGCAGTAGGCCATAAGTACGCATGAGTGATAATTTTGATTCCCATTTGATAGAAAAAGGGTGTATAATGGAAGTTTAATAATAATAATAAAATTTAATTATATTTATGATAATAAATGTATTATTTTATTATAAATACCATAGATTAAGAGGAGGTAAAAGAATAAGTAAAAGGAAAGTGACCAGTTAAGGTGATTACCTCTTCTTTGAAAGAACTTATTTAGATATAAACTTAAGAACCCTAGGGTTGGTCTTTTGGGAAGACCATAACCTCTAGAACATGTATAAGGATGTTTTGGAGGGATCTAAATATATTTTTATTAAGATAAATTACTCAAAAGGTATAAATAAGTGAGGGGAGTATGCGCCCTTTTATAATTGAGTTGAGTGACACACTTGTAATTTTTTGAAGTTTTACAATATTATTAAGTAAATTTCTTGGAAAAATAGATCCAAAATGACTCATATTCGAAGGTGATATGTTAAAGGTCTAAATAAAACTAAAAAATTGGGTTTAATATAGTTTTTATGTCATTTTAATGCTTATATTTTTAGATTATTGCCTAGTAAAACTATTTTACCCTTATCAATGTGACAAATATTCTCTAAGGTTATTATTCTTAATGACCAAAAATAAAATGGAACTTGAAGAACCTTTTTGATGTTTTGTTTTTAATTTTTTTAATTTTTTTATAATTAACCATTTTGTAAAATAATGTTACTGTTCTTTAGGATCAGACCCAGTCCATAAAAATTAGTTTTTGTAAGAAAGATGAAAGTTCCTAAATGGTCAAACTCAAACATAAAAGGGGAGAAAAGTTTTGTTTTTGAGAAATTAGAACTGAACACAGATTATTGGACAGTGAAGAACCAGAAACAGAGTATTAGACTAAATATCACTGGTCGCTGAAGTCATCATAAAGTTAAAGTTGTTGATTGGACACATCATTTGTATTAGGTCTATCAGTATGAAGTTCAAGTTTCATCAGAATCAGTGTTGGTTAGAAAATTAGAACTTTGCTGAAGAAGTTGAATGAAGAAAGTTATTTCTGGAGTTAGAAAGTTATTAAAATTTCTAACCTCAATTCAGAGGATGATTTTTTGGGCATTAAGTTCTTATAGATCATGAAAACTCTCATGATAAAATATTTTAAAGAAATGGAGGAATCATTAAGATTGTATCGGTTCTAGAGATCAAGAAAAAGTTTGAATCAGATCAAAAAATACGAGACATAGAAATATTAATGAGTTATATCTTATAATATTTTAATAATTCTAAAGTTTCTAAGTGGATTCACCATTTAATACTTTCCATCGTAATGGGGAATCCATCGTAATAGTAAATTCCATCAGACTGACTTTGAGAAGGAAAGTTAATAAGATTGACTATAAAGAGGAAAGTCAATTGAACTAACTATAATGAGGAAAATTAGTTTATAATGAGTTGGGAATTCCATCATAATGATAATTCCATCATAATGAGAATTCCATCATAATGAGTAGAGGAAGATAGTCAGATTGTAATGGGAAGAGGAAGAAAGTCAGATCGTAATGAGATGAGGAAGTTCTATCTTAATGAAGTTACAATGGACTGAAGCTGAGGAAGTTACATCATAATGAATTTGAGAAAGTTATAACATAATGAATCTGAGGAAGTTAAATAGGACTGAAAAAATTCAGTATGTTAGATAAGACTAATTTTGAGGAAATATTGAAAAGGTTTGAAGCGGTCAAAGTTGAAGTTTTAAATGTGATCAATTTTTAGAGTTTTAAAATTTGAGTAAGTGGAAAAAGTTTTTTAGTTTATCACATTTATTATTATGATTCACTTATAAATAGAAGTAGAGTAAATTGATACTTTTTATCTTTTTTATTTGCAGAAAATGTGGAGCACTGTAAAGTTTAAGTCCAAAGTTAAGGCAGAGTTATTTCTGGATGGTTATCTCATTAGAAGATCAGATGGCTAAAATTTTTCTTATCGGACTGAGGAAGATCAGACTGAGCATTTGAATAGAGTTTGAGAAGTGTATATTGAGAAAGGGTGCATCATATTGAGTCAACCATACTAAGTCAATCACATTATATTCATTGAACTGAAGGCCATTTGACTCAGGAAATTTTGTTGAGAAGATTGAATAAAGTCTTTATACTTTTGTTTTGGATCAATTATTTATAATTTTTTTTGTAAACTAATAAGATTCAG
The DNA here is from genome assembly GCA_963277665.1 of Viscum album. Taxonomy (NCBI): domain Eukaryota; kingdom Viridiplantae; phylum Streptophyta; class Magnoliopsida; order Santalales; family Viscaceae; genus Viscum; species Viscum album. The sequence continues at coordinate 1,554,553,431 of OY728125.1, read as the reverse complement.
TATAATAATTCATATCAGGATATAGAAGGTGTCTAATGAGAGTTGGTACAATTTGTATTTACTTCTTAATTATAGTGAATTTTCATAGACCCATGAGAGTGGCTATGGAAAGGAGGTAGGATATCACACTAAAGATGAACCTTATAAATCTCATGTGTTTTACTTGATTTCCTACTTTTTCATGCATGAGTATTTACTAAACTATGATAAGTATATGAACTTTAATAGGTTTCAGGGGTTACATTTTAAAAGTATTGAAACTTAGAAAAAGTGAAAAACAGATTCACTCCCCTTATCAGTTGTTATTCAATCCTTTGGAACTTTAATTGGTATTATAAATAAGGTTCCCTTATCAAATCCTTATCATATATAATATCAATTCTGTCAATAATAGATTAATTCCTATATTTTATAGAAAAAATTACTATGGATGAAAAAATAGGATGATTCCTTATCTCCCATATCTTTCCCTAAAAGTTTTTTATGCTGTTACAATTGGTTTTCCACCTATTGAGAAGGATACCCCGATGATTTTTTTCTAATAAGAGAAATATCAAAGTTGATGGAAAATATAGAAATTAAATCCTTACTTCCTTATCATAAAATGTTTATATGAAGGTGATGAGTTTCAAAACTTCAAAGAGTTTGTGGGACAAGATGGAAAGTATTTTCAAAGTGAATTCTAAAGTGAAGGAAGAAAAGCTACAAATCTGGTATAGTAAGTATAAAGAAATCATAATGAGAGATGAAGACAAAATTGATGAATACTTAAATAGAGTAAATGAAAATTTTTACAACATCAGAGGATTCAGAGATTTCCTTGAAGATTATAAAATTTTAAAGAAACTTATGAGAAAATTTCCAGAAAAGGTTGATTCTAATATTTTTTCTTTGGAAGATAATGATGATTTATCTCTTTATGAGTTGCATAAATTTCTTGTTGCTTATGAAATGAGAAAAACTTCAATGTTCAAAAATAAGATTAAAGATGAAATAGCTTTTGAAGCCATGATAAAAATGAAAATACAAGATTCTGAATATTTTGATCCTTTTGAATCCAAAGATAAAGAGGATGATGAGTTAAATGAAAAAATCATGTCTCTTATATCCAAGAAATATCAAATAAGAAGAGGAAAGTATGGAGTTAAAATTCCTCTCAAATTTTTTGAGTGTGGTGGAATTGTAAACTTTGCTATGAATTGTCCTAAGAAGAAAGTTGTTGAATATCAATATGACTCTGATGAAAAACCTTTATGGAAGAAGTGGAACATAAATGATAAGGAAGAAAATTCATCCAACAAATATAAGAATAATTTTACTGGGAACAAAAGAAGTACGCTAAGTAAGAAAGCTGAATCAGACTCAACTAAAAATAATTCTTTAGAAGATGATTTTTTAGAAATGGTTAGAACATTCATTGAAAAAGTCAAGAAAATAGAATACTCCTCAAATATTGAAGTATAAGGTGAAGAATCTTATAGAGAGTATCAACTCAGAACTAAAATTCTTGAATGTATTGATAAAAAAATCTCTTAAGAAAGAATTCAGAATGATAAAGAAATATAGAGGAAAAGTTGATGAAGGTTAAAAATATGTTGTCAAGAAAGAAGAATAATACATCCAAGAGATCTTAAGTTACAAAATAAGAATTACTAAAAAGAGATATATGGATAAAGATCTTAGTAATAAGATAGAAGATAAGGAAGAATAAGTTAACAAGTTTCAATCAAAACTTCTTGAGTCTAAAATTACCTTGAAGAAGATGGAAAAAAACTTCAAAAATCCTTAGAAGTAAAAGATGATACTTCTAAATTTTCTGAGAAAACTCAAATTAAGAATCAGGTGAAATTCTCATACTTAAAAAATAATGTTTCATATAATCTTTATTAAATTTTAGGTGATAAGAAAAGTGATGGTACAATTTGGATTGAGAAGGGGTGTGAGAAAACTATCACATCTAAAAAATTTGAAAAACTTCCTTAGTAGAAAAGATGGTCTACATCCTAAGTATGATAGAGCAGAAAGAAGTTATCATTCTCAATAAAGTTTCTATAGAGAAAGATCTTACTTAAGTAAGAAATCATGATTTAATATCTATTTATGGTGTTGTAGAATCTATGGGTAAAGATATTATATTTTTTGGAATAAATTATCACTTCCTGAAATAAGCTTTGAACAATGAGAAAGAAATAGTGGTAGAAGGATGAGTAAATTTAATAACTCACAGGAAGTTAGAAAAGAAAAAACTCAAGATGTTATAAACTTTCCAATAAAAAATCAATTTGAATGTCTAGAAGAATTTTTTGGAATATGTGATTAGGCTGTTCATCATGCCAAAAATATATATGGAACTCCTTCTGTAACAAGTTTCTTATGGTAGAAAAGAAAAAGAAGTTGGAAAGAAGAAAGTTTAGGAAAGATATTTTGTTGTTGAGACAACTTTGAAAAAAAGTAAAAGGAATAAACCATGGATACTTGATAGTGGTTTTTATTTAGATTTTATAGGTTATATAAAAATCTAGAAACATGTTGAAAGTCATGATGGAGGAGTAGTTACTTTTGGTAATGATAGTTCCTTAAAAATCAGAGGAATCAGAAAAGCTGATATTGAAGCCGAAAAGTTAAAATCTAAGGAAGTTTTATTTGTTTATGATCTAAAACATAACTTACTTAGTGTAAGTCAACTTTTTGATGATGGAAAAGAAGTGATTTTTATAAAATATTCTTTTATCATCAGAATTATGAAATATGGAAAATTTATCACAAAAGGAGAAAGAACAAGTGGTAATCTGTTTCAACTTGGAGAGTTTAATAACTCATATTATTTGAGTGCTGAAGATGAAAAAAATTGTGGAACCGAATACTTTGGAACCTTTGGAATAAAAACATGAAAAAACTTTCTAAAATTGATATTTTCTGTTATTTTCCATAATTGAAAAGAAGAGATGAAAATGTTTGCGGTACTTGTAAAAAAGGAAAGATGACTAAAAAAAGTCATAAGAGAGTTGAAATTTAGTCTAATAGACCTCTTGAACTTATTCATTCCATTTTATGTGGGCTGATAAGATATCAATAAAAAAGAGATTTATACTTTATCACTTTTATTGATGATTTCAATCAGATGAAAAAAATCATGTTTATGAAACTTAATTCATTGTCTATGGAAATATTTAGGTTTTTAAGAAAAGAAGTTGAGAAAGAAATGGGGGATTATATAAAGAAGTTGAGAAAAAATAATTGTTCCGAATTCACAAGCCATAATTTTGAAACTTATCTAAGAAAGAATGGCATCAAAAATTAGTACAGTTCTCCCTATACTCCATAACAAAATGGAGTATCAGAAAAAAAGAATAGAAGTTTGGTGGAAATGGGAAGAAGTATGTTAACAGAATACAAACTTTCAAAGTTATATTGGAGAGAAGTTGTTCGTATTGCTATACATGTTAAAAAATATACTTGTTGATATCAGAAACCAACATCACTTATTATGAAACGTAGTATAACAAAAAACCTTCATTTAATTACTTTAATTTTTTTTGAATTCCATTTTTACTTAAAATCAAAAAATCTGAATCTGGGAAAGTTTGATGAGAAGGCCAATGATGGAAATTTCATGGGTTATTCATCCAATAGAAGAAGTTACAAATGCTGGAACAAATGCTTACAGAGGCTGGGAGACTCATATGATGTGAAAGTAATTAAAAATAAAAATTCCTTAACAAAATTTGTTTAGAATACTAATGAGGATAAACTATAGATTTCCAATAATAGTGAAAGTAATTCAAAACATCCTTAATAAGATACAGGAGAATCGTGTGATGAGGAAAGTTTATCTGAAAGAGAAACTTTGAAATTTCCTACCTTATAAAAACATGTCGAGTCTAAAAACATTATTGGAAATTAGAAGGATTCAGTTTATACCAGAAGGAAGCAGAGATTAGAAAATTAGACTTCACTTATCTCAAAAGTTGAACCATAATAAGTTTCAGAATCCATTCAACACAAAGAGTCGGTGGATGCTATGAATGAAAAGTTGGATCATATTAAAAAAAATAAAACATGGGAACTTATTCCACGGAAAATAAATAAAAATTTTATTAGAACCAAGTGGGTTTATAGAAACAAATTGAATGATCATAGAGAAGTTTAAATAAACAAAGTAAGACTTTTTTGTAAGGGTTGTGTATAGGTGGAAGGTGTGGATTTTGAATAAACTTTTCCCCAGTCGAAAGATTAAAAACTATTAGAATATTTCTATCAGTGTCTAAACATAAAAATTACAAAGTTTATCAGATGTATATAAAGTCATATTTATTAAATGGTGTGATTGAAGAAGAATTTTACATTGAACAACCTTTTGGTTTTCAACTTTATAATAATGAAAACAAGGTTTGTATCTTGAATATATCCTTGTATGGGTTGAAGAAAATCCCCAAGTTCTTGGTATTCAAAATTCAATATTTATTTTATAATGTTGAATTTTTCAAAAGGAAAGGTTTATAATAACTTGTATGTGAAAGAATTTAACTCCAGTGTAATAATTTTTATCGTGTATGTAGATGATATATTTTTTTTGGGGAGGAAGAAAAAGTTTGTAAATAGGAAATGAAGAAGAATTTTGAAATTTCAATATTTGAAGAATTAACTTTCTTCCTTGGATTAAAAGTTCAACAGAAATAAAATTAAATTTTCTTATCTTAAGAAAAGTATGCCCAAGTATTGTTAAATAAGTTTGGGATGGTAGAATCCAGAGAATTTTCTACTCCTATATCTGTGAGCACAAAGTTGAGTAAAGATGAGTCTGGGAAATGTGTGAATCATAAAGAATTTCTAAAGCTGATAGGAAGTCTACTTTACCTTACAGCCTCAAGGCCTGATATTGTTTATGTTGTGAATTTGTGTGCCATGTATCAAAGTAATCCGAAATAATCATATTTGTTGGTAGTAAAGAGAATTCTAAGATATGTTAAAGGAACAACTTCACATGAGTTTTTATACAAAAGAAATTGTGAGATGAAGTTTTATGGTTATACTGATGCCGATTGTGATGAAGATTTTAATGATAGAAAATCAACCTGAGGAGGAACATTTTTCTAGGGTGAATGTTGTGTGAGTTGGCATAGTAAGAAACAAATTTCCATAACTTTAAGAATAGTGGAATTCGAATATGTTGTAGCTACTCAGGCTTGTACTCAAATGTTATGGATTAATGTTCTTCCAGAAGACTTGAAAGTGAAAGTTTCTAAGCCATTTAAGATACTTTATGATAATCATATTGAAATTGATGTTTCTAAAAATCCTATCCAACATTCAAGATCAAAACACATTGATATAAAGTTTAAATTTATAAAATAGAAAGTTTCCACTGGAGATGTTATTCTAGAATATATCTCAACAAAGTATCAAATTTATGATATCTTCACAAAATCTATGTCGAAATAGATATTTGTGGAATTGAGGCTGGAACTTCATGTTTATCCTCATCCCATGACTTCCTAAACCTCATAAGGGAAATTTCTTATTGTGCTTTGGATTATATTGAAAAAGGGGGAGATAAAGTATAAACTTTATAATTTTTAAGAAGTTTTTACTTATATATATTTAATGTATCTAAATCTATGGTTATTATAAAATGGGTGAGAAAGAAAAAGAAAAGGGAGAGAAAAATAAAAGTGAGAGGAAAATATAAAAGTGAGGGGGAGTTTATCTAAACATGGCCGCAAAATTTTCTTGTCACCTTGGGATGGAATTCCATTGAAAACATTACTTTATCCAGTAGTGTGGTATTAGGACACTCTCTTTTGAGAAAGGTTATGTTTTGATAAAACTTAAAAACTTTTAGTTATTTCAAAACTCAAGTTGTGAATAATTTCTGATAATTAAAAAAGAAGTTGTTAATGAAGTTGTCAAAAAATCCAAAGGGGCATATTGAGGAACCTTTGTAATGTTTTTGTTTTTAACAAAGTTTTGTATTTTTTGAAAAATAATATTTTTATAAAAGAATGTTTTTTTCTTCAAGATCATACCTAGTCCATCAGATTAAATTTTTGTAAGAAATCTGATAGTTTTTGAATGTTTGAACCCAAACATAAAGGGGGAGAAAAGTTTTGTTTTTGAGAAAGCAACACCATACTTATATGATCAAATTGAGTATAATCGGATGTAGAGTATTATAATAAGTACCACCAGTCATATAATTTGTCAGAAAGTTAATGTTTTTGATCAAACACGTCATCAGTATTAGGTTCATCAGCATAAAGTTAAAGTTTCATCAGACTCAGTGTCGGTAAGAAAGTTATAATACTGTTGAAGAAGTTGAATGAAGATAGTGATGTCAGGATTTAAAAAGTTGTTAAACTTCCTAGACTTAATTCAGATCATGGTTTACTGGGCCTGAAGTTTTAATAAATCATGAAAACTCTCATGATAAAATATTTTGAAGAAATAGAGGAATCATAAAGATTATATCAGTTCTAGATATCAATAAAAAGTTTGCATCGGATCTAGAAGTAGCAGACATAGAAGTATAAATGAGTTATAACTTATAAGGTTTGAATAATTTCAAAGTTTCTAAGTGGAGTCACCATTGAACACTTTCCATAGTAACGAGAAATCCATCATAATAGGAAGTTCCATCAGACCTAATCTGAGAAGACAAGTTAATTGGACTGAATCTGAGGAGGAAAGTCAATCAAACTAACTCTAACAAGGAAAGTCAATTTGGAATGAGATGAAAATTCCATCATAATGATAATTTCATCAGAATGAGAAAAGGAAGATAGTAAGATCATAATGGGAAGAAGAAGAAAGTCATATCGTAATAAGACGAGGAAGTTTCATTGTAATGAAGTTACAAAGGACAAAAGATAAGGAAGTTACATCAGACTGAAGCTGAGGAAGTTCCATTGTAATGGATCCTAGGAAGTTATATTAGACTGAAGAAAATTTAGTATATTTGAGAAGACTGATTTTGGAGAAATCTTGAGAAGGTTTGAAGTATTCAAAGTTGAATTTTAAAATGTGAGTGATTTTCAACGTTTTGAAATTTGAGTAAGTGGGAAAAGTCTTTCAGTTTCCCACCTTTTTTATTCTAAGTCTCCTATAAATAGAATCAGATTACATTTGTACTTTGTATCTTTTTGACATGCAGAAAAGGTGGATTGCTTCAAAGTTTAAGTCATAAGTTAAAGTAGATTTATTTTTAGATAGATATCCCATTAGAATATCAGACATGTAACACCCCAAGATTCCACGGTATGCTTCTCTTTGAATAATAGAGTAGCATGTGTTGTACGCAACTTCGAGATTCTAACACGCCGCGACCAATCAAAGTAGCCGTTATGAATAGTAATACCCACTATTTAAAATTTTATACATTTTATCTTTTAAAATGGACTTCATTTTTGGATTCGGAATATTGAAATTATCCTAGGATGAAATTTTGGTAATTTTCGGATAACTTTTATATTTTGATGAATAGTGAAAATTACTAAATTTTTATTAAAAACAACTTTTTTAATCAAAATAATTAATAGTGATAAATTATGAATTTGAGTGGTTTTAAAGTATATTTAGAATATATTTTTACCATTTAATACAATTTTGGACATTGGACATAATTTCACATTTAAACCGGACATAAACAAGTGTCAATATTTTGATAGTTATTACCTCTTAAAAACACGCTTTTTGTTTTGACAACGGGAATTAATTTTAAATTAATTTATGCCACTTATATGTTTTGAATTTGGAAAAATGGACTCCATATTTGGAATCAGGATGTCCAAATTGTGTAAATAGGTAACTTTTATTTTGAGACATTTTGAATAATTACTTCGGAAAATATTTTATTTACCATGGTTAAAGGGTAAATCCGGTAAATAAGGGTAAAAAAATAATATTATAATAATAATAAATTACCCTAAAACGTGTCTTAACCATATTGGTTGATATATGTCCGACCATGGGCATCTTTGGGTCTATTTTGGGACCCCATGGATCCACTTGTAAGTGATAATGACACTTTATATTAATTAAGTTAAAGTAAATATAAAAATGACTTAAGCCTATATCTTTTAGAAAAACAATTTTTACATAGGGTTATATATGTTATATTTTCGACTATAAATATTAATTAGAAAGATAAAACGATTTCCTACATAATGGTATTTTATTTATAATTTTTAAACATTATATAATTTAATTTATTTATGACACAATGATGATGCAGTAATTACCTTATTAGTGAAATATAAAAATAATTGATATTATAAATACCCAAATAATTATAATTTGAGACTTTTAAGGAATTAAATGAATTTTATAGGTTAATATGACATGTTAGGATTGATTTAATTAACTTTTTTCGAAGTAATAATTCTGTTATGATTTTCACAAAAATCAAATACCAAATAGTGTCAAAATTGACATAAAAGAGTTTTTAAAACAAATATTATATTATTAATTGATATTAAATTCCTAAAAATATAAGTTTCGGACAAAGGAATTGTATCATCATAGGTGTATCATTAATGGACCACTTGGGTGTCTCTTGGAGGTATATTGTAAGTTTATTGACTATATAATATAAAAATACAAAGTGACATGGTAAGTGTCAAACTAATTAACCAAGAGTAAAAACTAAAATATAAGGTTAATATAATGACCCAAACCTGTCTAAAATTTATTGGTTGAAATGATTTCGACCCATACCCACCTTAGTCTTTGAATAATACACTTTGGAGCCATTAGAAACCTAATATGAATTTATTATAAAATAATACTTTAAGTTTTTCCTAAAGAGACCCTCCTCCCCCTTATAAAAGGACACCACTTCTAACCAATTCCTCACACCTCTCAAGCCTTTTGGCTCGTCCAAACTCTGCCCAATTAAGCTCCATACATCCCTTTACTCCTCTTAGAAGCCTTAACTTATGCAGAAGGCACTTCAAGAGTCCTTTTTGGTTCAAGCCAAAGGGAGTTACCCAAATTAAAGGTAATGATTTCTCTTAGTTTCTTTTATTTTATTTTATTTCTCCAACCCCTAAACTCTTATTATTATTTTATTTTGTAACAAAACCAGTATACTAAATATAATAGGATATTTTTATTTGAAATATTCTAACTAAACTTACACACACCTCCATCTAATGGGTGAAGAACATAATGTTTCTATGGATGGCAACCAAACGCCTCACGAAGCGATGATTGTTCAATTATCTTCTATCACCTCTCATGGTGGCCATTATGATGGAACTATAATTAAATATGATATTAATGATATTTTTTTATATATAAGCTTCTGTAATTCCATTTTATATCATACCATTATTCGTTTCATGTTGTATATATATACGACAATTTCATTTGAGGAAGTGCGGACTACCGCCCCCTCAAAGTGATATGACTCATTCATACCATACATGGAACGTATAAAGGATGGTGTTAATGAACTTAAGTAACACATATAAGATATTATATTATACTGGAATAATAATATACCTATGTATCATTTGGTTTTGATTCCTTCTAAAATGAAAAATGAAATGGAAGTAGCGTTTGTGCGTACGTACGGATTACCGTCTCCACGAACGCGATGAGATTAATTTCCCCATCATATCCATTAAAGAATAATTATATTTTGATGATTAAAATTAATGTTTAAGGAATTTATATCATTCTGGATATGAATAAGATAAAACCTATCCATAACAAACACGACTTACGTAACAAAGCATATAAAGGAAAACGAATCAGTTAACACCTGAAACGATGATAATACTAAAATATTATTAACAAAACAATATTAAAAGATCATATATGATATCATATTTATGAATATGATTATTGTATAATTTAATAACAATTATTTAAATATTATACAGGAGGTTAACATACACACTATCAATGAAAAGTACAAGGTAAGGGGTTTTCATCTCACTCCTTATTCCAGAGAGATTCATGCCATATTGCCACTATTACCTTTTGTGTGGTGTATGTACTGCCCATAATTGTATTATTTGTGTAATACACTTTAATTTATGTGTATTTAAATATTAATTGTATGCTACCTCTTTCATGGGGTGTATGTTTCGTAAGTTACAAAATTGGTAAGGGTTTATTTCATAATCTCTTCATTATCCGAGGTTGTTTATACGTAATTATCTACCGGGATCTCTTTATCATCCACATCCATGTTTCTTAAAAATGTATTTCGAAACATTCTTACTATTTTACAGAATATGGTTTAAATTCATTTATACCCTTTTTTTACTTTTTATAAGAAGTTTATAGAGGAATCTTTCCGTCGTTTTCCAAACAAGGTCCTTTTTAACCTTTTCGACAAAATTAAGGTAAGAATGTCTTTTTAACTTATACGGCGGGTGTAGCTATTTTCCGCCATTATAAAATCGTCGAAGCTTACCTTACAATATTATAAGAATATTTTGAAAGTAAATGTTTTATTTTATAATTATGTGACTTTAAATGATTTCAAAATGAATATTTTAAGAATTTGTGAAAGGTACTATTTATCAAGATCAGAATTTTAAATGTTTTAAAGATTTATCTTTCTAAATATTTTTATTTAATGTCCATGTTTTCAAAATGATTCTAAGGATTTATTTATATATACATGAATGTTTTGAAATGATATTTATTTTCAAAAGTTTCAAAGTGGTATGGGACACTTTGATTCAAAATTCTCTTTTAAATTACTTCCTTTATAAATGTGTGACTTTTCAATGATTTAAAAAAAAGAGATATTTCTCTCAAATAGTTTTGATTTCATCTATGTCAAAATCCTTTGATGGGTTTTAAGCTTATTTGAAGTTGATTTATTATGATACAAAACCTCCATACTGTATTGAAGGTTTTGTGATATGTTTGACTGTGGATGTGTAATTTTTATACCATTCATGGTTTTTGGAGAAAGTATTGACATTTCGTATGCTTGTTTTAATACGAATGTTTATGTTATGTTTAAACCTATTCATATGAGGAATTTATTGGACTTAATAAGTGACATGTGGAGACCTCTATATATCCTCGATGCATCGATAGGTCTCATGAGACAAACTAGTGTCTTGGTACGAGGCCTTGACAAAATCTTATTTGTAGTCTTGGCACGAGGCCTTGGCTACATGGTGATGATAGTCTGACATTATGCATTCCGTCATTATGAAAGTGGTTATTGATATTGCATGTGATTATTCTACTAGTAGAATATCCATGCGAGTAAGTAAATGACATTATTTGATTTTTATCTTTTCCATATTATGCTGTAGTTCAAGTTTAAAAGGCTTTTGTTTTAGTTATAAATTGCTTTAAATGTTTATGTTTATTTATGAAAGTTTCCGCTATATTGTTATCCTTACTGAGCATCTGAGCTCACCCCTTTTAATGTTTTATTTTTCCCAGGATGTGAAGAAGTAATTTATGAATGACCTGAAGGGATAGTATGTGAGGATATGAGAGTAGACTATGGAGACAATGTTGTTGTAGTTTTTATTTTTATGATGTAATGTAAGACTTATGAATATATCTAGTGTTTCCAAGGCTGCTAAACTGATCGGTCCTTCGGGACGTAATTCCTTGTAATCATGCCAATGTATTAAAATAATGCACCGAATCTGGGCAACTAGGGTCAGGGTGTTATAGTTGGTATCAGAGGAAGTTTAGCAATAACCTTGGAAGATAGGTTTAGATAAACTCTGACTAGAGCACATAGACCTAAGATAGACTTTGAGGATTAGTAGAGAAGAAATTCCTAGAATTTTGATTTTGTAGAGATTTTGTGAGTTTTCCGAGCAACACATCCCTGTCTGGATACGAGCAGGTAGAGGCGGCTCTGACACAGATGTACCTAGGGGTAAAACCCGAAAACACCGCTTTGAGCTAAAATAGAATGGGAACTGGTGCATGACAATGGGCCTTACTACACTATTGGTTACGACACTCCTAGGGGATATGCTTAGGATAATTCTCATTTTCTTTACGAACCATTATGAAGGGTTTATGAGTATATACTTCCTCAAAGAAAACATTTTCATGATTATGGATTATATCCATAAACTGTTCAATTTTTGTTAAGTGTTTTACAAGTATGGAATTATGTATTTTGATTCATAAACTGATCTAGTTTATGCCATTGTTTAGAAATGGCGCCCAGTAGAAGGAATGAGAACTCCAGCAATACGCATGATCCAAAGAGTAAGAAAGATCATATCTTTCATGGTCTTAAGCTAGAATTTAGAAGTGAAATAGTCTCCCATGTATTATCATCATATGAAGAAATAATATCATGTGTTGATATGATAAGAAAAGAACTCTCAGAGTCCTATGGATTTTAAGGGAATCCAGAGAAGGAAAGGATGGTATAGAGAAAGACAGATAAAGGGAATAAGTTAAAGAAGGATTTTCCCATATGTGATAACTGTAGAAAGAATCACCTTGGAAAATGCTTGAAGGGAATGAGAGTATATTATAAGTGTGGAGAAAAATAACACCAAGTACATGACTGAAAGGGAAAGAAAAAGGTTTCAAATGTACAATGCTTCATCTGCAGGGAGTTTGGACACTACGCAAACCGATGTCCAAATCATCAGACTATGCCACAAATGATGCTATTGGATAATAATCAAGTTATGATACTACCACAGATGAAGAGGAATGACTAGTGTTATTATGTTTTTATTTTGTAATTGTTTCATTGAAGTGTTGTATCAATGATGTACTGGAAATAAATAAGGATTGTACTGCAGTACTATTTCATTGAGGATTTGAGATTTTATGGTACTAAGAAAAGTGACTCTACAACGAGTTAATTTTTTTGAAAATTACATGGTTGAAGGAAAGATAAACCTTAATATGGTCCTAATATTGAGGTACTGATTTTGGAATAAGATATGGTTGATTTGGGTAAATTATATTGGATATTCTTGACTGCCTTGAAACTGATTAAAGATTTGTATAATCCATTACTGTTGGGGTTTATAACATTTATGGATGGATGAAGTATATGCAGTATTTTATAAGGAATAAGGAAGCATGAATGTAATCAATAAGGTTTTATGGTAATTCAGGATGTTTCAGTGTTTTAAAAGAATACATGATGAAGGTATTCACATGATATTACGGGGTAAAAAGGATCTACATTATGTTTATCTTTCATATAAATTTTGGATTGAGAGTTTACAGAATTATTTTGGATAAGTCTAAAGGTTGGAAGAGATTAAGTTTGAAAGGTTATTTTTGGATTTTTATAAAAGGGCAACACACAGATCGTGTGACGACCAGTCGCGTTGGACAAAGCTATGAGAATCGAACCCACAACCATAGTGCAATTGAGATTTATTACCTACGACTGGACTACGTGAAGTTCCTGGATGGTATAATGTAGTTTTTTAAGGGTATGATATGTTAATTATAAATTCATTATATTTGGAACCCTATACGATTAGGATAATTAGAGTATTTTTGAGTTGTATTATGTTTTCGGGTGAAAGATGAGTTTGTGGTAGAAATTTATTAATGTATAAAAATCTAATTATAAAGTAATTATATCTCCTTATGATCTTATCCAATCTCATCAATAAATTCCTTAACATTAAAAAAAGGAACTTAGAACAAAAATTTTGTCCTAGATGGTACCTTAGATCATCACAAATTTATGGCTTTGGGATTGTTGGCCTTTTCATAGCCATGTTCTCTACCACTCTCCATCAGATATTTATGGTTAGATTTCTCTTACATATCCATATTTTTCTACATGGAACCCTAGTATTTGTTATTTTCGGTAACCTTCACACATACCACTCTTTATTTTAAATAGAGGCCCCATTAATCCATTTTCGATGTGGGATTTCAACTAAGATATTTTGAAATGTCAACCCCAAGTTTCCAATACCGAGCATAAATTACAATGACGCAATTTATTGAAGTAGGAGAGAATTTAACACCCTAAGCTTCCACGATATGCTTCTCTTTGAATAATAGAGTAGCGTGTGTTGTACGCAACTTCGAGATTCTAACACGCCGCGACCAATCAAAGTAGCCATTATGAATAGTAATACCCACTATTTAAAATTTTATACATTTTATCTTTTAAAATGGACTTTATTTTTGGATTCTGAATATATAAATTATCCTAGGATGAAATTTTGGTACTTTTTGGATAACTTTTATATTTTGATGAATAGTGAAAATTACTAAATTTTTATTAAAAACAACTTTTTTAATCGAAATAATTAATAGTGATAAATTATAAATTTGAGTGGTTTTAAAGAATATTTAGAATATATTTTTACCATTTAATATAATTTTGGTAATTGGACATAATTTCACATTTAAACCGGACATAAACAAGTGTCAATCTTTTGATAGTTATTACCTCTTAAAAACACGCTTTTTGTTTTGACAACGAGAATTAATTTTAAATTAATTTCTGTCACTTCTGTGTTTTGAATTTGAAAAAATGGACTCCATATTTGGAATCAGGATTTCCAAATTGTGTAAATAGGTAACTTTTATTTTTAGACATTTTGAATAATTATTTCGGTAAATATTTTATTTACCATGGTTAAAGGGTAAATCCAGTAAATAAGGGTAAAAAAATAATATAATAATAATAATAAATTACCCTAAAATGTGTATTAACCCTATTGGTTGATACATGTCCAAATATGGGCATATTTGGGTCGATTTTGGGACCCCATGTATCCACTTGTAAGTGATAATGACACTTTATATTAATTAAGTTAAAGTAAATACAAAAATGACTTAAGCCTATATCTTTTAGAAATTTTTTTACATAGGGTTATATATGTTATATTTTCAACTATAAATATTAATTAGAAATATAAAAAGATTTCATACATAATGGTATTTTATTTATAATTTTTAGATATTAAATAATTTAATTTATTTATGACACAATGATGATTCAGTAATTACCTTATTAGTGAAATATCAAAATAATTGATATTATAAATACCCAAATAAATATAATTTTAGACTTTTAATGAATTAAATGAATTTTATATGTTAATATGACATGTTAGGATTGATTTAATTAACTTTTTTCGAATTAATAATGCTGTTATGAGTTTCACAAAAATCAAATATCAAATAGTGTCAAAATTGACATAAAAAAGTTTTTAAAACAAATATTATATTATTAATTGATATTAAATTCCTAAAAATCTAAGGTTCAGACAAAGTACTTGTATCATGATAGGTGTATCATTAATGGACCACTTGGGTGTCTCTTGGAGGTATATAGTAAGTTTATGAACTATATAATATAAAAATACAAAGTGACATGGTAAGTGTCAAACTAATTAACCAAGAGTTAAAACTAAAAGATACGGTTAATATAATGACCCAAACCTATCTAAAATCTATTGGTTGAAAGGATTTCAACCCATACCTGCCTTAGTTTTTGAATAATCTACTTTTGAGCCATTATAAACCAAATATGAATTTATTATAAAATAATACTTTAAGTTTTTCCTAAAGAGCCCCTCCTCCCCCTTATAAAAGGACACCACTTCTAACCAATTCCTCACACCTCTCAAGCCTTTTGGATCATCAAAACTCTGACTAATTAAGCTCCCTACATCCCTATCCTCCTCTTAGAAGCCTTACCTTAGGAATAAGGCACTTTGAGAGTCCTTTTTGGTTCAAACCAAAGGGAGTTACCCAAATTAAAGATAATGATTTCTCTTAGCTTCTTTTCTTTTATTTTACTTCTCCAACCCCTAAACTCTTCTTATTATTTTATTTTGTAACAAAACCAGTATCCTAAATATACTAGGATATTTTTATTAGAAGTATTCTAACTACACTTACACACACCTCCATCTAATTGGTGAAGAACATAATGTTTCTGTGGATGGAAACCAAACGCCTCACGAAGCGACGATTGTTCAATTATCTTCTATCACCTCTCATGGTGACCATTATGATGACACTATAATTAAATATGATATTAGTGATATTTTTTTTATATATAATCTTCTGTAATTCCATTTTATATCATACCATTATTCGTTTCATGTTGTATATATATATGATAATTTCATTTGAGAAAGTGCGGACTACCGCCCCCTCAAAGTGATATGACTCGTTCATACCATACATGGAACGTATAAAGGATGGTGTTAATAAACTTAAGTAACACATATAAGATATTGTATTATATTGGAATAATAATATACCTATGTATCATTTGGTTTTTATTCCTTTTAAAATGAAAAATGAAATGGAAGTAGCGTTCGTGCGTACGTACGGATTACTGTCTCCATGAACGCGATGAGATTCATTTCCCCATCATATCCATTAAAGAATAATTATCTTTTGATGATTAAAAGTAATGTTTAAGGAATTGATATCATTCTGGATATGAATAAGATACAATCTATTCATAACAAACACGACCTACGTAACGAAGCATATAAAGGAAAACGAATCAGTTAACACCCGAAATGACGATAATACTAAAATATTATTAACAAAGCAACATTAAAAGATCATATATGATATCATATTTATTAATATGATTCTTTTATAATTTAATAAAAATGATTTAACTATTATACAGGAGGTTAATATACACACTATCAAGGAAAAGTACAAGGTAAGGGGTTTTCATCTCACTCCTTATTCCAGTGAGATTCATGCCATATTGCCACTATTACCTTTTGTGTGGTGTATGTACTGCCCATAATTGTATTATTTATGTAATACACTTTAATTTATGTGTATTTACATATTCATTGTATGGTAACTCTTTCATCGGGTGTATGTTTCGTAAGTTACCAAATTGGTAAGGGTTTATTTCACAATCTCTTCATTATCCAAGGTTGTTTATTCGTAATTATCTACTGGGATATCTTTATCATCCACATCCATGTTTCTTAAAAATGTATTTCGAAACATGATTACTATTTTACAGAATATGGTTTAAAGTCATTTATACCCTTGTTTTACTTTTTATAAGAAGTTTATAGAAAAATCTTTCAGTCATTTTCCAAATAAGGTCCTTTTTAACCTTTTCGACAAAATTAAGGTAAGAATGTCTTTTTAAATTATATGGTGGGTGCAGCTATTTTCCGTCGTTATAAAATCATCAAAGCTTCCCTTACAATCTTATAATAATATTTTGAAATTAAATGTTTTATTTTCTAATTATGTGACTTTAAATGATTTCAAAATGAATATTTTAAGAATTTGTGAAAGGTACTCTTTATCAAGATCAAAATTTTAAATGTTTTAAAGATTTATCTTTCTAAATCTTTTTATTTAATGTCCATGTTTTCAAAATGATTTTAAGGATTTATTTATATGGACATGAATGTTTTGAAATGATATTTATTTTCAAAAGTTTCAAAGTGGTATGGGACACTTTGATTCAAAAATCTATTTTAAATTACTTCCTTTATAAATGTGTGACTTTTCAATGATTTAAAAAAAGAGAGAGATATTTCTCTCAAATAGTTTTGATTTCATCTATGTCAAAATCCTTTGATGGATTTTAAGCTTATTTGAAGTCGATTTATTATGATACAAAACTTCTATATTGTATTGAAGGTTTTGTGATATGTTTGACTGTGGATGTGTAATTTTTATACCATTCATGGTTTATGGAGAAAGTATTGACATTTCGTATGCTAGTTTTAATACGAATGTTTATGTTATGTTTAAACCTATTCATATGAGGAATGAATTGGACTTAATAAGTGACGGGTGGAGCCCGCTATAGATCCTCGATGCATCGATAGGTCTCATGAGAAAAACTAGTGTCTTGGCACGAGGCCTTGAAAAAATCTTATTTGTAGTCTTGGCACGAGGCCTTGGCTACGTGGTGATGATAGTTAGGCATTATGCATTCCGTCATTATGAAAGTGGTTATTGATATTGCATGTGATTTTTCAACTAGTAGAATATCCATGTGAGTAAGTAAATGGCATTATTTGATTTTTATCTTTTCCATATTATGCTGAAGTTCAAGTTTAAAAGGATTTTGTTTTAGTTATACATTGCCTTAAATGTTTATGTTTATTTATGAAAGTTTCCGCTATATTGTTATCCTTACTGAGCATCTGAGCTCACCCCTTTCAATGTTTTATTTTTCCCAGGATGTGAAGAAGTAATTTATGAATGACCTGCAGGGATAGTATGTGGGGATATGAGAGTAGACTATGGAGACAATGTTGTTGTAGTTTTCATTTTTATGATGTAATGTAAGACTTATGAATATATCTAGTGTTTCCAAGGCTGATAAACTGATCGGTCCTTCGGAACATAATTCCTTGTAATCATGCCAATGTATTAAAATAATGCACCGACTCTGGGCAACTGGGGTCGGGGTGTTAAAGATAGTTGAAAGTTTTCTTATGATACCAAGTAATATCAGACTGAGAATTTGAGTAGATTTTTAGATGTTCATATTGAGAAAGGGAACATCGTATTGAGTCAATTAGACTAAGTCAATCATACTATGTTCATCATACTGAAGGCCATTAGACTTAGGGTAATTAGACTTAGGAACTTTTGTAGAACAGATTGAAAAATATATTTATACTTTTTTTGGCTTAGATTTTTATACACAAAATTTTTAAACTGATGGGAGTCTGTATAATCATTCCTATAGGGAGATAGAAGGTGTCTAATGGGAGTTAGCATAAGTTGTATTCACTTCTTCATAATAGTGAATTTCCATAGACCTATGGGAGTGGCTATGGAAAGGATGCAAGTTCTTACACTTTAGTCAGACCATGTAAATATCATGTGATTTAATTTCTTTCCTACTTTTTAATGCATGAGTATTTAATAAAGGATGATAAGGATATGAACTTTAACAGGTTGCAGGGGTTATGTTTTAAAAGTATCAAACTTAAAAAAGCGAACAGTTGATTCAAAACCCCCTTCTTAGTTATTATTAGATTCTTTGAAACTTAAGAACTATTTAAAAAAATTTATCCTCTTGATTACAAATATGTAATATATCTTCAAGATTTAATTCATATAATTGGTATAATTTAATTTAAAATTAAACCTGTAAAACGCGACAAAAATAAATTTTCTTGAAAAAATGTTTTCTAAAGTATAAAAGTTTTTATACCAAAATAAATTATAAAATCAATTAAAATGACCTTAATTGGTTTATTATTAATATAAATTAAGTCTTTTTTACTTTTGAAACAATTTAATAAAAAATTAAACTTTGTAAATGTTTTAAATGAAAAGAAAAATTTCAATAAAAATCAGTATTTTTCTCTATTCATCGAAAAATCAATATTTTTAGAAATTATAAAAAATTAAATATAATATAATTATGACCTGGTGATTTAAAAAATTAATTTAATTTTGTAAAATATATTTTCTAAAAGTGGTAGAAATTAATTGTATTATTTTCTCACAAAAATAAATAAAAACCAATTTTGAGGGATAATGTGTTTTTGAAGCATATAAAGACTTTACTAAAAAATCAAGAATCTATTTATCAATATATTTGATTTATCTAAGAAATTTATATATAATTTTAAAAATTTGGTTATTCTTATTCATACCACAATTTTAACAGTTAGTATATCATAGTTTATTTAAATTCCATGTTGTCTGGGACGCAAGCTATCAAAAAAATAAAATTTATTAAAAAAAATATATTCTAAAATCTAAAGGTGTTACATTACCCAGTGATGATATAGTTTGGTGTTGGATATTTCCTATTGTTGATGAGGATGTGATATATGATGAGGGTCAGGCATGGTAGGAGGATGGTATGTGGTTTATGTCCTTCACATTCATGATTCCCTTCTGCCCTAGTTATGTGATGTGATGTGATATTGACTAATGAAAACACCCAATACTAGAACTTGTGAGGGAGGGGTGGGTAGGTAATCATCCCGACCCATATAATAGATAATTGGATTTGTTCTTTGATATGTATGGAAGGTATGGTAGCACAATATATTTGAAATTGGGGTGTGAGAGCAACAATTCAATGGAGAAGAAGTTGTTGGGTTCCTATTCTATATATTCTTTTGATACTATGTTACTATATTGGATGCATGATTTAGTGAGCATGCCATAGAGAGGATAATATTTCTTAGTTGATCTATTTAGATGTATGTTGGTTTTTCCATTTTCTCACTGGCGTATTAGTATGATATTTTCACATGTGCACTTGAGACCTTGGGTATTATCATAATGAGTATACATGATATTTTCAACCTATGTATATAAACTATTTTTTAGTTTTCCATGAGGAATTTGGGGAATAATATGAATGTTACTAGCTAGGGTTTTAGAGCTACTATTAATTCACTACCATAGGGCTATCTTTTATTATTTACTTGGAGTTTTTTATTTGTATTTTTTGACATTGTTCATGTATTGTGGGATGGTTTGGGTTTAATTTAATATTATGTGTTAGAGTTTCTTGGTGTTAAATTATCCTTTTCACCAGTCATGTATTATTATAAAGGTAAATTCCTTATATATGTGATAATTTTATACCCTTAGTGCTTTTTTCTAACCCGTGTACTATTGATGGTGGGACTCATGGGTCATTATCTATATTCCTTCATTGCTTACCTAGGATGGATACCTTTGGAGGGAGGGGTCATGATAGAGTGGTATCAAAGGTTTTTGTTGAGATATATAATGGATTTTGGAGTTAAAAACTATAAATATTTCATTAGTTATTAGGGAAATAGTGTTGGTTGATCTTAGTGTGTGACATAAGTCAAGGTGACTGACTAGGATATAGGATTTTAGGGCCCCCCTAATCCAATGCAAGGAATCTGAGCTTATTTAATGACCAAGTGAGGTGGAACTTTTTGTAGGGTAAAGACCTTGGAGAGGCACATGCACCATGATTAATTTTATCATGTCTGAATTGGGTGATTTTAGGAAATTAAAATTAATTAATTAAATAAACATTGATAAAATTCCATGCTATTGGGTTTAGGGTTTCACCTAGATTTTTAGGAATTACTTCTGGTCATCATCCATGAGTAGCTCTGGTAGTAGAGGTTCCCTAGTATGATATAGTTCATTATAGAAGGATCAACCTAATAGAGGAGTATGGGGTATGATAGAGGGTCTTGCATGCCTTTTAGTGGTAGATCTTGGGGAAGTATGAGGGGAGCATCTCTGATGTAGAGAAAAAGTTTTGGTTAGAGGAGTTTGAGACTACCTTTAGTCTAATTCAAGCTCAATTTGAGTTTTGGGTTTCATTGGAAGTTATTCATATGTGAGGAGATGCACATCAATGGTGGAAACTATATCTTGGTGACTGCAAAGAGGAATATTTTATTGTGTGGCTAAAATTCTATAAATAGTTTCATTTGGAATTCCTATCATTGACAATAAAGAAGGTAAAGTGGTAGGAGTTTCACCCTCTACACCCAAAGAGATCACATGTGTGGGTACTTTAGATAAGGTTTAAAGAACTCCCATAATTTTTTCATGATGTTTTACAAGATGAGGATTCCATAGAGAAACATTTAGAGGAGGTTCTATTCCCAGTGATCAGGTATGCAGTCACCCCATTCACAGTTTCTACATACCTAGAGGTACAAAAGAAAAAAGATTATCAAGTAGGTGATTCCTATGGGAGGTGATCCTTGAGAGAGTGTTTAGAAGGTAATCTCATGGAGTATGGATTTAGGTAGTGAGTCATGGATTTTTAGGTAGTTAGGGTTCTGACTAATGGGAAACCAACCATGGTATATCCATTATTTTCCTTATAGTACTGGTAGTTTTTGAGAACCTTCTAGGGGATTTATATTTTCATGCTATGTTTTTGGGGGAAATAGCCACCATCAGGCTCAGTTTTTGACTGCTCAGGGAGGCTAGTTTCATACCGGTGGTCAGGCCCCTTTTCAGCAACAACAAAAATTGCCTCTAATGTAGTTTCAACTATAGGGACCACCAAAATTTGTTTAAAAGCTAAGGAAATATAGATTCAGTAGAGGGAATCCTCATGATGGTCCCCATCCTCAGGGACCTAGGCCAAAGTGTGGTCATGGAGGTTTAAAATAGAGATACATTAGACCCAGGCATGGTCAAATTTATACAATGGAGGCACCACCACCAATAGGGCTTAAGGTTATCCAAGGTATGATAATTTTATCATCTAACCTTGTTTGTGTACTATTTGATTTTTAAGCCTCACACTCATTTGTTGTGCCTACTTTGTTTCATACCTTAAGACTAAATATATAGAGGCTTCCAGTGCCCTTGGTGTTATCTACATTGGTTGGAAGTTAGACTGTATTGTTTCATCTATAATGGGAATATAAGCTGGTGATGGGGTAACACTAGTTAGTGAGAGATTTCCTTTACTGTAGATAAAATCATACTATATTATCCTTGGAATGGATTTGATGAATTTTGTGCATACACTCATCAAATGTTTCTAGAGGAGAGTTTTTTCCAATATATAGGGACAAGGAGTGGAATTCATTAGTGATTGGAGTTATTAGATGGATGGTGGAAAAGTGGATCCTATTTTTCCTTATTTGGTAGAGATATTAGTGGAAGCTCAAGTAGAGGATGTTCCTAGATTTGTGGAAGAGTTCCTGGATTTTTTTTGGATGATTTTATGAAAATACCCACTCGATGCGATGTTGAGTTTAGGATAAATTTGGAACCAGACACCTCTTTGATTTTAATGTATCCCTATCGAATAATGCCTATGGAGCTACAATAATTGTGGTTATAGGTTGAAGATATGATGTATATGGGTTTTGTATGACCCAATGTATCTCCTTGGGGTGATCCAATGTTGTTCTCAAAGAATGAAAGTGGTAGTATGAGGTTGTGCATAGAATACAAGATGTTGAACCAGGTTATGTTCAAGAACCATTACCCCTATCGAGGAATGAAAATATGTTTGACTAGCTAAAGGGATCCAGTTGGTTCTTGAAGATTGATTTGAAATATGAGTATTATCAGATGAGGGTGAAAGATGAGGATATCCCAATGAATACATTTAGGTTCATATATGGACACTTCAAGTTCGTGGTCATGCCATTCAGTGTCACAAACACACTAGTTTTGTTCACATGGATCATGAACTCCATATTCTGTGAGTTCCTAGACCAGTTCTTCATTGTGTTCAATGATGATGTGTTGATCTATTATAAGTCAGAGGAAGATAATGATGATTATATCAGAGATATCTTGTATGTTCTTTGACACTACCATCTATATGGAGAATTATCCAAATGTAAGTTCTATATGTGATAGGTGTGTTTCCATGGGAACGTGGTGTCTCAATAGGGGGTGTCCATGGACCTGTCAAATATTGAGGTAGTTATTTCTTGGGAAGCACCCAAGGACATGGTAGGAGTTCACAATTTCCTTGGTCTTTAAATCTATTATTAGAGGTTTATGTTCAATTTATATCAATTATAACCCCACTGAAAACTTTTACCATGAAGTATTAGGATTTTTTTTAAACTAATTAGTGTTAGGAATCCTTCAATTACATAAAGAAGAAGTTTATCAGTGCTCCAGTGCTTCGGTTGGTTGAAGAGAGTATGATTTTTGAGGTTTTCTATGATGCATACCATCTAGGATTGGGATGTGTCTTGATATAGTAGAAGGTAGTAATCTCTTATGGGTCTTGAAATTTAAATCCCCATGAGTGTACCTATTCCACCCATGATTTGGAGTTGGCGACAATTGTGTTTGGCTTGAAGTTGTGATGGAATTACCTCATTATTGAGCACTTTTTGGTTTTATGGACCAGAAGAGCCTGAAATATATGTTATCTTAGTGTGATTTTAATCTATTCTAGTGGTGGTGGATGTAGATTGTCTAGTATTATTATTTTTATATCTCATACACTATGGGAAAGGGGAATGTTGTTGCCGATGTGCTGAGTCAAAAGTCCTAAGGAGATATGTTTTAGGATTCTATAGATGTTTGGTAAGGGATAGAAGAGCTTTTAGAAATGCATATTAATTTGGTTGAAATAAAAATCTAGGGTTGTCTTTATCAGATAACCATGAGTCATCCTTGATGCAAAAGGTGGAGGAGTCTTAGTGGGGAGACTTAGAGGTAGAGGTGATGAAAGATCACGTTGGTCATGGTGATGCTCTAGAAGTTTGGTGGAAAGATGGTTAAAGCTAGATTTTGTTTTAGTAAAGGTTGTTTGTTCCATTGGTGGTGCATGAGGGTGTTCTCCATGAGTTTAAAAAATCACCCTTATCATTACATCCCAATGTGAGTAAGATATATCATGGATTGAGGATACAACTTGGTGGTCTGGTATGAAATGGTTGAGGATATAGTTTGTGGTGAAGTGTCTAGTTTTTTAGTAGGTAAAATATAAACACCATGTTCTTGGATGTTTGTTGCAGTACTTGGATGTACTTGAGTGGAAATGTGAGGATATATAGATGGATTTATTTTCCGGGTTACCCTATGATCAGGGAGTAAGTAATGCATTTTGATTGATTGTGGACCGACTTACGAAGTTGGATCATTTTTCTGTGATCCATGAATCAAATTCCATAGATGTTTTGGTGAGGTGGTATATGGATGATGTGTTTAGGATTAATATGATACAGAGGAACATAATCTTAGAACATGGCTCCCAATTATTCCTTGGTACCACTTTTCACCCTCAGAAATATGGGTAGACAAAGCTGACTATCCATACACTGGAGGATATGTTGAGATCTTGTGTATTGGATTTTGGTGGATCCTGGAAAAAACCCCTACCTTTGGTTGAGTTCACCTAAAAAAATAGCCACCACTCATCCATTAGCATGGACCCATTTGATGCATTGTATGTACGACCATGTTGTTCTCCATTATGTTGGATAGAGGTTGGGTAGTTAGTGGTTCATGGTACTGATTTGGTGTAGAGCACGATCAAGAAGATCCAGATGGTCTGAGAGTGGATGAGGGAAGTGAAGGATTGTCAGAATGCATATGAATATTATAGGAAGAGACCCTTGGAGTTTTATATTGTAGAACATGTGTTATTTAGGGTCTCCCCTCAATGGGGGTAGGATAGGTTTTTAAGGGGAGTAATATTTCTCCCAATTCATCAGATCTTTTGAGGTGTTAATGCATGTTAGCATGGCGGCGTATCATTTGGTGATTCAACTATAGTTGGACAAGATCCATGACATATTTTACAAGTCTAGTTTTATTAGTATCTTCACAATGACTCCCACTTCATTAATTGGGGAGGGTTGGATATTGAGGACAAAGTGATGTTCATGGAGTGACATGTAGAGGTCCAGGATCATCAAGATAAAGTGATGAACCAATGAACTATCTGCTTGGTTCTTGTGCTATAGAGGTATAGTGTTCTGTAGGAGAGTACTTGGAAGCATGAGACACAAATGTGTACTTAGTACCCAATTTTTTAAAAGTTTTTTCTTGTTTTATTTTTACTTGATGATGTGATGTTTGAATCTTTTTGATTTATAAGATGCCCTGTAACTTATTGTTACTATTTTTAGGTATTTCTAAACCCCTCTTTTTACCATTATTTAGTTGGGTTTCATTTAAGGGAGCATTGGGAGAAAATTTGGAAAATTTTGCAAGTTTTGGGGTTGTGAATGGTTGGCACATGGTTTTCCTAAACCATATTCCCACTCAGGGAAAACTATGAAAACCCAAACAGTGGGATTTTTCATAAATGAAACATGGTTTGACAAGCTATGCACCCACCTAGGAGAAACCGTGCATCCATATTAAAATGGGAACATGACTAGAGTGCATGGTTTTGTCTAACCATGTGGCCTTTCTCAGGAAAATGTGCATGAGATTTAATTAATCTTAAAATATTTTTTTAAAACCTAAAACCTCCTTTTTAGGTTCCCAATGGAGCTAGATCGACCCCTATGATTTATTTTTCCAGTGGAGCTCCCAAGAGGTTATTTTTCCCCTCTACACCCTTCTAGAAGTGGATTGAATCTTGGAGAACAACATTCAATCTCTACCCAGTAGGTTTCCACTTCCCGTTCTCTTTCTCCCACTCTCTCTTCTTTACTCCCTAGGATTTCTTAGATCTTTGTGTTTTTGGAGGATCTAATATCCACTATTTTAGATCTTGGATCTAGGGTTTATTATTGTATCTTCATTTCTGGAATTCTTCATCAAATTTTCTCAATTAGGGATTTGTGATTCTAGATCTAGTGATCCCAAGGTAGGTGGTTTCGTTATGATTACCAATTTTTATTAACCCTAAATTTTTTGATTTAAATTCAATTTTTTGATTTAAATTCAATTTCTTGATATAAATGAAATTTATTTTTATTGGTTGATAAAAAACCCAATTCCATTGAATTAGGGTTTTGAAATTGGACTTTGGCATGAATTTGGGGAAAACCACCAATTCCATTGAATTGGGGTATATTTGTGAAATTGATGGAATTTGGTTAAATTAAATTGTTGACTTAAATTGTGGAACTTTAATTTTGAAATTGATTTGATGAAATTTATTTCATATTGGTATTTGAAAAAATGGATTAAAATTATTTTTATAGAAACCCATTGGTTTTATCTTGAAAAATCATGATTTTATTAAAAACCTGTTTCAGTTTGTAAATAGAAAATTGGAATATTTGAAATAGAGAATGAGATGAATTTTATTTTAAGTAGTATTAAAATAAATTTCCCATAATTTATTTTTATTAGAGCACATGTAGGCCTAGGTAGTTAGTAAGTTATTGGAAGAGACACACTAGGTTGGAATTTCCCTAGAAATAGATTGATGCTTTACAACACTAAGAAAAACATTATTCACACATATTATTCCTTAGTAGGATATAGATGAGTCCTCTCTGGCTAGTGTTAAGGTATGTGTGTACACATTGTGGATATTATCATATGAGTGTGTGAGGATCCCATAACTTGGAACTATCGTACCTTTTGGAAGATGACCATGTTACTTGTTGTTTTCATTTAAAATGTATATATACTAATTTTTGTAAATTTTTTACCTTTACTTTCAAATTTATATAATATTTTTTTATATAAAATTATTATTAAGACATTTTTTAAAATTATTTCCATTATTTGAAATGTAAATCATGATTTTTTTGAAATATGATTTTGAAATTACATGCCTATTTATTTAAAATTTAAAGCTTTATTTGGTTAATTAAATGTTGGAATCTTATTATACAATACTTGGTGAGACCGTACTGGGATTTTAGATCACACCCTAACTATAACTTTAGGTGTTTTTAGACTATATTCTTCAAGGTTTTAGCAAGGGTAAGGCCCAACTTGGAGGTGGTAGTAGCTATTGATCCTTGTGATTGGAGAGTTGTGTCCACTGGGACTTGGGTGTTATCATATTTTTCTAGTATTTTGAGTTTTACTTTGGGATATTTATATGTATTTGAGTTCTGGTACACTTTTCATTGTGGAGTTTTCCTACTGAATTGTTTATCTTTCTTCTATTGTGCTTATGGAAAATTCATTCCCACTTTCATATTGTATGATGCGAGGTGCTATTCACAAACCCATAGGGATTGAGAACATCCTTTGGCCTATGTCAGGATTGGACCGGTTATCAAGTTACCAGGGTACCCGGCTTGGTTCGTGACAAAGTGGTATCAAAGGTATAGGTTGTGTATCTTACCTTGATGTCAGTATGAAGTTTGAGTAATATTTTTGGGACTTAAGAGGTAGTTGCGATTGAGTGCCTAAAAAAATCTCACAAAAACAAACCTTAAGTCACCAGGGGTGGTTTGGGAAAAATGTCTTAAGGATTTGTTCTAGTATTTTCCCTACTTTTGTTTTTCATAAGATTGAATCAAAATATTGTTTGTCTATCTGTTAGGATTAATTTTCCTTATTACTCTATTTGAGTGTTAATCTGATGTCTTCTATGTTTTATACTAATGTTTTATAGAATCATGCCTCTGAGAAGATGTGAGAATCAGATCCAAGAGAAAAATGTTGCTGAAACTTAGCAAACGAATCCTCTCATGGACCTGAGTTTGGTTGAGGTGAATGTGCATACCGTCTAAGCTCTGGGATAGGCACCAACACCAGTTCCCATTCAGGCTCCATCTATGGAACCATAGAGGGATGTTTTCTAGGATCGTTCTCAAGAGTTCCTTTTCTAGAAGCCACCAATGTTAAAAGGATCTAATGATCCTAAAGAGGATGAGTAATGGTTAAGAAGGCTTGAAAATTTGTTTGATTTTTTAGAGACACCTGATGAAATCAAGGTGAAGTATCCCACCTTTATACTGGAGGGACCAAGAAAAATATAATGGTATGCAATAGTAACAATGAAGAAGCATGATGGCTTAGAGTGGAAGGACTTCAAGGTTATTTTCATCGACCAATTTTATCTAGAGTTAATGGTGCTGGCCAAGGATTTAGAGTTTTTAAAATTCAAGCTGGCTAATAGGACCATGAAAAAATATGAAAACCATTTTGTTGAGCTAGTGCAGTTTTCACCTGAGATATTATTGAATGAAAAGTTTAAGACTCTATGGTTTGAGTTGGGACTTTGATTAGATATTCATTCTCAGGTTTTATTGCTAAAGCTTCCCTATTATGTTGATGTGATGGATAGAGAATTGATGGTTAAAATGGACCTGGATGGAATGTCAGGGTTAACTATAGCTCCTTTATATTTTAGTGGAAGCATGAGATACTTTAAGGGAAATAGGAAGCATGATGATTCTCATGGTGGATCTCAATATCAGGGTTTTTCTAAACCTCCTACAGTTCTAGGAAATCCTAGGAATTCTAAGCGGGTTTGCACTAAGGCACCCAAGATATGTGGCTCTCACGGATTCTTAGGTCACTTTTAGAAGTTATTCCATATATATTCCACTCTGAATAGTGGCACGGGATCATCATCACCTTCTAAAACTATGGAGCAATCAGATTATTCAAGGACAAAGGGGTTCTAGCTATAGACATCCAGAACAAATATTTTTCACATGGTGTAAGTTTCTATATAGGAAGAAGATATGATTAAAATGATTGTGAGAGGTACCATGTAACACCCCGAGCTTCCATGATACGCTTCTCATTCAATAATGTAATAGCTTGCATTGTACGCAACATCGAGTTCTAACACACTGCAACTAATCAAAGTAGCCGTTATGAATAGTAATAACCACTTTTTAAATTTATAGAAATTTTATATTTCAAAATGGACTTCATTTTTGTATTCCTAATATTGAAATTAGCCTATGTTGAATTTTTTGTAATTTTCTGAGAACTTCAAAATTTTTATGAATAGTGAAAAATACTTAAAACAACTTTTTTAATAAAAATAATTTATAGTGATAAGTTATACTATTGAGTGGTTTTAAAGTATAATTAGAATATATTTTTACCATTTTATCCAATGGTGGTCATTATAATTAATTTCACTTTGAAATTGGACATAAACAATTGTCAATCTTTTGATATAAATTGTTTCTTAAAAACACGCTATTTGTTGTGACAGCGGGAATTAATTATAAAATTAATTAATGCAAATTATATGTTTGGAATTTCATAAAATATACATCATTTTTGAATTCGGAATATCAATTATAGCTTAGGGTGAAATTTTGGCCTTATTCTGAAAAACTTCAATTTTTGATGAATAGTGAAACCACTAAGTGGTTGTTAAAAACTGATTTTTCGTTAAAATAAAATATTACCACATCTGTGATTTGATTTTCAAAAATCCGACATACATGGTTGTCATTAAGAAGCAAAATGCGGTTCGATGAGATTAAAATAATTTTTTGGTGAATAGTAACTTTTAAGTTCTTAATCGCGATTAGAGGTAATTAGTATAGTTTAAGGTAAAAATAATGTTTTAATAATATGAGATGAGATTTACACTTGTCCTACTCCTATTAGATGAGTCATGGCCGACCAAGACAACCCATGGGTAAACTTGGGGACCCCATGGAGCCACTTTGGTTGGAAAATGACATTAATATATATTTATTTAATGTTAAAATTAAATTGACACAAACATGAGTTGTTTTACTAAAACAGTTTTTAAGTGGGGTTACACAAGTCCAAATTTTGACTATAAATATTAATTAGAAAGATAAAAATATTTCCTACATCATAGTATTTTTTTTATAATTTTTAGACATTAAATAAATTAAATTATTTATAACATCATTATGATGCAGCGATGAACTCATTATTTAACGATTTTAATAAAATGAAAAGATAATATAAAATACAAGGCTTAAACTTGTCCAAAGACTATTGGATGGGTAGATTTCGAACCCATATCACCTTATCCACGAATTATATAAGTGTGGGACCTTTAGAATCCGAAAATCATTGTATAATAATGTAACATTTTAATCTTTCCAAAAGAGCCCCTCCTCTCCACTTATAAAAGGCCCCCACCTCTCCCACCTAATTTACACTTTCAAGCCATTTGGCTCGGCCAAACTCTGCCCAAATACTCTCCCAACTTCCCCCTCTTACTCCTAGAAGCCTCACTTTGGGCATAACTCTTCCCAAGGAAGCCTTTGGCTCAAATCAAAAAGAGTTACCCGATTTTGAGGTAATGTCTTCTCTAATGTTGTTTTGTTTTATTTTTCTACTCCAACCCCCTAAAATCTTTTTATTCATTTCTTTTGTAACAAAAACAGTATCCTAAATATACTAGGATGTTGTTATAAGAAGGATTCAAGCTACACTTACACACACCTACATCTAATGGTTAAAGAACATACGGTTTCTGTGGATGACGAATTTCTGCCTCACAAAATGATGATTGTTCAACACTCATATAACACCTTCAAAGGTGGCCATTAAGATGTAACTATATTTATATATGATATAAAATATGTTTATGTTTTACTTATGCTTCTGTATTTCTCATTTATGGCATACTTTATGATTTCCATTATGGGTAAAACGCGATAATTTCATTTTAGGAAGTGCGGACTACCGCCCCCTCAATGTGATTTGAATCGTTAATGCCATATGTGGGATGTATAAAGGATGGATTAAATGGTATTATACACTATATTATACTGTAATTATATTATAAATTTATATCATTATGATTTCATTCCATTAAATACGAAATAGAAATGAAAGTAGCGTTCATGCGTACGTACGGCTTACCGTCTCCATGAACGGTGCATTTCATTTCTTACCTCTAAATGTTACGTGACATTATGAATGAATGTATATACTGTATATATATGATATATATGATATCTACATCATGAATATAATTCTGGGTATAATGGATATTTCACCACATGAACAACTTGTAATTATAAGAAGTTTATTTTTGACTCAAGTACCAAAGATCGACAAAACGACCGTTATTAACTTAAATAATTAAATAATGTTCATAACATGGTAATAAGTGATATAAATGGAATAATGAACATGAAAAAGGTTCTTAAGTAAATATAAATTAACTCTAGTTTATTATTCAGGAGGTTAAAGAACGGTCGAGTCAGGACAAGACGCAAGGTGAGGGAATTTTTAACCCAATTTCCATTCTTTGGGTTAATCTTTTAATTTCAAATTATGTCATGATATCATTATATCCTATCTTGTATTTTTAAATTATTTATGTGTACTTATAGTGAATACACATTATATATATACTTTATTTAAAAAAAATGATCTTTTTAAGGACTTCGTCTCAATCCCTTTCATTGAGGCATATTTGGTTTTATACACAACTTTCTTTTATACGGTGTATAAACCCCTTTGACTTTTTTCAAAAGGAATCTTTTTTATACAAAGAGTTTTGCTAAATGAAAAAATGGAATGTTTTTCTTTCCGTACTTATGCGGCGACAACGACTTTGCCACCGCCGTGACCATTATTTGAGTTTCGGCTTCCTCTACAAGCCATCATTTTTTTTAATGAAAAATAAATACAAAGTTTTAACTTTCTTTTATTTTGGTATTGAAAATGGTTTTGAAAGCGTTTTTATTATAACAATGTGTTGTATTGATATCTTGTGATTGAAATGTGGAAATGTTACGTTTCCTTTATGTATGTTTTATGTGATACGATTATGTTATGGTTTATGATATGTTTAAACCTATTCATATGAGGAATGTATTGGACTTAATAAGTGACGGGTGGAGCCCGCTATAGCTCCTCGATGCATCGGTAGGTCTCATGAGACAACTAGACGTGGAATTGGCCGAGGCCCTTTCCCAATTTGATTTATGGTTTTGGCCGAGGCCTTAATCATTTTAGACGTCTTGGCCGAGGCCTTGACAAAATGTTTCAGAATGTCCGGCATTATACATTCCCTCATTATGAAAGTGGTTATTGATATTTCATGTGATTATTCGACCAGTAGAATATCCATGTGAAGAAGTGAATGGCATTATCTCATTTTACTTTTGCCATATTATTTTGATGTTCAAGTTTAAAAGGCTTTTGTTTTAGTTATACATTGCCTTAAATTTTTATGTTTATTTATGAAAGCTTCTGCAATATTGTTATCCTTACTGAGCATCTGAGCTCACCCCTTTCAATGTTTTAATATTTTCCAGGATGTGAAGAAGTATTTTATGAATGACCTGCAGGGTTAGTCAGAAGAGGATATGAGTGTGGACTATGAAGACTTTGTTATTAGTTTTTCACTTTATGATGTAATGTAACATTTATGAATGTATCTAGTGTTTCCAAGGCTACTAAACTAATCGGTCTTTCGAGACTTGATCTTTTGTGATCATGCCAATGTTATGAAGTAATGCACCGACTCTGGGTAGCTGGGGTCGGGGCGTTACATACCATCACTATGGATTCATCATTAGTGACTTCTTTATTTGATACTGGTTCATCTCATTCATTTATCAAATTGTATTATTAATCTTTTAAATCTTCCTATGGAGATTTTATCTTATATGATGGATATTACTACACCCCTTAGAATGAAGAGAGAGTAGGGTCTCCATAGTCTCACTTGTGCCTTCTCTTTATCAGATGTTGAACTTTATTGGAGTTTTTTGGTTATTGACATGAAACCAATTGATTCCATATTTTGGATGGATTGACTTATTTCCAATAAAGTCTGAATTGATTGTTATCTTCTGCAGGTCTCCTTTACAAAACCTGATGGGGTGTTACATATCTTTCAAGGAGAGTGGGACCCAAGGTTGAGTAGAGCTGGACCTTCCTATCCAAATTTTAGTAAATTAATATCTATGTTTTATTCTGATCCAAAGTGATAATATTTTAGTGGGGATATCCCTCCAGTTGTTTTCAAGTTTCCTGATGTGTTTCCTTCTGAATTCTTTGGTTTTCCATCAGTAAGATAGGCAAATTTCTATATCGATTTAGTACCTAGTACTCAACCAGTGTCTATTACTTCCTACCGCATGGAACCAGCTGAAATGAAAGATTTAATGACCCATTTGGATGATCTTCTTGAGAAAGTATTTATACTCCTGAATATGTCACCTTGGGTAGTACTTATTCTCTTCGCTACAAAAAATGACGGTTCAATTCAACTTTCTGTGGATTACCGGAAACTCAATAGAGTTATGGTAAAGAAAAAGTATCCATTGACATGAATTTATGACTTGTTTGATCAGTTGAAATAGGGAAATTGGTTTTCAAAGATTGATCTTTGATCTGGTTACCATTAGTTGAGAATAAAAGAATCTGACATTCAAAAAACCACCTTTTAGAGCAGGTATAACCATTATGAGTACCTTTTCATGAATTTTGGTATAACCAATGTTCCTATATTATTTATGACTTTAATGAATAGTATTTTAAATGTTTATCTTGATACTTTTATGGTAGTCTTTTTGTATTACATCCTTGTTTACTCTAAGTCTAAGGAGAATCATGTGCATCATCTGAGAGGTGTTCTATAATTGTTGAGAAATCACTAACTGTATGAAAATCTTTCAAAATGTGATTTATGGATTATAGAAGTGAAGTTATCAAGACATGTGATGTCAAAACATGGTATTTCAGGTGATCCTAAAAAGGTTAAGGCTATTATGAAATGGGAATAACCATGAAATGTTTTTTTTGATATTTTTAGCTTCTTGGGGTTAGTTGGGTATTATCGCTGGGTTTTTAAGGACTTCTCAATGTTGGATCCTCTAATGAATGGTATAACTCTAAAGGGATTAAAGTTTGTTTGGGAAGATAAATGTTAGAATTATTTTGTTGATCTAAAACACCTTTTGACTAATGCGTCGGTGTTGACTCTCCTAGAGGCTAGACAAGGCTATGTGGTCTTCTATGATACATGAGGTTTAGGTTTGGTATGTGTTGTTATGCAGGGTGATAATGTAATTTCTTATAGATCTTGTTATCTTAAGCCACATAAGAAGAATTATCTGACCCATGACCTTGAACTCACAACTACAATTCATGCACTAAAGATTTGGTAGAACTACCTTTTCGGAGAAAGGTCTACCATGTATTCTAACCACAAGAGCTTGAGTTATATATTCTCTAAAAAGTATTTGAATCTCCACCAGAGACATTGGGTGGAATACCTAAAATATTTTGACTTTAACATCGCCTGTACCATGGGGAAAGGGAATTTCATCATATATGCATTGATCCGAAAACTTTTGACCCAGGTAGTGAAAGAATCATTGAAAGAGTGGAACTTGATGGCTCCTTTTGCACATTTTTATATTGGAGTCTCGGAGTTTGGGCCGAGGTTTCCTTGGTTAGTGTTTAGTTGAAATTCTCTCTTATCAAGATAATTATTTAGGAACAACATCTTGATGATGAATTATGTTGCATTAGAGAATCTATTTATGGTGGGGAGACCATGTTTGACTAGTCATTCTCCACTGAGGGCATTCTATGAAATTAGAACCACTTTTTTGTGCCATTAACGGTAAGGAAAGCAGTGATGGGGTATTTACATAACTCATACTGGGAAGCACACCCAGGAACCATGAATATGTACTATGACATCCGATAACAATTTTTGTGGTCAGGTATGATATGGGGCATTACTGAATTTGTCTCTTGCTGTTATATGTGCCAACGGGTTATGTCCGAGCATCATAAACCTTTAGGTTTTCTTTAGCCACTTCCAGTTCTAAATTAGAAGTGGGATGAGATCTCTAGGGAGTTTTTTGGTTGGGTTACTACATACCTAGAGAAAGAATAATGTGATATGGGTTGTGATTGAAAATCTAACCAATTTGGATCACTTTATACCCATTCATGATACAACCAAAGTTGAGGAGTTGGAGAAATCTCTATGTGAAAGAGATCTTTCGGTTGCACGGAGTTCCGTATGCTATGGTCTCTGATAGGGATCCTTGGTTCACTTATCATTTTTGGAAAGGCCTTTAGGAGGCATTGGGATCTCAGGTCCATTTGAGTAGAACATAATATCCCTAGTCAGACAACCATACAGAAAGAACTATACTGATTCTTGAGGATATTCTCTACTCACTACTACAAAACATACCTTTAATAATGATGGCCTTTATCAACACAACTTTTTTAGCACCCATAAAGGGTGCCATTTATCAACGCTTTATTTTTATCTCCCATAAAGGAATCCTTTATTAGTGTTTTTAGCACTAATAAAAGTCATAATAAAATGAAATAATTTAAAAAATAAAAAATAGAAATGATTTTATTTAAAAAAATATTAATTTTTTTGTTAATTAAATAATTATTGATAAAAATGAAAAGATTAATTATAATATATATAAATTATAAATACTAATAAATATTATATATTAAATATATGGATATATGTAAAATGAAAATAAAAAAAATAAAAAACAAGAATAAGTAAATTGAGAAAAATAGTAAATTTTTTATTAATTAAATAATTATTGATAATTTTAATAAATAGTATATATTAAATATATAGATATATATGAATGTATATAAATATGATTTATATAATAAAAAAAATTTATACTTTACATTAAATAGTATTATATTTAGTGAATAATGGTTTATAATTAAAAATTAATATGAATTAAAAATATTGACTAATTGCATCGAGTAATGTACATAATTGAATGTTGTTTGATTTTTTTTTAATTTAACATAGATCAAACGCGTGTTATATTGATTTCACATATATGTAATTATAATAAATTTTTATATACAATGCACACACACAAATATTTTTCTAGGAATTAAATCAAAATATTATTTATTATATATATATTTATTTACTATGTTTTAATATTTTCAATATGTATTCATATTTATTTCAATATATATCCATTTTTAATGATTTACATTTAATTAATCAAACTTATCCAATTTTTCAATATTTTTAATTAAAATGTACTCATTTTTAATTATTCAATTTTACTCATTTTTAACATGCATGCACTTAATATTAAATATTCATTAATAATGTTAAAAATATATTTGTAAAAAAAAATTATAAATAAATATATTTAT
Source organism: Viscum album (assembly GCA_963277665.1). NCBI lineage: Eukaryota > Viridiplantae > Streptophyta > Magnoliopsida > Santalales > Viscaceae > Viscum > Viscum album. The sequence goes on along the minus strand of OY728125.1, from coordinate 1,554,517,053 downwards.
AAATATATATTTACTATTGTTATACATTTATAATTATAAATAAATAAATAATATTTGTTTAAAAAGTATTTATATAATTATAAATAAATAATTATATATATTTATTTAAATAATGAATATATTTACTATATTTATATATATATACATATATAATTATATAAATATATAATGATATAAATACACAATGATATAAATATTATTTTTTAAAAAAGTATTTATATAATTATAAATAAATAATTATATATTAAAATAATTATAAAATTATTATTTTATAAAAATTATTATTATAATTATTATAATTATATATAATAATTATACTTTTTTTTAAAAAATATTAATAAAAAATGTATTATAAGTATTTATCATAGCTTTTTTTAGCACTGGTAAATATAGAGTTTTATTAGCTCTAAAAAAGTGCTGATAAAATGAATCTTTACCATCACTAATGTTTTAGCGCTGATAAATATTCCTTTTATAAGTGATTACTAAATTAGCGCTGATAAAAGGTATCTATATAAGTGATTTTTTGGAAGTCCTGATAAAAATTCTCTCGATCTTTTTTAAGAACTCTAAGCATCTTGTACCATATTGCGATATCCGAAGCTCTCTACGGAAGCCTCCTACTACCGAAACTCCTTGTTGTCAAATCCAAGCTCAAATTTAGGATAGAATCAAGGGTGAAACTATTACAATACTCGAATCCAAGGCTCTAAAGATTCAAGGGTCGAACAAAACCAAGGCTAAAAAAAATCCAGGTTTTTGATATCTCTACATTCCCTCAGTTATCCACTAAACCTTCTCATCACACATCTGTGTATCCCAACAACTCTAGTTTCACTATCCTATAATAAAATAACCCAAAGTTCATTATTTTTAGATATATTGAAGTATCATCTTCCCCAATAGTATGTGGCTCTCCTTGGGACAACATTGGTACTGTATAACTTTAAATATATTGAACCCAATGTTTGGTCATGTTGTTGTGAGATATAATAGGCTCCCAATGCCTATATTCTATAACATCTACCTCTTTAAAATCATCAAATTTTGAAAAATTCATACATATAGCGGTCAGTGCTGTCATTGGTTTGGAATATTCTATTGAAAATCACTTGGGAACCTCTTTTTCATATTTTTAATGATAAATTAATGTGCTATGATTTCCTTAATTCATTTATAAACCAAGGAAAATGTTTCACCAATCATAGAAATCTTGATATCATACCTCATATGATCCACCAAAAATTTCATAGTGCTTTGTCCAATCCTCAAATATTATGTCTTACTCCTTCGAGTTTTCATTGAAACTATCTGATCACAAATGGAATTTTATTCATTGATTTCATCCTTGCTTGTATTTCTTATAGTTGATAATCCCTCTTCATTTTCCTCACTATCAATGTATTATTTTGAGTCTACCTCATCCTCATGTGCTCTCCATATGATACTCAATTCAACATTAATTTTCTCTGATGTTTCATTATTATTTTAATTATTAACAATCTCCTCATTCTAATTAGTAAAAAATATCTATCAATTTTATCTTTTAATCATAAAAAAAATCTCAACCCACCCTTTTTAAGTTAGTATTTAATTGTCTCATTATCTAATATGATAATTTTTCACTACCACAAATAAATTTCCTCTTTAAAACACAATTACCATAAAATTTTACCAAACCCTAATCAAATAATGGTTCACTAGTTTTCTATAACTTTTTAAAAATATTGCCATATTTGAAATGATAACCCACTAATTAATACTTCTTATAAATCACTTTATTTCTTTCATCACACATATAATAAACACTATATATGTTTTACTTTAATCCATCTAAAAATAGATCATTATTTAACATTTCCTTTTGGTTCCACCCTTCAGAATCTCTGATTACCATCCATGTAATTCTCATAAAAAGGAGGCATTACCCCTTTTAGAGAACACAATGGAGTGCAACTATCATCCTCATCAGTTTCATCTTCCGAACATTTATTATTCCAATTTTTTTGGGGCTCATCCCCCATATCTTTTAGGTTTATTGTAATACTATGAACAATATTCATTATATGGATTACTACTGCTTTGAGTATTTCAAGCAACATATATGCATGTCCACAAGAGACGGAGGATGAGTGCCAAAAAACAAAATGCAATGATAACTATTTAGAAAATGAGTTTATGAGGATGGAAATTGTCTATAACTTTCACCTTTGGATGAATTCAGAGGATAACACCTACCATAGTGGAGTAATTCTTTTCTTAAATTAAATTACCTATTTTCTTCAAAGCATACTGAAATTCTTTGAAACAATCAAATTTTGAGTTTCCCTTGTTAGAATTATCTATAAATTTCACCTTTGATAATGAATATCTTATGTGTATTTATTTATTTATTATAAAAAATGAATATTTTATGAACCCAATAGGATATATCTACTTTCTCTCGAACAATTCAAAGTTTCAATCTAAGATATATTATTTTTTCTTCATCCTCCTCACTCGTTTATTGATTGTTTAACAATATATATTTTCTTTTTTTATCATCATTATTGCTTTACCGTTGGTATATCCCTATGATCCACAATGTGTTCACAGTAAAATCACTATCCATATATTTAATGTATTGTTTCATATTTATTTTTAATTTATTTCTATTTAGTATTACTCATATAATAATTGTTTTCTTATATAGGTGGATTCTTTTGTTCAAGTTGGGGTGGTTTGTTTGAATCTGCTCATGCTCGTGAGGGATTGGACTTCGATCCTGCAGTTGAGATAATGAAAACAAGGAAATTAATCAAAAATGCATACAACCATTAGGAAAAGGTGAATTCCTACTACTTATTCAATTAATTTTTTTTATCATTTTATCTACTATTTGTCAGTTAATTTCCTTATCATTTTTATCTAATACTTATTTAGTTTTTGGATAGATATTTTAGGAAGTAATATTTTTCTTTCAAATATCTACAACAAGATACAAAAGTGGTAAAATGTTTCTTTTTTCCAATGTTACAACATTTTCCATTTTCATTGTCTTTCTTTGTTGAACTGCCAACACTGCATATTGATTCAATGTTGTTAACTAAAAAACATTTTTTATTTTTGAAAGCTATAAGTGTAGAGGAAACTCATGTGCTTATTGTAGTGACTTATTGTGATGTAATGGGCACATGAGCTTCCTTTTCTCTTCTTGATTTCAAAAATGATAAAGGTTTTTCAGCTAAGAAAATCGAGTCAATATATATGCAGTATTGGTAGTTTGACATAGAAATAAAATGGAAATATGGTAAAAATGAAAGTTATGATTTTTTTGAGACTTTGGGATGTGTAGTAATCATCCGCACCTCAATACGACACATGGTGTGACCGAGATGACTCCGAATGTTTCTTTTTTATTTAAAATTGAGATTAATTTTAGTAAAAAAGACAACTAACATACTCAAAATTGAGAAAACATATTTTTATTATTTTGATACTTTAGTTAAATGATTCATAATTCATTTGGTATATATAGGAATTATCCACTCCTCAATTTGATGTACGATGTGACCGCTATTATTAAATCTGATTGTTATCAGTTTAAAATCGACAGTTTAGTTCAAAAAATATCAATCAATGAAAATAAAGAAAACATTCTTGGATTTTCATAATAATTTATGAAATATATTCATAAGTCATTTTTGAAATTTAGGAATCAGTCTCACATTAAATCAATACATGATGTGATCGGTATGAGTCAAAGTGTGTTTTTTTAGTTTAAAATGATATTTTAGTAAAAAAAACAAGTGGCATACTCAAAATTGAGGAAACAAATTCATATTATTTTGATACTTTATTAAAATGATTCACAATTCATTTGATATGTGTAGGAATCAGCCTCACCTCAATCCAATTCATGGTGTGACCAGTATGACTTCAAGTGTGTCTTTTTATTTAAAATCGACGTCAATTTTAGTAAAAAGGACGATCGAACTACTCAAAACTGATCAAAATAATTTTTATTGTTTTGATAATTTATTTAAATTATACATAATTCATTTTTTAAATGTAGGAATTAGACTCTCCTTAATCTGATACACGATGTTCTTGGTATGACTCAATGTGTCCATCATCAGTTTAAAATCGACAGTTTAGTTCTAAAATGTCATTCACTTAAAACCCAAAAAAGAGATTAGATTTTATTTATACTTTAGGAAATTGATTAATAATTCATTTTTTATGTGTAGGAATTGGTATCACATCAAACTGATACATGATGTTATTGGTATGAGTCAAAGTACGTGTTTCCAATTTAAAATGGCATTTTAGTAAAAAAGACAAGTGATGAACTCAAAACCAAGAAAATACATTAGAATTATTTTGATAATTTATTAAAATGACCTGTAATATATTTGGTACATTTAGGAATCATCCAATCCTCAATAATATGCATGATGTGACCGATATGACTCCAGGTGCATCTTTTTATTTAAAATTGACATCAATTTTAGTAAAAAGGATAGCTGACCTACTCAAAACTGAGAAACCACATTTAGATTGTTTTTATATTTTAGGTAAATGATAAATAATTAATTTTTGATGTGTAGGAATCATCCAAACCTCAATATGATGAACTATGTACCCAGTATGACTCCAAGTGCGTCATTTTATTTAAAATTGGCTTCAATTTTAGTAAAAAGGACAACTGACATACTCAAAACCAAGTTCACACATTCATATTGTTTTGATATTTTATATAAATGTTTTATAAATCATTTGTGACATGTAGGAATTATATGAACCTCAATCCGATGCATGGTATGTCCCGTATGACTCTAAGTGTGTCTTTTTATTTAAAATTGACAACAATTTTAGTAAAAAAGACAACTGACCTACTCAAAAGAGAGAAAACACATTAATATTATTTTTATATTTTAGGGAAATAACCCATAAGTCATTTTTGACATGTAGGAATTATTTTCACCTCAATATAATGAATTGTGTGACCATTATGGCTCAAAGTGAGTCTTTTTATTTAAAATTGACATCAATTTTAGTAACAAATACAACTGACCTAATAAAAATTGAGAAAACAGATTCAAATTGTTTTTATATTTTAGTGAAATGATCCATAAGTCATTTTTGATGTTTAGGAATCAACTGAACCTCAATCCGATACACGATTTTCCCATTATGACACAATGTGTTCATTATCAATTTAAAATCGACATTTTAGTTCAAAAAGTATCACTCACTGAAAATAGATAAAACATTCTTGGATTTTCTTGATAATTTAGGAAATTGATTCATAAGTTATTTTTGATGTGTAGAAATCAATCTCACTTAAAACAGATATATGATGTGATTTGTATGAATCAAAGTGCATGTTTCCAATTTAAAATGACATTTTAGTAAAAAATAAGTGACATACTCAAAACCAAGAAAACACATATAGATTATTTTGATACTTTTGGAAAATGATCCATAAGTCATTTGAGATGTGTAGAAATTATCCAAACTTCAATATGATGCATGGTGTGAGAAGTATGGATCCAAGTGCATCTTTTCAATATATAAGTGTCATTTAGTTTAAAATGCACATCAAATCAACAAAACTGAGCAAACCAACCTAGATTATTCTCACCATTCTATCTTTTATTACTTATTTAATTTCCTTATCATTTTTATCTTATACATATTTAATTAATTATCACATAGATAATTCTTAAATATGAAAAAGAAATGGTGTGATGTGTAAGAATCAACCATAACTCAATCCGATACATAGTTTTCCTGGTATGAATAAAAGTTTAGTTTAAAATTAACACTATTTATTAATTTTATTTCTTTATATTATCACTAACATAAGAATTGTTTTCTTATACAGGTGCATTTTTTTCTCGAGCAGGGGTTAAGATCAAAATACAAAGGAAGACTGCTATTTTTGAATGTATGTAATAATTTTTACCCATTTAATTGTATAACCCAATGTTTGAAATGTCTATAATATAGTGTTTTTTCTTGTATTTGTGTTGTAAATTTTATTTCATTTAAATTCTGTATTTTTACTTGATTTTTCTGATTTCATGCTATTTTTGGTACTGTGGTGTGCTATTATAGCACACTGCATTGGTGCTGTAGTGTGCTGTTGTAGCATAATATAGTATCCCCCTTTATCAGTGCTTCTACAAGCACTAAAAAAGGATTCCTTTATGAGTGATAAAAAAGAACTAATAAAGGACCCCTTTATCAGTGCTTTTTTTAGCACCGATAAAAGACTAAGGGTTTTAATCTCACTCCAGTAGTTCGTGATTTTCTAGAACTACTAAAGGTCATTTTTAGTGCTATTAAAAGCCCATTTTGTAGTAGTAGAGCTTATGTTATCAACTTTGGGGGAGCTTGGAATGATCATTTGGGACAATTTGAGTTTTCTTATAACAATAATTACCAGTCCTCGATCAAAATGTCTCTTTTCGAGGCCTTATATGCCTGGCCTTGCAGATCCCCATTGTGTTGGTTGGAGATTGGCGAAAGTTAATTGGTTAGAACAAGCTTGGTTCAAGATATGATATTAAAGATTTACCTGATTGAAGGTTTCACCTCGTTTGGGTCATCAGCAGCTTGGGAGGCAAGGAAAGCTTTCACCTCATTTTATGGGACCTTTTGAGGTTATTAAGTAGGTGGATAAAGTGTCTTACCATTTAGAACTACCACTTCCACTAACATCAATACATAACATATTCCATGTATCACAACTAAGAAAGTATCTATCTAATTAATCTCATGTTCTAAGCTGGAGTGATCTTGAGGTCAAACCTGATTTATCCATGAATGAATGTCCTGTCAGGATATTTGATTCTAAAACCAAGGTACTTAATGTAAGGAATATACCTTTGATTTGAGTGCTATGGAATCATAGTTCTGATTCTCATGAGACATGGGAGAGGGAGGCACTGATGAGAGAGAAATGACCTCATCTTTTTGGCATGGAAGCTTCTTATTAGGCTTTTTAGGGATAAAAAGTTCCTATGATAGGGAGTCTGCAACACCATGTTACTATTTTTAGGTATTTATAAACCCCTATTTTTACTATTCTTTGGTTGGATTTAATTTAAGGGATATTCGAGTGAAAATTTGGAAAATTTTGTAAGTTTTTAGGTTGTACATGGTTGGCACACAGTTTTCCCAAACCATGCACCCACTTAGGGGACCCCATAAAAACTCAAGAAGTGTGATTTTTCATAGCTGTTATATGGTTTTACAATCCGTGCAACCACCTAGGAGAAACCATTCAACCCCATTAAAATGGGCACATGGCTAGGGAACATAGTTTTGTCTAACTATGAGGCCCTGCCCAGGAAACCGTGCGTGTGATTTAATTAATTTTAAAATATTTTTTTTAAATCAAGAAACATCCTTTTCAGATTCCCAAAGGACCTAACTTGAACCCCTTTGATTTCTTCTTCTAGAGGAGCTCCCAAGAGGTGATTTTTTCCCCTCTACACCCTTCCAGAAGTAGATCAAGGCTTAGAAAACAACATTCTTTCTCTACCCAGTAGGTTTCCTCTTCCCATTCTATTTCTCCTACTCTCTCTTCTTTCCTACTTAGGGTTTTATAGATCTCCATGTTTTTAGAGTATCTAATATCCACTATTTTAGATCTTGGATCTAGGGTTGATTCTTGTATCTTCTTTTCTATATTTCATTATCAATGTTTCTTGATTAGGGGTTTGTGATTCGAGATCTAGTGATCCTGAGATAGGTGGTTCCGTTATGATGTACAAATTTTATTTACCCTAAATTGCTTGATTTAAATTAAATTGTTTGATTTAAATTCAATTTCTTGATATAAATTAAATTTATTTTTATTGTTAAATTAAAAACCTAATTCCATTGAATTGGGGTTTTGAAATTGGATTTTGGAATGAATTTGGGGAAAACCCCCAATTCCATTGAATTGGAGTGTATTTGTGAAATTGATGGAATTTGGTTAAATTAAACTATTGAATTTAATTTCAGAACTTGAATTGTAAAATTGATTTTATGAAATTTATTTCAAATTGGTATTTTAGAAAATGGATTAAAATTATTTTGATATAAACCCATTTGTTTTATCTTGAAAAAGTATGATTTGATTAAAAACCCATTTCTGTTTTTAAATAGAAAATTGGTATATTTGAAATAGATAATGGGATGAATTTTATTTTAAGAAGTCTTAAAATAAATTACCCATCATTGATTTATATTAGATTACATGCAATCCTAGGTAGTTAGTGAATATTTGGGACAAACACACTAGGTTGGAATTGCCCTAGCAACATATTTATGATTTACAACACTAAAAAAACATTATTGGAACATCTTATTCCTTAGTAGGATACATATGAGTCCTATCTATCCAGTGTTAAGGGATGTGTGTACACATTGCGGTTGTTATCATATGAGTGTGTGAGGATCCCATAACATGGAATCATCGTACCATTTTTCAGATGACCATGTTGCTTGTTATTTGTATTTGGAATGTATATATACCAATGTTTGTAAACTGTTTACCTTGAATTTTGAATTTATATATTTTTTATATAAAATGTTTATTAAGACACTTGTTTAAAGTATTTCCATTATTTGAAATGTAAAGCATGACTTTTTTTGAAATATGATTTTGAAATGACATGCCTATTTTTTTAAAAAATTGAAAGTTTTATTTGGTTAATTAAATATTGGAATATTATTATGGAATACTTGGTGAGACTATATTGGGATTTTAGATCAAAACCAATATATTTCTTTAGGTGTTTGTATATTACCTTCTTCCTGGTTTGAGTAAGGGTAATGTGCCACTTGGAGGAGGTAGTAGATGTTGATCCTTGGGCTTGGGGAGTTGTGTATGCTGAGTCTTGAGTGTTGTCTAGTTTTATAGTACTTTGAGTTTCACTTCAAGCTATTTATGCCTGTTTGAATTCTGGTACACTTACCCTTGTGGATTTTTCCTTGTATTCACACCGACTTGTTTATATTACTTCCGTTGTTCTTGTGGAAAATTCATTCCCAATTTCATATTGTATAATGCCGGGTGATAGTCACCAACCCATGGGGATCAGGAATTCCCTTCGAGCTATGTTAGGAATAGCTCAGTTATCGGGTTACTAGGGTATCCAAGCTAGTTTGTGACAAAGTGGTATCAAAGGTACATGTTTTTCATCTTGTCTTGATGTCAGTATGCAGTTTGAGTAATCTTGTTGGGACTTAAGTGGTAGTTTCAATTCAGTGCCTGGCCATCTCTCACTGAAACGAACTTTAAGTCACTAGGGGTGGTTTTGGAAACAAATCTTGATGATTAGTTCTAGTATTTCACATGAATTTGAATTGGATAGGATTAAATCCAAATCTTGTTTTTCTATCTATTGGGATTAATTTACCTTGTTTCTCAGTTTGAGTCTTAATCAGATGTCTTATATTTTGTCTTCTGATTTTGTCTTACATCATGCCTATGAGAAGATGTGTGAATATGATATAGGAGAAATCTACTACTAAACCTCAATGAGTGAATCCTCTCATGGACCCAAGTATGGTTGAGGTGATTGTGCATATTATCCAATCTTTGGGACATGCCCACCACCAGTTCCCATTCAGGCTCCATTTGTGGAATTGTAGAGGTTTTTTTGGAATTGTTCTCAATATTTCCTTTTCCAGAAGCCACCATCATTAAAAGGATATAATGATCCTCAAGATTATGAGGAATTATTGAATATGATTGAGCATTTTTTTTAGTTCTTGGAGACACCTGATGAAATCAAGGTGAAGTGTTCCAACTTCATGTTGGAGGGACCAAACATGTGATGGTGGGACACAGTGGTAAAAACAAAGAAACATGAGGGTATAGAGTGGAAGTACTTAAAAGTTTTTTTCATATATTATTTATATCTAGATTCGATGGTGTTGGCCAGGGCTTTAGAGTTTTTCAAACTTGAGTTGGCTGATAGGACCATGATAGAATATGAAAATCATTTTTATAAGATAGTTTAGTTTACACCTGATATAATATCGAATAAAAAGATGAATACTTGACAGTTTGAGTTGGGACTTCGATTGGATATTCATTCTCAATTTTTCTTGATAAAGCTTCCCTATTATGTTGATGTGATGTATAGAGCGCTAATGGTTGAAATGGACCTGGATGGAAATTCGGGGTTGATGGGAGTTACTTTATCTCCTGGTGGAAGCATGATTTCCTTAAAGGAAAGAGGAAGCACGATGATTATCATGGTGAATGTCAACAATAGGGTTTTTCTAAACCTCCTATAGTGCTAGGAAGAGGCCCTTTTTTTGCTACTAGTTTGACAATCCTGGGCATATTAAGCGGGTTTTCACTAAGGTACCCAAGATATGTGGCTCCTAGGGATGCTCAAGTAACTTGTAGAAGTTCTAATATATCTATTCCACTCCACATAGTGGCACATGATCATCATAAACTTCTAAAAATATGGGGAAATCAAAATTTTCAAGGATAAAGGGGTTCCATCCATAGACATCTGGAATGAAACATTTTCACATAGTGGACAAGTCTCTATAGGAAGTAGATACAGGTCTAATGACTATAAGAGGTACTATCACTATATGTTCATCATTAGTTACTGCTTTATTTGATTATGGTTCATCTCATTTATTTATTTCTACTTGTATTGTTAGTCTTCTAAATCTTTCTATAGAGATTTTATCTTATGTGTTGGATATTTCTACACCCCTTGGAATGAAGAGATAGAATGGTTTCTATAGTCCCACTTGTGCCTCCTCTTTTTTATATGTTGAAATTTATTGAAGTTTTATAGTTCTCTACATGAAACCTATTGACGTCATATTCTGGATGGATTGAATTATTTCTAATAAAGCCCAGATTGATTTATATCTTCAATGGGTCTCCTTTACAACACCTGATGGGGTGTATCGTATCTTTCAAGGAAAGTGGTACTTGAGGTTGATTAGATCCAGAACTTCCTATCCAGAGTTGGGGAAAGTAATATCTATGTTTTCTTTTGATATGGAGTAAGAATATTTGAGCGGTGATCTCAATCCAGTTGTTTTCAGGTTTTCTGATGCGTTTCCTTTTAACTTATCTAGTTTTCCACTGATAAGAGAGGTAGATTTCTTTATCGATTCAGTACCTGGTACTCAAACAGTGTTTATTCCATCTTACCACATGGAACCAGTTGAAATGAAAGAGATAAATACTCAGTTAGATGATATTTTTGAGAAAGGATTTATACACCTGAGTGTGTCACCTTTGGAAACATCGATTCTCTTTGATAAGAAAACTGATGGTTCACTTCACCTTTGCGAGGATTACCAAAAAATCAATAGAGTTAAAGTAAAGAAAAAGTATCTATTGTCATGGATTGATGATCTATTTGATCATTTAAAATGGGAAAATTATTTTTCAAAGATTAATCTTTGATATGGTTACCATCAGTTGAGAATAAAATAATCTGACATTCATATGACCACCTTTTGGAGTAGGTACAACCATTATGAGTACCTTATCAAGACTTTTGGTCTAACTAATTCTCCTGAAACCTTTATAGATTTAGTAAATAGGATTTTCCATGAGTATCATGATACTTTAATGGTAGTCTTTGTGGATGGAATCCTTTTTTTCTAAGTCTGAGGAGGATAATGTGCATCATCTGAGAACAATTTTAGAATTTTTGAGAAATCACTGACTTTATGCCAAGATTTTGAGATATGATTTCTAGATTTTGGATGTAAAGTTCTTGGTACACATGGTGTTATAACATGGTATTTCATTTTATCCTAAAAATTTGAAGACTGTTATGACATGGGAACAACCAAAAAATGTTTTTGAGAATCATAACTTCTTGGTTTTAGCCAGGTATTATCATCGGTTCATTAAGGACTTCTCAAAGTTGTCTTCTCCGATGACTGTTGTAACTAAAAAGGGAGTAAGGTTTTATTTGGATGAGAAATGTCATAATTATTTTATTGAGATGAAATTAATTTTTACTACTATGCCAGTGTTGACTCTCCCAGAGGCTGAGTAGGGCTATGCAGTCTTCTGTGATGCATTGGGTTAAGATTTGGGATGCGTTCTCATACAGGGTGATCATGTCATTGCTTATGAAACTCATTAGCTTAATAAAAACGAGAAGAATTATCCAACCCATGACCTTGAAATCTAATCTGAAATGCATTCACTAAATAGTTGATGACACTACCTTTTTGGAGAAAGTTTTACCATGTATTTTGATGACAATAGCTCGAGTTATATCTTCTCTAAAAAATATTTGAATCTTCACCAAAGACATTGGGTGAAATACCTTCAATATTTTGACTTTGACATTTCCTATTCCCCAGGGAATGGGAATGTTTCCATAGAAGAATTGATCAGGAAACTTTCAATCCAAGAATTGAAAGAATCATTAGAAGAGTGGAACATGATTGATATTTTTTTCACAATTTCAATATTGGAGTCTGAGAGTTTGGGGCTGAGGTTTCTTTGGCCACTGTTCAGTTGACATCCACTCTTCTCAAGATGATTATTTGGGGATATAATCTGGATGATGAATTATATATCATTAGAGACTCTCTTTATGGTGGGGATATCGTTCTTGAATGGTCATTCTCCACTAGGGTAATTCTATGCTATTAGAACCGCTTTGTTGTGCCATTAATGGTAAGGAAAGTGGTGGTGGGGGATTTCCATAACTCTCAGTGGACAGTGAACCTAGGAACCATGAAGAGGTTCTATGACATGTGATGATGATTCTGGTGGCTAGGTATGAGATAGGGAATTGGTGAAATTTTCTATCATTGTTATACATGCTAACATGTCAAGGTTGAGCATCAGAAGCCTTTGGGTTTGCTTTAGCCAATTCCAGTACCAACTTGGAAGTTGGATGAGATCTCTATGGACTTTGTGGTTGGTTTTCTACATACCTAGATAAATAATAATGTAATATGGGTTGTGATCGATAGGCTGACCAAGTTTTCTCACCTTTTAACCATTTATTATACAACCAAAGTTGAGGAGTTTGGAAATATCTATGTGAAAGAGATCATTCAATTGTACAGATTTTCACCTGCCATTGTCTCTAATAGGGATCCTTGGTTCACTTCTTTTTTTTAGAGAGGCCTTCAGGAGGTACTGGTATCTTAGGTCCATTTGAGTACAATATACCATTTGTATTCAGATGGACAGATATGAAGATATATATAGATTCTTGAGGATATGCTCTGCTCTTGTGTTCTCAACTTTGGTGGAGTTTGGTATGATCATTTGGGATTGGTTGAGTTTTCTTAAAATAATAGCTACCAGTCCTCGATCATAATGGATCATTTTGAGGCCATGTATGGTAGGCCTTGTAGATATCTGTTGTGTTGGTCGGATATTGGTGAAAGTTAATTGGTTGGACCAAGATTAGTTCAAGAGATGACATAGAATATTTAGTTGATTATTTAGATAATTTTGATGACATAGAGATCATATAAATCTTATGATAATCGTATATGTAGACTGTTGGAGTTTTCAGTTGGTGATCAGTTGTTTTTGAAAGTCTCACCTCATCATCAAAGGCTTGGGAGGCAAGGGAATCATGATCCTCCTTTTGTGGGACCTTTTGAGGTTATTAACCAGGTGGGTAAAGTGTCTTACCATTTATCAATACCAACATAGATGATGTCAATAAATAACATGTTCTATGTATCATAGTTATGAAAGTATCTATCTGAACCATCTCATGTTCTGAGCTAGAGTGATCTTGAGGTAGAACCTAATTTATCCATGAATGAACATATATTTATGATAGTTGATTTTGAAACCAAGGTACTTCATGGGATGACTATACCTTTGGTTCAAGTGTTATGATAACATGGTTTTGATTATCACGAGATGTCAGAGAGGGAGGCACTGATGAGAGAGCAATGGATTCATCTTTTTGGTATGGAAGCTTCTGAGTAGGATTTTGGGGGTTAAAAGTTTCTATAATGGGTAGTTTGTAACATTATGTAACTATTTTTAGGTTTTCTTAAACCCCTATACTTACCATGCTTTGGTTGGGTTTCATTTAAGGGAGCTTCAGGTGAAAATTTGGAAAATTTTGTAATTTTATGGGTTGTGCATGATTGGAGCATGGTTTTCCCAAACAGTGCACCCACTCAGAGAAAACTATGCAAACCCAAACAATGGGGTTTTGTATAGCTTACACATGGTTTGACAAGCCATGAACCCACCTAGGAGAAACCATGCAACCCAATTAAAAGGGGTGCATGTCTAGGGTGCATGGTTTTGTCTAACAGTACATCCCTACCCAGAAAACCATGTGCGGTATTTAATTAATCCAAAAATGTTTTTTAAATAACAAAACCTCTTTTTTAAGTGCCCAATAGACCTATATTGACCCCATAAGATTCCTTATTCTAGGGGATCTCCCAAGAGGTTATTTTTTCCCTCTACACCCTTTCAGAAGTGGATCGAATATTGGAGAACAATGTTCTATCTTTACCTGGTACGTTTCTTCTTCCTGTACACTTTTTACTAATCTCTCTTCTTTCCTCCTTAGGGTTTTGTAGATCTCCATGTTATTGGAGGATCTAATATCCACTATTTTATATCTTGGATATAGGGTTGATTCTTGGATATTTTTTGCTGACATTCTTCATCAAAGTTTCCTGATTAGGGATTTGTGATTCTAGATCTAGTGATCTCGAGGCAGGTGGTTTCATTTTGGTGGAAAATTTTTATTAACCCTAAATGGATTGATTTAAATTCATTTTTTTATTTAAATCCAACTAATTGTTATAAAATAAATTTGTTTCAATAAGTTTATTAAAAACCAATTCCATTGAATTGGGGATGTGAAATTAGATTTTGGCATGAATTTGGGGAAAACCCTGAATTCCATTGAATTGGGGTGTATTTGTGAAATTGATGGAATTTGGTAAAATAAAATATTTAAATTTAATTGGGGAACTTGAATTTTAAAATTGATTTGATGAAATTTATTTCAAATTGGTATTTGATAAAATGACTTAAAATGATTTTGATAGAAACCCATTGGTTTTATCTTGAAAAAGGCATGATTTGATTAAAAACCTATTTTGATATTTAAATAGAAAATTAGAATATTTGAAATGGAGAATGGGATGAATTTTATTTTAAATAGTCTTAAAATAAATTTCCCATCATTGATTTTTATTAGTGCACGTGCAAGATTAGGTAGTCAGTGTGTTATTTGGATAAACACGTTAAGTTGGAATTTCCCTAGAAATAAATTTATGCTTTAAAACACTAAAAAAACATTATTAACACATATTATTTCTCAATATGATATATATGAGTCCTCTATATCTAGTGTCGAGGGATGTGTGTACACATTGAAGTTATTATCATATGAGTGTGTTAGGATCCCATAACCTGGAACTATCACACCATTTAGTAGATGACCATGTTTCTCATTCTTTTATTTGAAATGTATATATTCCAATGTTTGTAAACTATTTACCATTACTTTTGAATTTATATAAACTATTTTATATAAAATCTTTATTAAGACACATGTTTAAAGTATTTACATCATTTGAAATGTAAATCATGTTTTTTTTGAAATATGATTTTGAAATTCCATGCCTATTTAATTAAAATTGAAAGCTTTATTTGGTTAATTAAATGTTGGAATCTTATTATGAAATCCTTGATGAGAACCTAATGGGATTTTAGCTCACAACCTACCTATGCCTTCAGGTGTTTGTAGATTATCTTCTTCCAAGTTCGATAAAGGGTAAGGCGCCACATGGAGATAGTAGTAGCTGTTGATCCTTGGTCTTGGAGATTTTTTTTCACAAGGACTTGGGTGTTATCATGTTTTTCTATTACTTTGAGTTTTACTTTAGGCTGTTTATGCCTATTTGACTTCTGGTACACTTCTCCCTATGGATTTTTCCTTGTATGCATACTGACTTTTTTTATCTTTCTTCTATTGTTCTTATGGAAAATTCATTCCCACTTTCATATTGTATGATTCTCAGTGCTTTTCTCCAACCTGTAGGGATCGATAATTCCCTTTGAGCTATGTTAGGACCGACTCGGTTATCTGGTTATCGAGGTACCTAGGATGGTTCATGACATGTGACTTTTCCCATTATTAGTGGTGTGTGATATTATTTAAAGTATATGAAGAGGGTAAAACCCCTTCTTAATCAAGAATCATTATATTTACGGCATGTTTCAAAACCATGTGAGTGATTTACTGCCACCCAAAGTAGATAATATCTTGATATTGAGGATGTGAGTCCTTGATTTTTCTACTTGGGGGTAGTGATGTGTCATGGTTGAGGTGATTATTGGCTTGGGATATATGGAGGTTGAAACTATTGTGCAATTGGTTAGGTGGTAGAGAGGTGGCTTGTTCTTGGAGTGAGTCAGTGTGGTGTTGTGCCTAGTGAAGGATGGCAGTGTGGTTTTATGGGGTGTTTTGTAGATGTTTTGTCTTGGCTTGATGTGTTTTAATGGTAGTTTTACATGTTCCTAACATATAAATGATTTTTTATATTTTTTGATGTCTCAAATAAGGGGCATGGAAATCCATAGTGAGTTAATCCCCTTTTATCCTTCATTTTCTATAATTACTCTTTGGGAGTTCATAACAATGATGTTGTTTTGGTTTGGGGAGTGGTTTTCGTGTGTTTTTTATGAGTCGTTGGTGTGGTTCAGGTTGATATGAGGTTTCTTAGTGTAGTGGTGATTTTATGATTATTTCTTTTTCACCCTATGGTGCACAATAATTCATAAATATTATTTGAGGCAGGGGATCCTCATTCTCTCCCTATTTATGTGCATGTGTAGATATTTCATGATTTTCCCTTCCATTGGGTATATTGCAAGGGTTTCATAATGAAGATAATGAATTTAATTAATCTAAAATTTATGGGAATGAGGAGAAATCACATGTTTCACTTCTTATGATGATATTTCTAATGATATTATACATTCCTGTTTCCATTTTTGAAAATCATAGCTATCAATATTCTTGATTGTGCTGTAGTTGATATTGTTGGGAGACCCTTACTGCGTGATTTCTTGATATCACCTTGAATGAAATGTCTAATAACTTATATTCAAATAATTAATTGGTTGCCCATGGAAATCTAGAATTTTTGTGAGAATACCCTTGTTAAGTAATAAAGTAAAGTAAATAAATCCCTTATTAAATCTAAAATTATAGAATACAGATTGTAGTGGTGTGTGTGTTTATGATTGTTGTGTTGCCTTGTGTGAGTTGGGATGTGGTGTGGTGATGATAGTGATCGATTTTGGTGTGTAAAGTGTTGGGTAGTGATGTGATGGTTGGTTGGTATGGGATGAAATGTGCATGGTTGTGCAATGGTGGTGATGTGTGGTGGTTGTGATGTGCAGTGGTGGTGATGTGCGATGGTTGTGTCATGTAGTGGTTGTGATGTGCAGTGGTTGTGATGTGCAGTGGTTGAGATGTGTAGTTTTTGTAGTGAGATGACTTGGATGACGTGGTGCTATGGAAATGGTTGATGTGATATGGATGAGCTATTGAGTGGCATGGTTTTATTAGTTTCCTAGTTATCCATGGAATAAATAGTAATGCTAAAAATGAAAAAAACCTTGGGTTGGTGAATGAATCAAAATGGGCTAGAATTGATGTGTGATAATTGGATTAAATGAATTGAAAAATTAATGAAAGGGTTGTGAATGAATGACTTAGTAAATAGGAGTTAGTGGAAACTTTTCAATTTTTTTAAAATGGTGGGACCTGTAATTGGAAGTGGAATTTTCTCAGGGTTTTGTAGTGTAATAAATTTAGTGTCGGTGACAGTTTTGATGGATGCCACACGGTGAAATTGTGGTGTTGTATTATACGGTAGTGCAGTTTATGTGAACCCATAGGTTGGGTATTGTGTGATATATATATATATATATCATGTATCTTATTTTATTTATATACATTCCTGACTCGAGTTTTATAACCTTACCAACAACCAAATGTTTTGGGTTTTGGGTGTTTTCCTCAACATCCAGCTTGGTGGTGATACAAATGGCCAACTACTCCTCTTCCCCACTCTTCCTTTGGCATTAATCATGATGAAGGTTGGTGTTGGAGATTACCTAGTGATGATATGGTCTGGTATTAGAGATTACCTAGTAGTGATGAGGATGTGATATGTGGTGGGGGTCATTCATTATAGAAGGAAGACACAAGGTTGATGTACTTCACATTTATGATACCCTACTTCCCTAGTTATATGGTATTGTTATGATGTGATGTGATAAGTATGTGATGTGATGATGGATGACTCTAGTACTAAATTTCATAATTTGGAAGGGTGGGGTAGGTAGGAATGTATCCCAACCCACATTATAGATGAATGGATTTGTGATGTGATATATATGAAAAGGATTGGAGCATATGACATTTGATGTTGGTCCATGAGAGTGGAAAATTAGTGGGGAAGTAGTTGTGCAGTGCCTATTCTTTGTGTTCTTTTGATACTATGTTACAATATTGGATATGTGATTTGGTGAGTGTGACATGGTGGTTATGTAGTGTAATAAATTTAGTGGCGGTGGCTGTTGTTACAAATGTCATGTGGTGCAATGGTGGTGTTACACTAGTGTAGTTGATATGATCTCATAGGTTGGGTATTGTGTACTATATATCTATCATGTATTTTATGTTATTTCTATAAATTCCCTAACAGAGTTGGATAAACTTACCAACACATGGATATTTTGGGGTATGGGTGTTTTCCTCAACATCTAGGTTGGTGGTGATACAAATGGCTAACTATCCACTCTTCCCCACTCTTCCTTTGGAATCAGTGATTATATGGGTTGGTGTTCAAGATTACCCATTTATTATATGGGTTGGTGTTAGAGATTACCCAGTGGTGATAAGGATGTGATATTTGTTAGGGGTCATGCATGGTAGAAGGAAGGAACAAGGATGATTTCCTTCACATTCATGATACCCTATTGCCTTGGTTATGTAGTGTGATTGTGATGTGATACGATGAGGATGTGATGTAATCATGGATGATGCTAGCAATAAATGATAGACATTGTGAGGTTGGGGTAAGTAGAGATGTGTCCTAACCCACATCAGAGATGATTGGATTTGTAATGTTATATGTATAGAAAAGAAGGGAGCACAAGATGTTTGATGTTGGGCTGTGAGAGTGGAAAATCAGTGGGTAATTAGTTACAGGGTGCCTATGATTTTTGTTATTTTGATACTATGTTACTATATTAGATGAGTGATTTAGTGAGTGTTCCATGGTGAGGCTTGGATTGGTTAGTTGACCTATTTAGGTGCATGTTCGTTTTTCTATTTTTTTACTGGTGCATTAGTATTCTATTTTCACATGGGCACTTGAGACCTTGGGTATGATCCTAATGAGTATACATGTAATGCTCACCATATGTATATAAATATCTTTGTAGGTTTATAGGAGGACATCAGGGACCAATATAGAGATAACTACCTTAGGTTTTAGAGCTATTGTTAAGTCACTACCATAAGACCATTATTTGGTATTTACTTGGAGACTTTTATTTGTATTTTTTTGACATTGTTCATGCATTTTGGGATGGTTTGGTTTTACTTTTATATTGTGTGTTGTATTTCCTTGGTGGTTCATTATCCTATATCATAATCCTATATTATTATAAAGGGAAATGCCTTCTATATGTAAGATTTTTATATCCTTGGTACTTGTCACCAACCCGGGGCCTATTGAAGGAGGGACTTGGGGGTTGTGATCTCTCTTCCTTCATTGCCAGCCGAAGAGGGGTACCTTTAGAGGGAGGGGGTCATGAAAACTTAACATTTGAGTCATTTGTAAATATTATAAGCTAACTAATCCATATATTAGTGTAGGAAATAATATTTTAAGTCAAAAATCTCAAACTATCCATGTCACTCAATGATTTCTAAAAAAACACCAGTAACTTTTTCTATCCAATTTCATCAACTCATCTTATGATCTCAACTACACAAAAACCAAACCATTAGTAAATAAATATTTAATAACCAAGTTTGTGAGTCATACCACTTAATTAATCAATTTATATCACTTGTTAATAATAAACTAGCGATTCCACTTGAATTTAAAGTTATTTAATTCTTCATTAGGATCTTATCTTCTAGATAATTCTTATCAACATTTAAGTATTCATCACCATCCCATATAAATTTTTGCATCATATATTGAAATATTCTTCAATTAGGGAATACTAATTTTTGAGAATAATTATTGTTAAAAAACTTTTAGCATGATATAAAATTAAATAAATGACACCACTATTAGAATATAAAAACAAATAATCACGAAATTCATTCATGTAGCTTCTTCCTCCTCTCAATATATCCTCATATTCTAAGTGGTATAATTTCACTAAATACATGGATTGATATTACTTATTGTAAGATAGTTTTATCATGATACCATTGGTTATTTCGGGTAGGTTTTTTCAAAGTTTATTTTAAATAATGTTCTTCTCTATGCAGTTCTAGATTCAATAAGAGACTTAAAATTATTTTAACTTTACCTATTACATGAATTTCCAAACTTTAATCAGATCTACCTTTTACTCAGACACATGTGCTTTGTTAGAACATCCAATAAATGGATCGTATCTTCCCCTTAACTCTATTACACTTAAAACAATAATTAGAATCATTTATTACATGAGGAGAGGGTTTCCTATATCATCCTAAAGTAAAGGATTATGATTGGTCTTGAGAGACCAACCATTTTATTCCCATTTTCCTCCAAGCCTTCTTAGTAATGATACTCACAAAACCACTTATAAAAAAAACTTACCAAATTTGAGAGTCTATTACCTTTTTAGTCTTGGTATTCATCTCGATTGTGGGATTAATACCACTTGTGTATGTTTCCTTCTTAGATGCTTTATTATGCGTCCTTATTTGTTATTCCATCTCAACATGAGATATTTTCCACTAACATTTTATTATTGAATTATGGTATGTTTTTTGAGACCACTAAGGCACGCTTCATGTCTTTCCTCTTAAATATCCATGAGAATCACCTTAGACTTATTTTTTCTTGGTGAGTCTTATTTTGAGTGAAATTATTTCTTTTTCACAGCTAGAATAACTTCCTCCTTTTCCTTTATCTTCTAGATTTTCCTTTTTATTACCAAGAGGATTTTTGTGAATGATTTATCATAGGTTCTTGATGTACCTTTTTTACTTCATTTTTTTCCTCTAAGACATTGAATCTATTTTCTAGAATAATATATTTTCTTCTAATGTAAACCCTTTCTTGGTATTTCATAGGAATAAAGGTATTATTTATGAATTTTCTTTCTTCCATATTACTTTAATGCCATTAAATATGACTAGGGTTAAAATATATAAAATGTATCCCATAAAAATCATACCTCATGTGGTCTACTTTTGGTTGAGATGTTGGACCATTAGGTGATCTTATTACATTGATCCCTTGGGATTATAGACACACACCCATGGTGTGTTCCAATATTTCATAAAAGTATCACTTTGTAGATCCCTTAACTTATGAGTATTGCTTTCTATATTTTGCATGAACCATCAATTTATCTATAGATTCTAACTCCGTGCTTTCCTTCCTTCCACTCATTAAGGATTACATGGTTTATATCTTTATCTTTTCTTTTTTCCATTTTAGAAACTAAGATTTGTATCAAGTTTCTTGATCTTCTCATATTTCTTCTTTAACTAAAAAATAAAATCTTTCTAAATTGAGGTAGCTTCTATTCCGGACTATCTCTCATATTTGTGCCATGTATTGATAGGGAGTATTATTTTTTTAACTCCTATTATATAGCCATTTTATTTTCAATTTCTAAGGAAAGTTGTTAAAGAAGATTACTTTATTCATTCATCTTTGCAACAATCTTATTGATGTCAAATTTCAAGGCCACTTTGAATCTCTTGATCCTTTTTTTATCTATGCATATATATTTAATAAATACTAGAACCACTACAAGCATAATATTATATTGATCAACCATTTCTTATAAGAATTAATTATCTTATCAGTTTCTACATGAACATCCTCTATATTGATTCCTTAATATTTTTTCACTTCTTCATCAGTGTCACACCTTCCTTTCAATCCCATGGGAGAGTATGAAATTTTTGATTTATAAGATTCCTCCAAACCAAGGTTATAATTAGATATAATATTAGATTTGGGATTAGTTTTCTTACCTAGAGGTCCCATCCTACTAGAAGTCTTATTCTTCTTATTCTTATTATTATTCTTCTTATTCTTATTATTATTCTTCTTCCTCTTTCTTTTTGACATCAAGAATTATTCATCAACCTTTACCACTAGTTTATCATATTGAAATGTTTTCAAATATTATTTTAACATTAATTTTTTTCTATAAATATCTTATAACTTCATCTACACATCCTTAGAAAACTTACAATGGGTCATCTTCTTGAAAAAATACACTTTTAGAACATCATTTAATACCTTATTAGAATAATAATAAATCTATAAACTCCATTGATATATAATATAAACTGTTATATATTGACTCAATATAAAAAATAAATCTTGAAACACTTCACATATAACTCCAACATGTTCTTCTAAATATATAATGAAATCCTTTTTCCAACCATAAAATTTAGCACCATTAAAGAATGGTGTCTTAATCATAAGAACCATTTGTGCAATAAATCCAAATGAAAATATAGAGGTTGAACACCAAGTTATAAAATCTTGAATTTGATACCACTTGTTAGGAGATAGACACCTTGAGAGGGGGGTGGGATCAAGGTGTTTCCTAATTAAACCTTATTCCACTTACTGAATTATCTTCCTTTAATATATTTTTCACATATTAGCATGAACTATGTTCAACCTATTTCATGATTACTCTTTTTAATCAACCTCAATAAATCTCAAGAGTGAGTGTAGTAAAAGTAAATCATACAAGGACTTATGTATTTTACTTGGTTCAACACAAAGAGATAATACAAATACCCCACACTGATGATATTTCAATATTCCAGGAGGTAATACTACTCAGTTTTTTATTAAAAATGTTTTTGGAATGTCACATTGATGATCCTTGGGAGACTCCATCTTCTTCCCATCCACTCATTGCTTTGGTGAAGGTATTATGGGTTCGGTCACTCCTACCCCAATTTTTAATTACTTTTATTCTCCTTCAAAAACTAATATGAGAATAAATTCAATAGTTTATAGATGTTTTGGTCTCTATGATAGGCGTAGTAAGCATATCATCATACATATTCAACTATAGATGGATGTACTATCATACTTCTCATTTTCCACCTCTTATTTATTCAAAACTAGATGATATAAATACTTAAATATAAGTTTTGAGTTTACTTTATCTTCTAATTCAATATAAAAAATATTATTTCCACCAAATAAGAATAATTTTACACTGGAATTATTATATTGTGCTCTTCTTCAACATCTAAATATAGTAATAGAAAATTTATTTCCTTGATATTCCTTCTTCAATATAACCATATATGATAAATGGTATTTTGTCATATATTTAACTCTTTTTATTCTTATATCAAACCAGATAAGATGATATTATCCTCTTCTCTCATTCCTTTAACATACAATTATTCATAGAATAATGATTTCATCTCTCTACACTATTTTTCTGATATTCAATAATAGTGTATCCTCTCTTCTTTTTTTCCCTTCAGTTCTTCATATATATCCTCACAAGTAATCATGTGAGATATTCCTTCCATATTTTTAATATGGAATTCCTTATTTAATATAGATATCTAGATCCCTCACATTCAAGTTTCCATAATTCTTGGTCTAATCTGTTTAATATATCTACATGAGGTCCATTACAAATTTTTTAAAAATAAAAACATTGAGAATTTAACCTTATTTAATTACCAATAATATTACAAATATCCATAGATATAATAGTCTTCCTCCTTATATAAAATATATAGTTTTCCTTCACTCAAATTTGACTTCATTATTGATCATATTTTAAAATTAATAATTGACATTATAATTCATGTGGAACTACATCATGAAACTCTTCTTACAACACATAAAAAATCCAATTAAATCTTTAGCACCAAAATATAGTATATTGAATCATGATAATACTAATAATAATAATTTTTGAAATATTTTATATTAGAATAAGTATCGCTTGATTTAAAAGGAATAACCTTATGAAATCATCCTTATGTTTTTACCCAAATACCAAATTTTTCTAAGGAATGAACCTTATGAAGATCCCCTTTGACCATACAATTTCTTCCTTGGGATATATTTTGATTGTTGAAATTAAAAAAGGCATGATACTTAAAAATATTATATTCCACCTTATGAATTATAAGGCCCACCTTATGAAGTTAGACCCTCACTTCATGAAGTTCAGGGACTCAATATATGTGTCTATACTTTCACCTTACAAAGTCTCATTCTTCACCTGATAAGATCTGATATTCACCTTATAGAGACCTCTATTCCACTTTATGCTCATAGAGACACTATTCTATTTATTTTTCAAAATATGAACTATATGCATACATAGTGACTTATTTCATGCCTTTTCCATTTCTATGATTCAAAAAATTCACCTCATGCATATAGGGATAATATCATTCATTTATTTAATCCAATTTGTTTTCTCACACCAGTTTCATGGGGAAATAGTCCAAGATAATTAAAACCTTAATAGAAACCAAAGTAGTTTTAATCTAGTCTATATCATGTTTTTTTATTGAATCACCATTTCAACTCCATTTACTTTACATATATAGAGATATCATGGCGTTGATTTGTATTTCCCCACTAGTAATTTTGTGCCACTTCTTAAAAGATTCTATGAACATCCTCATATACTATTCTTAATAACTCAATCCTTTGTCAACAACTCCAAAAACCATTATCAAAAAATCCAATTAGCTAGAAACATTAGTATAAAACCTCTTAGTTTCTAACACCATATGATTCATTGTAATGAATTCCACTATGTCAACCTATATTTTCAATAAATCCAACACACAACCTATTGGTTGAAACATGTATAAAACTCAATGTGGTATACTTTATGTGTTATCCAACATGAAAATCCTATTTTATGCCTTATAATAATATTCTGTATCCTAATATAAAGATCATACTCATGAAGACCTTAACATTTCATTACAACCTATAATACTCCATGATAAACATCGGTAAGGGATAACTCCAAATTTTTCTTTGAGTGGTCAATTATCATTATAGTTCACGAGATGTATATCAATATATAAAAATATATAGACAATTTAAAAGAATTATAAAATGGATATTTCACTTTTTATAACATTATACATTTTATATTCTTAAACTCCTTTAGGAATATTTAACAAAACCATAAATAAGCACCTGTTTAACATATCATATATGATAGACTGTTAAATCAACCTTATATTTGGTGCACTTTTAGGGGTTTTGTTAAACTCATCACATATATATATAATTCCTACCACATATTTATGTGACCACTTGATAAAACCCTCCCACTTACAAATTTAGTGAGTAATATATATAAATAAATCTATTTTGAATAATGGTAAGATATAGGAATCATATTACCAATATTCAACTCCATTAATATATTCAAACTTTTTAACTCTATAACATCTAATGATATGATGTTATTAACTCTTTTTGTCTACTTAAAAATATTTACAAGGATATTTATATCATTATTAGGACCCATTCCATCAAAATTTTCCTTAAAATATTTTGAAAAATAATGTAACTATTTACTTTAATCTTTTACTAACACACCCAAAACATTTTAGGATATAAAGTGATATTAACCTTGAATTATAACTGGTGTGATCTTTTAATTTTTTTTAAACTTTTCAAAGTCCAAACATACTCCCACTGGCCTCTTAGACAATATATTATCTTTAAAATATAATGTTAAGATTCAAAAAACTCTTTTTTGATTTAGAATTAACTAATTCCTATTAGAATAAATATTTAATAAATAAACTATTATATCCATATTATATATGGTATTCTATGTGTTTAATGTTTTTTATTTAAAATAAGATTATTATTTAAAACAATTCACTAATGGTGGTGGAATTTCAATTCATCATGTTTTAACAAACATATTCATAACAAATTTTATATAGAATAAAACTATTTTATCCTTATATTATTCTTAAATATGTTATAAAATCTGATGACTCATAAACCATGTGCATTGAATCCATCATATCATATTTTTCATAATAAATATTTGTTATTAAACTAATTCACTTATCTTATAAGATAAATGATATTAAGATACACATACTTTACTTAGACCTATTTGAGATTAAATTTCTTTACATTCAAATATCTGATGTTGAAACTCTTTGTATCATCATTAGAATAGAAACTATAAGCTCTATTAATTCTTCCGTATAATTTGAACTTTTTTATACTCAAATAATTTATAAAGTATACATTTGGTATCACATACCCTTCAAAACCAATGAATTGATTTCTATAATGTTTATACCTAACATGTACATTCCATGGAATTTATTAAACCCTTTCAGGTATCCTAGATAATTCCATTATGTGGAATCATTACTCCTCATCCATGATAACATATTTAGGATTCAACAACCTTTACTGGCTACTAGAAAAAATATTGTTAGAATTTCTAACTAACTTTTCTTCTTTCAATTTTAACTTTCACCCACTTGTGCTATCAATACAGTACCATAACATAGATATCGCATGTCATAGTTCATCTTTCCTCAACACTTTGATAAAAATAGGATAAAAATTTATTTAAATCGTTCACATTGTTAGAAAATTTCTATCAATGAAAATAGAAATAATTCCTTATCCATAACAAGCCTTATGGAAACCTCCAGCCGCACCAAGTCATTAACATACTTAATCATACTGAGTATATGAGTGAAGAATAAAGTTACTTAGGTAATTTTTTATCCAATTACTTTGAATCCTTTATTTAATAATTATAAACTTCTCTTATGCATCTATTTAATCCACCTATTACACTACTTCTATAGTTGATTAAAAAGAAAGGGGTTTCTCAAACACATAGAAATTTTCCTTAAGAAAATTTCTTAAGTTTTTAGTCTTAGAAGTTTCTTACATTAAGAATATTCTTTATAGAATATATATTTCAAATTAAATTTTGATTATGATTATTCTATTATATATAACATAATATTTTATCATATGATTATCATGTTTTACTTTCATTTAATAAACACTTTTATTAAATGGAATCCCACTAAAATGATGACCCCATTTAAACTCATCATATCCATTAGTGGTCCAAGATCCATATTTCACTAAACAATGAGTCCACTTTAGTTTTAATATAACCACTTATCTATTTAGGTAGGGAATCATTCCAATCATATCATATATGAATCTTGGATAGTTGAGTGGACAACCCTTTTCCCAAATTCATTATATGGATATAAGCTTAACTATATTCCTATTGTATCTTATCTCATAGTGTTTCCTAGTTAAGTATAACCTAAAGATCACAATGGGATTTTATTTATTAACTCTTAGGGTTATCAATTTCCACCATTCCTTACACAGGATAATCTATGGGTACCTAGATTTAGCATGAAACTACCCAGTTGAATGATCGAGGTATTGACATTTGTTTTCTTTAAAAGGAATCTAGAACTCAATATTTTAAAGGGGATTAATATCACTATCTTATATCAAATATTACCTTTTTTACATGTATTAATTATTTAATGATTTAGTTTGAGACCATATCCCTTCCACTAAATCAATATTTTCAAACCATATTAATGTGTAACTCTTTACACAACTTACAACTTTTATTACTAACACATATTAAAAATATAACTACACACACACATATCAAAATGAATCCTATGCATAAGGTACATGAAAATATTTCATGTAATATATTAGAATTACATGAAATCAACAATATCTACTTGAGTTATCCTATATCCTTAGATAGTAAACCCTCACTTTTTTAGATAACACATAAGCTGTAAGACTATTGAGCATTCTGATCCAAAGTACCTCTACCCAGGGATACTTTACTCATGGGAGACTTCAATTACATCATAATTATAACACCCAATATGTATAAACTATAATTAACTACTAAAATCAAGTTTATAACCCAATACTATCCAAAGTTAAGGTAGAATAAACACTAAATCCATTATCATACCCAATATGTAACTCCTTAGATGCATGTATGATAATCTCTATAGGCAGTTTAAATAATTTTAAACTAAAGAATACACATAAAAATTCATAATATAACAATTATAACTATAAATAAAATAGGTAATAACTTTTAAATTAATAAAAAATTCAATTATTTAAACATGATAAAAAAATTTATGAAAAATTAATAAATATAGCTAATTATAAATGCTTTATAATTTTAGATAACCATATGAAAATTCAAAAAGTTTAAATATAAACACTTTATATTCATTTTTTGATATGACCTCCATATTTTTCATTATATTTTATTTAATTTAAATATATGATATTACATGAAATATAAAAATTTTATATTTGAATTATATTATGTTAATAATTTACATAATATAAATATCATATATTAAACATTTATTTAAACCATGATCAAATCAACCATCAAAACACATTTTGATGTGGTTTGAACAATTTTCTAAATTAGACATTTTAATTTAAACAATTCAAATTAATTAATTATAAAAAATTTATAATTAAAAAATAAACTCTTTTATATTTTCCATATTTTTTGATTTATAAACATTTTATAAATTACCATTGTGATTTATAAATAAAATTTTTATTTTTAAGTTGAAAGGCATGCCGCATAAATGGAAAAGGTATTTCAATATTAATATTTAATATTTTTTAGATATTTATCCAATAGAAGTTTTATAAATATTTATTAAATAATTATAAAAATTTTATAATTAATCAATTTATAAAAACTTTTAAAAATTAATAAATATCCTAAAATACCTTTTTATATAATTTATAAACAATTTATAAATTATACAATTCAATTCTTAATATATTTTCAAGATATTTTTTCTCTTTCTAAGTCATTTTCAATGAAATAAAAAGTCCTTATGTCAGATTAAATTATATATCACCTAGTATTAATCAATGTAGGGAATTACCATGTGAGATTTAACCATCATAGATAAGTCTTGTGTGAGATTAAACTTGTATATGGTGAGCTATGTTGGAATAACTTGGCATAAAACACCCCCATGAGATTAAGTCTGCACTTTATCATGTGCTCATGTGTGATTAATATGAGCACTGTGCAAGGAGATACAAAACACAATGATCCAGTATAACATTAATTCACACCTCATATAGGAATAAACCCAGTGAGCCATGTATGATTAATGTAATTATTGAGTGACATTAATTCAATGTGCACGACTTTGTATAGGATTAAAATCATGTAGCACACAATGTAGTGAAAATCACGTAGAAGGTGATTTTTTTGCATAATAATAAAAATGTTCTTAAATAGCTTGTGTAGGATTAACCCATTCTCTCTCATGTCAGATTAAACTACATTCCCAGTCATTTTTAATAACACACACCTAATCATCGGGCCAATACGATGCTATGTTTCTCTGCAATAATGATCAAAAATCCATTTCAAGCATAATTTCATGATTCAAATGTCATGGTAAGGCTCTACTACCAAAAAAGGGTCTCTAAAGGTAGTTTAATAATTAAATGTACTAGTAAAAACAAAAGAAACCCATGAAACTAGAAACTGCATGTAAGAATAACTCAAACCGTGCTATTGTAAAATGAAAAACTGTGTGTGTACCTTACACCACAACACTACTGCTATGATATTTGACTATATGGGTTTGATAAATACCACTAAAGGGTATCTATTGGACTCCCATATCTATGATGTATCTATGGGATGTGATGAATCGATTGATGCTTGAGTGGGATCCACCTATCTACCACAATAAGCTAGTGCCTCATGATGGTAAAGGGAGAAAGATGATGAGAGATATGGGTATGAGAGTATCAATAACAGGAAATATAGGATCAAATGATCACCTTCTTATATATCCATAGATATATACTCAATCAATGCATGCAATAACTCGTATGTTTGTAATGTATGAGTTAGTGCTACGCTAAATTATGCACTCATTTCATGAATACATGACTTCACTCATGTATTTTATAAGATAAAACACTAGAAATTGATGATAAACCACACATAAAATTACTCAAAATTGAATTTCATACAAATATAATGGTTGTGATATCATAATATCATAGCCAATGATATGCCTTAATCATACCATATGATTGGTAGTAGTAAGTGACATGTTATGTTATATCTTTCCATATGATATAACTATATCATATTGTATCAAATATCTCAGAAGCATCACATGTATATATAATTTAGGTCATATATTCTTCAGATATTTTATTTTATTGACCCATCAAATGATCAGTGGTGCATCATTTTTCATGGGAAAATAATTCATTTGGGTGATGTGGATATTGATGATGTTGTGGAATTATGTGAGATTTCTAAATCTCTTACATGATTACCCGAGGATAACACTAACTATATTATTGACATGGTCCATGTTATATGAAATGATCACATATAAGGGATATGGGAAAACACAATGTTACTCTCCTAATAATCCAAGTAATATTTTTTATGGAACTTACAAATACAAAAACTTTTTTTATTTTTTTTAACATTAATATTTAAATATATAGATATTGATTATTTCTAAAATTTTTATATTATTTTTTATATTCATTAGTTTCAGGTACACATTTTTTGGTTGAAGAAGCTTTACATCATCGTTTTGATGTAATCATTTCTTTGTAGTTATTTTTTTAGGTATACACTTTTCTTCATCTATATTTGTTAAAAAAATATATAATTTTTATATTTTTATAAACAATATTTTTTTACTTCTAAAAATCATTTAATTCTAATCAAATACAAGTACACAAAATTTCAAAACATTAGCATACATTTATTTAAAGGATGAACATAGAGGAATAGAAACATCCACCGAGGTATGTGTATGTCTCTTAACATTAATACATATATAGTAATTAAATTATTTAATGAAATTAAACTTATTTTTTATAAATTATTTATAGAACTACCATGAGCCTACTATTCTAGAGTCTTCTGCTTCTTCAGAGAATATGATACCTAAATTTTTTAGACATGAGATTACATGTTTACCAAAACATTCACTTCCATGTGGGAAGGAGTAGGGGTTGATAATTGGATTTAATGATAATAATAACCTATTAGGACCAAATAAAAATTATTTAGAACTTTCATATTTGGATTTGAAACCTTATTTTAGACCATCATAAGTTTAGATCACAAAAAATACATTCACCATAAATTCGGTTGGTGGTAGAAGGATGGAATTTATGTAAAGGCAGTGTTAGTTATGCTCTTTATTAGTAGAAGGGTCCCCAAAAGTTTGTATATTCTAATGAAATCAATGATGGTCTATAATTTTAGTGAATTATCTGGAAGGAATTATCTCAAAGGAAGAATCTAGAAGTGTTTACCAAGGAAAGCACTTAAGGTCAACAATGTTACAGGAAATCAACAGTGAAATTCTATATGGAGGCTCCTCTATGAATATGGGATATAGTTTGACCAAAAAAACAGTTGGAGTTTCTTATAAAAGGAAGTGTGGGGTTTATCCCTAAATAGTAGATCCGAGGCATTTACAATTTACCAGTGGAATAAATAGTGCATCATAATTTTAAAGAGTGTTAATCACTATTTAATAAAATATTATAAATGATATTTTTCAATTGAATATAGTTATTTATACTTTTGGTAATATAATAAAGTCATTGTAGTTCCTCCCATATACATAGGAAAGAAGTTTAAAGCACATTAATCTCTTGTGTTATTTTATAGCATTATATTATTCTGCTGCATGTATTACCAATTCTTGGATTTTCATTGCTTTTATTATTTCTGTTAAGGTGTGTACAAGGTTTAATTAGTGTGGTGGGTAGAGTGAAATGTCTTCTTACTTCCAATACACTTAGTCATGGGGGAAGGCATACTTCCAGTTTACTAACATATGAAAATCTGGTGGTTTTATCAGAATAATAGAATAAACATTCATGAATCATTCCCAATAAGTGATATCAAAGGGAAGATTCAACATGCCTATAATGGCTCAGGAATTACATTTGTTAAAGGGAATATCCAGAATGAAAAACTCAATGGATCATATTTTTAATTCTGGATAATACAGATTGAATATCACCAAATTGAAAAGGAATTAGAAGTTTCACCATACAAAGTGAAGATAGTAGTGATGGAAAAATATGAATAGGAACAGTTAGATAGAAAGGTGTTTAACTTGGTAATAATATAACTAGCACGAAATTTCTCTTTTAACATTCAGAAGAAGAATACTATAGCATAAATTATAAAGGATTTGGAATACATGTATGAAAAACCAATAACCCTTAATAAAGTTCTCATGTTGCGATGAAATTTTATATTAAGGTTATCAAAATGAAGACCAATTGTTGATCATGTGAATGATTTTAACATGATCTATGTGAATCTCTAATTGAAAAAGTAATTTTTTCTGATGATATATGGGTATTTCTACTGTTATATTCATTACTTTAGAGCTAGGATTCCATGGTTACTACAGTTAGTAACTCTATTTAAGAAAAGGTATATTTAGTAACTCTATTGAAAAAAGGTATATTTTTTGATGATATTAGAAATATATTCTTGAATGAATAATTTTAGTGAAGGGAAGTTCAGGTACTGACCAATAGTTCCCTTTATATCGATGAAATGGGAATGTCACCCCATCAAAAATAAAAAAATAAACTAATAAAATAAAATTACTATAAAAGAATTTGGAGTAATTTTGATGGTCTTAGTCCCACATGTTAAAAGTGTGGGAAGAAAATAAATATAAAAAAGGACTATAAGAGTCATTAGGAGAACATTAGAAATGAATTAACATTTTTTAGTTCATATTCTGTTAAAATAATGAAAGATACCAAGTATTATTTGATGAGTGTGAACACACCACTAGAAGCATGGGTGATTGACTCTAAAGCTTCCTATCATTCAACTAGTGATCAAATATGCATGTTCAATTATGTATCTAGAAGGTTTGGGAAAGTCCATATGGCATATGGTAAAGCTCTGCAAGTTATTGGAAAAGGAGAGGTAAACATTCATATAAAAAATAGAGGATTCTTAAATTTAACATAAGTTCTTCATATCTCTAGTTTATAGAGATATACTATTTTCATTAGGAAATTGGCTGATATAGGATATGATAATAGTCTTGAAAATAGAGTATGGAAGGTTACCTAGGAATCCATGGTGATTTCAAAAGTAGTGAAGGATGAGACTCTTTAATTGATCAGAAATTTAGATAGAGGTGTAATTTTCAGAAGTATAAATTCCAATGATCCAAAAGTATGGAATGATAATTTTGATCACCTCAGTGAGAATAATTTGAAATTTCTTAAGGCTAGGGGAATACTGAAGCTTGATCGCATAGAAATTGTAAAGTGTGAGAGTTGCGTGTAGGGAAGACAAAGAAGTGTGTATTTCAACTTAGATGATCAGAAACACAAGAACCAAAATTTGGATCTTGTATACTTTTATTTTTGGGGACCTTCCCATGGTCCACCCCATGGTGGTTTCCCTTAATTTCTTAACTTCACTTATGATTCTACTAGGAAATTAGGGATAAAATTATTGAAACATAATTTTGATGTATTTTAAGTGTTTAATTGGTGGAAATCATTGATAAAAAGGGAGTGTGACTGGAAGTTGAAGTGCATCCAGATGGATAACAATGGTGAGTATACCAGATGAAATTTTGAAAAATTTATCCACAAGGAAGGAATAATGCATGAGAATATGGGGACAAGAAATCCATAACAAAATGATTTAGCTGAAATAATGAAGTGGATGTTAAAAGAGAGGGATAAAAGTATAAGGTATCAATCACGAATTCCTAAGGTGATTTGAGAAGAGGTATTAAACACAATGACATATCACATCAATAAGATTATAACATAAATAGTTGGGAATGAATATTCGGAGGACCTACAGTCTATAAAATAACCATAAATGCATCATTTTAAAGTTTTCAATAGTTTAACATATGCATATGTAAATTATAAGGACAAGGATAAACTTGATTCAAAAACCAAAATGTGTTTTTTTCTTGGTTATGTAGATGAAAATTTTGGATATCGATTGTGGGATGATGAAAGTAAAAAATAATTAGGAGAAGAGATGCTGTCTTTAATGAAAAGAATCTATGGAAATACCAGAACTTTTATGAGTAGGAAGTTGAAGAAAAATAAATTGTTAAAGTATAGGTTGATCAGATTATTAGTAGTTTATAAAAATAAAGAGACCAAATATGGGTGCTCAAAGCATTAGGAGTCTAGAATTAATACCATTATAAAGACTATAAAGTTCAAGGGAAGCTAAATATCAAGTGGGATTACAAAAAGTATAGGCCCTAAAAGTTCAGAAATCGATAGTTGAGGTTCTGATAGAATGAGTAGATCCAAGTATTTTTGTTCATTCGATTCAGTTTAGGAGATCAACCAGAATTAGGAGACTAGTTTTGAGGTATGGTGATGATATAATTTTTTCTAATCTTAATAGATGTAGTAGAACTTGAAAATACAAATGAAGTGGCTATTCCATGTGACTCTAAATAGTGGGAGTTATCCATGAATGAATAAATTGCTTCATTTAAGTTCAATTTAACTTGTACATGTTTGAACTTCCTAAGGGTAAAAAGGTAATTGAAAATAATTGGGTTTACAATATTAAGAAATAGGCTAATGAAAATAATAGATACAAGGCATGACTAGTTATGAAGAATTTTTGACAAAAGGAAGGAGTTTATTTCTCAAAAATATTATCACTAGTAGTTAAAAATTCTTCCATATAAATAGTGCTAAGTATGGTGGCATCTAAAAATATATACCTGGAGTAGATGGATGTTAAGACAAATTTCCTTCACGGTGAGTTAAAGGATAAAATATACATGATACAACCAATAGGTGTGCTGGAATTTTTGAACCAAAATTTGGTATGTGGGTTAAAGAAAAGTTTGTATGGATTGAAACATGCACCACAACAGTGGAATCAGAAATTTGATGGATTCATGTTGGAGAAAGGATTCAATAGAGGTAATTGTGATCATTTTTATTATCAAAAGTAATGGGATGGTGATAATTTCATCATTTTTTATTATATGTTGATGACATGTTACTAGTTATATTGGATGAATGAAATATTCATAAGTTGAAAAGGAAATATTCTAGAAGTTTTGAGATGAAATATCTTAGGCAAGGAAAAAAGATATTTGGGATGATGATAAAAATAGACAGGAATTCCAAAACTCATATCTTAGAAGGATTATATCTAGAAAACCATTGAAAGGTTTGGAATGGATGAATGAAAACCATTTAATTATCCTCTTTCCAAACACTTCAAACATTCCAAGGCATAATCACTAATAACAGAAGAATAGAAATAGAAGATGATGAGCACTATATATTCTTTAGATAATGGAAGTTTAATATATTCAATGGTATGGACTCAACTAGACATATTATATGAAGTGGGGGTTGTAAAAATATTTATGTCTAACCTAGGAAATGAACATTGAGGAGTTGTCAAGGGGAACCTTTGATATTTGAAAGGATCAGAATATCAAGATCTTTATTTTGGGGAGGAATATCTGTTATAAGGTTTTGATGATGTAGAATTTTCTGGTGGCTCAGATAGTTGGAAGATCACAATAGGGTTAATATTTACTTATTGAGGAACAAAAATTAGTTAGATTTCATAGCTATAAAAGATTGTTACTTTAAGTATAATGGAAGTAGATCATATAGTTATAATGGAAGTTTGTAATGAGATGGTTTGATTGAAGAAGTTTATAAAATAATTAGGAATAATTCAAGAAGTACATATTTTTTTTAATATCCAAATTTAGATTCACTTGGATAAGAATATGATATTCCATTCAAGGAAAAATCACAGCAACCTAAAGTATCATTTCTTCAGAAACATGTTAGAAGAGAAAATTTTAGATCTCTAGAAGATCACTAGTAACCAAAATTTGGTGTACATGTTCACTAAGACTTTATTTCAAGAAAGAATGAGCCAAAATCATGCCTCAATGGGGATTGGATGAATGAAATAAGGAAAATGAATAGAAACACATTACAAGAATGTAAGGAAGTTTTTGGACGAGGGTTTCCAAAGTTTCCCTAGAACAATTATTTAAGTGGGAGATTATTGGGATGTGAAGCCTTATTTCATACCATCATAAGTTTAGAGTATTGAAAGTATGTTCACTAGAATTTAGTCAGTGGAAGGAGGAAAGAATCGATATGAAGGAAGAGGTAGTTCCTTTCTTTAGTAGTTACATGGTCATTGGAAGTTTGTATCTTTCATTGCTATGAAGGGTGGTCTATAATGCCGGAGAACTCTCTAGAAGGAATTCTCTTGAAGGAAGAATGTAGAAATTTTTACTAATGAAATTATTTGAGGTCAACAGTGTTATATGTGATCAATAGTGACATTCCATATAGAGGATCCTTTTTGAAAATGAAAAGGAAATTTGACTGGAACAACTGTATGATGTTTCCTATAAAAGAAAGTGGTATACAAACTTGAATAATGGATCTAAGGAATGCATAATATAGTAATGTAATATACAGTGTATCAAAGTTTAACAAAGTGTTAATCATCCTATAATGAAATATTACTGATGGTGTTTTTCTAGTAGAATATAATTCTTTATACTTCTAGTAATACAAGAAAGTCATAGTGGATCCTCCTATGCATGTAGTGAAAAATACTGAAGCACATTAGTCTCATGTGTTCTTTTATTGATTTATGTTATTATATTGAATTTACTACCATTTCTTGAATTTTAATTTATTTTATCGTTTCTACTAATGTGTGTTCAAGTTTGACTTAGTGTAATGGGTAGGGTGTAGTGTTTACATACTTTCGAAACACTTATTTGAAGGGGGAATGTGAACTTATAGTGTATTGATGTGTGAAAATATGGTGGTTTTATGGGAAGCATGAATCATACTTTCACATATCATTCCCTAACATTTCAAAACATGCAGAGTCAAGGTATGATTAACATATTATATCCCAATTAGATGAACATTGACAAAATTAAGAAATATTAGATTTTGGAGTGCCTAATGATTAAATATCTCGACTAATTTATTTTTTCCAATGCTTTAAATATTATATATTTTATATGACCAATATTTTATTTATTCAATTACAGATGACATTCGTATTCCTTGATATGGAAGTAGTTAAGAATAAGTGGATGTATTTTTTGATAATTTTACGGATGGATTTAAAATCCAAGTTAACTTTAGTTTATATTTTTGAGAAGAAACATAATGAAAATCCATGCCCGAAATATGGGGTTTTAGATACACATACATGAAAGAAGTTTATCACTAATTAGTAGGAGGAATCCTTTATTGTATGATAATTTTTGTTTATAAAATATACTGGTAAAATCATTTTAATTACTTAATGAATTATCCATTTAGTATTATGTAATAGGAATCCATGAAATCTCACCAAAAATATAATCGTAGAATGTATACCCTTATACTTTGTCATTGAAGAACTGTAGACCACCCTGAGAGGGGGGTGAATCAGGGTGTCAATTTTTTTTATTCTTTACTGGATGTTGTTCCCAAGTTGGTATGAACTTGTTTAAACCTGTATGATGGATATGTGTAGTAATTAAAACATTTACATGCATAAGGACAACACAACAATTTTTCTTGGTTCACCACTAAGGGATGCGTCCAAGGAGCACACACCAATAGGTTTCCGGTCGTACCTAATTCCACTAATATTCACTAGATATGGATTAAAAAGGTTCATAAACAATCACTCTATCCCAGGCACACTTCCTTTAAAAAGGTTTAGGGATATCTCACTACTTCCCTTGGATCACTTCCATTGACTCCCCTAGCTCACTACCTTTGGAGAAGTCTCACTCAGTTTATTGACTTAAAGGTCTCTTCAATAGATTGACATGGAAGTATTTGTCTCTATTAAGAATGAGACACTAATTGCATCAAATTCCCTAATTAATTCTCTTTTTCATTCAGTATTCTACTTTAATGAAATAACTAAATGCACTAAAACTTCTTCTTATTTTTAGACAGAATCACAAGCACCTATGTGATTGTTCAAGCAATGAATACCAGCTCAGCTTAGCATCATCAAAGTTAATATGACCTGAATAATTAAATATAAATTTTCCACACCCCTTCTTCATCTCTAATAAAAAATACCAGCAGTGAATGAAGTGTCAGTTCTCTTCTGCGTACTGTTTCCACTTCTGTGAACTATCCCTGATTCCGCGGACTGTTTCTACTTCTGCTAACCATCCCTGATTCTGCAGATTGTCTCTGATATGTGTACCAAACCTGCTCTGTGTACTGTGCCTGCTCCACGTACTACGCTTGCTCTGTGTATTGTTCCTGCTTTGCGTACCGTGCCTGCTTCGCATACCACGCCTGCTCTGCATACCGCGCCTGCTCCGCCTACCGCTCCTGTTCCGCATACCGCGCCTGCTCCGCATACAGTGCCTGCTCCGCATACCATGCCTGCACCGTGTACCACACCTGATCTATGTACCGTGTTTTCTCCATGTACCGCGCTTACTCTGCCTACCACACCTACTCCACGCACTACTCCTTCTCCATGTACCATGCCTACTCCGTGTATTGTGCCTACTCTGTGTACCGCACTTGCTCCGCATACCATGCCTGCTCCCCATACCATGCCTCCTCTGCATACCATGCCTGCTCTACATACTGCCTCTGTGTACCACCTCCGCGTATCACCTCCATGTATCGCCTCTGTGTATTGCCTCTATGTACCACCTATTCATACTGTTTCTTCTTATAGCTTATACTTCTATGGAATTTATTATTCTATGGACTATTTCTTCCGATTTCGCAAACCATTTATTCTTTCCACAAACTTCTTCAAATTTTTCAAATCATTTAATCTCCCACGTACCACTTTTTCCTACTTAGAATATCTTCTGCAGATTGCTCCTTTTAATTCCACGAACTGTTTCATCTTCCGTATACCACTTCATCCTACACAGAATCTCTCCCACGTACCACTTCTCTTCACTGAATTCTTCCGACGAGAACACTTTCAGACCTAACCAAGTTCTTCCACAGAAATGATCTTTTCTTATGAAATTCACTTCCGCTTAATGATAGTATTATCACTCCTTATATAGAAAGATAACTTCACAAATTTCACTAATCTAATTTACCCAAATTTTCAATGTGGGACAATCTTCACCACATACTGAACTCTATCCGCGTACTGTAAGCCCCCACCATGTAATGTGATCCTCCTATGAACTGAAAACCTTTACTACATACCATTAACCTTACACGTATTGTAATCCTTCTGGTCCATGTACTACATCTCTTCTACTAATGAAGATCTATCCCACGTACCATAACTCTTTCCACCGCGAACCATTTTCGGTACCGCAACTCGTTCCATGAACCGTCCTGCGTAGATTTCCCATTACATGGTATATGGCTATGAACCCTTCTTGGACATAGTAGGCGGTCCATGTTCT
Source organism: Viscum album (assembly GCA_963277665.1). Classification (NCBI taxonomy): domain Eukaryota; kingdom Viridiplantae; phylum Streptophyta; class Magnoliopsida; order Santalales; family Viscaceae; genus Viscum; species Viscum album. Next base: position 1,554,477,277 of record OY728125.1, on the reverse strand, counting down.
GAGGTACACAGTTTTATTTCTTTGCTGATTTCCTTCACCATTCTGTATCTTGTCCACTCCTATAGATAAATCCTTCCATTTCCAAAAACAAAATCCCAATTTGGAGGTCCAAAAATGTGGCAAACCCTGGGAAACAACACCACATTAAATATCTGCTTCGACAAGAATACCCATGCTTCTTCACTTTCATCTTTGTTCTTAAACAATTAGATGCTTTTATCACAAACCTTGTCTGTTGTGATATATAGTCTTTGATCGATTACCTTTAGCATCATTAGATTTGTAAAGGAAAGTAATGAAACTTTACCGTCTCCCAAAAACACCATTCTTTCCAATCAGTCAGAACTGAATATGATTGGCATTAACTTTTCTCCCTATTTCCTTTATAAGGATAAAATCACAAGTTCTACAAACTTATAATATTTGGGAAGTACAAATCAAAAAATCATCATCTGATTTACCACTCTCAATAACTTTAGAGTTCTTCTTCATCTATTTATTCATTTTGATCTTCATTGACAAATGTTGAAAATAAATACAACCTTATACACAAAGTCATCACAACAATATCCCCCTTTGTCTTTTATTATCAATACCTTAAAGTTCTACTCAAATGAATGTGTAAATATCAAATTGTGAATCTTCTCTCTCCCGTTTACTTCTTTCAAACTTTCATTTCACTTTCTCTACCCCTTATGGACAAGAAAAACAAAGTTAATGTAGAGATAGTATCAATCCATACTTAAGAAATGTTCCATCAATCATTTTATTCTAAGTCTACTTGAAAAATACTCGATGTAGAAAACAAGGGGATTTGATTTAGACAAAATATCTATCTATTATCCACTGGTCATGATACCTAATGAGATGAGAAATGAATGTACTTGTCTTCAAGGATCTTTCCACTATCATTACAGGATGAGGATAATAGATGTGATATGAATCTTTCTAAGAAGAATCAACCTGAAACTTCTGCACTCACTTCAATAAATGGATTAAAAACATTCAAGTGCAATAGGCAGGATAAGTGACCTTAGGGAACTACCATTCTTCTTATGTCATTGAGTAATTCAGTTACTACCCATTTATATAATGATCTTTATTTTGATTAACAAAGGATGAGAGATTGATAAATGAAATACCTTTACCAATGACATGATCTTCAAATAATTTTTAGAGTAATTAAATTTGATACCAACTGAGATATAACTCTGCCAACTTTTTCATTTTTCTCCCCCTCAAGATAAACACTCTTTATCATATTCATAAAAGGTGACCCTTCATCACATTATTATTTGAATATAAATTTAGGAATCAACCAAGGATGAAAACTTCTTCATATTTGCTATCATGGGTTGAAAACACTCACTACTTCTCAGGTTCTCTCCATGAGAGCTTGATTTACCTTCAATTCCCTATATTATCAAAATGAATACAATACAAAAAGATTTTTAAGGGAATAATTTGGATCCTCCTTGCTTCATCAATGTGAATAGAAGGGTTGAGATGGTTTTCTCAACCAAGATGCTCTATTATTTACACTTTCACAACCGATCTTCAATTCTAACTGTGGTTGTGTGGATCTCAATACTTCTACAATTTCTTTGTGTGTGAGTCTTCTTTCTTTAAGTGATTTTAAGGAACTAGTATCTCTTGATGCAATTTTTATCTTCTTGAGGAATTCATCTTGATCTAGAATAAATACAGTGAATTTTTTAACAGTGTGATCAGCCTTGTTTCACCTCACACACATGACTCCTTTAACTTCATGCGAGATCTTTTTATTTCATTTTCACTAGCCTTAGCTTGAACATCTTCCATTTTTCTCATTATTTCCAAATTTTCAGGCTAGATAACTAATATGTCATTAGGAACTAAGGCATCATGTTTGGGTCTTCCACATGGATTCTTCTGAGTGTCATCCTTCTTAGAAGTTCTTGTGGATGAAATTCCCTTTACCTTCTTGGATTTAGAATCAAAGTAATTCTCACCTTTCCTTCTTGGAATCTTCTTGGAAGAATTTGGTTTTAAAAAATTATTCTAATTTATTCACAAGGATTCTTCTTCTTTCTTAGCTAGATTTTGTGATATTCTTTTCTTATCATTTTTGGATACATGTTGAGTTGAGAATGCACCGACCTTGTGACCACTACAATTTCATACATCACCGATGTTGTCATGATTTCCAAATATGTTTGAAGTATACAGATGCTTCGGATCTATGGATGTAGCTTCTTACCCTCTAGCTTGATCCCCCTTGAAATGGTCTTCCTTTATGCTTTTATATTTTGAGGATTGTACCAGAAATTTAATGCACAATGCCCAAACCTATTTCAAAACCAACATTGGACCATAAATCTTGACTTCTTGATATATTTTGGATAAGGTTGTTGGGCATTCTTCTTGATTTTTTGTGCTCTATTTGGGGAACCACCTTCCACATTATTTTTATTATCCACCATAGTCATGGTGGTAGGTATATCATCACCTTTACTCAACCATAATTATTTAGAATTTTTCTTCCAACCTTCACTTTTTATAGAAACAAATTTAGAAACATTAGTACAAGGTGGTATGGATGGTACCTTTTCTTTCTCAGCTTCTTGTGATAGATCATTAAGTGAATTCATGAACTACTTATTACATATTGAAGGTCTTTTGATAATTGAATCCTCCATTGAACATTGAATACCAACATCAAGTTTTTTCCTTCTTCTGTGAAGTATCAATATGTGTATTCTCAAGATTGGTCAACTGAGCTTCCCATGCTAGAAATTTTATATTGAGGATGGATTTTTGATCTTAAATCATACTCATCTTATATCCAAAATCTTCATTCATTATTTTAAATTCAACTTCATGAAAATTAAATTTGTTTGTAACAAAGAGTCAAGTTACTTTATCTTTTTGGAAGTTTCTTCCAAATATAACACCTTGACTTTATTTATCTTATTTAGATCAACTTAAAGTGTATGGATCTTTTATTATAGAGTCTTATTGACTCTATTTTTATTCAAAGGCTTAAATATATTTGGTGAGCTTTACACATTCAAGAATTTTTCCTTCCAATCCCTTTTCCACATTATGAGCTTCTCTTTCTAGTTGGGTGATCTCAACCTGCATACATTGAAATATTCTACAAACAACAACTCTTTATTGAATAATATCATGAAGATAGGTTCTTAATTTCTATCGATCACTTGAAAATGAGATAGTAGTGTCTTCCATTCCACTGGTATAAACCTAAGCCACCTGCTATTTACTTTCCAAGACTAATATTTCTTCATTATTGGAAGGGCATGGAGAAACAGACATTGCATCTTCTTTAGAAATGAGGGACTTATTCAACTATCTCTTCTCTTAATTTTTCTTATTTTTCATGGTCTTGATGGATGTTGAATTTTTCTTAGATATGACTGAATCTTCATCAAGACTATACTTCATTGTTGAATTAGGAAAGAAAACTCAAATCCTCTTTAGAATACAACAACTGTAGAGTATCTAACACACATAAACCTTTGTCCTCTAATACCAATTGAAGGACCCTCAACAACCTAGAGGGGGGGGGGGTGAATCAGGGTGTCTACTTTTTCTCTTTTTTATTGAATCTTGTTACCATGTTGGTAGGAAATTGTTTAAACCTGTGTGATGGATATGTTCAATAATTAAAACATTCACATGAAGAAGGAAAACAAAAAACTTTTACTTGGTTCACCGCTAAGGGATACATCCAAGGAGCATACACCCATAGGTTTCCATTCGTACCTAATTCCACTAATATTCACTAGCTGTGGATTACAAAGGTTAGAGCACAATCAATCTTTCCCCATCACACTGCCTTTAAAAAGGTTCAGGGATAACTCACTGCTTCCCTTCGATCACTTTTGTTGACTCCCCCTAGCTTACTTCCTTTGGAGAAGTCTCACTCAATTTATTGACTTAAATGTCTCTTCAACAGATTGACATAGAAGTATTTGTATATATTTAGCATGAAACACTACTTGAATCAAAGTCCCAAATTGATTCTCTTTTATATTCAGTCTTCTCCTTTAGTGTAATAACTGAATGAACAAAGACTTCTTCTTTTCGGCCATAATCAAAAGTACCTATGTTATTGTTCTTGCAATGAAGACCATATCAACTTAGAATCATCATAGTTAATATGAACTTAATAATTGAATATAAATTTTCCACACTCCATATTCTCTGATACAAAATATCACCAGTGAATTAAGTATTAGTTCTATTATGTGTACTGTTTCTGCTTCCGCGAACTATCCGTAATTCCACAGATTGTTTCCGTTTTTGCAAACCATCCCTGATTCTATAGACTGTCTTTGATCTGCATACCGCACTTGCTCTACGTACCACACCTGCTCTACATAACACGCCTACTCTGTGTATCTCACCTACTCTGCATACTGGGCCTGCTCAGCATACTGCGCCTGCTCCGTGTACCATGCCTACTCCGCGTACAACCTCTATATATTGCCTCTGCATACCACCTTTTCATATTGCCTCTGCGTACCATTGCTACTTAAAGCTTCTACTTATATGTAATTCCTTATTCTTTGGATTGTTACTTCCTATTTCTCAAACCATTTCTTCCTTCCGCAGACTTCTTCTTCAAATTCTATGAATTATTTTGTCTCTCATGTACCACTTTTTATTATATATAATCTCTTCCATAGACTACTCTTTCCAATTCTATGAATCATTTCTTCTTCCGCATACCACTTCATCCTATATAGAATCTATACCGTGTACTACTTCCCTTCAAAAAATTATTCCTATTAGAACACTTTCAGACCTAGATGAGTTCTTCCACAGTGATTATCTTTTCTTATCGAATTCACTTTCTCTTAATGATGGGAATAAAACACCTTATATAGGAAAATAACTCTGAAAATTTTGCTAATATGATTTACCCAAATTTTCAATGTGGGACAATATTCACCACTTACTGAACTCCATCTGCGTACTGTAAGCCTCCACCATGTACTGCGATACTCATACGAACTGTGAACCTTTACCACACATTGTTAACCTTCCGCGTACTATAATCCTTGCGGTCTGTTCACTGCATCTCTTCTGCCAACTACGAGCCATCCCGCGTATTGAAACTCCTTCTGCCAAGAACCATTTTCAGTACCACAAACAATCCCACATACCTTTTCCACTACATGGTACATGGCCGTGAACCCTTCCCAAACATAGTACATGGTCCATGTTTAGAGGTACATGGTTTGCTTCCTTTGAAAATTTATTTCACCATTCCACATCTCATTCACTCCTATACATAAATCCTTCCATTTCCAAAAACAAAATCCCAATTTGGATGTCCAAAAATTTGGAAAACACTTGGAAATGACTCCAATTTAAATATCTGCTCTAGTAAGAACACCCATGCTTCTTCCCTGTCATCTTTCTTCTTCAAAAATTGGATGCTTTCATCACAAACCTTATATATCATGATATATAGTCTTTGATCGATCACCTTTAGCATCATCAGTTTTTTAAAGGAAAGTATTGCAACTTTACTCTCTTCCAACAACGTTATTCTTTCCAATCAGCCATAATTGAATATTATTGGCATCACCTTTTCACCCCCTTTCCTTTAAAAGTATTATATCCCAAATTCTCCAAACTTATGATATTGGGAAATATAAATCAGAAAATCATCGTCTGATTTACCACTCTCAATAACTTGAGAGTTCTTCTTCATCTCCTTCTTCATTTTGATCTTCATTGAAAACTATTGACATCAAATACAACCTTATACATAAAGTGGTTCCAACAGTCATGTGGAGGGTATCATTTACCAGAAGAACAAATTATTAATGAAAAATTTGATTAATTAAGAGCTAAATATAATAGTGTCTCTAAATAGGTTCAATTTAGTCCCACATATACCCTTACTCACATTGAAAAAATGGAAAATAGAGATAATGATAAAATGGTGGAAGTTTTTTTTACCGATCCATAAAAATAATAATTTAAGAAGATTGTAAGAAATTAATTATTATTTTTCTAAAATATAAGTGTTTTTTAAATTCATTACACTAATATTATATCTCTATATATCATTTCAAGATTCCCTTCAGGAGAAAGTGACGTAGGGGACCTTTATCCCTGAGAGTATGAAATAAATTCTTGAAAAAACTTTAGATAAACAAGAAAACCTCAGCCATGTATGAAGATATGAGGTAGGTTTTAGTATTATAATTTTTTTGGATGTCTTATTAAAACAACAAGGGACGCATAATACAAGGGAGAAATAAATTCCTTAAAGGTTGAGATTCGAGAGATGAATCGGTTGATAGATGAGCGAATTAAATAATTTTTAAACTCTATTATGACATATATGTCTAGACTAAGATGACCCATGCATAACAAGGATATATTTTACCTCAATTCCATAATTTAATCATTAAATTTCAAAAATAAATGAAAATACTAGAACCTAAGGTTTTAGTGACTTTAGAGATTAGTTATATAAATGTCTTATTGTACACTATTTATTCAACAAATCACACAAAATTATCCACACATGATTTATTTCTAAACATAATCATGTATATAATTCAATGGAGAAATGGGAAACATGATAAGGAGTGAGGTAAATTTCTAATTAATGTAAAAAATTATCAATGATTCATAAAGGGTTAAATAATAAGCATGAGATAAAAAATGAACATAATAGAAATGTTTGGTTAAAAAGAACATTAAATCATAATATTTATTTATAAGGCATGATAAAATAGAATATAACCTCAATGGGATCATTATGAAAGTATACACATACCATGAAATAGTAATTATAGAACATTAGACAATAATAATGATCCAAGGAGTATGAAATATGCTTGTGGAATAACATAAACATATTTCACAAACATAAGCACAAAAAATCATAACAATGTGGACATAACTGACTGCACTAATGTTCAAACATAAAGTTGTGAGAAAAGTTAATCATAATCACTCCCATGCATAAATTTATGAGAAAATATAACCACAATCATGCCCATTCAAAAAGTTGAGAAGAAATATAACCATAATCCTAAACATGCATAAAATCATTATCTAATGAGATATAAAACTTTACCTAATGCATTAGAGGGTTATATTATAATTGAGGCGACCTGAGCATAATGTACATGCACATTACATCATTTTATATGAATATCCATTACTTATCATAGTAAAACACACCCTAGAACCTAAATGTTTAGTGTCTTTAGATAATATATATAATAAACTTATTTTAAAACCATTATTCAATATCTATCAAAAATATTTTTTTCACATAATACCTTTATAGGAATTTCATATGTAATAATCTTCTTCAAAACCTAGGGAAATGGAAACATAAGAAAGGCCAATCTCAGATGTTCCATAAGGGTAAACCTGAGATAAAAAATGGAAGATCATAAGTGATCATAAAATAAACATGTGGGTATGAGAACATAATCAAGGTGCTTGGACATAACATAATATAATCATAACAAATAAATCATAGATTATAAATCATGGGTCATGGCATAAGGATTTTATCATAACATAATACATGAATAATATGAGTGTGGAAACATAAGTCAATAATTATAAATCATAAAAATATAACATAGGAATAAAAATATATAACTCACACAAGAATATAAATTTATTTCTTATGTTGAGGCTCACCACCATGACCACCATCACATTGTGGATTGAGTTCCATAGTGGATTATGTTCACTCCCTATTCCTATAAACATAGCAGACAGAGTCCCATAAAAAATTGGGTTCACTCCCTAGTACCATAAATTCCATATCATGAGATATAAAACTTTAACCAATTCATTGGATGGATATAACAAAACCACCCATCATATAATGATAAAACTTACATATGTTTTCCACTTGAACATGAAAACATTCATAATCTCATTATAACTTAACTTACCTATGTGAAAGAAATGAGTTTCATAATAATTTTCATATAACATGATCATATTACATTTAGTGTAAGAATGTGGATGGTATCATTAATAAATATCCCAAATGGTGTATAAAAATCATCAAAGGATACCAACAAATATGAAAAACACTTTATAAAATCATTAAAAAAAATTCTTTGAAAAATAAGAAGAAATATCCTTTATTTTTTAATAATGATTGTTTAAAAGAAAATATTTTATAAAATAAATAGGATAATAATTAATTTTGTAAAACCATTAAAAATTGAAGAGTAATATTTGTAAAGAAAATTGAAGGAAGCGGATAAAGGCATTCATGCAGATGATATTAAAAGGGAAGATTCTTTTCATACCTCTGTAAATAATGTTAAATCAATAGAAAATGACTCATGTGAAAATGTTAAAATATTCCTTCCAAAATTTTGTAAATAAAGTAAAGTAAAATAGAAAAAGACCTTAAGTAATCATAAAATACAATATAAGGAAATCTATAAAACAAAATAAATAATATGGTCATGGAGGAGAAAGATTCCCTACTAAAAAGAAGAGACAAGGCTAACTCCACTTATCAGCATTTTTTGATTGAATTTTGAACCAAAAGAAGGAAAAATGATAAGAATACATGTAAAACCCATTAATAAAAAGATAATAAAAAATTTATGTAGTTTTATAGATAAAGAATATATAAGTTTCCAAAATGGAAGTTTAAACATAAGCAATCTTGATTTTAAAATGAGTTTGGTTAATAAAACCTTACCTTTACTCCTAGATTTCATGAAAGCAATTTAACCTTCTATATAATATACATAATCATATTAGTTACTTATTTCCAAAAATAATTCACATATATTACCATTTATACACTTCAATTATAATAATTATTTAAGCATATATTAGTTATAGTTTATTTTCACCATCAGATGTTAGTAATATTGATTATTTCACACAAGTTACATAATGGTGATGTTTATCCAAGTTATTTGATACAAAATTCATCATTATAAGATTATTTAAGGTATTTTAATTAGTGTATTCCATTTATTTATGCGTTCCCCTATTTATTTTATGGGAATTATGGGTATGGTTTGTAAGAATGGAATCCATGACCAATATTTTTAGGAAATTAACTGATAATAATGAGTTAATTAATATTGATCATTCATTTTTTTGTAATCCTTAAAAAACCATACTAATAATATAAATTAATATTTAATATCATATATTACCAGTATTAATTTCATGATACTCATTAATGTTCTAAATGGTGAATATAGTATAACATCATTCATTTAGATGGTTGAGCCAACCTAAACAAGAACATGTTATGCTAATGAATGAATAATAGTTTATAGTTATATAATAATAATATAATTTTATCAAAAGTATAATGATGTAAATATAACATAATTAAAATTGAGAATGTAATTTATAATTATTAAAGATGATATGGTAATTGAAAAATATGGTGAATAACTAGGTACCTACTTTGTTAAATTCTCTCCTCAACATGGGTTCTTTTAGAATGATGGATTTAGGATTCTTTCTCAGAACTATAAGCCACAAAAGTCTAATAAGTCTCTGGTATAGGGAAAATTAGAAGATATTCAAGAAATAACTAAATGTTTTTAGTTTTTTTGAATTTTTAGAGGACGATTCCTTTTATAGGTGAGTTTTGAGTAGTATTTATGAAAATATTTATTCCTTAATGTATAAGGTTGTCATATTAAAAGGTAGGTGAATAAAAAGTGAAGAAATAATAGATATGGTTCAAGAGTACCCTCTTAAAAACAATTTATAGATATGTTTTCATGATATTTTAAATTTTTACCACTTGGTTTAACCTGTTTTACATTATTTTACCTTTACCATGACAACTCAATTTTTACCTCGACAACTTATTTTTATACCCAAAAAACGAAATTGAGTTCCTTACCTAATTTAAACATTCTAATTATAGATATGGAATCTATTTAATATAATTTGGTTTCTAAATACGAAAAATTTATCTTTTAAATGAGAACCTAAAATATATACACTCAAAAGTTAATATTTTATTAAGTAGAGGGAAAAAAAGAAGAAATAGGGGAGGGTTCCAATTCCCTTCAGACAGTCATAGGGTTCTAACATGGTGGAGTTCAAGGTAATATCCATAAAATTCTATAGGGAGGGAACTGGTAGTAGAGTAGGTGATTAATTCCTCTTATTTCATTCCTTTTGAGGCCAATACATCCTCAACCATATTACCTTCTCTCTAAGTGTATCATACCTTGACATTTTGATATTTAAAAATCATGTAGGGACTAATACCATAAGTAATGGAGTAGATACTAGGGTCCAGGACTCTAAGGAAGTCTTCAATCCTGGAGTAATCAATTTCCACTTTGAAGAGATTAAGGTTGTGACACTTGAAAAGGGAAATAATTCTATGCATTTATTTCTCATAAGATTAGAGTAAATCCCCTTGGACATAAGAAGAACTAATAACCATAATGAATGAAACCCTTGAATCACATATAATACTACCTCCTATTATGTTTTACTAGTCACAAGCACCATCCATGTTGAGTTTATATCCTATTTGGGGAGATAATTGGCACACCCAGTGCCCCAAAGCTGACATGAATCTACTTTCTATATGAGTATGATCCATTAGAATCCTTAGAGTAGGGTAAATTTACCTTTTTAAATAAAAATATTGATATTGGAGATAATAAATTGGACTTTAACCATCAATATATAGAGATAAGGTCCCATTTTTTTTTGTTTCTAGCCACTTTGTGAGCTTCTCAAAGGACCCAACTAATGGGTTTTAGGGGTTATCATATAAAAAATACAGTGAAATAAAACCCATAAATGTTCCCAATATATCTTAGATATAATAAACATGTAATATAAATGTAGAATATAAATTTTCATACTTAGATAAAAGCATGAACCATCTTCAATATTTGATCGAGTATGTTTGATTTTGATCACTGGAGTATCAAATGAAAACCTCCTGCCTATGAGGGGATCACATGGGCCAAAGGATACCATATAATTTTTTTTGGAGATCCCTAGATACAGAAGGGGTGATAGCACCTTCACCTATTGATATACTACACATTGGGAGTAAGAGAGTATCAAAAGTATTTCATACAATTAGTTGTACCCAGTAGGAGGGATCTCATCCCTTTATATAGGCATCCTTACCTCATTTCATTTAATAAAATGAATCAGTCATATTCACTGTATTAGTATATTATTATTCCCATTGAAATTATTCATTGAATTATTTAAAATAATTCAATCCATTTAATCCATTCATAATTGATTATAATCGATGAAACTACATAGGAAGATGCATACACCTAAATCTATGTATATATTTAGTGCACATAAAAAAAATTCCCACTTAGACTAAAATTCCATAATAAATTTATGAAAAACTTTATAAATATTTTTTAATCCATTAAAAACTTCTTTTGGATGTGTTTTTATCATACTCTCTTCATTTAGGAATAAACACTTTGTCTAAAACTTAATCCTTATCTAGATCCCTAACTGTGTGACCTTGCTGGCCTTAGTAAAATTTACAATACATGTGAAGTCCCTATTTCATATATGTAAGAAAAGATAAACCTCTAGAGAAGCATCAAAATTATTCAAGATACTAAGGGGTCTGGTGTGATCTTGATCAAACATAATCATATCTCTGTACAAACATTTTCACCATAAGATGTGTCATATACATCATATGTGCAATTACATTATCCCTTTTTCCCTGACATTGAGTGACATATAGACACGGAACATGTCAATATAGTATAGTCCAATTCATTTTTTCTTGATTCTTTGAAATAGATTAACCAAGTCGATGAATACATCATATGTCACTCAACTAATCGATGAGTACATAACATGACCCTCATCTAAGTAGTTGAACACATAAAATATGTCTCAACTAAGTATGGAAATGAATATCTTCAGTCCAATTCAATCAAGGTCAAAATTTCATTACTCATTATACAAGGGTACAAATCTCATCTTGGTTATACTCCAATCGATGACATGATCAACAACATACCAACTTCCCTCATATTAGCTAGGTAAATTTTAAGACTTCTGTAAGTAAGGTATCAAAGTTTGAAGGTTTTCATGTTAGGAATCTTAAAAACATCAGGTAAAAAGGATTTATTATAATCATATTCCCCTAAGTATATTGATGACTGTATGATATTCCATGAGATATAGTTTAGTGAGTCAACCAAAGTAATAATTCTCCACTTTTTATGTCATGAATCTATTATTTATATCTCATATATAACCCTTTGTAATGTGTAAAAGAATATATTCAAGCTAATATTTATATATCACCACAACCCATATTACTCCATTATGATCATTGAATAGGGATAACTCAAAGATTCTACTTTTGGGGGATATTATTATTCGATCATTCATGTAAAATAAAATTGAAACACATGTGAATAAATAATAAATGGAGATTTAATTTATTTATAAAATCATGATACATTATATAGTAATTAAATCAATATCTTTAGTATTAAATACCTAGAGACCTAAAATGACCCTCATGCTATTTCTATGTTAATGAATGTTTCAACTGACATGATATATTATCCTCTATAGCCACCCAACTCATCTTTATATAACCCCTCTCAACAATATTACATATGAGATGGTATTTGTAAAGGATGAGTTTAGTCCTTTGGTGAGATCAAGATTCATTTTCATGAGAAATAAATCCATTATTGTCATAGTAAAGTGTGATTATTCCCATGATTCTAGGAACAACCACTAGTTCAGAAATGAATTTCCTCATCCAAGCATATTCCTTCACAACATCTAATATAGTGATGTACTCTTCCTTTGTTATCGAGTCCACTATGGTGGTGTGATTGGAACTCTTCTAAGTGTCAACTTGACCATTTAGGAAAAACATGAATCTATATTGAGATTTAATATCATCTTTATCATGTTGAAAACTTCTATTTGGGTAACATTTTACACAAAGATTAACTTCTCCTATAAAGACCAAGAACATATACTTAGTCCTTTTAAGTAATTTAGCATGTTATTAAAAATAGTCCAATAAATATCACTAGGATTAGATTGGTATATATTTTTTTATGATAAGAGCATAGGTAGAATCAGTTTGAGTACACAACATGGTATACATGATAAAACCTATAGAGAATGCATTGAGAGTTCACTCTATGATTTCTTACTCTATAGAAGGATCTTGAATTATCCTAAGATTCATACTAGAAATTTTGGTAAAGACCCATTCTTGGAGTTCTCCATGCTAAACTAATTTAGCACTTTACTAATTTACATTTCCTAACTAAGTCCAAGAAACCTCTTAGATCTATCTCTATAGATCTTCATACCCAGTATGTAAGTTATTTCACCCATATATTTCATTGATAATAATTTACCCTGCCACATATTCACAAAGTAAAGTGTCAAGATATTATTTCTTATAAGAAGTATATAATCTATATACTATAATATAAACACTGCTATACTCACATTAATCTTATTATATACACACAAATCATCCATGTTCTTGATGAAACTAAACTCTTTGATTGTATCTTCAAATCAGATATTCCAACTCTGAGAGGATCACTTCAGTCCATAAATGGATCATTGAAAATTTCATACCTCAGTAATATCATTTATAACTTTATAAAATTTGAGTTGTATCATATTCATGTCCATGATGAAATTTAGTTAAGGAAATTGTTTTTGATATCCATTTGATATATCTCATTATAAAAATGTGTTACTATGGATAGAAAACTCCGAATAAAATTTATCATCACAATAAGTGAAAATGTTTCTTCAGTTAATACAATTATTTTTTATAACATTTATCCACCAAGCATACTTTCAAAAATCTACCATCCATGTCACTTTTCTTGTATAAAACCCACTTGCACCCTATTGGACTCACCCCTTCAGGTGTATCCCCCAAGTATCAAACTTGGTTAATGTATATAAAGCCCATTTCAAATTCCATGGATTTTAATCATTTATTTGAATTAAAACTCTCAATAGACTCATGGTAAGTATTAAGTTCATTATTTATGAACATTACTTCATCATCACTCGCCATGAAAAATTAACATCTCTCAGGTTCTTAATGAATCTTACCAGACCTTTGAGGTTGTTATATAACTTGAGTTAGTTCTCCTTACACAACTATTTTTGAAACTATATTAACTTTCATCTCAGAAAAACTACCTATTTTTTAGTCCAGATCTTCTCTAAGTTTATCTTTTCTAAAATTGTCTCCTTGAATTAAGTGTTCTTTCTCAAGGTAAATACAATGTCAGGAAAAAAACACTTTTTGTTCTATAGGGTTATAAAATTACTATCCCACAATTTCATTGGGATAACCAAAATATAATCTTTTTTTAGATTTAGAGTTAAGTTTATCAAAATAAAATTGTCATATGTATGCTTCACAACTTCAAATCTTCATAAAATATATATTGGGATGCTTCTCAGTTCATATCTCAAACGATGTATTTATGACTAATTTCGATGGAACACAATTTAGTAAAAATGAAACAATCCTTAAATAATAACCCCAAAATGTAATATAAAGGTGTCATAAAATCATCATTGATCAAACCATGTCTCACAAGGTATGAATCCTCCTTTTAAACACAACAATACATTATGGTTTCCTAAGAGGAGTAATTTATTAAATAATTACACAATCTCTCATATGATCTCTGAATTACTAGCTTAAGTATTCTCTACCACGATCTAATTATTGAATCTTGATACTCTTTCCCAATCAATTTTACACTTTATTCTAAAACTATTTTAACTTTTAAAAAGTTTCATACTTGTGTTTCATTATAAAAACATAACCATACCGACTAAAGTCATCAGTAAAGGAAACATAATACCTAAAATTCCTACTCACTAGTATGCTCATTGGTCCATATATATCAATATGTATTGGATCCAATATTCCACTAACCATTTCAAATTTTGAAAAAATGTAATTTTTTCATTTTTCATAATAAAAAAATTAACATGTATCAAATGATTCATAATTTAATATGTATAAAAAACCATCTATATGGATTCTTTGGATGCATTTCTCATTTAAATGTATATAGTGATAGTTCCAAAGGTATGTGTGATTATACTTAACCCTAAACTTCTTGTTCTAAATGTTATAAATAGTATTATCCATATAAATAATGTATAAACCAAATATAATATTTCTAATGCCATAAAATATTTCATTCTTATATATATAAAAACTTTTATTCTTAATAGAGAATGAAAATTCATTCTTGTCCAAACAAGATATGGAAATAAAAATCCTATTTATGGTGGGAACATAATAACTATTGGAAATAAGAGGAAATTTTATTTGAACATTATAAGTTTTCTCTTTCAGTAATCCAGTGTTGTAGAACTTCAAACATCGAAAGTAGCCTAAATTCTGATTGAATCATCCCTCATGACTTCAAATAATGT
This sequence comes from Viscum album, assembly GCA_963277665.1. Taxonomy (NCBI): domain Eukaryota; kingdom Viridiplantae; phylum Streptophyta; class Magnoliopsida; order Santalales; family Viscaceae; genus Viscum; species Viscum album. The sequence continues at coordinate 1,554,461,803 of OY728125.1, read as the reverse complement.
TACTAGGAAGGATGATCACCCCAACCAACACATTAAGTCCTCCTACATCTGATGGCACCAATCACATCATGATCCTATTTCTAGAAAACTCATAATTGTACAAGCACATGTAGAACACACACATGAAAACATAAATTATATATACAATGAACACAAGGACTAAAATTTTTGGAAGGTGTGCCCTACATCCATGAGAGAATGGTAACATCTATTTCATTTATTAGAAATAGATAAATAAATTCAATTTATAAGTATTATCATCTTATGAAAACTCTACTCAGACCACCAGAAGAAGTCTCATTGTTACCTTTACAGTTTCATCTTTTGAGTACCCTCCTCTTGATATTTTTCCTTTGGTAGTTCAACCTCCAATACAAATATTTACCTAGGTGAAATCCTTCCAGATCCACATCATATTTTTTAGGATTCATTAGTTCATATCAATTTATTTTTAATAGGTGGACTAATCCTATTAATTTATAGTGGTTTTGGTTTATCATCCAGTCTGAACCGCTATCCGACATGTGTGGGAACCCCTCCCCTAAACTATGTAACTTCTGATATCCTATAGAATCCATTGTATCGACCTCCAAATCCCAGTTAATAACACACATTTCCTTTTTATACACACTGATTAATTTGAAAAAAAATTCCTTTTTCAAAGCTTTGATAAAATATTCCATTCCCTCCATTAGTTACTTCACATAAGCACATGAGCCTCAGCCTAGTTAGTGAGGTATCCTTAATCGCATCCACAAGACCCAGGTTCAAAACCAGGTAGAGGCATATTTCCAGGCATTGTAGCAGTACTGTAGTAGAACTGTAAACTATGTAGGTACTGTAGTAGAACTATACACTGTGTAGGTACTGTAGCAGAACTATGAACTATGAAAGTACTACAGCAGAACTGTACACTGTGTGGGTACTATAGTAGGCACTGTAGCAGGTTCTATTCAGTACTGTAGTAGCTGAAACTATTCACCTTGGGCCACTAGTTTGGGCTTGGATTCTTTTAGGATTTCAGCCCAACTAGGCCTTTAGGTCAGTAGGGCTTTTGGGACACCTTTAAGGCCTTCGGGCCACCTCAAGGCCTTCGAGCCACATGCAATTGGCCCAAATAGACTCTACAAGAAAGGAACAACCCTAGAAGAGAATTGAGATCAGGTGCACTCCCCAGAGTAGAGTCAAATGGATTTTTCAGAATGAGAGGGTATGGCTATTCCATCGTGACCAACCTGTTCTTGCACGGGAATCCTAGCCAGACGGACAAGCAAAGGTGAAGAGCTACTATCATGATACAGATGCTGGGGAGGGGCAGTTCCTTGTAGATAGTCTGGTTGAATTCCCTAAGACCTTCGGGTCATGTAATCTCTTAAGCCTACGGACCATGTAATCTCTGAGCCTACAGGCCTTTTAAGGGTTCCCCCTCATCCCTTGAAATGGGGATTATCAAAAATCAATAAAAATGAAGGCCTTAGGGTCATTCAGGCATTAGTTACTTCACATAAGTCATAAACCCCACTTGTATCACCTACTCCAAACTTCCATTCAACTACCAGAAGAAACTTCTTCCATCCACCTCATTGAATTCCTATAGATGCATGAATAACTCTTGAGTAAAATAATCAAATGACAATTCTAAACATTCCCACTCTATAACTCCACTATGATTTATACACTAAACTAAATCCATCCAATTGCTATCATTGCTTCATGTGAATTCACACTGTGCAAAAAACTTTTTCTAACCTAACACTTGATTCCCCTATTGAAATTTCATTCAATTGAAATTTATTAATATGGTGAGATGACTTTATCTACTTGAAACCAAAATTCCATATCTCTAGTGTACTATCTTCATCAAGTCTCTCCCAAGTGTCACTTTTAGTGAATGAATAGAGATTTAACACTTAAATAAGATAATAGTTATCATAATAAACCTAACAATATACCACTTGAGAGTTGTTTTTTAGGTTGATTCCAATAATACCCCACTCAAAGAATATTCTCATGCTCACAATAAATTCCCTATACCAGCTTCTATCCACCTTATCTCCACAATATCCTCTTGGTTCTTCGAGCCATGATTATTTATATCATCCAAGATCCCATTGATAGAAATTTACCCATAAACCTCTATAATTGTGATATTCCAATCCACTAAAATTTCAAAACTCATTTGAATCCCTCCATATAAATTATTTTATTTTAATCAGGATCTGACATGCCATCCTCTAAATTGATAAACTGCATCGTGTATTAGATTCATGGATTCACACTTCCAAAAATCTTATTTAGGCACTCTGAATGTGTCCTTTCAACCCAAGATATTTCTAGTGCACCAAAATTTATAGAAATCATTAGTAATTGATCCTTTATTTAGAACTACACATTCTGAAAAGAATTGATTTCATTAGCATGAATAACTACCACTGAAAACTCTTCTTAGCACAACCAAGGAAACTGTGCTCCTTTTCTACCACTACTTCTAACCTGTATTCAGACCCATTAAGGATCCCACCTCCATCATATAGGTCCTTAAAATTCTATGGAAATTATTTTTATTATCATTACATCGATTCAGAAAACCTTATAAAGAAATGAACACCAGGACTTGGGGTCATCCTTCTTCTAGTTTTAGTGTGGAATAATTATACATCATCTATAAACATTCATATGATAGAAAAATTTCCTACTCCTAGAAATCTAAATTATCCTATAAAAATATTCCTCCAAACTAAAATTCACTCCATGACACCCTTATCTCGGTGTTCCAAGTCAGTCTTCTTGAATTAGAAAAACTCAGACAACAATATTCTAGAAATCTCTTCCTTTCTCCACATTATCATATTCCAGACCAACTTCTAGTCCATTTGCATCATGGTTCTTCAATTTCATCAAAGGTAATTGAGGTATAATGAACTTCATGGGAGAGATATTATCAGAACTTGAATTTATTATATTTGTGCACATATCCTTTCGAATCTTGAACACAAGCCTCTTCTATAAAAGATTTCACTCACTACCACCAATTTTCACTAAGTAATTTCATGAATCAGGATTCAAATCCTTTATTATCTCTTAAATTCTATTTTCTCATGAAAATAATTCCTTAGACTCTAAATTTTGGTCATTTAATCCCTAATATGCCACTCTCATTATAAATGTCTTCGTCTAGAACCAGAATACTTTTCCACATATTCCATAACTACAAAGCCCCCCCAACATTAATTCCCACACCCTTCCACAATTACGTCTACTTATATAATGCTACCTTCTAATGATATAGGATAGTTCTTACCTCCTTATAATCCTTATTAGGATAAAAATATCATATTTGATAAATTCTTAGGAACATACCATCTAAAACCACTCATAAAATATTGACTAATGAAACCCTAGATCCAATGTACAGACTCAAAACTTGGGCTAAATAAACATTTGGAAACAGTATCAGTTACCCCCTCTAGTTATGGGTTTGTGGAACATATAGAAATAATTACTTCTAGGAATAGGCCTTCCAGTCACCATCACCTATCTTTGACTTGAAATGAAAACCGATTTATCTTCTAACAAATCCTTCTAGGGACATGAGTCATCTGATATGAATTAAACTTATAGAACAACCCACATAATTTCTATCACATCCTTCCTATTTTATTTTATTTCATTTGACTTATCCATACATTGGAATTTAAAAACTCTATAGGAGTAGAAATCCAACATTCTCCAAGATCTATAACTTCCACCATTGAATTGTCAAACCATACTTATCCTATCAAATTCTCCCCTCTAAAAGTATGGGATCCCACTAAATATGGTCAACTTAAGGGATTTTAATATTTCATTTTTTTTAATAATTTTACACCAATATCTATAATTCCACCCAATGAATGAAACACACCACATAACTCCTCTATCCAATTAGAATTTCGATATCCCAAAAACACCACTAGTACCATAAATATCTTCTAGTGACACCATTTTGATAACCTGATAGGCCTCCTAATCACAAGGAACCCAATAATATTATTCCATGCTATAATTATTAGAAAAAAATAGAATACAAATCATGACTCCTAATATTCATTCATACTTTTGATATCTAAAAACATCACTGGTACTACTGTTGTTCTTTTAGTAATGTCTTTCTAAGTCCTTAACAACTGCTCTATCAGAAAATTTTCTACTACAATATAAATTTTTTTACAACCAAGAATTGATACTACTTGTTGGGGATGTGAGTAATTTTTATTTAACCATTTTAAGTTCACTCTTCTAGTAATCTAGTGTGGTAGAACATAAACCACTAGAAGTATCCCAACACCCAATTGAATCATCCCCCATGACATCGAAGACTAGAACTGCGATGATCGAGCATTCGAGCCACTATATCAAGTCATCCTTCATCTAATGGTTTCAATCACCTCAAAATCCTCCTAATAAAAAAATAACAAGTGAACTAACACATGAGGAACAAATACATGCAAGAAAAATATACACAAACAATGCAAAAAAGGATTATGTGGTTTAGACATTGTGTTCTACATCCATGGGAGAATGGAAATATCTATTCATTCATTGGGAATAAAGAAATATATATAAGTTATAAGGATTAATTCCTTCTGAAAACCCCACTAAAACCACAAAAATAAGTCTCAGTAATTTCTTTTCAGTTACATCTTTCCATTCTCCTCCTTCTGATCTTCTACCTTTGACACTTTAGCCTCTAACACCTAGATGTGACCAGGAAAACTCCTTTAAGAGACATATTAACCCTTTTTAGGATTATTCTTATCATTTCAGTGTATTTTTCATAGGTATACCAATAAAACTACTTTATAGTGTTCCCAAATGGTCATCCAGTCAACACTACAATCCAAACTATGTGGGTGTCCCTCTATTGGACCGTACAACTTCCAATTTCCTATAACATTTGTTGCATCGACTGCCAACTCTAAGTGAACTACTCACACTAAATTTTTCTCAATATTGACGATTTTTTTAAAAAAAATTCTTTACTTAATCCACAAGGAAAGATTCCACATAACTCCATAAATGAATTCATGAAAATTATAAACCTCACACTTCACATCACATCGTTTAGAATTTCATTTAGTTATTAAAATATTACACTTCTGTCTACCTCATTACATTCCTCTAGATCCATAACCAAATCCTAAGTGTTAGAATAATATGATTTTCTTTATAATTCTAATACTCAAATTCCACAACGCTCTATCCATTGAACTAAACCCATCCAGCTACCATCATTGCTTCTCGTTAATTCAAACCATATTATGTACTTACAATGAACCGATGCTTGATATCCTTGTTTAACTTATGCTCAAATGATATTTCTACATCTGGTTAATTGAATTTAACTACATGAAATCATACTTCAATAGAACTGATGTACTATTTTCATCCAAGCTCTCCCAAGTGTTACTTTTGGTGAATAGACATCTAGAGCTTTGACACTTGACCAAGAAAATAGTTCACATACCAAACCTAAAGATATCTCACATAATAATTAGTTTTGTAGGTTGAGTCCAAAATAATAGTTCTCCAATTCTAGGACCAATCCACTATATAAACTTAGATCATAAGTTCTAATTTCTAATGCAAAAACTCTTTCTCTATTACTAACATTAATATCTACTTATCCCTTTTTTAATTCCATTATATCTATAAATCTATGTTTTCAACACAAATATGTGATACACACCCCGTATCTATTACCCATGAGTCAGATTTTATGAAGTTAACCTCTATAACATTCACATTCATAGGATCTGAACGCTTCTCCTTGAGAACACTTCTCAACCCTAAGTAAAAATTACAATTTTTTATAGAAGATAACTAAAAGTGATCTCAATATGATTATTGTGAAGTAAGACATAATATACCATAAATACATGTTAGTGGCTGAGTATCATGTTTTATATATTTTTATCAAGGACTTTTAATGAAAGTGTTCCCACTAAAAAAGATGACCCCATACATTATACCCATTTAGTAGCCCAAGATTTGTATTTCACAATGAGTTATAGTGGGTATCACATAAATAATCTATGAATATTTAGTTAGGAAGTTATCCTAACCATAAAAATTATGATTTTTAGATTATTGATTGGGTAACTCATTTACCCAATACATCATATAGATAAAACCAACTCTATTCCTTTGGTATCCCAACCATTAGGGTTTCCCATCTAGTGTAACCCAAAGAAAACAATAAGAATAAGTTAACAAAAGAAAATAAAGAGGTGATCAATTGAGATTGACCTACCCAAAAAGATAATATAGATTCACTTATAACTTGATTTCCTTACAAAAGATAATATAGAGTAATTAGCTAATCTTTTCATACATGGTTGGATTCTTGAGAACTCAACAAGTTCCTCTTTGGAAGGAATCTTACACTTAATATTTTAGGGGATTTCTTAAAAGTCTCACCAATTTAATATACATAATAGTCATATTAAATTCATAACTATTACATCTTTTTAAATCATTATATTCTCATGTTTTATTCCCTTGTTTATGAATGCTTCTAATAATTTAGTTCTGGAATCCCTATTCCATACCCTAAATTACTATGATCACACTACATTAATGTGTAACTATTTACACAACCTACATTTTGTGCTACCCACTCAAATATAAAAACCAAAAATATTCATAAATATACATATACATCATATGTATAAGGTATAAAAAATTTTCATATAAATTTATAAAACTATATGATATTGATAATCTCCAAAAAAGTAATTCCAGAGCTACAGATAGCCAACCCCTACATTTCTAGACATGGAATAGGCCTCTAGGATAGTGGAAATCATGAACCAAAGTCCCTATACCTGAGGATAATTTACTCAAGGGTGAATCAAATTCATAATAATTCTAAAACTAAATATGCATAAACCATGCCCAATTAATAAATTAAAGCTAATAACTCCAATTACAAACCATGGTTAAGGTAGATGAAAACTAAATTTTATGGAGTGGTACCTAGAATGTAATACAAGAATCTATCTACAAGAAGCAGTTTATCACATAATTTTTTCATACACAATATTCACATTTTATAAACAATTTATTAACCATGAATATAAAATGAATTAACAAATAAATAAAATTTTTATTCATTTTTTCAAAACATGAGATATCCATTCATAAAAAAGTCATAAATAAAATCTAATTATAAACATTTTTTAAATTACATGCTGCATTATATACACTCTATAATCATGAATACAAAAACTTTTATACTCATTCATAATATAAAATTTTCATATTATACATTATACGACATTTTTATTTAAATATATGATATTTTATGAATTATAAACATGTTATAATTTGGTTTCTATTATGTAATCATTTTCTATAATCTATATATCATATAATCAACATTATTTAAACCTTAAAACATATCAATTGTCAAAAATATTTTGATGTGATCTAAATAATATTCAAATAATGCTTTTAATCTGAACATTTTAAATTAATTAATTATGAACAATTCATAATATTTAAATATAAACATTTTATAATTTTATTTATTTTTAAATTTACAATCACTTGATAAATTACTCATATAATTTATTATAAAAAAATTTTATATTTAAATTACAAGATATTCTATATATATTTGAAAAAATATTATTAATATTAACTCTTTAATATTAGTGAAATATTTATAATAAGTGTTTCAAAAACATTAAAAATAAATAACCATAAAAATTTTGTAGCTAATTAATTTATAATAAAATTTTATAAATTCTATTAATATTCCATAATATTTGATTCCTTTATTTATAAACAATTTATAAATGACCTAAAGCTCTAATACGCGGTGCTCCCAACATTATGTTATCATATAACATAACGTCGAGAGTGGGAAATTGGTTATGATTTTATAAAATGTGTTCTTTATTTAAAAATGAAATAAACACATTTATTTGATGAGGAAGAAGGCTTTGATACCACTGATGAGGTTTAGGGGTTCTCATATGAATAAAGGTTGTGGAATTAAACCCATATATGTTCTCGATTTATCCTTAATAGAATAAAAATATAATATAAATAAAGTATATAAACATGAATACCTGGATAATGAAAAGATACATATTCAATATTTGGTAGAGTATGCTTGATGTCGATCCCTGGAGCAACAGATGAAAGAATCTTACCTCAAAGGTGTTTAAACAAACCAAAGGTTCCTAGAATGTTTCTTGAGGATCCAAAAAATGAAGAAGGGGTGCTAGAACCTCCACCCAGTGATAAATTGAATTTCATGAGGAAGAAATTATCAAAAGTATTTCATAAAATTTATCATACCCAATAGGATATACCTCATCCCTTTATATATATTTCCTTAACACATTTCATTTAATTAAACATGTTATCTATATTTAGAACATTAGTATACATTTATTATTTTTGGAATCATTTATTGAATTCCTTAAATGAATGAAATCCATTTAATCCATTCATAATGGATTATAACTGATAAAAATTCATGGGAAGATGCATGCAACTAAAGTTTTGAATATGTTTTAGTACACATCCAACACCAACAACCTACACCAATGTTTATAATACATGATTTAACCTCAATATATAAGTCCCCTATGTTATGAAACCATGATTAAATAAACCCCCCTATGAAATATATGTAGATATTAACTCCCATGAAGGTACCAAGGGTCTACTAAATGAAATATTCCCACTCCCCCTCAAGGAAGAAGTGTCATCCAGATTCTCTTTTTGGATGATGAAAACACACACACACACATGGAGGCAAGACAAATACCTATCTATTTAAATTCATCATCCATTAAGAGAGATCAATTTTGGATCCTCCAAATAAGGAAGAAATATTTAGTAGGTATCACTTTTAACCAAAGAGTTTTCACCCATGAAATAAGATCTTGTTAGACTTGGGTGATACTGTGATAGTCAGCCACATTGAAGCCTACCAAGACCAAATCCATGAATACATAAAGATCTCATTCCTCCAAAAGATGGATAATGAAGAGAATATTTTTTCAATATTTTTTTAAAACTATTTTGGTGAAATCTTAGTGTTTACAAGAAATAAAAAAGAAGATGTTGATAAATGGACACCTTGGGAAGTATAAGGGATGCCTAGACCAGTTATCACTTAAAACTTGATTCATACCCACCCCATAATCCATATGAATTTATTATGTAAGAGTTGAAGAGTTTATTGAATTCTATTCCATAGATAGGTCCCTAGAACATGGATCTATATATTTTTAAGGTGCCCATATTTGGTTAAGATAGTCTCTCCCCATAGTATTTTCCCTTTAGGGACCTCCTAAGCTAATATGGATTTCATGTATTACATTTTCTCCTCAATATTACTCAAGTTGATACCACATTCCTCTATATTCCTGACTAGTCGCATCCAACTAGTCCAGTGGTGTCATCCTTCTTGATTATAATCTTAGATAAATCTATTAAAATTTCTTTATATTCTGTGAATAATCACTTTGTGAACCATTAATAGTGAAAAAATAACTTTTTAATCTTTATGTGTTGTTAACACTATTTTATAAAAATTACTAATTAAATGAGTTTTAATCCATTGGTTTATACATTGAAAATTTTTATTAGAATAATCCTTTAAAAGTTATCAATTTAATTTATTAAAATAAATACACATTACACACATAGAAAAATTCTTTGAAAAATATCTCTTCTTAATATTAAATGATTTTATTATTATTTATAACCATTATATGAATTCTATCTCATTTATATATATATAAATAATAAATTTCATTAAATTTTATAATCTAAATCTATAAAATCTAAATTATAAATAAAAACATAGAATATATAATAATAATAATAATAATATTTTTTTTAAAAATAAAATATATTTCATTAAATATGAAACATTAAATTGTTATTCCTTCTAATTCCATTGTTATTTCATGTATTTTATTCACTTTTTTTATTTATCATTACTATAAATTAATTAATCCATTTATGGAAATAATATATTTAATTAATTTAACACTTTAAATCCAGTAACCTGGAACTAGTGGTTAATTTACTACAATGGAATAAGATACAAGGGATCACATATGGAAGGATCAAATAGTTTAATATCCTTGGGAGACAAGATATATACATATTTATAACATTAAATTTGAATATAAGAAATAAACCTTTATATTATAGTGAAAAATATGTCATTTATTCTAGTATATCCTTGCAATCATTCATAAATCCCTTATTGGTAACCCAGGGGAAGGAAAACATAATAAAGGATGAGCTTAGACGATTAGTATGGGAAAGTATATAATAGAATCTATCATAGGATAAATAAAGAATGACTAATATAGAAGATATAAACAATAATATAATATTACATTGAACTAATATCATAAAAAGGGGACTAAATACACGGATGGCATAAAAATATAAATAATCATAAATATAACCAAAACTAGCTTTATAATTATACAATGTATAATGTTAAACATCATAATCTTACTGTCAAGGAATTATTCTAAGACATCATACATTAATAGGTAAGGTTTATACCACAAACCCAAACAAAAAGACCTACTAATTCATCAAGGGGCTATAACAAGCCCCACCAAACACTTACTAAGTTTAATTAATTCATTATATTAAATTAGTTGATATTTAATATAATACATAATTAATAAAAATACCAGTATTTGAAAACTAAAATTTAAAATATAAAATTTTTTCCCAATAAAAAATTGAACATCATGATTATAAGATATCCAGAGTAATATAGTAGATGGTATCATTAAATTATATCCCTAGTAAATCATATGATTTGTTAAAAGATTTTTATATAGATGAAAATAATTTTAAAAGATCACTGGATCATTTTTGAGGGAAAAACCCTTTTAATTTTGAAATCACTTATTTAAAATTTAAAAATTCAAGGATATTAATAAAAATATTTTCTCTAAAAATAAATATGGAAACTTGTAAAGGAAGATTTATGTTAAATAATATATGTGATGGTGGGAAAATCTGTTCATGCGGTATACGTTAAAAGAAATATTTTGTTCACACCTTTGATAAAAAGAACCTCATTCGGAAAATGAGAAGTAGAATAATTTTAAAACTTTTTATAAAACGTAAAAAATGGAAAAAATATTTAATTAATCATTTTATAATATTAATAACTTTCTTGAATTTTTTTTATAGAAAATATGGAAATAGAAGAAAATGATTTCAAACCGAATAGAAAAACAAATTTGATTTACTTTCAAAACATTATTTTTATCTTTTTGAGTGACAAATAAGGTAAAAATGGAAATAATAATTGAAAAAAATATAAATAACCAAATTATAATAAAATAGTCTGGTTTTAGGATAGAAATATCATATAATTACTCTAATAGAAACTTAAACATAAATAATCTCAAATAAGGATGAGTTTGTGAAATAAACCTTTACCACATGTCCAATTTTATTCATAAGTGATTTTAAACAGATATATAATAAATTTAAATTTTTTATAATTCTATAAAATAATCATATAAATACTTATAATACCATACATGGTTTACTTACAACATCTTATCACCCATTCATTAATAATCTTTCAATATCATCGTCATCATTTCAGGTGTTATGTGCTTCATTTTTCATGTATGTTTTAATTTAAAAGTTATGGTCCTTGAATCTTGATCATGGTTACATAATATAAATAATTTTAATATTGATATAAATAATATATATATATTTATTATATACATATTTATAATCATACATGAAATGTGAACATGAAAAATTAATTACATTGTTTCTTGGAGGTGGTAGTCCACACATACACACAAGTGACACTATCATTTTTAATGGGTTGAAGGGTAAGAAGGAAAATGATATATTATATTTCCAGAATCATAATTATTTCATATATATCATACATATATATTATTTTTATATTTATAACCATACTTGTAAATTTATGATGAAAAATGAATTACACCGCTACGCGGAGACGGTAGACCGTACATACGCACAAGTAATGTTTTCATTTTCCATAGGATGGAAAGGAGGTGGAAAATGGTTATACCATTTTCATAATAAAATATTAGTATATTTATTATAATATATTAATTATATTATTATTATTTTTAAAATATATTTATTATAAGTATAGGAATAAATAAAATTTGAAAGATTCAGTAAAGATGATTACCTCTTCTTTGAGATACCTCCTCTAAATTACACATTAATACTTCATATGATGATATTAAGAGAATAAAATAAGATAAATAATGAAATAAAGGAATCTAGGAATGTTTTTTGTTAGGTATTTTTTGATATATAGTGCTCAAAGTTGGTTAATAAAGGAGGAAAAGAGGCCCCCACTATAAGTGAGGGGAGGGGCCACATGAAATTACACAAAATATTTTTCTTGTTAAAGTGACAAAAAATGGCCAATAATTTGGTGTTAATATAATGAAAGGTATAAATATATTCATATAATAATAATTATACAAGTTTAAGTTGTATTTTTACCCTTATCTCTTAGTTTAACCCCTTGGTAAACCCATTTTAACCCTAACTCTAGTAAGAAATTTTTAATTATTTTTACTATTAATTATGGAAAAAAACTAAGTTATAATTATTAAATAATATTAATTATTATAATTAAAAGTATGGAATATATTTTATATGATTCAATTTTTATAAATGGAGTAAATTAATTTTAATATAAATGCATAAAATGCAACAAAATCAGTTTTTAGAAAATGTTTGTTTTAAGTATAAAAATGTTTTTATAGAAAAATAAAGTATAATGTTGATTATAATTGAATTAATTGTATTATTTTAAATAAAAGGATACTTATTTTTCTTTAAAATAAAACCAAAACCTAAAGGAACCTTTTAAATACTCTATTAAAAGAGGAAAATTAAAAATAAATTTTATTTGAACAAATACATTACTTAGATTTAAAAAATGTTAATCATATATTTCTAAAAAATTCACCCTAAGATTATTTTGGAATGATGAATTAAAAAATTATATTAATTTCATCAAATTAAATTTATAAAATTTGTGAATTTAGGTTTTAATCACTTTCTTGAATAAATCCATGTGCATTATACTATTATTTCTTTAGAATTTTTTTTACTCATTCTAATTGAATCTCAAGTGTTACATTCACCTCACTTAAAAACTTTCATCCTTAAAATTTACAAAATACCACCTCATAAACATATGTGGGTTTTTATCTATCATAAATTCTTTAGGTTTTCACATCGCCTATTCAATCTTATGATTTCTCCAAAGTACCTTTACCGACTGAGTTATCAAATTCCTAAACACTTGTTCTCTAGTATCAAGAATCTTGATAGAATATTCATAGTAAGATAAATCAGGTTCCAATTCTATTCCCTCAGAGGTGAGAAAATGAATTGGTTTTGGAATGTACTTCCTCAATAAATATATATGTAATACATCATGAATTTTAGAGAGGCTAGGTGGAATTTCCAAATAGTAAACCATAATGCTTATTCTTTTTAGAATTTCAAAAGGAACGATGTACCTAGGACTTAGTTTCCATTTATTTTTGAAATTTATAACACCTTTGCATGAAGATACCTTTAATAAAACATGATCTCCCATTTGAAATTCTAAATACTATCTTCAATTATCATAATTTTTTTTGTCTAATTTTAGATGCCTTAGTATGATTATGAATAGTCTTCACTTTCATCATTGTCTCCTCAATAAGATCTGGACCTATAAGATTAATTTCACAAGATTCATCCTAAGAATTTGTAGTAAGACACCTCTTTCCATACAATGCCTCATATGGTGCCATTTTAATGCTTTAATGGAAGATATTATTATATGAAAATTTTACTTAATATAAATACTGATCTCACATTACTTGAAAGTAAACTAATAAAAACATTAACATGTCTTATGATGTTTTAATAGTCCTTTCAGTCCACCCATCATTTTGAGGATGATAGTTAGTTCTCAAATGTATCTCAGTGTCAAGATCCTTATGAAGACTCTTTCAATATTTTAATGTAAATTGTAGATCACAATGAGATAAAATTGAAAGGGGTTAACCATGAAGTCTAACAACATCATTAATATAGATTTGCATAAGGTGATCAAGAGGTAGATATTCCCTTATAGACAGAAAATGTGAGGACTTGATAAGGTGATAAAAAACCCATATAACATCATTATTTCTTGGAGTATTTGGAAATCTAGTGACAAATTCTATAGTAATATCATCCAATTTACACACAATAACCGGTAGAGGTTTTGTGAATCCTTTATGATATTGTCTTTCAGCCTTTACCTATTGAAAAATAAAGCATCTTGATACGTATTCGACAGTTTCTCATTTCATATTATCTCACCAAAATTTTTCCTTAAAATCCTGATATATTTTTGTGATACGAGGATATATAAATAATTTTGAGAAACAAGCCTCATCTAATAATTCTATTTTAATATTATTTACAAATCAAATAGACAACCTCTTTCCAAATTTCAAAATACTATCTCCACATATGAAGTCTACCAAATTCCCATCATTCATGGATTCAATTTTCTTTTGAATATTCTTATCATCATGTAGAGAAATTTTTATTTTCTCCAGTAAGGATGGTTTCAAAATAACTTTGAATAGATGTGATGTTTACCATTCATTAATGATTTTTATATCCAAGTTTAATAATTCTTTGAATATATGATGTTTTACAATCCTCAGTTTAGTAAAATATCTATGATCATTCCTACTCAATGCATCAACCACCTCATTTTCTTCCCAATATAGTATTGAGAAATCAAAATACTTTAGTAGTTCTAACCATATCATTTCCATCATATTAATCTCATTAGATGAGAAGATATATTTCAAACTTTTATGATTCATATATATTTCACATATTTCACCATTATGGTAATTCCACCATATATTCAGTGTAAATATTATGACTACTAACTCAATATTATGAGTTATATAATTCTATTCATGAATATTTAAATACCTTGATTCATAGAAAACAACTCTATCATTATAGATAATGAGACATCCAAGTCCTTTATTTAATTCATCACTATATATCACAAATTCATCCCTTCCTAATGGTAAAGTCAATATCAATGTATTAACAAATATTCTATTTAATTATTAAAAACTTTATTTATATTCCTATAACCTTAATAACTTAACCCCTTTACATGATAGCTTGGTTAATGGGTTATATAATCGAGAAATATTTCAAACAAATCCTCAATAATAACTTTCTAATATAAGGAAACTATGTAACTCAGTTATATTGGTTGGAATTGTACATTCCATCACTACCTTTATATTTGAAGGATCATCCAATATTCCATCCTTAGAGAAAATATGGATAAGAAAATAAACTTCTAGAATGCATAATTTTTATTTTCTAAATTTTCTATATAACTCCTTTTCTCTAAGAGTACTAAGAATAATTCATAAATGAATCTTATACTCACTGTGAATTTTATATTATATCATGATATCATCAATAAATATCACAAAATTTTTATTAAGATAATCCTTGAATAATCTATTTATTATATCTATCAAAATAAAGGGTGTATTAGTCAATCAAAATGGAATTATTGTAGATTCACAATGTCCATAATGTGTATGAAATTATTTCTTTGGAATATATTCCTTATTTACTTGTAGTTAATGCTACCTAGAAGAAAGATAATTCTTTTAAAAATATTGATCTCATTGGAGTTAATCAAACAAGTCATCAATATGGGGAAAATGATTCCTATTCATTTTATTAATGGCATTGATTTCCTTATAATTGATGTACAACCTCATAGACCCATATTTCTTCTTAATAAAAAGAATAGGGGATCCCCATGGTGAAACACTATGGAATATAAATCTCTTATCATACAAATCATGTTGTTTTTTCTTTGGTTCTGATAATTCTATTACGTCCTTCATATAGGGAGTATTAAATATAGGTTTTTCATCTTAGATAATATCAATAGAAAACTTAACTTCATTCTCAAGTGTACGTACATGGAGTTCTTTAGAAAATATATCATTGTATTTATACACAATAGGTACATCCTCTATTATTAGGATATCATTCCTATTCATAGGTTGTTACTGATATTTTTCTCTAATAATTTCATTAATAAGAGATACTGGCGGTGGATTAATACATGATTTAAATAATTTAGCCTCCACTATGATGAAAATTGATTCTACAACTCTACTACAAATTATAATATCCTTATCTCAACAATATTTTTTCACACTATAATTTGAAATTCAATCCATGCAAAGGATTATATTCAAAATTAAACCATATATATAATAATCAAGTCATCAAATAGGGTAATTCTATGTGTCATAATGGGTATTGACTGACATATCCTCAATATAGTAATATCTCCATTAGAATTATTAATTGAAAAATATCTTCTTAATGTGCTAGGGGAATATCTAATTTTCTTATCAATCATGGAAGATATAAAAGAGTTCAAAGATCTAGAATAAAATAAAGCATTAGATAAATTTGAGGCTACAATCAACGTACTCTCCACTACATCATTAGGAAATTAAAAATCAGATATAGTGATCACAAAATATTGGTCATTCCCCCTTATAATTTTCTGATAAAAATTCCCTTATTGCTTGGGAAATTCATTTGAATAGTGCCCATCACCTTGTAGTTGAATAATTGAATACTAGAATATTCTTTCTCACCCTTGAAATCATGAGATTGATGTAATTTTCCTCCAAACTTGAAGAAAAATCCCATTACCACCAATCATGTTCAATGATGTTTCTTTCCAAAATTATTACAAGTTGTAATTTCCACCCTTCCCTTATTCCCTTTTTCTGTATTTCCATTAACAAAGTGCTCATCCACCTACATATTTTCTTATTTTCCTTGTGAAGAATAATACTTGGAGAATAATTTCTCTATCATGAAGACACTTGATATTATATCCTTATATACTAAAAATGTATGAGGGAATAATGCCTTTCAAAGTATATGATTTAGACTATAAAATAAACAATCAATATTACTCCTTAGTTTATTTATAGAATCTATAACATGATTTTATAACCTTATAAAATTAACTTGATATTCAACAACATTTTATCTTTCATTTTTCCTTATATTTATGAATTTAATCTCCATACTAGATTATTTCTCATGAGGAAAGTATTTTTTTGAAGAATATCTCCTTGAAATTATTCCAAAATATACCATTTATTTTCTCTAAATCCTTAGTGTTGAGATCAATGACCACCATTTATTAGTATCTCCTTTAATATGATTAAATTTCATGATAACCTTCTCTCTTTCACTACTTCATAAAGCAAAAAATATCTTCTTTAGGGACTTGATCCATTATTTAGTTACTAATGGATTAGTAGTCCCATTGAATAATAGAACTTTCTATCACATGAAGTGGTCTAAAATTGTTTTACCATGTTTGGGGTTAGTAGGTTTCTCTATATGGGAAAGGTTATTAGTCATAACCTAAGTTAGCTACCCTAATATAGTTATAATTTTTTTAGCTCCATGTCCAGCTCCATCTCCTGTTCATTGTCTTTCCTAGGAGGGAAATGGATATATAGTTCACTTTTATTGATACAATTTCCATTCCATCCTCTAGACAACATTTCTAAATAATGAAATATACAAAATTATCTCATAACATTATTAATTTTAAATAATAGTATATAATTATAAATATGGTGTAACACTTAACATAAATTGAAAATTTACACATAGATAATATTAGAATCATCTTATTAGTATCATTAGGAATATTACCAAATAATAAAATTATTTTCAAATCATTCATAATGGTTCATATGGAGTGTGTGAATCAATGAAATAATATCCCCTGGGAGTGTCTAGTTAGTTTTCCAATCTCAGGCCCACTCATTGTGCACCTGTGATAATCAAGTTAATACCCTATTCCCCCCATTCAGAGTTGTTACCACTAGGTGAATCTTTTCCACAACCACACCCACTTTCAAGTATCTATATAGGGATTCATTTTCTTAGAAAACCAAAAAATATCTACTTTATGGAAACTTTATGATATTATCACATACTTATATATATATATATATATACCTAAATTATTTCATAGGGTTATGTTCTCTAATATAGTCTTTTTTTTAAATCTAGTTCCCAAGGTTTATAGTAAACTTCCTTTGATACTAAGTATAACACCCTGAATCCAGTAACTCAAATCCAGTTGTTATTTTACAACATTGGCACAAGATACAATAGATCACCTCCTAAATGATTGAATAGTTTAGTCATCTTTAGGGACTATATATATACATTATTCTCACATTACATTTTAAAACATGAAATAATACTTACTATTCTAGTAAAAAATTTATAATTTATATTAGTATATCCATAAAATAATTCATAAACACCTTATTGGTAACTTGGAGAATGGAAAAAATAATAAAGGGTGATATCAGATTCTCAATAAGGGAAAACATAATTTAGAATCTATAATAAGATAAATAAAACATGAATAATATGGCAGAGATAAACAATAATCAAATACCCCATATAACTAATATCATAAAGGTTTATAAATCCATGGATGACATAAAAACATAAATAATCACATGGATAACAAAAACTAGTTTCATAATGATAGAATGCATAATGTTGGACATCATAATATTATCGTTAAGGTCTTGTTCCAAGACATCATACATAAATAGGTATGGTGTATGCCAAATAACAAAACTATTTTATCTCATGAGATATATCGATGTATAAAGAGGCTATAACATGCCTCTCCCGTCACTTAATAAGTCTAATTAATTCATCATATGAAAGTGTTGAATAATAAGTACAATAAAAAATAAAGATAAATGTCTACATTTAAAAACCAACATACATAATATCAAGATTTTTCCCTAATAAAAAATAGAACATTATGATCATAAGACATCCAAAGTAATATGGTGTATGATATCATTAGATTATATCCCTAGTAAATCAAAACATTCATAAAATGATATTTAAATTGATTAAAATACTTTAAAAAATTACTAGAACATTTATTGAGGAAAATACTTGAAACCACTTATTTAAAATCTAAAAAATTCCAAAATATTATGAAAAAATTTCTTTGAAAAGAACCATAATTCTTTTAAATAATATTCAAGGTAGTGAATAGTCATGGTGGTGGGAAAATCCATTAGTGTGGTATATTCTAAAACAACGATTCCATACACACCTTTGGTAAAAAGTATCTCATTTAGAAAATGATAAGAATATTCCTTTTAATTTTTTTTATAAAAAGTCAAACATGGGTAAAAATATATTTAATAAATCATTGTAAAATAGTAAAAAAATTCTTGAAAAAATTTAATTGAGAATATGGATATGGAAGAAAATGATTCCTGGCCGAATATAAAAACAAAGTCGGTTTTCTTTATAAACATTAATTTTGGACTTTTTGAGTGCCAAAGAAGGTAAAAATGGAACTAATACATGAAAAACCTAGAAATAATTATATAAGAAAAATATATATTGGGTTTAGGATAGAAATATCATATAATTTCTCACAATATAAACATAAATGTAAATAATCCCAAATAAGGAAGAGATTGTGAAATAAACCCTTACCTTAGGTCCAATTTTCATCATAAGTGATTTTAAACTTTGGTATAAAAAATTTAAATTTATTTTAATTTTATAAAAAAATTATATTTAAATTTATAATACCATACATTATTTACTTATAACATCTTATCAACCATTCATTAATAATATTTCATTATCATCATCATTATTTAAGGTGTTAACTGCTTCATTTTTCATGTATGTTTCGATTCAAAAGTTATGGTACATGAATCTTGATTATGTTTCTATCATATACATAATATTCAAAATGATATAAATATCATATATATTTATTATATACACATTTATAATCTTACATGAAATGTGGAAATGAAAAATGAGTCACTTCACTTCGTGGTAGTGGTAGTCCACACGTAAGTAGAAGCAACATTATCATTTTCTAATGGGTGGAAGGGTAAGAAGGTAAATGGTATATTATATTTATAGTAATCAGAATAATGTCACAAAAAAAGATATATATATATATATATCTTATATATTCATCAGTTCTATCTTTATAACCATCCATGTAAAGTGGTGATGAAAAATGAATTACGCCGCTATGTGGAGACGGTAGGTCATACATACACACGAGTGATGTTTTAATTTTCCATAGAGTGGAAAGAAGGAGGAAAATTATTGTCCTTATAATACCTCAAATATTAAATTCAAGTAATTATATCCATTTGAGTTGAATATTTTTTGTGTATTTTCTTAGGTTGTTTTGGGTTATTTTTGGGAATTTTCATGGGTTTCTGGGATTAAAGACGGCTGAATCATGGTTAGGGAAAACTTTTTGGGTATATCCATGAAGCAAAATTTCTTGTTTTGGAGTTCTAAAAGAGAGTGAATGGTTAGGTTCTTGGTTATTACAAATATTATGTCCTCCTCAAATAGCACAACTCCAGATAGAGGTGTTTTACACAATTGGTGCATGATTTGTCAAAACATGTTACCAAAATATGCAGCTTATCCATTATCCCTAAAAGGGGTACATGGTTTTTCATGGTTTTCCAAACCATTCATCCAAACCATGTGATGTGATTTAATTAATCTAATTTTTTTTAAGACCCGATATTCTTCTGATTTCCCTTATTCCTCTCTCAGTGAAATATGATCATAAATAAGGAGACTCCTCTTAGATATTTTAGAGATACCTTGATTTTTGGTGATTGTTTTCAATGGATATCTAAGTGATGGATCTATATTTTCAAAGGTATATTCCCATTTATTGCTATTCTTCATCATTATTCTATATCTTACCTTCTCTTCAAGAAAAAAAACCTTAGATCAGGGTTTTTGATTCTAGATCTAATATTTTTGAGTTGATTTAATTAGTTTTCTTATATATCCATCATATAATTTGGATTTTCACCAAATATTCATTGGTCATTGTGCATTATTTGTGAATCATTATGGTTTGTGTTTTATCTCTCCTCAATTTTTCCAAAAATTATATATTGGAGATTCTTATTCAAGATTTTTTATTTTAGGATCCCTTCTCCAATTTTGGATTTGTTTTGGGGTACTTGACAGAACTATGAATTGAGGTAGGTGGTTTCATATGGAAATTACTTTCAAGTGAAACCATTTTTGCTTGATTAATTTGAATTGATTTTCAAAAACATTATTTAAGGCTCTTGATAAATATTTTCCAAATGTCATGGCATGTGTGTTGAACCACGTGAGTATAAATTTTCAATTAAAGTACTGATTTCCAAAAAGTGATTTGAAATTTCAATGAATTATTTGATAAATATTCTTGAGAAAATAAGGCATGATTTTTTTTAGATTTTAAATGAATTAAATTATTTTGAAAGGAATGTGTTTTGATTAAAATCCTTTGATTCTGGGTTTTGAAATGAAATTCCATGTTGAAAATGTGATATGGGGATTCAAGAATGATGATTGATGAAATTGATTTTAGATGAATGATTTTCCCCTTGATTGATTCCCTTGAAGCACATGGGTTCCTAGGTTGTTAGGTGGGTTGTTCAGTAAGAGACCACTAGTAATAAATTATATATACATATTAATGTATTCAATTATGAAAACACCAACTAAAGATTAATGAGGGTAGGGTTTTAATTCATTGGGGGTGTTCTCCTATTCAACCTATATCTAAGATCTAGGGAAGTGTGTACACCATAAGATACAATTTAATGAGATGTGTGAGGCCCATGAGAGATAATACAACTAACCCAGGGTCTTATAACCATGTTTCTATGATTGAAAATGATTTATACATTAAAATACTGATGAAATTATTTATTCCTTCCTATTTGATGAAATTGGTTAATCATGCCTATTTGATATGCCCATTTCATTCAATCCATTGTAATGATTTTAAAAGTTTGTTTTATTTAATGTTATGAAATAGATTTCCATGCCATGTTTTATTTAAATATTAAGAATATTTGGTTTATTTTATATGGATTTATTATGAAATCTGTAGGTGGGATCCTACTGGGCTAGTGTTTCTCATACCCTACATATGCCATTGGGTGTATATATAATTTCTTTTGATTGGTATAGGAAAAGGGAAATAATTTATTGAATGAGGTGGGTATTCTTGATTAACGAGACCGTGGGAGTTTGTGGTGATAAGAAGAGTGTGTATTCCACATATTATTAGGAGATATTGAGTTGATTGTTTTATAATGAATTGGGTTGATATACCCTTTTGGGAATTATGTTTGTCTACTTTTGGTACTTTTATCTTGATGATTGTATAGTCATACCAAATATTTATGGTTTCATTACACTATTATCATTGATTCTTATGGTGAAATAATTCCCCTTGATTGTTTCTTGATGAATTGGCTCTAGTCGTTAATCCATGGAGATCAGAAACACCCTTCAGACCATGTCAATATTCGATTAGGTGCCATTTTAGCAGGTTATCTGGGTTGGTTCATGAAAAATTGGTATCATAGGGTGGTTTAGTCTCTTTTTTATATCAATATATAGTTTATAATGTCCTGGTAGACATGATATATGATTGTTGGGGCTCAATGGGTTGGTTATGAGTGAGTTCCTGACCAGATCTCATCATAATGAGACTTAATTTACTATGAGTGTTTGAAAAAAAGTTTCTTTTAGGAATTGATTGATATAATTATAAACTTTTCCCAAATTCTAATATGCGAATTTTATTCCCAAGTTGAGTTATTACTGATAGAGTTGATTTACTTTTTCCTTTTGACTAATGATTCTTTATTGTATGTTGATGTTGTGTAGTACCATGCCCACAAGAAGACATTTGATAAGGCTTCGGGATGGGGCTACTAATGAACCTTAGTAAGTAAACCACCTAGTTGACCAAAACCTCATAGAGGTAGTAGTGTGTGTAGTTCAAGATCTGGGCTAGGGAGCCTCCCCTGTTCATGTTTAGACTTTAGGAGTGGAACCTCAAAGGTATAATAACAAAGATTAAGACTAGGTGTTTCTTCATCAGAAACTATCATCTTTTCAGGGAAAAAATGATCCTTGGGAGGTGAAGGATCTATTGAGGAATATTGAGTGACTCTTCAAGATTTTAGAGATAATGGACTTTGTGAAGGTGAAATGTTCCATATTTAGGATTAAGGGGTTGAATAGGAGATAGTGCGATGATATAGTTCTACCGAAGCAGAATGAGGGATCAAAGTGGAAAGTCTTCAAGAATATCTTTATGAATAATTTCTATTCAGATTAAATGGCATTGGATAAGTCCATGGAGTTTCTAAATATTTAATAGGGTGATTCGATGGTGACTTAATACACCAATCATTTTACTGAACTTTCTCAGTTTTCACCTAAGATGGTGTTGAATAAGAAGTTAAAAGATCAAAGGTTTCATAAGGGT
Source organism: Viscum album (assembly GCA_963277665.1). NCBI lineage: Eukaryota > Viridiplantae > Streptophyta > Magnoliopsida > Santalales > Viscaceae > Viscum > Viscum album. The sequence goes on along the minus strand of OY728125.1, from coordinate 1,554,438,261 downwards.
CTTTAACAAGATATTAGATCTTAGGTATTTATAATAACACTTAATTCATATAAAAATGTTCCAGATAAGGCTCCAATGGTGAAATTGTACCTAACTAGTAAGTCAAGGTTTATTTGAGTTCCTCCAAATAATAGTGGTATCTTTATAATTTCCTTCAAAGGAATGAGAAAAAAATAGACTCGTAGTGGAAACAATAGTAGTGACCTTGAAAAAATCTCCCACCAGATCATCTGTTGTATCGGGTAAAGGCCCACTAACTTGTTTCTAATGTGTCAAAATGAGGCACTAAAAACAAGATTTCATAGATGAAATAAATATTTATAGATTATGTGAATGTTAAGGCCACCTGAAGAGGTTTTTATCTTTTTTTCATTTACCCATGCAGTGTTATGATCTCAACTTTACCAAGAGACAAAGTGGAATAGTCCAATTATTTAAGAACTATGAGGTTCCATCCACATGAACAAAAAATAAAGAAACTTCAAGCAGTGGATGTGTCTCTAGTGGAAAATTATGTGGTTTATGTGATAGTGAATGGTTCCATTTCTATTGCTTCATTTTTAGTAACTACTTTATTTGATATTGATGCCTCTCATTCCTTCATACCAACTCATATCATGGATTTTTTGAATCGTTCAATGGATCTCATGCCTTATGTGATGGATATTACAAAACCTCTTGGGATGAAGTGATATTATGGTTTTGATGCCCCTCTTATTTTTTCTCTTTATCAGAGATCGATCTTATCTAGGAATTTTTGGTTCTTGAAATAAAACCTCTAGAATTCATTCTTGGAATGAACATGGTTGTTTCTCACAAAGCTCATATTGATTGTTATCATTAGAAACTATACTTTATTTTCCCTGATGGGAAGTTCTATGTTTTTTAGGGAGATTGGAACTAGAGGGATAATTGAGATAGACCTCCTCTTCTAGATCTAGGTAAGATGATTTTTTATGCACTACTGAACTAGAGTAGGAAGCCTCTTATAGAGATTTTACTTCTGTAACTGTTTATTTCCTAGAAGTGTTTCCATCATACTTTTCTAGTATCCCATCAGATATGGAGGTAGAGTTATCTATCAACTTATTACTAGGTACTCAGACCATATATATTACCTCCTACCATATGGCACTGGCTAAACTAAAGGATTTAAAGAACCATTTGGATGAATTTATGTCCAAAGAATTTTTCAACCCATTGTGTCACCTTGGGAAACACTAGTGTTATTTTCCAAGAAGGGTAATGGAACACTTCACTTGTGTGTTTCTTATCAGAATCCTAATCAAGTTATAGTCAAGAATAAGGATCCATTTTCACATATTTATTATTTGTTTAATAAGATGAAAGGGTGAAGTGGTTCTCTAAGATTGATCATAGGTTTGGTTACAACTAGCATGGGATCGAGGAGTCTAATATCCCAAAGAAAACATTTAGGAGAAATTATAATAACTATGAACATATTTTTATGCCATTCATCATGAATAATGATCCTACTATATTGATGGAACTGGTGGACATGATTTCACACCAGTACTTAGACTATTTTTATTATTATTCATGAATGATATATTGGTTTATTCAAAATATTAGAAGTATCATGTGCTTCATTTGGGAGAAGTGTTGTACATCTTAAGAAATCACCGACTTTATGCCCAATTGTCAAAATTCCATTCTATATTTAGGAAGTGAAGTTATTGGGGAATGCATTCTCAAAACATGGTATATAATTTGATCATGAGATGGGGAAAGATATCATGTCATGGGTGAAACCAAAAAAATTATTTGAGATTCATAGCTTCTTAGGATTAGTAGGGTATTATCACCTTTTTGTGAAATATTTCTCCAAGATAGCCTCACCGTTGAATTATCTCACTTAAAAGGGAGTGAATTTCATTTGGTATGTTAAATTTCAGGATTTCTTTAATATTTTTAAGCATAATTTGAATTCAGCTTATGTGTTGTCTCTTCTAGAGGTTGTTTAGGGATACATGGTATTTTATAACTCTTTAGGTTTGGGTTTGGACTGCGTTCTTATATATTGTTATCACATGGTAGATTATGGTACTTTTCAACTTTGGTCTCATGATAATAACTATCCCACACATGAATTAGAATTCACAGCTATGATGTACACCCTTAAGAGTTAGGGATACAACATTTTTGGAGAAATATTTACCATTTATTTTGATCATAAAATATTGTGTTATATATTTTTACATAAAGATATGAATCACCATTAGAGGTGATGGGTGGAATGCTAATAATTCTTTGAATTTGACATTTCTTATACCCATATAAAGGGGAATGTGTTTTATAACTCTCTTAATAGAAATTTTCTATCCCATGTCCTAAAGGAATCATCAGAGGAGTATAATCTCATGGATCTTTTTTCTCATATGTATTTGAGAGTCCAAGAGGATGAAATTGAGTGTGCTATATAAAGTTTTCAATTGACACATTATCTTATCAAGATGATTCTATATAAGTATAAACTAGATGATGAGTATCTAGGTATCATGAATTCTTAATATTATGGGGATACCATTAGAGAATGGTCTCTATATCTAGAGGGTATACTTTGTTTTAGGAACCATTATATAATTCCATTAACTATGATGAAGCATGTGATATGGGATTTTAATCATTCCAAGTTGTTTGGTTCACCCATGATTAAAAATGATGTTTTATGATATAAGTCATTTATTCTGGTGGCTAGGTATGAAATGGGACATCACTGATTTTGTATCCCATTGTTATACCTATCAACAGATCAAGGTCGAGCATGAGAAGCATTCAAGTTTGCTTCAACCCCTTCCTATGATGACTTGAAAGTGTGATTAAATATCAATGTATTTAATTTTTGGATTTTTGTATACTAATTTAGGAAATAATTATATTTGAGTTGTGATTAATCGATTGACCAAAACAAATCACTTTATTCCTCTCCACAATACAACTAAAGATGAGGATTTGGGAAATTTGTATGTTTAGGATATTATTAGATTGCATGAAGTTCCATCTGATATCATTCCCAATTGGGATCTCAGGTTCACATATTAGTTTTGGAGAGGCCTAAAATATTAAATAGGATCCTAGGTTTGTTTTTCATGACATTCCATCCTTAGATAGATGGTCAGACAGAGCATGCTATACAGATTCTGGAAGACATGCTTTGTGATTTTGTCCATGAATTTGGAGGAGTATGGGATTTTAATTTGGGATTGGTTTATTTTTCTACAAAAATAGATAAAATTAATATATTAAAATAGTTCCCTTTGAGGACTTGTAAGTTCAACCTTGTAAGTATCTACTTTTTTGCTTAGAGATTGATGAAGCTTTCCTTGTAGGACATAGTTTGGTCCAGGAAAGGATGATGAAGATCCATATGATTCATCAGAGGTTTGTGATGGTGAATAGATGGTATAAATCATAAATGGATCAATATTAAAATATTTTAGAGTTTTTTTTTATGACCAAGTGTTATTGAGAGTCTCACCTTGGTTGGGTCACTGATGGATTGGAAAACATGGGAAAATAGAACTGATATATGTATGAACTTTTGAGGTTCTTGGGAAGATTGAAAAGTTAGATTACCATTTATCCTAGCCACCTCAGATTAATTTTATCCATGATGTGTTTCACATGTCACAACTCAAGAAAAATATTTTAAACCTATCTTATGTTTTGAATTGATAGGACCTTGACCATGACTGAACAATTGATCATCTAATAATTTTTTCCATGGGAAGTCTATACCTTTGGTCTAGGTTCTATAGAATGTTTTAGATTTTCATGATTCATAGGAGTGCGAGATAATGATGAGATAGTAGTATCCTCATCTCTTTATCAACAAATCTTATTAATAAAGCTTTATGGGGGTAGAAATTATTATGCTGGGTAGATTTATAACATACCAAATATTTCTTTTAGGAATTGACAACCCTTTTATTTGACCATATTTTGTTTGGGTTTTACTTAGGTTATTTTGGGTTATCTTTGGGAGTTTTAGAGGTTTATGAGCCTATATATGGTTGGATGAAGGATAGGGAAAACCATACTGGTTTTCCCAGGATGTCGTGCTTCTTGTGTTGGAGTTCCCAAGGAGGGCACACTATTAGGTGGATGGCTAGTCCAAACTATGCTATCTTTGCTTCAAATTATTTGAATCTAGATTGAGATATTTTTCATGGTTTTTGTGTGTTTTTTCAAACCATAAGACCAAACCTTGTGGATTCTCTAGTATCCCAGAAAGGGGTGCACAGTTGGCGCACAATTTTATAAACTATCTATAAAAACTCTATGATGTGATTTAATTAACATGAATTTTTATTTTAAGAGACGAAACTCTTCCAATTTTTCTTATTCTTCTATTAGTTAAATAAGAAATCAAATAATGAGACTCCTCTTGGAAATTTTGGATATCCCTCTCCTTTTGATGATTGTTTTTGACGGATCTTTGGGAGTTGGGTCTAGTTTTTCAAAGGTATATGCCCGTTTTTTGATTTTATTCATTTTTCATATAGATCCAATATTATCTTCTTTAATTAAACCTTAGATCAGGGATATTAATACTAGATATAAGGTTTTTTACATGTTCCAATTGGGTTTCTTATATATCCATTGTAGAATTGGGATTTTTTCTCTAGATCTTTGTTGGTCATTGTGCATTCTTTAAGAATTATTATGCTATGTGTTTTATCTCTCTCTAATTGATTTAGATATGATGAATTAGAGATTATTATTTGAGAATTATGTTTTTATGATCCCCTCTATAATTGTGGATCCCTTGCGAGGTGTTTGACAATACTGTGAATTGAGGTCCGTGGTTTTGTAAAGAAATTCCTATCAATTGAAACTATTGTTTATTTTTCATCATCAACATCATTTTTTTATTATAAAGAAAGTATGGGATATAGTATGAGATAAAAAAAGGAGGAGATATAGGGGATGGAAAAAATGAAGACCAAGGGCATCCCTAAGAACTATGTCCACACCATTTGGGGGAATAGAACCCAAACTAGAGAGGAAAATGACTGACGCATCATGAGAATCCTTGGATACCAAAAATTTTTCAGCTCTATTACCCTCATTTCACATGTGAAGAACCTCCCTCGAGTTTTTGATGAATCATTTTCACTTTTGGATATAATAGGAGACATCCCACGGAGTGACCCAAATTTCATGCAATAAGTTATAAAGGATTTTAGAGTTTGTTTCAACCGCTTGTATTTCAATGTTCCTCTTTCTACATAGCTAGAGACTTATAAGCATTTCCATGGATTCAACCTCAATTGAGTCACAACTCCTAAAGAAGGAAGTGAATGAAAGGATCATGGATCCCATAGTATCTCAAACAAATCCACCATCCCACATAATTCCCATGTAGCATGAATCGTCTATACTAATCTTGTTCCAACTCAAGTGGGGGTACCAAAAAATACACTATCCCAAGGTTCCATTTGAGGGTAAATGGGGATAGGAGCAAGTATGTAAGAGGTGTCGAAGGGTGGGGGACTTGTTTTAGTTTTTTTATCCAAGAATAATCAATCAACAAGATATGGGTTTTGGAAATGAGAGCCAAACATGAGTTGGAGATGAATTCATACCAGGACCTATTCCTAGCCCACCAAATACAAAAACATCCCACCACAAAGATTATTATTTCTTTATTAATTTGAAATAAAATTTCCAATTGATTTACAAAGTATTGTTTTAGACTCTTGATAAATGTTTTCAAAATGGAATGGTTTGTGTGATGAACAACTCAAGTATAGATTTTAAAATAAAGTTTTTAATTTACAAAAGTGATTTGAAAATGAATGAATTATTTGAGGATGATTCTTGAGAAAAGAAGGCATGGAATGTTTTTTTAGTGAAGTGAGTGGTTTTGAAGAGAACGAGTTTTGATGAAAACCATTCAATGTTGGTTTTTGAAATTAAATGAAAAGTTGAAAATGTGATTTGGGGATTCTTGAAAAATGATTGATAAAAATGATTTGAGATGAATGATTTTCTCCTTGATCAATTTCCTTGAAGTACACGGGATCCTGGGTACTTAGGTGGGTATTTTGGTCAATAATGCTAGGTATGTATCATCTTTACCTAGAAAAATACTGATGATGATAATTCTAATTGAGAATTTATGAGTGTAGAGAGTTCATTTATTAGGGTGTTCTCCCATTCCCCCTAAGACCCATAATTTATTGAGATGTGTGAGGTTCATGAGCCATTATATAAGTAAACTCAAACCTTATAAACATGGTTCTATGGTAAAAAATTATTTATACATGCCAATGTTGATGAAATGATTTATTCATGCCTTTATATGAAAATTATTATTCATGTTTTATTTATATACATATTTTATTCTAACCATTATAATTATTTGAAAAGATTATTTTATTGAAATTTGTGAAATATATTTACATACCAAGTTTTATTTAAAGATTTATCATATTTAGTTTATTTGACATGGTTTTATTATGAAATCTATGGGAGAGAACCTACTGGGCTAGTGTTTCTCACACCCTACATATACCTTTGGGTGTATGTAGAATTTCTTTTTTTAGGTCTAAGAAAAAATAAATAATCACTTAGAGATGTTGTGGGTTCTTGATTAATGGTACCCAGGGAGTTAGAAGTGACTAATGGAGTGTGTATTCCACCTATTATGAGGAGACCTTGAGTTGATGTTGTTGATGGTTTTGTGATAACTTGGGTTGATGTTCCATTTTGTGACTTGTGTTTGTCTACTTGTGGTATCTTGATGAATATATTTTTTATATCGTCTGTTTATGGTTTATTTACACTATTATCCTTGATACTTATGAAAAAATCACCCCCTTGATCATTTATTGATGCCCAAGCACTAGTCGCTAGCTCGTGGGGACCAGGAACGCCCTTTGAGTCATATCAGGATCGGCTCGTGTGACAGTTTAGCAGGTTATCTAGGTTGGTTCAGGATAGTACTATATTCATAATAATATCTCAGTATATTTATAATACTAAATTAATTATATTAGGATGGGTAAAATAGATTTATAGGAATTATAAGAATAAATAAACTTTAATAGAGTTGGTAAATATGGTTTCCTCTTATCTGAGATACCTCCATTGGATTATACCTTAATCATTCTTAAGATGGTCTTAGAAGAATACCATAAGCTCAATAATTAAGGGAAGAGATCAAGTAAGGTTTTTGGGCATGTATTGGCTAATATGGAGTGCTTAAAGTTTGTGAATAAGGTAGGATAAAAGGTGCCCATTTATAAGTGAGGGGAGAGACACACAAAATTACATAGATAATTTAAATAATATAAATTCATTTTCTTATGAAAGTGACACAAAATGGATATGTATTCAAAGTTAATAAAATATAAGGTATAAATAACTTTAACCAGTAATATTTAAACAATTTTAAGTGACATTTTTACCCTTATATCTTTTTTAACCCCCAGTAAACCCATTTTAACGTTAACCGTGGTATTTTTTTTACTATTTTACTATTCATTATGACAAAAAATTAAGTTGAACATATTAACTAATATTAATTATAATGATTAAAAATATAGAATCCATTTTAAAATATTAAATTTATAGAAGTTTTATAAATTAATTTTAATATAATTTCACAAAATGCAATAAAAACCATTTTTGAAAATGCTTGTTATAAGTATAAAAGTGTTTTTATAACAAAATAAAGTATAATATTGATTCTAATGGAATTAATTTTTGTATGTTAAATAAAAGGAGAATTATTTTTCTTTAAAACCAAACCAAAATAGAAAGTAAAATTGTAAACAATTGTTTAAAAGTGAAGTAGTAAAAAAATTATTTGAATAAAAAACATTACTTAGATTTTCAAAATATTAAGAAAATATTTATAAGTTCAACATTATATTTTTATATACATTATATTACTTATTAAATAATTTTTTTTCTATAAAATAGGTTTTATAATATTTCAAGTTATTCTTATATCATTATTATTTTATAAAAGTGATAGTTTGTGTAAAATCGGTATTTTTCATTATTCATACAAAAATCAACAATTTCTAAAAAATATCAAAAATTCACCTTGAGATAATTAAAAAATTATTAATTAAAAAATGATATTCATTTTGTAAAATTAAATTTATAAAATTTTGGAATTTATATTTTAATCAAATTATTTAATAAATTTACACACATTATACTATTGTTTCTTTAAAAAGAAAAGTTTACTTACTATAATAAAATATCCGGTGTGACAATTAAAATCATTAAATATTTTTTTTTTGGAAAAATATATTCAGATTAAATAAACTATTTTTTATTTTATATGAGTGATTATATATCATTATATTTTTAACTATCAAATGAATTATGAATAATTATCTAGACATATCAAACATAATTTTTCATATATATAATATACCATATTTATTACATGTAAAAATATAAGTAATAAAATAGTTTTATAATGATTATATATAAAATCAAAAAAATTATAGATAAATATTTTTACATTACACTAAATCATTATTCTTATGAAACCCTTGTATTTTATGATTTATACTTGTTTCCACTTTCTCTAGGTTTGATGTTTATGCAAATATTTAATTTATTTTACATTACTTTTATGAATAATATCTATCTTCTCTACTGATTATATGTGTATTTCATGGTTAATAATTTTACTCAATCCTATAATAGTAAAAATTTTCATTATGGAAGATCATGATATCAAAATAAATTTCTTATTTTATTTTGAATTAAATATATTGAGTGTATATAATTGACATTTATTTTAATTTAATAAAATAATGAAATCATGTTTATCTTATTATATTCATTTATTTATCTATATCAATCTTATAAAATCAATTTCATTACTTTAAAATGAAAAGTAAAATAATATTAAATTTTTCACACATGAATACTAAAAACATATAACTCCAAAAAAACTAGGTTGTTAGAATTTCCCCTATCAAATAAACTATGTTCTCAAAATATTATTTTCATTTCATAGAAATGGGGGATATTTTATAAATACCTTTGAAATTCAAATCACCAGGTAGTCAAATCCCATTGTCGAAGTTTGATTCCCCATGATGCACTTGGTCAAGTCTACGCATTGGTAGAATGCTTCAAAACTTTTCCAAATTTATATGCTTCCTCTATCCATGTATAATTGTTTAATTTTGATCAAAATATATGTAATATAAAATAAAATATGTAAAAAATCTATTTTGTTGAATATATAGTTTTGAAAAAAAGTTTTAAACTTGTTTTTTATAAATCTTTAAGATATGATTTGTCTTGTGTTTTCTGAAAATGGGTTAGAATTTAAGATATTCAAAACAACCATCTAAAAGGAGAAATTTATAGGCTGCTTGAAGGACACCCTCATTTTAAACTAAATGGGGAACTATAAGTCATCACCTGATTATGGAATTTAACAAAATTATAAATTCCCATATAGTATTTTCCAGATCGATTAAGATCAGATAGTTGGGTTTTCAAAATATGCTCAAAATAATCCCATGATCCTTCTTAATACTGAGGTATAGATGATGACAAAGATATGTTATATATTTGTTTTCATATTAGTTGAATGTTGGAAATTTTTTCTAAATAACTTAATCAATATTTTTCAATTATTACCTACAATCATATTATATATAAGAGAATGGAGGTTTGTGTGCGACTTTGGCCCGTCCATCTTGAAGATGATTTTTTTTGGTGATAAAAATTTGTGAGTCAATAAATAATATATAAAAATAAAAATTAATAATCAAAGTAATTAATCTTGTGATATGGAAAATCAATCCTAATATGCCCTAAATAATGACACCTTCATTCCAATCAATAGTATTCTAGGTTCATCCTACTTCACTTTTGGTTTATCATAGGTTGTATTAGGTTCTATCCTCTTATTCTAATCCTAAAAGAATAACTAAACCCCACTCTAATACTAAATTAGGTGACCTAATCACAACATACATACATATTACATCATTTTATAGAATATACATTATATCTAATAACAAAACACACCCCAAAACCTAAAGGTTTACTGTATTTGGTGGCTATATACATAATCAACATATTTTACAACCATTCATAAACATCTCCCACAAATGTTATTTACCCATGATACCTTCAAAAACATTTCATACAAAATAATATTATTTTTAATCATAGGAAAGTTGAAACATAAGAAAGGGTGAGATCAGATGCTCAGTAAGGGAAAATCTGAGAAAAAAAGATCATAAGTGATCATATGATAAACATGTGGGCATGAGAATATAATCAAGGTATATGGACATAGAATAATAGAATCATTACCAATAAATTTATATTATAAGTCATGGTTCATGACATAATACTTTTGGCATAACATAATACATGAGTAATAGGAGTGTGGAAACATGATTCTATAATCATGAATCATGAAAAAATAAAATATTCATAAAAAATTGGTATATACATATGCATAAAAATTAATTTCTTAATTCAAGGATCACCACCAATACCATCGTCACATAGTTGATAAAGTCTCATTGTCTATTGGGTTCACGCTCCACTTCCATAAACATAGTGTACATAGTCCCATTATGGATTGGGTTCACTCCTTGGTCCCATACATGCCATACCATGAGATATAAAATTTAAACAATTCATTAGATGGATATAACTAACCCACCCATTACATAATGATAAACCATACATATGTGTTCTATATTAACATGGAAACATTCATATTATCTTCATAGCTTAATTAACCGATGAGAAAGAAATAAGTTCTATAATGATTTCCATATAAAATGATCATATGGAATATAGAAGAATAATGTGGATTATAACATTAAGTTATATCCAAAATGGTTTATAAAAATAATTAAAGGTTATTAATATATAATAAAATAACTTTATAAAATCATTAGAAAATTTCGTTGAAAAATACAAAGAAATATCCTTTATTTTTTATAATGTTTATTTAAAAGAAAATATTTTATAAAATAATGAGGATAAGGATTAATTTTTGAAAACCTTGAAAAATTATAGAGTAATCTTTGTAAAAATAATTGAATAAGGATATGGGAAAATTCATTAATGTGAATGACATTAAATGGGAATATTCTTTTCACAACTCTATAAATAAATTCAAATCAATAGAAAATTAATAGTGTGGAATTGTTAAAATTTTACTTCTAAAATTGTGTAATGAAAGTCCAGTAAAATAGATAAATATATTAATAAATCAAAAAAATTATATATAAGGACATCTATAAAATAAAATAAATAATATATAAATGGAGGATAGATATTATTGATCGAAAAGAAGTGATAAGGTTGAATCCACTTACAAGCATATTTTTGGTTGAAATGTGAACCAAAGAAAAGTAAAATGATAATAATACATGTAAAAATCATGAATAAGTATATGAGAATAAATTATATGGGTTTTTAGAGATAAATAACATATAATTTCGCAAATTGAAGTTTATATATAAACAATATTGAATTTAAAATGAGATTGGTGAAGAAATATTTTTCATTACTCCCAAATTTCATGAAAACACTTCAAAATCCTATATAATAAACATAAATATCTTAATAAATTATTTAATAAAATTATTAATATATAATTAATTTTATAAAATTCCCTTATAATCATTAATTACATATATATTATCCATTTATAGTTTGTTTTCTTCAGTGAATGCTAGTAATATTGTGTATTTCATACACATTTTGTAATGGAGATGAAAATCCTTATTCTTTGATACCAAATTAATCATTAAAATATTATTAAAGGTAGTGGAATAATTGTGTTATAATTATTTATATAGTCCCATGCTTGTCTGATGGAACTTATGGGCGTGTTTTATGACAATGAAATCCATGACCAATATTTTTTGGTGAATTCACCAATACTAAGGATTTACTTAATGTTGATCATTATTTTTTTTGAACTAAACTTACAAAAAAATATTTATAACATAAATTACTATCTAATTTCATATATTAATAGTATTAATGTTATTATACTCATTAATTTTAGAAATATTGAAGATAGTATAACATCATTCACATAGGTGGTTGAACTAACCAAAACATGAACAAGTTGTACTAACGAATGAGTAAGAGTATAGAGTTATATAATAGTAATATAATTATCATACATGATTAATGATGATAATATAACATAATTATACTGTATAATTATATTTTATAAAGATTTTTGATAAGGATTTAATTGAAAAAGATAGTGAAGAACTAATTACTTACTTTGACGAATTTGCTCATTCTCAACACAGGCTCCTTTATAATGAAAGATTTAAGATTCCTTAATGTTATTAGAATCCAAAAAAAGTTTAATAATCCTTTGGTAGAGGTAAAATGAGTATATATTAAAGATATAAACAAATTAATTGAGTTATTTTAAAGGTGCATAATAAGGTCCCTTTTATATGTGAGTTTTGAGTTGCATATCCATAAATATTCATTCCTTTATGTATAATGTTATCATATTAAAAATAAAGTGGATAAAAAGTTGAAAATAATATTTATTAGTTATTAATTCAATCATCTAAATAATTAATATATAAGGTTTCATGATATTTTAAGACATTATTACTTAGTTTATCCATTTTTACCTTATTTTACCTTTATTGTGGTAACTCAATTTTTACCTTAGTAACTTCTTTCTTTTCTCCAAAAATAAAATCAGCCACCTTACATAATTTGAATGAGAAGAATAAAATTTTTGACTCCATTTAATCTAATTCAATTTTAAAATATGTAAAATTTATCTTTTAAATGAAAACAAAAAATATATAAAAAACTGTTTTTATTGGAAAGTAACTTTATAAACTTTAAGTGTTCTTAAACCTATTTTATATAAATTAATAATTAAATGAGTGCTAATACATAGGTTTATACATTAAATAATTTTATAATAATAATCCCTTAAAATTTATCAATTTAATTTATTAGGATTAAAATCCATTACACACATAAAAATAATTCTTTAAAAAATATCAGTTTTAATTTGAAATGATTTTATTATTATTTATAACCAGTTAATATTAATTCCCTGAATATTGGATAATTTTTATATATATAAAGAATAAATTTCATTAAATTTCATAATTAAACTTTTAAAAATATAACTTCAAAAGAAAAACATATAATATAGAATAAAAATAACATTTTTTAAAATAAAACATATTTCATTGAATTTGAATCATTAAATAATTATTCCTTATAATTAAATTTTTATTCAATAGATGTTATTTATTTGTTTTTATAAAAATTACTATAATTTATTGAATCTATTTTACTGAAATAATATATTTAATTAAAATTTTTAAATAGAAATATTTCAAAATATATATACTTAGAATAAAGAGACTATTTTTCTTTTCTATCGGTGATTCTATATCACCATTCCTTAACTATTAAATTAATGATAAATAATTATCTATACATATCAGACATATTTTTTCAAATTTAAAATATAACATATTTATTACTTTTAAAAATATAAATAATAAAATGGTTTCATAAAGACTATATATAAAATTGAAAAAACAATAGATAAATATTTGTGCATTAAACTAAATCATTATTCTTATACAACCTGTAACATCCCGACCTGTCTTACCCTTGAACAGGTAGCTGGACCGGTCATCACATGACCTCAAGCGTGTATCCCCATATGCTAGAGGCTACCGACTAGCAGCAAGGGTCTATGGATAGTCAGTGGGGAGACTATACCCTCATATTAAGAGTGCAGATCAGAAATTGACAATAAACTCAGAAAACAACAGAAGCATATAAAACAATAATCAACTGAATAATGAAAATAGCCAATGTGAGTTTATAAAATGCATGCATGTCATGGTGATACATATTAGATAATAGTAAACAAACAAACATGCTTTACATTACAATATAGAAATAAATAAAAGACTCAAGCTCCAAGGGAGATCTCCACGAGCATCCCAAGCCCCCGCTTGGTCCTTTGCTCCTAACTCCCAAGTACATATAACATACACAGGAAAATATCCATAGTCCTATAAACAAGAAAGTCTACTTGGGTACCCCAATGCAATGGTGGCCCGAATAGGGTGTGAGATATACATCTCAGTAGGATGGGACCACCGGTTTTCTAGCTCAATCTAGACAATGCAATATAACAAATGGTGTGTAGATATAACAAGGTAATAACATAACTGAATAAATAACCAACATCCCATCAAAGTTCCAAAAGGATGCCTGATGGCGATACCTACTTCATCTTGTAGCCGAAATAAGAGTTTTCATAAGAATCATACAAGAATATTTATCAAGAATGAATACCTTTCCACACTTTACCCATTATTCTCTATTTAATCATTTATTGTCTCCAAGGTTCCCATGGAATCCCATACCTCAATACTAACTTTGGCACTTTCCAGAATTATAATCATTCTAAATATTTCTTTATTAATCACATTCAACTCGAGCATGATTTATATCTCTCATTCATTTCATAATTCATTCATATAATATACTATTGGTGTAGAACATCATGTCTAGAACCTAAAAACCTCGTTCATATATTTATACTATTGGTGTTAGAATGCCATGCTAACACCTATTTCTCATTAGGTGTAGATCATCATGTCTAACAGCCTCACATCTAAGCACTTAGATAACCATTGGGGAGGAATTCCATGTCCAAGTCTCAACTTCTACATTAGTATAGGATTCCATACCTAGCACCACATTCTCATTCATTTACATCATTTGATAACTACTGTGGAGGAATGTCATGTCCAAGTCCCAACTTCTACATTGGTCTAGGATGCCATACCCAGAACCACAAAATCTCAGCCATTTAATCATTATTTAAGTCATAAGAATTTGATACATTATCCATTTACTAATCCAATGATTAATTAAACATTTCAAATTCCATTAGTTAATTCAACGATTAACTAAGCATATAACCCATTAATTAATTCATCAATTAATTAATCAATCAACACAATTCTCATTCGATAATTAATTCTTCATAATTAATTATCCGAAACATTACAGTAAGAGCATATAATTAATACACCATTAATTATCTCATTTCATTCAAAGCATCATATCACAGTTAATCTACTGATTAATTATCTCAATTATCCAATTCAATATCTTATAATTAATCCCTCAATTAATTATCTATATTTAAAGGTCAGGAACATAATTAATTCACAATTAATTATTCCTTTCTAAATCTCATCTTTCCATAATTAATTCTTCACAATTAATTATCTAAATAAAATATGAACTTATCATAATTAATTTTCAAAATTAATTATATTTAATCAACATCATGGAACATAATTAATTCACCATTAATTAGCTCACATAGCCAAACATCATCTCATAATTAATTTTCCCCAATTAATTATCTTAACATAACCAATTTAGTATTTAAATTACAATTCTCTAGGTTCATTATCAATTCACAAATTAATTATCTTAACTCACCCAATTAAAATATCATAATCAATTCAACAATTAATTTTCTCAACTTATCCCACCCAATACTCATAAATTCTACTTAACCCAAGTGCATCAATAAAAAATATCAAAAATAGTAATTCACATAACCACAAGCTAAATGAACATGTCACTTTAAGCATTATGTTTTTAGCATGAAGACAACGCACCTACATTGGAGGGGTTTTATTACAAAACATGATTTTATAATATAATAAATAATAAGCAATTTTCTATAACATTTCAGTAAACTTTAGCAAAAGTAGTAGATTAAAAAAACTGCATTTTTACCAAATAAAATCAATGTTGAGGACCCTACCTCAAGAAATTGGTTGAACCAACACTTTCTAACTTAAACTGCAAACTGATCTTGCACACGCACCTCCACAAAATCATGCACACACTTGGAATTCATCGCCACACCCAAATATGATAGTGGTGAACCAAATCCAGACAAACCGCTATGCCTTCGACAACAGTTGTCAAAATTTGGACCAATGGGTCCCGAGACATCATCCGCACCACCTAGAATCAAAATTAGGGAATAAACCGAATTAACCCCAGGCCTTAAGTTTTCAGCCTAACAGAGACCGGTCAAAGAAGAGGTGAAATGACCAATGAGATGAACGAAACATGTAGATAAGGACTTACCTTGACCATACAGACAACTTTTGTTAAGGAACCACCGCAATCCAGCTCGCAGAGAGGGAGCTGAGTTAGGGAGTGGTGCACCTCACCATGGGAGAATAGGGGGGCTCACCCTACTATGCAATTCCCTCTTATAACCCCAATTAGTTTTATAATAATTAATACAATAATAATAATAATAACAACCATATTATTATTATCATTTTAATTTAAACAATTCTTTGATAAACCCCATAACTCCCCCATTACACATCATTTAATTAAATTCCTCTCTAATGAATTTAATTAAATAAAATCTCATCCTTAACTCATTTAATTAAATTCCCTTCAAGGAATTTAATTAATACAACTCCAACTCATCTCTATTTAATTAAATTATTCCAACCTCAAATTTAATTAAATCATTTCCCCAAATTTTCATTAAATAATTAAATTCATTGTATCCTTGAATTTAATTAGGTAATACTTTAACTCCACATTTATTCCTCATTTAATTAAATTCAATTGACCTGAATCTATTAAACTCAAACTCATTTAATTAAATTATCTCACATTAATTTAATTAAATGAAACCCCTTTTTCATCAATTAATTAAATTCCTTTTTTAAAAATGAATTTAATTAATTAAAAACACCCATATCACAACATATAATTAAATCCATCACGGACGAAAATTTAATAATATAAAATAACCCGAAACCCAAAACTGGGTAAGCCACATGGTTTGTCTCGCTTGGTTTGGAATAACATGCTCCAATCATACGAGACCTTCTATCTAAGGAACCTACTTCACACAGTTTTCCTAACCGTGCACGGACCTTGTGAGCACCTCTGTCTCACCTTTAGCAAGCTGTAGGGTTTGACCCGCACGGTTTGACCAACCGTGCTCAGCCCGTGCGAACGCCACTGCCAAGTTCGGTGCTCCCGAAACCCATTGAACCACCTATAAAACTACTCAAACCTTTACCCAATCTTGTTATAAACACTTTTAAATGGTCCAAACTCCTGAAACACCAACCCAAATCTTGGTTTTAAGACCAACCCATCCAACAAATGAAAAGTTCAGAAACTTTCATATTTTAACCGAGTTAAAAAAACATGGGACTTTAAAAATTTTCCACCTTAAAAACTTCTCATCACCAAGAAGCTAGTAGGAACTACTACAACATTATCCAACCCACCAAGGTCATAATGTCTCATTTAAACAATTACATTGCATTTCTAAACACCAAACACACCTTTAACCAAATCACAAGCCCAACGAATTAAACCTTTTAAACCTGATCCAAATCTATGAATCCAACCCAAAACATAAAAACGTCACATAACCAAGACCACACTACTAGATACATGATCCCGTCATCATCTCCTCAACTGATATTTCCAACCCAAAAACCTACAGTCACCATTAACTCGGCGACGTGCCTTTAAAAAGGTTCCACCACCAAACACAAGTAACCAAAGTCCTCACTCGACTTTAGGTGACCTCTCTAAGTCAAGAAATATCAAGGCTTCATTAAAACTATTGTTTCCCAGCAAGAATAAAAGTGTAACCCAAAGAACCATGCATCCCACGTACAACCCAATTAACAACCACTTATCAAGTCCAAAAAATTTTAAAACATTAGCATGACGTATGAATATTGCTATATCAGTGCCTCCAGAATGAGGTAAATATAGGGGACATGCTCATCTCATTCAAAAGAGAACACTAAGAGTAAACCCAGGTCACCAAAAGACCAGACAAACTATCGCTAATCGACTCTTTACAAAAAAGACTTGGCTTCTTCAGCTGACACATCATCAACCAAACCTTGATGCCTGAACCCCCAAGGCATCCTTGTTCCTTCAAATATTAACACTAAAAATCTTTGAAAAACTTATCGATGTGACATTACCCACCTTAGGAGTTTCCATTTCATAGAAGAAAAGATCAGTCGCTCACAAGCACACAATTTTAGAAACACCTTAAACACACGTGAGATGTTCCGAAAACCATGATCACCACGTCAACATATCATAAGGATGCCATAACTTAAACCTATCGGCTTGTCAAAACACTCAAGTCCCAAAAGTTATAGTAAGGGAAACAAGACTATAATGGCACCAACATCAAAAGATCACAACAGAACAAGGAATATCAAGCTCTAAGGGTGCTACCTACCAAGGGCTAGTACTTTACGAAGCTTACGTGTCAAACTTATCTCTTGGTTACACAAAAAATAAATCACTAGGATCAAAAGACCCCGTTTCATTTTAGTCATTTAATTGAATTCATTTCAACCTATAAATATTGAAAGAATTTTAACAAATCAAAAAGTACTATTACACAAAAAGGAACTTAGTCTTTAAACAATGATCCTTGTCCAAAACAGGCAAGATATAATTAACTTCTTCTTAAAAATTTAACATTTAGTGTCATTTAATTTTTAAACAGGTAATTTTGAATTTAAATTCCTTTTAATCAGAAGGCTAACTCTGAGGGTACCATTTAATTCAAAACATCTAGGTTCTTCAAAAACCAACCCTATAACAGTTCATTTCAATAAAAAATCAACAGTTTTACATTTATAAGCATTTTCAAACACACCATGGTTATACTAGGCTTAGTCATATGGGTGGCCATATAATAATCGATAAGGGCCCATAAACCTTACCGCTGGAATTTGGCTCCCATTTATCACAATTAATTTCCATTGAACAATTTTTTTAACCTTAGCAACCACTTTTTCAATAGTTTGAATACAATGGTTACCCTTTTCTTAGTTATAAGGAACCCATACACCTTAAAAATGAAATTGGATTCCATTGAATATGTATTAAATAATAATGTTTTTATACTCATGTAGCCATTTACACATCAAAACTACTCTAGCATGTTATCATTACCAATAACACAACCACATGTTATAACACATAAGCATGGAACAACATCAAAACATGATAATAATAGAGGCAACATGTCATATAAACACCCAAGCATGTTATATATATCACCAAAACATGATATATAATGGGGAATTATAAAGTAAATCAAAACATGGAATTCTACCCAAGGCACACAATCGAAATTAGCTGGCACACTACTAATGAAACTACATGGCATGTGATATGCATGGAATGTGAATCTCTAAGTGCCTAAGATGATGCATGTAATGCAATTTCCTTGCCATATCAGGCCAAGTAAAATTTCCAAAATTATCAAAAATCAATAAGTAGTAGAAAATACACCAGTCACTCAAGGTGAAATCATATCAACTGTAACCTCAAATAGTATAAACATCAATTCCCATCCCTGGAAACTTGGTCATTTCCCGTACATGGGGTGATCAGTCCTAAGCATGGCTATTAACCGAGTGCTGACACTTTCCTATTCTCCTTTCTACCAACCCAAAATAGAAAGAAAACAGAAAAAGAA
This sequence comes from Viscum album, assembly GCA_963277665.1. Classification (NCBI taxonomy): domain Eukaryota; kingdom Viridiplantae; phylum Streptophyta; class Magnoliopsida; order Santalales; family Viscaceae; genus Viscum; species Viscum album. Next base: position 1,554,418,664 of record OY728125.1, on the reverse strand, counting down.
TCAAAACCTAAACCTATGATACCACTTTTTAACGTCCCGACCTGGCTTAACCTTGAACTAGTAGCCGAACCAGTCGCCACATGACCTCAATCGTGTCTCCCCATATACCAGAGGCTACTGACATGCAAAAATGGTCTATGAATAGTAAGTGGGGAGACTATACCCTCATATTTAGAGTGCACAACGGAAATAGATAATAAACTCATAAAACAAAAGAAGCATATAAAACAATAATCAACTAAATAATGAAAATGGCCAATGCCAGTTTATACATTGCATGCATGTCATGGTGATACATATCGGATAATAGTAAACAAAACAACATGATTTACATTAAAGTACAAAAATAAAGAAAAGACTCAATACCCAAGGGATATATCCATGAGCATCCTGAGCTCCCGTTCAGTCCTTTGATCCTAACTCCCAAGTACATGTAACATCCACAGGCAAAGGTCTATAGTCCTGCAAACAAGAAAGTCTAATCGGGTACCCTAGTGAAATGGCAGCCCAAATATGGTGTGAGATATACATCTTAGTAGGTTGGGACCACTAGTTGTCTAGATCAATCTAGATAATGCAATATAACAAATGGTGTGTAGATATAACAAGGTAATAACATAATTGAATAAATAACCAACAACCCTTCCAGGTTCCAAAGGGACACCTGACAATAATACCTACTTCGACCCATAGTCGGAATAAGAGTTTTCATAAGAATCATACAATTTTTTTTATCAAGAATGAATACCTTTCAAAACTTTACTAATTATTATCTATTTAATCATTTATTTTATCCAAGATTCCCATGGTATCCCAGACCTCAATACTAACTTTGGATCATGCCAGAATTATAATTATTCTCAATATTTCTTTATTTAATCACATTCAACTCAAGCATGATTCATATCTCTCATTCATTTCATAATTCATTCATATAATATAATATTGCTGTAGAACATCTTGTCTAACACCTAAAAACCTCATTCATATACTTATACTATTGTTGTTAGAATTCCATGTCTAACACCTATTTCTCATTCGATGTGTATTTTCATGTCTAACACCCTCACATCTAAGAATTTAGATAACTATTGGGGAGAAATGATATGTACAAGTCCCAAATTCTACATTGGTCTAGGATTCCATACCTAGCACCACATTCTCATTCATTTACATCATTTGATAACTATTAGGGAGGAATGCCATGTCGAAGTCCCAACTTCTACATTGGTCTAGGATGCCATACCTAACACCACAAAATCTCATCCATTTAATCATTCTTTAAGTCAAAATAATTTTCCACATTATTCATTTACTAATCCAACAATTAGTTAAACATTTCAAAGTCCATTTGTTAATTAAACAATTAACTAAGCATATAAACCATTAATTAATTCATCAATTAATTAATCAATCAACACAATTCTCATTCGATAATTAATTCTTTATAATTAATTATCTGAAACATTACTATAAGAGAATATAATTAATACACCATTAATTATCTCATTTTATCCAAAGCATAATATCATAATTAATCCACTAATTAATTATCTCAATTATCCAATTCAATATCTTACAATTAATCCCCAGATTAATTATCTATATTTTAAGGTCAAACACATAATTCATTCACAATTAATTATTCCATTCTAAATCCCATCTTTCCATAATTAGTTCTTCACAATTAATTATCCAAATAAAATATCAACTTATCATAATTAATTTTCACAATTAATTATATTTAATCAACATCATGGAACATAATTAATTCACCATTAATTATCTTACCTATCCAAATATCATCTCATAATTAATTTCCCCCAATTAATTATCTTAATATAACCAATTAAATATTTCAATTAGGTTCATAATTAATTCACAAATTAATTATCATAACTTACCCAATTAAAATATCATAATTAATTCCCCGATTAATTATCTCAACTTATCCCACCCAATACTCATAAATTCCACTTAACCCAAGTGCATCAACAAAAAAGAGAAAAAATAGTAATTCACATAACCGTAAGCTAAATGAACATGTCACTTTAAACATTATGTTTTTAGCATGAAGGCAGTGCACCTCCGTTGGAGGGGTTGTATTACAAAACATGATTTTGTAATATAATAAATAATAATCAATTTTCTCCAATATTGCAGTCAACTTTTTCAAAAGCATTAGATTAAAAAAAACTGCATTTTTACCAAATAAAATCAATATTGAGGACCCTACCTCAAGGAATTGGCCGAACCAATGCTTTCTAACTTAAACTGCTCATGCACACGCACCTACAAAAAAGTGTGCGCACACTTGGAATTCATCTTCACACCCAAATATTATGGTGGTGAACCAAATCGAGAAAAATCTACATGCCTTCGGTAATGGTTGTCAAAATTTGGACCAACGGGTCCCGAGACATCATCCGCACCACCTAGAATCGGAATAAGGGAAGAAACTAAATTAACCCCGGGCCTTAGGTTTTTGGACTAACAGAGACCAATAAAAGAAGAGGTGAAATGGCCAATGCAATGAAAAAAACATATGGAGAAGGACTTACCTCAACCAGACAGATAACTTCCGTGAAGAAACCACCGTGATCCGATGCGCGTAGAGGGAGACGAGTTTGGGAGTGGTGCACCTCACCATGGGAGAACGAGGGGAGGGGGTCATGCCTCACCCTGCTATGATCTTCCCTCTTATAACCCCAATTAGTTTTATAATAATTAATACAATAATAATAATAATAATAAATACCATATTATTATTATCATTTTAATTTAAATGATTCTTTGATAAACCCCATAACTCCCTCATTACACCTCATTTAATTAAATTCCTCTCCAACAAATGTAATTAAATAATAACTCCTCCTTAAATCATTTAATTTAATCCCCTTCAACGAATTTAATTAATACAACTCCAAATCATTGATATTTAATTAAATTATTCCAACCTCAAATTTAATTAAATCATTTCCCCCACTTTTTATTAAATAATTAAATTCATCATATCCTTGAATTTAATTAGGTAAAACCCTAAATACACATTTATTACTCATTTAATTAAATTCTATTGACTTAGATCTATAAAACTCCAACTCATTTAATTAAATTCTCTCACATTGATTTAATTAAATGAAACCACGTTTGCAGCAATTAATTAAATTACTTTTTTTTAACCATGAATTTAATTAATTAAAAACCCCCATATCATGAAATATAATTAAATCCCTCACGGCTGAGAATTTAATTAAATAAAATAACCCAAAACCCAAAATTGGGTAAGCCACACAATTTGTCTCGCACGGTCTAGAAAACCGTGCACCAATCGTGCGAGACCTTCTATCTAAGGAACTTAATTCACATGGTTTATCTCACATGATTTTCCTAACCATGCACAAACTGTGTGAGTGCCTCTGTCTCACCTTTACCAAGATGCACAGTTTGACCCACATGGTTGACCAACCGTGCTCAGCCTTGTCGAACGCCACTACCAGGTTCGGTGCTCCCGAAACCCATTGAACCACCTGTAAAACTCCTCAAACCTTTACCCAAGCCTATTATCAACACTTTTAAATAGTCCAAACTCATGAACCATCAACCAAAATCTTGGTTTTAATACCGAACCATCCAATAAATGAAAAGTTCAAAAACTTTCGTATTTTAACTTGGTTAAAAGAACATGGGACTTTACACAACCGTTGTATTTTGTGATTTATAATAGTTTCAATTTCCATAGGTTTGATGTTTGTCCAAATATTTAATTCATTTTCCATTACTTCAATGAATAATATTTATCTTTTTACTGATTATATGTGTATTGTGTGGTTAATAGTTTTCCTAAATCATATAATAATAATCATTATCTTTATAGAATATGAAGATATAAAACTAATTTATTATTTTTATTCTGGATTAAATACGTTGAGTGTATATAATTTACATTTATTTTCTTTTAAAAAAATATTGAAATCATGTTTATCATATAATATTCATTTATTTATCTATATCAATCTTATATAATCAATTTTTTTTACTTTAAAATGAAAAGTAAAATAAGATCAATCTTTTCACATGTGAATACAAATGAAATATTAATAAAAAATACTTAGTTTTAAAAGACCCATCCCATCATATAATGATAAACTTTAAATACATGTGACACATAAAATAAATCACATATCTTATCATGAAAAACCCCATGGAAATAAGATGAGTTACATAACATTTTGAAATGATACCACATAAGATAAAATCAATAATTAGTTTGGTTGACACCCAAAAATTTAATTACCTAGAATAATTATACTATAATATAAATTAGATATTGATTCATTAAACATAACCACATAGTAGATATAAATTTTGGAGATATATAGGAAAATGGAATCAAAATTGTAAAAATAGTTTTCATAAAACATTTCTAATATTGTTGTAAAAAGTTGAAATTATAAGTAATTTTAAAAAATCATTTTGATAAGGTGATAAGAAGAAATTTTGAATATATAATTTTAAAATAATCCCAAATAATGGAACCTTGAAACTAAATAAAGTCTATATAATGAAATTTGGAGTAAAAGATTTAAAATATATGAAAATGAAAATAAATTCATTTTTAATCATTTTAGGCAATTTTAAAGAAAAACCACATCAATAAAAAAGTTATAAAATATCATTTTCAAATAGATAAATATAGACATAAATATTAAAGAAGATAAATAATATTTTAATTTCATAATAGTAAAATAAAATATTAGTGGTATGAAATAATATGTAGGTGTAGGAGAAAAAGCTAATAGAGAATATGAGAATTATTCTTAACAACATTATATTTTTATGAAGTAATAAATCCATCAAATAATATGATTTTTAATTGAAAATTAGATTACTACATAGTGAAAGAAAAAATAATATATGAAATAGATAAATGGAAGAATATAACAAGCATTATATAACATAGTCAAAGAAGAAATATTCTGACTTAATGAAATAAAAATTGAACCAATAAAACCCTTATCTTAGATTAAAGCTTAGACAAACATGATTTTACCTACTATATAATCAATTTAGTTTTATTATTTATTTATTTTAGAACAATATTTACACTTATTTTAATTGATACCATTTATTCATAATATATTATTACCCATTTATTAATCATTTTTTGTTAATATTAATACTCTCATGTTAATTTCCATGTTTTCTCTATGTTAGCATTGGTATGGAGATTTCTGATATTGATCCTTGATTATTTTTTCATCACATTAATAAACCTCATGGAGGTCAAATAAGTGTTTTTTATATATTTATGAAGTCTAATGATCATTTTTTGAAGCTACATTGATGGTTTGAGAAGAGCATTTTAAATATCCATTTATATAAATTTTGATTCAATAAATATAATTGAGTTTATTAATTAGTATAATTATATATATTTCCATTAAAAAATTATCATAACATCTAAAATTCATCACTATTGCATCATATTACTAATATTTAAGTTTTATTAATCATTCTAGATATAAAAATTATAACATCATTCATATAGGTGGCGGAACTAACCCAAACCAGAACATGTTATAGCGAATGAATGAATATGAACATGTTATTGTGTAGGTAAGTAACCAATGGTGTTTGATTTTTTTAAATTAGTTCTATCAATGTGATAATTAAATGTGAAATCTTGGGTGATGGAGAAAGGATCCACCCAAAGGAAGTGGAAGCTACTATCGCCTATGAAGATCTGGTTGCATAGTTTCTAGGTAATATCTATAATATTAGACAATGAAAGAGTTGGTATTAATGTATATTAAAATAAATGAATTTAAAGAATAATTTTATTTAATATGTTGGATGGAATATCCTAAGTAAGAGAAGCTGGTTGCTGAACCTACAGCTGGACAACCTTCATGGCTAATGGATATCATGTGACAATAAGGTTCAAATTATAGAGGAGTGATAGTTTAAAGTGTATAATCAATTAGAGGATTATCAAGAATTTTTTATGTTGTAATAAGTGTTTATTTACTTCTTGATGAATGCTGAAGTTGATTAGAAATGGATCAGGATTGATTAAGAGAAGCTACACCTAAGCTGGAAAAAGAGTTCATGGAAATACTCTTATTTGAGTATTCTATATGTTGAAACACCTAAGAAATTCATTTTAAGGAGTTTTGAATTATTTTAATAATTATAAATATCATTAGAATAAGTTATGATATTATTTTAATAATTTTGGAGAATCTTTGGAGAAAGAGGAAGTTCACTTGAAGCAACATGCATAAATCTGGTTTTTAGAGTTAACTAAAAAATGGACAAGTCCTAAGCTTAAGGTTTTTACAACTAGAAAAAATGACTTCCCAATTAACATAAGAATTATATTATTGATCATAAGTATTTTCCAATCATGAGGCTTTATCGTATAACATTTAAATTTGCTAAAAATTGATAAAGTAATGATTGAAGGCTTCTTCCGCCAAGGGTAAGTATTCAAAGTCTCCAATGTGAATATTTGGTTGAGCGTAAAGATTCAAAACTTAGTGGAATTTTTATAAAGATACTATATCATCATAATAGTTTATAATATATTATTAAATGTTTAAATCTTTTAAGTTCTAAGTGTTGTAATTCATCAAATAGTAAAATTTGAAGTTTCTGTTGGGTGAAAAATCAACTTTCCATATTTCAAATACGATGAAGATGAAATTAATTTGGATAATGAATAAGCTGTTAAATAATGGTATGTTAATAAAAAAACCTAAATTAGTGTGTGATACAAACATTTAAAGAAATATAAATGGATTTTTATCCATGTAAATAGAATATCAAAGAAAAATTAAAAAGGAATTTTACAAAAAAAAATTAATTCTAAAGAAATATAAACTTAAGGATGCTTGTGTTGTGATTTTGAGTTCAAAAAATAATGAATCTTATTCAAGACATTATCCAAGATTGTTTTAAGTATTATTAAAGGAGTATTTCCACTATATATATATTTTGAGTTTATAAATTGAATTTTCTAGTTTTCAATAATAATGCAGATGAAGTTCCATCAAAGCTTGGGTTACTGTTTATCAAGGACTATATCATCATGGTCCAAAATTATTTGAGTAAAGATGAATATAAGCTGAGATGGAATTATGGTAATTCTTAAAATATGAAAATCTTGAGAATAAAGTTGAGATTATTCTATGTTCATATCCAAGATTAAATCCTGTACCGTTTTTATAGAAATTATCACGTCGTAAGATGAGTTCCACATTGTAAAGAGGTTTGCTATGTATTTTCCATATATATATATATATATATGAAAATTTAGAGTGTGGATTTTTTGTAATATTTTAAAAATAAGAAGCCACACCTACTGAGGAATAAAGAATTTTTTATTTTTCTATGTTTCAAAAATTAGGAACATTTAATAATGGTATTATTTTAGTACACCTTGAGTTGAAAAAAGTGTGCACGAGAATCATTAGAACCTGAAATGGTATTTCTATATTGGTATTTTTTGTTCTAGTGGTTAGTTTTTATTATCAAATCACCATATATTAAATTTTTACAAGAAGAAACACATTTATTATAGTCACCTATTCATATTAATTATTAAGTTGATCGAGGAATAGAAAATAGAAAATGAATAAAAAACTAAGGCTCCTGTATATTAGGTGATCCGAGTATCTAAGAGAACTACAGCTCTTGAATAAGACGGAGAAGTAGCTGCAACCTGCAGTGTGGAAGAAGAAGAGAGTGAACAAGAGTATACCCATTATCTAAAGTAAATATCTCTAAGAAATATTCTGAGGTTATATTTAAGTGTAAGAACTCGGGTTTTTAGAATGGATCAAAATCCCGACCCTGTTTAAATTTTTGACTTGTTTCTGAGGAAACTAGAGAAAATGGGAAGTTTCTAGAAATTTCTAGACGACACACTGTGTACTTTAAGTACACTTCGTGTATATTTTATGTGAGTACTGGCTGTGTGCTCGTCGAGTACATGCCCTGTGATGGCCGTGTAGAAATTTCTTACTACACGGCGTGTAGTTTCAGACACACCGTGTACTCGTGACCGTGTGGAGGCCATACATGGCGTGTAGGCCTGTTGGTCGGGGAGAATCGCTTTGACCAAGTACACGACATGTTCCCCTTGGACATGCCATGTAGACTACCTGTGTATGAGGGATATATATGGCGTGTGGGTAAGTCAGAAAGGAAGAGAAGGAAAACCAAGTACATGCCCTGTACCCCTAGGTACAGGCCGTGTACTCATGTCGGCAGGTTCTGGAATGTAATTCTGCAGAATTTCAGCCACAAAATGAATAGTTAAATGATATAAACGGCATGTAGTCAAAATTACACACCATGTACTTTCTTTTTTTTCGCTAAAATGGGCAGTAGCCCTATTTTGAGGCAGAAACACATTAGCTCCGCCGAGTTTCACGAACCAAGCTGTCCAGACCTTGTTTCTTCTTTCAATCGTCTGTCCGAGACCTGATTCGAACACCGATAGATGCATTAGAACCCCCTCAGTAAGGCCTCGATTCCCCTTAAGCCAATTTGTTAGATTTATGTTCTAGAACGAGTTATAGGGGTTTGAGCGGTTTTGACTCTTTTGTAGATTTACCACGTTTTAGACCAAATTGGAGGCTGTTACCGGAGGAGTACCATCGTACATGTCTCAGGTAGGTGGTGCATACTTTTTTTTTGTTTTCATGGTATTTTGGGTGACACGGTCTTCGGCGCGTTTTCAGGTATTTTGAGCGGGACCCGTTTTATCTGCTATTTCATATTGAATTGATTGTTGGACCTATGAGATTCCTTTGGGTATGCCCTGTTACCAGTTTTGCTTGAGCAGGGCTAGGTGAGGGGCCGTTGCTCATCAGGGCATTTTGGCTGGGGAATTCCAAAATGGTTTAAATTGCAATATTAATGTTTTAAACTATTGAGTTTAATTTATTAAGCCTGCTGTAAATTGTCAGAGGCATTCAAGACCTCGGTGCTATTGACTGATAATCGTTGGCTTAGGGAAATTCTACTGTTTGAATGTTTTTCCTATTTATGTGTCCGGTTTAAATTTATTATATATGAAATTTCTGAATTGCACATGATGGACCCTTTGGGTTGTGTTGGGCATAACCCGGATATTCATGAGTGATGCTGATCACAGGTTGGGCTTGGCCCGGGTTACGTTGGGTGGTTCTGACCATGGGATTGGGCATCATGGACTTCGGTTTGAGGCAGGATGACTGTCAGGTTGGGCATGACCTGGGTTACTGGGATGGCGATGCCATTATACTTGAGCTACATGGTCATAGGGACATGAGGTGTCAGAGATGTTGTGGCTTGGGTACTATTTTGGTGATTACCGCTCACCCAGAAACTTTGAGTAGTGTGCACACAGAGATACTCCGTGATGAGGTGGTTTTGACCACTCGTGTGGGTAGAGGCCCCCGTAGTTACGGTTTAGGTATTTTGGTTGGGGGTGCTTGTCGTAGGAAGCCACGTGGAAGGTGAGGAGCCTTCAGAGGATAGCATCGAGACTATCGGGTTGGGGGTGAGGCTCGCCGTGATTTGAGGGCAGACATCGTTGTCCCTCCGGTTACATTATTGAGGGAAGATATCTCTGTCCCTCTGATTTCTTATTGAGGATAGGTATTTTTTTCCTCTAGTTTACTTCCTGGGCATGCCTTTGAGACGTCGGTACTTAAGACACGCAGTGTCAGGGGGCACATAGTGTCGGGTTACATGGAAGAGATTCCGGCGTTGGCCAAAACAGGTGACACTCCGTGGTGGCTGCTGAGCACCAGTGGAGTTAGTGTTTATTTGTGCATTTCACTATTTAATACTTTCCTTATAAATGCATGACTGCTTAAACACTCATATTAGGTACACCCCATTGGGTGATATCCTATTGAGATTTGTCTCACACCCTCCACGGGCCCTTCGGGACGTGTGCAGACTTTATGGATTTACGTGCAGGAAAGAGGCCAGCTTCAGGAGCTAGGATACGTTAGTTGTTGCATGGAGATGGTATGGACCTTGAAGTCTTACCCAGCTGGGGTTACTCTATTTTGTTTTCTTTACTTGGATCGACATGCATACTTGTTTGTAGCTACTATTGGTTAGCCATTGGTGCCCCTTTTGTTTAGTGACTTGCTATGGATGCATGTTTGGTTTGTTTAGTAGTTACCAGTGATTAACATGCTATTGTGTTTAATTTCCGCTGCTGTTGTTTATATTTATTGCTTCCGCTGTTTATTGATATTGAATGTGCTTCCGTTCTGTGGGTCTGGTTTGAGTTTGCTGAGTCTTTTATTCTGCTGCATCTCTACTGTTATACTTGGACCAGTACCATTATTATTATCCTCCGAGAGGGTACAACCTCCCCAATATACCTATCAGACCCTCGCTGCTATTCGGTAGCCTTTGGAATTCGGGGAGGTGCACCTAAGGTAGTAGCACCTGACCCGTTTAGCACTGTTCAGGTGGCTGTTCGGGTCCGGTTCGTTACAAAGTGGTATCAGAGGAGTTCTTGGCAGTGATTTAGTAGCAGCGTTTTACTGGATACTAATGATATTGAGACTTCTCTTTTATTTCTGCTTGTTTACTATTTGGTATATGGTAGAATGGATATATGTTGTTACTGTAACTGGGTTTCTAGCTTGTGCTTAGGTGCCTGCAGCCCCAAGTATGAGGGATGGACCAGTTACCTTGGGTGGGAATAACTGTTTGATTTTTGCTCATATTACAGTTGATATGATTTCCACCTTGGTGGATCACTTGGTGTGTGATTTTATTGATTGTGATATGTGACCCTTGACTGGTGCGGTAAGGTAGAATTGGACCATGGCCGGTATGGCAAGGCTCGTTTTCTTGGCTTTTGATAGGCACATTTTAGGGTATTTCAATTTCATAACTGCATGTATGCTTTGTGAAGTGATAATACCATGTGAATAAAAAATCAATTTCCATGATTTATATGCTTGAAATGTGAATAGGTGAAATTCCTGATATAATTACTTTTTGTCACAATGTGTATGCCATGATTTGTATATTTTTAGAATTGCATGTGGGAGGATATTTGGGTCTGGATCTTGTATGAGTAGGTAGGTACTTTGGTTGAGGTGATTTTGATCACTAGGATTGGGAGACTTAGTCATCGGTTTGAGGCAACGTTGGTTATTAGGACGGGCATGGCTTGAGGTACTTTTGATACTTGGCTCCGTTAGGGGTGGGTAAGGAGGCCATGAGGCCAGGATTCCATGGGGCATAGGTTGTAGTGCGGGAGAGTAAGGGTAGAAGTTATGCACTATCTTTTATTGCTTTCTTATCAGCATTGAATATATATTGTTATATATATATATATGGGATGTCTGACCATTTATGGTATTCAGCGGGTTCCTTTTTGGGCGACTCAGATGGAGCGTCAGACATGAGATGGTACAATTCTATAAGGGTAGGAACATTTTCAGGATTTAGTACAGGCAGAGCATGAGCCGCAGGTATAGGATCAGGGACAGGATCAGGTCCAGGATTCAGTACACGCAGGACAATAGCCGAGATTGGCATCATTCGGGCCATGGCTCGACGAGCAGCTCCGAGCTAGTCTGGTGTGGGTCTTTCAGGGGATCGACAGAGGCGCATAGGGTATAGAGCTGTCTATGGAATACCTCACGCAGGAGTTCCAGTCACAGCACCCACCGCTTTTTCATGGTGAGGGTGGTCCGCAGGCGGCTGAGAACTGGATAGAGAGTATGTAGATGATCTTCGAGCAGCTCAAGACGCCTCCAGGGTGGAGGGTCAAGCTAGCGACGTATATGTTGAGAGGACTGGAAAAGCGTTGGTGGGATGTACAGGTTCAGGCTCGTAGGCATGAGGGACTGGCATGGAAGGACTTTGAGGACAGGTTCTTTGAGCACTTTTTCCCAAAGACACTGAGGGTAGATAGAGCTCGTGATTTCTTGAGTCTTCCATAGGGAGACATGTCCGTCATGGACTATGAAGCCACTTTCACTGAGCTGTCTCACTTTGCACTTGATATGGTAAGCGATGACGTGACTAGGGTGAGGTGCTTCAAGGATGGCTTACGAAATGCCATTCGGGTCCAGGTGAATATTTTCAGGCTGGGTTCCTTCTCAGAGGTAGTGAATCAGGCGCTCATAGCAGAGGGAAACCAGAGGGATAGGCCCCAGGTTGGCCGGGGAATAGTTTCAGGTGAGGGTTCAGACAGTAGGAAGCGAGGACGAGATGAGTTCCAGCAGGGCAGTCAGGCTAGGGATTCATCTAGACCACCTCATGGTAGTTCTTCAGTGATTTGCTTTCAGTGTGGAAAGCCATGACATGTTTGGACTCAGTGCGATAGGCCTCCAAAGGAGTGTCGGGCATGTGGACAGGTCGGGTATCTAGAGAGGTTTTGCAGGCAACCTTCTCAGATAGCCGACAGGCAGGGACCAGGACAAACGGTGGCATCTGAAGTTGGTTCAAGTTCGGTACCAGGAGAGGGTAGCTGAGGTTTAGCTGCACGCGGAGGACGTGACAAAGACAATGGGATCCAGCTGCGGGGTTAGTGTCTGGTGGCTGGAGCAGCACCATAGGGAGGTCAGGCATCAGGCAGCTGTACTTCAGGCCAGGTGCATGCTGTGGAGCTACTAGGGGCTGAGCAGGCTAATGAGCCGATGATGGTTAGAGGTACACTGCGGTGTGGCCATGATTTCTTGTTTTCTTTTTGGCATGACCTACTGAGGCATGTCCGTTTTGAGTGCACGAGGTGCACATGATCTATGTGGACTGACTAGATTCTAGTCCATGGGATTGACACCATATCAGATGAGTGATATATTTATATAAATAAGTATGAGTTGTGTAGCATCAGGGCATCAAGGATGCGAGTTACTTGAGGTGACTTGGGCATCGGGGCATTGAGGATGCAAGTTACTTGAGGTTTTGTGGGCATCAGGGTATCGAGGATGCAGGTTACTTGAGGTGCTAGGCACCATAACCTCGTGGAGGCAATCACTGATGAGGTGTGGGATACACTGGGTGTCGAGAGCGACACAGGAGAACCAATGAGGTGCAGGGGTGACGATGCATCACAGAAAGAATATGCATCCAGAAAACAGGTTAGTAAACCTTGTTTGCTTTGAGTTTTGTTGGGTTGAGACCGGGTTAGGTGATTCCTAAGGTGGGGAGCCCCCTTGAGGAATTTAGTCGGGACCTCTAAGACCGGGGAAGTCCGGGTTACTTTGAACGGGGTGGTATGTTTGGTGTCATCTTTGGGTTTCATTTGATAGCTCGGGGATGAGCTATGTTAAGGTGGGGAGATTGTAAGAACCTGGATTTTTATAAAGGGTCAAAATCCCAACCCTATTTAAATTTTTGACTTGTTTCTGAGGAAACTGGAGAAAATGGGCAATTTCTGGAAATTTCCACACTACACGCCGTGTACTTTAAGTACACGCCGTGTATAAGTTATGCGAGTACTGTCTGTGTGCTTGCCGAGTACATGCTGTGTGATGGCTGTGTAGAAATTTATTACTACATGACGTGTAGTTTCAGACATGCTGTGTACCCGTGATTGTGTGGAGGCCATACATGGCATGTAGGGCTGTTGGCCGGGGAGAATCGCTTTCACCAAGTACACGTTGTGTTCCCCTTGGACATGCCGTGTAGTCTAGCCGTGTATGAGGGATATACATGGAATGTGGGTTAGTCGGAAAGGAAGAGAAGGAAAACCAAGTACATGCCGTGTACCCTTAGGTACACATCGTGTACTCATGTCGGCAGGTTCTAGAAAGTAAGTCGGCATAATTTCATCCGCCAAATGAACAGTTAAATGATATACGCAACATGTAGTCAAAAGTACATGCCGTGTACTTTCTTTTTTTCACTAAAATGGGCAGTAGCCTCGTTTTGAGGTAGAAACACATTAGCTCCACCAGGTTTCGCGAACCAAGCCAGTCAGACCTTGTTTCTTCTCCCGATCGTCCGTCTGAGACTTGATTTGAACACCGATAGATGCGTTGGAACCCCCTCGGTAAGGCCTCTATTCTCCTTGAGCTGTTTTGTTTGATTTCTATTCTAGAACGAGTTATAGGGGTTTGAGTGGTTTTGACTCTTTTGTAGATTTACCGCGTTTTAGGCTAAATTGGAGGCTGTTACCAGAGGAGTACCATCAAATGAGTCTCAGGTAGTTGGTGCATATATTTTTTTTGTATTTTCGTGGTCTTTTGGGTGACGTGGCCTTCGGTGCATTTTCAGGTATTTTGAGCAGGACCCGTTTTATCTGCTGTTTCATATTGAATTGATTTTTTGGACCTATGGGATGCCTTTGAGTATGCCCTGTTACTAGTTTTTCTTGAGCGGGGCCAGGTGAGGGGCCATTTCTCATCGGGGCATTTTGGCTGGGGAATGCCAAAATGGTTTACATTGAAATATTAATGCTTTAAACTATTGAGTTTAATTTATTAAGCCTGATATAAATTGTAAGAGGCATTCAAGACCTTAGTGCTGTTAACTGATAAACGTTGGGTTAGGGAAATTATACTATTTGAATGTTTTTCCTGTTTATGTGTCTGGTTTAAATTTTTTATATATCCAATTGCTGAATTGCACATTCTAGACCCTTTGATTTGTGTTGGGAATAACCTGGATATTCATGAGTGATGCTAATCATAGGTTGGTCTTGGCCCGAGTTATGTTGGGTGGTTCTGACCACGGGGTTGGGCGTCATGGACATCGATTTGAGGCAGGATGACTGTCAGGTTGGGAATAACCCATGTTACTGGGATGACGATGCCATCAGACTTGAGCAACATGGTCACAGGGACACGAGGTGTCAGATGTGTTGTGGCTTGGGTACTATTTTGGTGATTACCTGTCACCCATAAACTTTGAGTAGTGTGCACCCAGAGATACTCTGTGATGAGGTGGTTTTGACCACTCATGTGGGTAGAGGCCCCCATAGTTTTGGTTTAGGTATTTTGGTTGGGGGTACTTTCCATAGGAAGCCACGTGGAAGGTGAGGAGCCTTTGGGGGATAACATCGAGACTATCGGGTTGGGGGTTGAGGCTCGCCGTGATTTGAGGGCAGACATCGCTGTCCCTCCGGTTACATTATTGAGGGAAGATATTGTTGTCCCTACGATTTCTTATTGCGGACAGGTATTGTTGTTCCTTCAGGTTAATTCCGGGGCGTACCTTCGGGACATCAGTACTTGATACACGCGGTGTCAGGGGGCACATGGTTCGGGGTTACATGACAGAGATTCCGGCGTTGGCCGAAGCAAGTGACACTCCGTGGTGGCTGCTGAGCACCAGTGGAGTTAGTGTTTATTTATGCATTGTACTGTTGACTGATTTCCTTATAAATGCATGTCTGCTTAAACACTCATATTAGGTACACACCATTAAGTGATATCCTACTGAGATTTTTCTCACACCCTGCACGGGCCCTTCGGGACGCGTGTAGACTTTAAGGATTTATGTGCAGGAAAGAGGCCAGCTTCAGGAGATGGGCTGCGTTAGTTGTTGCATGGAGATGGTATGGACCTTGAGGTCTTACCTAACTGGGGTTACTCTATTTTGTTTTCTTTACTTGGATCAGCATGATTACTTGTTTATAGCTACTGTTGGTTAGCCATTGGAGGCCCTTTTGTTTTGTGACTTGCTATGGATGCATGTTTGGTTTGTTTAGTAGTTACCAGTGATTAATATGCTTTTGTGTTTACTTTCCGCTATTGTTGTTTATATTTATTACTTCCGCTATTTATTGATATTGAATATGCTTCCGATCTGCGGGTCTAGTTTGAGTATAATGAGTCTTTTATTCTGCTGCATCTCTACTATTATACTTGGACGAATACCATTATTATTATCCTATGAGAGGGTATAGCCTCCCCGCTATACCTATCAGACCCTCGCTGCTAGTCGGAAAACTTTGGCGTTCGGGGAGGTGCGCCTAATGTAGTAGCACCCGACCCATTTAACACTGTTCGGGTGGCTGTTTAGGTCCGGGTCATTACATCAAGTGTTTAAAATCATGGAAAAATATATTATGGGGTGTGTTATTGAGAAGTGAGTTTGAGAAGTCAGTGAATAAATTATAAATAACTTTGAACTATGAATAAATATTGAGATCAACTTAAAATAAGTATTCTTAAATATATGTTGGTAGTTAAAAAATCATAGTAAAGGAAGTAGATCTGATAATATTTGTACAGAGCCACCCGATGCATAGAGCAGATCAACTTCCGAAGGAGGATGGAAGAATTGAACTAGTTGTAGATAAAGACTGTGGAATTTAGTATAAACATACCTTCTATTACATCATATAGTCAAGTATTATTACCTATGTAATATGGATACAAAAAATGTGTAATATTTTGGGTATAATTATTTAGTATGATACCTAGACACCCATTATAATTGGTAATTTAGTTATAGTGGATAATCAATGACTCAATGGGAGTAGACATGATGGAGAGTTGGTTTCCCATGATGAGACCAATCTTTGTAAAAATACATGAATTTTTTTACTTTAAATATATAAATTGAATATAGGTGTTTGGTAGGGTCAAATAAAAAAATATTCATTCACATCCTAACTGGTGAAAAAGGTTAAAAATGAAAGGGAGTTTAAGAAAAAAGAAGAAGTTGGTTTCTGATAAAACTATTCCACACATGATTCACCCCACTTCCTAGGTGCATCAACATAGTCCTATAAGAATTTAAAGTGGTACAAAATCCATGGTTTCATTTTTTATATATTTTTTAAGTTTTACCATTTTTATCAGAACATTTTTTACTTATGATTGGATGTTCGGTTCATTGAATATATCAAGTGAAAATTTCAAAAGTTTGAAAAAGATCCGCAGATGAAAAATTCAAATTCCATAATTATGAAAATATACTTTGAAGCATCATCCAATACTATGATAAATAGGAAGAGGATAAAAAATAATAATAAAATAAAGATAAAAAATAACTAAGAGGAAATGCAATCAATTGAAGATAAATAGAGTGGTGAGGATTTAGTTATTAAATTTTTTGAGTATTATTACTCTAGTGTAAAAAATTCAAGTTGTGGAAGTGGATTAATTGAATCCACCAAAGACCTATATCTTGAGTGTGAATTTGATTTAATCATAAATTATCTCTTTAATTATATGCTATTATACTTGTTTAATTATTATTCAAATTAATTTTTTATGCTCAAATTATATTCTAGTATTATTTTTAGTTTTCTGCTTGATTAGGCCTTGGTGTTAACTATATGTATTATCCTATTGTAAGTGGGTTCATTGGGAATTTACCCTAATAATAACTTTACACTTCATAGATCCTCCTTGATATCTCATGTCTCATAATATCCCATGATTAACTATGCTTCATTTGTGTATCTCCACCATTTACGCATCTTGAGAATTTGTTCATCCGTGTCATGTGACTCTTATTGGTTCACTTGGGTTATTACACCACCTGATAATATATTTTACCTATCATGGTATTTTATTACCCCATAGCCCATCATTATGGGCATAAAATCCTTTCATCACTCTGGATTTTCTCCATCTCATCTTTGGTTCAGTGAAGCGCTAGTGAGTTACAGAGAGAAATTTTTCAGAGAAGAAGACCGAAGATCCTCCTGAGCTCCCAGTTGCAATGTGAAGTCCTCTATTGGTGATATTAAACTATGCTACATCATCCATAAGAGGATATTATATCTTTAAGTTATTTATATAATGGATATCAATACAACTTGTAACACCCAATATTTAATTATAGTAAATAAATATTTTATTCTGAAAAAACCATAGCACAATGCACATATATTTACATAAGAATGTCATTAAAACATAAATTCCCAATTTCTATTATTTAAATTTTATGAAATTAATTTATTTTATGAATTCATCATGTTAAAATTATCTTACGTATATTTTTTAAAAAATTACAGAAATAGTTAATTTTTTTAGGTGAATAGTGAATAAAACCAATTTTACAATAATTCTCTTTTATGAAAATATAATGATTTAAGAAGGAATTTAAAGTTCATGAATATTTTTTATAGAATAAATATAAATTTATTAATTATTATAATTCATTTAAAAATATAATTTTCAACTTATAAATCTATGTAGTACATTTTTAAGTTCCAAGTAATGTTTTTATTCAAATAAAAACTATTTTTAGTTATTATATTTTAATCAAGTTTTAAAAGGGTTTATTTTGGTTTTGGTTTGGTTTAAAAGTAAAGTAAGTATATTTTCATTTACATATATTCAATAAATTCCATGTTAATTAAAATTATACATGATTTTGATATGAAACCATTTTTATTCTTAAGGAATCCATTTTTCAAAAACGGTGTTTTGATGTGTTTTTTGAACTTATATTAAAATTAATTTCTTCCACTTATAGGAATTGAATCTTGTAAAATTAATTCCATATTTAAAATCATCATAAATAATATTATTTAATTATCTTAACTTATTTTTTGGTCATAATGAATTGTAACTATGGTAAAAAATTATCACAATGGTAAGGGTTAAAAGAGATTAATGTGGGTGTTAAACTAAAGGATAAAGGTTAAAATAACCTAAAAACTTGTTTTAATAATCTTTATTGGAATATATATTATATTATATTCAAAATTTTATTCCATTTTCATCCACTTTTCCTTGATAATGACTTTATTATATTTTAATGTTCTTAATATTTACAAGTTTTCCACTCACCTCACTTATAAAAGGCCACCTCCTCTCCTCTCTTCTCCACACTTATTGAGTGACTTATCTTGACCAATACCTAATAAAATACCTTTAAAAAATACCCCATTTCCTAGAGGTCCTTGTATCACAAAAAACTAGTTCAAGAAGGCTTAAGGTGTAATCCAACCAATGTTACCAAAAGAAGAGGTATATTTTCTTATAGATCATTTTCAAGTTCCTTTCTTCTTAAACCTCCTTAAAACCTTAAATAACCATATTAAAATAATTTAATAAATATATTTAATATAATTAAATATTTTTATGTTAATTTAACATCCATTTTTATCTCCTTTCTATCCCATATAAAATTCAAACATTGCTAGTGTGTACGTATGGACTACCGTCTCCTCATAGAAGTGTAATTCATTTTTCATCACCATTTAACTTATATGGTTATAAATATGGAATTATTGAATATATATGATATTTATGAAATAATTATTATTCTTAAAATATAATTTATCATCTATCTTTTTACTCTACCGTCCATTGAAAAATGATAACATCACATGTTCATACGTGTGGACAATCACCTCTACGAAGCGATGTGATTATTTTTTCTACAAACACCAAGTATTGATGATTCTAAAAATGTGTATAACAAATAAAAATTATATTAATTAAATTATTATTATTTTAGAGATTATTTAATCCTTTCATAACACCTTTAACCATGATCAATATACCGAAGTAATTTTGGATAAATTGACCAAACAACCTTAAGTGAATGATGTAAGAAAGAACCATACAATGAATGGATTTCATATGATTATAAAATGAACTTAAAAAATGAAATATATATGAAAAAAATTCTAAATAAATTATTTAATAAATTTAATATATTATTTAATAGGATATAATGCATCTGACAAAGGAGGAATCCAAGGTAAGTGTTTTTCATCTCCATTCCACTCTATTGAGACATATTCTATATTATGAAACTAATTTCATTTATATGGTGCATGTACCAATACTTTAATGTATTATATCATGAATTAATATTTATTCATGGTATTTAAAGTTTAAATTCATGTTTTTTCTTCTAATGGGGTTTGATTCAAAAGTTATTAAATTCGTAAAGATTTATTTTACAATCTTACTCTCATTTAGGATCATTCATGTTTAAATTTACATTGTAATAATTATAGGATATTTATTATATTAAAAAACACATATATATTTTTATCTAGTTATTTATATGGTTTTAATGTTTTTATTCTAAATTTTCCTCTCTTTGGAACTCAAATACTGAAAGAATGTTTTTTAAGATAAACCTACCTAATTTCATCTTTTGGGTCAAGAATGTTTTTCTTCCATATCGAGATTGTCCAACATATTTCAAGAATGTTATTTTAAATTATATAGTGATTGTTTAAAGTCATTTTCAACCATATTTTACTTTTTTTTCATTGTTTTATAGGGGAATATTTTTAAAGTTTTTCAATTAGTCATTTTTGAATTTTTACAAACATTTCGAAGGAATGTTCTCTTTAATGCACATGACATCAAATTATTTTACCGCCACCAAGACTATTATTATCTATTTAGCTTCAACTAAATGTTTTCAAGGTTTTTCAAATAAAATCTATTTTACATTGTTTTATGAATATTTATCTTTTATATTAAAATTAAAAAGGAATTATTTTATTAATTATTGGAATAATTTTAGAAATTATTTATAACTTTGTTTTTATAATAAAGTTAAAAAATATTTAAGGAAAATTATTTTTAAATTTTCATTTCCATTTTCCTCTATAAATATCAATTTTTTTTATTTCAAACATTCAATTATGATAAATCAATTATGTTTTTTTATTTTATATTGATTTATGGATTGTACCCTATTTTTTGATCATTTACTTTCTTGTGATTATATTCTATATCACTATCCATTATTAATTGGATATTATTTTCTACTTCATGTCTATATTTTTAGTATCATGGATCTATTCTATATCATTTATACCACTTTGATATTTTCTTAAATGTACACCATTTAATCTATAGTTTTAATTGATGGAAAATTATTAAGAAAGTTATTTAATTTACCTGGGAAATGTTGATGTTCAGTATTCTTGATTCAATAAATATGTTTATTGATTGATAAGTAATATTGATTATAAATTATATTATTTACTCAAAATAGTAGAAATGAATTAGATATATATAATTTATGGGTGGAAATTCATTATAGAGAGCCCCTAGATGCATATACATGTCTCATGAGATAAACAGTTGAAAATATTAGTTGGATATTTGGTGTATAACTGCCCATTCATTAAAATGACTTGGAATAAGGCCTTGATAGGAAGGTTCCTGATGTCTTGGAATGAGGGATTGATGGAAATATCATGAATTCTATAACCAATTTGTCATGACATGTCAAATTTATTATGTTTTTAAAGCTGATTGATAGTATAGATAAGACCCTATGTCGTCTCTCAAAGAGAATTGATGAGTTTAGAGTGTGTATTTCCAATAAGTTTTTCTAAAGAAAATTAAAAATATGGGGGATTTTGAAAATATTTTAAAAAATTAAATGAATTTATTTAAATAGATTAATAGTTGAAAAACAAAGGTGGGGTATTTACAATAATGAGAGAAGGAGGTATTTTAAATTTCACTGCACATCTTGAATAATTAATTGTTTTGATAAATACATATATTTTAATGGAATACTTTGGTTGGGGGTTGTCAAGATCTCGATTCCCCTTTTGAATCTTAAAAAGTTGGGAAAAGAACTAACCCTTGACACAAAAAACATGTTTTCATAGTTTGGACATCAAGAATGGAATGATAGTTACCGAATTATACTAAAATATCATGCATGTGAATGTGAAAAAGGATACTTATATTGTCTAATTAGGACAACCCATGATTCAAAATTAAAATCTCAACCTAATCTGTATTGAAATGAAAAGTGTTTCACTTAATTATACAAAAAAATGAATTAAAAGGTGAAACATGTTAAGATTAAACCCAAATTAAAATTTCCACACAAAAGTTACACCAAACCAGTGGAATAAAAAGTGATAGAACACCCTCAAAAAGTTTGTGTATCTCCATAAAAATGACCATACACCATTTAGCTCGCCATCGAGAGGAGGAGAAGGCTCGTGTGGAACTTCAACTTCATCATTGATCTAACTATGGCGATATGGGCCACTATAAATTATAGGATGAATAGAGGACTCACTTGGGTCTCCTAAATAGTATCAAATTTCCCCCTATTTAAACTTACAAATGGGGTTCCCAAGGTTCCAATTTATAGGTAAAGTGGAAGGTGGTTTTGGGCACCCATATTTTGAGATAAAACTTGGATCATGATTTTGGGAAACCTGATAGTCTTATCCCAGTTTGGAAAAAACTAAATCGTTTTTTCACCACCTATTTAATATCTCTACAAAAATTTTGGAATCATTTAGGGTTCTATAGACTGAGTTATGTCCAAATTATAGAAGTTATCTTGAGACTATGATCATTGAATATTCTCTTCAATGATGTCACATTTTGGGCCTCAAAATGGATAAATTTGGACTCTCGGTCTTCTAGAGAAATTTATTCCACATGATTAGGAATTATTATTCCAATTTTCATCCCAATTATATTCATGGATTAGAAAAATATGCATTTTATTCCACATATGTGTTTGGGATCTTACGCAGTTTGAACCAATTTTCTTGAATTTCATTGTGGGATCTCCAAATCACTTCTCTGTTTCATGTAATCATCAAAAAAGTAAATTTTAACTTTTTAATAGTGATAAAAATTAACTAATTAAACCAAATGTGAAGTTATTTTTTATTATATATAGAATTTACAATAAAAAATCAATTGAAAATAGTGGTATAAGGGTGGAAATGAAACAGAGAATCATGGTGCGATCACACTCCTACACCTAAATATTTGCATTCCTGGGAAATGTCACATTTTAAAAAATGATGCATGGAGATATTCTGAACTTCATAAAGATTTAATATTCAAAGAAAATATAATTCATCATAGAAATGTGATCAAATAAAAAACCACACTATTCCTAGTGGTCATGAAAAATATTTCTCATAAATTGTATCTGAAAAAAATTCATGGAGATGTATGATACTAGTCTAGGAAAGAAATTCAAAGGTAAAACATGACCTAACTCTCTATGTGCATGTGTAAAAAAATTTCATCCTATTCTTTCCACATTATATTCAGTAAATATAGGTTATATTAATTTTTTTGATTACCCTATTCTTTCCTACGAACCTGCTTTACATCCTTTGCAATCAAATTTCAAGACCCACTCACTTATGAATTCTCAGAATCCAAAAATTAAGCTCCCAAAATATATATCCCCATAATTTTTACATTTAATCACTCACCTCAATATTTATTTGTGTTATTTTATGTTATTTTTTATGGGTGTACATAGTTAGATAATAGGTAAACACACATAGGTCAATATAGTAAAATAATGAAATAGATTAAATAAGAAACAAATATATGGAAAAATCATTTTGGAATGATAATAAAAATTAAACTAACTTTTATTTATCTTATAGTAATTAGGAAATAGTCACACTTGATGTTTGGGTGTAAATATGTGTAGAGAAATTAAGTGACACAATTTTCCCACAATCTACTCACACATATGGTATCAATCATCTAAAAGGATTCATAAGGACACAACAATTAATATCATAATCAAACAACCAATTTACTAAAAAAACACACCCCAATGTTAAATTCATGCTAAAAATAAAATTACATAACTAAAATAAATTTTCATTAAATGTTAAAAAAACATAAAATAGAGAGTTTTGACATGAATTTTTAATAGTTTATACGATTATATGGGCTTTAAAAATGATCATTTTATCAAAAAAGTAGGGCGGGGGGGTTAAAATACCATGAAAAGAGTATAAAAGAAAAAAAAAAGAAATATGATGAAAATACTAACTAAAATAGGAATGTAACCATTACTACAACTAGAGTGTGCAGTTTAATCACTAGAATAAAAGATAATGTGGTATGTAAGGATAAAACCTGGTGGGTTTCACTGGTATGTTGCTTCTTGAAGGTGGAGTTCCTACATTGGGGACTCTAGAATGGGTTCATGAAAGTGATTTAACCATTTCCCATTAATAGTGAATGTTTGTTTTATTTTTTAATTTTGAAACTATAAAACACAAAATGGATAGATGTTAGTAACAATGTATGGGATAAACTAGCTAGAATAAAGACTACCCATGTGAAACTTCAGTCTTGCATAAAAAAGGAGGACCTTCTGCCCAATGTGGAATTGGTGATGAAGGATGAGGTGGTCATGGGAAGCCTTGGTTATCTCCTTATAAATCAAAGTATTATCATATGAGTCTCTTTGAATTTCATCTAACTTATGAATATGCAACTTCTTATGCTGACCTGCATCTAAGAGGTTCATATTACATTATTTAAAAACCCAATATGCATGGTTCTCTACCTCCATAGGGAGGTTATAGGCCTTAAATTCCACAATATTATATGGTGATATTTTGATTGTGGTTTTCAAATCTGTATGTTATGCCCAAATTGCATCATCAAAGTGTAAAATCTAATATTTCCTATCAAGATGTATCTTTTTTCCAAGATTAATGTAACTTCCTAATTTGAAATTTCTTCTTTATTTTTATTTTGGGGGTGATATATAGTGGAGAATTTATGAAAAAACCCATATTTACAGAGAAATTTTTTCATGTTTCTATTACAAAATGGAAACCCTAATCACTAATGATAAATCTTGGCAAACCAAACCTACTAAAAACATGAGATCTCACAAAATTAATAACCACTTTAGATTCATCAATCCTAGTAGTCTTTTCATCCACCCATTTTGAGACATAATCAATATCAAATAAGATGTATACAAAGACAAATGAATTTTTAAAATTCACCATAAATTCAATGCCCCATGTATCAAAGATCCCACAAAATAACATGGGTTATTGGGGTATTTCATTCCTCTTGGAGATATTACCTGTGAATTCATATCATGTTCATGAATTACAAAATTTATGGGAATTTCTATACAATATTAGACAATAAAGTCTAGATTCAAGGACCTTTCAATATGTACATTAAGTGATAAAGTGTCTCCTACAAGCTAAAGTGTAAAAGAAGCTCAAATGGTGAACTCATGGTTAGGTCCACATCGATGAACAAGCTGGTCAAAATAAATTCTAAAAAAATACGAGTTATCCCAAATATACTAGCATGAATCATTATTAATACTTTGGTACTGTGATGTTCTAAAATCTATGGGACCCTAGATGCTTCCAAAAAATTCACAACATCCTCATAACAAGGGGTAAGGTCTACTACATTACAAATTTGATCATCAAGGAATAATTCTCAAATGGGGAGGGACGAGTTAACATGGTGGTCAAATGATGGGAAAATCCTACTAATGTGGTCAGATACCACATTTTTGACTCCTCTCTTATCTCGAATATCTATGTTAAACTCCTAGAGGAGGAGCATCCACCGTATGAGGTAGGGCTTAGATTTGGGTATCTTAAGGAGAACCTGAAGGGTAACATGATCAAAATGCACAATTAATTTTAATCTAAGAAGATATAAATGGATTTTTAACAAAGAAAACATTATAAAAATAAGATCTTTTTTTGTGGTCATGTAGTTTTCCTAGGAAGGGTCAAGGGTATGTGAGGAATACACAATGACATGAGGATCCCACTCAATACTTTGAGATAAAATTACCCCAAATGTAAAGTTGGATGCACCACACATAATTTCTAAGGGGAGATACCACCTTGGTGGTTTGATGATGGGAGGTGATTTGAGACTCCTTTTTAGTTAATTAAATTAATTCTCACAATTTTTATAAAAAACACTCAGAATATTTTTATAACAATTAAGACAAGTAAAGTGAAATCTTACTAAAGTATTTAATGAATTAGTGGTAAAAAATAGCATGAACTAGGAAATATCGCACCTTGTGAACACATTTTGGATATGAAAGTAAGGAAATTATTTCTATTTTTGATATATCAACTTTAATTCTCTTACTCCAAATAACATTTTCAAGAACTATCCCCTGATCTACCATGAAATGATATTTCTCATAATTTAATATGATATATTTTTCAATGTAATGAAAGAGGATATAACCTAGGTGCTCTAAAAAAATCATAAAAGATCCATAAATTATGAAATAGTATATAAAATTTTTCATACAATCCTCAAGATACCCAAATAATATACTTCACATAAAACTTTGAAAAGTACCATGAGAATTACAAAGACTAAATAGTATCCTCCTATAAGAAAATGTTCCAAATGGATAGGTAAATATTTTATTTTATTGATCATTATGGGATATATGGATATCAAAATAACCTGAATATCTATTAAAGAAATAATAATAGTACTTACTATACAATCTTATAACATTTGGTCAATGAAAGGTAAAGGAATGTGGTCTTTTCACATGGATTTATTTAGTCAATGGTAGTCAATACTGACCCACCAATTGTTTTGCACATGTGTTAGAACCAATTCATCCCTCTCATTTGAAACTAACTCTATTCTAGTTTTCTTGGGTAAAATTTATATTGGGATAACCCATTTACTATTAAATATGAGATAGACGATCCCAACAACTAATAATTTACAAAATTCCAATTTTACCACATCAAGGATGGTTGGATTTAATAGGAATTGAGATTTACTTATGGTATTAGACTCATCATCTGAAAGTAAATGGTGAATGAAATAGATGGGACAATCCTAAGAATATAATCAAATGTCCATCCTGTCGCATTTTTAAACTCTATCAAAAGGTCTAGTAGTTTTTATTCATATTCAGAAGATTGGTTGGAAATAATGATGAGGCATTAGTCAATAAACTCAAGATATACATATCATAAATTAGATGAAATTGGTTTTAATTCTAATACTGGGTATTTTTGGGTTAAGGGAAGTGATTTAGGGGGAGTGAGGTCCATGAAACTATCTATCTCTGTATGTTTATTCTCTATGGAAACAGAATCAATAGAAATGAGATTTTTAAAATCATCAACATTCATGGGTACCTCATAATGAACACACTCATCAATTAAAACATAAAATTTACACTTTTACATACCATCACAACACTTGAAATATAAATCACAACCCAAATCATCAAAGAGTGAATAAGAGGAAAATGAATCAGAGTATGGGTTGATGAGAGAATACTATTGTGTGAGTCATCGGAGATCACTTCCATTGAATAAATAAAAAGAGTGAAGTTATCTTCAATAAGGTGTTTTATAACATTAAGTATATTGAAACCTACATTTTATCCCCAAAATCCATGGAAATAAAACCTTTGTGAATATTGATGATTATATTTGTTTTTAAGGATATTAATTACAATTATGATAGAATTATGTCCTTCGGTCTGATTATCTTCCATCTCAAGAATGTAGAAGTCTGAAGGGAAGATGAGATTCTTTACCCACATGAGGACACCTCAATCATTCCTGTTGTTTGTATTGTGATCTAGTTACAAAATTTCATGATGATACCCATTGGTTGAATATCTCCAAACTATAGATAAGTATACATAGAGTGAGGCATCACATTAGTTGAAGAACCTAAATCAAGAATTGTATTAGAAAATAAATTCTCCCCTATGACGCAAGGTATCATAAAAGTGATCAAATCCATGAATTTAGTTAGCATCATTGGTTGTATCAAGTATGAGATATTCCTTTCTAGTTTGAATCTCCATCCATCCAAAATTAATATTTTTGTATTAAAAGGTGTGGGGGGGATGACCATAAGAGTCATGTGGGTCTAAAAAAATTGAGCCCATGTGCATCGACTCTAACAATATTTACACACTCTGGGGGGGGATTCTATGATTGTAAAAATGATACATGGGTTATTAGGAGTGGCCCAAGAGTCTTGGAAATCCACAAAAATTTTCCTTCTCTCCATGTGTGAGTAATATCTATGAGATTAGATAAGAGACTCCTAAATCTGAAAAAAGGATAGGTGATAGACTAAGGTTTTGAGATAGCCTCCCTGATGGACCCATGTAAAATAGAGGAATCAGTTTCCAACCCATCTAGAAAAATACTGCATGAGAGGTACAGTTCAAGCTCCTTAATCATGGAAGAATCTTCTAAAAGGAGTGAATCTCCCTACAATAAAAAGAGCACTGAAGGCTAATATGATGAAATTGTCTTGGTTATTAACAACTACGCCTCCCCACATGTTCTGGTTGATACATGACCCATCGACATTCATTTTGAGACCACAAACAGGAGGGGTCCAGTGAACCCATTTATCTTTTGGTTTAGTTATATGAACCATTTTTTAGGACCCTTACCATCCATGAGCCTTCATAGGGATGGGGAAATCTCTCACTACTTAAGAAGAGGGACCAGTTCAATCGCCATGGATCAATCCCTAACCATAACTACCATCCTAAAACTTAGAATCCCCTCATGTTAAACCCCATTATAAGCATTCCAAAGACTAAAACATCCAGATACTATGAATAAATATCTCTCATTATGTTCATGGATGTTTTTATTCTTTATGATGAATTAAGATTGAATAAAATTATTACCAGATATTTCCTTCCCATCCTATCCACTGTAAGTATTAAGGCCACACCACACGGAGTTCACCCACTCTCATTGAAAGAAAATATGACCAATAGAATACTCTTTAATACTAATATAGAATCTGAACTGGGAAGTAATGGATACTCCCTTTAATCTCACTCTCTCATCTATAGGTAAATATAGCTTTTGGGTATGCCATAAAAAGTAAGTTGAGCTTAGTTGGTATCTCTTTACACCATAGTGCTCCTCCCCATGCGTTGTGATTTTCGACTCCATGAAAAACTCATCTATACTATTGCATTAAAAAACTGTCTGATGAGACAATAAACACTATCCTATAATGGCCTGAGTTGATCAAAATACTTCTAAGGAACCATATTTCTTTTGGTTAAGCATGGCACAATGAAATGCAGGGTTGCAATTGGCTTGTGCGAAGGAAATATCTTGCACCAAAAACCCCAGGAAACCCGGTACACTCCCCATCCAATTTTCATCCTAGAAGTTGATTGATCCACACCCTACAATCCATCATGAATGGTGATGGAGGATGGGTAAGTTACATTGTATTGAGTCCCATATCCTAGAACTCCTTCCGTATGATCCATCCAGATCCACCCTATACTTTTTACTAATGATTTTTTTAACATAATGACATTACCTCCATGAAATCCCTAGGCTAACCTCGCTTTAATACTATTCATGGTTTCAATGACACTTCTTAGACCAATTCCTCTATTCTCCACGTCTTGGGCCAACCTATTCCATGATTCCCAGTTATGCCTACCTTCGACATGCGCATCCCAAATGAAGGAATTTAATGTATTTTCTATATTTCATAGGGAAACTTTTGAAGTAATGAGGGTGGACAAGATATTTATGGGGATGAAGGTAAGAACACTATTAACTAAGGTGATGCATCCACTGAAGGAGAGGAAAATGTTTTTCCAATTGAGAATACGTTAAGAGATTCTATCAATAATTCCATCAAAGTGGTGAATCCAAACTCTGCCCAGGGAGATTAGGTCTCCCAAATACTCCATGGGAAAGGGCCTTTCTTTAGATCCCATCCTATCAAAATTTTATTTCTCCTTATATGAGTAAATGATTTTGGAAGGTACACACTAATATTTTCCCATTTAAGGTACTGGAAACAAAATTTAATATACCTGAATGGATCAAAGGCATTATTTTTTATTTATTTTTGATAATCCCCCTTTCAAGGGATGAGGGGAACCATTATAAGGACTGCAGGAGTAGATATTACATGACCCAAAGGTCTTAGAGGAATTAATCTAGACTATAACTACTTGTAAATCCTCCTCCCAAGCTTCTACATCTTGATGTCAGCTCTCTACCTTCACATGGATGTTCAGATAGGATTCTCGTGCATGCATAGACTGGTCCCGATTGAAATTACATACCCTATATTTCCTACAAATCTATTAGCTTCTGCTCTGGTGAATACACCTTGCTCTGAATCCTTATCTAGAGTTTGCTCCTCATAGAGTCTTCCCAGTTCATTAAGCACAAATTCATATGTCCCAAAAGACTTGAGGTTTCCCGAAGGCCTTGAGGTGGCCCTAAGGCCTTAAGTTGGCCCAAAATCCTTACTTTACTGAAGGCCTTGGGTGGCCCAAAGGCCTTGGGTGGCCCGATGGCCTTGAAGGACCCAAGGACCAAACCAGTGGCCCAAAACCCCAAACAGATGAATAGTTATAGCTGCTACAGTACCGAATAGTACCTACTACAGTGAATTATACAGTGCCTACTAAAGTGACCAAAAAATTATGTCTCCTCCTAGATTTGAACTTGAGTCTCTTGGATGAACTTGTTGGGTCCTCACCAACCGGACTGAGGCTCTTGTGAATGAAATTTACTATACAAAACAATAATTCAATTAAGATCCTAGATAGACATGAAACTACTATTTAGGAAGAGAAAAAGATCATCCACAAAGAAGATGTGGGAAGGCCCATTGAAGTTAGTACTATACCAGAACTGTCCCATGAGGGACTCACAAATTATTCTATTTAAATATCTAATGAATGAGTCTTGGGACAGAATAAAGAAACTAGGATATAGGAGATCCCCTTGTCTTAGTCCCCAGATAGACTTGAAGAAACCATAGCTTCTCCCCATAAAAGTAATAGAGAACTAGGGGGAACTAATGCATTTAAAGAAAAGATCAACAACCTACTCAGTGAACCCATTACATCACATAAATTTGATGATGAAATTCCACTCTATCCTATTATATGATTTTTCCATATCAATATTTATATAAATGCTTTACCCCATGACATTCTTATTGATATTACTTATCATATCATGTTCTACGGAAATGGAGGCTTGAGTAGACCTGCCTCGGATAAATCATTGCCGTTCATTAGAGATCCATTTCTAAAGATGCATGGAGAGTATTATTTTGATAAATGTTGTAAGGAATTTATATTGGAATTTGAATATACTAATTGGGTTGTACTGCTTGAGATAATATGGATTCATGACCTTTGGTATGAAGATCAAGGTGGTGACATAAGCCACTCTAGGAAAGATTACAATTTAGAAAAAATCTTAGATGATATCCACAAGACCATTTTTGATGATGTCCCAAGAATTAGTATAGAAGGTTTCCTAGGGAACTTCTAACATTAAGGGTGGAAATAGCCTCCCAGACTTTCCCCTTATCCGGTATGCTCTCAAATATATACTTAATATCACGGGTAACACTTTGAAGAATGCTGTAAAAAATATCAGAATGTCCTGCAGGATAATCATCCTACATGCAAGGGTTAAAATCCGCTAGTAAAAAACCAAAGTAGGATGAAACAATAACTCCAACCACTCATGGATCATTGGTTAAGGAACCATCCTCGAGCAAGATGTTTAGATCAATGGAATATTTCCTCTCCTATATTCATGACTTAAATAAGGTAGTATTTTTCCCCTTCCTTGAGCCAAGTCACACTAGATCTATCTCTTGCTTCTCGTTCCTACCCAAGAAGCACTTCAACAAGATGATTCTTCATGTTGACCATGTTTCTAAAAAGATCATAATACCCACTTATTTTAAGATTCCTCTTAGCCAGTTTGATATCTAATTTAATTCTATCAATATATTGGAAGTGAGAGGGTTTGTTGTAATCCCAAAGAAGGAGGTATCCTTTCAGATATTGGAGTTTTTTGTGAAACTCGACCCATGATACTTCACTCATATCTTTATCCCATGAAGAACATACCACCAGGTGGTATCTAGGGTAAAGTACCCACCTCACTGAGTAGAAAAATAGTTTTTGCGAGTATAATTATTAGACATATGAATGAGTAGTGGGGATTGTTCTAACAATACTTGAACTAGGTGCTCCACTTTTTCATTGGATAAGGATCTAATGGATTGAATGTTAGCTAAGAATAGTTTTAATTATAATCACATGTGTTGATAGCTCATATGATTATTACACCATGTTAAATTATCCCCTATGTGTCCCATGTCTAAAATACCATTATGGGCTGAATTTTTTTTGAAATATTGTTTATACTTCCTTGGTTAGTACCCTACACCCTTCTTTGATGGCAACACAATGACGTTAAAGTCACCTCTAATGATCCAGACCATATCTTATAGATTAAAGTTGTCTACATAATTCAAAAGGAGTTCCCTCTCCCTCACATTTTAATTTTCATACACAAAGGAAACATATCAATTGAATTTATTAGAACTGAACTTAAAAAATAAATAATGATTAGAAATAGTAGTTTTATCCACTAAAATATAATTGTTTCAAAAAACCCATATGTTCTGGTTGTTAGGTTCTCCATGCAGGTAGTTGTGGAAGCCCAGTTTGAAAGAATATTCCTAGATTCTAGAATATTGTTGTTTGTGCTCAAGGATAATGACTGGAGAGACCTTATAATGAATAATCTTTGAATAAATGAAGTCTGACTCCACCCAAGACCCCATACCCCAAAAATTTGAGATGAGAATGTATATCATTGAAAATGAGGCCACTATGGTTGGCCCTCGACATCGATAGGCACATAGTCTTAGAAGAGGAGAGTTCCTATTATTTTCTAGAGTGACCTTTGGTTTGAGAGCTGCTATGTGGAGGAGATAGAGGAATAACCATATCTAATTCCATATGTAATAATGCACTGTACCCATTTGAAATTTGGATAAGTGATGAGAAGGAGGGGTTTGGGGATGGTGAAGAATGAAGCATGAGGGATAGGTTTCTTTCCACACCATCAGATGGATTTCTATAGACTAGGAGGAGATGAAGGATGATCAAAGGAAGTTTAAACTAATCTAGACCTAGTGCTGAGAACTATATTTGGGTGAAAAAACACAATTTCAATACATTATCTTTGTAGAGACCTTATTTTTTCCTTGTAAGACTTTTAAATATATCAATAAATATTTTTAGATCCTGGAGTTGAGATGAGAATGATTCCGATGCTTGGTGTGCCTAGAGTTAATTTTATTAAAATATTAAATATATTTTATATTACACATGAATATTTTTTTAAGAAAAATGGGATAAATCTTAAAAATATTCTTAGATAAAAATTATGATATCATAATTGAATCTGAAACTCAAGGTTTAACCAAGGTGAAACTTAAAGCTGGTCAGTGTGGGGCGTTCATATATAGCGACCATTGGTGGGTGTGTTTAAATTAAATTAATTGATTAATTTAATTATTCAAATTAAATTACCTAATCCTAAAACCACTATTAATATGATACTATATAGAATTTATAGGGTTAATTGCATAACCCTAGGAACATTGAGAGGGGAGTTCTACCATATCATATTTGAAGGATGGGGATCGGTCGATGATGAGATTCTAGATCCAAGTGAATCGAGATGCAGCAGACATAATGGATATTTATCATTCCTTGGTGAGTGTGTTCTTAATAAAATAATGATCCAATATAAAGATGGGACTCTTCATATCTAGATTTCCACCATTATAATTAAATTATTTGGAAATATCTTTTGTAATTCATTAATTTGTGTCAATTTGGAACCTTTGCATGCACCTTGTGAAATTAAATTGGTTCATTAATTTGTTTAACCCTGATATTCCATGTTTATTACCCAATCTTCCCCAATTTGTATTCATTTTCCAAGGACGATTGTCCAAATATTTTTTCACCTCTATTCTTGGTCCTTTCTATAAATTGTTCTTCACGTTCTTCATCGTTGGCCTACAGGGCCACAATTTGATGTTGTTGAGAGGGATCGAGCACAATCAAACCCCTGGATCCAAAGAACATTCATGAGAAATGAATAGATCGGTGATCATAGGATATATTGGGATTATTTAAGGGTTGAAGGTGATTGATTCATAGATACAGAATTTGAAGTAGACTTGGCATGACATGAGAGGCATGTGAGGAGTGTACAGGTGTTGGAAGAACTAATGGGAATCAGATTTTCAACCATAAGATGGGAATCATATTTTCAGCCATAAGATGGACTAAAATGATGAACAGATCCTTAAACCTTCAATTTTAGGTGAAAATTAGGTGAGATATGAAGCAGAAAAGACAGATCTAGAATTGTACATATAGATTTGAGTTTATGTGTAAATGTGACTACACGTCATGTAGTTTGGTAGAACACACAACATGTTCTTTGGAAAACCACAGTGCTAGGGTTTTTGAAAGGTTATAAATACCACATTCCATGTGGGACCCACACATGTCGTGTTAACCAGTGTGTCCTCTAGGAGTACACAGATAAAAGAACTACTAGACACATTTCATGTACTAGCAAACAACTAGGGTACATGAACATGACCCGAAGTACACAGTCATGATCCCATACAGAAGGACACACCATGTATCAGAGTACATGGGCATGAGAAAGATTACAAGAACATATCCAGGAGAAAGGAGAAGACCCCAGGGTGCTATGTCATGTCATGTAATCCCATTACATTTCATGTAAGGATAGATGGGTAGAGATAAATGTACTGAAAGGGACACAACTAGGCAGTAGGGTGGTACCACCCACCACATGGGTCCCATTACACACAATGTACCCTCATTTTTGAGAAAATTACTACCTTCCATATCTTCTTTATTTAGACTTAGATTTTGGACTGTGAGTATCCTATCTTGAGTATTTTTTCACATAGAAAATAGTGGTGGAATTCATAGTCGATTTTGAGATATGATGTGAGATGTTCTGAGTGTGATGCTTCTTTAGGCAGTACTAGATGACGACAATGATCATACATGATCATATAAGGGTAACACTCCTATTGGGATAGGGAATGGGTTCTCTATATACCTATAGAGTAGAACCCTCCTATGAAGTCAGGGCATTGGTCCTGTATCTATCCATCTTTAGAGTAAAACCCTTATGCAGAGTCATGACATGGGTCCTCTATCTATACTTATTTAAAGTGGAATCCACCTGCTAGGATAGAGCATGGGTAATCTACCTATAGAGTGGAATCCTCTAGTAGTATCAGGGCCTAGGTCCTCTATCTATCAACTACTAGAGTGGAACCCTCCTACGGTGTCAGGGCGTGGGTTCTCTACCACTAGAGTGGAACCCTCCTGTGGAGTCAGGGCATGGGTCATGTAACCATAGAGTGGAACACTCCTATTGGTACAAGGAATGGGTCCTCTATCTATCTATAGAGTATATAAATTCTGTTGAAATAGGGGATGGGTCCTCAATCTATCTACTAAGTGGGACCCTCCTGTTGTACCAGGGCATAAGACCTCTATCTAGAGATTGTGTCCCCTCGACTGTGCGACACAGTGGCGAGGTGTGGATCAACATGGATTATTCTTTAGTCGGACAAGTGAGATACTGGGAATCATTGATAAACCTATGGAACTGATGGAAAACTATTTTCCTGGCTAGGTTATGAGATGGAGATCCCCTTTCTCTATCATCTGAGTTTTTTTGAACATATATATATATATACATATTATTGAATTTAATTTATATCTCTTTCTATGGGTTGATTTTTCTATTCCTATCACGTCTCTTACTACTCCCCCTTCAGCCTTTAAGGCATCCTACTTGGTATGTATATAATCACCCTTACATGGGATTTTACCGCATGTGTCATGTATTATGCAGAGAATGAACAAGTTTTTAACACCCCAATCTTCCACGGTACGCTTCTCTTTGAATAATACAGTAGCGTGTGTTGTACGCAACTTCGAGTTCTAACACACACCACAACCAATCAAACTAGCTGTTATGAATAGTAATACCCACTTTTTGAAATTTTATAAATATTATCTTTCAAAATGGACTTCATTTTTGGATTCAGAATATTGAAATTATCTTAGGGTGAATTTTCGGTATTTTTTTGAAAACTTTCAATTTTTGATAAATAGTGAAAACACTAAGTTATAGTTTAAAACAGAATTTTTATTTAAATAATTATTTATTTTATTTAAATTTATTTTAGGTAAAAATAGATACATAATACCTATATAAGTTCAATGTAATTAATTGGAGTCAGTTTATAATAATTTTAGATATATAAAAATTTTATTGAACTTTTCACCGTCTTTTACCCATATCCTAGGAGAATTTGCAAATTCACATAAAACTTAATTTTACCGCTTCTATGAGTGGAATTTTAAAAATCATAGAAACATAGTTAATATCAAGGAGTAAAATTTGGTTCAATAAGATAAAAATAATTTTTTGTGAATAGTAACTTTTTACTTTTATTTACCACGGTTAAATATAAATTGGGTAATTAAGGGTAAAAATGATATTATTATTACCATAAAAAATGTCCTAATTCTATTAGATAAGTATAATTAGACCAAAAACAACCTTATTAATAAAATATGAACCTTTTTGGTCCAATTGGATTAGATTAGGACATTTATTATTATTTAATTCAAGAAGAGTTAAAAGAGTTAAAATCAAAGTTTAATAACTAAAACATTTTTAATATAGGGTTATACATAAGATAAATTCGATTATAAATATTCATTATAAAGATAAAAATATTTCTAAATAATTTTATTTTATTTATAATTTTTAGACATTAAATAATTTAATTTATTTATGACACAATGATGATGAAGTAATTACCTTATTAGGGAAATATTAAAATAATTGATATTATAAATACCCAAATAAATATAATTTGAAACTTTTAATGAATTCCACGAATTTTATAGGTTAATATGACATGTTAGGGTTGATTAAATGAATTAATTTCTAAGTAATAATGCTGTTATAAATTTAGAAAAAACAAAATACCAAATAGTGTCAAAATTGACATAAAAGAGTTTTTAAAACAAATATTATATTATTAATTGATATTAAATTCCTAAAAATATAATTATTGGCCAAAAGACTTATATAATGATAGGTGTATCATTAATTAACCACTTGGGGTTCTCTTGGAAGTTTATAGTAAGTTTATTAACAATATAATATAAAAATACAAAGAGACATGGTAAATGTGAAACTAATTAACTAAGTGTTAAAACTAAAAGATAAGGTTAATATAGTGACCCAAACCTGTATAAAACCTATTTTTTGGGTGGTTTTAGACCCATCCCCACCTTATCCTAGAAATAAGTCACTTTGTAGCCATTAGAAACCGAATATGAATTTATTATAAAATAACATTTCTAGATTTTCCTAAGGTTCCCCTCACCCCTCTTACAAAAGGGCACTCCCCCTTCTCTCAATTTATCACCTTCAAAGCCATTTGGATCGGCCAAACCCTGCCCAAATATCCTCCCAAATTCCCTCAATTCAACCTAGATGCATTAGTTTGATCAGAAAGCCATCCTAAGGACCCCTTTTGATCAAATCAAAAAGAAGAACCTGAAGAAGAGGTAATGATTTCACCACCCTCTTTCAAGTTCCTTTCTTCTTCCACTTCTTCTTTATTTGATATTTACATTCTAAAATAATAAATCCAGTATCTTATATATACTATGATGTTATTATAAATATGGTACAACTATATTCAGTATTCTATCCATCCTTTGAATGACATGTCACCATACGTGCGTACGTACGGCTCACCGTCTCCACGTCGTGGTCTAATTGTTATTCAATATATTATTATTTGGATGGGTATAATAATGATGTGTAATTCATGTAAATAATAAATATAACATTATTATTATTATTTATATATGATACACCATCCAATTATATATTATTTTAATATCAAAGTAATGATATTGTCGCTTGTGCGTACGTACGGACTACCGTCTCCACGAACACGATGAGATTCATTCCCCATCGTATCCATTCACGACTAGTTTTAATTTGGTGATTAAAATTAATGTTTATGGACTTTATATCATTCTGGATATTAATAAGATACAACCTATGGATAAAAAACATGACTTATGTAACAAAACACATAAAAGAAAATGAGTATGTGAACACCCAAAATGACGATAATACTAAAATATTATTAACAAAACAATATTAAAAGATCATATATGATATCATATTTATGTATATGATTCTTGTATAATTTAATAACAATGATTTAACTATTATAAATGAGGTTAAACTACCCTCGACCAAGGAAAATTACAAGGTAAGGGTCTATTTCACAATCTCTTCAATATCCGAGGATGTTTATACGTAATTATCTACTAGGACCTCTTTATCATCCCCATCCATGTTTCTTAAAAATGTATTTCAAAACATTCTTAATATTTTATAGAATATGGGTTAAATTCATTTATACCCATGTTTTAATTTTTATAAGATGTTTATAAAGGAATCTTTTCATCATTTTCCAAACAAGGTCCTTTTTAACCTTTCCGACAAAATTAAGGTAAGAATGTATTTTTTTAACTTATATGGTGAGTGCAGTTATTTTCCACCGTTATAAAATCATCAAAGCTTCCCTTAAAAGATTATAAGAATATTTTCAAAATAAATGTTTTCTTTATAATTATGATTTCAAAATAGAAAGAGATATTTCTCTAAAAAGGGTTTTGATTTCATCTATGTCAACATCCTCTGATGGATTTTAAGTTTATTTGAAGTTGATTTATTATGATACAAAACTTCTATATTGTATTGAAGGTTTTGTGATATGTTTGACTATGGATGTTCTATTTTTATACCATTCATGGTTTATGGTTAAAGTATTGACATTTCGTATGCTAGTTTTAATATGAATGTTTATGATATGTTTAAACCTTTTCATATGAAGAATGTATTGGACTTAGTAAATGATGGGTGGAGCCTACTATAGCTCCTCGATGCATCGGTAGGTCTCATGAGACAACTAGACCTGTAATTGGATGAGGCCCTTTCCCAATTTGATATATGGTTTTGGCCTAGGCCTTAATCATTTTTAGATGTCTTGGCCGAGGCCTTGACAAAATGTTTCAGAATGTCCGACATTATACATTCCCTCATTATGGAAATAATATTGATGGTTCATGTGGTAATTAGACTATTATAATAACAATGATTATGTTTTATTATGGCATTATTTACTCAGCTCATATTCTTTCCATAAAAGTATTCATGTTTATTATTGGTAAAGGCATGCGGTTTCAATTATTCACCATACTTAATATTTATGTAATTTTCCACTGTATTACTTACCCTTACTAATCATTTGAGCTCCCCCCTTCTTATGTTTCATTTTCCCAGGATATGAAGAAGTTAGTTATGAGTGACCTGCCGACATAATCTAGGAGGCTTGGATGTTTCTAATGAAATATATTTGTGTTGTATTTATCTTCAAGTTGTAAAGTTGAAATTATGTATGAATCTTATTTCTAATAATACTAAACTAATTGGTCTTTCAAGACATGATTTACTTGTGGTAATTCCAATGTTATGTATTAATGAAACGACTCTGGGTAACTAGGGTTGGGGTGTTACAGTTTGTATCAGAGGAAGTTTAGTAAAAACCTTGGAAACTAGATTTAGATAAACTCTGATTAGAGCACATAGCCCTAAGATAGAATTTGAGGATTAGTATAGAAGAACTTCCTAGAATATTTTTATTGTAGAGATTTTGTGACTTTTTCAAGAAATACATCCCTGTCTGGATACGAGCAAGTAGTGGCGGCTCTGGCACAGATGTACCTAGGGGTAAAACCTGAAAACACCGCTTTGAGCTAGACTCGAACTGGAACTGGTGCATGACAATGGGCCTTGCTGCCCTCTTGGTTATGACACTACCGGGGGATATTATTAGGATAGTTATCATTTTCATTACAAAACATTATGATGGATTTATGAGTATATACTTCCTCAAAGAAAACATTTTTATGATTATGGATTATATCCATAAACTGTTGTTAAGCTTTTTAGAAGTTTGGAATTATATATTTCGATTCATAAACTAATCTAGTTTATGTCATTATTTAGAAATGGCGCCTAGTAGAAGGATTGGAAATCGTATCAATGCATGCACTCCATGTAGGAATTTCCCTCCTGCTCAAGATAATTATAGCGGAGTTGGTGATACAACCGGTGGTGATCAGCTTATCACCATACTGGGACAACTCACTCAGGTTATGAATAATAACCTTACCCATATGGAGCACCCAGATACACATCGCGGAGGATCAATGTTAGATCGCTT
Organism: Viscum album; assembly: GCA_963277665.1. NCBI lineage: Eukaryota > Viridiplantae > Streptophyta > Magnoliopsida > Santalales > Viscaceae > Viscum > Viscum album. Next base: position 1,554,378,714 of record OY728125.1, on the reverse strand, counting down.
CATGAGGCAACAACCACCTAAATTCAATGGGAGTACAAATCCATTAGTGGCTAAGAAATGGATAAATTCCTTAGAGAAAATATTCCATGCCTTGGGGAGTAGTGAAAGGGAAAAAGTTATCATGGCAGTTTACCGCCTCACTGGAGATGCTGATCAATGGTGGTCATTGATTCAAAACACAAAGGAAGATGATGAAGTATCAAATATGGAATGGAGGGAGTTCAAAGAACATTTCTTAGAAAAATACTTTCCTCGTGACTGTCGAGCAGATATGGAAAGGCAATTTCTGAGTCTGAGGCAAAAGGAGGATGAGAATGTCTTAAAGTATGAGGCTAACTTTACAAGGTTAGTGAGGTATTATATAGATTATATACGTAACCCAAGAAGTAATATTGATCATTTCTTTGATGGTTTAAAACCATTTCTCCGTCGAGCATTAGTATCACAATCCTTCTCATCATACAAAGATATTGTCTCATGTGCTATCAAGACAGAAAAGGAATTCTCTAAGTCTTATGACTTTAAATCAAAGCAAAAGAAGAATAGATCTGCTGAACACTCTGGGAAAGGAAATAAAGAAATAGGGATGAAGGGAAGAATTGAATTTCCACCCTGTGATAATTTTGGAAGGAAGCACCCTGGTGCCTATCTAAAAGGAAAAGGAGTATGCTACAAATGTGGAAAGAAAGTCCATCTAGCTGGTGATTGTAAAGGAAAGAAAGATGCTACCAATGTTCAATGATACAATTGCAGGGAGATGGGACATTATGCAAATGAATGTCCTAATCGTCATGGAAACTTACCTCAGAAAAGGCCTAGGGACCAAGGCCAAGCTTATGCAATCACTACTGCTGAGGTTGAAGCCCCAAAATATGTGGTGGCAAGTAATTTAATGATTTTTTCAAGTTTAGAAAATGATTTATTTGATTCTAGATCATCACATTGTTTCATATCTTCCCAGTTTGCTAATAAAATTAGATATTTCCAATTTGATTTAATAAGGGAGTTGTCAGTCAAAACTCTTAAGGGAAGTATCATTGATACAAAGTTCTGTGAATCAGTTCCCGTTAGAGCATATAAATGTTCTTTATCTGCTGATCTCATCGTCATACCCATGATTTAATTTGATATAATCTTCAGTATGGATTGTCTTTAGGACCATGATGTGAAGATTTATTGTAAGAAGAAGGAGGTTATGATTTTTGAAGATGATGATAAAGAACACCTTATCTTTAGAGCAGAATCGTCACCACCTGATTCTTATCTAGATCCACCCCCAGTAGCTCAACTAAATTCAATTACCAGGGAGGCAGAGAATGAAATAACTGTGAGTGAGGAAAGGAATGTTCAAATAGAGGATGTACCTATTGTTAAAGAATATGTAGATGTGTTTCCAGAAGATTTACCTGGACATCCTCCAGAATGAGAAATTGAGTTTTCCATTGATTTAATTCCTGGTTCAAGGCCCATATCGAATACCCCTTATAGAATGGTCACTGTGGAATTAGTTGAACTAAAGAAACAATTGGAGGAATTGAGTAATAAGAGATTTATTCTCCCTAGTGTTTCTCCATGGGGAGCCCCTATCATTTTTGTTAAGAAAAAAGATGGATCTATGAGGTTATGTATCGACTATAGAAAAATCAATGCTATAACAATAATGAACAAGTATCCCCTACCTCGTATTGATGATTTATTTGACCAAATACATGGAGCTCAATACTTTTCAAAGATTGACCTTCGATCTGGATACCATCAGTTGTGTGTGAATTAGGAATACATTCCTAAGACAACATTTCGAACTAGGTACGAGCATTACGAGTTTACAGTAATGCATGTTGGATTGACTAATGCACCCTCTGTATTCATGGATCTAATTAATAGAGTTTTCAAGAAATATATAGATGATTTTGTGGTGGTATTTATTGATGATATCTTGGTATACTCCAAAATCTACGAAGATCATGAAAATCACTTGCGCATTATCCTGAAGACTATTAGAATACATGAATTATATGGGAAGTTTAGCAAGTGTGAATTCTGGCTTCAAGAGATTTCTTTTCTTGGCCATATTGTCTCTAAGGATGGAATCTCTTTTGATCCTTCCAAGACCAAGGCAATCCAAGAATGTCCAGCACCGACAAGTATAATTGAGGTACACCGTTTTATTGTTTTAGCAGGTTATTATCAGCGTTTCTTCCAGAACTTTTCCTGATTGGATAACCCATTAACGAAGCTCAAACGTAAAGGGGTTAAATTTGTTTGGACAAAAGAGTGTGAATAATGTTTTGAAGAACTGAAGAGAAGATTAGTCAATTCTCCTATATTGACTCTACCATCAGGGAATGATGAGTTTGTTATTTATAGTGATGCATTGAAGAAAGGACTTGGTTGTGTCCTTATGCAGAATGATAGGGTTATTTTCTATGCATCACGACAAATGAAAATTCATGAGCAAAACTATTATACTCATGATCTTGAGTTAGCAGCTGTAATATTTTCTTTGAATATTTAGAGACACTACCTCTATAGTGAAAAATGTGAGATATATACAGATCACAAGAGCTTGAAGTATATTTTCTCACAGAAAGAAATCAACATGAGGAAAAGGAGATGGCTTGAACTACTCAAGGATTATGATTTCACTATACACTACCACCCGAGGAAGGAAAATAAGGTGGTAGATGCTTTGAGTAGAAAGGATCATAGAGTTTTGAACAATATGAGAGTTGAAAAGGATCCTATATATATGGATCTAGTAAATATGGATATGGGATTAACCATGGAAGGTGAAACATCAATTCTTTTTCAAATGGTTGCCAAACCATCTTTACTAGAAAAGATAAAGAGTTCTCAGACCAGTGATGAAGAGTTTCAAAAGAATATTAAAGATATGAATGATGGGAGATTGAGTGACTTTGTGTGTGAAGATGAAATTTTGAAGCTTAGGAAGAGACTTTGTATTCTCGATATACCTGATCTAAAAAGAGAATTGTTTGATGATGCTCATAGTTCCAATTTCTCAATACACCCTGGGAGCACCAAAATGTTTAGAGATTTGAAGGGACATTTTTAGTGGGAAAACATGAAGAGGGAGATTTCTAATTTTGTGTCAAGATGTATGGTTTTTCAACAAGTGAAAGCTGGAAGGCAACAGCCTGGAGGATTCATGCAACCTCTTCCCATACCTGAGTGGAAATGGGATAATATCACGATGGACTTTGTTGTGGGACTACCAAAGACTCCTAGAAGGAACGATGAAATATGGGTCATTATTGATCATCTTACCAAATCAGCACATTTTCTTGATATAAGAGATTATCTACCACTTGAACGTCTAGAAAGGTTATATATTAATGAAGTTTTGAGACTTCATGGAGTACCCCTATCGATTTTTTTTATCATGATCCTCGTTTTACTTCAAAATTCTGGAAAAGTCTTCAGAAAGCCCGGGATACTAAACTTCATTTGAGCACTACCTACTACCCCCAAAATGATGGAAAATCAGAACGAACTATTCAAACATTAGAAGACATGTTGATATCTTGCTCACTTGACTTTCAGGGTATGTGGTATCAATATTTACCTCTGGTGGAATTTTCCTATAACATTAGCTTCCATTCAAGTATTCGGATGACACCATATGAAGCGTTATATGGAAAGAGATTTCACACACCAACCTGTTGGGATGACGTTGGTGAGAGAAAACTCTTAGGCCTAGAACTGGTGGAGGAAATGATGGAAAAGGTGAAGGTAATCCAAAACCACATCAAAGCAGCTCAAAGTAGGCAGAAGAGCTATGCCGATAACCGAAGGAAGGGTTTGGAATTTTAGGTAGGAGATCATGTTTTCTTGAAGGTATCTCCGTGGAAGGGAGTTATACATTTTGGTAAGAAAGGTAAATTGAGTCCCAGGTACATCGGACCTTTCGAAATTTTAGAACGAATTGGGGCTATAGCTTACCGTTTGGCAATGTCTCCAAATCTATCCAAAGTTCACGATGTGTTCCATGTATCACTGTTGAGAAAATACATGCCTGACCCAATTCATGAACTCCTATGAGGAATTAGAACTAGAACCTGATCTATCTTATTGCGAAGAGCCCTTTAGGATTCTTGATACCAGAGAACAAGTGTTGAGAAACCAGACAACTTGTTTCGTAAAAGTTCTATGGAGAAACCATAAGATGGAAGAGGCAATGTGGGAACCCGAGGAACTTATGATGAAGAACCACCCGAGTCTTTTTATGAAGTAATATTCTAGAAATTTGAAGGACGAAATTATTTGAAGGAGGGGAGAATGTAACACCCCAAGCTTCCACGGTACGCTTCTCTTTGAATAATACAGTAGCGTGTGTTGTACGCAACATCGAGTTCTAACACACACCACAACCAATCAAACTACCCGTTATGAATAGTAATACCCACTTTTTAAAATTTTATAAATATTATCTTTCAAAATGGACTTCATTTTTGGATTCGGAATATCAAAATTAGCTTAGGGTGAATTTTTGGTATTTTTCTGAAAACTTTCAATTTTTGATGAATAGTGAAAAACACTGTGTTATAGTTTAAAACCGAATTTTTATTTAAATAATTATTTATTTTATTTAAATTTATTTTAGGTCAAAATAGATACATAATACCTATATAAGTTCAATGTAATTTATTGAAGTAAGTTTATAATAATTTTAGATATATAAAAATTTTATTGAACTTTTCACCGTCTTTTACCCATCTCCTAGGAGAATTTGAAAATTCACATAAAACTTAATTTACTGCTTCTGTGAGTGGAATTTCGAAAATCCGAGAGACACAGTTAGGGGTGTCCAAACCCGACCCGACCCAATGGGTTCGACCCGACCCGACCGGGTGGGGTCAGGTTGTAGGGAAAAAACCTGGGTTGGGTTCATATCGGGTCACTTTTGTATGGGTCGGGTCTGGTCTCGGGTTGGGGTCATTTAGACCCAACCTGACCCATGACCCAACCAAAAAAAAAATTTCCACCTCTCTCAGCCGCGGGCAGGGCCCCCCCCGACATTTCCTTCCTTCCACCTCTCCCTCTCACGCTCTCGCCCTCCTCCTCTCCCCCCGAAGAAACCCTACCCTGTTCTTCCTCTTCCCTCATGATCGACGACAATAGTCCTCCCTCCTTCCCTCACACGAGTCGCTCGCTCGCGCTCTCACCTCGCCAGGCGTCAACCACTGCTAGCCTGCTCCTCCTGTCTCTCCCGCCAACCGACCAACCCCGACCTTCCGTCGCGGCGAAGAAAGAAACCCTACTCTCCCTCCCTTCCTTCCCTCGTGAGTTGCGGTCGGACAAAACCCTACCCTCCCTCTCCTCCTTCCTCCTTCCTTGAGTTTCCCCAACCCCTGGCTTGCGGCGGCACCTCCTCCTCCTATCTAACAGACTAACAGTAAGCAGTTTTTAGTACTCTAACCCCTTATTAGTGGTGGCATGGCTTTGAATTTAATTTGATTGTTGATTTTTTAGTATTTATCTTGATTTTAAAGGTGGATAAAAATAGGATTGAAAAAGTTGAATTTTGGGTGTTCTTTGCGGCGATGCCTCCTCCTACTGCCTGTTGTTGCGTGTGTGTGCGTGCGGTCTGGATTGGTTAACTAATTGGTAAGAAATTTTTATTCAAAAACCCTTATTAGTGCTTTGAATTTGGTTGGTGATTTTTTAGAATTTATCTTTCTTTTACCCCATTGATGAGTGTGATATCACCTATTTTCTATACTTGTGAGAATTCCTTTTATTATATGAATTTTGATTCATGTTTCCTAGTTTTGGATGAGTCCATTTATTAAATTTAAGAGGGTGTGTGTTAGAGGTCAAATTTTATTTTATTATTTTGTTATAATGCCTTAGGGTAGTGTGCATATCAAATTAAAACATTTTGTTTATGTTAAATACATCTTTTTATCCATGACATGAGGAACCTAAGTTACCAAGTGTAAATTTTAGGAATGTTTCCTGAGTGTGATAACTTGGCTAGACACCCATACCATAGTAGAATGTTATAACTAGCTAGTGGGTCTATCTCTCACCAATGAGGCTTTTTGAAAGTAATTTGGGTGATGATTTGTGTCACCATTACCTTATTGATAGAAGGTTCAATGTATGAACTCCAAGAGAAACATGTTCCATTAGCTCCTTGTGTGTTTCTACATGGATTATACATTATGTTGTGATCATTGATTATTTTTGGCATATGAGTTGTCACATTTTTTTATGTGATTATATTGGATCTTTTTGAGTAAGAATCATGGTGGTGAGACTTTCTTTTTATGATTATTATCAATTGTTTAGAACTTTATGGATTTTCATTTCATTAATTATTCCCTTTGATAGTAGCTAACAATCATGGAAGGTGATAAAATAAGTTGTTATAATCCTCTAGTTGGCGCAAGAACCCAAATTCAGATGGGGTCTACTCCAACTACACATTCAATAGAAAGAGGGGGGAGTACAATAGAAAAAGGAGGGGGGAGTAGTAACATACCATTTAAAGAAAGTGAGGGTAATAGGTCTCTTGAAAAGGTAACAATTACTAAGGCTACTACTGGTTCTAGAATTTCTCATGCTTAGGATCATTTTCATAAGAAAAATGGTAGAGCTATTTTTAATTATTGTGGAAAAGGTTATTCTTGCACATCTGGCCAACATGGAACTAGTAATCTGAATAGACATTTGATAAGGTGCAACAAAAATCCACACAAAAATCTTGAAAAAAGTCAAACCACTCTTGGTCTTAGGAAGAAGTGTGAAGATGAGGATGATGGGACGGTTAAAATTTCAGTAGCTCATTTTAACCAAGAAGAGTGCAGAATAGCTCTTGCTAAAATGATAATCATTGATGAGTTATCATTTAAGTATGTTGAGAATCAAGGTTTTAGAGAATTTATTGAAGTTGTTCAACCTCAATTTCAAGTTCCATCTAAGCAAACAGTTTCTAGGGATTTCTTGCAGTTATATTTGGCTGAGAAAGAAAAATTGAAGTCTATGTTTGATATGTTCTCTCACATGGTATGTCTTACCACCGACACATGGACTTCAATTCAGAATCTGAATTATATGTGTGTGACTGCACATTTTATTGATGATAATTGGATATTGAATAAAAAAATCATCCGGTTTTGTCTTGTTGTGGTTCATAAAGGGGAAACAATTGGCCGAGTATTAGAACAGACATTGAAACAATGGGGGATTGAAAGGATTAACACTGTTATAGTGGATAATGCTAGTTCTAATAATACAGCGATCAATTATTTGGTGAGGAGGGTTAATGATTGGAATGGGTCTATTCTTAATGGAGAGTATATTCATGTTAGATGTTGTGCACATATTTTAAACCTTATTGTTAGGGATGGGTTAAAGGAAATATCGACATCAATTGCTAGAATCAAAGCTTCCTGCAAATTTGTGAGAATTTCACCTTCAAGATTGGCTCTTTTCAAAAGCATAGCTGAGAAGTTAAAAATTCCTAGTAAACAGGCCATAATTCTTGATGTGCATACTAGGTGGAATTCTTGTTACTTTATGTTGGATGTTGCAGAGAAGTATGAACAAGTATTTATTCACCTTGAGGAGGATGCAAGTTTTAGGAGTGCTCTTGTCTGTGAAGGTGGGGCTCCTACAACATATGATTGGGAGCGTGCTCGTGTATTTTTCAAGTTCCTAAATTTTTTTTATGATAGCACTATTGAGTTTTCTGGTTCTTTGCATGTGACATGTCACACATTCTTTCATACACTTTGTGACATATATAGAAAAATCAAGAAATGGATGAAGAGTCATGATATTACTGTGAGTGCAATGGCTATTACAATGAAGCTTAAGTTGGACAAGTATTGGGGTATTGGTTCAAATTTTAATTCTCTCTTGCTTGTGGCATTTTTTCTTGATCCCCGATATAAATTAGAATATGTTCAGGATAGTTTTGAAATGATGTTTGATGATGAAGAAGACAAAAATCAGTTTATCAGTAAATTAACAGAGGTTATAAATAATCTCTATGAGTTTTACAAATGTAGATATCCCATTGCAGTTGTTGGTGATAAATGTGAGTCCAGTTCTCATCAAGAGTCACATATTCATGATTCTAGTACCGATAGTGAGGATGATGAGAAATGGAAAGATGCATATAGATTAAAGAAAATGAAAAGGCAGATGACACAACAATGGAATGAATTGGAGAGATATCTTGAGATTGATGATTGTGAGGATGATTTTGAAGGATTTGATATTTTGAGTTTGTGGAAAGGAAAGGCAAGAAAATATCATGTTCTCTCATGCATTGCTAGAGATATTCTAGTAATTCCTTTAACTATAGTATCTTTAGAGTCAACTTTTAGTACAGGAGGATGAGTCCTTGATCCAATTCGTAGTTGTTTGAATCCCAAAAATGTTGAATCATTAATTTGCTCACAAAATTGGTTTTGAAAGTCTAAACCAATTGAAATTCTAAAGCAACTAGAAGAAGTGGAATCAATTGAATCAGGTACTAGCATTAAAAATATTATGATTTTTTTTTTATCATTTTTCATTTTTCAATTATAAACATTTGTTTGAAAAAGTAAAAGACTGACTTGTTCTTTTTGTTGTTGTTTTTTTAAGATATTCCACCATCCATCACAATTTATGATCATAGTTTCAGTATCTAAAGTAGAAGAAGCAAGGATGATAGAGCACTCTTAATTAAGGTATAAATTTATGATTATTTTACAAATTCTTTTCATAATACCGTCATCACATATGAGTTTTTTAGATCTTGTTGTCTGATATAGGCTAGGTTTGTGATTCTTTTTTAAATATGGTTGATGACTCAGTGAGGGGTTGGGTCTGGGGGAGGGAGGGGCTGGGTCTCTAGAGGGATGGACAGGGGAGGGGCTGGACAGGGGTCTGGGGGGGGGGGGAGGGGCTGCTGGGTCTGGTGGGACTGGACACTGAACAGGGGAGGGGATGGACAGGGGATGGGTTGGGTCTGGGGGGGCTGGATAGGGGAGGGGCTGGGCAGGGGTCTGGGGGGGAGGGGCTGGGTCTGGTGGGGCTGGACACTAGACATGGGAGGGGATGGAGGACAGGGGAGGGGCTGGGTCTGGGGGAGGGAGGGGCCTGAATGGGTCTGGGAGGGCTGGACAGGGGAGGGGCTAGACAGGGGTCTTGGGGGCAGGGTCTGGGTCTGGGGGGGCTGGACATGGGGGTCTGGGGGGGGGGGGTCTGGGGGTGCAATTGTGTTCGAGTGATTTTCATCATTGTGCATCTGGTGACCATGTGTGGAGATAGAACAAGAAGTTCCCTATAAAGAATAATCCAGGGGAGAGAGAGTAATCACCATTGTGCATCAGGTGATAATGTGTTTAAAAAAAGAGCAATCATATTTTATTTTTCAATCAACTTGGACTTTTTTTCAGAACTTATTGAAAATTGTTTATGGAACTTATTACTTGTAATAAATAGTTACACGATTCTTCAGGTGTTGGTGCCTGCGGTCATTGGATGAGTATGAGGGAGAAGGATGCATTCTTTTGGGTATAGAGCCAATGCCCTGCTAATGCGTGCCGTCAACATCCTCACGCTCATCTGTGTCATCAAAATCATTGAGCTCAGGTGTTCCATGGATTTTGGGCACATCCACTTCTAGACCACCCATGAGAAGCTGCAGTTCTATCTTTGTACCAAGACATTGGTATGGTTTTTTTCCAAGCTGTTTTTTCCCTCCTATCAGTTTTCCAAAAAGTTTTTTTGTAAGTAAAGGTTTGAGGTTTTTAAGTGCATGTCAAACAAGAAATTATTTGATAATGCAGAAATGAATTTATTTATATATTTAGCTCAACATGAATGCTGATATATAGTTGCATTATAGTTTTCTGTCCATAGTGTTACAAATTCAAATGCGCAATTATTTTTAGTTTGATTATTGAATGTGGTTTCTGGACAGGGTTCTGGGGGGGGGGGGAAGGCTTGGGTCTGGGGGGTTGGCCGCACAACACATGGGGGGCTGGGGGGGAGGGGCTGGACATGGGTCTGGGGGGGGGGGGGGGGGGGTTGGGTATGGACTCTGGGGGGCTGGCTGCACAGGGGGGGAGGGGGGGCTGGGTCTGAGGGGCTGGCTGCACAAGGGGGAGGGGGGGCTGGGTCTGGGGGTTGGGTGCACAGGGGGTGGGGGATGGGTGGATAGGGGGTGGGGGGCTGGGTCTGGGGTTTACAAGAATCCATCTACATTCTCAAACATACCCTTAATCAACAATACCTCAAAAGGGGAAACCAAAATCACAACCCACCAGCAAGGGGATGGGTGCACAGGGGGGGGCTAGGTCTGGGTTCTCAATAATTGCCTTATATTATTTCTTACTGTCCAGTAATGTTTGGTGTTCTTTTAGATAGATCCCAAAATGTGTGATCTATTAGCATCTCTGAGGTGACATTGTATTTACCCTATGTGATTGGACCTATTTCTTTTTCTTGAGGATAGATTTCATATGTTTCTACTCTTGGGTTGTGAACAAGAGATTTTGGATAATTTAGGTTGTGTTGATACCTTTGGATGGTGGGTATGGGTGATAGATCATGATCTTTTTATTTGATAACATGGGAACATCCAGGACTCCCTAGTGGGCTAGTTACTAAGTGAGTGATCAATGGTTTCCATAGTCTCTTGTCAAGGATTCCATTTAAGCACGGTGATGCTAAGGCTACACATGTGGTCATGATGCTACCCATTTATGGATTGTGTTTAAGTAAGTCCATTTGGAAAATTTTATGTGTTACTTTACATAATGTTTGTCTTTTGATGAGGATCCAATTTTGATCATTCTACTTTGAGGTGTTCATTCGGACCATTGTGAATTCCCTTGCTGGCTGGGTGCACAGGGGGGAGGGGGGCTGGGTCTAGGGGGTTGGGTGCACAGGGGCTAGGTATGGGTGCACAAGGGTTGGGTCTGGGGGGCTGGGTGCATAGGGGGTGGGGGCTGGGTGCCCAGGGGGTGGGGGATGGGTCTGGGGGGCTAGTTGTACAGGGGGAAGGGGGCTGGGTTTGGGGGGATGGCTGCACGGGGGGGGGGGGGGCTGGGGGCTGGACCGGGGTCTGGGGGGGGGCTAGGTCTGGGGGGCTGGACAGGGGTCTGGGGGGAAGGGGCTGGGTCTGGGGGGCTGGCTGCACAGGGGGGGGGGGCTGGCTGGGTCTGGTGGGGGGGCTGGCTGCACAGGGGGGGGTCTAGCTGCATGGGGGGGGGGGTCTAGCTGCACACAGGGGGGAGGGAGGGGTCGGGTTTGGGTAGTGCAGGGGTCGGGTATGGTGGGAGGGAGGGGCTGGGTCTGGGGGGATGGCTCGGGCTGGCTTGGGTTGGGTCGGGTTGGGTCGGGTTCACCCAAGTAACCCGACCCAAACTGACCTGACCCGTAGAGGGTTGGGTTGGGTTGGGTCGTTTGACCATGAGTCGGGTAACCCGACCCCCAGCGGTTTGGGTTGGGTCGGGTCACCTACCCGCGATGTATGAGACCCGACCCGACCCACCGGTGTTGCGTCGTGCCCTAGAACACCCCGGACCCGACCCGACCCGACCCATGGACACCCCTAGACACAGTTAATATCAAGGAGTAAAATGTGGTTCAATAAGATAAAAATAATTTTAGGTGAATAGTAACTTTTTTACTTTTATTTACCACGGTTAAATGTAAATAGGGTAATTAAGGGTAAAAATGATATTATTATTACCCTAACACATGTCCTAATTCTATTGGATAAGTATAATTCGACCAAAAAAACCTTAGGAATAAAATATGAACCACTTTGGTCCACTTGGATTAGATTAGGACATTTATTATTATTTAATTCAAGTAGAGTTAAAAGAGTTAAAATCAAAGTTTAATAACTAAAACATTTTTGATATAGGGTTATACATAAGATAAATTCAATTATAAATATTCATTAGAAATATAAAAATATTTCCTACATAATTTTATTTTATTTATAATTTTTAGACATTAAATAATTTAATTTATTTATGACACAATGATGATGCAATAATTACCTTATTAGTGAAATATTAAAATAATTGATATTATAAATACCCAAATAAATATAATTTGAGACTTTTAATGAATTCCAAGAATTTTATATTTTAATATGAAATGTTAGGGTAGATTAAATGAATTAATTTATAAGTAATAATGCTGTTATAAATTTAGCAAAAACAAAATACCAAATAGTGTCAAAATTGACATAAAAGAGTTTTTAAAACAAATATTATATTATTAATTGATATTCAATTCCTAAAAATCTAAGGTTCATCCAAGAGACTTATATAATGATAGGTGTATCATTAATGAACTACTTGGTGATCTCTTGAAAGATTATAGTAATTATATTAACCATATAATATAAAAATACAAAGAGACATGGTAAATGTGAAACTAATTAACTAATAGTTAAAAATAAAAGATAAGGTTAATATAGTGACCCAAACCTGTCTAAAACCTATTGGTTGGGTGGTTTTCGACCCATCCCCACCTTAGACTCGAAATAAGTCACTTTGGAGCCATTAGAAACCGAATATAAATTTATTATAAAATAATATTTCTAGCTTTTCCTAAGGTTCCCCTCACCCCTCTTATAAAAGGGAACTCCCCCTTCTCTCAATTTCACACCTTCAAAGCCATTTGGATTGGACAAAACCTACCCAAATATCCTCCCAACTTCCCTCACTTAAACCTAGAGGCCTTATTTTGATCAGAAATCCATCCTAAGAAGCTCTTTTGATCAAATAAAAAAGAATAACCTGAAGAAGAGGTAATGATTTCACCACCCTCTTTCAAGTTCCTTTCTTCTTCCACTTATTCTTTCTTTGATATTTCTGTTATAAAATAATAACTCTAGTATATTCTATATACTGTGATGTTATTATAAATATGGTACAACCATATTCGTTATTCTATCCATCCTTTGAATGATATCTCACCATACGTGCGTACGTACGACTTACCGTCTCCACATCGTGGTGTAATTGTTATTCAATACATTATTATTTGGATGGGTATAATAATGATGTGTAATTCATGTAAATAATAAATATAACATGATAATTTTTCTGTATATATGATACACCATCCAATTATATATTATTTTAATACCAATGGAATGATATTATCACTCGTGTGTACGTACGGACTACCATCTCCACGAACACGATGAGATTCATTCCCCATCGTATCCATTCAAGAATAATTTTCATTTGATGATTAAAAATAATTTTTAAGGACTTGATATCATTCTGGATATGAATAAGATACAACCTATGGATAACAAACACGTCTTATGTAACAAAACATATAAAAGAAAATGAGTAAGTGAACAACCGAAATGACGATAATACTAAAATATTATTAACGAAACAATATTAAAAGATCATATATGATATCATATTTATGTATGTGATTCTTGTATAATTTAATAACAATTATTTAACTATTATACAGAAGGTTAACCTAACCTCAACCAAGGAAAAGTACATGGTAAGGGTTTATTTCACAATCTCTTCATTATCCAAGGTTGTTTATACGTAATTATCTAATGGGACCTCTTTATCATCCGCATCCAAGTTTCTTTAAAATGTATTTAAAAACATTCTTAATATTTTATAGAATATGGGTTAAAGTAATTTATACAATTTTTTTACTTTTTATGAGATGTTTATAAAGTAATCTTTCCGTCGTTTTCCAAAAAATGTCCCTTTTAACCTTTTCGACAGAATTAAGGTAAGAATGTATTTTTTTAACATATATGGAGGGTGATGCTATTTTATGCCATTATATAATCATCGAATCTTCCCTTAAAATATTATAAGAATATTTTCAAAATAAATGTTTTCTTTATAATTATTATTTCAAAATATAAAGAAATATTTCTCTAAAAAGGGTTTTGATTTCATCTATGTCATCATCCTTTGATAGATTTTAAGTTTATTTGAAGTTGATTTATTATGATACAAAACTTCCATATTGTATTGAAGGTTTTGTGATATGTTTAACTATGGATGTGCTATTTTTATACCATTCATGGTTTATGGTTAAATTATTGACATTTCGTATGCTAGTTTTAATACGAATGTTTATGATATGTTTGAACCTTTTTATATGAGGAATGTATTGGACTTAGTAAGTGACGGGTGGAGCCTTCTATAGCTCCTCTATGCATCGGTAGGTATCATGAGACAACTTGACGTGGAATTGGATGAGGCCCTTTCCCAATTTGATATATGGTTTTGGTCGTGGCATTAATCATTTTTAGACGTCTTGGCCGAGGCCTTGACAAAATGTTTCAGAATGTCCGGAATTATACATTCCCTTATTATGGAAATAATATTGATGGGTCATGTGGTCATTCGACTTGTAGAATACCCATGATTATGTTTTATTATGGCATTATTTAGTCAGCTCATATTCTTTCCATAAAAGTATTCATGTTTATTATTGGTAAAGGCATGCGGTTTCAGTTATTCACCATGCTTAATATTTATGTCATTTTCCACTGTATTACTTACCCTTACTGAGCGTTTGAGCTCACCCCTTTCTTATGTTTCATTTTCCTAGGATATAAAGTAGTTAGTTATGAGTGACCTGCAGGCATAATCTAGGAGGCTTGTATGTTTCTAATGAAATATATTTGTGTTGTATTTCTCTTCAATATGTAAAGTTGAACTTATGTATGAATCCTATTTCCAATAATACTAAACTGATCGGTCTTTAGATACATGATTTCCTTGTGATCATGCCAATGTTTTGTATTAATGCACCAACTCTGGGTAACTAGGGTCGGGGTGTTACAAAGTTGATGGTGATTATATAGGATAACAGGGATACCCTGGTGCATTAGATTGTGTACAATGGTCGGGGTTGGGGATTTAGAGCTGGGATCTCTTAGAATTTACTTTTCCATTTTTTTAGGTTGGGACATCTTTCTAGTTAGGCATGTATTTTTCCCCATTTTCATTTCAGATTATGATTTCATACTCTTCTACACCCTAGAGGTTTTACATAAATGGGTTATTCTATATATGTTTCATCTTTTATTATTATTCCTTCTCACTTATGAGTGGATATGTATGGGTTCATTTATATAGGTACTTAGGAAAAGGCCCCCCATATTAGTTATGCCATTCGTCGCTTGGTTTATTTGCAGCTTAAGCCTTGTTGGGTCGGGTTATGAAAAATTGGTATTCGAGTAGTTCATTTATTAGGATAATGTTTTGATTTATCTAATTATGAGGATTTGGTTGGGATTTAGAGAAATGATATCAAAGTGTTTTGAGTGAAACTTTCAAGCTATGGAACCCACTGTTGGTGCAATGGTCGATGTATCTATTCACTAGGACTCTGACTACCTTCTTATTGACCCAACAAGCTAATAAATTAGTTATAAGGATTAAATGATACATGAATCATATAATATTGAGTATTTTTATTTTCATTCTTGAGTTAGATCCCCATAAATATATATCCTCATCTAACTGTGGTAAATCTTGATTAAAATTTCAGGATGCATCCATAAAGACTTCCATTTAGGCTATTGATTTAGGATCGTAAAGATGATTCGATGAGTGATGTGGCCCCAGTTTAGGGATCATCAAGTGATATTATTCCTCCAGGTGGATAGGTAGAATCACCCCCACCTATTGAGAAGCATATTATACCAGTAGAGAAGGATAAGGATGCGTATAGGCTTAGATAACTCCATGAGTTCCAAAAATAGAGGACGCTAAGGTTCCATTATGATACAGATCCCCTGGAAGAGTATGATTGGATAGAGTTGGTGATCTGAGTTTTGATGCTTATCTGTATGCCAACTGATCAGGTGGTTTTTCTATAAGCCATACTTTTCCATGGAGTAGCTGGGAATTGGGGGGTGTAGTCATGTTGATGAAAAATGAGTTGACACACTAATGGAACAATGTCCAATAGCTATTTCGTGAGGAGTTCTATACCTCATTCTTGTACTGAGTTTAGATTTAGGATCTTCTGGAGCTGCATTAGGGAGGGATGATAGTCTCTGAGTATGCCGCAAGGTTCACATACTACTTATCTTCTTGGAAGTTTGAGTAGAGTCTCTATAGAGTCATCTATGCCAATGTGGCACACATTTTCATTCCCACTTATGATAGATTTTTAGATTAGACACTGGTGAGAGAGAGATTATTATTAGAGGGACTCCATGTAGTTGGAGCTAGCAGTGGGAATCATGGGGCTGAGTCATCCACAACAGCTAGTAGGTTCTAGTAGGTAGGATCTCAGTTAAATAGACCATATTGTGATCAGAATTAGATGCATAACTGTGCAGTATAGGGACTGTGCATAGGATTAGGGTAGCTCATAGAGGGACGGTGATATGCATGTGATGGGAAATATACCATAACATGTGATTTCTTGACCCAACATGCCAAGGAGGACATAAAGATAGCTGATGGACCACCATGGAAGAGGCAACACCATGATCAATGATCTCCTAGGCGAGGGCAGGGTGGCTCCCAGGGAGGTGGAGCTGACAGAGGAGTAGGTGGGGTTCCAAGAGGAGGATCTATGGGTGGTAGATGATGTTATGAGATCCTTCCACCACCACCACCACTGTGTGACTCACGTCAGGCTCAGGGAGCTAGCAGTCAGGGATATGGGAAGATGTATGCAATGAAGGTGTGTGAACCAATATCACATGATATTATCAGAGGTATGATACATGTTTATTCTACTCTTTATTTGGTAATAGTATAAAAATGTGTGAGTCATTCAATCATCTCTTTACTCTTGGTGTGAGAGATGGATCTCCCAGTTGAGACATTGTCCCAATAGATTTGACTTGAGGTTCCTACAGGGAACACTTATTATATATATTTTATCTTCCAATTGTGTGAGCTCTATCTTGGTGGATATAGGTTATCATGGAACCTTTTGGCCATCATAATGAGACATTATGAAATTATCTTGGGTATGGATTAGTTGTCCATAGTTTGAGTCCATATTTAATATCACTATAGATGATTCAGATTCCTTCACATTGATGGGACAAGATTCTCATTTGTGGGTGAGAGAGAACTCATGGCAGGATGAGTGGGTTTTGTGAGCAGGTGGCTGTATTCCATTACCCATAATTTGGATAGTGTATCCCTTGGTGAAATAGGAACTTTAGACATCTGTATTCCTTTAGTCATGGAGGATTATATATAAGTATTTCCTAAGGATGTCTTAAGACTACCTATGAGGTGATAAATGGATTTTTTCATCAACTTTCATCCTAATACCACTATGATATCTTCTTCAGAATATTGGATGGACCCTACAAATCTCTTTGAGCTAAGGGTATAGTTGGAGGACCTTTGAGAGAAGAGTTTTATTAGGCCTTGTGTGTCACCCTAGGAAACTCCAGTGTTGTTCCTAAAAAATACGGACAAGATCATGCGGATTTATGTGGATTATCATCACCTAAACTAGTCTGTGATAAAGGAAAATTAACCCTTACTAAGGCTTTATGAACTATTTAATCAGTTTTGAGGTGCAATATGGTTCTGGAAGTTCGATCTTAGGTTTGGATACCACCAGTTGAGAGTTTTAGAGGTTGATATTCTAAAGATGGAATTCTGATGTCACTACAGATACTATGAGTTCCTATTGATTCCTTTCAGTGTGGCGAATAACCCTACTGTGTTTATGAATTTGATGAAATGAATATTCCAACCACACTTGGACTATTTTTTGTTGTCTTTATTGAATATATAATTATATACTTCATTTCAGAGGAGGAGCATGTAGTGAACTTGAGGATGGTCCTATATTTTCATTGGGAGCACCAACTTTATGGTAAGATATCAATGTGAAAGTTTGTGATTCATGATGTTCAATTTATGGGTCATGACATTTCTAACCATAAATTAAATGTGGACCTGAATATGATCAATATAGTGCTTGCTTTGGATCCACCAAAGAGTGTGCTAGAGGTGAAGAGTTTTCATGGATTGATGGGGCACTACACGAGGTTTTTAGAAGAATTATCTAGGATTATAGCCTCTTTTACCATATTGATGTGGAAAGGGAATCCATTTACTTATATTGAGTTGTTCCAGAGAGAATTTGAGGAGTTGAGGATGAGGCTGACGAGTGCTCCTATGTTGAGACTACTAGAGGAGGGCGTGGAGTATATAGTATATTGCGATGCCTAAATAGATAAAATAAAATGTGTTTTGATTTAGTGATAAGTAGTTATCATATATGGGTTTAGGTAGTTAAGACTCCATGAGAATAACTACACAACTCACAACCTAGAGTTGACAATGGTCGTCTTCTCTCTGAGGATGTGGAGGAACTATCTTTTGGGAGATCACCTGTCATTTACTTACACCATCATAGTCTTAGGTATGTCTTAACACAGAAAGACATGAACCTGATATAGAGGTTCTGGTTGGATTTTATGTAGAACTATGACTTTGATATAGTCTATAATTCTAGGAAGGTAAATGTGTTGGAAAATTCCCTTAGCAGGAAGTCCTAGGCTCGTTTGGTGCAAGAGGCATCTGAGTGGTTAGATTCCTGACATGTGACCTTGGTTGAGGAGGAGAGTGCTGCTTTTATTCAGTTGATGGTGTTGACTCCTCCACTTCTCCAGCATGTGAGAGGGTCCTAGTTTTCATACATAGACTGTGAGTTCTTTCATTACCATCTATCCTTAGGAGATTCACTATATGTATTTTCTAAAGTAGGAATCATGACATCCTTTTCTAGAGATTTATAGTGGTCCCAATCATGATACATAAGGAGGTGATGATGGAGTTTCACAATTCTCCTTTGGTTGTACATCCCAGTGTGGGGAATATGTACAGAAACCTTTAGCAATAGTTTTGGTGGGATGAAATGAGACTGAATTTTGACATTTTCATTTCTCATTTTCTCACATGTCAGTAGGTAAAGGCTGAGCACTGGGTTATGATAGGTTTGTTGGAGCCTCTTGAGACCCCAAAGTGGAAATGTGATAAAATATCCATATACATTGTGATAGGGATTCCACAGACAGTGAGAGGCCATGATGCTATCTAGGTGATAGTTGACCATCTTATGAAGTCATCACACTTCCTTTATACTTGGGAGTAGAGTTTGATGGATATTTTTTATATATGGGAGATCATTCTACTTCATGGGATTCTATCAACGATTGTCTCTAAACATAATGCGTGGTTCACATCATGGTTTTGGAGAGTCCTATAGGAGGCATTCAGGAACTAGATAAGAATGAGTAAAACATTCCACCCCTAGATAGATGGGAAGACCGAGTGCACCATCCAGGTGATGGAGGATATGATGAAGGCTTGCATGTTAGACTTTTTCAGAAGTTGGTAGGATCACTTTCCATTGGTAGAGTTTGTATATAATAATAAATACCACCCTAATATCAACATGGAATCTTTAGAGGACCTGTACATAAGACCATATAGGTCACCCTTATACCATAATGAGACTGGTGAGGCATCTCTTATTTGTCCATAGATGGAATAGGTGATAACGAATAAGGTCCAGGTGATCCATGAGTGGATGATGAAAACCTAGAGAAGGAAGAAATCTTATGAAGATCAATGTCATATGACATTGGAGTTTGAGAAGGGATACCATGTTTTTCTAAGAGTCTCCCCATGATGAATATTTCATAGATTTTTTTTGGGAAGGAAAGATATACCTAAGGTTCATTGGGCCATTTGACATCTTGTAGAGGGTTGGCAAGGTTGTCTACCACCTCACTTTACCCCCAAAGTTGGGGGGGGGGGGTGCATGACATATTTCATGTGTCATAGATGAAGAGATACACATATGAATCCACACATGTTATTGACTGGGGTGATATTGACACCGAGGATGGAGGTACTTTTATGGATCACCTGGAGGCGATCGAGGATCGAAAGGAGATGAACATGTGTAGATGGACCATCCCCTTCATTTGTGGCTTGTGGAAGAACAAGAGCATGCGAGAGAGCACCTAGGAGTGGGAGAGCCAGATTCAAGCTCAATATCCCCAATTTTTTGTTTTATATTTTTCTTTTTGAGGATGAAAATATTGAAGGAGGGAATAATGTAGAGACCCTGTTATTTCCTTTTAAGGATTTTAAACATATATAGGAATATTTTTAGAGCTAGGTGCTGAGATGACATGTGATTATGAGACAAAATGAGACTATAATTAATTTTATTAAAATATTAAATATATTTTTTATTGTGCACACACAATTTTTCAAGAAAAATCGGATAACTCTTAAATAGAGTCTTAGGTAAAAAATACGAGATCATAGTTGAATTCGGAATGTGAGGTATACTTTAGGTGTGACCTAAAGTTTGTCAACGCAAGGCGTTTGGATATAGAGACCATTAGCAATTGTGCTTAAATTAAAAAAATCAATTAATTTAATTATTTAATTTAAATTAACTAATCCTAAAACCTCTATAAATATGATGCTATAGAAAATTACCAGGGTTAGCCACATAACCCTAGGATCATTAATATTAGATTTATACCATCTCTTCATTGGTATATTGAGATCGATCAACAACGGTATTTTGAATCTAGGTGAATTGAGACACAACAAACACAATAATCTTCCTCATTCATTGGTGAGAATGTTCTTCAATAATGAAAGATCCAATCTCAAGGTAAGACTCATCATATGTGGATTTCAACCCTTATGAATAAATTATTTAACACTATATTTGTTAATTATTTGATCTGTATAAATTTGTAACCTTTGCATGAACCTTTCCAAATTAAATTGGTTATTTAATTTTTTTATCTCTGATATGACACATTTCTCACCCAATCTCTCCCAATTTGTATTATTAGGACAATAATGCTTGGCTATTGATTGTTGCACCTTTTTTCTTGTGAAGTTATACCAATTATTCTTCACATTATTCACCCTTGGACCATGGGGCCATGATTACACATTTCTGGGTGGGATCGAGAATGATTAGAACCCCCGATCCATGTCCAATTCATGAACGACAAATAGATCTGTGATCAGAGGATGAATTGAGATGATTTTGAAGTTTCAGGTGATTGATTCATGGATCTAGGATCTAAAGTGGAGTTTTCATGACATAGGAGGCATGAAAGGTGTGTACGAGTGTTGGAAAGACCGATAGGAATCCAATTTTTGGCCACTGAAAGGCCAAAAATGATTAATGGAGCCTTCCCCTATTGATTTCAGGTGAACATCAGGTGAGATTTGAAGTGAAAAAGGAAGATATGGATTTGTTCACACTGATTTTATTTTATATAGAAAACACGACTACACACCATGTAATGTGGAAGAAAACATGACATGTTCTCTTGAAAACTGTGGTGGTAGGGTTTCTAGAAGATTATAAATATTACACACCATGTGGGATCGACACACACAATGTGACCTAGTGCTAGTGACACAACATGTACTCCGGGAGTACATAGATATAGTTATGTCCATGCACATGCCGTGTACTGGAATAAATCCATGGTATATAGGCATAACCAAAAGGAAATGGGAAGAAACCCATGCAGAAGGACAACCACATATTGAAGTACATGGGTATGGGAAAGATTACACTAACATGACGTGAAGTACAAGAAGGACCCCAAGCTGATAAGGTATGATGTGTAGTCCCTTTACATGTTGTCTAGGGATGCATGAAAGAGATCTGTGTACTTTAAGAGACATGACCATGTAGTAGGGTGGGACCACATGTCGTGTGGTTCCCCTTATACACTATGTTCCCTCCTTTTTGAGAAAACTTATACCTCTCGTATATCCTTCATTTGGACTCAAATTGTTTTACCATGATTAGCCTGTCTTGATTTTTATTCTACGTAGAATGTGATGGTGGCCTTTAAAGTATATTTTGAGATACAATGTGAGATGTTTCATGTTTGACTATTATTTAGGTGGAACTTGATGATGAAAATGATTATATAGGATCATTAGAGTGGGACCCTCCTATTGGGATAGGGAATGAGTCCTCTATCTACCTATAGAGTTGAACCCTCTTGCTGAGTCAGGGCATGATTCTCTCTATCTATCCATATTTAGAGTGGAACCTTCCTATGGAGTCAGGGAATGAGTCCTTTATATATCCATATTTAGAGTGAAACCCTCCTATAGTATTATGGAATGTGTCCTCTATTTATCTACTACTATAGTGGAACCCTTCTTCAGAGTGAGGGTATAGGTCCTATAACACTAGAGTGGAACCATCCCATGGATTTAGGTCATGGATCCTCTAACCATAGAGTGGAACCCTCCTATTGGAACAGGGCATGGGTCCTCTATCTATCCATAGAGTGGAACCCTCCTATTAGCACAAGGCATGTGTCCTCTATCCATCTAATGAGTGGAACCCTCATGTTATACTAGGGAATGGGTCCTCTACCTTAATATTATGTCCCCTATGCTATGAAACACAATAGTGAGGTGTGACTTGGCATGGATACTTCTTCGGTCAGATGCATGAGATGTTGGGCATCATTAATGGACTTATGGAACTGATGACATACTCTTTTCCTGGGCTAGGATAGGTTATGAGATTGAGATCCCCTTTCTCTATCATCTACATTTATTTTATTATAAAATATATATTTGTTTCCTTGTTGTTGGATTTTGTTTCTCTCTCTTACTATGGGTAGAGCTGTCTATTAATATCGTGTCTCTTACTTCTCCCTCATCAGCTTTTAGGGCATCCTAATGGGTATGTATATACTTACCCATACATGGGTTTCCCAACATGTTTTGTGTCTTATATAGACGATGGATAGGTCATAAGTGATTATATAAGAGCATAGAGATACCCTAGTGCATTAGACCATATGTGGTGGTTGGGGCTTGAAGATTCGGAGCTAGGCTCTCTCAGTATTTACTTTTCTGGGTTTTTTAGTTTGGGACATATTTCTTATTGGGTGTGTATTTTCCTCCTTTTTCATTTTAGATTATGCAGTCCTAATCTTTTAATCACTAGAGGTTTTACATGCTTGTCTTATTCGCTATATGTTGAATATTTTATTATTATTAATCCAAACTTCTGCATGGAGATGGTTGGATTTGTGTGTACAAGTACTTATGCAAAGGCCTCCCATATTAGCTTTTCCTTTCGACACTTGTCGCCAGCTACTGGCCTATGGAGGTGGGATTGGGGTAGTTATGGATCAAGACTTATTGGGTTGGGTTTTGTTAGATTATTATTAGAGTAGTTTATTCCTTGGGATAGTGTTTGGAGTTTTCCCCTTATGATAATTTTTCTATGATTTAGAGCTATAGTGTCAATGTTTCATAAGTATGATATTTAGGCTAGAAAAACTAGTGTTGGTGTGACAACCAACATATCTATTTACCAGGACTCTGACTATCTGATTGTCTACTTGGAACACTGAGACATTGTTTGTAGAAATTACATGGTAAATTCATCAAATAGGATCGAGTCTTTTGAATATCCTTCTTGATTCATATCACTATAAATATATATACTCATCTGACTGTGGTACATCTTGATTATGTTTTTTGGATTCCTCTACAAATAAACCAAACATGTTATTGATTCGGGATCATCATGATGATTTAATTAGTGATTAGGCCTTAGATTAGGGACCATCATATGAGATTATTCCTCTATGTGGAAAAGTAACAGTACCCCTACCTATTGAGCAGCATATTATGCCAACAAAGTAGGTTGAGGATGAGTGCATGCTTAGCGCACTATAAAAGTTCTAGTACTAGAGGTTGTTGATGTTTCGTGGTGAGACAGATCCCCATCCAATGGAATATTGGCTAGATTCGGTGATCTAAGTTTTCAAGATTATACAAACACCAAACAATCAGGTGGTTGTTCTGGAATCCATCCTTTTCCATGGAGAAACTAGGTTTTGGTGGTGTTTAGTCACACAGATGCATGTTGAGTCAAAACTCTCATGGAAAGACTTGCAGTAGCTATGATGTGAGGAGTACTACCCCTCATTCTTGTGCTTAATTAATATTCAAGATATTCTAGAGCTCGATCAGGGAGGAAATAAAGTTTTTGAGTATGCCTCGAGAATCATAGACTTTATGTGGTACTTGATCGACATGATTCAGGATGGCTACTTCCGAATGAAGATGTTTGAGAAGAGTATCTATAGATACAACCATTCCATTGTGGTACCCTTATTCATTCCCACTTATGTTAGAGTGTTGGAGTGGGAACTGATGATAGAGATATTCCTATTAGAGGGATTCCATGTAGCTAGAGCTGGTAGTGGGCATCATGGGATGAGTTGTCTGCAACATCTAGTAGGAAATAGTCGGAAGGATCTCAACGTAGGAGGTCTTATCATGATCAGACTTAGGCACATGGTTGTGTGGAATAGGTACCGTATAGAGGACTAGGGGAGCCCAGATAGGGGTGGTGCTATGCATGTGATGTGAAAGATCCCATAGAACATGATTGATCAACCTAGCATGACGAAGAGGCTAGGAAGATATCAGATGGACCTCCATGGTAGATGTAGAACCATGATCATGGATATCCTAGGTTAGGGAAGGGTGGAACCTAGGGAGGTGGATTTAGAAGAAGAGTAGGCAGGGCTCTAGAAGGAGGAGATGTGGGTGGTGGATGGCGTTATGAGCTCCTTCCACCACCTCCACTAAGAAGCCAACATTAAGCTTAGGGAGACATAAGTTGGGTCTATGGGAAGCATCAGGCTAAGGAGGCATATGACCCAGTGGCACAGAAGATGATCAGAGTTATAATATGTGTTTATTATACTCTTACTTCAGTACTAGTAGACACAGGTGCTAGAGATCCTAGTTGAGACATTATCCCAACATCTTTTCCATGAGGTTCCTACGAGGAATTTGTTTTCTATATCTTTTATCTAATCGACAGTTCAAGCAATTTTTTGGTGAAGATGGGTTATCATGGGAACTTTTGGTTGTCACAATGAGACCTTATGATTCCATCTTTGGTATGGATTGGTTGTCCATAGTCCGAGCCTAAATTGACTTTCATCACAGATGAGTCAGATACCCTTGAACTGATGAGATAAGATTCTCCTTTGTGGAAAAGAGAGATCATATGGAAATATGAGGGGGTTTTATGAGAAGGAAGCCTCAACCCATTAACCATAAATTATTGAGTGTATCCCTTGGTGCAACAATCTCTTCAGGAATCTGGATTCCTTCAGTCATATAGGATTATATGGACGTCTTTCCCAAGGACATACTAAGACTACCACTAATGGGGGAGATGGAGTTTTTCATCAACTAGAATCTAATAAAAATTAACCCTACCAAGCTCTAGGAGCTAAGGGCGTGGAGGGTTTTATCAAACCCAATGTTTCCCCTCTGGGTAGATCTATTGTTGTTCATGATAAAGGTGGATAAGAGAATGAATCCTTGTGTGAATTATCATCTCCTAAACTAGGACATGATAAAGAAAAATTAACCCTTTCCAAGGATTGAAGACCTCTTTGATCAGTTATGAGGTGCGAGATGGTTCTCAAGGATCGATCTTAGGTTCTACTACCACTAATTGAGAGTTTGTGATGCTGATATTCCTAAGAAAACATTTTGATGTCACTATAGTAACTATGAGTTTCTGATGGTTCATTTTGGTGTGATGAATTCCACTACTATGTTTATGGTTTTGATAAACCATATCTTCCATTCATAATTGGACTTATTTATTGTTGTATTTATTGATGACATACTCATATACTCTACATCAGAGGAGGATCATGTAGAGAAATTGAGGATGGTCCTATATTTTCTTTGGGAGCACTAGATTTATGGTAAGATTTAAAAGTTCCAATTATAGATCCATGAGGTTCAATTTATGGGGCATTTCATTTCTAAGCATGGATAATCTATGAACTCAGTAAAGATCAGTGTAGTGCTTTCTTGGTAGCCACCCAAGAGCACATCATAGGTGCAGAGTTTTCTTGGCTTGGCAGGGTACTACATGAGGTTTTTCGTAGAATTGTTTGAAATTAGAGCCCCTTTAGATGTCATGACATGGAAAGAGAATCTATTTAACTAGGATAAGTAGTTATAGATAGCCTTTTTTAGTTGAGGATAATTCTAATGAGTGGTCATTTTTTGAGACTACTAGAGGAGGGTATTTATTATGATGCCTCAAGGGCTGGGATCGACTATGTGTTGATGCAACAATAGTTAATAATCACATATGGGTTGAGGTAGTTGATACCCCACAAGCATAACTTTGTGACTCATGACCTATATTTGGCATAAGTAGTCTTTACATTAAGGATGTTTATGTACTATCTTCTAGGAGAGCACTTTTTCATTTAATCAGACCATCAAAGTCTCAGGTATGTATTCACATAGAGATACATGAACCTGAGATATAAGTTCTGGTTGGAGTTCCTATAGGTCTATGTCTTCATGATAGTCTAAACTCTTAGGAAATACAATTTGGTGGTAGATTCCCATAGAAGGAAGTCCCATGATCGTTTGGTGTAGGGGGAGTCTGAGTAGTTAGATTCCTTGCAGATGACCATGGTAGAGAAGGAGGACACAACTTTTATTCAGTCGATGTTCTAGAACCTCTACTTCTCCAACATTTGAGAGATTCCCAGTTGGTAGACATCGACTGTGAGGTCTTGTGTGACTATATATCCTCATGAGATTCACCGAATTTATTTTTTGAAGGATGTAATCACGCCTTTTTTCCAAGGATGGATGGTGGCCCCATTCACAATGTGATAGGGGGTGATGGGGGAGTTTAAAAATTATCCTTTATATATACATCATGATGTATATAAGATGTATATATTCTTTGAACGGTAGTATTGGTGGGATTGTATAAGATAAAACCTTGTTGTGTTCATCCCTCGGTGTCTCACCTGTAAGAAGGTGAAGGTTGAGCACCTGGTTTCGAAAGGTTTGTAGTAGTAAATTGAGATCCCGAAGTAGAAATGGGATGAAATATCCATGGAATTTTTTATTGGGATTCCATTGATTGAAAATGACCATGATGCAATATGGGTGATAGTTGACCAACTTATGAAGTTGGAACACTTCCTTGCTATAAGGGATTAGATTTCGGTGTAGAGTTTGGGGCAGTTGTATATTTGGGAGATTTTCCTACTTCATGGGGTTCCCTTGATGATTTTATATGAACATGATTCAAAATTGACATCACTATTTTGTAGAGGACTACAGGAGGCATTTGATACTGATATGTGGATGAGTAAAGCCTTCCACCCCTAGACATATGGGTAGACCAAGGGTACTATCTACGTGTTGGAGGATATGGTGAGGACTTTCATGTTAGACTTTGGTCGGAGTTGGGAGGATCATTTTACATTGGCAGAGTATGAATATAATAATATGTACCACTTTAATATTAGCATGGAAACTTTTGAGTCCCTATATAGAAGACCCCACAAGTCACCGTTATGTTAGACTGAGATCAGAGAGGCATCCCTTGTTAAGCCAGAAATGGTAGAAGCGATGTTGAAGAAGTTACAGGTCATCCATGAGCGGATGAAGACAACCTAGAGTAGGAATAATTTTTTTATAGATAGAAATTTTCATCCCTTGGATTTTGAGTAGGAAAACCACATTTTCCTGAGAGTCTCCTCATGATGAGGATTGCAGAGATTCATCTAGGGAGGAAATTTATCCCCAAGATTCATTAGGACTTTTGATATCTTATAGAGGGTTGTAGAGGTTTTCCAACACCTTTCTTTACCCCCACAAGTGGAATGGGTGTATAAAGTCTTCCACATGTCACAAATGAGGAGATACGTTCATAAAACCATACACATTATTGATTGGGCAGAGATGGACATCGAGGGTGGATCCACTTTTATGGAACAACCAATGATGATCAAGGATTGGTAGGAGCAGATCCCGGATGGATAGACCATCCCATTGGTTCATTTGTTGTGGTAGCATGAGATCATGCAAGAGTGATCTTGGGAGAGGGAGAGCTAGATGTTGGCTTAGTATCCCTAGATTTTTTTCCTTTTTTTTCTATTCAAGGATGAAATAATTTAAGGATGGAATAATATAGAGACCCTATTTTTTCCTTGTAACACTTTGAAATATATCTAGAAATATTTTTAGAACCATGCACTAAGACAGTGCATGATTCCAAGGCCTGGTGTGCCAACAAATAATTTCATTAAAATATTAAATATATTTTATATTTTATGCACATAGTTTTTCTATAAAAATGGGATTACTTTTAATCAGAGTCTCAGATCAAAAATTTTAGATCACAGTTGAATATATAATATGAGTTTTACCCTAGGAAAAAAATAGCGTTGGTCCATGCGGAGCGTTCATATATAGAAATAGTTTATGGGTGGGTTTAAATTAAATTAATCGATTAATTTAATTATTTAATTTAAATGAACTAATACTAAAATCAATTTAAACATGCTAATATAGAGAATATATAGGGTTATACACATAACCCTAGGATTATTGATAGGAGAGTTATACCATATCTTCATTAGTAGATTGGGATCGATCGATGATGAGCTTTTAGATCAAGGTGAATTGAGATGCAACGAACACAACACTTCTTACTCCTTCATTGGCGAGCACATTCTTCATCAATGAAGAATCCAATCTCGAGTTAGGACTCTTTATATGTGGATTTACACCCATATGATTAAATGATTGAGCACGATCTTTCTCAATTCTTCAATATGTGTCAATTTGGAACATTTTTACATGCCTTGTCAAATTAAATTGGTTATTTAATTTGTTTATCCTTGATATGCCATGTTTCTCACCCAATATTCCCCAACTTGTATTCATTAGCCAATAATACTTGGCTAATGGTTGTTGCACATTTTTTCTTAGGCATTTCTCCCAATTTTTCTTCACTGTTGGCATATGGGGTCACGATTCGACATTTCTGGGTAAGATCAAGCACAATTGGACCCCCATATCTATGAAATATTCATGAGAGACAAACATATTAGTGATAATAGGAAATATATGGATATTTTTTGGGTTCTGGGTTATTTATTCATTGATATGGGATCTGTAGCAGAGTTGGCGTCGCATGGGAGGCATTAAAGGTGCATAGATGTGTTGGAATGACTGATTGGAATATAATTTCTTGCTACCAGATGGTGGAAAATTATGAACAAATCCTGCCCCCTTCTATTTTAGGAGAACATCAAGTGAGATCCAAAGTGACAAAGGAAGATCTGGAGATGCGCACAAATATCTCAGTTTTTGTGGAAAATGTGACTACACATATTTTAGTTTGGAAAAACACATGGAATGTTCCTTGAAAAAAATATGGCTCTAGGGTTTCTATAAGTTTATAAATACCACACACCATATCAGCCCAACACACACTGTGTGTCCTGGTGCTGGAGACCCGGAATATATTATCGGGGTACATGGACATGAGCATAACTAGGAACATTTTGTGTACTGGAATATGACCTGGGTACATGAACATGACTCTAAGAATATGAGTAAGACCCCATGCAGAAGAGCATGCTATATATTAGAGTACACGAGCATGAGCAAGGTTACACGAACATGACCAGGAGCACAGGTAGGATCCTTGGTGGATGAGGCACACCATGTAGTCCTTTTAAATGTTGTGTAGAACTATATGAGCAGAGATCCATGTACTGGAAGGGAGATGACCAGGTAACAGGGTGGAACCACATGCCACGTGGGTCCCCTTACAGGCCGTGTACCCTCCTTTTTGTGGAAAATTCTACCACTCATATATCCTTCATTTAGACTTGTATTTTGGCCCATGAGTATCCTATATTGTGTTTTTTCTAGGTAGAATATGATAGAAACCTTTATAGAGGATTTTTATATATGATTTGATATATTCTGAGTGTGAATCTTCTTTAGGAGGCACTCGAAGAGAGTAGTGATCAGACAAGATCATCATAGTAAAACCATCCTATTGGGATAGGGAATGGGTCCTCTATCTACCTATAGAGTTGAACCCTTATTTATATTTAGGGAATGGATCCTCTATATACCCATATATAGAGTGGAACCATCCTACAGAGTCAAGTCATGTTCCTCTATCTATCCATTTTAGAGTGGAACCCTCTTGCTGGGATAAGGCATGGGTCCTCTACCTATACAGTGGAACCGTCCTACAGTATCAAGGCATGTGTCCTCTATCTATCAAATACTAGAGTGAAACCCTACTACATATTCATGGCATGGGTCCTCTACCACTAGAGTGAAACCCTCCCACAGAGTCAAGGAATGAGTCTTCTACCCATAGAGTTGAACCCTCTTATTGGCATAGGGCATGGTTCCTTTATCTATCCATAGAGTGGAACCCTCTTGTTGTCTCATGGAATGGGTCCTCTATCTATCTAGTGAGTGGAACCATCCTGTTGTACCAGGGAATGGGTCCTCTACCTAGATATTTTATCCCCTTGACTATACGGCATAATGGAAAAGCATGGATTGGCATGAATGCTTCTTCGGTCATATGTGCAAGATGTTAAGAATCGTTGATGGACCTCAGAAATTAATTATATAATATTTTCCTGGGACAATATGTGATATAAAGATCCACTTTCTCTCTTATATGGGTTTCTTTTATGAATATATATATATATATATATATATTTGTATCCTTGTTGTTGGATTTAGTTTCTCTCTCTTACTATGGGTTGAGCTGTCTATTCCTATCGTGTATCTTATTACACCCTTTATCTTTTAGGGTATCTTATTGGGTATGTATATACTCACCCATAAATGGGATTTTCTCACACATGTTATGTATTATGTAGATGATAGATAGGTCGAAAATGAATATAGAGGATCATAGGGATACCCTGGTGCATTAGACCGTGTATGGTAGTCAGGGTTTGGAGATCTAGAACTAGGATATCTAATAATTTACTTTTCCAATTTTTTCATGTTGGGATATCTTTCTGGTTGGACATGAATTTTTACCTATTTTCATTTCATATTATTCTTTCATACTCTTGAAATCATAATAGGTTTTACATTCATGGATTATTCTCTATATGTTTCATATTTTATTATTATTCCACTAAACTTCTACATGGAGATGGTTGGGTGTGTCTATAGAGGTACTTAGGAAAAGGATTACCATATTAGTTTTGTCTTTCAATGCTTGTCTCCAACCCCTGGCCTATGGATGAATGATTGGGGTAGTTGTGTCTCGAGTCTCATTGGGTCGGGTCATGACACTCTCTTTGAATCGAAGGGGGTAGGTCCTCTGACTAAGGATGGATACTTCAGTGGATGGATTTCAAATGCATAAGAAGGTCCATGGGTTGAAGGGGGAATTGGAGCTGGTTCAATAGGAGTGGAGGTTCTTGATTCCTACAAGGATGAATTAATCACCAATGGAGCCAAGGGAACATTGAATTTGAGTAGTGAAAAAAGGGTGGGTCATCAATCCTAAATTTATTCTTTCGAAAAATAGGGAGGAAGTTCCCTTGGAGATGGAATCCTATGAAAAAATGCACTAGGGAAAGGAAAAATAATCTTTCCACCATGATATAGAATCACCTTTTATGAGAAGAATGTGGTCTGGGGGGGGGGTGAGAGAGATTCCTTTCTACACAAATATGAGCAACACCTACATCCTATAGCTGGACCATGTGCTCATCCACATAGAGGAAGTATCCAACAAAATTTACAATAGCATGAAAAAAATACTTTATTATTAAAGGGAAGGGGAAGATCAGGTGGGTTGATCCATATCGATTCTTGAGGAGAATCACAACCAAAGTGTGCTTCCATCATCCACTAGAAGATATTAAACCACAATTTGCCGATAGGCTAAGGGCATTGAGTCCAAACATTCATGATGTCCTCCCAAGATCCAAGCACAAGTCAAAATACTTTCCGATTAAGAACCAAAACTCAATCTAGAGGATCCAACCCCCAGGATAGGATGGAATTTTTGAAGAAGGGAAGGAGAGTCTTATCCACCCCAAACCTGGCCCCTAAAATCCACCAATTGAAATCCAAGGCCATCTCAAAGGCATACAGGGGAAATCTAGTGTTGGGGATCTATTTACTGCAGTAGATCAATGGTTTCCAAGAGTTATCTCATGACTTTGTGGTATAAGATTCAATATGGGTGGGGTTGTATGAAGGAGAATCTACTTCATGTAAAACCTTGACAAGACATCCTTGGAAGAGGTAGGAGGACACATGAAACCTTGATCTGAAAGAACCGAGGCTGGTAGAAGGTTATAAGGGAGATGGGGGGATGAGGGATCTGGTGATGACTATGACAACCCCGTTCTTTATTAAACTCTATAACATGATCTATTATATAAACTATTCACTTGATAAAACATGTAAGATTGATAGGTCTAGTGTATTTTTGTCTTAGGAACATTACATAACAACTTAAAACATGAAATACAACATCTTTATTTAAAACTTCATTTACATGACCACTACATTCCCTCGTACTTAGCATTGCATAGGATAACCTAAGGACATGCATAAGAAAAGGATGATCTATAAAGCCCAGTATAGGAATAAACCTGGAATAAAATGAGGGATAAAATACATGTTATACAATAGGAATATCAATGGATCACAAGCGAAACATGAACATAAAGGCATGATAAATCATGATAATCATAACATGGAAATGTGGAAACAACACTTAACATGGAATTATCATGATCCAAGGCTCATTGCACATAGAGCATGAGTAAACCCTCATTGCACATGAAGAACAAGTAAACCCTCATTTCAATTGAATTAGCATGATTCAACACTCATTTAAAATGATGTATCATGATACTATACTTTACCCAATAAATTGGATTGCTATCAGGGCGCACCCTTCCGTAAACATTTCATTTCATGTATAAGTGTGCCATATGGATCATACAACATGAAATAAATAATATTCATTTATTCCAAGATAAATGGATGTGTAATAAATACATGAATATTTATAATCAATAAGTAAATGTGCATAAAGGTGAATTCCCTTGATAGATAAATGGGCATGGTATTCACTACACAATGACATTGGCTTGGAAAATCGTAGTGTAATTTCAGCAGCATAACGGCGTGAAATAAGAACTCATAAAAAAGTTAATGAGAGATAAAGGGATGTATAGTCATATTTAAATTAAATGGACAGAAAGTGGGTAATATATATACATTTACCAACAAATTTAATGGAATTTAGATGCATAATATAAAAGAATTACTTGGATGTAAAAGAAGAGAGAGAAATCCCTCATGAAAGTTTGGCATGGTAACAGGAGTACATAAGAGGAATTAATGAGAGATAAAGGGGACTCCCATCATTAAAAAATAAATAGGGAAGTATGGGGGACGTTTGAAATCATACCCCAACATTTTTAATTGAAAACAAAAGGGAATAACACCTTAAA
Organism: Viscum album; assembly: GCA_963277665.1. Lineage (NCBI taxonomy): Eukaryota > Viridiplantae > Streptophyta > Magnoliopsida > Santalales > Viscaceae > Viscum > Viscum album. The sequence goes on along the minus strand of OY728125.1, from coordinate 1,554,345,308 downwards.
GAAAATTGGACAAAAAGAGAAAAGAAGAAATCCCTTACTTGGAAGTGTGATCCCAAAAGGCTTGGGAGAGGCTTGAGAGAGGTTTCTTGGGAGCTTGGGGAACCTTGGGAGGATTATATAGAGAGGAGTTCAGGGGTTGGTAAAACTACAAAGGATTTTAGTGAAGAGGAAGTGGGAGCTTGGGTGGGTTTATATAGAAATGGAGAGGGAATTCTTTATTATTTAGGTTTGGGACACCTCACATTAAACTAACCAAAAACCCAAACCAGACCATTTTTTTTGCCCATGTTTTTTGAAAAAGTTGAGTATAAAAAAATATTTTATAAGTCCAATGGCCTAACTTCTTAAAATAATAGGGTGGCTTATGTGGAGGTGAGTCACACTTTCAAAGAAAACAATTTAAAAAGACAAAATGTTTTATAAGCCTTGAAAGGTCCACCAAAGCTTTGTAAAATAAATAAAACAATCCCAAAATAAAATTATTTTAATGGTAAAAAATATATTGGACGAACATAATGTTTATAGTATTTTATTACATCAATATTGGATCATTATGATGTCATAAAACACATTATATATTTAAACGGTATTTAATTTTTACGCAAAAATTTGACTGTCTTAGAAAATTATGAAAAATTCACCATTGGATAATTTCGACATCCTAATTCCAAAAATAATATTCATTTTATCAAAATAATTTTCTAAATATGGGAATTTTTACTTGTAAAATAAAAAACTACATTTATAGAAAATTCATGGGTTTTGATAAAAACAGCTTTCAAACCCTAATAAAAATTACAATTGCATTCATAAAATTATATGATAATTTATATTTAATAAAAATTAATATAATAATAAGAATAGTAATATTTTATTAAAATATTATTTAATTAAAAAAATCCATTAATTCATCAAAATAGAGTTTTAGTTGAATAATAACTAAAAATACTATTTGTGTTTTAAAAACTATTTACGAAGTAACAATAATAAAATGAATGTATATTCATTATTATATACAAAAATAATGCACATAATCATAGTGATAAGGTCTTATTACATAAATCCTTATAACAATCGCATAAGACCAAAGGGTAAGGTGTACGATGGTGAAAAACTCTTGGGGTGGATCAGATAACATCGCTCGGGTGGTAATCTCTATTAACTTCCACTTCTCTCATAGTCAGTTCTGCTCGAGCTTAACATGTTCAAGCTCGGATTGGGCTTGGTCAAGAGAGAATCCAAATGACACCACCTCCTTTCCGAGCTCCGACAAATGGGCTTCGTACGGGGCAAGTCTACTGGATGAGTCCATCATTTCCTTTGTCTGAGTAAATTGAATTTTTTAAAGCCCTATATTTATACTAATCATGTGATCATTGTTAGATGGATATATTAGAAATGGTCACAATTATTAACGGTATTTTAAAACCCAAAAACATAAAACTAATGAAGTTCACATTTTTCATAATGATACATTTAATTAGATCCAGAAGAGTTTTCATTTATGAAATCTTGGGTTATTACAATCTTCCCCCATTAAGAAATTTTGCCCTCGAAATTTACTTTTCCCACACTAAAATAGATGTGGGTAACTCTGCTTCATCACTTCCTCTGATTCCCATGCCACTTCTTTAAACTTGTGGTTTCTCCAAAACACCTTGACGAGGGGCACTATATTATTTTGTAGAACTTTTTCTCTACGATCTAATATCTTAACGGGTTTCTCATCATAAGAAAGAGCATCCTCTAGTTGTACTACCTCCGAAGAGAGTACATGTAAAGGGTCTAGTATGTACTTAATTAAGAGGGATACATGAAAGAAATCATGTACTTTGTCCACGGTAGGTGGAGGTGCTACTCGATAGGCCACATCCCCAACACGATCAAGAATCTAGAAGGGGCCGATGTACCTAGGACTTAACTTCCCTTTCCTTCCAAACCTCATAACCTTATTCCTTGGAGATATGTGTAGAAATACCATATCTCCATCTTTAAACTCAAGTTCTCATATATGGTTATCTGCATAACTCTTCTGTCAACTCTGGGATGCCTTGATATGCTGCTGAATTATTTTCACTTTCTCCACCATTTCTTCGACCATTTATGGTCCTAGAAGCTTATGCTCACTGACTTCATCCAAACATGCTGGTGTTTTGCACCTCTTCCCATATATAGCTTCATAAGGTTCCATTCATATTCTCGAGTGGAAACTGTTATTATAGGATAATTCAACTAGTGGAAGATGTTGGTCCCACCCTCCTTTCAAGTCCATAGAATATGATCTTAAAATATCCTCCAGTGTCTAAATAGTTTGCTTAGACTGGCCATCAGTTTGAGGATGATAGGTTGTACTGAAGTTCAATTCAGTATCCAGAGAATGTTAAAGACTCTTCCAAAACTTATAGGTGAATCTTGGATCTCGATCAGATACAATAGATAGAGGTACTCCATTCAGCCTTACCACTTCCCTGATATATATCTGTGCCAGTTGATTCAATGAGAAATTCTTCCGAATTGAAATAAAGTGTTCAGACTTTGTAAGTCGATCCACAAAAACCCATATTGCATTGTTGCCTTTGGAAGTTCGGTGACAAAGTACATGGTGATGTTCTCCTATTTCTATGATGGTATGGGCAATGGTTGCATCATCCCCTTAGACTTATGCCTCTCTGCCTTCACTTACTGACACACCAGACACTTTGATGTATACTCAACGATATCCTTATTCATATTATCCCACCAATAATGATCTTGGAGATCTCGATACATCTTTGTGTTTCCTGGGTGAATAGAAAATTTTTAACTATGTGCATCATCCAAAAGTTCCTTCTTTAGGTCTGAACTTGATGGAACACATAGTCTTTTCCCAAATCTCACAATTCCTTCTTCATTAACATTGAACTCCAAGGATTTCCCTCTTCTGATAGCTTCCACTTTCTTCTGAATTCCCACATCATCCCTTTGATAATACTTTAACCTTTCCAAAAGATATGATTGAGCAATAATTTGTGAAAGGATTGATGGTGTTCCATTCTTTATGATTCCCATGTCCATCTTCATCAAATCTAAGAAGACTAGATCCTTCTCAATTCTCATCAGTGATAGAATCGCTAGGTCCTTTCTAATTAGAGAATCTTCCACCTTGTTCGCTTTCCCATGGTGGTAATTGATTGAGCAGTCATAGTCTTTGCTCAGCTCTAACCATCTTCATTGGCACATTTTCAACTCTTTATGTGTGAATATATACTTGAGGCTTTTGTGGTCCGTATATATTTCACACTTCTCCCCAAAGAGATAATGCCGCCAAATTTTTAAAGAAAAGATCACTGAAGTGAAATCCAAATCATGTTTTGGATAATTCTGCTCATGAACTTTCAATTACCTTGAAGTATAGGCAATGAATTTGTCATTTTGCATCAACACACAGCCCAAGCCCTTCTTTGATGCATCACTGAATACCACAAAAAGTTATCCAATTGTCGGTAAAGTGAGAACGGGCATAGTGATAAGCCTACTTTTTAACTCCTCGAATCTTTCTTCGTATTCATCACTCCAAGAAAACTTTACTCCCTTCCAATATATCTTAGTAAGAGGGTTGGACAATCGTGAGAAATTTCTCACAAATCGTCGATAATATCCAGCTAACCCCAAGAAGCTACGGATATCCGTTACCAATGTTGGCCTCGACCATCCCTCTTTTGCATCTATTTTGGAGGGATCCATAGATATACCATTGCTTGTGATGATATAGCCCAAGAATGATACCTCCTTCAACCAGAACTCACACTTTCTATACTTTGAATATAGCTTCTCCTTCCGCAAGGTCTTCAGTAAAGTTCTTTGATGCTTCTCATGATCCTCCTTGGTTTTGGAGTATATTAGAATATCATCTATAAAGACTACCAAAAATTTATCTAGGTAATCCCTAATGACTCTATTCATCAAGTTGATGAATATTTCTGGAGCATTAGTGAGTCCAGAAGGCATTACTATGAATTCATAGCACCCGTATCTTGTACAAAAAGCAGTCTTGGGGATATCTTCCTTATTCACCCTTAATTGATAATATCCTGACCGCAAATCCACCTTGGAGAGGTATTTTTCTCTACACAGCTGATTGAAAAAGTCATCGATTCATGGGAGAGGATACTTGTTCTTTATCGTGATTTTGTTAAGCTCACGATAATCAATGCAAAGGCACATTGACCCATCTTTCTTCTTGACAAAGAGGACTGGTTCACCCCATGGGGAAGCACTTGGGTGTATAAAACCTTTATCTAGATTCTCCTATAGTTGTTTCTTCGTCTCCTCAAGCTCCACAACAACCATTATATACAGAGTCTTGGATGTTGGAAATGTCCCAGGTATAAGATCAATTTATAATTCGACATCTCTTCTAGGAGGAAGACCATGCAATTCCTCGGGAAACACTTCAGTGAATTACCTCACAATAGGCATGTTTTCAAAGATGGTTTCCTCCTTAGTCTCAATCATATGAGCTAGATACGTGTTCTCACAGGGCAGTAATATCCACACTTGAGATGATGGAGCTAAAAAATATTCATCTTCCTCCTTGAACTTGTATAGAATCGGGGGTTGATTCTACACATGGAGAGTGATTTCCCTCTCATGACAATTTATGTTGGCTCTATATAAGGAAAGCCAATCTATGCCAATAATTGCATCAACTTACACTAGAGGGATTATGATGAGGTTCTCTGGAAAATTCAATCAACAGATTATGATAGTGGAAGAGTTATATTCATGGGATGCAATGATTTCCCCATTTTCTGTACTCACCGACATCTTCACTTCCATGATTTATGGTGGTTTTGTGATTGTTATACTAAAATTTTGGGATATAAAAGAATGCTTATAACCTGAATCAAAAAGTAAATTCACTATTATTTAATGAATAACTAGCATACCTGTCACCACTTCGTTTTCGGGGCTCACTTCGGCAGTAGTGATAGAAAAATCTCACCCTTGCTGCCTTGGTGGTTGTTGGTTGCCTCCGAAAACCCTTATATTAGGGAACTAATTTGAAAGATTCCCTGGTTCTTTGCAGTTTTAGGAATGAACAACGTATTGAGGTTCGAATGGAGCGTTCCTCTCCTCTGTTTCAACCGCGGGTTTTTCTTATCTGTAGTTAACAACTAAGTTCCCTTCTCTTCCACACCTAAAGCATTTCCTCATCCCCTTCAGGCAATTTTCGGGGTGTTTCTTTCTACACCTTTGTCAAGTGGGGTGCTGGATATTCTTAGCACTGTTTGATTTATCCATCGAACCGCCCACATTGAATTCCACCATATGCTTATTATCCCCATGATACCCCTGAGATTCTTCGATCTCCAATTCGACCTTGAGGGAACATCAGAAAATTTTCTCATAGCCATCGAAGTCACGAATCACTAGTGATTTCCGTATGCTAGGTTTCAACCTACCAAAGAAGTGGTCAACCTTGCATTCAGGGGTAACGAAAAATCCGAAGGCGTATCATGCAAGCCTTGTGAAGTTTTCCTCGTATGCTCCAACAGATTTGTCATCTTTTTTCTTGAGGGCAAGGAAGTCCCTTTCTATCTTAAGTCGGAGGGTGTGTGGAAAATATTTATCGAAAAACATCTTACAGAAATCATTCCATTCCAATGCCTCGATCTCCTCCTCAGGCTTCATATTTTTTATCAACATCCACCATTGATCAGCTTCACCCTCTATACGATAAGCAGCTAGGAGAACCTTCTCTTGTTCAGAACATTGAAGGATGGATAATATCTTTTCAATGGATTTTATCCATTGTTCGACAATTGAGGGATTGAATGATCCATTAAAAGTAGGAGGCCTTTGTCTCATGAAGCTCTCAATAGCGGCTTGCTCTTTCTTAAGGGGGGTTGAACGTTCCTCTTGACCCATGTTTCTATTAAAATATTAAGTTAACTGAGAGAGAAGTGTGACAAAGTTTACGATTACTTCTCCCATCAGATTGGGCATCTCATTAGCACATTCATCACATTGATCTTCACATCGGTTGTTAGCCCAAGTCCTCCTATTTCCAACCATTGTCTGGAATAAAAGGAAGGTTAGGGGTAACACATAAAGGGTAATCCAAGGACAAAACTGATGAATTATAAATAACTTTTACTTCCTTAAATTATAAATCCATAGGCTTTAATCTATTCTATTCATGATCTAATTTTTAACATATATTCTTAAGGGCATTTTTTTTAATTCCCTTAATAATGGTTCATACTAAGCTTGTGAATTTACCAATGCATATCCCCCAGGAGTGTCGTAACCAAGAGTGCAGAAAGGCCCATTGTCGTGTACCAGGATACCCCGGGTCAAGCCTAAAACTCCTTGTCAGGGTTTTCACCCTTAGGTACATCTGTACAAGAGCCGCCTCTACCTAGTCGTATCCAGAAATGGATGTATTTTCCTGATAAACCACTTACTAAATACCCACCAAAACATAGGGATGTTTTTATTATACTTAGTCTTGTCTCTAAGGATTCACTAGGGTTTTTTAATCCTAATCCCAAAAATAACTAAACCTATCCTATGATACCAACTATGAAAATCATGTTCTTTATTACACTCTAAAAAATTATTTATTACATAAACTATTAACTTGATACAAAATGGAATATTGAGAGGTCTAGTGTCTTTGGGGCTTAGGGACATTACATAATGACTTAAAACATGAGGAGAAGTCATTACTGCCTCTGAGCAGTGGCTTCCCCCCTCCCTCACGGGTCTAGGGTTTCCTTTTCTCGTCGTCTTCTTCCCTCCTCCGGTATGGCCTGAACTCGGAGGCGACTCTCTACGCTCGTCTTGGCGTCATTGGTTGTCGAATCCACATGATACAGATTCGTTTTGGGATTAACGATGGCTTTGATTCGGCTTCAAGATCTTTCCTCGGATGTGGTATGTTCATCGTCATCTCCAGTGAAGTCAGAAGTGGCCTTGGCTCTCCTGGATCTGGGATCCCAAATTGGTGTTGGCGTGCGTCAACTATGAGTGACTCAGATTCGCGATCTCGGCTCAGTGACAGTTTCGTTGCTTCCGGGTCCAGGTCATCTTTGCGGATTCAGGTGCGTGGTGCTTGATCTAATGTGCCGGTGTTGGATTTGGCTCGCCCATGGTGTCGGGGTCTCGTCGCATCTTCGGATCAGCATCAGCTCAGTGCACATGTCGTCGGCTTCGTTATCCCTGCTTGTTTGGTTTTCTGTCATGGCGATGGTGTGCTCGGCGTTGACGTGCTCAGCACCGGCGGATATGGCTCCTTTCTTGGCTTCGTCCCGGATAGACGTCAGTCATGGCGTGCTCCACTTTTCTCGGGGTTGGTCCAGTGGTGTGGAGGGTGGAGGACTCTTTTTTTGGTGTTTCTTGGTGTTGTTGGAAGTTGCTTGGAGGTTCTGATTTGGTGAAGTTGGGTTTGTGTTTGATTTGATTTGAATTTGCATGCCTGACGAATCAGCTGCTCTTCTTGAATTTTCTATGTGAGAGTTTGGTGATTTTTTTGTATTGGTATGGAATGTAGTTTGGTTGGGATGTGAGGGATGGTTATGCGATGATGGTGAAGGAGGATTTGGTTTAAGGGCAAGGTGGATCTTCTGAGTTTTCTGTGGATCATGGTGCTAATGGCGTCAGGATCTGGTCATCTTCACTTTGGTTTCTTTGACGTCCTTTGTGGATGGATTCTTCCTGGAGGTCCATTCCATTTTTCTTGAAGGCTGGGTGAACTCCGTTGAAGTTTCCCGATGGGAGGATTTGGGCCGGTGTCGATGGTCATGCCGGGGGACGTTCAAGGTAAACCTTTCTGAGGTTTGGCCAGCTTTTCTGATGTTCTTATTCCCTGGTTCATGGTTTCTTGGAAATTTCCATTGGTTTATGATGTTTTTTGTGTATGGTGAAAGTGGTTGTATTTGAATCATGTAGTGGGATACTGAGAACCCATAAACCGGCTTTTGAAAATGAAAAAAATTATTATCCACTTATTACATGAAATACAACATCTTTATTGAAAACTTCATTTACATGACCACTACATTCCCTTGTACTTAACATTGCATGGGATAACCTGAGGACATGCATAAAAAAAGGGTGATCTATAAAGCCCAGTAAGGGAATAAACATGGAATAACAAGAGGGATAAAATACATGTTAGACAATAATAATATCAATGGAACAGAAGATAAACATGAACATAAAGGCATGATAAAGCGGGATAATCATAACATGGAAATGTGGTGACAACACTTAACATGGAATTAGCATGAGCCAAGGATCATTGCACATGAAGCATGAGTAAACCCTCATTGCACATGAAGCACGAGTAAAACCTCATTGAACTTAAATTACCATGATTCAACACTCATTACACGTGACATATCATGATACTATACTTTACCCAATGCATTGGAGCGCTATTAGGGCACACCCTTTCGTAAACATTTCATTTCATGCATAAGTGTGCCACATGGATTATACAACATGGAATCAATCATCGTCATTTTTTCCATAATAAAGGGATGTGGAATACATACATGAAGATTTATAATCAATAAGTAAATATGCATAAAGGGTAATACCCTTGATAGAGAAATGGGCATGTTATTCACTACACAATGACATTGGCTTAGAAAATAGTAGTGCAATTTCGGCAACATAACGACGTGAAATAAGAACTCATAAAAACGTTTATGAGAGAGAAAGGGGTGTATCATCATATCTACATGAAATGGATATTAATGGGGTAATATAGATACATGTCCCACCAAATGTAATGGAATTTATATGCATAATACAAAATAATTACTTGGATGTAAAGAGGAGAGAGAAATCCCTCACGAAATTTTGGTATGGTAACGGGTGTACATGGGAGGCATTAATGAGAGATAAAGGGGAATACCATCATCAAAACATAAAGAGATAAGTATTAGGGAGTTGAGAAATAATACCCCAACATTTTTAATTGAAAACAAAAGGGCATAACAAATTAAAGAAAATTGGACAAAAAGAGAAAGGAAGAAATCCCTTACTTGGAAGTGTGATCCCAAAGGCTTGTGAGAGGCTTGAGAGAGGATTATTGGGATCTTGGGTCACCTTGGGAGGATTATAAAGAGACTAGGTCAGATGTTGGTCGAACTAAAAAGGTTTTTAGTGAAGAGTAAATGGGATCTTGGGTGGCTTTATATAGGAAAGGAGAGGGAATTTTTTATTATTTAGGTTTGGGACACGTCACATTAAACTAATCAAAACCACAAACCAGACCATGGTTTTGCCCATTATTATTTCCAAAGGGGAGTGGAAAAAAATAATTTATAAGTCCAATTTCCTAACTTATTAAAATAATAGGATGGCTTATGTGGAGGTGAGTCACACTCTTAAAGAAAACAATTTAAAAAGACAAAATGTTTTATAAGCCTTGAAGGGTCCACCAAAACTTTGTAAAATAAATAAGACAAACCCAAAATCACATTATTTTAATGGTAAAACATATATTGGCTGAAAATAATGTTTATAGTATTTTATTACATCACTATTGTGTCGTTATGATGTCATAAAACACATTATATATTTAAACGATATTTAATTTTTACCCAAAAATTCGATTATCTCAGAAAATTATGAAAAATTCACCATTGGATAATTTTGACGTCCTGATTCCAAAAATAATATTTATTTTATATAAATAATTTTCTAAATATTTTAATTTTTACTTGTAAAATAAAAACCGACATTTATCAAAAATTCATGGGTTTTGACAAAAACAGCTTTCAAACCTTAATAAAAATTACAATTGCATTCATAAAATTATATGATAATTTATATTTAATAAAAATTAATATAATAATAATATTTTATTAAAATATTATTTAATTCAAAATATCCATTAATTCATCAAAATAGAGTTTTAGTTGAATATTAACTAAAAATAATATTTGTGTTTTAAAAACTGTTTACGAAGTAACAATAATAAATTGAATGTATATTAATTATTATATACAAAAATAATGCACATAATCATAGTACTAAGGTCTTGTTACATAACCCCTTATAACACCTGCAAAATACCTAAGGGTAAGGTGTGCGATGGTGACAAACTCTTGGGGTGGCTCGGATAACATCGCTCGAGTGGTAATCTTTATTAACTTCCACTTCTCCCGTAGTTGGTTCCACTCAAGATTAACGTGTTCAAGATCATCTTGGGATTAGTCAAGAGAAAATCCCAATGATTCCACCTCCTTTACAAGATCCAAAAAATAGGCTTCGTACGGGGAAAGTCTACTGGATGAGGTCATCACTTCCTTTGTTCGAGTAAATTGAATTTGCTAAAGCCCTATATTTATACTAATCATGTGATCACCGTTCAAAATCTATATTAGAAATGGTCACAATTCTTAATGGTATCTTAAAATCTAAAAACATAAAACCAATGAAGTTCACATTTTACTAAATGAGACATTTAATTAGATCCAGAAGAGTTTTCATTAATGAAATTTTGGGTTGTTACAATGACAAAGCATCCAAGAAGGGAGAAAGAGGAAAACATGTGGGGGAATTTGAAATTACAGAGGCATGTATAGTAAATTCATAAAGATAAAACACATCCATTAGAAAAAATATTTGTTCCAAGGTTGAATCTCTCATTCCCCTTCAGTTTCCATCTATGGGTATAAAGGTCTTTAAGAAATTTGACAAAGTGATGGATTTTTTAACTGAATCCAAGGGAGGTATGTAAATTTTTATTTTTTTAAATGTATCCATGATCTATTTATAAATTTCATCATAATTTTTTTCTTATATTTAAAGTGTATTTGGGGAAGGTAAATAATAATAGATTATTCAGGTTAATCCTCAATGATAACCTTTTTACAATTTTTTTGTTTTTCTTCACTTGAATCTTTTGATGGTAGAGAAAGAGAGTTTTCAGGAGGAAAAAATAAATGATGTGTAGAATCCCTATAAGGAGAAAGTTTTTTTCACTATGAAGTGTTATAGAACATATATTACCTTTTTCCCTTGTTATTGGAAACATGTTGGGATGAAGGTCATCTAAACACTTGCATTTGGATTTCACCCATTGAGTTTTATAGTTGAAATAATTGATTTTTTAGATATTTTATGGATGCTTGAGTGGTTTTTTGTAATTGAAGATTATTTATATCCATTTGATTCATCATGTCTTCAAGTATAGGATTGGGTTTTGGAGCAGGTTATTGGAAAGGACTTCATTATGGTTCAGGATTTTTGGGTAGTGGTGGAGGATAACCACTCCACCTAAATTATTTCCAGGATTATTTAGGTTGGTTTGAATACCCCCTTTACTATAGACTTGGTTTTTTTCCACCCAATGTTTGATGAATAATATGGTTCTTGACAAATGGGTTGGTTATAGGGGAAACCTAAAAAGATTTCCTCACAAATCTTAGAAGGTTTTCTCATTCAAGGGAACTAGTAAAAATAGTGGGTGCCAGCTTCACAAGTACCATAATGAATTAGAGGAGGATGTTTGGATTTATATTTGGAAAGATAAATTTATTGGATTAGGGTAATTACCTCTTCAAACTTTATGTCCACCTTCTTCTCAAATTTAGAACTTTTCACCTCATGGGCACCTCTGATGGTTACACTATACCTTGTACCAAACTGTTGAGTGTTTTTCCATGGTTTAATGAGATTACTTTTATATATTGAGGTATTAACTACTAGGGAACCTCATACATTATAATTAATCATGTTACAATTTATTGAAATTAAACCTTCATAAAAATATTGTATTAAAAGTTTCTTTCTTATTTGATGGTGTTGAAAACTTTAGAAAATCGTTTTAAAATATCCCCAATATTTATGAAAATTTTCCCCTCTATATTTTATTATTCCATGTATTTATTTACTTATTTTTTTAGTTCATGAGGTTAGGAATTATTTTTCAAGAAAAAATAATTTCATGTTCACCCAGCCTCGAATTGGGGAGTTAACAAAGTATAAACATTCTTTTTCAGTGTCTTCTAAAGTAAATGATAATTCCCTTAACATAACCAATTATTCATCCACATTTTTAGGTTTTACTGTTTAACACACAATATGAAATTACTTTAGGTGATTATGTGGTTATTCACCATCAATTACATGAAAGTTTGGTAATAAGTGAATGAGTCCAAATTTTAATTCAAAAATAAGTTCTTCACCTTATTTTGAATGTATGGGGGGTTGGATATCTACACCAGGAAAGGTTATTTATTTTAATGTCTAGTTATTTTAATCTATATTATGTATTTTTATTTTAGTCTTGATACTATTTTTTGACTAAGAATAACGATTTAGAATAGTTTTGATGTTTTTTGCATGCTCCTTCAAAGGACCGTTCAATGCTTCTTGGTGTTGATGATGCAAGATCCTATTTAGACCATGTTTGAAAGAAAGTAGTTCATCCAATGAAGACCACATCATGTACAAGGAATAAAAAAGAATATTTAAAAAAAACTTAAAATTGAAGGAAGAAAAGAAGAATGAAAATATTTACAAAATAAACAAAGTTCTTATAAAAAATGCACACTAAAAACCAAAGTGCTCCCCAATAATGACACAACAATTTGACCAAGTTGTCATGATAAATCAAATTTATTAAGTTTTTAATGTTTATTTATAATTTAGGGTTGACCCTAGGTCATTTCTAAATAATTTTTAATGAGTTTTGAGTGTGTATTTATAATACGTTTTTCAAAAGAAAACTGGAAATAAGGGGTTTTTAAAAATAGTTTAAAAAATAAAATTACTTAATTTAAATACAATAAAAATTGATAAAAAAGTGGGGTATTTATGATAATTATATAAGGATAAAAATTTATGTTTAGTACTCATCTTGTTAAGTAAATGTTTTTTAAAAATACACATGGTTTAGTGGAATCCTTTAGTTGAGGGTTTTCATGATCTTGATTCTCATTTTTCCTCTTAAAATGATGCACAAAAAACCAACCTTTGAAAAAAATCATGTTTTCAAGGTTTGGACCTCAATAATAGAATGAGGGATTCAAAATCATACTGAAATATCATGAATTTTAATTTTAAAAAGTATTATTATGTTATCCAATAGAAACAACCCAAGACTCCCATTTAAAATCTCAACCCAATCAATATTAAAATAAAAAGTGTTTTACTTAATTATACCAAAACAACACATTGAAAAGAGAATCATATTAATATTAAAATCAAATGAAATTTTCCACACACAAATTAGACAAAACTAATAGAATAAAAATTTACAAAACTCCCTCTTCATGTGTGTTTATCTCCCTCAAAATGACTATTCATCATTTAGCTCGCCATCTAGAGGAGGAGGAGGTTTGGGTGGAGCTTCACCTTCATCCTTGCTCTACCTATGAGGATAGGGGAATCCAAGATATATTGTATTAATATATTATTTATTTGGGTATAAAAAATATCAACACCTTTACAATTGGAATAAATTAAAAATGGGGTGACCAAGATGCCAATTTATAAGAAAAGTGGAAGGTAGTTTTAGGAACCCATATTTTGAGATACCACTTGTCTCATGGTTTTGGGTGACCAAGAATTCTTATCTTTATTTTACCAAAACAAAAAAAAATTCCCCCACCTATTTAATATCTCAAAAAAAAATTCATCATTTGGAGTCCTATAGATTGAGATATGTCCAAATTATAGAAGTGACCTCAAGACTATGAATAATAAAGATTCTATTTAATTATGGAACACCATGGGATTGAAAATGGAATAATCAGGATTACTATTCTTCTAGATAAATGTAAACCACATAGTTTGGAATAATAATAATAATTTTCATCCTAATTTAATTCCCTTATTAGTTTAATTATGCATTTTAGTCCATATATATGCTTGTGATCTTGAGTAATTTGGCCCGTTTTGCTTGAATTTCATCACAAAATCTCCATATAACCTCCTCCTATAATGTAATAATCAAAATAATTAAATTTTACCTTTTTAAAAGTGAAAAAATTAACTAATTGAACCAAATTTGAAGTGAATTCTTTTTAGTATATTTGTGATTTACAATACAAAATCAGTTTAGAATAGTAGTATAAGGGTGGAAATCAAAAACTGAATCACGGAGCGATCAGTCTGACATTATAAATCTTTTTATGATTTTAGTTATTATTATTTATATTATTATTATATTTATATTTTCCATATGTATATTTTTGAATCTCAATTTATTTATTCACTAACATATGTATTTATTATCCACTCTTCTGTATTGTTAGTTCCCAATTTACTCATAATAGCTTCCATTATATGCTTTCCCATACTTAGTATTTGATCTCGTACATTAATAATTTTTCATTTCAATAGGATATGAAGAAGGAGTATTTGAATTATATTCAAGGTTTTAATAAAAAATATCATTCTATGTTTTGTTTTTATAATGTAATATGGAAATTATATATGTATCTAGTCTTCCCAGACTGCTAAACTGGTTGATCCTTCATATTGGGGTCCGTTGTATCTTGTACCAATGTAATAAAGTAAATATAATATATGGTTACTAGATACAAGTTCATTATAGTTGGAATAAAATGAATTTTAATAGGAATCTTAGGAACTATATTTTAGAGGGACATTGATAACATGGGTATTATGATAATCCATTATAATATTTGAGAACTTTTTAGGGATTTTTATTCCATGGATAAATATTCATAATGTTATGAGATAATCATGTATGTTTCATTGTTTAGAAATGTATCCTATTTGAATAAAGGGAAATCATATCAATAACCATGGTTAATATATGTATTTACCTTATGATAAACTCAATACAACAAGTGTTGGATCAGATTAAATTATAGAAATACTGGGGAAATTTAATTAGGTTATAAAAAATAACCTTACCCATATGGAGAAAACTGTTGTTCCATAGTGAAATGAACCAAATTTGGATCACATTATGTACGAAAATACCCTGTCCTTTTTTGTAACTACTAATCCATTAATATGTGAGAAATATATCGATTCCATTGAAAAAATATTCCTATCTTTGGAAAGTAATGAAAGAGAAAAGGCTATTCTTCTATTATATTGTTTAAAGGGTGATGATGATCAATAGTGGTCAATGATAAAAAAAATTAAGAAATATTATAAAATAAAAAGTATGGAATGGATAATTTAAAGTGATATTAATTGATAAATATTTTCCTTGAGAAAAATGAGCTTAAATAGAGAGAAAATTCCTCAACCTAAAGTAGAAGGAAGAGGAAAGTGTTACTAAATATGAGGATAACTTCATAAGATCATAAAGGAATACAACATACTGTATATGTATTTTGAAAATTAAGATTTATTTTTTTATTTTAAGAGATTAATATGAACCTATATAGGGAACTTATCTGTTGAAATTTTTAATCATCTGATGATATAGTGTCATGTGCTATCAAGATACAAAAAGAATTAACTAAAGTTAAATCAAGAAAAAAATATTTGATGATCAATAAGGGAAAATAATTCATTAGTGAATAAGAAATGAAAGATGAGATTTCCACAATGTGATAATTGTGGAAAGAAACATCTTGGTAAATTCTTAAAGGGAATGAGAGTTTTTTTATAATTTTTAAGATAAGGACAATCAGGCTCATAAATGAAATGGAAATAAAGAAACCACTACTATCCAATTCTTCAATTGTAGGGAGATGATAAATTATTCATATATATTCCACAACCATCAAGGGAATATACCATAGAAGAGGCCAAAGGGGAAAGACCAAGATTATGTTATTACTATAGATGAATTTGAAGTCCCCAAATATATAGTGGTAGGTACATTGATCATAAACATAGATTTAGGTAATGATTTTTTAATTATAGATTACTACACTCTTTTATTTCCTCCATGTTTTACAAGAACATTAAATCATTAACTATCACCTTAATAAGGGAGTTTCTAATCAGTAATCCTAATAGAAATCATATTACAATAAATATATGTCATTCATTCCACATTATGATACATATACATACCCTATTTGAAAAACTGGTTATTATACATATTGTTTTATTTGATATAATCCTTGGTAAGGATTAAATTTCAAATTATAATGTGGAAATTTATTTCTAAGAAAATGAGACCACAATTTTTGAATGAGGTGTGGAATACCTTATGTTTATAGGGGATCTTTTATCATTAGAATCATGTTTGGATCTACTTGTAGTATCTCTTTTTAATAATATTCTAGGAGAGGAAGAGAATGAAAATTTTTTTGATGAGAAATGTAACATTTGAATATAATATGTACCTACTTTTCAAGAATACATTGATGTGTTTCATGAAGAGTTACCTAGAAATCTACTCAATAATAAAGTTGAGTTTTACATTGAACTCATCCCTGATACAAAACCTATATCCAAGAATCACTATAAAATGTCCATGTTGGAATTAGTGGAACTGAATAAAAAAATATAGGAGTTATGAAATAATGGATTCATCTACCCTAGTGTTTCACCTTAGGGATCCCCTATTCTTTTTTAAGAAGAAGGATGATTTTATGCTATTTCACATCAATTATAGGAAAATAAATGTCATTGCTATAAAGAAAAGGTATCCTCTACCTTGAATTGATAATATATTTGATCAACAACAAGGAGATAAATATTTTTCAATGATTGATCTTTATTATGGGTATCATCAATTATGAGTAAATAATGGAGATATTCCAAAGACTATATTTTTCCTAAGGTATCAATATTATGAGTTTATAGTAATTACCTTTGGACGAACTAATGAACCCTCTATTTTTATGGATCTTATTAATAGAGTATTAAAGTATTGACTTGATGATTTCATTATGGTATTTATCTATTATATCATGGTATAATCTAAAAGATATGAAGAGAATACAATCCATTTGAGAACCATTCTTAAAAATATCAGATGGAAGGAGTTATATATGAAATTTATTAAGTGTTAATTATAGATTTAGGAATTTTATTTTTTTGGTAATATTGTCTCTTTGGATGGAATATTAGTTGGTACTTCAATGACAAGGCAGTTAAGGAATGGCCTACTCTAATGAACATAGATAAGTTATGTAGTTTACTTGGATTAATAGGTTACTATCAACACTTTGTTCAAAAAATTTCCTGATTATCTAACCAATTAGCTAAGTTGAAACATAAATGTGTTAAGTTAATATGTTAATAAGAATGTAATGAAAATTCTTAAGAACTAAAGATGATATTTTTCAATGCACTGATAATGACATTACCATCAGGAATGGATGGTTTTATGATATATAGTGACACATTCAAGAAATGACTCAAATGTATCCTTATACAGAATTAATGATCTATTGCTTATAAATCATATAGTTAAAGACCCATAAATAGAATTATACAAACTATGATCTTTATTTGGAAGCTGTAATATTTTCCTTGAAGATATGTAGTTATTATCTCTATGGTGAAAGATGTGAGATATATAAAAATCCCAAAAGTATGAAATACATATTAAAAAAAAGATATCAACATGATACAAAGGAAATGACCATTCTACTCAAGGATTATGATTTCAATATTATGCATTTACTTCATTATTATTTTAGTTATTATTATCCATGTGACTATTATGTTGATATTTTCGATGGATATATTTTTAAAGATCAATTTATTTATTAAATAGAATATGTATTGATTATCCACTCTAAAATATTTTTAATACCTCATATAATCATGATAGATTCCATTATACATATTACCTTAATAATAATTTGAGCTCACCCTTATTATTATTTCCTACCTCTAAGATATGAAGAATGAATCTTTGAATGATTTTTATGGATGCAATTTTTTTCATGCAATGTTTTATTATCCCAATATAATATGAAAATCATGCATGTATTTAGTCTCCCAATAATGATAAACTATTTGATCCTTAATATTATGATCCCTAATATCTTGTATCAATGTAATAAATTAAACACCATATTTGGGTTACTATAGTTGGGGTTATTACCCGAAAAACTTGGAATGCATGTGTCTCTAGATTCAGAGGCCAAAACCTCTTTCCATTAAAGCTTAGAAGTAGGTGCACCAATTAGTGATAATCTATCTGGGTTGCACATTATGATCCATGTTTTATTTTTTGTCAATTTTCCTATTTCTAGTATTCTATTATTGATATTATTTTTCAAATCATCTCTTATATTTTATTTATTTTTGAGCATTAATAAAACACACGAGTCTATGTGGTGTTCTTATCATGCATATAGGGCCACAACCATCCTGAAGCATGTTAAATCCTTAAATTCTTTATTGATTTCAATTTTACTTTTTCTAAATCTATTTTCTTTCTTTATTTCTTGTTTTCTCTCATCTTGACTCACCAAAGTTCAATTCCATTGTAACTTTCGTCTTCTTCTATCTATTATTTTTCTATTTTTTATTACTTAAGAGAATATAGTTTTATATATAGAAAATACTAGGAATTAATTGTGGAAATTTCACTAAATTTTTCCCCCAATAATTAGTATCAAATCTAATAGAAATGATGACATCTTATACTAAGTATGAAATAGAGAAGTATGATGGCGATAATGTTTTTAATTTTTGGTTAATCAAGATGAGAGTCCTGATTGTCTTGCATAAGCTCATTAATGCCCTTAAAATACCTAAGAAACCTATAATTACTCATTACAATAATGGAAAAACAACTAAATTTTTTGAATATGTCTTTGTCAATGTTTTAGTTAAGGCCCATAGCTCCCAATTAATATCCTTTAGTGATAAAGTGTCTAGGGAAGTTTCTTATGAATCTTCTGCTGCTGGTATTTGGTTAAAACTAGAGAAATTATATATTAATACTTCTTTATTTGTTTTCTGTACAAAAATTATAGGCTTTTTATATTTAATATTATTTCTAGTACTTCAATAAAAGCATATCTTGATGAATTTAATGAAATTATGCTTGATCTATCTAATATTAATTTGGTTATTGATGAAGAAGAACAAACTATGATTCTTCTTATATTTGGAAAACTCATATAGAAAACTTGTTGAAAATATGATGTATGGATAAGAATCTTTAACCTTGTAATAAGTTAATTCATATTTATTTTTTAAATAACTTCATAATAATTACAAAGTTAAATATGAGGTAGAGAGCTTGTATTATAAGGGCATACCTGAAAATAGAAATAAAAATAAATATAACTGTAAATTAAATGGAAATTATGCAAACCACATAAAATGTAGATATAGTAGGTCTAATTAAATATATAAGTAGGTTACATATTATAATTTTGGAAATTTAGGTCACATTATAAAAAACACCACAAGACTAAACAAAATAAAATACTTGATGAACATGTTGATTAATCCCTATTTGTAAATGTAGGCTATGATAGAGATGAAGTCCTAAATGTGTCTAGTTATGACCTTTTAGATGAGTGGGTCTTAGAATTTGGTTGTTCTTTTTACATGTGTCCCAATATCAATTAATTTCTTGACTTTACTAAGAGAACAAAGGGTGACGTTATCCTTGAAAAAATAGGAGATGTCAGGTCCAAGGTAGAGGTTCTATTATGTTATAACTTGATGAACATTCAATTTTCACCTTACTTGATATTAAGTGGGTCCCAAAACATAATAGAAATCTTATCTCCTTAGGGGTTTTAGATCAAAATGGGTTCACCTTTAAATAATAATTGAGTTGTATTAAAATCTCTAAAGGATCTTGAATATTGATTAGGGGTTCTCTGGTAAATGGGATTTATGTGTTAGATGGGAAAACCCATTGTAGGTAGTCAGATCATACATATATCAAAAATAATGACAATAATATGCTATGAAATAGGATTTTGGGGAATGTAAGCTCCAAGTATCTTGAAAAATTAAGTAAAAAAGTGATATGGAATGACATAACACCTTACAATATACCTTTATGTGAAGATTTCATTCTAGATAAATCTAAGAGAGTTAGTTTTAACAAGACCTCTTTTAAATCTAATTATCCACTGAAATAACATTCATTATGATTTATGAGGACCTTTTAGGACTTCCTCCCATGGTGGAGGCTCTTAATTTGTTTCTTTAATAGATGTTTTTACTAGAAAATATGGATTTATACTATTATAAATAAATCTGATGTGTTTGATACATTCAAAAAATTTAAATACTCCATTGAAAACCAAAGTGGTAGAAATATTAAAGTGATAAGTATTGATAATGGTATAGAATAATTCTCAACTAAATTTATTCAATTATATGAGTTTGAAGTCATTTTTAGTCATCATACAATTAGGGATACTCCATAATAGATATTCTTGGCTAAGAGCATTACTAGAACCATATTGGAGCAGGTCTGTAGCATGCTTGCATGCCTAAGCCTCCCCATTCCTTTTTGGTTAATGTTTAAACTAACCAATTCTATATTATAAATAGATTTTAATCAGTTTCTAATAAATTTAAAACTCTAGAAGAATTATGGAATAATATAAATCCTTTATATAACCATTTGAGAGTATTCAGATATACAACCTATACCCATATTAAAACCAATAAACTTGAACCTAGAGCTCTTAAATTAATATTAATAGGCTATAATAAAGGGTTTATCCTATAATTTGTGGGTTGATAAATCCAATTATTATAAATGACTTATAAGTTTAAATATTATATTCCATTAATAATTTTCTATTAAGACTAAGTCTTACACTGAACACAATGGAATACACCACAAATTGAGAGTTTTCAGACTGGACAACCATCCCAATTTAAGGATCCCATAAAGAATTCTCCACCTCGTCCTCCTCCCAAGACCTAACCTCAGTCTAGATCCAATTAAGATTCATATAATGATTCCTATAATAATTTTAGTAGCTATCAACATACTAGATATAGATCTAGGAGAGTCATTAGACCTCCTTATCTTTTTTTCCAATATGATTTGACCACTTTTTCTCTCATTATTTCACATGATTTTATGTTTTAGAATCCTCAAACCTATAATAAATCTATTAATTATAGATATTAAAAACACTGTATCCCTTCCATGAATGATGAGATGAATTCCTTAAAGAAAATTAACCCTTATACTATTATTAATAAACCAAATAATGCTGAAGTCATTAGTTTTAAGTGTAAATTTAAAAAGAAAGAAGATAAAACTAGAGCTAAGAAAATAAAATTCATGGGTAGACCTGTATACAAGGGATTCATTCAATGTGAAGTTATTCATTACTATGCGATCTTTTACCTTGTTATAAATCATTCCACTATCTGGTTTTTTCTTTTTTTTTCTTACCATGACTTTCACAATGAACAATTTGATGTTAAAAATTCTTTTTCTTTATGGTGATATTGATGATAAATAGTATATAAAACATTCGGATGGTTTAATGAATTATGTCAAGCCTAATAAAACTTGTTTTCATATAGTTTTCAATAATCCTCATGATAGTAGTATAATAGATTTGATTCATTCATGCTTAATAATCAGTTCAATAGAAGTAGATATGATGCATGTGTATACATTAAATGTGTTAGTAATTCCATGATTTATCTATTGTTATATGTGTATGATATAAGTATAATATATATATATATATATGAGACTTATCACTATTGTGAAATATTAGTTAAATAATTATTTTGAAATGAAATATCTAAGTAATGTTAAACCATTTTCCGGAATGGAAAATTCAAGTGATAGAATTAAGAAAATTCTATAACGATCCCAAAAAGCTTATTATAAAGAACCAAAATTTCACTAAGTATTTTCCTTAAATAAATATTATGTTAATATCTTGTTATATATGAAACACTGAACTAAAATTAAATTGTAATGTGTTTTTTTATAATATAGATGTTAAATTAGTAGGCATAAAAGGAAGTGAGTATATTATAAAATATACAAAGGAAAGAAATAAAATTGAGTAGCAGAAGTTTCCCTTATGAAGCTCATTTATCCAATATTGTGTAAGAGTTATATTTTCTAGGGTTTTATCAATACCAATCCCATTTTGAACTCAAATAAATATGGGATGAGTGAAATCATATGTGAAAAAAATTCAAGCTTGTAGAAATTGTCACAAGATCTATGCTAAAAGAATCACCACACTCGACTACCACCAGAGAATACCTTATGCTTTTATATTACCTAAATATATTTAGGGGATATGTAATTAGGAATTAGTATTATATAAACATGTAATTATGAATTTAATAACTCATTATCACATGTATTTTATATATTTCACATATTGACTTTTAAAGAAAGGGAAAGTTTATTTTTTTCATTATATTTCATATTTTAAAAATAAATTTATAAGTTTTGAATATTAATTAAAAAAAATTAGTTTTTGTATTTATAATAGAAAGATTATTTTATTATGAATTTTTGGGATTTTTATAAAATGATTGTTTTTTAGGTGAATAGTATAAAATACTATTTTATGAATTCTACTTTTTTATGAAATTTTCATAATACAAATGTATCTTAAATATTTATAAAACCTTTTTCATGACTAATTATTTATGTAATATGTAAAATTACATATTTATAAAATACTATTATGATTCTAGAAAACCCATGTTTAGCATTTTGGAACTTAAGTAATATTTTGTTTTAATAAAATCTCCTTTTGATCTTTTCTTATAATTAAGTATTTACAAGGTATAATTAGATTTTTTATTTATTTTAAATTCATATAAATCATATTTTATTTTATATTTAACCAATTAATTCTATATAAATAATCAAAATTAATAATTTTATTCTAAAGACAATTTTCATGCTTAAAAATGCACTTTCTCCAAAAAAAGGGTTTTATGTATTTGTGCACTAATTTTAAAATTAAATTCCAATAACATTAATATTTTTATTTTATAAAATTATATTATATTTTAAATCATAATCTTTAAATTATTTTTTAATTCATATTTCAATTGTAGTCATTAGAATTTTTTTAGAGAGTAAAAACACAGTTGACATAGTAAGGGTAAATAAGGGTTAAAAGGATTCAACTTAATTCATGAAGCTAAAAAATGATAAAACATATGCTATAATTTATAGTTGAGGGATAATAGACCTTATACCTATGTAAATGTTCCTTAAAGAAACAAAAAAAACAAATTTCTTTTGATATTACATGTCCTTCTTGATTTATGGACAAATCTTATTGTTCAATGTTATTTTTAATAAAAAATTTCCCCTACACATGTTTTATCATATGAATATGATCTAACCCTTGATTTAATATTGATAAGTTTTCCCTTATTGAGTGTTTAAGCTCACCGATTTATTATATTTTATTTCCCTAGGTTTCGAAGATAACTATAACTTATGAGAAAGCCCCAAAGGGGGTCTAGAAGAGTTCAATTATGGAGAAATGTTCACAAGTTTGTTAAGTAATTTGCCTATATAACTGGTCCTCAAAGACACTAAACCAAAACATTTCTCTAATTTATGTGCTATTTTTGTGAAATGTAATGTTCAAATTTGTTATTGATGTAAAATACAGATATTTTTATCTTAGGTTATCATACTTATGTTTTAAAACTCTTAAAGAGATATTTATTTGAATATATTATGCTTATTTCTATTCCTTTTACACAATACTTTTATCTTTAATTTTCTCACCCAACTGGTATAGATATTGATGTTGAATGTATCTCTAAAATTACTTATACCAGTAGTGTTTATAGTATCATGTATTCAATGATTTTCATCAAACCAAATGCAGCCTTTACTGTTTGCACCCTTTGTAGGTTTATAGTCACCCTGAGCAAGACACATTGTCATTCCCTTAAATGGATTCTTAGATATATTTTTTATACACTATATTTATCTATTTTCTTTGTTAAAAATATTAATTATAATGAACATTTAACTAGATTTGTATAATATTATTTTGTAATTAATTTCGACACTCAGAAAGTCCCTTACATTCTATTTTTTACAATCCATAGAGGACCTATTTCATGGAAGTGAAATATATAGTCCATAGTATCCCCCTAAACCACTAAGGCTAAGTATATTTCTTTGATTGGGGATGTCAAAGAGGAAATTTAGAGTAACTATTTACTTTATGAATTATGCATTTATAATTATGTTGTTATATAATTTAGTGGTAGCCAATCAGATTTTCAATTATATAAGAATTTAGTTTGCCTTGTTTGGTATAAACATGATGACAAGTTATTGAATTAGGAATTATGTGTGTTAATATAATACACACAAATGACAATATAACTGATAGTTTAAATAAGGCAGTGATATTTCAAATTTCAACCATTATTTAGATATATTGAATATAGTTCCAATTCAATAAAAATCAGTGTAATAAAATCACCAATTTATTTTTAAATGGTGGAGATCTATGAATTTTATTTACTCATAAATTATTTCTTGAATTATATACCATTTTTTATTTAATACCCATGAATATTTATTTGTTTATACTCAAATTATATTTTGTTATTATTTTTGGTTTTCTACTGGCCTATGCCTCGATGTTCATTGTCTATGTTGCCCAGGTTTAATCTAGGTCACTGGGACTTTACCCTGATGATCCATTCACACTTCACCAATAATAATTTATCTTCCATGATTTATGTGAGATATTTAAAAACTATGATACCTTAGCGAATCTATTCAATCTACACATCTTGGGAATTTGTTCGGCCGCACTACACAGCTCTTAGTGGTTCACACTGGCTGTTACACCGCTTTCTTGTCTGTTTTTCCTATCAAGGGAATTGATTACCGCATAGGCTATCATTCTTGGTGTTAAATACTTTCAGAAAATTATATTTTTTCTCACTCATTTTTATTCATATGAGACCCTAGTGAGTTACAGTGATAAATTTATCAAAGAATAAGCTTAAATATTATCTTGAGCCTCTAATTATTGCATGATGTCCTTTATTGGAGATCCTCAAATGTTATGTGTTATCCTAAAGAGTATATTCAATTTCAAAGTTACATTCCATTATATTTTGAGGCAACACACTATGACAATTCATATATCTAGATTCAGAAGCTATAACATATTCCCATCAAAGTTTTAAAGCAGTAAATTCAGTTGGTGGTAAGTTGATTGGGTTGCATATTATGATTCAATCTTCCATTGTTTAAATTTTTTTATATATGTAATTTTTTTGATGATATAATTGTTTTTATTATATCTTTTATTTAATTTATTTTGAGAATTGATAATGAATGTTAGTCTAGGTGGTTTTATTTCCATTCACTTAGGAACAAAACTGATTCAAAGCACATAAAATCCTTGTGTTATTTACCTATTCTAATTTTCCTTTCTCTATATCGATTTTATTTATTCATTTTTGGTTTTCAATCATCTTGAATCTCAAAAATCCTATTCTATTTTGAATTTTTTCTTTGTGAATATGCTCTTTTTCTATTTTTCATGACTTAAGAGAAACTAGTTTCATTTCTAGTAGATCCTAGCCATTTCCTAGGGGAATTCAACTCAATTTCATCATCAACATTGAGGATAAGGATTATTTGAAAAAGGTCCTAAATAATTATTTGAATATATATATTCTCATATATCAAGAGAGAGAGTGATAAAAATTTATAGATGGAAGAAGGGGCTAATTCATTAGGAGAAGTATTGGCAAGGAAAATGGGCCACTAAAACACTGCCACAAATATTTTAAAATATAAAAAATAATTTTAAAAACTTTGAAATAAAAGAGTTTCTATATTAAAATAGTTCTTTGTGAGAAATATGTGTTTTAAAATATTGTGAAAGAATTGGTCCATGCATTGTAGAATCTATACATGGTCTCCATGGAGGTCAAGTCTAATCAGCTGGAAGATAAATTAAAAAGGGTAAAAGAGCTGGATAATTACTTTTAGAGACAATAAAAATACTTAAGGAAAAAATCTAGAAGATGAAAAAATATTTGGAAGAAAGGTTGAGATTATTTGAGTATGAGAAAAATACTCTCAATTATAAATGTTTAAATTTGAAAATAAAAAATAAAAATATTGAATAAAAGTTGGAACTTCCCAATCTAATGAGAATAAAGATGCTTCCGAGTGATACCTACATCAAATAAGTACCACAATGGTATATCAAAGAGATTGAGACTATATGGATAATATTCCACCTCAATCTCATGAAAAATAGATCCCATTAATTAGTGAAATCAAATCGCACTAAATTTATAATAATAAAAAGTGATAGAAAATGTTTTAAAAATGTACAAACATGGAAGTGTAAAAATTCTAGGACATCCACCAATATTTCAATGAAGTAGGTGAGTATTTCCCATAGAAACCATTCCCAAAAAGGATCCCAAAATTTTTGGGTTCCACCCTAAAGACAAAAAATATATTATAACTGATAACCTATAAATAAAGTGAAAAGAAAAAATATTATTATAAGGTGTTGGTGCTGCTGGAGTTTCAGGAACATGGATATCAATTGTTGGAATAATATGTTAGTATGTGGGAATTATAGAATGTATAAATCAAGGGGGAGAAAAGTTGAAGAAAATAAATAACATACTATAGAAAATAAGATAACACAGATGAAGAAGAATCTTTCCACAAAAAACATATTTGAAGCACTGAGAGAATTATATGACTTGTTCAAGATTAGAGGTCATAGTTATGATAAATGTGGTTATATTATTTCAAAATATCATCCACTTACTAAATAAAATAATGAAAAATAATAGGATGATAACAAAGTTTTGAAATAAAGTGTTTTTGAATTGGGATTTAAATCTATGAAAGAGAATTCACCCAAAAGAAAATAAAGAAAGGAAAAAAGGATGTTACACCAACTAATAATAGGAGATTATTATACTATTGGTAATAAATGATATACCATGGATTATTTCAATATGACCTTGAATAAAAATTGAATGTTATAAAACTTCAATCAAAATGGGAGTCAGTCCAAGAAAGACTATGTAGGATTATAATGGTTGTTGAAGTTTCTTGTAAAGATTATGAGAAGATTCCCAAGAAGGGAAAAGGAAAAGATGATGAAAATTAGTGTGGTAGGAAAAACTAAGAAGGGAACTTGGCTGTTAGATATATGATTGTATTACCTAGGTAGATGAAATAAAAAGGGAAAGTACCTATGATATCAAGTTCTAAAACTATTTCTAAACAGAAGAAAATCAAACCCAAAGATACATCTGAACATGCGATTAAATGTTGTAAAACCATATGGAAAGATTAGTTGGAGTTGGGTCAAAAGTTATACGAATCTAAAAATAAATAAAGTGCTCTATTTTCTGAATTTTATGAGCACATTCTAGCTAATAAGTAAATTGTATATAAAAAGAAGTTTATGCTGCCATGATAGGAATAGAATTGGAAAGAAAAAATGGTACTTTCATGAATTGGTCTAGAAACTTTATACCTATAAGAAAAGGATTTTTTGGGTTGAGAAATCTATCTTAGATCTTCTTCTCAAATTTAAGAGATACTGGAAGATCCACTAATTCCCCTTATTTTTAGTGGTTTTTGAATTATGGTTAGAGAAAGTGATGAAAGATAGAGAGTATTCCTTGTGGGGAAGGTCTAAAATTTGTGAATCTTCCAAAGTGGATAGGACCATTAAAATATAAAGGATGAGGTATTATTTGATTATAAAAAAATTTATTTAACATGTATTTATTATGTTTATCAATGGGTATTGAATATCTAACCATGCGGGGAAGAAAAAACATGAAATATTTTGATATATTTGTTAAAGTGAGATTATGTTCTTGATTTTTCTTGAAAAATAATATTTTCTCCAAGTAGCGTAAGAAAAAATTTGGACTTACACATTAAAATGTGTAAAACCATATTTTATAAACTTTTAAATATTTTTTTAAGATCCCAACTTATTCTTGAGGTGCGTATTATTTAAATTTTTAGTGAAACCCTTTTTAGAGGGTTAATGAAATGTTTCCCAATAGAATAGAAGGTCTTGGGGGGGGGGGGTTTCCCAAGAGTTTAGGAGACATAAAAAAAAGAAAAATGGGGATCACTATGTAGAAATAACTATTTACACATGGTTTTCCAAAACTGTGAAGGTAGATAGGGGAACCATGTGTCCTGGCCCCACTTTAGACAGTGGTAGGCACACAGATTCCACACAGTGTGTTAAACCATGGGGGAGGCTCTTGAATACTGTGAGGCCAAGTACCTTTGGGCAGTGGTGAGTTCATGAACACCACATTTTTTGTAAAAACTGTGAGGGTGTCTAGTAAAACTATAAAACTCAGTTTACTCTTAGACAGAGGGATCCACACGGTTGGTACAAAATTTGGAAAAATGTGAGCCCAAATCGTATTCCTCGTTAAAATTGGGGATTTTACCACTTCCCCTCCCAACCATAAATGTCCCTCCCTCAAATTTCTCCCACATCTGACCCCCAGTATCCTAAGGTAAAAACTAGGGGCTCCCTTTTCTTCCATTTATGTTTCTCCTTTAATTTTTGGCATTTTGAGTGTTGTATTGTGATAATTGAATCTTTAGATAAGTCTTCAACTCCATTTCCTTGGAAGAGGCCTTATTGGATGTAACCTCTTCTTCTATAGATTATAAAACCTATTTTAAAGGGTGTTATTCACCATGGTTTTTAGGTTCATTTTATTTTGAATCAAGGGACGAGGTTGGATGAGTTGTTATCTCTGAGAATTAGGTAGGTATTGTATAATATTTTTCCTATAGTCTTGATGTTTCATAAGTGTATGGGGTTTTCCATTACATTTCCTTACTTTTCATTTTATTCCCTTGATTAAGAAAAGTAAATTCATCCCTAAATTTTTATGTGAGACCCTTCACGGACCTAGTTGACCCCAATGATGAGTACTTGATTGGGATTGTTTTCCCCTATGGGGTATTACACTCCCTTGGAAATGGTGAAATGAGATATTAAATGGAGAATTAAAGGGTCATTGAAATTAACTCGGATGTGCTTAAATTTTGGGAAAGTATCATGGAATAAGATATTGTTTTTCATGAAATGTTAGATTTAAAAGTGTTATGTTAATGATGATAAATAAAGGGTAAGTGTTATGTTATGTTAAGAGGTCGGTTTGAAATTTTTAACATGCTATGATTTTTTGAAACTCCTAATAGGCCTTTTGAAATGGTTTAAATGGAATGCTTTTTATTTTTATTAAATTATAGTTTTCAATGAAGTAAAATTATATTTTGAAAGTGGGTAATGTTTCAAAATGAGTTGTTGGCCTCCATGTAATTTGTAAAGGGGTTTCTTATTGGATTTCAAATTATGTTTTGAATTGCGTGTGTGGTTTACCCCTTGTCAAAATTACATGGTGTCTTATTTTAAATGAAATCAAGGGAATGGATAGACTTAGACTTATTTTTTATTTTCAAAGAGAAAGTCCCTTATTGAAGGGTAGTTTTGGAAATTTTTAATGAAGTGAGTGGTTCTGTTGAGCCTCTAAAGATGTTTTAAGTGGTGTTTTATGAAATTAAAAAAGGGTGAATGTTAATGTTTGAAAGGGTTTTGAAGAAAATTAAATAGATGTGTTTCATGAATAAATAATAAAATGGTTGATTATGAAATTAGGTAAAAAGGGGTTGAATTTAATGGGTCATAGTAATTATAGTTGATAGAAAATAGCGATCCCTTGTTTTTATTTCATGGTTAAAGGAAAATTACAATGATCCCTGAAATAGTATGAACGATGACATGGTTTTGGAATGTTGGAATGAGACTCATCATTCTAGTATTTGATATGTTGTATTGGTTATCTACTAACTAGTTTTGGGTGGGCCATATTGATTCCCTAGGTTCCCCAGTGCACCATAGTTTTTAAAGGATGGAGTAATGCTCCTAACTCTAAGGCTTTGGAAATGGCGTTCCATATCATGGTTTGGGATGTTGGACATAGAATTCCACGTCATTGGTTAGTATGGTAAAAGATGGAGTTTTGAATCCTGGTTAGATACTTGGATTTATTCTTCTTGTATGTGAACATATGACCCCTTTTCTATATTTTTCTGCAACCAAAATAGGCCGAAGTAGGTTTGATTGTCTTGGGTGTCACTTGGAACCTGAGGCCCAACGGGGATAATTTTTTTAAAGTGTTTTTTTGGTCATATACCAAAACACTAAATTTATTAAATAAAATGATTACATGAGTCTGAAAGATGGAATTTTTCTACAATCGTTATCATAGAGAGAAATTAAATCAATAGGGAGTTATTTCAACCTAGTTATGTTATTATTTACTCCCATATTAGTAAGGCCATCCACAACATTTTTCACTTCATGAAAGGTATGAGTGAAAATATGGCTAATATCTATAAGCGAATGCATACATTCCATCCAACGTTAAGTAAGAGGCCATACAAGGTGAATTATTCCATTCCAAAGAGGTTTCACAATGGTCGTTGAATCGCTTTCGATCCAGATATTGTTCCAGCCATGTTTCTTTTCAAAATAAATATTGTAAATCACTCCCATAATTTTGGATTTCAAGGACAAGGATACTCCAAAACTACTATAGAAGCACCCTAGAGTCTGCCTAGAGTGGTTTCCGTAGATTGCGCCACAACCCGAGGGACCCAGGTTGCCTTTAGAAGCACTGTCAACATTTACTTTAATCCATCCTTGTAACACCCCAAGCTTCCATGGTACGATTCTCTTTGAATAATACAATAGCGTCTGTTGTACGCAACTTTGAGTTCTAACACACACCACAACCAATCAAACTAGCCATTATGAATAGTAATACCCACTTTTTGAAATTTTATAAATTTTATCTTTCAAAATGGACTTCATATTTGGATTCAGAATATCGAAATTAGCCTAGGGTGAATTTTTGGTATTTTTCTGAAAACTTGTAATTTTTGATGAATAGTGAAAAAACACTGAGTTATAGTTTAAATACTAATTTTTATTTAAATAATTATTTATTTTATTTAAATTTAATTAAGGTCAAAATCGCTACATAATAACTAAATATGTTCAATGTAATTCATTGGAGTTAGTTTAGAATAATTTTAGATATATAAAAATTTTATTGAACTTTTCACCATCTTTTACCCACCTCCTAGAAGAATTTAGAAATTCACATAAAACTTAATTTTACCGCTTCTATGAGTGGAATTTATAAAATCCAAGAGAAACGGTTAATATCAAGGAGTAAAATGTGGTTCAATAAGATAAAAATAATTTTTGGTGAATAGTAACTTTTTAATTTTATTTACCACGGTTAAAAGTAGATAGGGTAATTAAGGGTAAAAATGATATTAATATTACCCTAACACATGTCCTAATTCTATTGTACAAGTGTATCTCGACCAAAAACAACCTTTGGAATAAAATATTATCATTTAGGACCACTTGGATTAGATTAGGACATTTATTATTATTTAATTCAAAGAAGAGTTAAAAGAGTTAAAATCAAATTTTAATTACTAAAACATTTTTAATATGGGGTTATACATAAGATAAATTCAATTATAAATATTAATTATAAATATAAAAAAATTTCCTACATTATGGTATTTTATTTTTAATTTTTAGACATTAAATAATTTAATTTATTTATGACACAATGGTGATGAAGTAATTACCTAATTAATGAAATAATAAAATAATTGATATTATAAATATCAAAATAAATGTAATTTGAGACTTTTTATGAATTCCACTAATTTTATAAGTTAATATGACATGTTAGTTTTTATTTAATTAAGTGTTTTTGAAGTAATCATCCTGTTATGATTTTCACAAAAATCAAATACCAAATAGTGTCAAAATTGACATAAAAGAGTTTTTAAAACAAATATTATATTATTAATTGATATTCAATTCCTAAAAATCTGAGTTTCGGCAAATAGACTTATATAATGATATATGTATCATTAATGAACCACTTGGGGTTCTCTTAGATGTATATAATAAGTTTATTAACCATATAATATTAAAATACAAAGAGACATGGTAAATGTGAAACTAATTAACTAAGAGTTAAATATAAATGATAAGGTTAAAATAGTGACCCAAACATATCTAAAAAATATTGGTTGAAATTATTTAGACCCATAACCACATTAACCTTTAAATAATTTACTTTGGAGCTATTATAAACCGAATATGAATTTATTATAAAATAATACTTTAAGTTTTTCCTAAAGAGCCCCTCCTCCCCCTTATAAAAGGAAACCACTTATAACCAATTCTTCACACCTTAAAAGCCATTTGGCCCGGCCAACATCTGCCCAAATATCCTCACAACTTCCCTCAATTAAAATTAGAGGCCTTAGTTTGATCAGAAATCTAACCTAAATATCCCTTTTGATCAAATCAAAAGGAAGAACCCGAAGAAGAGGTAATGTTTTCACCACCCTCTTTCAACTTCCTTTCTTCTTCAACTTCTTCTTTCTTTGTTATTTAAATTATAAAATAATAAATCCATTATCTCCTATATAATTTTATGTTATTATAAATATGGTACAACCATATTCAGTATTCTATCCATCCCTTGAATGACATGTCACTATACGTGTGTACGTACGGCTTACCGTCTCCACGTTGTGGTGTAATTATTATTCAATACATTATTATTTGTATGGGTATAATAATGATGTTTAATTCATTTAAATAATAAATATAACATGATAATTATTCTGTATATATTATACAACCCCAATCGTATATTATTTTAATATCAAAATAATGATATTGTCGCTCGTGCGTACGTACGGACTACCGTCTCCACGAACGCGATGAGATTCATTCCCCATCGTATCCATTCAAGAATAATTTTTATTTGATGGTTAAAAATAATTTTTAAAGACTTAATATCATTATGGATATTAATAATATACAACCTATCCATAACAAACACAGCTTACATAACAAATCATATAAAGGAAAACGAGTCAGTTAACACCCGAAACAACGATAATACCAACAAAGCAATGTTAAAAGATCATATATGATATCATATTAAGGTGTATGATTCTTGTATAATTTAATAAAAATTATTTCACCATTATAAATGAGGTTAAACTACCATCAACCAAGGAAAAGTACAAGTTAAGGGGTTTTCATCTCACTCCTTATTCCCGTGAGATTCATGCCATATTGTCACTATTACCTTTTGTGTATTGTATGTACTACCCATAATTGTATTATTTGTGTAATACACTTTAATTTATGTGTGTTTTCATATTAATTGTATGATACCTCTTTCATGGGGTGTATGTATTGTAAGTTACCAAATTGGTAAGGGTTTATTTCACAATCTCTTCATTATCCGAGGTTGTTTATACGTAATTATCTACTGGGACCTCTTTATCATCCACATCCATGTTTCTTAAAAATGTATTTCAAAAAATTCTTAATATTTTATAGAATATGGGTTAAATTCATTTATACCCTTTTTGACTTTTTATAATAGTTTTATAAAGGAATCTTTCCGTTATTTTCCAAACAAGGTTTTTTTTAACCTTTTCGACAGAATTAAGGTAAGAATGTCTTTTTTAACTTATACGGAGGGTGAGCCTATTTTCTGCCATTATAAAATCTTCAAAGCTTCCCTTACAATATTATAAGGATATTTTCAAATTAAATGTTTTATTTTATAATTATGTGACTTTTAAATGATTTCAAAAAAGAGATATTTCTCTCAAATAGTTTTGATTTCATCTATGTCAACATCCTTTGATTGATTTTAAGCTTATTTGAAGTTGAGTTATTATAATACAAAACTTCTATATTATATTGAAGGTTTTGTGATATTTTTGACTGTGGATGAGTTATTTTTATACCATTCATGGTTTATAGAGAATTTATTGACATTTTGTATGCTATTTTTAATACGAATGTTTATGTTATGTTTAAACCTGTTCATATGAGGAATGCATTGGACTTAATAAGTGACAGGTGGATCCCGCTATAGATCCTCAATGCATCGGTAGGTCTTATGAGTCAAACTAGTGTCTTGGCACAAGGCCTTGACAAAATCTTATTTGTAGTCTTGGCACGAGGCATTGGCTACGTGGTTATGATAGTCTGGCATTATGCATTCCATCATTATGAAACTAATTATTGATATTGCATGTGATTATTTGACTAGTAGAATATCCATGTGAATAAGTAAATGGAATTATTTCATTTTATCTTTTCCATATTATACTGAAGTTCAAGTTTAAAAGTCTTTTGTTTTAGTTATACATTGCCTTAAATTTTTATGTTTATTTATGAAAGTTTCCGCTATATTTTTATCCTTACTGAGCATCTGAGCTCACCCCTTTAAATGTTTTATTTTTCCCAGGATGTGAAGAAGTATTTTATGAATGACCTGCAGGGATAGTATAAGAAGATATGACTATCAAGACAACATGTTATTGTAGTTTTCACTTTTTTATGTAATATAAACTTTATGAATGTATCTAATGATTCCAATACTACTAAACTAATCGGTCTTTCAGGACTTGATCTTTTGGGATCATGCCAATGTTATGTAATAATGCACTAACTCTGGGTAACTGGGGTCGGGGCGTTACAATCCTAGGGGTGTGGATATTTCTAGAAAAATTCAAGAGTGCGTCTAGGATGAGGATAGATACCCTTCACCTGAAGCTGATGTAGAATCCCAAAATCTCTAACTGTGTTGTTGCAAGGACCCTTCTAAACCGAGGTGGATTCTTGAATGGTAATGAGGATTCTAGTTTTTTAGTAATTTATAAACGATCCATATCTATTCACTACTAATTTAATGGTTATTTCTTTAGACACCATTGGTGGTGTCCTACTAAGTTTTACTCACACCTTTCTTAGGATGCCCTGGCACTTGGGTACCCAAGAAGATGCCAATTATTTTCAGGTACAAGTTCAAGACATAGACCTGATTTATGGTTCATACATGAGCAGATGGGTTTGAGAATGGGATGTTAGGACTAGGTTTAGATTTGAGGATATGTTCAGGGATTTTCAAAGTTCGGTATTTGTGGTTTTTATTATATGACTACATGACATGTAGTGAATACATTTCATCATGGAATCATGTTTCAATTGGGTTGTTTTATCAATTTTTGTATGTTATTAATATTTCCATTTGTATTGGTTTATATGTTTCTGGTATTATTATTTTTATTGTTACACTCTGATAAGTGGGTATAGTCTCCCCATTGTATCTCTTTAGATCTGCACTGCTAGTCAGCAGCCTTTGGCGTATGAGGAGGCACACCTGAGGTTATGTGGTGAACCGACTCGGGGAACCAATTATACTAGCATCTAGGCTGGGACATTACATATTGGTATTAGAGCATAGTGTTTTGTCTTACAATTTGGTCATGGTAGACAGTAGACCGGGATCTTATCTGATCTTAGTAATGAGCTCGTGCCTGATTTCTTGAATCCCCATATATTGGGGAAAACCCAAGTTTCTAGGGGTGGTAACTGATGTTATACTTTATGTCTTTACTTTTTATTGATATTTCCATCTCTATTGGTACACTTGAATGTAATGTTATTGATTTATGTGGTTTTATATCTTGGATCAGTATGGAAATATAGGGTGTGTGGGTTCATGTATCACACTATGCACATAATATTAACAAGTCATCCTTATGTTTCCTATGATTGAATTGTGAATGAAATGATGTTTAACCAAAATTAATGAATAGTGAAATTGAATAAAGCTATGAATTTTAAAATATGGGTTAATAAAATGGTTTTCAAAAATGTAAATACTTGGGTTTTAAAATGGATAAGTTTAATTAAAAAGGGAAATGGGAAACAATAGGACCTTGAGATGTTATTAATGAGTATCCATTTTGACTTTTGTTAGAACCTATTCATGGGTAGTTTGGGCTATGAGAGTGACCTAGTTTTGAGACCCTTGGTTATGGGTTGTGAGGCCTTGATGGGTTTTTATGTACTGGGTAATGGGATGTTCTTGTTGTACCCCTGATTGCGCTGTATCCTTGAGGTTTTGAGATGTTTTCGAGTAATGTGAAGGTGGTAACCTATATGGGTT
The DNA here is from genome assembly GCA_963277665.1 of Viscum album. Lineage (NCBI taxonomy): Eukaryota > Viridiplantae > Streptophyta > Magnoliopsida > Santalales > Viscaceae > Viscum > Viscum album. The sequence goes on along the minus strand of OY728125.1, from coordinate 1,554,309,314 downwards.
GTGATTTTGGGGGTTGTTCATGGGACCTTGAAATGGGTGTCTTGGTTATGGTGCTGTTAGTATTGGTTATGAAACTTTGGGAGTGAGATATAGGATAATTGGTCTCCTTGGTGCATTAGAAGTTTTGTGTTTCAGAATGGGGGTAGGAGTGTTGCTCATGAGAAACGACTTGTTTGAGGTTAGATGTTTATTGAATAGAGGGGGATACAATTTACTTTACTATATGCACTCTAATTTAAAGATTTGAAATCATTTGACTTTTGAGGGTGACCATTGAGATGGGTCAGCCATGTTGTGAGTTCCTTTAGGTGCATGAGGCATAAGTGGATGTTTTTTAAATTGAAAGTGGTTCATGAAGGGTTTCTCCTAGTGTGGGGTCTATATATGGGGGCTTGGTGGAGAATCTGGTGGTTTTGGAAACACGAATCGAGTTGTTTTCCTGAGTTGGTGATTTTGTGTGATCGAGGAAAACCTGAAGGGATGTTATTCCAACATTGTGCGTATTTTATAACGTGAAACATGAGTGGATACATCATATCTAGAATCGATACACAGTGGGTGCCATTGAGTTTCTGAAAGAAGTATAGTCATGCCTTGGTTTCTTTCTCAGGTTAGAACTTGAGTGATTTTGGTTGGATGTAAGGCTGGATTATAAGGGATTGATCATTAAGATTCTTGATCCATCTATTTTGACAATTTTTGATATGGGGGATTGATGTCGACCTTATATGGATGAGACAAGGGTGGATAGAGCTTGGATATTATCTTCTGATCTAGTAATAATGTTTGAAGTGATGGTTGTCCAGGTGGTTGGACCTATCTTGTGTGAGGTTTCATTTATTGGATGGATACATTGAGGATGCCTCGAGACTAATGAGGTTGATGGACCAAGAGGGATGGTTAGTTGTTTGAATGGGATTTTGGGCCTAGTTTCGATGATATATGACTCATGGGATCTAAAGTCATGTTTAATGAATGATTTCAAGAAATTGTAGGACCATGAGGTTTTGAGGGGGTTCAGATGTTGGGAATGTTCTAGAGATGTGCGATGCCATTTGGGACATGTGAATAGGTGTCTTGGGAGTAAGAACCTATTGTTTTATGTGAAATCAAGGTGAGAAGCACTAGTTATGCATGATACTATTAAGTTTTGGATAAGTGTTATTGATTTTTGTGTTTCTATTTTAAATTACTAGGTCTATGGAGAAAGTGATTGAGTGGTGTGGTGGTGATAGTTCCAAAGGAAATTTTGGGTCATGGACACTTGGTAGAGATCCGTGAGGTGGTGGTGAGTTATTTTGGAAATCCCAGTTGAATTGTGGTGGATAAGTGTTTATGAGATGTTTACAGGTAGAAAATAATTATAATTTCAAGTGGGTTAAGGTGTCCTAGAAGTGAGATGTGACACTGAGAATGGATCAGTTGTGGTGGGGTTCATTGATGGTATCTTAGTATACTCTCAGATTAAATATGATTGTGCCCAACATCTTGACATCATACTGAGTACATTGAGAGATAAGTAGCTACATGAAATGATATTTAAAGGATTTTATTCAAGTTAAATAAAGGGCCTTCTTATAAGTTGTTACCTTGGAGAAAGATAAGTGAATCCAGGTGATGGGAAGTGCACCCTCAGCCATTTTCGAGTGAACTTCTTGTAGTGGGTTTCATGTCAAAGAATGCTACAGGTTTCATTCTTAGAAGTTGGGAATGGGTAGTGATTAAAATTTTGTTTTTTTACATAAGTGAGGGATATATGGCCATGTTCACTTCCTAGGTTTTGATATGGCTTGAGTTTGGGTCATGGTGGATTGGAGTGCTTGTGAAAAGTATTGGCAGTGACTCTCTTAAGGTAGGAAGTGATGTGTTAGTCATGGGGGTATGACCCTCATGATAGTAGGTTTTAAAGTTTGAGGAGATGACCATGGATTTTTCAAGGTGGAATTGGGATTCCAATGGGGAACCATAAAGGTGTGAGATTAAATTCTATGGGAAGTGCTTATAGGGAATTGGATGTGGCAGTTGATCGAGTTAAGAATTTTATTCGGGATTAGGGTGGTTCTAAATGAAATCAGAGGTGTTTGCATTGAAGGTGAGTTAGTGTTCATGGTAAGACATGAAAACTGTTTTATTATAATATAGGTTTGGTTTTGAAATGTTTTTGGGATTCAGGTACAAACCCTATTAGGTGTTCTCAAGTGATCATGGTATTTCATAGCGTGTGAAAGCATCATGGCTGGATAAAGTGGTAATATGCCGACAATAGGAGTTGGGTGTTTTAAATTCTAGTCATCTAGGTATGGTACAACATGGAATGGTAAATGTAATGTTTGTGGTGAGTTATAAGAAACCTCTAATTTGATGTTTTTGAAATGAAAAGTATGTTTTGGGAATGGAACTAGGATTTTAAGAAGAGACTGTCTTGTTTTTAATTTATGTATGGACAAAAGATGTGTATCCATTACATGTGGTTTTGATGGAAATGATTGATGTAGATGTTGGATTATGTTCTCATAGATGTTTGGGCATAGTGATTTGGTAAACACATTAGGTTTGTTTTAAATCTTGAGTTCTAGGTTTTAGTGGTTATTTTTCCAGTGGTAGAGGTTCCAACCACATGAATTTGGTGGTTGTGAGATAAATATTATAGTGGGGATCAAGATAGTGGATGAGTGGTTGAGTGATGGCGTGATTAGTATTTGGGTTATATGGCATCAAGTAAGAACCATCTTGGTATTTTGGTTTTGAAAATGGGAATTGGATCATGTTTTAAACACTTGAGTTACTTGAGTTAAAGGTTGTTCTTTTATTGAGTTTTAAATGTTCGGATATGGAATAAAGAAATTGGGTATTTAGTTGTGGAACTACATAGGTTGGGGGATGTGGATGGATAATTGTATGTTCCTTAGGGCGACACCAAGTTTGGGTTGTCTCTGTTTTTGGAAACAGGTTATATTGACTCTAGGTGTGTTGGGTTGTTTGATTTTGTTGGGAGAGTCAGACTAGTGGTATACCAATTGGATATCCCATAATAGAGTAGTGCTTCTCTTGATGTTTTTTCATATGTAGCAGTTTTAGTGATATCATCTGAATATTTCTCAGGGGGTTAATGTTGATTATGTTGAGCTTGAGGCTAACATGTCTTTTGAGGATAATCCTAATTGTGTTTCAAATCATAATGAGAATTTTTACAGGGTAAGATTGTGTCTTTGGTCCGGGATTTGTGATGGAAAGGCCATGTTCAAAAGGAAAACCTAATAGAGGGATGATGGTGTGTGAGATTAGTGGCCTAAACATTTTATATTGAGACTTATTTAATCCTGGGAGTGTAGTTTTAGGATGTGATATTGTAAGGTGTAGAGGTTGTAAGATCTCGACCTCTCAATAGGGTGTCAATATTTTAAAATTTTGGTGATACCAATTTTTAGATGGTAAATGGATTTTTGGGGAGAAGGGAAGGTCCCAATGGCATGTAGGGGGTTCAGGAAACAGAAAAAGGGAAAAAGGGGGATCAATATGTAGGGATAACATTTTCCACTTGGTTTTCAAAAACTGTGTAGGTGGATAGGGGAAACAGTGATGCCTAGATCCTCCATGGACAGTGGTAGGAACACAGCTTCTGTACAGTTTGTCAAACCATGTGGGTGTCTATAGAAGACCATGTGGTCGATTCCCCTTATAAATTGGTGATCACATGGTCACCACATGGTTTATTAAAACCTTTTGGGTGGCTAGGTAAATAGTGTGGCTCAATTTCGTCTTGGATAGAGGAAACCCCATGGTTGTCACACGGTTTGGAAAACCATGTGACCAAATCATGAGCCTCATTAAAAGTGTGGATTTTACCGTTTTTCATTATTAATCTTAAATTTTTCTCACCCTTATTTCTCCCCAATTAGATCCCCATAATCCTATGGTGAGAACGTGGGGCTCCCTCTTTTTCCATGGATGCTTCTTTTTCAATTCTTATGTGTTTTGAGTGCTGTTTAGTGCGATTAAAAGTTTTAAGTAAGTACCCTACTCTATTTACTTCTATTTTTTAGAATAGGTATTTTTGGATGTTTCCTCTCCTTCTAGAACTTATGAATCCTATTTTCCTGGGTGTTCTTCATTATGGTTTTTGAATTCCTTTTCATTCGAATCAATGGAAGAGGTTCGATGAGTGGTTGTCTCTGATCCTGAGGTAGGTGGTGAACATGTTTTTCCTATAGTCTTGATTTTTTGTATGTATATTTGGTTTTTTAATTACATTACCTTAATATTAATTTTGTTCCCTTGATTAAGAAAAGTAAATTGATCCCTGAATTGTTATGTGTGACCCTTCATGGACCCTATTGGGTCTATTGATGATCACCTGACCGGTATTATGGTCACCCATGGGGTGTGAAAATCCCTTGGAAACAATGTAATGAGATGTTAAATAGTGAATTAAGGGGTTATTGAGATTAAATTGGTTGTGCTTTAATTTTATAAAAGTATCATGTCATATGGTATTTTTTGGCATGAAATGGGAAATTTAAAAGTGTTATGTTAATGATGAGAAATAAATGGTAAGTATTATGTAATGTTAATAGGTTGGTTTGAAATGCTTTACATGTGAAGTTTTTTTGAAATTCCTAAGAGGCCTTTTTAAATTGTTTAAATGGTGTTCTTTGGATTTTGATCCGGTTATAGTTTTCAATGAAGTAAAATGACGTTTTAAAAGTGGGTAATGTTTCAAAAGGTGGTGTTGACTTCAAAGTTATTTGTAAAGGGGTTTCTTATTATATTTAAAATTATTTTTAAATTATGTGTGTGGTTTACCCCTTGTGAAAACTCCATGGTGACTTATTTTAAATAAAATGAAAAGAATTTATGGCTTTAGGCCTTATTTTTATTTTCAAAGATAAAGACACTTGTTGAAGGGTAGTTTTGGAATTATTTAATGAAGTGAGTGGTTCCATAAAGCCACTTAATATGTTTTAAGTGGTGTTTTATGAAATGAAATAAGGGGAATGTTAAAGTGTTAAATGGTTTAAAAGAACATTTAATGGATGTGTTTCATGAATTAATAATTAAATGGTTGATTATGAAATTGGGTAAAAATGGGTTGAATGTAATGGGACATGGTAATTATAGTTATAGGAAAATGGTTACCCCTTATTTTTATTATGCGGTTAAATGAAAATGAAAATGACCCTTGAAATTATCTGAATGATATCATTGTTTTGGAATGTTGGACCAATAGTCCTCATTCCTGTATTTGGGATATTGGACTGATGCTCCACTCCTTGGTTTTGGGTGGGCCAAAATGATGCTCTAGGAACCCTAGTGCACCATTGTTTTTAGAGGATAGACAAATTATCCTAACTCCAAGGGTTTGAACATGTCATTACATATTGTGGTTTGAGATATTATACATAGAATTATACATCATTTTTTGGATGGTCATAAATATAATTACAAAACTCTATTAGATATTTGGATTGATACTCCTTGTATGATGACCTGTGACCCCTTTGGTATATTCTTTAGATGACTGGAATGGTCTAAAACAGGTTTTATTAGCTCGAATATTTATTGGAACTTGAGTTCCAATGAGGTTAATAAAATAATGTTCAACTATAAAAACTTGGTTATGTTTATTTTTTAGTCATTTAACCTTGATCCATTTTCATTCACTTTTGTTAGACTAATTATTTCTTTAGACACCATTGGTGGTGCCCTAATAAGTTATACTCACACCCTTCTTAGGCTTCCATGGTACTTGGGAACTAATAAAGATACTACATGTTTTTATGTACAAGTTCTGGATTGGGACTTGATTTTTAGTTCATTCCTGGGAGCATGGGTTGAATCTTGGGATTTCAGGATCAGGTTTGGGATTAGGGTCATGCTCATGGATTTTCATAGTTTTGTATTTGGGGTATTTATTTTATGACTACTTAACATGTGGAGTATAAAATTCATTATGATATCATATTTCACTAGGGTAATTATTGGAACTTTCTGTATGTTATTACTATTTCTATTTATAATGGTTTTCATGGGTTTGGTATTATTTTCACTATTGTTTCACTCTGATAATAAGGTGTAGTCTCTCTATCATATCTTGTTATAATTTCACTTCTAGTTGGTAGCCTCTTGAAAATGGGGAGGTCATGTGGAAAACTTTCTTGGGGAACCAATTATAGTGAAACCTAGATTAGGATGTTACATGTTTTCTACAAAGGGTTAAATCACATAGAATTAGATTTTATTTTTTGATAACATATTGAATTTCAGATGATTCTATGCCATTATGTAGTTCCTACAATCACTTAAAATTAGCAATTCATGATTCTTGTAAAAAAATCCTCCCAGATGTTAATCTTAAGAGTGAGATTAATTTGAATAAGTTCCTCCCATTATATATCAATTAGTTTCCATGTGGTATCTATCACAAATGATATCATACATTAAAGGGAAATAAGAAATTAAAGCATGAACCTATGGTAACAAAAGGGGGAATAGTATCTTACCCATTTAATTTATTGTCAACTAGGGGTATAAATATCATAGTGAACACTAAAGCTTATATTAATTGAAATGAAATTAAAAACAAACAAAAATGGGGAGATTGAAGTACCCAAATGTGTTTTATTGCATTTTTTTCAATTAGGCTTGTCAACGTGATAATGTAAAGGTGAAATCTTGGGTGATTAAGAAAGGATCCTCCCAAAGGAAGTAGGAACTATCACTACCTATAAATATTTGGATGGATAATGAGGAAAACCAAACATTACATACATAAATATTACATATTATTAGATGAATATTCATTATATATCATTATTATCCATGCTAGAACTATAAAGGTTTAATGTATTTGGAAAATTGGATACATGCACAATTGGTACATAAAATATTTACCTCATCTCCCACTAAGTTATTAATAAATAGTACAGTTATTGGAAAAATCATCCTTAAATACTTTTGTCATTTCCTAGGAAAAATGAAACATAATAAAGGTTGAGATCAGATTCTTAGAAAGTTTAAGTAAGAGAGATATCAATGATTGTTTAATAATAACATGAGAATAACAGTATGAGAACATGAGAACAACATTTTAAAACCATACCTAGTAATATATAAATCATAATCCTGATTCATGGCATAAATCTTGGCAGTTCATAAGGCCCGAATCTCAAAGGAATCAAATAACATGATCCATGAGAGTAAAACATTGGTATAATATCATTTCATAAAAGAGTGAAATAATGGGTATAATAATCATAATCATATAAATCTTATGTCAATGTTACCCACTATGAAATTCTTTAAATGTCAGGCTTGGTCTAACTAAGAATCTACCTACTTTGGGTTTTGGATAACCTCACGTGTATCCTTGTTGGGCTTGGGATAACCACCTGGTTACCCTTTTTTCTGCTTGGGATAACCTCCCATGTACCATTTTATAACATAAAACATTAATCATTACTTAATTCATTGGAGGTATATAATGGTCCCACCCATCACATAATCACAATCCTTTCATATGTATGCCACAATATTATGAAAACATATATTATTTCATCATACCTTAACCCATGGAAAAGAAAAACAATTTCATAAATATTTCACCATTATAATTTTAAACCTTACAGAGAAATAATAAGGATATAATCATAGAATCATATCCCCATTTAATCATAAGTAACATAAAATTATGTCATTATAGATGAAAAATTCCTTTAAAATATTGTTGGAATATTTACTAAGGAAAACACACTTTTCATTTTGAAATCACTTATTTAAAATCTAAAAAATTCAAAAATATCAATGAAAATGTTTTCATTGAAATGAACCATGAAATTTTTTAAATAAATATTCAAATTAAAGATTATTCATAATGGTGGGAAAATTCATTCATGTCATGTATATTAAAAAATTATTTCTTTCACATTTTTGGTTAAAGGTCAAAAGTGCCTCATTTGGAAAATAACAAGAAGATTCATTTTAAATATTTTTATATAAATTAAAACATGGGTAAAATTGAATTTAATAAATATTTTAATAGTATTAAAAACATTCTTGAAAACATTTTAAATAAAATATGTACATGGAAGAAAAATATTCCTGACCAAATAGAGAAACAAAGTTAGCTTTCCTTAAAAACATTATTTCATAATTTTGAGTACTTAGAGAGAGGAAAATGGAAGGGAAACATGTAATATATAGAAATAAATATATTTTAATAAAATTCATAATATTTTGAGATATATATTATATAATTTCATCCTCGTAAATTTAGACATAAAAGATCCCGGTAAAAATGAGATTGTAATGTAAAACCATTACCTTAAGACAAACTTGCTTCATAAGCACTATAAAATTGTATATAATAAATTAAAATTAATTATTATTATATAAAATAATAATATTCTTTTCTATAATACCATATATGGTCCAATTATGACATTTCAATACCCATTTATTAATAATTCTTTATTAAAATCATTGTTTTTGGGTGTTAACTATTTCATTTTTCATTAAAGTTTCAGTTCAGAAGTTCCAGTCCTTGTACTTTGATCACATTATAATAATATCTATAATTTTAATAATGATATAAATACTATATATATTTATTATATACATATTTATAACTATCAATGAAAGTTATATATAGAAAAATGAATTACATTATTCATGGAGATAGTAGTCTATACGTACACATGAATCTTGTTTTAAATTTCTAATGAAAAGAATGAAATAAATATAACTAATATTTTTTAATTATATAATAATAATATCATAAATATAATATATATTTATTAAATACATCAATATATCTAACAACGTGAGGAGGTGATGGAAAATGAATCATATCACTATGCGGAGGCGGTAGTTCACACATACCCACGAGTGATACTTTCATTTCTAACATGATCAAAAAGAGTTAAAAAAGGTTAAGAAAGCATCATAATAACATATAAATATATTAATTATTATATATTAATCATATTATTATAGATAAAATAGGTTTAGAGAAGTTGAAAGAAGAAATAAAATCAAAAGAGCCCGACTACGATTTATTCCTCTTCTTTGAGAGACCTCCTTTGGCTTACACCTTATGCCTTGAAAGATTAATATTAGAAGAATAAAAGGGGATATAATATTAATTAAAGGAAGATATTAAGGTTTTGGGGTATATGTTTAATGATATATTTGGCTCAAAATTCATGAATATTGGAGGAGAGGAGTTTCTCTTTTATAAGTGAGGGTGAGGACACACTTGGAATTACTTAAAAGATTTAAATATAACTAACGTATTTATCAAGTATAATGATTCACAATGGAAAATTATTCTAATTTAAGATAATATATGGTATAAATAAATAAATAAATAAATTATATATGTTTATATGGCCATCTTACCCTTATCTCTTAGTTTAACCCCAGTAAATTTGTTTCAACCATAATCATGGTAACAATTTTTTACTGTTTTTACTATTCATTGTGAACAAAAGTTAAAGAGGTATCACTACCAAATTTTTACATGATAATTAAAAATATGTAATAAATTTTATCAAATTCAATTTCTATAATTATTATAAATTAATTTTAAAATTAGGGCACAAAATGCAATGAAGACCCGTTTTATTTAAAAAAATGCATTTTGATGCATAAAATTGAATTTACTATCATTTATTTCCTAATAAAAACTAAAAAATTGTTTAATTTTTTTGTTGAATATATAATATATAAATTTAACTAAAAACATTAATAAATAATGATTTATTTAATTTATTATTCTAAAAAAACATCACATAGATAAAAATAGTTTTGTGAAAAATAACTTGTTTTAACTTTAAATGATTTTATATTCATTCATAAACTTTAGATATATAGTTTATGGATTTTTATTCATAAAATAACAATAAAATTTATTAAAATAAATTTTTAATAGTGACAAATATACTTAGTTTGGATTGGTATAGAGTTTGATCCCTTGTATCTCTATTCTACGAAATGCTAAGCTCAGTAGTGTGGGCTTATAACTTAGGCAAGGGCATTAAGGTGTTGGAACTAGGGACATAGTCACTGTGGGATGAATTCCTTTTATTTACCTAATTTTAGTGTATTTAGAGGTATAAAGACTGATACCCTGCATCTTTATTGTTAAAAAGTGTACGATTGATTTGAACTCTCAAAAGAGCGCATTGAGCGCACCTCCGCCTCGTCCTCCCTTTCTGACTATTGCAACGACATCTCCTCCTATGGATCTAATAGACCGCCCCCTTGAAGGATTATAAGGATGTTCCTATGGTCACATGTATGTCTATTAAAGAGGTTTTTCTCAAAACCCCCTCATCCATGCATAGTCAGTGTCCCCCTTTCTAGAGGTTCGTCTAGATCCCTCCGTCGTTGATTCAAGGGACGGAACTCTGGTGCTCTCCTTTACAGCATCTGATTTTGATGAATCCTAATCAAATATAATATAGACCATAGTGTTTCATTTTATATTTTAAAATACTCTATTTGTACTTTTTTATAACTTTTTATGGGTATGTAACTTGAATCGACCAACTATGGTATTAGAGCTAAACAAAAAATCTCACATTATTGTTCTGGAATCTCAGGAGGAATTCATCTCGGATTAGGCTCAGAGACCTCAATCGATCATTATATGGTGTGTTCACCTTTATAAATTGTACATATAGGTTCATAAAGGGATGAATTCATCCATGCCATAAGTGTGGGTGAACCTTCATAGCCTCCCACTGTCCATCCAGAACCTGACTTTCTTAGACAAGGTCAGTGAATCTCTAAATGAGTTTTTGTATAAATTTGATTGTAACCTATAAATTCTCGACACTAAGGCTCCCTAGATTTTTTTTTGAAATAGATCTATCGACCCCCCCTTCATCACAGATTTTCCTTTGAGTGGAGGGATCATTGGAATGCATGAAACCTATTTTTTACCCCTCAGTGCCTCGCTTCTGTGAAAGTTGTTACCTCCTTGGACACTCACTATCAGAATGTATAAAGTTCACATCCCATTGTGCATCAAGAAGAAAAAAGAATAATATAGATAGAAAAGAATATTTTTTCCTGGTGGCTGGTCATTCTCATTCTCCAGTTGGCACGACATTGATGGCCCGTGTAGTGGGCATTGAATCTCTAGCACTCTTCTCACCTCCTTCTCCCTCCCTCCTACCCCTCCTTTGTTGTTGAGTCCCCAACCACTCTCCCCATGCAAGGACATCATACCCTTCATACCCTACTCTCCTTGACTCCTATCCACTAGATTCCCACCCCTAATTTATCCAGTAAATCCAATTATAAGTCTAAAGGAAAGGAGATCATCCACAATGACCCTCCCCAAAATTCTTCTCCCCCTTGAGCTTTTGATTCACAAACCTTCCAAATTATCATATCAAACTCTTAAAGGTTGTTATCTCATGTGCGGTAATTTTCCTCCTCCACTCTGATATCCTATAGGAGTGCTTGTTTTGTTCCCCAGGCTTTAGAGGTGGTGACTCGATTGCCCTATATTCTTAGTACTCACTCAAATAGGATGCACACGAGATATCAAGTCAGGAAAATGTTCGCTTCTTTATGGGTGAAATATAGGGGGAATTTTTCATGGGGGTAGTTTTAGGAAAATTCTTTTTTAGTGATCTTGGTGATCATATAGAATACCCATGGCCTTAGATCTTGGGTAAAAATAGATTTTCTCTCCAATGAGGTGTATAAGAATAATGTCTCTCTAGTGGTGGTTCTCATACCAAATCAATGATATACTAATATTATGGAGTTATCCAAGATAATTTTCAGGAGTTTATTTTCAGGATGAGGCCTAGAATCAACAAATATAGGCATTATGGAAGTATTTAATCATGGTTGAGAAGATGGCAGCTACAGATCCGAATTTGGTGGTTAAAGTGGAAGATGAAAATTGGTACTATTTCTATTACTTTATTTATGCAAAGTGTGAAGCAAGGATCCATGATCAGGTTTGGATTAAACTCAAGTCCTTCAACCCTAGGGAGGTTACATGGTTGGCGGGAGGATATAAACACAATTATGGCCTCCTATGGGAAAATGGTGGGATCTATCTACCTCGCAACTACATGATTCCTTTCTCCTCCTTCATGACACATGAGGGTCTCCAGGACCTAAGTTATACTGGGGACATGTTTACATGGTGAAATAACCAGAGAGAAAATAGAAGAACTTGGTACAGGTTGGATTAGTGATTTGAGAACCTCTAAGCTATCTCATCCTTTATGAATACAGAGGTCATCCACTTAGTCTACATATTTTTGGACCACTCAACTCTTCTCATTCTCCTCTAGTCAGTAAACTTAGGCTGTAGGTGCTTCATATTCTCCGAACGATGGATGCACCACCCTGATTTCCTTTATAAAGTGTAACACTTTTGGGAGGTTCTGAGCCATGGAGTTCACTATGTGGCTTTCCACAATAAACCGCGTCACTTGAAACATGATCTCATTGCTAGGAAAAAATCCCACCCATTATTTCTACAATGTCTGGATGATATTAAAAGGGATATATAGGTTGTAGAGTTAATTTTGGAGATGTTTTGGGATGTGGATCTCATTTTTTCTCTAATTCTCAAGAAACAAAAATTTAATGAGATGCTTTTGGATCAATAGAGATGTCTCTGCAAAAGATCCCGAGATATATAGATCAGGGAAGGTGGTCACATCATAGTTTTTTTCCATGATTTTTTTAAGGAGAAACAACATGGTTGAGCTCTAAACATATGGCATGAGGAAAGAACATATACCAGTGATATGGATCTGATACGTGACGTGGTGGGTTACCATATTAATTCCTTATTGTGTAATCATATCCCATTCTTATAGAATGGATATCCCAATATTGATCTCCACCCATGTGAATGGTCTCTTAGGAAGTTATATAGAGGATAAAGAGGTATGGTAATCAGTTACCTCTCTTAACCAGGATAGTTCACCAGGTCCCAATGAGTTACCAAGTTCATTTTATGCCAACTCCTAGAATGTAATTAAGGCTGATATAGTCACTACTATCCTAGACTTCTTTTGAGGGGGTGTTCTCCCTAGGGTAGTAAGAGACACTACATTGATCCTTATTACCAAGGTGACTGATCCCTCCACAATAAATTAGTATTGACCCCTCATCATGTGTAATTTTACATACAAGGTGTTGGATACCATCATCAATAGGAGTCTCTCTTAGTTCATCCATAGTTGGGTATTATAAGAGCAACATTATTTTATCCAAGGAAGGTATATTCACGGTACAATGGGAATTACCCAAGATATGGTTAGGGAAATAAACATGAAGGTTTTGGTGTAACACCCTAACCCCAGAATCCTAGTGATGGTGCATTATTTTATTACATTGTAATGATTATAAGGAATCAAATCCCAAAGGAATAACCAATTTAAAAATCTTAGAAATCTAGATTACATATATGATACCCATAATACATTGGGAAAAATAAAATACAAAAATGATACATAATCTAATTAAATAAACTAAATCCTTGAATTCTTATTCAAATATTTCTTCTTTATAACCTAGGTAAAGAAAACATAATAAGGGTGATCTTAAATTCTCAGTAAGGGTAAGTAATGTGGAGGCCATAATAAATCAATGGGAATAAATTAACATGAAATGGTAAATAATCGATGACACATGATATTCAAATAACTTGATAAGGAAATATTAATATGTAAAGTTAAGAAACTAAAACTCATTCCATATATATTAATAAACTTAGAATGAAATGTATCCATAGATATATGGATGCAAAATATCATGGATAAATAATAACTGAATCTAAATGAGGGAAATGCTTAATTATTGGACACCATGTTTCCTAGGTACATGGTACCTTTACCATAAAAACCTTTCACAATCCATTTTAAAAAATATATGGTAAAAAATATATAAATTGTCCAAATTATTTTTCTCATAAAACTACTGATACATCGAGGGGCTATCTATAATCGGGCCCCACCCGTGTCGTACTAGTCCAAAGCATTCCTCATATTCATGAAAAATGTTTCTTATCAAAATATACACATTGAATAAAAGATATGGATTTAAAAATAATTTCCTAGTGGAGGCTCTATAAAAATATGGGTTTTTGACATTAGTGAATGGAAATTCCATTGAAAGATCATAAAAATAATCTCGAGGGAAATGACATTTTAAACATTCCAATGTGTCCCATACCACATTGAAACATTTAAATCATAATCCCCATGAAGGAATAATATTAAATTAAAGTTAGAGTATAGTTATAGTAGTAATATTAATGATATAAAGTGTATAAAGTTTAGTAAATACACCAAATAAAATTGAATTGGTTCATAATAAGAAATTAGTCTCAATGGAATGTAAATTGAGATAAAATCCCTTACCTTATCATTCCTTTTCATTATGTGGTATTTATACTTATTTATAGTGGTTTAAAATATGTTACTATCTTATACCAGAACCATAATAATGTTTATAATACAATATATTAACTTATTATAATATCTTATTACCCATTTATTATAAATCTTTCATTATTTTTATTATTTCAGGTGTTAATTGCCTCATTTACTCAAGTATGTTTTGAATTGTGATTTATTGTTCCTATTAATTAGATTATGATTTAATAATATTAATAATTTAAACCTTGAATTAATTATCATACATTTTCAGTATATATGTATTTTTAGTAGTCTATAATATTTGGAGATTAGAAATGAATTGCACCATTCATAGAGACGGTAGGTCGTACGTATACATGAATGATACTTTCTTTTCTTTGTTGTATTAAAAGAATGAAAAATAAAATATAAACATGTATATTATAATTACAGTATCATATATATTTTATATATGTTACAAAGGTTTATTAAAACCATCCTTTATATGTTCCATGTATGGAATGAACGAGTCATATCGCTTTGAGGGGCGGTAGTCCACATTTCCACAAATGAAATTATCGTATTTACACAAGATAGAAAGAATAATGGTATGTTATAAATAAAAATTATAGAAGAATAAATATATTATAAATATCATATATAAAAATAGTTTTTATCATAATGGCCACCATGATAGGTGGTAAAGGAAAAATGAACAATCATCGTTTCGTGAGATAGTAGTTCACCATATATAGAAACAATATATTTGTTACCCATTAGATGGAGGTGTGTTTAAGTGTAGGTAGAACCCATTATATAAAAACATAATAGTATATTGGTGATAATTGTTTTATTATATAATGATAGAATAAATATATTTTAGGTGGTGTATAATGGAAATGAAACTATAGAGCTTGAGAGAAGATGTTACCTCTTAATCAGGTAACATCTTTTGGTTTCTACCAAACGGATTCCTTAGAAGGATATCTTCCCAAATGGATGATTCAAGTTAAATGGGAGATATATTTTTAAGATAAATAGGTATATATTTTCCAAACATAAGTGGTTTTAGAGGTGTGAGGAATGGGGAGAGGTGGTGACCTTTTATAGGGGAGGAGAATGATTCACTTGGTTGAAAAGAAGTTAGGTGTACAAACATTTTTACCTTAAATAAGTATTAAAAAACAAAATAAAATTAATAATGTAAGTTTAATGGATGAATTATTTCCATAAAATGGGTTTTTTAAAATTTTATAGGTTATTTAGGGCCTTAAGAAAAAGGTTTAGTCCTTTATTAAGTTTAATTTTACCATATTAATTATAATTAATTTTAATTACTTTCCCAAATATTTATGGTAAAAAAAACAAATTTGAACTTATTATACATCATAAATTATGTTTATTACAAATATTTAATCCATTTTTTCAAATTAAAATCACCTAAGTGGCAGAAATTAATTTAAATTTAATCCTACAGACTTGATGACAATGCAGGGGTTTATGGTAAAAACGTCTAAAAGTTTGCTATGTTTTAATAGTCAATTTCAATTTCAAATTTATTAAAATAAACTGAAATGGATTAATTGATAAAAATATTATCTAATTAAACTTTAAAACTAATATAAACTTAATGTATCCTTATAAATATATCATATGTAAAAGCAATTTTGAACAAAAATGCAGTATTTTAACTATTCATTAAAAATGAAATGTTTCATAAAAACATAAAAAAATCACCCAAACATTATTATTATGTTTATATTTCAAATATTAAGTTTATTTTGACATATTAAATTAATTAAAGTGTCAAAATTCATATTTAAAATGGATTTTCCATTAAAAGGTGGGAAAATTGCCTATATAAAAATATAGGTTTTTATATTAAAAATAGAGTCTGTTCTTATACTATGTCTATCTAAAATATTTTATATTAGTGTAAACATATTCGGTTTTGTATATAATATATAAATTTACTATATAAAATATCTATAAGTATTATAATTTAATTGACCATGAAAAATGTGGCTAAGAATTTTTTTGGTTTAAATCAGGTATTATGTGTATTAAATTTATTCTAAAAGGAAAATATGGTAATGTTTCATGGTGATACATTCTTACCTTCTAGAAAAAATTCATCCTCAATATTTTAGGGATTTTATATTAAAAAATATATGGGTATTTATCCTTTATAGAATCCTCTAGTTCCTACGTTGCTTCTTCCATTTTGTGATTTCTCTAGAGAAACTTTACTAGAGGATTTGTCTGATTCCTCAATGCCTACTCTATGGTATTAAGAATATGGATGGGTTCTTAATAGTATGAAAGGTTTGGTTGAAACTCTATCTCATCATAGGTGAGAACATGTGTTGGTTCAGACATGTATTTCATCAACATATATATTTGGAAGACATCGTGTTCCTTTGAGATATTTGGTAGCATTACCAAATGATAAGTAAAGATTACAACACTTTCAAGAATTTAGAATGGTCTGATATACACAGGAATTAGTTTCCCTTTTACACCGAACCTTATAATACCATTCTGTGGAGATAACTTCAAGAAAATGTGATCTCCCACTCGGAACTCTAAATCTTTCCTCTGATTATCAGCATAACTCTTTTTCTTACTTTGAGCTTGTTTAATATGAGCTTGAATAGCCTTTACCTTTTTTTGTCTCTTCAAAAAGTTTTGGACCTATTATTTTCCTCTCTAAAACTTCATCCTAATAAGTTGGTGTACAAAATCTCTTTCTATATAATGATTCATACGATGCCATTTGAATACTTGAGTGGAAACTCTTATTATAGTAAAACTCTAACAAAGGTAAGTACTGATCCCATATATCTTGAAAGTTGAGTTATCATGATCTCAACATGTATTCCATCGTTTGAATTGTTCTTTTAGACTTTCCATCAGTTTGAGGATGGTAGGTAGTGCTTAAATGAAGCTCGGCGTCAAGAGACTTTTGAAGACCCTTCCAAAATTTTGATGTAATACGGGGGTCTCGATCAGAGACAATTGACATAGGTGTGCCATGAAGTCTTATAACATCATTAATATAGAGACTTGAGAGGTTCTTAAGAGGATGGAATTATCTTATAGCAAGGAAATGTGTATATTTTTTTAGTCAATCAATGATAACCCATATAGCATCATTACTTATAAGAGTTTTTGGTAGTCCTATGAAAAATTCCATAGTTATTTCATCCCATTCCCACACAGGAATATAAAGAGGTTATAGGACTCCTTTAGGATAATACATCACAACTTTCACTTTCTAACAAACCAAGGATATGGATACATAATCTCTAATTTCCCACTTCATATTTTCCAACTGAAAATGTTTCTTCAAGTCTCTATACATCTTTGTGATACTAGGGTGTATATAGAAATTCAATATATAGGTTTTATCCAATAATTCCCATTTTATATCAGGTATAGATGGAACACATAGACTTCTTCCAAATCTTAGAACACCATATTCACAAACAAAGTCTACTAATTTTCCATCATTCACAGCTTTTATTTTCTTCTGTAAGTCCTCATAATTAGGTTTATAATTCTTTATACTCTCTAATAAAGATGGTTTCGAAATCATTTGAAAAATTATAGATGTATCCCCTTACATAGAAATTTCCATATCCATCTTTACTAGATCCATGAACATAGTATCCTTCTCAATCCTTATTTGGGCTAGAACTTTATGATCCTTCTTACTCAAAGCATCATCTACCTTACTCACTTTCCCTGGGTGGTAGTGTATTGAGAAGTCATAATCATTAAGTAGCTCAATACATAGTCTTTATCTCATGTTGAGATCTTTTTGTGAGAAGATTTTTTTTGGCTTTTATAATCCATGTATATTTCACATCTTTCACCATAGAGGTAATGAGTCCATATTTTCAAATCAAAGATTACAGACTCTAACTCAAGATCATGGGATGAGAAGTTTTGTTTATGAGGCTTCAATTTCCTTGATGCATAAGAAATAAATTTATCAGTTTTCATTAAGACACAACCCAATACATTCTTTAATGCATCACTATATATGACAACCCCATCGATACTAGATGGTAGAGTCAATATTTGAGCATTGAAAAACATTGTCTTCTGTTCATCAATACATTCTTCACATTACTTTTTCTAGAAAAACTTAGCACCTTTACATGCAAGCTTGGTTAAGGGGTTATCCAATCAGGTTTTAAAAAAAATCACTAATAGTAACCTGCCAAACTAATGAAGCTGCATACCTCAGTTATTTTTTTTGGCATGGGCCATTCCCTAAGTGACTTTGTTTTTGAATTATCAACTGATATTCCATTATTGAAGAAAATATATCCAAGAAAAGAAACTTCTTGAAGCTAGAAATAACATTTACTTAATTTCCCACATAACTATTCCCTTATAAGAGTCTTAAGAATGATCCAAAATTTATTTTCATGGTCCTAATAACTTTTATAATACCCCATAATATCATTAATGAATACCACAAAAACAAATTCAATATATTTTTTGAATACTCTATTCATTATGTCCATAAAAATAGAGGGGGAATTAATAAGTACAAATAGAATTACTGTAAACTTGTAATGTCCATACTTCATCCGAAAAGATGTATTTGGAATGTCCTTCTTCTTCACTTGCAATTGGTGATACCCAAAATGAAGATAAATCTTTGAAAATATTAGGCTCCATGAAGTTGTTTAAACAATTAATCAATGTGAGGTATAGGATACTTACTCTTTAATATAATGGAATTTATTTACCTATAATCAATGCATAACCTCATGGATCCATATTTCTTTTTAACAAAGAGAACATGGATACCCATGGTGAAACACTAGGGATAACATATCCATTATTACCCAAATGCTCTAGTTGTTTCTTAAATTGCATTAATTACATTGTGGCCATTCTATAGAGAGTCTTTGATATTGGCCTTTCATTAAGGAATAAATTAATGTAAAATTAAACTTCACACTCTAGGGGATGTCTTGATAAATCCTCCATAAATACATCAATTTATTCCTACACAATAGATATATCCTAAATTTGAAGATTACCTCCTTTATCACTAGATGTTGTCTACTCTTCTTCCCCAAAAATTTCATTCAGTAGAGATACTAGGGGTGGATCAAGATAAAAATACAATGAGGAAGCTTCTTCTCTAAATATGAAGGATTAAACATCTTCCTCAAAAATTATAATTTCCTTCCTATTGTAATAAATTTTTTCATTATATTTCAAGAGCTAGTCCATCCTAAGGATTATAAAAAAGTAAACTATAAGTATTATTATAAGGTCAACACATAAGGCACGTTTATGTGTCATAATGGGGACTAAACAATACATCTACATTTCAATGATGCTTCCCTTATGAGTTTTGACTGAAAACTCCCATATTAAATCAAAATAGAAGTGTATAATTTTCTTAAAAAACTGGGTAGATATAAAATATTGTGATGATCCAAAATCAAATAATGCATTGGATAAATTTGAAGATAGGATTAGTGCACATGCCACTATATAATTTGTCACTTCCACCTCTACTGTAGTGATTGCATAAGCTTGTCCATCTCCCCTTGGCCTCCTCTATGGTGGATTCCCTTGACACTTAAGGTATTTTTTTCATAGTTCTCTATATCCTTGTAATTGTAACACTAAATAATAGTGTTTTCCTTTTCCCCCTTACATTCATCAACATTATGACCACTTTATCCACATTTATAACAAACTCTCATTCCATTAAAGTATTTCCCAGGGTGATTCTTTCCATAGTTATCACATGATAAAATTTGTTTTCATTTTTGTCTTCTTGTTTGATACATTCCCATTTTCTTGGTGCTCAAAAGACCTCTTCTTCTCTAGGTTTCCTTTGAATGCATAGGATATTGAGAATTCCTTCTCTTTCTTGATGGTATATAAAAATTTTTCTTCATATAATGAAAAATTATGGGAAAATAGCATCCTTATGATATTTTTATTAAGACCTTCAAAGAAGGGGTCTATTTTACACTCCGTGTTGTATATATAATCTATAATATACCTAACTAACCTTGTAAAGGTAGCTTCATAATATGAAACAATATATTCTTCCTTTTTCTTTAAGCTAATAAATTTCTCTTCATCTAAATTTTTTTACTACAAGGGAAGTATTTATCAAAAACTACATCCTTAAAAGTTCTCAATTATATGAGTTAAATTTCTTATTACTCCTTAGTATTCTGGATCAAGGGCCACCACTGATCAACATGACCTTGGAGACAATAGACCGCAAGTGTAAGTTTTCTTTTTTTTCTACATTCCAAGGCCGTAAATATATTATCTAGATACTTAATCCATTACTCATCTCCAATTGGATTAATAGTCCCACTAAATGATGGGGCCTTCTTTCAGATAAAGTGATCCAACATAAGAGATTCTCTCCATGGAATAGTTTTCTCCATTCAGGAAAGGTTATTTTTCATAACATGACTAAGATTCCCTAATATTTCTATAAATTTATCCATTCTAATACCAACTGTATTGGTTTCCTCATTAGGGAAATCTCTATATTTTCCACGAGTATTAATAACATTCTTCCATCTAGCCTGCATTTCTAAAAAATATAATATACTATATTAGCTCATAAAAACATGAATTTTAAATATGGTATAACACTCAATATAATTTCATCTTAAATCATAGTGTTGGTTACTTTGAGGGAATTTTTACATTTAAATTATTCATAATGGTAGGTAAAGAAAATACGAATTATCCTAAGCGTATCCCTTGGGAGTATTAAACTAGGTGTACAGTAAGGTCCATTGTAGTGTACTAGGTTACCCCGAGTCAGGCTCATAATAATTTATCATAGTTGTTACTCCTAGGTACATCTATTCCAAAACCACATCCACTTGTAGTATCCAGATAGGGATGTATTTCTAGGAATACCCACATAATGTCTACCTTACCTAAATTCTAGGATGTTCTTGTATACTTATCCTCAATGTCTATCTTAGGGTTGTGATACCTAATCTATGTTTTCTAAATATTGCTTCTAAGGTTGTTTATAAACCTTAACTGATACCAAATATAATACCCCAATCCAAAAATCCTATA
Organism: Viscum album; assembly: GCA_963277665.1. Taxonomy (NCBI): domain Eukaryota; kingdom Viridiplantae; phylum Streptophyta; class Magnoliopsida; order Santalales; family Viscaceae; genus Viscum; species Viscum album. Next base: position 1,554,287,814 of record OY728125.1, on the reverse strand, counting down.
GCCAGTGCATTATTTTATTACATTGGCATGAATACAAGAAATCAAATCTCAAAGGATCAATTAGTTTAGCAGTCTTGGAGATCTAAATTACATACATGATACCCATAATACATTGGGGAAAAAATACAAAAATGATACATAATAAAATAAAATAAACTAAATTCTTGAGTGGTTATTCAAATATTTCTTCTTCATAAACTGGGGAAAGGAAACATAATAAGGGTGACATTAAATGCTCAGTAATGGTAAGTAAAGAGGAAGAAACAATGAATCAATGAGAATAAATTAACATGTAAAGGTAATTAACTAATAACACATTCTATTCAAATAACTAGATAAAGAAATATTAAAATTAAAATGTAATAAACTGAAACTCATTCCCTTTAAATGAATAAAATGATAATTAAATGTATCTATAGATATGCAGGTGAAAAATCTCATAGATAAATAATAAATGAATCTAAATGAGGGAAATGCTTAATTATTGTATTCCATGTTTTCTAGGTACATGGTACCTTTACCATCAAGACCTTTCAAAATACGGTTTACAACATATAGGGTAAAAACCCATCTGATTTGACCAAATGATTCATCTCATGATACTGTCGATGCATCAAGGGGCTATATATAACCAGGACCCACCCGTGTCATGTCATGAACCATCCCCTAGGGCCTGTGACGTGACTCCCCCAAGCCCACCTCCCAAAGGCCAGGGGTTGGCGACTAGCACCGAAGGCATCAACCTGCAAATGAGAGGCATTTTCCTGAGTACTTGTACGCTCACACACAACCAAATCCCAAAAACTAGATAAGAAAACATGTATGCCAATAAACAACCCCTGAGTAAAGGTGTGATCTGTAGGTCAAATGGGTTAGAATACAAATCCGAAAAAAGAAAAAACTGAAAACCAGAAAAGTACAAAAGATCTCTAGAAATACATCCTATGAAAACCTCGCCTGATGGGTAAGTATAGAGTATATGATAAAATACGTAGAAGTACAACCTACCTGCCTGATCTCACTGGGCACCACTGGGTCCTAGGCCACCAAGTCCTCCATCAAGGTGGCAGTCATCTGCACCAGAAAAAACATGTGCGATCAATGATCATGCATGGGTGAGTAACAAAATACTCATTAGGGACCCCAAACCACAAAGGAAAGAGAACAAATCAATCCATAAGAAATCCATGAAGCATGATCATGAGGCAATACAGCTCACACACGTATAATATAAAGTACGAAAAGCAAGGCTATCATTTGTAATAGTGAACACCTTGGACTACTAAGGTATTCATCCCTGATGAGTGCCATGGGTCTGCTGGGTACCACGGAGCCACTTCCCACTCAGGCCTTTAGAGCTGGTCCACATAGGGCCACTTGTATCTGATCCACACATAATCTCTTGGATTTGATCTACACAGGTTTTCTTAGATATGATCCACACAATGTCACTTGGAGATCATCCTCACAGGGGTGAAGGTAGATAATCCACATAGGGTTGGTTAAAGGTGATACATAGAGGGCCACTTGTAGCTGATCCACATAGGATCGCTTGGATCTGATCCACACAGGTTTTCTTGTCTTCTAGGCCTACATGGCCACTTGGAACCACTCATCAGTAGTCTTCAGGTCTCATCCTGCCGCAAGATTCCCACACGTGGTATGCTTGATTTTGGGAGAATACACTCCCCAAGATACTCTTCGTATTTCAAATTCCATGAAAACATCCTTAGATCATGTCTAAAGAACCACCTCATCACAAGGGTTCCAATGGCGCAAACATCTTTTCAATCGGATACCTGGTCTAAAAGATATTGGCGTTTTAGTAAATAGGGGCCAGTTTTGTCCGGGCTTGGTCCGACCCAGTTGGACCCAGCTGACCAACCCGGACTAGGGGTCACACATGACCCGACCCAGTTTAGCTGGCCCAACGTGACCCAGTTCAATATGGGTTGGCCTGGCTTCTGGGTGAAGCCAATTGGGCCTTGCTGGACCCGTCCTAGTTCAGCTGTGAGTCTAGTCCACCAGGTTTCCCAGCAACCCGGATTTATCCAGCCTGATTCACACCAGTGGGCTGGTTTTCTTTCCCATCCAGGGTCACCCGGTGGAATGGCTTTATCCCACTGATCTGGCCCGCAAAATCAGGCCAACTTTATTTCATCTCGAGTCGCTCAGTGGCCCGATTTGCACCCCTCCGGCCCAGCCCGCATGGCGGGCTGGTCTTCTTTAGTTCGAGTGCCTGTCGAGAATATGGTTTGGATTCATGCAGCTAGAAAAGTCCAACCTCACTTCCTCCCACACGCAATCCTCACTGGACTGCGTGCCAGCGCACCGTAGTCCCCGCTGGACCGCATGCCAGTGCACTGCAGTCCCTGCTGGACTGCATTCCTTTGCACTATGGTATGCCCTTCTAATGCGACCGGATGGCCACATCCCACCTCTTCCAGCCATTGGGACAAGATCTGGTGGCTTCTGCTGCTCCGCCACGGCCCTAGACGGTCGCAACACCCCCCTTGGCGCACCATCGTGGCACGCCGCCACTCGGCTGCAGCCGAGGCCGCTAGTGTCGACATGCCAACAATGTTTTTAACGGACCATTGGGTCTGCTCCAGTGGTCCGTTCTTCGGACAGTCTATTCCTCTACTCCACGAGCTGTTATATTCTCTGATATTTCCTCAAAAAACCTTTATCATCAACTCAGAGGTTTGGCCATGAAGAATGCACAAGAACGCACGAGTTTGAGGGGCTAGGGCCTTGTTCATGTTAACCAACACCCTCCACATTAGAGTTTCTTTAAAACCTGGTGGAAAAAAGATTACAATTCTATAAAAATTAATCCCAATGAAAAACCCTAAGAATAAACTCCCTCCCACAAGAACAAGCGATCTTCAGATCAACTTATTCATGGGTTGATCCAAGTTCGTTGTTTTAGAATGAAGAATGGGGAAATTAAAATTAAAAAAACTAACCCCTACACGGGATAAACTTTAGACAGGGAATAGTGACATCACGTGACTTCGTTATCCTTTCTTTATCCACTGCCCACATTGGTAGAAATCCTTCAAAGCATGAGAGAAGAATGCATTCGTAGGTCCCATTCTTCAAGGCGCGTCATTGTTGCCAGCGACTCGTTGTCACTAGTGACTCATTGGTGTCCTTTTTTGGAAATAATTTCCTCACCATCCATTAGAGAAATTCCAGCTCTGATTCTCCAACCCATTATTTCATTAAAAGAGAAATGTGTCACATCATTTTTATTACGCTGTGTCATCGCATCATTACATTGTTTCATTAATGAAACAACATATCTATTACGTTTCGATTTATGAGTCATTACACAACACATTAAAGATCCTCATTAATGAGATTCACATAATGAGACTCATCGTTCTCTCTTCGCCACCGTAGTTCTGACGTTCCACCACTCAACGGTGGAGATAAACATAAAAAATAACTTTTAAGTTATTATATTTTTCTTCTGAAAGGTCCAAAAATTATCTTTTCCAGTCGACCCATGTAGGTAAAAGTTATGTTCTTTGTATGTGAATAGCATCTTTTGAGTTCAATAGTGCCCTAAAATTTTTATTCCAAGCAAAGGTTTAAAATTTAGAAAAACCCACTCACACGTATTTTAAATGAACTTAAAAAAATTAAAAATTCCATTCTAGGCTCACCAGGCCTTGGAATCTGGTGATGTCTGAGCGTCTAGTCTTGAAATAATCCCATATAATTTTAAAAAAATTTACATGGAATTTTTGGGACATTAAATTATCCCCAACTTTATAGATCCACATCCCCATAATCCAAAACAAGTCTAAATAAACAAATGGGGGGTACTGAGCATGAATCTAATCCTCCCGATTAGAAACACCCATAATTTTGACCCCTAACCCTATGTGTATTATCTATGCATGGTGATGATGATAAAAAGTAAGGATAAATTAGTTATGCATAATCATGAAACAATTGATAAAGAATATATCTAGAATTAAACAAGAAAGAATCAATTTTAAAAAATTATTAATCAATATAAATCTAATAAAAAACCTATTCACAATGATGAGACGATGGTAAAATAATGAATCAAAATCAAAACAATTAAGAAGCATTCAAAAACTTACTGCGAATGAATAAATGATGAAGGACGATGCAAGTGTTGATCTGGAATAGTGAGAAGAATTATAACAGGCATAGAAAAGATTTAGATTCAACAATAACTAAAAAGGTTTTGATAAAACTATTAAAGGAATGAATTGAAATAGGTTTTTAATGAAAAAAATAGAAACAAAGGAAAATAATGGAAGAAAATAGGAGAAAAATAAAACTATGTTGAACTTATGTACTCAGAGGGAACTCAAAATATTTATTGGACCAAGAAGTACATGACATGTAAGTCATACATGTCATGTAATGGCTTATGTGAATTTTGTCTCAACATCTGCACATCATGTAAGTTGGATGCACACCGTGTAATTGAGATCCAAATTTCCCACTGGAGAATCGGTTCGTATCTTTGATCGGGTGAGCCTTCAAAGCTTACAAGTCATGCAATCTTTTCATCTTTGAAATATGCATGTTGGGTAATGATATTAAATAATGTGAGTTCTCTTAACATCATAAAAGTGTTTCATGGGTTGGTTTGTGTCCCTACAGAAATTTTGTGAGTTAGGTCTACATATCGTGTATGACATACACAGTGTACATTCTATTTTTGGAACTTTTTTGGTATTTATTCCATTGAATCCAAATTTCCTAATTACTATGAAAACAAAAAAACCATATCCCTCATCGAATAAATAAATAATAAATGTATCAAATATGTATATATAAACTCAACTTATCATATTCCCCCACACTTGAACAATTTCTTGTTCTCAAGAAAAAAACAACTCAATATGAATTCCAAAATAAATAGTTTTTTTAACAAGAAACTTGCATTAAAAATAGAAAAATAAAACTATGTGTAAGAAGAAAAATTTAGTCCTTTAGAATAAATTCTTTATAGAAAATCAATCATTCCTCTTAGTTCATTTCCTTTTCTATATTCTTTATTTCATTAATTATAATTTCATTATTGTTCCTTAAATTCTATACTTATTTTGAAATTTACCTGAAAGTGAATTTTCTCTCATCACTCAAAGTAAAATGTAACTATATTTAAACTCATACTCTAAATACATGTTCCTAACCATAATATTTCATTGGTTCTATCACCTCCACTTTGTAAAAAAAAATACAAAATCAGTCATGAGGGTTTCAGCAAAAAGGGTTCAAATGAATCTGAGGTTGAGGGAAGGTGGGTGGCGAGTAAAAAATAAAGCTCAAAATGAGTGTAAGATCTATAGTATAATTCATGATAAATATAAACAGTGCAATGAAGTAACTCCTCCAAAATCAAAAGGTGTATGTGCTCCAAACAGCTCAAGGTGGATCCATTAATATATCAAGTATGTATAAAGAAGTACCATGTTCCATTATTTTTATTTTTATTTATTTTTCAAAAGTAATTTTTATTCCAAATCTCACATCCATCCGCTAAACACATATGATACTTTGTAGGAATAATTGGTTTGAAAAATGGTGATTTTTTACCTTCTTAATACACAACCCAATATTTTTTTCCTTTTTCATTCTAATTTTTTTTTTCAAATGAATAGGTTCGGCGTAGAAAATTAAAAAATTAATAATATACCAAATCATATCACTCTAGTTAAATTGAAATAGTACACCTCTTCAATAATAAAATTATATGTCCATTAGTAGTGAAAATTATCGAACACTTGTTCAAAGGATAATCATACATAATAGTGAGAATATGGTAGGAAGGGATAGTAGGCTTGAAACAGATCTATCCTAAAAAGATTATTAATGGATACCATGGGATAAAGATGGAAAAAATGTAAGGTGGGTCTCAGGAAAAAGTGGATCACAATAATTACCTCAATCATATTAAAAAGATATTTGTTCAGTCATATCCTCTATAATATCTCAATGTATGTTTTGATAGGTTTATATTCCCTAGGAATCTCCCAAGAAGTATTCTCATAAAAAAAATATGAAATCATGGGTCTAAAATCCACTCAGGAATGGGATTATAAAGAACAATATAGAAATTGATCAGGATATAAAATTCAGTAATAAGTCAATCAAAATAAATTTCAAGAGTCAATAATTAGAATTAAATTACTAAACTCATAAATCATGTTAATAATATAAACAAGAGTAAAAATAGATTCTAATAATTGTCAACCTAAATTTGTCTTTTATTTAAATTGGTGCAATGATTTTTCAGGTTAAAAGCATGTTTTTAGTGAAAAATGTCTCCTAGATAAATGAAAGCAAGAAGTAATCCATGTGTATCAATAAGAAATCTTAAGAATGACTCCCCACACCTAAAATGAGACATTTTTTTCACTGTCTTGGAAAGTGACATGGGAGATATATCACATATATAGGACATAAAAAATTGAATGGAAACATGAAATTGAATTTAAGGAATCAAGACCTCCCTATGATGAGTGTCATGCCATGGGGAAACTTGGTGGATGATGATTTCTGTTAGAGGTTAATTTGACCCGAGTCCCACATCAAACTTAGGTATCATACCATCTTTTGTTATTAATTATAAGTACACACCAAGTCTTCTCTTAAGAGGTTTCTTTGGTATTGGTTCTACTCTCTATCATTATACATGGTACCAGATAAGGTCCAAACCTAACCTTTTAATTTATCTCTCTCCCTGCCTCGGTTTCTTTGTAATGGATTTCGACCAGTGGGGGGATGTTCCCAGTCAAGTCTTTTTAGTCAGTCACCCCCATCTCTATCGCTCTTCCCTCACCAGTCCAATAACTTTTGTCCACCCCAATCTCCCATACGATGGACCCTGTTATAATGATGATTATATACAGTCATGCCCCTAATTTCCTGACATTCCCCTTGGAGGGAGGTGGCCCCAGGCCCTTGGCCACCATCATAATAGAGATTCACCCCTTCTATCTCCCATGACTTCCCTTCTTAGGTAGCAACCCCTTTCAGCGCTCCTCCTTGATAGATATCCCTTCTGTTGCAGCCACAGGTCACCCCACACATTACAAAATTCTTTGAGATGGCTCCTCCACCCTCATTCCACCCTAAACGATGTCCTTATTCCTCATATGAGCCTCTGCACGCCTCCCTATGATGGATCTATTCTTGTCACCCCTTCTAGCTTGCATGAACCCTACTACCAACTGAATATTTTTAATCCCCACCTCTTTTTCATGCACCCCTCTTCATTCATCTGACCACCCTACTGCCGATGGCTGAATCTCTTCCACACCATTATGCCATCGTCCTATTTGCCTCTAACATGGACGACCTCCACTATGTCTCCCTTCCTGCCCCCAAAAGGGACCACTATCAACTATTGTTCCTATATCCACAACCTCCATAGAAACCACTTACCCTCGCAACATCACATACTATAAACATACCACCCTGCTTTCCCTCCTACACCTTCATCAACATCAGGAAATCTACCCTCAACCATCTCGGTGGCGGCTCTTTATGAAACACCTCTCCTATGTGCGACCCCCTCATCTCTAGCTGCAACACCCCTTACCCGAGTGTCTCCCTTCTTAGGTATATCCTCCCTCTATAGGGAAAAACTGAAATAGTGACCTCAATCTAGATGTAGCTCCCCTCTATGGAATTCATAGGTATGCATGACCCAGAGTTACCTCTTCCTGGTCAGCTTCTTCAAATCTTCTCCTTGATCGCATACATTCTACTGAAAAATGAATTCTTTACCTCTATCAGGTTCTATACTTTTGTTGTTCATCAGATATTTTCTTTCAATCACATTTTAGGGAACACAAATTCGGATTCCATTTCACCTCAGCATTTTAGGGTCCATAAATTCAGACGTTGTTTCACCTTAGCATTTTAGGGTCTAAAAAACGGATTTCATTTTACCTCATCATTTTAGGTTCCACTCATCAAATGCCATTTCACCTTGGTAATTTGGGTCCAAAATGTTGCATTTCATTTCAAACATCCTTTTGGGCCTGCAAATATGGACACCATTTCACTCGGCCTTTTGGTTCTGCAAAGACAGATGTCATTTCACCTCATCAATTTGGGTCCACAAAGTTAGCCGCCATTTCACCCGCTATTTTGAGGTTGTTTTTTAGTCATCATTTCATCTGGTATCCTGAATTAAGGGTTTTCCTTGACAAGGTATAATGAGAGTTATATGATGTTTATATTTCCTTTAGCATCCATGGGGAAGAGCAAAACAAGTGGAGCACATCTGATGGGAATTACATTATTGAGGGGGAGAATCCATGGTAGTTTATTTTTTCTTATGTTTTTCCTTGTTGTGTCATCAAGCTGGGAATTTTCACCTTGAGGGGGAGTGTTTACAGTGTTTTTTTATTTATTTGTTTTAATTTCTTTGGTTTATTTAATTATGTGTCCAAACTTCGTACACCGAGCTTGTGGGGGAGTGTTAGAGGCTAAGTTGACCTGAGTCCCATATTAGACTTAGGTATCATGAAATATTTTTCTATTCATTAAAATATTCACCAAGGCCTATCTTAAGTGGTATCTTGGTTATTGGGTCCACTCTCTATCATTCTATAATTTCAAATTTGTATACCTGCATAATATGTTAAAATGATAAAAAATTAACTAGATAAAACATTATCCCACAAGGTTTAAACATGATAAAAGCAGTGGAATGGGTAGGTCCACATAAGAAATAGTATAGAAAAGAAGCTCATATAAATTAAGATATGTGAGTACAGTGAAGTTCAAGAATGAACTATGAACATGAATGCTAAAAAATGAAAAAAAAATCCTAAGCACATGACTAAAAATAAATAAAACAAAAAAATATGGGTTGCCTCCCATAAAGTTCTAACAATTATGTTCTCAGCCAGATGGATGAAAAAAAGGATAAGTTAGTTTCTTCCATCTTTTCAGAAGTTTTCTGCCTCCTACAAGAACAGGTGGTCGTGTCATCAAACTCACATGGAATCTTAGTGGGATTAACCACCTTTGGAGCACATTGAACATATATATCATATGATAAGAAAAGAATTCATGATCATCATGGTGGGGATCCATGTTGAGCATGGATCTCAAGTAAGAGCTCCTCAAGAAGGTTCTTGATGTTATCCAGATGATTAATCATACAATGTAAGAGGGAATATAGTGGAACAATAGATGAATCAATGATCATGGATAAGGTAGAAGATATAGATATGGATAATGTAATATAGTACTAAAATGAAAATAATTCAACCAGTAGTGAAAAAAAATTTATATCCCATGTATATATAGAGAAATGATACATTAGGGAGTAATGGAATACATGTAGTACAAAAAATTCACCCAAAAAGAGCACAAAATAAGGGAGGGGATCATTACAAAACCATGTGGTATATTTTAATTCATCAAGGTGTACATCATTTTCCCCTTCTGAATATTAGTTTCCCACATCTATCCTTCTCTATCGATATTAACGATGGGGGAAGAAGCTAAAGGGTCAACAATTGTGGTGGGATTAGTGGTGATGGAAGCAACCTAAGTGGATGGTGGAGGTGTGGTGTCGATCATAATGGTATTCATGTGTCTAGAAGCATGGTCAATGAACAACACCTAATTAGATGGTGGAATGGATAATTTAATGGAGGAGGAGGAGTGGCTTCAGATGTGGTAGCTTGCAGGAAGGGGGGAAGATATGCAGATAGAGGACCATCGGGTGGGGGTGGGGTGGGGAGTCGGCATGAACCCTAGGTTCATAGTATTTAAAAATGCCCTGACATTTCAATGTCATGTATTGAATACATGGCGTGTAGTTTTCCTTTTGTTTATGTCTTTGGGCCAAGTCCTATAAAAAGGATTTCAACACACTTTAATCTTATTAAAGACTAAAATAAAATACCCTAACCTTTTAAACCTACCTTGGGTTGCCTCCCAATCAGTGCTTTGGTTATTTTCTAGAGCTAGAAATTTTTTTATGAATATTAATTTAACTTTGAATTGAAACACCTTAAAAATGATTTTTGAGAATAGAGGGGATGAATGGAGGGATGCTCTCTCTTGTCAGAGGTTTCATGAAAATTTAATTCTTGTGAACACTGGATCCCTTCTCAACAGGAGTCGGTTTCTTATTTTTATATTCACTTTTCACATGATCTTATTTTTTTAACATGAGAGATGGTTTTATAATTATTCCATATGTTACATTTATTAACGTCCTCCACGTTAAACACAACCTATTCTTCACCAACTCTAAAAATCAATCTCCCTAAGTTAACATCAATAAAATATTTTCTATTGTATAGAAATGGTATTCATAAAATGAGGGTAATATCACCTTCCTCTTCCAAAACCACAATGAGGAAATTAGCATGAAAATGAATTTACCTACTTTTACTAAAACGTCCTCAAGAAGTCCCTAAAGGTTATTGATAGAGAGATCAACATGTTATATTGATAATCAAGTCAGTTTCAATTATCTCATACCTATTTTCTTGTAAATAATCATGGGCATGAGATTGGTACTTGTTCTTAGATTGCACAAGGCCTTTTCAAATTTGTATGTTCCTATAGTGCATGAAATTAAGAAAATGTTGAGGACTCACATTTTCAGAGGCAGCTTCTGTTGGAAAACTACAGAGCATTATTCATTTAGGGAGAAAAATAATAAGGCCTCCATTTTATTTTTACTGGATTTTTTTTGAAAGGATATTGCATAAGTTGGTGCTTGGGAAATTTCCTCTGTAAAGGTAATGTTCATATGAAATTGTTCAAATATATCCAGAATTTTTTTTATTTAACCTCTTTTTCCCTCCTATATCCATTAATAAAAAGGTATCAGTGGCTTGTATACTAATGGTATTAGTAGGAATAACCCTTTTCAGGATGTTATTCAACTCAATATTTCTCAAATATTTATATTTCTCAATTATTCCCTAGACCAGTTTTATCCAATTATTTTAACTGATTTTTCTCAATTCTTCATGTTTATTGAAAATCCATAAAATTTTCAATTCTAAAAACTATAGTGTCGGCCTCATACCTTGGATGAGCTTTAGTATTACTAGGAAAAGTACCTAGTAGTCTATTAGATAAGGTCTTAGAGATCTGCCCCATTTGATGCTCCAAGTTGTATAGTGTATCATTATGGTTTTGCATCTCCACCTATTGGGTTATCATCCTTTGATATGATTTATACAAAAAGTTAGTGAGAAGGTTTTCAATATTGGTCGAGAGAGTTTTGGATTGTTGTGGTGGTATTTCTAGATCTTGTTGGAATTATTGTTGTTTTGATGGTGGATACTATTTACATCTAGGAAAAGGTTGTGGGAGTTGTTACTATGGTTGAGGAGATGAACCTTGTGGTGGTTACCCAAGTGGTACCTGATTCCTTGATGGAATTTTCCCACTTATATGCTAAAATTAAACTTGGTTTTTCTACTATGGTAGTTGAGATGATTTCCATTGGTACTTTTTTTGTTGATGGTCTTAGAGATGTTGATATTTTTGGCCTTGTTCATTGTAATTGACATAATTACAATCTTGACCTTGGGGTTCTTCTATCCTGGCCATGAAGTTTTGGTAAGAGTGTAGGTCCCCACACATCTCACATGATTAAATTTATATAACTGGAGGAGGGGTGTGGTGGCACAGAAGGTAACTAAAATGATTCCAACTTTTTGGTAAGAGCCTCAACTTGAGCTTCTAGGTGGGAAGTTTCTTCCACCTGGTGGATTCCACACTGAGGTGGTTTTCTATCACTCTTCTATAGACTGTCATTATGAAAAACTTCATCTTGAATTATTTTGATGAATTTTAGTGTCTTTTGCATTAATCCTTTATCAACAATAGAATCTACCAAATTACATGTAATAGGTTGAAGTCCCTGGTATAATTTCTGTAATTGAAGCCACAAATCTAGTTCGTGATGTGGTAATTTTCATCGTAGAACCTTAAATATATTCCTTCCATCCCATGATGACTATCCATCCACCTGGTTGAAGTTTTGATTTTTTTTCTAGAGAATCCAAGTCTGGATTTATGGGAATAGTTTTTCTAGAAATTTAATTCCTAATTCATCCCAAATAATGATTGAATCAGTATCTTGAATTTTTATCCAATCCTTGGCTCGATCACGCAAGGAGAATGAGAAAGATCTTAATATAATGGCATCTAAGGATATAACTTGGTTATGAAAGGTATCGCAAACCTCAAAAAGTTTCAAATGTGCTTGTGGGGTATTCAATTTGAATCCCACTAAACTACCCCATGTTTTGGATCATGTGGATGAGTCCAAGTTTAATTTTGAAATTATGTTTTTGAATTGGTTGGTGCAAAATTCTGGGTGTATCACCACTAATGGCTGGAAAACCGTAGTCCATAATGGTGCACACCTGTTGTACTGGTCACCCACCATGATTCACAAGTGGTGATTATTGGGGGTATTGAAGGTTGTATGGTGAAATATTGTTACATTAATCCATTTTAAAGTGGCAGAGTGCATTGATTGTTCTATCAATCTTGGGATCGAAGAGAATTTGTTCTTGTATGTCCAAGATTCTTGGGCATGTATAGGGTCACTAGTGTATGAACTAGCCAACTGGACAGAGGGAGAGAGAGTGGGTTAGAGGGGGATATATATATATATATAGAGAGAGAGAGAACACAGGTGTACCTGAAGGAGAAAAATGTAAAAAGGAATAGGGGAAGGAAAATAAGAAAGGGGGGTGAAGTAATCCGGGGTTCAATCCAAAGGTCATTTTGCCAAATAAATAGTGTGTTAGGATCAAGCTGATGATAAAGGAGTTATTTTAAAATTTTGTCTTTTGTTATCAAGGAAATTATTTAAATAAAAGGAAATCACCTCACTTTTTTGGAAAAAATAATTGGACTTCCTTTTTTTATCATAATAAGAAGAAGTTATTTGGAAGTAAATGGTCGTCAGATTAAATTTTGATCTGGTGTGGAAGGATTGATTGTTTTAATTGAGAATCAGAGTATCTATGACTACAATAAAATAAATTTGATGATGCTTTTATTATTTGTATTTCACATAATTCATAAGTATGTTGTGAGACTTATGATACATGCATGATGAAAGAAATGGGAAGTGGAAGAGATGCATCCAATTGTTTTCAGATTGATTGGACCTAAAAAGAAATGAAAAGAGGTATTCTAAATCATACCCAGGTTTATCATATCCAAGTTGAAGAAAAGAAATAGATTCTTCTGATAAAAAAGGAATCATAGCCTATATAATTGGATTTGGGAGGAAGAGAAGAAAAAAGAAGCTGATGTTCATACTTAGAATGATCATACCTAGAATGATCATATCCCCGATGATAATTATTAGGATAATCATATCTAGGATAATAATTCTCAAAATGGTAATACCTAGGAAAACCGTACTCAGTATGATCGTATTTAGGGAAATCATACTCAGAAAGACCATACTATGGACAATCGTACTCAGGATGTGAGGGAAATAAGAAATCTAGAAAGAATAAAAATTTGTGATACTTTCCACTATAATTTTGGAGATGTTGAATCTATTATCAATATGTTCAAATTCACAAAATAATTCATGGTGCAATATGATGTTTTTGAAGGAATAAAGTTGATGAGAAAAGAGAAAAAAGCTAACAAGTGGTATCATATTTGTAAGAAAAAGAAGCTGTTGATCAGACTAGGGATGCAATATTATTCAGAAGAGTAATTGAATGAGATCGATGAATGAAATGGAGAGAAACAAATGTGATCAACAATTTATTCAACCATTTAAAATAGGTTGAACTACTTATTTTTCTTTTCAAAGTGAATTTTTAAGTGGGTCAAAAGAAAAGGTGAAGAAGTAGAAGTGGTTCAAGAATAGAGAAAAAGGAGTTTTCTTAATTTTTTATCAATGGGGAGCTTGGAATTCAAAATAATGGTTATATTCAATATTCAAAGTGGAATCTATTTCTTCATAAATTCATGTAGACAATCGGTATAGAGATTTGTTTTGAAAAAATAGGATTCATAAAATTAGACTCATGAATTAAAATTAGACTAGAATTTGCAAATTAAAGTCTGAAGAAGAAGAATTGAAGATTGTAGAAGATTCAAGAAGCATCAAGAAGCATTGAAAAAGTCATAAATGTACTCAATATTCAAGGTAAATTGATATTTGGGTAAATTTTTGGGACCAGTAAAGATTTTGGGATTCTCGCCAAAACCTTTTATGGGTCACCTATAATGAACAAAAGTACATTGTACTTTTTTGATGACTGATGTACTATTCTTTACAAAAGAGTGAGAAGCTATGAGTTTTTAGAGAGAAGAAGAAGTTTTCATACTTAGCCTTTTTTTAAACAATTTTGATGGTTTGAAGTGAAAGAGAATAGACAATATCACAACATTGTATTCATCTAACCATTGTAAGTAGTAATTATCATAATCAACTGATTATCATATTCGTCTTGTCAATTGTATTCGAATATTCATCATATCAAGCTGAATTAATCGGATCGACATTTCCATAATGGGATTTCTAGACTGAGAAAGAAGAAGTTTTTAATTGTTTGAATCGTACTCATATAGTTTTATATCTTTCATATTAATCAATCATACTAGGAATTATCAGACTTAGATGAATCAGGTAGAGAGAATCATACTGAGAAGAATCATATCGGGGAGAATTATACTTGGAGGAAATAGACTGGAAAAAAATATACTAGGAAAATCGGACTGAGTTTTCATTAAAAAGGTCTAAGTTATTTATATATTATGGGTAAGAAATTGAAGAATATATATAGATATAATACATTTGTTGAATTGAAAAGAATCACATGTATCATTCATTGTTACAAAAACTTTGTATTACCCTATTTGTGTTAAGAGGGTTCACACACACTATTGGAATTGTTTACATAGTGCTACATGGGTGAAAGGGTATATCCTACTCATTGTATTTTAAGGATTTATTTATTGAGATTTGTGTGGTATTGGATCATTTCAAGACCATACCAAGGACATAGTTATTATTATTGAATAGTGAACCTTGTAAATACTTGTGTTCATTTGGATGTGTAGTTGAATCTTTTTCAGAAAGGAATTGAATCTTTAACTAGAGGTGAAGGTTGTTTCAAGGAAACATAAAAATAAAAGTATCATTGATTCACCCCTCACCCTCTTAGTGATACAACCATCCTTACTGGACACTTTCAAGTGGTATCAGAGGGTAGGTTCCCTTCGCTTATTCTTTACTGATGGAGAATTTGAATTGTGTGATTAGTAAAGGTATTCTGGTTTTTGATCGGAAGAATTTTCATATCTGGAAAGATATAATGTTACCTTATCTTATGTATATTGTATATGAGGTTCTTAAAGCTACAACAAGTGGGTTTGCTCCTATTGATTTTAAAAATACTCTTACATATATTGATAATAAGAATCTAAAGAATGATGGAAGGGACAAGAATTCTATATTATCACCACTTTATGAAAGTGAATTCTTGAGAGTGAAAGGAGTAGCCACATCCAAAGTTATATGGTATAAATTGAAAAACATATACAAAGTAAATACAAATGTGAATAAAGAAAAGTTACAAATCTGAAGATTGAAATATGAAGATTTGAAGATGGGTGAGCATGAATCTGTTGGGGAATTCTTTACCATGGTAAATGAAATTATGAGTACCATCAGATGTCTTGGTGAAATGTTGTATGATTCTATATTTGTTGAAAAGATCTTGAGATTCCTTCTAGAAAAGTTTGATACAAAAGTTTCTTCACAAGAATACAGAGATCCTAAAACATTATCTCTTGATGATTTACATATCACTCTCATCACTTATGAAATGAGAAGGGATAAATCTATGAAAATAAAAACAAAAGTTGATAAAGAAATGTCTTTCAAGGATATAAATAAATAAAAGTAAAAGAATATTCATATTGAAGATGAAGCTGGTAAATCTAATTCTGAATATGAGGTACGTAAATACTTTATAATATTTTATCCTTGTTTTATAAAAATTTTAAAAGATTTACATGAAAATAAAAAGGGAGACTTCCCTTGAAATTTTTTGAATGTGGAGTTGTTGGGAACATTTCTACAAAATAACCTTGAAGAAATAAATAAGAGGATAGTTATTAAGAAAAAAAATCCAAGAATATCACAGAATAAATAGGTATATAAATGAAAATTATATTCCAAAGGGAAATAAATAAAATTCTTCAAATCCAAAAGAAGAAGTTTCTAATCTAAATATGAAGAATAAGAATGAAGTGATGTTAAATCAAAAAAAAGATATATTGAGTTTAGTATTGATAATACATTCATTGAAATATTAAATGATGAATAGTTTGGAAGTAGTAGCTCTAAAGAAGAAGAAGAAACTCATCATTAATATCATTTGAAAGAAGATATGAAAGAATGAATGAGAAATATTATAAGACTTACAAATAAAAATAAAAAATTGGAAGATGAATACTTGTCAATAGGAAATCAAGATTTTTTTTGATGATAAAGTGAAGTTGGAAAAAGATATTAATGTTCTTGAGAAATATCTTGAAGAATAAAAGAATCATAATGAGCATATGGAGGTGAAATGCAAGGAAAAATAAGAAGAGTTAGAACTTCTTTAACAAAAACTTTCTACAGTTGAATTGAGAAATAAAAGTTTCTAAAACTCTACCGCTGAAGTTAGTGGAAAATATCTAAATGAGAAACCTAATAAGGTTCAACAAAAGTTACCTTTAAAGGGTGAGAAGAATGATATAATTGTATCTAAAAATAAGAAATATAAGAAAGTTATGTATGTGTCCAAGATTGACAAAGTAAAGAATTCAGAAGTTACAAAACATATAGAATAAGAAAATGTTTTATCTGGATATAAAAAAGTTTAAAACACTTATAATTCTATTAATTATGAAAAGAAGAAGAAGAATTTGATTAATAATGGAAAATTTTATGGGTTAGAAAAGAAATACAAGAGAGTTTCTGAGAAACTTATTTTCAATTCAAATCAATATGGAAGTTTCATAGGAAAATACTTATTCTATAGATATTACTAGTATTGAGGTGGATTCAGACGTATAAAAAATTAGTGTTGTTTTAACTAAAAACATTACAATTATTCCATATGTTATGAAATGCAAGGCTTCACGGGGAGATAATTCCCTCAAAAAAAGAAGTCTGAGAAGATTGTTTTGAAGAAAACTGAAAAGGTTAGAGTAAATATTGGAAATAGGTTCCAAACTCTAGAAACTATTTGTGAATGATTTGAACAACCTATAAATCTTGAAAAAGGATGTTTGTTTTGTTACTGGTATTACAAAAGATTATTAACAATTATCATAAGCTGAAGATGAAGAAATAAACGGAAGAAGAAAAATATCTTGTTGTTGAAACTGCATTGAAAGATACAAAAGGAGAAAAACCATGGATTCTTGAAAATGGTGTTCTTCTAATATGACAAAATATTTTAAATTATTGAATAATTTGAATTATTTTAAATATGGCATGGTGATATTTTCCAATGTTTAATCTCTAATAATCAAAGGTGTTGGATCATCCTTAATTGGAAAAGAAAAGTTTAAATCCAAGAAATCTTTGTATGCTGATGGGATAAAACATAATTCTCTAAGTGTTTCAAAATTGTGTGATGAGGATAATAAATTTTTCTTTAGAAAAGATGGGTTTTTTTGAAAATTGAAGAATATGGATATATTATTATAATATTCCATCATACAAAAGGAAATGTTTTTCAAATTGGTGAAATACAAAAATCTTGTTACATGAGTTTGGTGGAAGAGAATCAATTGTGGAGTAAAAGGATCAGACACATGTGTCAAAGAAACATGAGAAAGTTATATAAAATAGATAGTTTCCCAGAAATTTCTGATTTTCTAAGAAGAAGTGATTGGTGTTTTACTATTTTTTAGAAAATAAATATTACAAATGTTGTGCATAAGAAAATTAAGATTTGTTCAAAACAAACCCTGGATTTGATTCATTTTGATATTTGTGTGATGATGAGAAAACAATAAACAAATGGAGATAGGTACTTCACCACTTTCATTGATGATTTTACTCACATTACCTGTGTTATGTATATGAAACATAAATCATATGCTTTGAAAATGTTTAAAAGTTTTAAAAGGAAGGCTGAGAAAGAATGTGAGTATTCAGTGAATAAGTTTAGAACAAACAATAGTGGTTAATACAAAAGTAAATAATTAAAAATTTATCTTGAGAAGCATATAATTCATCTTGAGAATAGTTCCCCATACACTCCTCAACAAAATAGGGCTACTAAGAGAAATAATATAGGGTTTTTGGAAATAAGAAGAACTATGTTAGTTGAACATGGTATTTCTCATTACTTTTGGAGGAAAGTCTTGAGTACTATTTTTTATATTCAAAACCAATGTTTCTATAGACCAAGATTAGGTATGAATCTATACGAATTGTTTTATGAAAAAACTCAAAGTCTGAATCACTTAATAGTTTTCAGGAGTCCTTTTGTCATAAATAAGAAAGGTGGAAACTTTATAAAGTTTGAGAAAAAAGGTAAGGATGTAATCTTTCCTGGCTATGCTTTTAGAGAAATGGGATACAAATGTTTCAACAATTAAATTGGAATAATTTTTGTTTTAGTTGATGTGAAATTAATTGAAAAGGAATAGGAAGATAAACATACTCATGTAGATGAGAAATTTGAGGAATATTTCTTTGAAAACATTTCTGATATGAATACAGACAATTATATTCTTAATCAAGAAGAATAATTAGACTCAGCTATTTATATTTATGAGTAAGATAGTTGAAAATCTCATCCTAGTATGATTAAATAAGTGGAATCTCAGAATATAATTACTGATCAACATTAAAAGGTTAATACAATAAGAAAAACACATGCAATTACACATACTTCTCTATATTCAAGGGTGAAGCTGAGTGATGTGAATGAAGCTTTTGAGTATCAAGAATGGGTTTAGGCCATTAATTAAGACTTGGATCAAATTGAAAATAATGATACATGGGAACTCATACCCAAGTCTAAAAACAAAAACATTATTGGCACAAAGTGATATTTCTAGAAAAAGCTGAATGGAGAAGGTAAAGTGATAAGAAACAAAGAAAGATTGGTATGCAAAGGATATTAACAAATTGAAGGTATTTATTTTGATGAAACATTTTCTCCCATAGAAAGATTATAAATAATCAGAATCATTATTTCTAGTACTTAACAATGAGGTTATAAGATCTTTCAAATGGATTTCTAATCCTCATTCTTTAATGGTGATCTTGATGAGGAAGTTTACATAGAAAAACCTTGTGGATTTATTGTTTGGAAAGATTAAATTTATGTGTACACATTGAAAAGGTCTTTATAAGGCCTAAAATAAGATCCAAGGGCATGGTATTCCAAATTGGATACATGCTTAAGGAAGATGAATTTCAAGAAAGAAAGAGTGGATAGAAATATTTACATCAGATAGAGTCATAAGTATTTTCGCATGGTAATTGTTTATGTTGATGAAATTATCTTTGTTGGGAATGATGGAATAAGTTGTGAAAGATTTTCTAAAGAGATGAAAAAGGTATTTGAAATATTCATGCTGGGGGAAATGAAATACTTTCTTGGGTTACAAATACAACAATGGAAGGAATACAATTTTCTTTCACAAGAAAAGTATGATAATAAATTTATTAAGAAGTTAAGTATGGAAAATTCAAAACCTATTTCCACACCTATTTTAGTGGGAAAAAAGTTTTCCAAATATGGATTAGGAAAATAAGTTGATGAGAAAGAATTCTGAAATTTGATTGTAAGTTTGTTTTTTTTGACTTCCTCAAGAACTGACATTGTTTATTTTATTACCTTATGTGAAATATTTTAGAGTTCTCAAAAATAATCACATTTACTTGATAGAAAACGAATTTTCAGATAAATGAAAGGTACAATAGAATTCAGAATCAAGTATGGAAGCTCAGATAATATTGAATTTTTTTGGGTATTCAAATACTGATTGTGTAGAAAATGTTGATGATAGAAGATCCACATCCAGTGGAGTGTTCTTTATGGGAAATAATTGTGTTATTTATCATTCAAAGAAATATAATTCATTAAATATAATTATACATAAATCTGAGTTTGTTGTTTCCACTCAATCCACTACTAAACTTATGTGGATGAAAACTCAAATGGAATATATACTTGTTGAGGTGATGTCACCATTTCTCTTGGGTTGTGATAATAAAAGAACAATAAATCTCACTAGGAATCTTGCTCAAAATTCTCATTTGAAACATATTGATATCAAATATCATTTAATCAAAGAGAATATGTAGAATAATGAATTTAATCTGGAATAAGTTTCAATGTTGGAACAAGTTGTTGACATTTTCACAAAAACTCTATTAAAGGAATCATTATCAAAATTGATATTGAACATGGGGGATCCAACATCTTTCTCAGGAAGGTTGAGGTATGTGTTTTTTTTACCCTCTCTAATATTACCTTTGGATAGTGTTGTCAAGGGGAAAAATGAATTTTTTCATAAATATAACCAATTAATGCATGTAAAAGGGGGAGTTGTGGGTAAGATGTGAATTCAGCATTTTTTTTTGTGAGTGAACTATTCTAACTATTTTTTATAGTACTTATAGGAAAAAATTTCTTTTGTATTCCATGAAGGATGAAGAAAATATGAGGTTAAAGAAGAGATGAGGAAGAAAGAATAAAATTGTTTTTATAATCACTAATTTTACTTTTGGTTAGTATGGTTTTACTATCAATGATTATTGTTTCCTATAATGAGTTAGCTCATGTAGGCTTATAATTTTTGATAAGTAATCCATTTCTTGAGAATACAATGTTTGGTGATTTATGAAACTTGGTTGAAAAAAAATACAAAGGGGGAGATTGTTAGGACCAAGCTGGTGATGAAGATTTTTTTTCAAATTTTGTATTTTTTTGTCAAGGAAAATATTTAAAGAAAAGTAAATCACCTGAATTTATCCATCGTAATGAGAAGAAGCTGTTTGGAAGTAAATGGTCATTGGATTCACTCTAGATCTAGTGTCGAAGGAGTGGTTGTTTTAATGGGAAATTGGAGTCTCTATAACTATGATAAAATAAATATGATGATGATTTGTTTATGTTTATTTCATATAAGTCATAAGTAATTTGTGAAACTTAAGATACAAGCGTGATAAAAGAAAGGGGGAGTGAAATAGATGCCACCAATTGTTTTCAGACTGATCAGACATAGAAAGAAAGGAAAAGAGGTATTCTAAATCATACCCAAATTTATCATATCCAGTTGGAAGAGAAGAAAGAGATGTTTCTGATTGAAAAGTAATCATACCCAGTATAATTTGATTTTGGAGGAAGAGAAGAAAAAGAAAGCTAACAATCATACTCAAAATGATCGAACCCAAAATGGTCATATCTAGGATGACCATTATCAGGATAATCATATCTAGGCTAATCGTTCTTAGAATGATTGTACCTAGGAAAATAATACTCAGCCTGATCATATTTAGGGAATCGTAATTATAAAGATCATACTCTGGACAATCGTATTCGGGCTTTGAAGGAAAAAAGGAAGCTGGAAAGAATGGAAAGTTGCGATACTTTCCATTGTAAGTTTGATGATGATGAATTTGTTCTCAATGTGTTAAAATTCATGAAAGAATTAATTATACAAGATGAAGTTTGTGAAATAATTAATTTGATGAGAAAATATAAAAAATTGACAAGTGGTATCGTATTCGGAAGAAAAAGAAGCTGCAGATCAAACATCAAATGAAATTGTATTCAGAAGATAAATTTCTTGAGATCGATTAATGAAAAGAAGAGAAAATAATGCGATCAAAAATGTATTGAACCATTTTAAATAGGTTTAAATACTTTGTTTTCTTTTCAAATTGAATGTTCAAGTGGGTCAAGAGAAAAGGTGAAGAAACAGACTTGGTTCGAGAATAGATATGAAGGAGTTTGTTGAAATTTCTATCAAGGGGGGTCTTGGAATTCAAAAGAATGGTTGTATTCATCATTCAGAGTGGTATCCATTTATTCATACGTTTATGTATTAAATTTGTATAGAGGTTTGTTTTTAATAAATCAGATTCCAAAAATCAGACTCTTGAATTGAAATTGGACTATCATTTGAAAATGAAAGTCTTAAGAACAAGTAAAGATTGTAGAAGATTCAAGAAGAATTGAGAAGAATTGAAGAAGTCATAAATTTACTCATGATTCAAGGGAAATTGATATTTGGTTGAATTTTTGTGAGTGGGAAATATTTTCGGATTCCCTTGAAAACTTCTTATGGGTCACCTATAAAAGGTGAAAAGTAAAATATACTTCTCTGTTGATCGATGTACTGTTCATTATAGAAGAGGTATAAGCTCTAAGTTTTTAGAGAGAAGAAGACGTTTTTATACTGATTATTTGTTGAAAAAGTTTTTATGGTTTAAAGTGAAATAGAAGAGACAAGATCACAACATTGTATTTAGTGAACCATCGTATGTAGTAATTATTACACTCAACTGATTATCGTATTCAGTTTGTCAATTGTATTCAGTTGATCATCATATTAGGATGAATTAATTAGATTAGGATTTCCATAATGGGATTTCTAGAATGAGGAAGAAGATATTTTAATTTTATAAATCATACTCAACTAGTGTTATATCTTTTGTATTGAACAATCATATCAGGAAGAATTGGAATTAGAAGAATCAAGCAGAGAGAATCATACCGATAAGAATCTTATCGGGGAGAATTGAACTCAGAAAAACGTACTAGGAAAATCAGACTAATTTTTCCTTAACAAAGTCCAAGATGTTCTTTCCATATTTTAGGTAAGAAATTGAAGAAGTTTTTTCAATTTAATACATTTGTGGAATTGAAAATAAGCACAGGTAACATGTGTTGTTACAAAAACATTATATTACCATATTTGTGCTAAGATGGTGCATAAGAACTATTGGAATTGTTTACATAGTGTTACATGAGTTAAAGGTTATATCATACTCATTATATTCCAAGGATTTATTTCTAGTGGATTTTTTGGTATTAGATCATTTCCAAACCATACCAAGGACATAGTTATTCTTATTGAATAGTTACCCTTGTAAATATTTTTGTTCTTTAGATTTGTGGTTGAATTGTTTTCAATAGATAATTGAATCTTTAACACATGGAGAAGGTTTTTTCAAGGAAACATAAACAAAAAAGTATCATTGATTCACCCCCTCCCCCTCTTAGTGATACAACCATCTTGATTGGGCACTTTCACAGTGGTCCTCAACAATGGTTCAAAAATTTAACTTGAACACATGCATCATTGAATTCAGGTAGGTGATGGAAATATTAGAAATATATAGTCCCAAACTACACTTATTACATGGTTATAGTAAAGTTTTAGTGAAAGTTTGAACCATTGAAGACTATTATCATGTCAAAAACCAATAAAAAACCCTTGGAAGGGTTCCACATTTTTAATCTTCAATATTGGTTATTACTAAAACTAGGTTGTTTGGGTTTAAGGTAGATAATAAAGAAGTGATTGGGTCAATTTCAAATCTATTGAAAAAAGATAATCCTATGTTTATCTTGGTATAGTACAAATTTGTTAGGCTTTAAAGAGTTGTAATAATCACTAATTGGTTTTGGTTAAACCAATTGGATATACCCATGTGGCAATTATCCCAAGATCAAGGTATAACTCACAACTTAGGCAAATTACTCTTAGCTTCTATGAAAAAAGAATCATAGGCCAATGGTAATAGTCTTTCTCAACTCTAATTTGGTTAGGTTCATTCAATTTCACTTCCCATGGTCAAGGTTCTATAAAATAATGTGATGAACAATTATTATTAACCTAATTACTAGCCATAAGGTTACAAAGGTTCAACTTAGAGATTCATTTGGATCGAAAATACCCAACTATCAGCCCTTAACCCTGAGTGTATTTTCCATACATGGTGGTGATAATCAAATGGAAAGAAATATTAAACATGATATGAAAAATCGTGAAATAGTTGATAAATAAATTAGACAAGATTAAATAAGAAATAAAAAACATTAAACAATTAAGAATAAACACAAATCTGATTGAACATATATATTTAATTAATAGACAATGTAAAAATGAGAAATCAAAATCAAAATAAGAAATAAGAAATCAAAAATTTATGGTGAATGAAGAAACTATGAAGGAAAACATAAGTGTTAATAAATAATGGTGAGTAGAGTTGCAATAGGCATTGAATTGATGTAGATTCAACAATAAGTTAAAATAATTTGCTAAAAAAATAAATTAATTAATTGAAATGTGTTTGGAATGAAAAAAAGGAAATGGACTAAAAAGTTGGAAGAAAGTGAGACAGAAAAGAAAACTATGTCAAACTTCTATACATATAGGAAAATCAAAATATTAATAGGCCTAATAAGTACATGACATATAATTCATAGACGTTGTGTACTAGATTAAGTGACTCATATCCCGAAATTTTAATATCATGTAAGTTGGATGAATGTCATGTATTTGAGATCCACATTTCCCACCAAAAAATTGATTCATATCTTTGACCGGGTGAGCCTTAGAAACATGCACGCCATGAAATATTTACATTTCATGTATGTGATTCACTTTGTGTGGGATTCTGATCTATGAAATTATCATGTCATGTAATGATGTTACACAATTTGTATTTTCTTCACATCAAGCAAGTTCTTCATGGTTTGGTCTGTGGACTTTCAAGCATACGGTGAATAATGTATACAGGGTTTGTATGAGATACATAATATGTAAAGTCTATTTTTACCACTTTTTAGTCATTTCTTCCTTCGAATACAAATTTCCTAATTCCTTCAAAAAACCAAAAATCTAGAACATTATCTGATAAATCAAGAATATAAATTAAATAAATGTATCAAATATGTATATATAAATTCATATTATCAGGTTCCAATATCTTAGCATGTTCACCACCACATTCAGATTTAGATTATGTGTTGGATAATTCTGCTCATGTGACCTAAGATACCTAGACCCATAAGTTACCACTCAACCACCATGTATCAGAATTTCCTCAATCCCATCTCTAGAAGCATCACAGTATAATGTATACTCTTTACTCAGATCAGGTATGGTTAGGATCAGTGCAGATGTCAACCCCCATTTGAGCTCCTCAAAGTCTCTATTTTAAGATTCTAACCACACAAAATTCACCCCTTCTTGGCTAGGTTCATCATTGGCATTTCCAAATGGGAGAAGTCCTCGATAAACCTCTAATAGTAAACCTCTAAACCTAGGAAACCATGAATTTAAAATATATTCTTGAGATTATCCTAAGAAACCATAACATTAACCTTATATAGATCCCCTGATATTCCTACCTTAGATATCATGTTCCCCAATAAGTTATCCTCAATGATCCAAATCTAAAAATTTAATTGCTTGGAATACAACTGATGATCCATCAATGTACTTAGAACAATATTCTGATGGTGAGTGTGATTCATCCTTAATAAGGAGTACACTACAATATCATCAATGAATATGAAAATAAAAAAATCCAAATATGGATAGAAGTTCATATTTATCTAATCCATAAACACTAACATTGTATTCATCAACCCAAACACTATTATGGGATACTCATAAATGTCGTACCTTCTTCTAAAATTAGTACATGAAATATCAAAAGGCTTCACCCTCAATTATTTGTAGTCTAACCTTAGATTGATCTTAGATAACCACATGGATACCCTCAGATGATTGAATAGATTCTAGATATGAGTAATGGGTGATGTGGTTGTATTTTGATATAATTTTCCATATAATAACTTTAATTTAATTACGTGTTAATTATTAAAATAATTTTTATTTTATTAGTTTATAATTGTTGTTAATTTTGTGTAAAACTATTTATGCTCTTAATTTTATGTTAATATATGTTTTTTATAATTTAAATATATTTTTTATTAAAATTTTATTTTATTATATAATCTTAAATATTCATTTAAAATAATTATTTTAATGTATTTTTTTAATTTTATGTAGTGTAAATTTAATATATATTTTAATTAATTTTGTTTTTAATTAATTAAATGAATTTTAGTGTTTAATAAAATTTCTTTGTTTCAATTAATAATTTAATTATTTATAAATTTTAATCATCATTTGTTTTTAATTAATTAATTTTATATTTAAGGTAATTTAAATTATTTAAGTTTAATTTTTAAATTTTAAATTATTTTCTTTGGGGGTTTTTAATTTATATATATATAATTTTATAATTTAGTTGGAATTATTTTAATTGATTGATTTTATTTTTCTTCTTCTTGCAGTTTCCAATAACTATATATCCAACATTCAAAGGACATCCACTTAGCCAATTGTGGGTACACCCACATAAGATATTTTATCAAAGGCATCCACATAGCCATTTCTATATCATACTAGAATAACAAATTTTAAAATGGTCCACATATTCGATTGAACTCACATAGGGTGTTTCTTACAAGATTCCCACATATCCAATTTTTAATATCTATCAAGGGCTTAGGACTTTCAATCACAAAACATTTTTTGAAGGAATATGGTGATGGAAGGCTCATCCTGATATCGATAAAGAAGAGATAAACCGATATATACTCATTAAAATAGCTTTTCTTGATCTCAGATGATGTTGAAGGACACAATGAACACGAGTTTCTTAGATCCGCCAACGCTATTATGAAGTTTGTCACTATCAACTGAAGCTTGTTGAGATGACTTAACCACTGTGCCACTACCTTTTTCATTGGTTTGAGGCAACACTACTTTTCTAAAGCTTCATAAGGAAGATTTGAGGTTGAATCGTAGATGAAAAAACCATCATACATCTCTGGTGAAGATAAAACCAAGCCGAAATTATCGGTCTGACTGATGTCATCACTATATTTGAGAATATTAAAAACAAAAATAAATTGTTCTAATATATTATAGATGAAAGATAATGTAAAGTAAAGGAAGAAAATATTATAGAGTTATTGGGGAGAAGAAGACAATAGCTAACAGAATTTTTCTATAGTTGAGCAATGAGAGTGGAAAGTGGATGATATTATTCATGAATACCGCCAATTCTGATACTGATCAATATTGGAAGTTTTCTGCACATTGAAAACATGATCGACTAGTTTTCCATTGATTGGATCCTATTGTTTGGAATGGTGATTTCGTTCCAAGATTTTATTTCACTGATATTTTACAATAATCTCTCTCTGAATTAATTTTCATTGAAAAGTTGACTAATGTTTAATGATCTGCCTTTTTGTTACTTCATGTTCTTATTTTATCAACCATTTATTGATTAAAAAATATCCAACAATAATTTTTTTTCATGGAGTATATATTGTTAAATAATTTTGTTTATGGTTTGATGATTGAATTTAATTATTTAAATATCTCAATTCTCTATTGAGAATTATGAGCATAGTGAGAACGTAATTATGTCTTGGTGCTCAGTGATCATTGATCCCATCAACTAACAGCTAAAAAAAGAAAGTTAAAACTAAGATTTTATTTTATGACATTAACTTTTTTATATGAGTGAAATTCATGCATTGAGATTTTTATTTGTGTATTGAGAGAGTTTAGTACATATTTTTAAGTGATGAGGAAAGTTGATCTCAAAGATCTACAAGATTTGGTCACTCCTCTCGCACTGTGTACTTCCTTCTTATTTTATCTTCCTTTCATTCTATCATCTCCACTATTTTTTTTCTTACTTTCATTTTTTCATTTACAACAAAATTAATTCTCCTTGAGAATATTAAAAAAATCATGAAAACGTAACTCCTACAAGATAGTCTCCATGGGAGAAAACCTTGAGTACTACTATATTGTAGTTCTAAGTTTATAATATTTGAAAAATTTTAAAAAAACTAATAAAAAACATGCTTTCAATTGACATTTTTACTGGGGAGGATTCTAAGGGGATAATTAAAAAAACAATTTCTGTTTAAAGAAACAAATAAAATATTAAAAAATATTCTTTTAAAAAAAATTGTATATACAAAAACTATAAAAATTTGTAATCTTAAAATTCATAAAATTTACGGACTAGGACCACTGAAAAAAGTCATTAAATTGAAAATCTAGAGAAAGATGAAATTTCAATACTTGAAGCACTATAAATAAATTTCACCAATCCAGAAAACTTACAAAATTTTGAGAAAATGGTTGATTGGATAACACTAAAGGATCTCATTACTCCTAATTTTGAAAACCAATAGAATTTATTATACTACCATGATATAACCCTATGTTTTGAGATTATATTTTGTATGATTTATCACTTGGAAAAATTTCATGGTTCACCAGTTGAGGACCCACACAAGAATTTTTGAGAGTTCCAAATGGTCTGTATTACCATGAAACCTAAAGAGGTTAATGAAGACTTACCATTAGATTTTTTACCTAGGGATTGGTTTTACTACTCCCAAATTACTTTGATAGAGAGTTGGGATCAACTAAGAAACATTTTTTGAAAAAAATCCCTGCTTTTAGGATTACCTCGCTTAAAAAGGATATCTGTGGAATTAGGTAGTTACAAGGGGAAACATTACATGATTATCGAGAGAAATTTAAGAACTTATGTTTGATTTTTCCTTTTCATCAGATTTCTAATCAACTCTTATTTCAATATTTTTATGAGGGAATAGTTTTTATAGACAAGAGTATGATAGATGCTACTAAAGGAGGAGCATTAGTGGATAATACTCCTATATAGGCTAGAAATCTAATTTCCAATATGGCCCAAAATTTATATCAGTTTGGATCTAGAGGATTAATTATTGTTAAATTGTATATGGAAGTTTCTATTTCTAATTTTGATAATATCCAAATTGGGAGTCGGTTGAGAGAACTTTTATTCATGATGAAGAAGATGTTGACTACCTATGCTCCTTCACAATCACATCCTGAACCATTTTATCCCATCCAGATGAATTGTGAATTTTTTTTGTCACTGAACATTTTAATAATCATTTCCATCAATTATAAGGGAATACTAATTATTGTAATGGAATATTCCTTGGGAATCCTTTCTAAACCCACCTGAATACCCAATTCTTAAACTAAAATAGTCAACCTAAGCCCTATCAATCAAATAAAAATTTAAATAAAGGTTGAAATAACTAAGAAAAAATATATTTTTAGGACTAATGATCAACCAAACACGAATTTCTATCCCCAAACTTTCGATCAATATCCTAGGTATAATAAAAATAAATTTAGAAACCAATATGGAGTGAATTTTACAAATTTTCAAAATCAAGAAAACCTAAAAAATCATGTTAATCAAAATAATGATTCACATGTTGAAGAAATGGTTAAAAATAAATAATCTGTATCTCAATAAAAATAAGTGTTTCTATAAAATATAGTTATACAAATGGTACAAATTGAAACCAAAATTTTTAGTTTAAAGAATCAAATAGGTGATAATTTGTCATCCTAATCTAAAGTTAACCTGAGAGGGAGAGAAAATGTAAATGAAATATTCTTGAAAATTATAACTAAAATTCAAACCAACAAGTTAAGACATTTAAAAGTAAAATCAAAAGGATATCCCCCCTTCTAAAACTAATGTTAAACCACTTCGTGAAGTTGTCAAAACACATATTGAACCTATTTTATCACCTGCTGAAAAACATTCATCTGAAACTGTTTTACAACCTATTGAACATGTTAAAGAACATAATATTCACACACCAATTGAACAAGAAAATAAAATAAGAAGAAATAAATTAAACATGAAATAACCTATAGGGATTATAGTAATATAATGGGATCTTATAAAGGGAAAATTAAAGTTGATGATGACCTAAATATATTAAGGGAGTCGCTCCTCTATCCTTTGGGTAGCCCTTATTTCAAGAAAAATTTCAAAAGTAAAATGGACAAAGTGTTTGAAACTTTTAGGAAATTCTATGTTAATATCCCTTTGTTAGATTCTAGTAAATATATCCCTTGGTATGTTAAATTTCTTAAGGATGTGTGCACTTACAAAAGAATATTCAAGAGAGGGGAGAAAGTTAATCTGGGAATAAATGTTTCTTATATGATTCAATACCCTCTCCCTATGAAATTAAAAGATCTAGGTATGTTCTATATCCCTTTTTGAATTTGGAATCATAATCTTGAAAATGAAATTTTAGATTTAGGATCCTCCATAAATGTGATTCCTTATCTTATCTTTTCCATTATATAGGTTAAAGAGCATAAAAATTTTGGTATTTTCATCCAAATATCTAGTAGAATTTTATCTAAACTAGATGGAGTTGATGAATATGTGTTGGTAAGGGTGAAATATTTATCTTTACCTACTGATTTTTGTTTTTTATGCATGGAGGTTGGAAGGTTTAGTTTACATGTACCTTTAATTTTAGGAAGACCATTCTTGAGAATTGATAAGGAAATAATCAATATTCATAAAAGGTATTTTTCTTTTGAGTTTTTACTAAATTTGGTAAATTGTCACATCTTTGAATCAATGAAACATCAAGTGAAATACCATTATTTATAACAATTTAATGTGATTGATTTATTTTCTACAGATTAATCTCATGGCCTTAATCAAAATAACCAGCCTATGAATTCTTTTGAAAATGAAAATTTTTGGGATGATCAGTTGGTTTTTAATGATTATTTAGCTGAATATGATTTTTTAAGAACAGGGAAGGATATTTTGGCCAATTTTTTCATGTATGGAGTTAAAAGAAATTTTTCTCAATTTGAAGAGAGGGTGATAGATGAGTTCCTGGAGAGTTTTTCTACTGATGATATTACTTTTTTCCATTCTTCATTGAGATTTTCTACTAAATAATTCTCTATTATTGAGAATAAGGAATTTATAAGGGATATTTATGAGAGTTCTTTTATATCATGTAAGGATTTTGAATCTAAAAATGTTGTCTTTAGTGTTCAAATCATTCAAATTACGACACCATTTTCTGAAACTATTACTACACAAACTATAAGGTAACAACTAAGGAGTAAAGTGGGTATTTCTAGTTTAAATACGGTGTTTTATCTTCAATTATAGGTCATGTTAAGGATATTCCATAATTTTTATCCTTTAGGGATGAACAACTATGTTTTAAGATATTGTTATCTTTGGAGGATGTCTTAGGAGTTCTTCTGGAGTTATAGATTTTGAGTAAACTTGAAATTTTTCTTATATATAACATCTAAGTTCTAGATAATAACAAATCTTATCCTTTAAATTTTCAAGGATAGATATTCTTTTTAGGAGGATAATTTTATCATAAGACTATGAATTTAGTGCTGTGTGGGATATAACCCATGTTTTTCTTTGTCTTACCCTTCACTTTATGTTTGAATAAGTTTCTCATGCTCAATTTTGAAATGAAATCCCAACTTTTTACTTATTATTTATTTCATAATTTTTAATGAATAGTTTTAACAATCGATCCTTTTTTCCTTTTTTCACTCATCTGGAATAGGCCAACTATGATTCTATTTTTAGGGAGTAAAGTATTTTATTGAATGGTTATTTAATGAACTTTGTAAAGTTGTTTTCATGTGATTAGTTAGTTAGTTTATCTAATGAGACAATATTTGTTTCAACTACACCACAAGAATTAAAGGCTGTGATTGGAGTAGATACTTAATAATTTAGAATGATCAATAGGAGCTACAAGCAAAAGAAAACTAATTCATTCTCTCCTTACTTTCTTACACTCTCGTAACTTCTTACTTCAGTTGGAATTTCTTGAATCAAAGGATTTTTTTTTACATTTTTAGGAGAATTAAATTTGACCATAGGGACTTACTTAAGAGGAGAAAGGGGGACTTTTAATTAATTTTAGGATTAAAAAAATTCTAATTCAAGGAATTGTTTTTATAAAATTATTCTCATTTTCATCCAATAAAATTATACTTGTTGATTCTTCCTCTTTAAAACATAATTGTTTAAAAAGAGTTAAAATGTAATATTTTTTTAATTCTGAATTTTTAATCATAAACATGATAGTTTCTAACATTAAATTGATTATTTTGGATTCTATTTTAGGGATGAATATTTAATATATTTTTTGTAAATACTTCTAAACTATTCCTTGAATAAACATTGTTATAAAAACCTTTCACTTGAACTGATTTTTTGAAGTGGTGACTATTTATTATACTTCTATTCTTACTGTGAGTTGTTTTTACTTGTTTTTTGTGGAGAAAACGACATGAATCTTACTTTTAACCCTTGAAAGATGATTCTTTTCTACTATTTTTGACAAACCATTTTGACCTTTAAAATTAAATAGACATGTTTCCCACCGTGGATTCAACATTGAGGAAAATTTTGGGCTTTAGTTTAGGGGGAGGGTATTTCAATGTGAAAAACTATAACGCAATATTATCCCATAGAAATCCCCTAAAATTTTTAAAATTTGATTATTTTAAAAAATTTAGTGAATCATTTTTAATGGATTTAAAAGTTTTTTTGTTGTGTAGCAACTTTAAAGAGGTTAATTCTATATTAACCATTGAATATATTTGAGTTAAAAAAATCATTTCCCTCTTGAAAAGTGGTTGGGTTCTGTAAATAAATTTTTTGAATGTTATAAAATTATTATTTCCTTTTAAATTTTAAAGTTCTATTCAAACTCATAGGGTATGCATTCAAATGAATTATGAAAATGAAAAATTATAATCCAGGTTGAACTAATTATTTTATTCTTAAAGCATATGGATGAATTATTTATACTCATTTTAATTTATTAAGTTCTGTGGTCCAAAAAGAGTGTCTATGTTAGTTTTTTCTAATTTATGTGAGTAAGTTATCCTGAAGTTAAAGAGAAGTTTAGAATTTCAATTGAATAAAAATTTAAAAAGGTTTAATCTGAATTCAAATTTTTAAGGTGAATCATTTTTGTAAAATAAGAATTAGTTTTTCACTATAAAATACTTAATTTATTGAGTGTTAAATATTTTCATTGATTGATAAAAATTAAAAGGGGAAAAATATTCTTGAAAAAAATTATTGTGGTAATAAAATATTTCAAGTTTGAGATTAATTTCATTCCACTGAATTTGGATCATTTTTTATTGAGGAGAATAAAAACCTTAGTGTGGAGGGGTTGATGTGGCAGTATTTTGATAATATTTTCCATGTAATATCTTTAATTTAATTATTTTTAAATTTCTAAAATAATTTTCTAGTTTTATTAATTTATAATTATTGTTAATTTGGTGTAAAAATAATTTATATATTAATTTCATGTAAATATTTTTTTATGTTTTAACTATATGTTTTTATTAAACTTTTAATTTATTATTTATTGTTGAATATTATTTTAAAATAATTATTTTAATGTCTTTGTTTAATTTTTTTGTTTTGTTAATTTAATTTATCTTTTCCTTGCTTGAGTTTTTAATTAATTAATTGAATTTTGGTGTTTAATTTAATTTCTTTATTTTAATTTATAATTTAATTCTTTATAAATTTTAATATAAATTTATTTTAATTAATTAATTAATTAATCAAAGTAATTTAAATTTTTTAAGTTTATCTTGTAAATTTTAAAATTAGTTTCTTTGAGAGCTTGAATATATATATATATATATATATATATAATTTTATAATTTAGTTGGTTTTATTTTAATTAATTTATTTTATTTTGTTTCTGTTTGAAGTTTCTAGTAGCTACATATCCAACTTTTAAAGGAGGTCCACATAGCCAATTATGGCCACACCCACATAAGGGTTTTCATTAGAGGTTTCCACGTAGCCATTTCTGGATCAGTCTAATGTATCCAATTTTAAAATTTCCCATGTATCTGATTGAATCCAAGTAGGGGATTTTTTATAGGATACCCATGTATCTGATTTTTAATATCAATGGAGGTCTTGGCACTTCAAATCACATCACATTTTCATAAGGAAGATTGGGATGGAAGGATCATTTTTATGTCACTGAAGAAGATCTTGACTGATCTCTACTCACAAAAATAGAACTGCTTGAGCTTGGATGATGTTGAAGGAGATGATAAACCCACAACGATCAGATCCACCACCACTGTTGAGAAGTTGGTCATTATTGAATAATGTTTTTTGAGTTGAACGAACCACCATGTTTGCACCATGTTCACTAGTTTGATGCCATGAAACTATTCTAAAGCTTCATGAGGAAACTTTGAGGCCAAACTAAAGATGAGTTAAACCATCATAGATCTCTGATGAAGATGAAAATGGGTTGAAGGTTTCAAGCTGATTGAAATTATTTTCACCTTCGAGACTGGAACCAAGATCAACGAAGACTAATCCAGTGGAAACTAAATTTGATTTGAATCCAAAATCTGGAATCACAAGGTCAATGGTTTTTCATCATCAGATCTTTCCAATTCTGAAGCATACAATGACCATTGATGAAGAATCTGGCATCGATACTGAAATTAAAGGTGCTTTTGAAATTGATGTTGTTTATAAGTTAAACTAAGGGGGTCAAAGCGAAAGGTGACTGGAGATACCGATGATCAAGAACCAATCGATGTGGTATTGAAATGGAGATTTTGGTTTTAGAAAAATTAAACATGGGGATGGGGGCCTCTTGTTCGTGATGACTTTGACTATGGGAGAGCATCATCTGAAGAATAGATATGATTGTTTGTGTCCATGAATTTTGAGCTAGAAGAATGTGTGTTAATCTATTTAAAGGGGAGTTATAATCACCTTATTATCAGATAAATACTTGGTTAAGGACCAGTCAGAAATTTCTACAAAGAAAAATAAATTATTGTAATATATTTTAGATGAAAAAATGGAAAATAAAGGTGGATGGAATTATAGAATTACTAGGGAGAAGAATACACAAACTGATGGAATTTTTCTGGTATAAAATGATAGGAGAAGAAAGTTAAGGATCTTTTGCACAACTTCTAACACTTTTTATGCATATTAATATTAGAGGTTTTATGAACTATATAAACATGATCAACTATTTCTCTAATGGTTGGATCTTATAGTTTTGAATGGTGATTTCTTTCCAAGATTTTATAATATTAATATTTTATTGTAATCTCTATCTAAATTAATGTTTATTGAATAGTTTATTGACATTTAATGATCATATTTTCTGCAACTTCATGTTCATCTTTTCCATTCCATTTTGTGATTGAAAAATTGATGATCAGAGTGTGTTTTTCATGGATTAAGGATTGTTAACTTAGTCTAGTTAGGGGTATGACGATTGAATTTCATAGTTTAAATATCTCAATTATTGATCAAGAATTGTGAGCACAAAAAGAGTGCAATTATGTCTTGGTTCTCGGTGATTGTTCGGTGCCTCGACCAATACCTAACGAATAAAGGTTATAACTAAGATTTTAATTGATGACCTTGAATTTTTTAGTAGTGTGAAATGTACGCATTGAGATATTAATTTGTGCATTAAGAGAGTTAAGTAAATATTTTCAAGAAATGAATTATGTATGATCTAAGAGATCTACTGGATTAGGTCACTCCTCTCACACTTTTTTACTTCTTTCTTCTTTTCTCTTACTTTCATTATGTCGTCTCTATTGTTTTTTTTATTTACTTCCGTTTTTTCATTTACAACAATAGTAATTCACCTTGATTATATTAAAAATAATAATAAATAAATCATGAAAACTCTTATAGGGGAGTATCATTGGGGAAAACCTTGAGTACTACTATATTACAGTTCTTAGGTTATAATATTTGAAAGAGGTTTAAAAATTAATGATAAAAACATAATTTAAATTGGAATCGTTGTCGGGGAGGCTTACAAGGGGTTAATTTATAAAACATATAGATTATTCATTGAATGAGTTCAATGTTCATTTTTTATATTTTAATATCATGCATTCCAATGTCCATAAAAACTAGTTTTGGTGAATTTTATTAATTGAACATCATTTATCATTACATGTGAAATTCATGTTTAAAGTGATTCAAATCGGACCTAATCAATCATCAGTTTATGGAATACATTAATTTTCATTAATTTAATTTGATATTTTTGGATGCGACTGATTACTTTGTTTGAAATATTTTTTCTTTTAGGATCAATGGATTAATCACATGTGAAGATGGACATTTTTGGGCATGGATACAGAAATTTCTTGACAAATCATAATGATCCTTAAGTCCATCCAGTAAAAGTAGAGCCCAAAAATCCAACCCAATGAAGATAATTTTTTTTCTATAGATAGAGAAAATTATTGTGATAATTTAATTACAATATATCTAGATCTAATTCTTATGTTTTCAAGAAGATCTAGTGAGCCTATTTTGACATTTAATTTGTTGGCCGAATTTGAAGGCCCATGAAGTCAGCCCGCCAATTTCATCATATCTTCCTAATGGGTGATCCAGTTGAAATGAAAATTTTAAATATATTAGAGGTAAAATGTAAGATGATATTTCTATTTTACAACAATCCAATATTTTTCCATAATCAATGACATATTTTCATTCTAAAAGGGGGGATGAATCTGGTTTGAATTTTTTTATCAACTTTGAAAAGTCCAAATTCCTTTGATTTATCACCCACCTTTTACTATCATAATTAAATGTGGAATGAATTTATTAATGGGGACCCAACCTCAGGCTCCTAAAATTCCAATTTAAGGTGGTGGTTATGAATGAATTAGGGATAAGCATATTTTTCTTTCAATTTTAATGTCACGCTGTCAATTTTTAATAGCATGATCAAATTATCCAATGTACATTTTTCATATAACTTTAGATTATTAATAAAAGTTCTTATTATTCAAATTTTCTATTATTATTCATATCATATTGATATCTTTTAATTTGGCAGAGAAGCTATTCACATCATATTTTGTGAAATTCTGCACACAATGGTGGAGTGTTCATTATTTTAATGTTTTTATTCTTCAAATCCACATTCATGAGTCTACTTCCCACTTCCCTTGATATAATAACATCAATTTAGGTATTAAAATATAATGGGTTGATCTAAGGGAGTATAAAGGGTATGTATTTTATGTTATTTAATATTTTAAATTATTTTATTATTTTAATATTTCCATTTGATGGGTTATTTTTTTATTCTTCTTCACCAGCTTTATCGATGACACATTTTGAGTGCTAATACGATCCAATTCCTTTAGTGATCATTAAATTGATCCTCTAAGTTCATTATTGATTATCCTAGAAATTGTGTCAGGACTAAATTGGTGAATGATGTTGTGGAATTACCTCATTGTTTTGATAGATATTGAATTAGTGATCTGAAAATTTCTAAGCAAACAAATACATCCAATCTATACCTAGAGAAAACCTAGGATAGACTCATATTAATTAATTTCTTCTATTCAAAAACTTAAGGTTTTCATTCTTAAATACAAACCATTCTCTTAGGTACTTTTTTATTTTAGTTTCACAATTCAAATCAATAACAAAGTCATCCACTTCATATAAAATCCTCCATAGAATGTATTTGTCTCTATGTTTCTTCTTAGATATCTATGGATTCGATCCCTACCTAAACTAAAATGATTTCTTCTAACTATATGATAAATTTGGGTGGTGCCACTTTTTCTGTTAAAAAAATAAAAATTTAAAAAAATATTCATTTTTTAATTTTATATGTCCAATAACTCTGAAAATTTGGAATTTAAAAATTCTTACAATTTATGAAATAGAACTATTTAAAAATAAAAAAACAAACAAGTCGTTGAAATTGAAAATCTAGAGAAAGCATAAATCTAAAAACTTGAGGCACCAAAATAAAATTTATCCAAACCAGAAAACTTATAAAATTTAGAAAATATGGACGATCAGAGAATGTTGAAGGAGATCAATGCTCCTAATTTTAAAAACAAACAGAATTGATTGGGCTACCCTAACATAGCTCTAAGATTTGTGATTAGATATGGTGTGATTCACCACTTTCCAAAATTTCATGGTTTGTTGTGTGAAGACCCACACAAACATCATTGATAGCACCATATGGTCTGTATTTATATAAAACCTCAAGAGGTTAATGAGGATTAGATTAGGATGAGATCCCTCCCTTTATCCTTAGATGGGGTAGTTAAGGATTAGTTTTACTACTCCCAATCTACTTGGATAAGGATTTGGCATTAATTGAAAAATATCTTCCTTGAAAAAAAATTCCCTGCTTTTAGGTTTGCCTCACTTGGAATGAATATTTGTGGGATTAGGTAGTTACAAGGGGAAACCTTATATGAATATTGGGAGATATTTAAGAAGTTATATTTGAGTTGTTCTCATCACCAGATCTTTAATCAACTATTAATTCAATATTTTTATGAGGTATTTGTTTTAATGGATAGGAATGTGATAAATGCAGCTTTAGGATGAGCGTTATATTATGAGTCTCTGATTGATTCTAGAAATCTAATTTCCAATATGGACCAAAATTCATAGAAATTTGGAACCATGGACTTAATTCATGTTAAAATGGCTATGGAAGTTCCTACTTCCAATTCTGATAATAGTCAGATGAGTGAACTTTCAAGCATGATGAAGAATATGATGACTACCTCTTCTCATTCATAGTCATATCCTGAACCAGTGTATCCCAACCAGATATATTAGGGCATTTTTTTCATCCGATGAACACTTCAATGATTGATGCTGTAAATTTTAAGAGACTCCTAAAAATTATAATGCAATATTCCATAGAAAAACTTTCTGGAACAACCAAAACATTCAAACTAGGCCATATGAAGAAAATAAAAATTTCAAACAAGGTTTGAATAACCAAAAAATATATATATTTTTAGGCCTAATGATCAGGAAAATAGGATTTTCCGACCCCAAACTTTCAATCAATGTCCTGGGTACAATCAAAATAAAATTGTAAACCAATATAGAGGGAATTTTACAAATTTTGAGAATCAAGAAAACCCAAAAAAACAATTTAGTTAAATAAATAATTCAAATATTGATGAAATAGTTATAAGGAAATAAGATATTTCTAAATAATAATAAGTTTTTCTGTAAAATATGGTTACAAAAATGGGGAAATCAACAACTGAAATTAGTGGTTTAAAGAATCAAATAAGCAGTAATTTTTCATCCCAATCTGAAGTTAGTATGAGAGGAAGAGAAAATGTTAATGAAATAATCTTGATAAGTGGAAATGAAATTAAATACTCCCAAGCTGAAAAAAATTAATAAGAACGTAAAAAGGAAATTCTCACTCCTGAAATTGAGGTTAAACCACCTTTTAAAGTTGTTAAACCACATACTGAACCTATTTTATAACCTATTGAAAAACCTTCAACTAAAACAGTTTTACAACCTTCTGAATATGTTTATGAACCTACTTTATATTCACAAATTGATCAAGAAAAATCAAATAATGAGAAATAAATTCAACTTGAAAGAACCTATAGTGGTTTTAGTAACCTAATGAGCTCTTATAAAGCGGAAAGTAAAGTTGAAAATGACATTAAAATGTACAAGGATCCACCTCTATATCCTTTGGGAGGCCCTCGTGTCAAGAATAATTTCGAAACTGAAATGGAAAAAGAATCTCTTTAATATTTT
Source organism: Viscum album (assembly GCA_963277665.1). Classification (NCBI taxonomy): domain Eukaryota; kingdom Viridiplantae; phylum Streptophyta; class Magnoliopsida; order Santalales; family Viscaceae; genus Viscum; species Viscum album. Next base: position 1,554,248,213 of record OY728125.1, on the reverse strand, counting down.
ATGAAATTCCAGGTTAATATACCTTTGTTAAATTCTATGAAATAGATCCCTTGATATGCTAAATTTCTTAAGACGATGTTTAATTAGAAAAGAATATTCAACGGAGGTGAAAAAGCTAGTTTCGGAAGAAATATTTATTCCATGATTCAACACCATATACCTGTGAAATGAAAGGATCATTGTACTTTTTCTATACCTTGTGTATTTTGGAATCATCGGTTTGCAAATGCAATGTTAGATTTAGGAGCCCCTATAAATACAATACCTTGTTTTATCCTTTTGTCTATGCGTATTAGAGAGCTTAAAGATTTTGGCACTATCATCTAGCTAACTAAAAGGAGTTTATCTAAGATAACTAGATTCATTGAAGATCTGTTGGTAAGGGTGAAGGATTTAGTTTTACCTACTTATTTTTATGTGTTAGACAAGAAGGATGGAAGGTTTAGTTTTCATACACTTTTTATTTTAGGAAGACCATTCATGAAAACTACTACGGAAATAATCAATGTGCATAAGGGGACTTTGTCTTTAGAGTTTGAAGGTAATATGGTAATTTTTTCATCTATGAATCAATGAAACATCATGTGAAATATCATTCTTCACAACAAGTTAATATGATTTATTGATTTTTTAGGGATTCATCTCATGATTTTAATCGAAATAACCAACCTCATAATTCTTTTAAAAATGAACTTTGGTGTGATAATGAGTCATTTTTTACTGTTTCTTTAGCTGAATAAAAATATTTAAACACTTGTAAAGATTATATTGTTAATTCTATATAGCATGGAGTTGAAATCAATTTTTCTCAATTTAAATAGATTGTGATAGATGAGTTCTTGAATATTTTTTCTATCATTGATAAGAGTTTTGTCCATTATTCATTGAGAATTTCTACTGAATAATTCTATGATCTCAAGCTTAAGATGTTTCTAAGTGACCATGATGAGAATTACCCTATATCATGTAAGGATTTTTAATATGGGAATGCTGTTTTTGTTCTTCAAATTACTAAAATTAGTACACTATTTTCTGAACCTATTACTGCACCAAATACGGGGGAACAAGTTAGGAGTGAAGCTAGTCATTCTTGTATAAAAACTAGGTTTTTTCTTCAATTATAGGTTTTTTAAATGATATTTAGGGATTTTTATCCTTTGGTTATGAACTACTATACTTTAAGATCTTGGTTTTTTGGATGATGCTTTGCGAGTTCTTGTGGATTTAGAGTTTTTGAGTGAACCTGAAAATTTTATTACACATTAATACCAATTTCTACATAATAAAAAATCATATAAATTATATAATCATGGATAAATATTCTTTTTAAGGGGTTAAGTCTAGATTAAGACTAAAAATTTAGCATTACATGGGTGGAAACCCATGGTTTTCTAAGTCTCACTCTTTACCATCTGTTTGAATAGGTTTATCATTCTTGGTTTTTCAATGACATCTCAATTTTTACTTGGTCTTTTTGATAATTTTTAATGAATGGGTTTAATTACCAATATTTATTTTTATTTTTTAACTTCTCTGGAAGAGGAAATCCATGATTATGTGTTCAGGGAGGGACATCATTGACTGCACAATTATTTAATAAACATTGTGAAGTTATGTCCATATGGTCAGTTGGTTAGGCCTATGGAATAAATTTACTTTTGTGTCAACTCCACCAGAATAATTAAAGGATGTGATTGGATTTGATACTTTACAATTTACAATAACCAAGAGGAGCTACAAGATGAAGTATCCTAATTCATTCCCCCTTACATTCTTAAACACATGTTACTTTTTACTTAATATGGGATTTCTTGAATCTAATGATAAATTGTTTACATATTTAGAAGCTTTAAAGTTGACCACAGGGACTTACTTAAAAGGTAATAAGTGGGGAATGTTAATTAATTTGAAGAGAAAAAATTATTTTAATTTAAGAAGATTTTTTAATAAAATTATACTCATTTTCATGCACTGAAATTCTTTTTGTTTCCATTTCCTCTTTGAAACATAATTATATAAAAAGAGTTGAAATTGGAGAGTTTGTTCATGATGAATTTTTAAGATTAAACATGAAGTTTTATGGAATTAAATTGATTGTTTTGGATTGAGTTTTAGTGCTGAGTATTCTTTCTTTGACTGTAAATCATTATGAAATCTTCCTTAAACGTGCAATGACATACAAAACTTTCTCTTAAATTGAATTTTTGAAGTGGTGACTAACTTTTATAATTTAATTAATGTTGTGATTTATTTTTATTTATGTTGTGTGATTAAAAATACCTTGATATTACTTATAAACCTTGAAATATGATTCTTTTCTACTATTTTTTCCACATCTTTTTTACCATTAAAATTGAATTCACATGTTTATCCATTGTGGATCCAAAATTTAGGACAATTTTGAGCTTTAGTGTTGTGGGGAGGGTATTTCAATGTTCCAAACTGTACCAAAATGTGATCCCATAGAAAGACCCTAAAATCTTTCAAACTTTATTGTTTTTCAATTTTGTGTTGTGTAACCACTTTAAGGAGACTAATTCTATATTACCCCTTAAATATATTTGAGCAAAACATTTTTCATTTCCCTCTTGAAAAGAAATTGACTTAGGTAAAAAAAATTGTGGATGTTGTACAATTATCATTACCTTTTAATTTTTAAAATTTGATTCAAACTAGTATGGTATGCATTCAAAACAATTATAAAATAAAAATACTAATCCATTTTGAACTAAATATTTTATTTTTAAATCTAATGGCTGAATTATTTATACTCCTTTAATTTATTAAATTCAATCATCCAAATAGAGTGTCTAAATTGTTTTGTTTGATTATTTATGTGAGTTTGTTCTTATATAGGTAAAGAGAAGTTTTGAATTTCAATTGAATATAAATTGAATTGTTTTTAATCTGAATTCAAATTTTTAAGGTCATTAATTTTTGAAAAATAAGAATTAGTTTTTCACATGATAATACATAATTTCTTTAGGGTAAAATATTTTCATTGCTTGATGAAAATACAAAGGGGAGAAATCTTCTTTAAAAACATTTTTGTGGCCATACAATATTTCTAGTTTGAGATTCATGTCATTTCACTAAATTTGGATCATTTTTTACTTAAGGACAAGAAAAAGTATAATGTGAGGAAACTGATGTGGTTGTATTTTGATATATTTTTTCCACATAATATCTTTAATTTAGTTATGTTTTAATTGTAAATATAATGTTTTTTCTTGATTAATTTATAATTGTTGTTAATTTAGTGCAAAACTAATTAAGATCTTAGTTTTATTTGAATATTTTTTTTATGTTTTAATTTTGTGACTTGATTAAACATTTAATTTATTATTTAATCTTGAATATTCCTCTAAAATAATTATTTTAACATCTTTATTTAGTTTTATGTTCTGTTAATTTGATGTATCTTTTCTTTAAATGTGTTTTTAATTAATAAATTCAAGCATAGTTTTTAATTTAATTGATTTGTTTTAATTTATAAATTATTTATTTATAAATTTTAATCTTTGTTTTTTTAATTAATTAATTAATTTTTTAAAGTATTTTAAATTATTTAATTTTATTTTTTAAATTTTACAATTAGTTTCTTTGTAAGTTTGAATTTATATATATATATATAATTTTTTAATTTAGTTGGTTTTAATTTAATTGATTTTTTTTCAATTTGCAGTTTCTAGAAAATATGTATCTAACTTTTAAAGGTTATCCGCATAAACAATTGTGGCTACACCCACATAAGGGATTTTATCAGAGGAAGTAACACATCCATTTCCAGATCAGAACAACGTAGATAATTTTAAAATGTCCCACATTTCTAATTGAATCCATATAGGGGATTTTTTATAGGATTCCCACATATCCTATTTTCAATACCGATCAAGGTCTTGGGACTTTGAATCTCATCACATTTTTAGAAGGAATCTTGTGATGTAAGGCTTATCCTAATGTCACTAAAGATAATTTCGGTCGATATCTACTCAACAAAATAAGAGTGCTCGAGCTTGGATAAAGCTAAAGTAGATGATAAACCCACGACACTTAGATCTGTCGACACTATTGAGATGTCAGTTATTGCCAAATAAAGATTTTTGAGCCAACCAGACCACCATTTCACTACTGTGTTTACTGATTTGATGCCACACCACTATTACATAGTTTCAAGAGAAATCTTCGATGTTGAACCACAGATGAGTCGAACCATAATAGATATATGGCGACATTGAAACTTTGACGACATTATTGAGAGGATTTACTTCACCACTATTATTGAGAACATAACCAAGATCAATGAAGACGATGCCAGTGGAAACCAAATATGAGTTTAATCTGAGATATGGACTTGCAAGGTTAATGGCCTGTCTCCACTAGAGCTCACTAATGTTTAATCATAGGATGACCACTAATGAATAATCTAGTATCGGTACTGAAATTAAAGGTGATGATGAAATAAATGGGGTCTAGAAGTTTAACTAAGGTATCATAAGACGAAGGTGATTGGTAATACCAATGATTGCGAACCAAGCTTCATGGTGATGAATTAGAGATTCAAGTTTAAGATGAACTGAAGATGGAAATGGGGGCCTCATTTTCATGATGTTTCTAATATGATAGCATATTATTAGAATACTATATGTGGTTATTGCATTAGTGAGTGATGAGCTAAAATCATGTGTATAAATATGTTCGAAGGGGAAAGACACAATCACCTTATTGTGGATAAATAGTTGGTTAAGGACCATTTAGAAATTTACTCCTAGAAAAATAAATTACTATAATATATTCTATATGACAGATATGGTAAAATATTAGAGGGAAAAATTCTAGAATTATTGGGGAGAAGCAGATAAGAAGTGATGGACCTTTTCCTAAGCGGAGTGATGGTAGTGAGAAGTGGAATATCTTCTACAAAACTGGTGCCACATCTAATGTGGATAAATATTGGAGGTTTTCTACAGTCCAAAAAATGATCATCTAGTTTTCTAGTGGCCATATCTAGTAAATTTGAATGATTATTTCTTTCTAAGATTTAATTTCATGAATATTTTTCTATAATCTCTCTCTAAATTAATGTTAATTAAATATTCGATTAATGTTTAGTGATTGTATTTTATATTAATTCATGTTATTCTTTTATCTTCTATTTCATGATCGACACATATCCAATAAGATTGTTTTTCATGGAGTGTGGACTTTTAACTCAGACTGGTTAGGAGTTTTATGATTTACTTTTTTTGTTTAAATATCTCGATTATCGATCGAGAATATTGATCACAGTGGGAGCACAATTATGTCTTAGTGCTCTTCAATTTTTGAGAGCCTCAACTACACTTAATGAAAGAAGGTTAAATCTGTGATTTTAGTTGATGGTCTTTACTTTTTTATTCGACTAAAATTAATGCATTAAGATCTTAATTTGTGTGTTGATAGAGTTCAGTAAATATTTTTAAGAAATGAATACAGTTTTAACAATGATATCTATTAGATTTGGTCACTCCTCTCTCATTATTTACTTCCTTATTCTTTTCTATGAATTTCATTCTATCTTCTCCACTGTTTTTTTCTTACTTTAATTTTTTCTTTTACAGTAATAGTAATTCTCCTTGAGAATATTAAAAAAACAATTGTGACAAAGTAACTCCTATAGGGAACTCTTGTTGGGAGAAAATGTTGAGTACTACTATATTGTAGTTCTTATGTTATAATATTTTAAAGAGGTTTAAAAATGAATTATATTTACCTCACTTTAAATTGGATCCATTGATAGGGAGGTTTTGAAGGGTTTAATTTAAAAAAATTATGTTTAAAAAATATAAATAGAAAGTTAAAAAAATTGTTCTTTTAAATAAACTATTGTATGTCTAACAATTCTAGAAATTCTGACTCTAAAAATTCTTATAATTTATGAAATAATACTGTTATAGAAAAAAAAACAAAAATTTCATTATAATTGAAAATCTAGAGAATGATAAAATTGCAGCACATGAAGCACCAAAATGAAATTTCACCAAACCAAATAACTTACAAAATTTTTAGAATATGTTTGATCGTAGAACGTTGAAGGAGATCATTGCTCATGATTATGAAAACTAGTAGAAATTCTTGGGATTCCCTAACATAGCTCTAGGCTTTGAGCTTAGATTTGGTGTCATCCACCACTTTCCAAAATTTCATGGTTTACCAGGTGAAGACCCACACAAGAAGCTTCGAGAGTTCCATATGGTATGTATTACCATGAAACCTCAAGAGGTTAATGAGAAATGGATTAAGATTAGAGCCTTAAATTTCTCCTTATATGGGGTAGTGTAACATCCCTCCCTTCCTCATTGGATTAATAAGGCTAAAAGAAATTATTTTTCCTTAAGAGACATCCCCAAGATTCCAAATGATAACAATAAATTCCAAGGGATTCATTAATAGTTGGGGGATGATTTTCCCTTTAAAAATTAAACAACCAACCAAACATTACATAACCAAATAAACCACCACATGATGCATGGTATAAATTAAATACAACTCAAATCATACTATTTATATCAATACCAACCATAAAAGAGTACCACAATGGAAGACTAAAAAACAACCCAGTATAAAACAAAAGACCAAACCAATAAAAATAAATGACTCTAAGAAAAAACTCTAAACTCCAACCACCTCCATGCTTCAACTGCACAAAATTGTCCAAGTATCACTAAGAACCATTAGAGAAATGTAATAATTTACCTTTTCTAATTTTCTAATAAATGATATTTGAAAGAGGCATCAAAGTTCCAAATTAGGGGTGAGTATTAAAACTTATTAGGATTTCCCCAAATTAAATCTCTACACACGCTACTAGGATAGATCATGTTAGTACATTTATATAAAAAAATTTATTTAAAACAATTTCTAAATAGTTTATATAAAAATATAAAAAAGTTCCATAAACAAGTAGTTTTCATAAAACAATATCAAGTTCCAAGGAAACTAACCAAATAATGCTCTAAAACCATTTTACAAATCCTATTTTGGCATAACTCCTTCCATTTCACATATCTACATGCCCGACCATGCATGATACTTGGAATTCTCTATACTCATGATTGGTGATTCATAATTTCACTCATCCATCACTTAGTGAACCACTTTGATAGGGCTAATTTACACCCATATCCATCCCAACCTTTGGATGAGAGTACTTTACCCCCTTATCCATGTTAACGCATATGAACACATGCAACCCAACCATGCCAAACCATTCCAAACCCAAGTATTCCAAATCCATTTTAATAAAACAAATTTTTTATTGAAAATCATTCTATAAAACCTTTTCCATGAATCCAACCAAGCAACCAATTTTAAAATCATCATTTTAAAATAAAACATCAAATAATTTTGCACAAAAATTCCACAATTTCCACAAAAAATACAAACAATCACTAAAAAGGGTTTATAACATAATTTTTACTCAAATTTTATAAGAAAATTCAAATAAAATAATCAATTTTAAATCAACCCTTCATATTCTAAATAGAGGAGTACATATTTAATCCACCTACCTCATAAATTTGGAAAAAATGACAAATGACCCAAAAAACGTTCATAAAACTGAGTCGAATCTCCAAGAACCTACCTTAGATCTCTTCCCCTAACATTAAAAAAACCAATATCATCATATTTGGCATCAAATACCTTAGATCTATACGCAACAAGAGTTTATCTAAGAAATTGAGAGAGAGTGATAAGTATATCAAAGGAAAACCAAGGAAAACTACGAAGAACAAAGGATTATCGTGATAATTCAGCTTCGACACACCAAGAGAAGCCTTCAGATAACCTCTAGATCAATGGCAGAAGCCTCTACTACCTTTTTGAGGATAAAATATCGATTTAGGTCCCTTTTGGGGAAAAACAGGGGATTAATTCTTAATCTCATCCTAGATCCACAATTTGTGGGTATTGTTTTTAAACCATGCACAGTTAGTTTCATAGTTAGAAAAATCGTATCCTAACTGGGTTCCAGCTTCTATCTCAAGGGTGACCTCACATAGTTGGATTGAATTGTTAGAAAAATGTGTGACAGCCATGCAAAATATCACCGTCCGATGTTTTGTGGTATCTACTAGTTGGCTGCACGGTTTGGACAACTTGTGTGCCACCTGTGTGCCTTCCCCTTAGCCTATATCTCACTGTGCATAGTTTCCTATAGGTGTTTCATAGTTTCCAATAACTATGAACCAACCATGAACCCTGATAAAATCCCTAAAAACATGCCAAAAGGCTTCCAAACCCTCCTAAACATCACCTGTTACATAATTAAAACCCATAAAAGAAGGGTTACTTGAAACTGATGGTGCTACAGGTAGCTAATGAGTGGATTTACTACTCTCAATCTACATTGATAGGGAATCAACATCAACTGAAAAAGATCTTCCTTGGAAAATTATTCCATAATTTTAGGACTACCTCACTTAGAAATGATATTTCTTAGAATAGGTAGTTACAAGGGGAAACTTTAAATGAATATTGGGAGAGATTTAAGATGTTTTGTTTGATTTTTAATCATCACCAAATCTCTTTATGAGGGATAAATTTTTTATGGAAAGGTGTATGATAGATGTTTCTTGTTGGCACATCATCGGGTGGAGTGTGTTTGAAATCTCTTATTTTAATGATCACAAACCATGATTCATTTATGACTAATATTTAACATCTTTTATGACAGCATTTATATGAACATATTACTTCTCTAATATTTCTGTTAAGAGTTATGGAGAGACACCATTGGCTATAAGTCACCATTACCGCTAGTGGTGAGTCGTCGTTATTGCCAGGATGAGCAACCAATGGACTTAAGTCACTGTTACTTCCAGGATGAGCTACCGTCAGGCTCAAGTCCCCATTACCACCAAGACGAGAAATATCCAGAAGTGAGTCACCTCTATTGCCAAATAAGTTATTATCAGTGGAGTTATCGCCAGTTGTTGAACCACCGTCAGCACTCTTGTTACCATTTTTGTCCGAGATCTATGATGTAAATGGTTCAATGGAAAAATCTATTCTTGGATGGTTTGAATAAGTGTTTAAGACTTAGTAAAAGATTATCCAAGTAATGTGGATATCCTTCAACAATCACTACTATATATTCATGAAGGATCTCTCTCTCTCGGTACGACAATTCTTTACTAATATAATGATTATTGATGAACAAGAAAATTGTGCAATCAAGTATGTGAAATTTCTTGAACTTTATAATTCACATTTTGTGAAGATCAACAACATAGAATCACTGAACCATTACCGAGACTTATTGAGACAACAGACATAGGTCATTTGAAGCATTCCTTCATATTTCTATGATCCTCTGTTCTACTTCAAATTTTCCTGAACAAAGCATAGACTCGTCACCATTGCTGATATGAAGATTAAAAACATACAAAACACATAAGAGTAAGATCTTTCTATTTGTTCTAAATATTTTTCATTTGAGTAGTGTGTTGTTTTACTGTTATCCAACACACACCGTCTCCTGTATATTCTTAGAGAATACTTGTTACTATCTTCTTCCTCTATCTTTTTCCCACTATGTTTGTGGAAGAGGTCCCTGTGTGACTTGTGCTTTTCTTTCATACCATGTATAATTGTGGAAGAGGATTTTTAGCCTAGACATATTATTGTTGTCATATGTATACCTAATATAGGTTGTTTATTTGTTTGATTATATTTATTATCTGCTTGGAAGTAGGTGGTTTCCAAGTGGAGGGGATTAGGTCTCACCTTGAGACTGAACCTCTTTTTTATTCCACCATGTCATTGTGTTATTTGTTTTTTTATCTTATTCAAGATAACATTTAATTAACAAACAAAAAAATTGATTTGATAATTAATCTTAACAAGAATTTATATATGTTTCTATCTAATTAAATTGATCTTCAAAGTTAAGGTATTTCTAAACCATATTTTGAATGAGACCTAATAACTCTTTAAGAAATATTTTTAAAGGATAGATTTTATATTGATCTGTTGTTTTGATTAATTGTCTAGTTTATTTACAGAATTTTTTATTGGGAATTCAATTCACCCCCTCTTGGGTTACTCCCTCTGAACAACATTTGGCATCAGAGTCTTATTTAAATTTACCTTTTTAACTGTGATTTTAGTTTTATTATAAAGATCTCAATTTTTTGTCATTTCTAAATTAAATTTCTTTATGCATAATAGAAAAGAAAGATTCACTACCAATAGACCACTTTATTTTAATGGAAAATACTATGCTCAATGTAAAATCAAAATTATAATGCATTTTGATAATATAGGTTTTGATATATGGATTGTAATAGAAGATCAATGTGAAATACCACAAAATCAAAGAATTTATTGGATTAGTGCTACAAAAAATGCTTAAAATAATAATTGTAAAGCTTTGAATGCATTGTTAAGTGATTTGGGATATGATGAATTCAATAGAATATCTACTAGAAAGTCTGTTTTTGAAATATGGGATACCTTATCTGTATCACATGAAGAAACATCAAATTTCAAGGAAATGAGGCTGAATACATATACAATAAAGTATGATACTTTTAAAATGAAATTTGGTGAACCTATTTCTGATATGTATCTCAAGTTCAATGAAATATTTAATACTATGCACACACTTGGAAAGTAAGTGACAAAGAAATATCAAGTGATGAGATTTCTTAGATGTTTACTCGACAGACGGAGAGGAACATCTGTTTCAATCAGAGAGTCATGTGATGTAAGAAAACTACTTATTAAAGAATTTATATGAAAGCTGAAGATGTATGAAGAGGAACTTAAATTCAACAAAGATATTAATGAAGATGAACCAAAAAGAAAATCAGTAGCCTTCAAATATGCTACCTTTAGATAAAAAAAGACAAGTCAAAGATTCCAGTGAAGAAGGATCTCCTGATGACAATGATGAAGACATGGTACACATCAAAAGACGATTCAAGAGATTCAATATGAAAAATAATTTCTTCTAAAAGTCAAATTTTAGAGGAAATTATGATAAAAAAGGAAATTGGAAGAAGTATTATACTCAAAATGAAGTTACCTATTATGAATTTAAGAGGAAAGGACACATTAAAGGTAACTGTACAGAATTAAAATATAAAAATAAGTATGAGGATAAGGACAAAAGATACAAAAAGGCCATAAAATCAACATGGAGTGCCTTCGATGATAGTTCAAGTGACTCATACACTAATAAAGAAGACAAGTCTCAAAAATCCAACATGTTCTTTATAGAAATCACATCAGAGGTACAAAAAGATCTTCTTGTATCTCCTAGCGATGCTTCATACATGTCTAAAAATGAAGAAGGTAATGATAATTAGGTAAACATAAACAACAAAGATCTGTATGATTATTGTAACATGATAGAAGAAAATTTTCATTAATTGAAAGATAAATATAGGTCTCTCAAAAAATATCATGCTTTAACAGTAAATGTTAAAAAAATTACTATTGAAAAAGAGAATAATTATCAATTGTTGAAGAAAAAATGAATTAAAATTGTAAAATGAAAAATTAAAGAAATATATAGAAAAATTTACCAATGCTATGAAAAACATTAACTGAAATACTAGGAAAATAAGTTACTCCCAGGTATGAAACTCGAAAAGGTTATCATCCAGGACAAATAAAAATAAAAAACTAGATTTACATAAAGTTCTAGTGTTATAAGTTCATATAAAACAAACACCAACTCAACTGGACCTAACGAAGCTTTTATATCTAGAAGTCTTAAATATTTTTATAAGAAACCTATTGTACAAATATGGATACCAAAATCTATTTTACTAATATATTTGGACCCAAGAGAATTTGGGTAATAAAATAACTTATGGAATAAAATTTGTGTCGTAGGAAACCTATTTGAAAACCTCCAGCAAAATTATATGGTATCTGGACAATGGATGTTCTAAACACATGACTGGAGAGTATTCAAACTTCAAGAATTTGATTAAAGTTGATGGTGGACATGTCACTTTTGGTGACAATGCAAAAATAAAATTCATCAACCTTGGCCAAATTGGTAATTCTAATTTAGTATTAATTTCCAAAGTTTTATATGTAGATGGATTAAAATATAATCTTCCTTGAATATCTTAATTGTGTGATGATTGATTTTTTGTGAAATTTGAAAACAATGCCTTCCATATTTTTAATAATAAAAATGATTTAATTTTTACTACTTTGAGAAATGATAATATTTATTATATCAATTTAAATTATTTATATTATAACAATATATATTTATTAAGTGACTTTCATAAAGAATCTTGGATTTGGTATAGGATACTAGTCCATTTCAATATTCACTCACATAAAAATAAAACTAGTAAAGGGATGGTTAGAGACCTACCAAAGCTTGAATTCTCAAATGATAGAGTTTGTAATCCTTGTCAAAAAGGGAAACTTCATAAGATTTATTTTAAATCTAATAAATAAGTTTCAACCTCTCAACCACTAGAGTTAGTTCATATGGACCACTTTGTACCTTCTATATTCTCCAGTCTAAATGGAAAACACTATGTCTATGTACTTGTAGATGACTTCTCTAGATAAACTTGTGTATTCTTTCTAACTCACAAAAGTGAAGCTTGTTCTTACTTTATTAAGTATTCTAAATCTGTAAAAAACCTTAGTGGACTAAGGATTAAGACCATAAAGAGTGATCATGGTAAAGAATTTAAAATTAAGACTTTGAGTCATTCTGTTCTCAAAATATCTACAATCACAGCTTTTCTACTCCTAGGACACCAAATCAAAATGGTGCGGTAGAAAGAAGAAATAGGAATCTTCAAGAGATAGAATGAAACATATTAAATGAGTATGACCTACCTATCTACTTTTAGGCTGAAGCTATTAATACAACCTGTTATATTATTAATAGAGTTTTGATTATACCTCTCTTAAAGAAGATAACTTGTGAGTTATGGAATAATAGAAAACCGAATGTTAATTACATTAGAGATTTTCATTGTAATGTTTTTATTCTTAATACCAAGGAAAATTTGGAAAAGATTTCCTCCAAGAGTGATGAAGGAATTTTCCTTGGGTATTCAACTTCTAGAAAATCCTATAGAGCATTTAGGAAGAAGACTAGAATAATAAGAGAATCAGTTCATATCACGTTTGATAAAATATATCCCAATGAAGCGAATACTATATTAGAAGACCTTGAGGATGATATTTCATATTTGAATCTCAATTCCAAACCATCTAAAAGTTATCTTAAACAATATGACACCACAACCAGTGATCCACTTGAATCTGAATAGGAAGAAAATCCTAAGCCTACCAGCCCCTATTTTCAGAGACCCATTAGGACTCATAGACACCACCCTTTAGATGCAGTAATAGGAAACTTAGACATAGGTACACAAACTAGAACTTCCCTTATAAATCAAATTGAATACAAAGACTTATTGTAACAAATTTAACCTAAGAACATCAATGATTCCATCAATTATTAATTCTAGTTAATATATATACAAGAATAACTTCATCAGTTTAAAATAAAAAATGTTTGGGAACTTGGTAACCAACCTAAAGATACCTTGACTATTGGCACTAAGTGGGTGTTTATAAATAATGTTGATGAATCTGGAAATATTGTAATAAATAAAGCTAGATTAGTTGCACAAGGTTATAATCAAGAAGAATGTATTAATTATGAAGAAACATTTTCACTTGTAGCAAGACTTGAATACATTAGGATACTGCTTTTCTATGCAGCACATTTGGACTTCAAACTATATAAAATTAATGTTAAAAGTTAATTCTTAAATGGATTTATAATTGAGGGATTTTTTTGTTGAAAACCCCTAGTATTTCAAAACCCTCATTTACCAAATTATTTTTTAAAATTAACAAAAGATTTGTATGGATTAAAACAGGCTCCAATGGCAAGGTATGATAGGCATACCTATTTATTTATTTCAAAAAGTTTTTCAAAAGGAATATAAAATCCAACTCTCTATAAAAATAATTTCAAAAGATGGTTTGATAGTTCAAATTTACGTGGATGATATTTTTTTTGGATCTGCTAAAGATACCTTATGTTTTGATTTTTCAAAATTAATACAAAGTGAATTTGAAATGAGTTTAATGAGTGAACTCAAATTCATTATTTGATTTCATATTTCTTAAAATAAAGAATGTTTTTTTAAATCAAAGTAAATACACTAAATATATTTTAAAACTTTTTGTCCTCTAGAGTAACAAAAGTAGTGATACTCACATTAATACCACCTGTAAACTAGAACTTGATAAACCTGAGAAATCAGTAGATTAAACTAGTTACAGAGGAATGATTTTATGTATTCTCTAATCAACTACTAGTCGTCTTGATACTATTTTTATTGTATGTATGTATTCTTACTTTCATGAAAATACAAAAGAGTCACAATTATTAGATAGCAAAAGAATTTTTAAATACCTCAAGTATACAACCAATTTAGAATTGTTCTACCCAAGAGGACATGCATTTGATTTATTTAGTTATTCAGATTCTGATTTTGGTGGTCAAAATTTAGATAGAAAAAGAACATTTGGAATATGTCATCTTTTAAGAAAATATCTAGTATCATGATGTAGTAAGAAGAAAAATTATACTGCACTATATACTACTAAATATGAATACATAGCTGTAGGTAGTTGTTGGGCACCAATATTTTGAATAAAACATACTTTACTAGGCATTGGATACCAATTTAGACGTGTACTTATTAATTGTGATAATACGAGTGTAACAAGAATTTATAAAAATCCAGTATCTCACTCTAGGAAAAAACAAATTGATTTAAGACATCATTTTTGGGAGATCATTATCAAACAGGTGATATAAAATTATAATTTATTGGAACTAAACATAAGCTAGATGATATATTCATGAATCCTTTTAATTTTTAAAGATTAAACTACATCAAACATGAATTAGGAATGATAAAATTTGGTTGATGAGTCACTATTCAGGAGTCATCGTTGATGAGTCATCATTGATGAGTCACCATTGATGAGTCACTATTTATGAGTCATCCTTGATGATTCATTATTGACGAGTCACTATTGATGAGTCATTGTTGAATGAGTCACTATTCCTTTTATGTTACTGTTATTTTTATAATCGTTAGGATTTTCCTATACTGATTAAATTTTTATTATTTTAATTTTATTATTATTATTTTAGAATCCATAAATGATAAAAACATTAGGATTACTCAAAATCAATTCACTTCCTCTAACTCCTGAAATCCCAGTCCCTTTCCTTCCTCACAAACCAATCTTCCCACTTCCTTGCTTCTCCTATATCCTTCAACCGATTCTAATGGCCTGTGTGAAGTGAGTTACCAAATAAAATCCAAAATAGATGAGGCCTTCAAAGAGACAATGATTATACCTAAGTAGTTTGCAAGTTTTTTAGTAAAATTGCATCTGAAGAACCATATAGTTGAAGTAAAAAAATATATTGATGCACAATTTCTTACAACTAGAAATACGCTAGTGTTAAAGGTAATAAAAAACTAAAATGGATGAACTATTTTACCTTCAATAATAGAGTGTATTATCCAAGGATAGTTTATGAATTTTATCAGAATGAGTGATTCATTTTTGGGAAGAAATCAGATAGAATTAATGGTAGTATAAATGGAGAAGAGATTTCTTTCTCTTTTATATAATGGGAAAAATGTCTAAATATTCCTCACAAAGGGGTATATAAAGATTTACAAGGGATTATACTTAATGATAAGTTAGATGAGTCTCTACTATAACTAACTAGAGATTGAACCAATAGGATTCCAACTGATATAGAGATTGATGGTGAGTGAAAGCTGCTATTTATGTTTATACAACATGTTTTATGTCCTAGAAAAGGGAACTTCAACACATTGCAGTTTCAAGATGTCTACTTCTTTTATACGGTTAAGAAAGGTAAAATAATAAATCTTTGTAAATTTTTGATATTCCATATGCATTATATGTGAAAGAAGAGATCTAGATCAAACTCCCTTATTTATCCCAAAATGATATCTACCATTTTATATGCCAAGGGTTATGTTAAACCTGGAGAAGAAGATGAGGATAAAATGGGTGGTTTTTTTCTTTCTAAGTCAATATTTAAAAGATTAAAATTAGGTTGGAATCATTAGAAGGGATGTTGGGTTCAGTATAATGAAAAACTATATGATGATTTCAATCCTATTGACCACCCAAATAGACCAAAAGATGATATGGATCCTGGTCTTGAACCTGATGAAATTCATGAGTATTCTATACCAGATGTTATTGTTAAAGAGATGAAGAAGAAGACTAAGCTGAGTCTGTTGATGAAGGGAGTGATCTAGATATCATAAAATCTCTATATAGAGTATCCAGTGAGTATGTAAACTCTAAAAACTCTTTACCTTCTATAGAAACACTCTTACCTGGGCGTTACAATGAATAAGATACTCAAGTTTATGAAGAATCACAGTATAAATCATCTACCTCTGAGACCTCAAGTGAGGATATTAATGATGGAGGAAATGATTTTGTTTTTGAAAGAGTAGATAAAGAGATTATGTATCCTGAGAAACTAGATGAATCTTCCAGTGCGGTTGATAAGGATAAGGTAGATGAATCTCTTAATGATAATCCTGATGTTGGCCATAATGGAAGTGGATCTGATCATAGAGTTGATCAACATAAAAAAACTGGTTCTTCCCATGAGGGAAATACACAGAATGGTGTTGATCCTATCCATCCTACCAAAGAGTTAGTTCAACTTCAACCCACTACACTATTTTTATCATGTCTCATTGAAGAAACTCAGACTAGGGACACACTGATGACTGATATTACAATATTTCTTTCAAAGGATAAGGAAGCTGCAAGTGAGGGGGAGACAACTCCCAATCCTGATGACCAGTTAGCTGAACTGGATCAGTTGGAATCAGTGGATACCTTAGAAACCAATCAGACAGTAGTTCTACTAGCTATAACTGAGGGGTATTTGACTACCTTTCCAGTTAATCAGTCAGTTCCAGTAGATCAGATTCCACAAACAACTAATTTTCAACTACAGTAGATAGCTCTTGTTCCATCAAGAACTGAAGTTGATCAAAGCTCTCACAAGCCCAAAGACACTCCATTTCTTCCCTATGTCAGAGCTTCAATTAGAGCCTTTGAATAATGGAATAGATATCCCAATTTTCAAATACTTGGGGTTACATATAGTGATTCATATGATGAATCTAAATTCATAAGAGAAGGATTCCTAGTAAATTAGATAGATGAACTTGGTGAGTTATATCTTTTTCACTCCCATGGAAACAGAAAGACCAGATGAGTATTTAGTATCACATAAAAAAGGAAATATTATCACTCCTTCAATAGTGTTTCCTCCTAATGCCATAACCAAAGATTATTTATATTCTTTACAAAGATATGTTTATTTAGATATCAAAACTTTGAGAAAGAATTTGGTCTTATACTTTTCACAAGTCTTCAACAATCAACCATCTCCTATTTCTCGCCTCAATGAAGATAGTGTTAGATATTTGGAAGAGTTGGTCATATCTCATATTCAACCCAGAGTTCATTTTCAAATTCAAGAAATGGAAGTTTAAAATATATTATTGAAATCTAAGGTAGAATGTTTTAAATCCTCATTGGAGGGTCTACAATCCTCTTTCTCATATTTTATGAGTTCTACTTATCAAAATTTGGATAGTTTGGCATTTATTACCTCTACATAATCTCAACCTACTTCTTCTTTAGTACAGTTTGATAGGGATCTTTTGCAACAGCTATTTAGAGAAGAAATAAGAAATGCCTTGGGAGATTTCAAAACTCATGAAGACCATATTAGGCAGATACATATTCATGGAGAACATATTATTTAATTATTAAAATAGTATGTTCATGATCTCAGATAAGATAAGGAAGTGATCAAAAATGCTATCCAATATTATTTTTCAAGGATATACACTAATAATGATATTTCAAATAATTTAAAGTTTGTTTTTGAGAACTTGAAGATCCCACCAGTGACAAGAGCCTATAAATAACGGGTGAGTCACTTAAAAGTTCTTACACCATCTCTTCAGAGGTTTATGGATGAAAAGGAAAAAATATATAATGCAATGGAAAGGGGAGGTTACAAAATTATGGACTTCGTAAATCTTTAAAAATCTTACCTCCATGTCCATAAAATGACTATTATTGCTCGAGATTCTATTCTTGTGTCTTCGGTTCTTTCAACCACAACCACAGGGACAATTCAGTACAAAACTAATTTAATCTATCATCCTAGAATTCTTATGTCTCTACATATTCAACCTCACATTCTGCCTCCATTTGATGCTATCAGATAGCTCAGACCATTTATTTTTAGAGAACTACTTCCTTCTGCTACCACTCTAGCATTTGTTACAACCTTTTCCCAAACTTATACTTCGATAGTCTCTTCTCATGATGATGAAAGAGAAAGGTTAAAATACAAAGGAAAGGATAAATCTGATCAACCACCAACCTCCAAGGAGTGAATCTATTTTTTTATATCTCTTTGATATGGATCTTATAATTTCTTCCTTTCTTCTTTATCTTATATATTTTTGGAAATAAGTTAATGAAATTCCTTTCTATTCTTTTCCTTTCTGTAGTTTTAATACTGTTTTGATAATCTCAAAGGGGGAGATAATTGGGAATTTTGAATTATGATATAAGAATATATATATATCTAATCATTATTAATTACATATTTAATACATGTTTTACAAAATTTCATGTTTTGTGATCATCAAAAGAGGGGAGAATGTTGGTACCTCCTTTGATGGAGTGTGTTTGAAATATCTTATTTTAATGATCACAAACCATGATTCATTTATTACTAATGTTTCACACATTGTGTGATATCATTTTATATAAACATATTACTTCTATAATATTTTTGTTAATAGTTATGGAAAGACACCATTGGCTACAAGTCATTGTTACTGCCAGTGGCGAGTCACCGTTACCGCCGGGATGAGCTACTGTCAGACTCAAGTCACCATTATCGCTAGAATGAGATACTGCCAGACTCAGGTAATCATTAATTCTAGGATGAGATACCAACAGAAGTGAGTCCCTTCTACTACTAAAGAATTTACAATCAGTGGAGTCACTACCAGTTGCTGAGTCACAGCCAGTACTCTTGTTACCATTGTTCTCTATGATCTTCATCATAAATGGTTCAACAACAAAATATATTACTGGATGGTTTAATCAAGTCTTTAAGACTTAGTAAAAGATGATCAGATAAATATGGATCTCCTTCAACAAGAAATACTATATATTTATTAAGGATCTCTCTATCTCTCTCTCTCTTGGGAATGGCGATGCTTTTCTAATACAATGATTATAGAAGACCAAGAAAAGTGTGTGATCAAATATATGAAATCTCTTGAACTTGATGTTTCACATTTTATGAAGATCAATGACACAGTATCTCTGAACCATTACCAAGACTGATTGAGACAACAGATAGAGATCATGTGAAACATTCCTATAGATTTCTATGATCCTTTGTTCTGCTTCAAATTTTCCTGAACAAAGTATAGACTCCTCACCTTTGTTTATATGAGGATTACAAACATACAAAAAACGTCAGACTACACTCTTTTTATTTATTCTGTCTGTTTTAATTTTGGGTAGTGTGATGTTTTATTGTTATCCAACACACACTCTATCTTGTATATTCTTGGAGAATACTTGTTATTCTCTTCATCCTTGATCTGTTTCCCATTGTGTTTTTGGAAGAGTTCCCTATGTGACCTGTGATTTTCTTTCATCCTGTGTATAACTATAGAAGAGGTTTTTTATCTTGGAAAGCTTGTTGATGTTGTATGTATACCTAATCCAAGTTTTGGATTTTATTGGTTATATTTATAATCTACTTAGTAGTAGTTGATTTCCAAGTGGAGGGGATTAAGTCTCGTCTTGAGACTGAACCTCTTGTTTATTATGTTATGTCACTATGTTATTTGTTTAGTTTTTATATCTTATTCAAGATAACATTTCATTAACAAACAAAAAAATTGCATTGATAATTATTCTTAACTTGTGTTTATATATGTTTCTTTTTAAGTAAATTGATCTCAAAAGTTAAGGTATTAATAAAACATATTTTGATTAAGTCCTAATCACTCTTTAATAAATCTTTTAAAAGGATAAATCTTATATCGATCTACTATTTTGATTAATTGGATAGTTTATTTATAGAAATTTTTATTGGGAACTCAACTCACCCCCTCTTGAGTTAATATCTCTAACCAACACTGTTGTAGGGGGTGTGTTAGTGGATAAGACTCCTATAAATTCTATAAATCTAATTTCCAATGTGGACCAAAATTCACTGTAGTTTGGTACCTGAGTCTTAATTCTTGTTAAATTGGATATGTAATTGTCAACTTATAACTCTAATAATAGCTAAATTGAGAGTTGTATAAGTGAACTTTAAAGCATGATAAAGAAGATTTTGACTACCTATGCTCCTTCACAACCACATCTTGAACCATTTTATCCAATCCAGATGAATTGTGGATTTTTTTCTACCAATAAAAATTTCAATGATTAATTATCTCAATTTTAAGAGACTCATAAAAATTATAATTGAATATTCTCTAGAAAAAATTTCAATAACAACCTAAATATATAGTTCCAAAACTAGAAAATTCAACCTAGGCCCTATAAATAAAATAAAAATTTTAATCAAGGCTATAATAACCTAAATAAAACAATAGGTTTAGGCCAAATAATCAACCAAACAGGAATTTTCAGCCCCAAAATTTCGATAAACAACCTTGGTACAATAAAAATCAATTTGGAAACCAATATGGAGGGAATTTCACAAATTTTCAGAATTAAGAAAACCCAAACTACAAGTTAATCAAGAAAATGATTCATATCTTGATGAAATGGTTAAAATGAAACAATATATTTGTCAAAAAGAAAGTATTGCTAAAAACTATTGTTACACAAATAGGACAAATGGAAACCAAAATTAGTTGTTTAAAGAATAAAAGAAGTGGCAATTTTTCATCCCAATATGAAGTTAACCTAAGAGTAAGAGAAGATTTTAATGCATTATTCTTGAGAATTGGAACTAAAATTCAAAACCCCCAAGCTGGAAACATTGAACAAGAACATAAAAAATATATTACCACTATTGAAACTAATGTCAAAACACATGTTGAAGTTGTTAAACCACATGTTGAACCTATTTTATTACCGGTTGAAACTCTTCAACTAAAAGGGGTTTACAACCTATTTAACATGTTCATGAACCTACTTTACACCCACCAATTGAATAAGAAAAATCAAATAATAAGAAATAAATCAAACTTGAATGAACCTGTAGGGATTTTAGAAACCTAAAAGGATCTTAAAAATGAAAAAGTAATGTTGATGATGACCTAAAAATGTATAGGGAGACACCGCCATATCCTATATGAGTCCCTTCTATTCAGAAAAATGTCGAAACTAAACTAGAAAAACAAGTTCTTAAAATTTTTAGGAAATTATAGGTTAATATCCCTTTTTTATATATCATGAAATAGATCCCTCGTTATTCTAAATATCTTGAGGAGATTTTCACTTACAAAAGAAAGTTAAAGGGAGGTGAGAAAGTTAATTTGGGAAGAAACATTTCTTCCATGATTCAAAACTCTCTATATGTGGAATTTACAGATATATATAAATTTTATATCACTTTTTGTAAATGGGAATCATCAATTTGGAAATAAAATGTTAGATTCAATTGCCTCCATAAATTTGAGGTCTTATTCTATCTTTTGGTTTATGTAGGTTGGAGAGATTAAAGATTCTAGTATTGTCATCCATCTATCTAAAAGGAGTTTAGATAATCAAACTAGAGTAATTTAAGTTGTGTTGTTAAGGGTGAAAGATTTAGTTTTCTGTACTGTATTTATCTTTTAGACAAGGGGGAATGTAGGTTTAGTTCACATGCACCTTTAAATTTTGGAAGATCATTCTTGAAAACTACTATGGAAATAATCAATGTGCATAAAGGGATTTTTCTTTTGAGTTTGGATGTAATATGGTAAATTTGAACATCTTTGAATCAATTAATCATCATGTGGAATAACATTATTCATAACAAGTTAATATGATTGATTGATTTTCTATAGATTCATCTCATGATTTTAATGAGAATAACCAACCTCTAAAATATTTTGAAAATGAAATTTTGTCTAAAGATGATTTGGTTTTTAAGAATTATTTAGCTAAATCTGAATGTTTAAACAATTGGAAATATTTTTTGGTTAATTCTTCCCATAATTGAGTTGAAATTAATTTTTCTCAATTTGAAGAGAGCATGATATATGAGTTCCTGAAGAGTTTTTCTACCGATGATTGTGGTTTTGTCCATTATTATTTGAGATTATATTCTAAGGAATTATTTTTTCCAGACCTTAAGTTGTTTATAAGTTATCTTTAGGAGATTTTACTTATATAATGTAAGTATTTTGAATTTGAGAATTCATTTTTAGTCTTCAAATCACTAAAATTACTACACCATTCTCTGAACCTATTTCTGCACCAACTATGGGGGAATAAGTGAGGAGTGAATATGGTATTTTTAGTATAAATAATGGGTTTTGGTATTCAAATATAGGTTTTTTATATGAGATTCGTGTATTTTTATACTTTGGGTATGAAAAACTATTCTTTAAGACTTTTGGTTATTTAGATGATGTTTTGCGAGTTCTTGTGGAGTTAGAGATTTTGAGTGAACATGAAATTTCTCTTTCATAGAACAACCAAGTTATAGATAATATTGAATCATAT
The DNA here is from genome assembly GCA_963277665.1 of Viscum album. Taxonomy (NCBI): domain Eukaryota; kingdom Viridiplantae; phylum Streptophyta; class Magnoliopsida; order Santalales; family Viscaceae; genus Viscum; species Viscum album. The sequence goes on along the minus strand of OY728125.1, from coordinate 1,554,225,356 downwards.
TATTTAAATGATCATGGTTGAATATTATTTTTGTGAGGGTCATTTTGGATAAAGACTATAAATTTAGCATTTCATGCGAAGTAACCCATGGTTTTCTATGTCATAATCTTTACTTTCTATTTAAATTGGTTTCTCATGCTCAGTTTTGCAATGAAATCAAATTTTTTTTACATGGTATTTATTTGATATTTTTTAATGAATTTTTTTAATGATATATAATTTTTTTCCTTTTGGAAATCTTCTAGGATAGGTGAACTATGATTCTATACTTAGGGAGTAACATCTTTGTGTGCACGGTTATTTAATGAAATTTTTCTGTAAAGTTGTGTTCATGCAGTTGGTTGGTTAGTTATATGGAATGAATCAACTTTGGTTTCAACTGCACCACAAGAAATAAAGGATGCACTTGGATCAGATACTTTTCAATTTATAATGATCAAGAGGAGCTACAAGACAAAGAAACCTGATTCATTCCACTAGTACATTCTTACACTCATGTTACTTTTTACTTGAGCTGGAATTTCTTGAATATAATGATAATTTATTTATATTTTTTAGAGCATTAAATTTCACCAATGGGACTTACTTTAGAGGCAAGAAGGGATAATTTTAATGAATTTGAGGAATAAAAAATCTTGTAATTCTAGGTTGTTTTTTGATAAAATTTGAGTCATTTTCATGCCCTGAAATTCTGATTAGTGTTGTCTCTTTAAAATTTAATTGTTTAAAAAGAGTTGAAATTTGAAATTTTTTCATGTTGAATTTTTAAGCTTAAAAATGATATGTTCTTCTATTAAATTGATTGTTTTATATTTTTATTTATGGATGAATATTCTTATTTTTACTAAAAAACATTTTGAACTCTTCCTTCAACATGCACTAACATATAAACCTTTATCTTGAACTGAATTTTTAAAGTGGTTACTAGCTAGTATACTTTTATACGTGTTCTGAGTTGTTTTTATTTATGTTTATTGGAAAAAGTATTGGAAAAAGATACCTTATTATTACTTCTAACCCTTGAAATATGATTCTTGTCTACTATTTTTGCCAAATCGTTTTGAACTTTAATATTTAATTCACATGTTGGTCCACTATAGATTCAACATTAAGTAAAATATTGAGATTTAGTGTGGGGTGGGGATATTTTAATGTTCCAAACTTCCCCATAACGTGGGTACCTAAAAATCCCCTAAAATTTTTCATGATTGATTGTTTTTCAAGTTTCAAATAGTCATTTTCAATGGTTTTGATTTTTTATAAAGTTTGAGTTTTGTGTATCCACTCTAAGGAGGTTAATTATATATTACCCCATGGATATAGTTGAGTAATACATTTTCCATTTCCCACCTAAAAATTAGTTTAATTTTGTAAAAAAAATGTGTGAATTTTATAAAATTTTCATTTCCTTTAAATTTTTGAAATTGGATTCAAACACGTAAGGTATGTATTCAAATGAATTATAAAATGATAATCCTATTACTGATTGAAAAAATTATTATATTCTTAATGTTTATGGATTAGTTATTTATAATCCTTTTAATTTATTAATTCTTCTCTTACAAATAGAGTTTTTAAGTTATTTTATGTGGGTTTGTTCTCATAGAGGTAAAGATAATTTTGGACTTTCAGTTGAATGAAAATTAAAATGGGTTTATCTGAATTCAAATTTTTAAGTTTAATCATTTTTGTAAAATAAGAATTAGTTTTTCACTAGAAAATTCTTAATTTCTTGATGATAAACTATTTTTATTTCTTGATGAGAATCCAAAGGGGGTAAATGTTTTTAAGTCCTATTTTTTTATGTGGCCTTAAAATATTTTAAATTGAGATTAATTTCATTGCACTGAATTTAGATAATTGTTTCCTTGAGGACAATAAAAATCTTAGTGTGGGGGAATTAATGTGGTTGAATTTTGATACAATTTTTCCACATAATATCATTGATTTAATTATTTTTTAATTATTAAAATAATGTTTTAGTTTATTGATTTATAATTGATGTTAATTTGGTGTAAAACTAACAAAGATATTAATTTATGTTAATAGTTTTTTATGTTTAAATTTTAAGTTTTGATTAAACATAGAATTTATATTTAATCATAATGATTCTTTTAAAACAATTATTTTAACATCTTTGTTTAATTTTATGTTTTGTTAATTTAATTTATATTTTCCCTACACATGTATTTAATTAATTTATTGAATTTTAGTGTTTAATTTAGTTTATTTATTTTAATTTATAATTTAATTATTTTAAATTGTAATCGTCATTTTTTTAATTTAATTAATTTATTCATTAAAATAATATAAATTATTTTTTTTATTCTTTAATTTTTTAAATTAGTTTCTTTGGGAGTTTGAATATATATATATATATATATATATATATATATATATATTAATTTAGTTGGTTTTATTTTTATTAATTGATTTTCTTTTGTTTCTATTTGTAGTTTTCAACAACTGCATATCTAACTTTTAAATGAGATCTATGTAGAAAACTATGGATACACCCACATAAGGTATTTTATGAGAGGTAACCACATATCCATTTCTAATTCAGACCAGCATAGCCAATTTTAAAATGGACCATGTATTCAATTAAACCCACATAGGGGACTTTTTATAGGATGCCCGTGTATCTAATTTTTAATATTAATCAAGTTCTTAGGAATTCTAATTGTATCACATTTTCATAAGGAAACATATGATAGAAGGATTATCCAAATGCCACTTCAGAAGAGCTCGATTGATCTCTACTCACTAAAACTGGACTACTTGAGCTCAAATGATGTTGAAGCAGATAAAAAACCTACAGTGCTTCGACCCACCGCCACTGTTGAGAATTTACTTTTCATTGACTGAATGTTTTTGAGCCAAATGAACCACTGTGTCTCCATCATTCTCACTGGTTTGATGCCACTGAAAGGCCTTCTGGTGAAATCTTCTCCTCTTGTGTGTTTCTAAAATGAAGAATTTCGCTGCGGTGCTAGGCTTCATGCCCCAATAGTGGTATCAAAGGGATTGGTGAAGTGATCAGTTGCAGAACACAGTGGAAAGAATCAGGTGGATCAGCTTATCAAGGACTCAGATGTCATCGGAAAATGAAGGCGGTATCAACGGTGTTGCTGGAATATTGAATGTCGTCTTGGCCGCAAGTGTCATCCGACGTGTTCTGTTCATTCGGTGAAATTTGGAGCTTGGTGGAGTTGGAGATCAAGTTGACATAGATGGGGGAGATAAATGTGGATTATTTTAATTTTAAATCAAGGTGGATATTGTTGGGATTTTTGATTTAAAATTTAAATAATGAGGAGAGAGAAAATTATTAATGGAGGGATTTTCTCATCATTAATGGAATAATTTCTCCCAACATTAATGAAGAGTTATTCCCAATATTAATTGATGGAATTATGAATGTTAACCACATTAATTGGGGATATGGGTTGGGTGTCTATATAAGAATACGTGGTGCATGTTTTGGAATGTGCGCTAGCAAAGATGTAGCCGCCAAGAGAAAAACTAGGAAGGGGTTGCCACGTTTGCGGTAACTAGTGCGAAGCAAAGATGGTGAGAATTAAGAATAGGTGATGATGTCGATGATGATGGAATGTCAATTATGGAGAATGAAATAATGTGTGCGAAGATGATGATGTGCGATGATGGAGAGAGAATTTTCGACGACGGCGTGCAAAGAGATTCATGATGGTGCCACATACCGAAAGTCCCCTTGGTTGTGGAGATCTAGCGGCGTGTCTCGGTTGTGATGATCGAAGGTACAACAAAAATGGTATATTCATGGTTTCGGTGTTGTGTTGTAAAAATTCCTTCAGGTGTGGTGTGAAAATTCCTTCGGGTGTTGTTAAAAATCCTTGAGGTGCTGTGTAAAATTCCTTCGGGTGATGAAAGGCCTTCGGGTGAAATATTCTCTTCTTGTGTGTTTTTGCAATGATGGATTCTGTTGTGGCATCAGGCTCCAAGCCCCAACAACCACACCACTATTCCATAGCTTCTTGAGGAAGCTTCGAGGCTGAAACATAGACAAGCTAAACCGTTATAGATCTCTAGCGAAGATGAAATCGGGCCAACGTTGTACAACCGACCAACATCACCACAGTCGCCAACATCAGAACCAAGATTAATGAATATGATGCTAGTGGAAATCAGATATAATTTTAATTCTAGATTTGAAATCATGAGGTCGATTATTTTTCACTGTTGGATCTCACCAATGCTGAAGCAGACGACATACACCGATGAAGGATATAGAATTGGTACTGAAATTGAAGGTTCACGTGAAATTTATGTGGCATAGAAGTTGAAATAAGGGTGATGAAGTTGAAGGTGACTTTTAATATTTATGATCAGGAACCTGTCTTTGTGGTACTGCATTGTAGATTCATGTTTAAGAATATCTTAAGATGGAGATGGGGGCCTCATATTCATGATGACTTTGATTGTGGGAGAACCACTCCCAATGACTGGAGGTGATTATTTGTATCGATGAGTGATAAGCTAGAATCATATGAGTTAATTTGTTTAAAGGGGAAAGATACAACCACTTTATTATTAGATAAATAGTTGGTTAAGGACCAGTTAGAAATTTCCACCTGGAAAAAATAAATTACTGTGATATATTCTAGATGAAAAACAATTGAAAATAAAGGGGGAAAAGCCTTTGGAATTATTGGGGAGAAGCAGACAAGAACTAACTTACTTTTTTCAAAGTGGAATGATGGAAGAGGGAACCATAGTATCTTCTACGTGACTATTTCTACTTCCAATGTGGATGAATATTTGAGGTTTTCTACACTCTGCTAACATGATCAACTAGTTTTATAGTGGTTTGATCCAATAGTTTTGAATGGTGATTTATTTCTGAGCTTTACTTTCATGAATATTTTATATTAATATCAATCCTAATTAATATTTTTGAATAGTGTATTTATGTTTAATAATTATATTTTCTGTTAATTCACGTTCTTTTCTCTTGCATGTTGTGATCGACACATAGCTGATCAGAGTGTATTTTTTATAGATTATAGACTATTAACTCATTTAGGTTAGGGGTTTGAAAATTGAATTTCATTGTTTAAATATCTCAATTCTCAATCGTGAGTTATGAGCATAGTGGGAGAATAATTATGTCTTGGTGCTCAGTGATTGTTGAGTACCTCAACTACACCCAATTAAAGAAGAATAAAATTGAGATTTTAGTTGATTGCATTGAATTTTTGAGCTAAGTGAAATGAACACATTTATATCATAATTCATGAATTTAGAGAGTTCAATAAATATTTTCAAGATATGAATAAATTTTGATATAGGAGATCTACTAGATTTGGTCACTCCTCTCTTATTTTTTACTTCCATATTTATTTCTATTACTTTCATTCTTTCATCTCCTCTATTTTTTTCTTACTTTCATTATATCATTTACAACCATAGTAATTCTATTTGAGAAGATTAAAAATAAAAATCCATGATAAAGTAACTCCAATAGGGAAGTCTCATTGGGTTAAAACATTGTGTACTACTATATTTTTTTTCATAGGTTATAATATTTGAAAGATATTTAAAAATGACTGATAAAACCCAAACTTTAAATGGGTTACCATTTCTTAACTATAATATATTTAATCTTTCGGTAATCAACATATAAGTATTAATCCACCTACCTTATTAGAGAAAAATATAGGAGCACCTAAAGGGGATTTTCATGATAAAATAAATTCCATCACCTCAAAATAATCAAGATAATCCTTTATCATGTTAATAATTTCAAGAGTCTACCTTTAAATGGTATGGATATGGGATCTCTATATAATATAAGTTTGATTGTGAACTCAATACCACACTTAGGTGTAAACCCTAATAAATCCTCACGAAATACATCTTGTAACTAGTAAATTATTGGAAGAAGGACCTCCCAAAGTTTATCCTCATATCTCAAAGCAAAACTAGAAAACTCGGATATAATCACCCCTAGTTTTTGATGGATATGTTCTGAACAACGTGCTTACAGATCACCCTTACCGACATATGTATAATAGTCACCCTCTGTAAATGGTAAATATACCAGACCTAGTAATTAATGCTTTCTCGATAATAATTAAACTACCCCATACAAATTATCACATAGAAACTATACATCTCTAACAAAAGTAAATTCTAGATAATCCTATACCAATAGACATCTATGTATTCCCTTTGGTTATAATAATTTGGAGGTATTGATAAACAACACTCTATATAGGTACCCTAAAACTAGCCCCAAATCAACAACTAGTTGAGCTAATATGAAATATTTTGATGCACTAATATCAAATAAAATAGAATCTTGGGTTTATTCCATAATAATCATACATCATAGTATAGAAGGATCCCCACCCTATATAGTGGAAGTCTTCTCCATGGTGTGAAATTGGTTTGATCTCTAGCTCTAAGATCTCATCATCTAAAGCACCTGAGGGACATCTCCCTACTGACATTTTTACCTATACTCTAGGTACTTCTACCAACTAAAATACGTGAATGATCAAAGGATTCCTAACTACCTACTTTTTATTGTGATCCCAACCCTACTCCTAACCCCCAAGTCTAACTAGATCTACACTCACCTACTAACCATAATTCAATTCCATTATACCTTTGAAAATTCCCCAAATTCCTATAATATTAAAACTATTTAGGCTACAATAAATAATCAAGATAGAGAAAATCTATCTTTCCACACTGGTAACACTCGATGGAGGCTATCCCTCTTAGTGGAAGTGATGATCTCTTACCCTATGCAATCTACTTATCATTACCCCAGTAAGACTCATCAAACATATACTTAATATTTCCCAAAAATACACTCTCATCCTTTATAAAATAAGTATGTTTCCCATATGACATACCCTTACTGGTATACCTAAACAAGAACATCCCACTAGCACTTCACTAGTCCCCAAAGCATAAATACAACAAACTTCACCCTCCTCTCAAGGGGTGTATCAAGATGGTCAAATATAGTCTGCAAGGACTCTATCCAAAACTCAGATTGTGGTCCACCATCACTAACAAAGGGTGGTGTATGTTATAGATAGAACTCATGAGTCATTTCTAACATGGTTGGGTTAACCCTCAGTTCCCAATGTCCCATAGACTATAAGACCTAAAGTATCCTCTCTTTTAAATGATGATCGATTGGAGGAATAAGTGAAAAATGAATCTATTAATCCACTACTGGTGGGGCATGCTCATAACTTCCATCTTAGTTCTCAATCGGAGGTCACTATGGTGTAGTTTATCTATAATTTCAAGTAAAAACTAATAATATGTTTCTATAATAGCTTTAATATCATGGTTTAGTTTAATAAATAATAGGTACACATCACACTACCCTAAACACACACCCTATGATATAAGGATCCCTAAAATCTAGGCTTGATTCTAGCCTAAACAACCCACTCTTGGGACAAATATAATATCATAGAGGGTTACATAACAATCATAGTAAATGGTGGTCAAGTATAGTGACACCACAATGTTATATAGGAAAACACTATATTATTTGTTTATTATTTACACTCTAAATGACACATACCTTGATTGTACCTAGAATAACAATCACAGAAAAGAATAAAAATGTCACATGAGACCTAAGTGCCAAAAATAATGCACGAACACACGCCCATTAATACCCTTGGTTGAGAGTAAAAACTCATAAATCACAAATAAATTAAAAAATTCAGCATATTTATAAAAGTAACTCAACTGTATAATTGAAAACCAATAATAATAGCCCCATCCATAAGAACATGAATTTCCCTTGTATGTGGGTTAGTTACTTCCAAAAACAAGACCTATACCAAACCCTAACAATATCTTATATCCTTTCTACAATATCTGAAATATTAAATCAAAAGAAAATAAATATGTAATAGTACTTTTCAATTTCCCTAAGTTGTTTTACCTCCACCGTGATTGAACCAGAATGATATTGAATAATGGTTTATCATGGTGCCACCGAAAAATGATTTTTTGAACATGAATTAAATGTAAAAATAATGGAATCAGGTTGTCTCTAAAGAGTGGAGTGTTTTGGTGTGTTCAATTGTTGTTTAATGCGTGTAGTGTATGAAATCAATGGTTAGATAGGATTGGATTAAAATTTTGTATAAAAACTAATGGTCTAACCATAGATTAACTTCCACACTTACCTATGAATCATTATTCAATTTCACTCTCATTCATTATCTAATCAAAATAAATCACTTAGATCAGCATTTCCTAGAAATTTTGGATTGAATATAGAAATATAATGACCATTATATTCATTATCCCTACCTGATATAGTGATTGGATATCACCAATTAATCCTGATTCATTACACTATTAACAATCATAGGCATAGAAATAATTCACAAGTGGAATGTGTCTGCAAACTAGGGTAAATGGGAAAGAATAATTTAAATTCAAAGATAAATATAAATATCTGATTATCCAAATAAAAAAACACATCCAGTAAAATAAATAGAATATAATTTACATTGAGTTATATAATTTATCACAATTATGGGGAGAGTTATCCTTGGCTCAACCATTAATTTCATAGTGTGCCATCATTGGAGAGTTACAACATAAAGAAATGAAGAAAGTTAAATGAAATAGTTGAAAATAAAATCTCAATCTAAAGAATTATAGAATCATCCCCCATACCAATTAAAATTTTCCCCTCTTATAGTAGAATGATTTTGGGTAGTTGGATCACTTTTAAATTTACCACGTGACCAGAGAACTTTTGGAATATTCCACAATTTTGGTGTCAATCCCTAATGAATTATCCTTCCAAGTATGCTCAGAACATTTCCATCTTCAGGGTCATGATGGATTTAGATGGGTATCTCAAATATTTAATCTACTTTATACCCCTTACATGATTGATCTTTTTATTTTATCAATAATAATTGGAGAATAAATGTTCCAGTACTTCACAGCTTTAGTGGAAAACAAATTATTCTCGAGGGAGGAAGGTGATGCATGTGTTGGGTGGAGTAGACTTTGAATTATTATGAATGAGTTGAGCTGTGGGATTCCATATTAATACTAGTCTAGTGGTCCTAAATGTGTCAATTATGATCATTACTTGGGTTTATATTTCACTACACTTGTGTAGAGGAGGCGTTGGTGACTGGCTTGGTGTAGGTGTACTTGAAGAGGTGAATGTACGATAAACTTGGATGAAAAAGGGAAAGGTAGGTTGGAGTACAGTTAATAATGAGTTGATCTATATTAGGTGAGTATTCTTTAATTTTTCTCTTTTAGATTCTCAAAATTATTTATGTGGCAGCTTGGGAGGGTGTGACCACTTGTGTAGTGATAAGTTCGGGGTCAATTAGTTGTAACATGTGTGGTAGCTTGAAGGGAGTGTTGCAGATGGAATTTAACATTTGGTAGAATGAAGTATTTTATATTTTTTTATTTCATCCACATCTAATTGATCAATTTTTGTATCTTCATGTGGTCAGTGGTGTAGGTCATATGGTATCTTAAGTTTCTTTATACATCCTCTCCATGCATTTGCGATGTTTTCTTGCATGGTTGACCAAGAGTCATAATACGATCAGTAGAGTGATCATTACTCCTTTATGTAGGATATTGATTTGGTTGTGGTAGGTTGATATATCATGAGGTACACTTAATGTAGAAATATTCCTTCTCAATGTTTAGTAAATTTTCATGGTCGATTGATTGACTATATGAACACCTCATTAGACGTTCAATCGACTGACTCTATGACCACTTTATTGCATGGTCAACCTAGCCTTTCAAAATTTCTTAGCTTCAACTTGTATAACTGAAAATGAAAACTTAGTGTATGATTTTGGCTGAATTAGAATTAAAATTTAATTAAACAATTAAAATTACAAATCAAAAACCTTTAAAACATTGAAATTCCAAATATCCAAAAAAACAATGCATGGATTTTAATTGATTCCAAATTTTTAATAAATCACTAAAAATAAATGTTTAATCCATTTATAAATTTAATTCTAAATTCTAAAAATTATCAAACATCAGTTAATTAACAAATATGAAAATGAATTATGGGATTAATTCATAATAAAAAATAGATTGAAATTTGGAAATTTTGGCTCACATCAACCACACACCCCAAGAGTGCCACTTCTTATGATAGAGACTATTAACCAACAACAAGGTTTGATATAGAAAATTAAGTAAAATACACCCTCAAGTATATATAAAAATAAAATTACAAAAAAATAAATATAAAGAAAATATTCTTGGAAATAATATTAGTATAAACAATAGATATCATAGACAAATGTAAGCCAATGGTAAATATCATCACATTCTATATAAAAATTAATTGTTGTATGAGATATAAAATTTATACAAACAAAAAATAGATCTACCATAGAGGGACATATTCAAAGTTTTCCAATATAAAGAAAAGTAAAGGCGACATTCACAACTAGCCCTGAGTCCTTACCTAGACCTATCTCCTAACACCAAGAAAGAACCACCAGCTCCACCATTCATAGAATTAGGTCCTTTACCCTTACCTAGATTGTAAAACATTAGTTATACTCAGGTACCAAGGATCTTGAGAAAGGTGTGAGTGTAAATTATAATGACACAGGTAATGGTTACCCTATAAAATCCAGTAATATATGTTTATACTCAATATTGAATCCTAGTAAACTAAAAAAATAACATGCTACACCTTGGATTACTCTCGTCAAATCATGCATAACCATACCTACTTCGACCAATGATAGAATGGGATGATATACCCATGGTATGAACACACCACAAGGATTAATGATGCATCACTCCTTATATAGTAATCAAGTTGAATAAGTTATCACCGTCATATATGTTAGCTGAATATTGAATCACTATCATAATCCATCATTAATCTAACATCATTGTAGAATTATATTTTGATTTGTGAATGAGTCATCACCAAACTTGGGTATATTATACACTAACTTGTTCCATCATACATTGATTATTTTTAACTATTAAAACCCATAATGTGTGGATGATTCACCACTTGATTCAACCACTTAGATGGAAAATTCACCACTGAACCTGGTGTCTAGGTGGATGATGAACCACCGAGACTACACCTAAAAACCTATATGATACACAACCAATACCTTTTTCTAGGTGTATGGTGTTATAAAGGTATCACATCATGAGTGGTAGATGCACCAGAGACATTAGATCTCGGGAAGATGGTATACCACCAGAATGAATCCCCAAGTAGATTACACACCACCAGAATGAATCTCATAAGTGTACAATGATCCACTAATATAAAATATCATGTGGATGATACAACACTATTACAACATTCCAACTGGGTGAGGTTCCAATATTTCATTAGCATCATAGATAATGATAAATCATCGACCCTATTTGGGTGGATGAGGTACCACAAATCCACTCGAAACGGTTGATATATCACTAATTCACTAAGGGTGGATGAGACACCGATTTATACCAACCAATCATCAATATAAATAATTCATCATTTAAAAGTAATATAATCATTTATAAATTATCAACATAACAAAGGTTGTGATTTTAAGCCATTTACCCACCCTAAAGTCTCATTCTTAGGATATATTTCCTCTATCCTATCATGTTATCAAGCAATTACACATGAAAGAACGCTTTATGGTTATACATTGGGATCCTAAGGCTAGTTATTAGTCATAGGTTCCCAACCTATTTCCAAACACATGGTTTCAAACTCAATTTCATATAATGGTTAGTCATCGGTGACCAATAGTGTCAATGCTCACCTCTCGTGGTACACTAATAGTATTTTGGGTTCTATTCATACCTTATATATTTAAGAAAACCAATTTAATTTAGATTTATAAAATACATAAAAATTGTAATTTTTAATATTTTATATGATGCATACCAGATATATAAAAAACATCAATAAAGTAGGGGATCACTAACCTTGGATCAGTTGCGTCTTATTGGTTGGAAACTATTGGTTTATTTTCTCTCAAATATGTGGAATCGAGAGATCTATAAAAGCCCTAAAATTAGGTATAACCATTGATGCATAGAGAAACTACATGGTAAATGACGAAAGGGTATAAGATGAGTCAAATAATTACTAATGATAATCTCCTAGGATAGGTGGAATCTAAAACTGATGATTAATAGAGGAATTCAACCATTCGAAGAAGAAAAATTGAAGGGGTAGGGGGAGTAACTATTTTTGGTCTGAATAATGAGATAAATTACTATTTTAACTCATTTTTAAAAAATAATAATTTATTTATTCATTTAAAAAATAAAAACAAAATAATAAGGAAACATCGAGTACCCACTATCTAACCACCAGGTTCTCGGTGGGCACTGGATTCCCTATCTAGCAGTTTCTGACCACCCAATGACCCATTATAAGGCACTATATCCACTATATCACCCACCTCATACCTGGTATCAGTCCATTAGGTATTGAAAGGTGTATATTAACAAATAGATGTCCTGGAACCTAACATGTTTCTCTAAAACAATCCCTCAATCCCCCACCAATACCTCAAAAACTCAATAATAGAAAAAATACATAAGGTTGTTGAAAAATAGATTGAAATCATGCCTTATAAAAATTTGTGGAACTACAATGCTAAATATGAGCATTGTTGTAATGATAAATCATCATTACCAATAATTTCTATGTGTTTTTTGATTTTTAGTATCACTTAGGCAGCAGAATGTATTCCAATTTTGAATTATACAACATTTTGGTAGTCTAAATATACCATTAAGTAAATTATGAATCCACTAATTTCATGATTTAAATCTAGTATTAATGTTTACTAATCACGATGAAAAACTGATCAATATTATTATTTGTTCCATAAGGAATTACCATCCCTTTATATAAATAAATTAAATATGACAAGTACAAGCTCGGGAAGCTATACTAAATTCATATAATTTCTTTATATGGATCGTATTTATCCGAAAAAGTGCCTTTATTAGATGATCAGGCTCATAAAGAATACAATTTACTTTCTATTAACTAAATAGTCCTTTTGTAAGTCTAATGTATAACCATGATTTTATAAAATATCAGGTTATTTTTGAATTAATTCCTTCTAAAAAATTCATAAAAACCATGAATAAAAATATATAAAAGTATCTATTCTTTTTTGAAAAGCACTTACACTTGAATGTTTAAATAAATTTATATAAATAAATGATATGAAACCATTTTTCAATAAGAAATTTGAAAATACTTATCAGATAATTACTTATCATAACTAATATATATATATATAATTATCTTCAAACAAAGCCTCAAATGGAAGATTTATACCATGTAACAATATTTGAAAATCAAAACACATCGGTACAAATCATATAATTATCATTGGAAACGGTAGAAACTAAAATCATTCATACCTATAATAGATGTTATTTATAGTAATAGGAACCATCACCATAAACATTAAAAATAATATTTCTATTATCCAACTATAAAATCCAAGAACAATTTTATAAAAGATAAAAAATTATTTAATCAAAAAATAAATAATTTAATTATTATTAAATCAAAATACCTAACTTCATATGACAATATACAACAGTTATATACATAAATCAAAATTTATCACTTGAAAATCACAGAACAAAAAATATCATGGGTTGTAGTCTTGAAATATAAATAATATATATATATATATTCATATGAATGTTATTAGTAAGGATAGGTGGTTTTAAAAATAAAATGTTATTTTCTACATTTCTATAAAGTTAAGGATAATTTTTAGATTCAAGTTTAATAATAATTATTAAAAAATTCTTCTAACAATTATCACTTATGAAATTATAAAAAAATAAATATTTTCTATTTCTAAAAAATAAAATAAGATATCTTTTAAAAAGAATCACTTTGGTGGTAGAAAAACTTACTTTCAATAAGAAATTTAAAAACACTTAAATAATAAATAATAAACTTTCTACCTAACAATAATAAATATGTTTATTTTATAAATATGTGTGTATTAATTCTTGTCAAATATATCCACAAAAAAAATAATAAAAATTAAGTATAAGTGATCATATGTCAAAAAACATATTAATTGATCATTAAAGGTATATTATGAATTTGTTCCATAAAGAATTATTTTCTTTTATTTGTGGGTTTTTTGAAATCCAAGAAAATAAGAACACTTGGATTAAGGAGATTTTAGATATTTTAGAGAAATATTTGGAATAAAAAAATCCTATCTTATATAAATTTATCCAAAAATGTTGGATCCAAAGATGTTATAAATGAAATTATTGAATAGAATTTCTCCATGTTTGAAGAATAGTGTCTTAATATAATCTAAAATACTATAAGGTAACTAAAAAATTAGAAGATAATATCCATGCATTATAGAAAAATTTAAAAATTATTACTAGTATAAAAAATTAATAGTAGGATATAAAATCCAATAAGATTAATTATTTTGTCACTATGTTATAATAAAATGTCAAGATACATAATTATGAAGTAAAAAGACTCAAGAAAGAATGTGAATAGAAATTAAAATCAATATATAATGAGAAATAAATTATCAATATGAAGTGTCTCAAGCATGAATTCAAAATTAAAATTCTATAAATCCCTTAACATGTGTTTTCACAAAAATTAGAGGAAAAACATGATTCTTCATCACAAAATCTAGATGAAGGATCATGTTAAAAAATACCTCTATTTAGAAAAAATAAACTGAGATGACTTTTTGATCAATCCAAGACAAGAACAAAAGGGAAAGTACCCTCCATATCTGAATCTAAATTTTTTACTAAATTTGTTTTCTTAAATAATGTAGGTTTTAATTTGAGATCGAAAAAAATATGGATGAGGAAAAGTAAATATAATATTACCACTATGTATATAGTGTAAAGAAGTCATATGAGTGTTTTTGATACAAGACAAGACCAACCATATAACGACCCATACTTTACATACATTGTTAATACTTCAAAATTGAAGAAATATTATTACAACATATAACAAAACCACGAAAGGACCGTATAGGTATAGTGTCTTTAGAAATTGGGAAACATAAACAACTGGTTCATAAAGCGTCTACATTGTCTCCCATTTATTTCATTATATCTATAGTCCCTTTTGGCATATCTTACTTAATAAACTTCTTCCTGACCTGGGGAAAGAAAACATACAAAAGGGTGAGCTCAAATGCTCAGTAAGGGTAAACAAAAGAAATATCAATCACATCATATTCATAAGAATATAACTTTTGGAAATCTTAACCTGCAAAAGAGAGAATAATTTCATAACATGGGATAAATCATAGTAGTGAAATGGAATCCCAATAATCATAACATAAAACATGAAACTTTGTGGCATACACACATAATCATATAGAATCATTTCTTATTAGTCAAGACTCATTTCCAAGACTATCTTAGTGGACAAATTCCATTTCTGAACCGAGTTCACTCCTCGTTTCAGTCCTGTTTCACTAAACCGGTATAACCTACCGTTCTAGCCATGTCTATCTCATGAGATATAAAATCTTTACCCAATGAATTGGAGGGAGATGTAGGTCCCACCCATCTCTTAATGATACCATTCTTATGTGTGCCACAAAATCATAAACCATACATCATAGAATAACCCATGTAATAAAAATGGGAATCTTAAACATCGTGACATCATAAAACAATTCATATAAGATAAAGGAATTTATAAAAATATTTCCATCACAACATAATAAAATCCATGTAATAATATGGATAGAAATAGAACCCTTTATTATCTTAGATGGAAAATAATTTTGATAAAACACTTGAACTGCATTCTTGAGGAAAATATCCTTTCTACTTCAAAAACACTTTTCCTTTCTTAATATGTCATACAATTCTAAACTAAAAGAAGTTGATTAAAAATAAACTTGAAAACTTATAAAGGAAGATTCTTGGAAATAATTTTTAAAAAATCAATTCATTCCGTATAAGTTAAAAAAACATTCTTCTCGTACTTTTTTTGGAAAAGTCAAAAAGTACCTCGTACGAAAAATGACAAAAGATTCTTTTCATATCTTTTACTAAAAACTCAACGAAGGGTAAAATTGGATTTAAACAATTGTAGGTGGATGGAAATAATATTACATATTGAGGGAACATGGATTTGGATGATAAAATAAAACCCAGTAAATACCAAAGTATAAGCAATCTCGGATAAAAATGAGATTGTGATATTTCCCTTACCTTAGGTCCGATTTGCTTCGTAAGTGTCTGAACCTCCTCTTCTTTGAAGTGCTTCTTTGAGACCTCCTTTTAGGGCACTAAAATAGGTCTTTGAAGAAGACCAGAACCTCTAGGATATTTCTAGGTAAGTGTAGAGGAGAAATTGGTAGGGGTTGGACGAGCTTGAAGGCTCAAAATGGTGTGAGGAAGAGGGGGGGGGGGGGGGAGGTGCCCTTTTATAAGGGAGGAGAGGGGAACCTTTGGAATAACAAAAAAATATTATTTTATTTTGAAGTCAAATTCGGTTTTTAATAGCTCCAAATTGATATATTTCAAAGATAAGGTGGGTAGGGGTCGAAATAATCTCATCCAATATAATTTAGACAAGTTTAGGTATCAATTTTAACCTTATCATTTAGATTTAACTTTAAGTTAGATAATTTAACTTTTACCGTGTCTTCTTGTTTTCTTACACTATAAAGTTAATAAACTTACCATAACAAGCCAAACGAACCCCAAGTTGTTTATTATTAATATATATAATCTTATCTAAGTCATTTGGCCGAACCTTAGAATTTTTGGAATAAAATAAAAAATAATAATATAATATTAGTTTTAAAAAACTATTTTATGTCAATTTTGACACTATTTAGTAATTTATTTTTCTGAAAATCATAACAGAATGATTAGTTCGAACCAAGTTACTTAAATCAATACTAACATGTCATATTAACCTAGAAAATAAGTGTAATTCATAAAAAGTCTGAAATTAAATCTATTTGGGTATTTATAACATCAATTATGTCAATATCTCATTAATAAGATAATTACTGCATAATCATTGTGTCATAAATAAATTAAATTATTTAATGTCTAAAAATTACAAATAAAATACTATTATATAGGAAATCTTTTTATATTTCTAATGAATATTTATAGTCGAATTTATCTTATGTATAACCCCATATCAAAAATTATTTACTTATTAAACTTTGATTTTAACTATTTTAACCCTTCTTTAAATAAATTAATAATAAATGTCCTAATCTAATCCAAGTGGGCCTAAATGGTCATATTTTATTCCTAAGGTTGTTTTTGGTAGAATTACACTTATCCAATAGAATTAGGACATGTGTTAGGGTAATAATAATATCATTTTTACCCTTAATTACCCTATTTACTTTTAACCGTGGTAAATAAAAGTAAAACGTTACTTTTCACCAAAAAATTATTTTCATCTCATTGAACCACATTTTACTTACTGACATCAACCGTGTCTCTCGGATTTTTGAAATTCCACTCACAGAAGCGGTAAAATTAAGTTTTATGAAAAATTCAGTTTTTTAACTACCACTTAGTGGTTTCACTATTCATCAAAAAATTGAAAGTTTTCAGAAAAATACCAAAATTTCACCCTAGGCTAATTTCGATATTATGAATCCAAAAATGAAGTCCATTTTGAAAAATAAAATTTATAAAATTTCAAAAAGTGGTTATTACTATTCATAACAGCTAGTTTTAATAATATTTTAATAGCATATCATTGTTTAGTGAAACTCGGTATTGCGTACGACGCAAGCTATCGAGGAAGGTCGTGGTTGCGTGTAAAGCAAGCCAATCCAGTGTTAGTGAAAGATTCCTTTGATGATTTATATAACATAAAAACAAAATATTTCACATAAAAGTCTCGGGTGTTACAAACCAATAGTGAAGAAATCCCCAAAACAGACTTCTTATAGATTTAGAATATCATATTAGTAATCAATTTAGAAAATAATATCCATGTTTTTTGGAATCTAATAGTGATGTAACAAATTTGAGAATAGGGAATTGAATTTTTAGTATAATCCATCCACTTAAAAATTATAAAGGGGTCTTATTTCAAGGGGTATCAAGTTATAGAAGAACTAACATACACATATTATGAAAGATCTATCAAACTCAGATAGGTTTTGAAAAATTGTAAAAATATATGATGTTTTCAATTTGTGTGGTCATAGGAAAATCTCATGATCATATCATCATATATCAAAAGAAAATGGGATTAAAATACCACATGAATAGATAAAGAATCATATTCCATTCAAGGTAATGAAAATGAAGGAAAATGAAAATTGGAATAATCCTAAGAAAAATACAAATAAGGTTGATGGTTCATCTTTGGGTAACAAACCTTGGAATTTTAAGATAGGTGATTTATCTAAAAGGACCGATGTAAAGAATATAACACTTATGAAGTCATATAGAGACTCTAATAAGGATTCCAATATACCCAATGATCTTTTAGTAATCTTGCTATAATATTTGGAGAGAAAAAATAAGATAGAAGGTTCATAAGTAAAATTTTATGCTAAAATTTAATAAAAGTTCCCACATTAAGAACCAAAAATTATGAGAGTTTTTTAACAAATGAAATCCCCAATTTTGAATATTAGCTACGTGAGGGGTTAAAAAAGGATGGATTCAATGAAAAATGATGTTTAAATATTCTATAATCATAAGAATAATGTAGAAAAAAATACCAATTTCCATGAAGGTTGATGAAAATACAAAATCTACACACAAATAAGATTAATATCTGAAGAGTACCATGATTTCTTAAACAAAATCAGTTTTGAAAAATAAAGGTGGTGTCATGAAGAATGGGGAAACATGATTGAGAAAAACCTCACAACCATGCTATTCAAATTGGTAATTAAAAAGAACCCCTTATACCCTTAATTTTATGTTTTGTCTTTGTGTTTTTTCAATGTATGGGATTGAAGGTGAGACATAGTATCAGGGGGATAACTTAAGGAGGAGGGTTGGATGTCAAAATATGGACATCAATGATGAAGAGGAAACCATCCTGGATTTCTCCCTCAATTGATATTTCAAAGAACATATGAAGAAAAGATCATCCTTGATAGATTTAATATAGAATTTTTCAAATCTTAAAATCTATATAAAGAGTTTCAATTTAGTTTATTCTATACTTGGTACTTGTTGAAATATATATATGGAAGATATCCACCATACATAAGATCATGAGAAAGTGTCTCCTTGAGGATAATACAAGTGAATAATATTAAAGAAGCTAAAAAAAGTATCCATATAATAAAAATATGAATGTTCTATAAAGTTATTAAAGGTGAGTTATTGAAAATTTATATTTTATTAATCTCTCATCTTTGCTAATTAAAATCATATTCTAATATTAAGTGGGAGAAATTGAGTTAATCAATTACATAAGAAGCGAATTTTGAAGAAGTTACAAGGATTTTGTAAAATATACTATGTTTGAATGATATAATCTATGTATTCAAGTGGTTCAAAGAAATTCTATTTGATATATTTCAAGGTAAATTTTATCTCAATTAATTTTCATTAATTGTATCATCCTCAAAAATAGTTTGATTGTCTTTGAAGATAGTTTGTAAGTTGTTTCATTTCAAATTGGTATCATACTCTTTTATAATGAGTAGATTTTTACTTATAGTTTAATGGTTGATAGAAAACTACTTAAGTATAAATTTATTCCATTTTACGAAGTGATTTGTATTTCTTATCTATAAGGGGGTATAAGGAATT
This sequence comes from Viscum album, assembly GCA_963277665.1. Classification (NCBI taxonomy): domain Eukaryota; kingdom Viridiplantae; phylum Streptophyta; class Magnoliopsida; order Santalales; family Viscaceae; genus Viscum; species Viscum album. The sequence goes on along the minus strand of OY728125.1, from coordinate 1,554,205,529 downwards.
AATGAAGTGAGCACATGTTGACATATAATTTTTAAGTTTTTGTGGACAAGAAATATAAAGGGGGGATTGTTGATACTATTTTTTTGGGTTGTATTTGTTGTTAATAAATCTGAATTATTGTTTAAGGTTGTTGTAAATATATTTAATATGAATCAAAATTAAGGAGATTATCTTAAAATTTAATTGGATAAACCAATAATGTTTTGAAGATGTTATTTTCTTTGAAGTTATATAAATACATTCATTTTAAAGGAAAATGATGTTTTAGATATTTGATTTGTGTTCCATGGTGATTTTATACTGAGAATTTATTTATCTCTATAAATAATACTTTTGAGTATATCCATACATGTTTATCATATGAATAAAGATAATCGAATGAAGTTAAAAAGATAAGAAAATAATAATTGATGAAGGATGAAATTTTGGTATTTATGATTGGAAAACTGGTTGTTAATTTTTCAAAAGAATTTAAGATTTGTTTTTGAAAAAAAAATTCCAAATATTGTTCAACTTACATAAGCAGCCAGGTTATACCATAGGGACACCGAACCAAGCATAAAGGATAGACATCCATGAAAATTGTGCAAGGGGAGAAGGAGATTATGCTAGTTGGAAAAGGTGTGTGAGATCACAAGTTTTTTATTAGCCTATACAGTGTAGTGTGACACAACGTACCACTAGAGAGAACCATATCCAATGGACTTAAAAATGACCCAAATAAATATAACATGATAATGAATACTTGGCTTACCACTTGATTCTTTGATACGGGATAGCAGAAGTGTGTCATTGATCATCATTAAAATCGTGTGCACTAAGTTAAATCCAATATTTCATACATAATCTTCAAAAAGAAATACATTATGATCACGTGATTCTCAATCCACATTCTTCTATTGAATTTTATGAGAAATTGAATCATTAAATCACGATTTATGAGGATATTATCATAATAATTCTATAATTCCATGCATACTGTAGGATAATCTAAAGTGTATAATTGTGAAGGAAAAATAGAAATAATACATGTGATATATAAAGAAGAAAAATCTTCGAAGAACATTAAAAATATGGTTTATAGTGAATTAAGGTAAGGAAGAAGACCAAGTATGAAAATATTATAAAAATTATGTATGACTTCTAAGCTTTATAGAATTTGGAAAAGTGATGTTTTTATGACATACAGATAATTTTTGTATGAATTTAAGGAAGTTTGTATAACTTTACAAAAAATTTGGGACTTCAATAGTTTGTAGAATTTTGTGTCTGAATAAAATAATAATGGGATTCAATAGGTAAATTTACGTCATATATTATAAATATAAAAACATTGTGGTGAAATATCAGTGAGTGTTTTGGTCCATGTAGCAGTTTTATACTCCACCTATGAGACATGAGAATCCCTCTATATGTGTTTTGGTGGCTATAGTGGAATTATTTAAGGTGATAATTAGAGTTGGATGCTGAAAGGAGACATGGCGAAAACTACTCCATGGTTCATGTTTAGTGGGTTCTTGAACTAGTAGTTACATGACACAAGATAAGAAATTGTACCATAAAGATTACTCAAAAATGATGATGTTGGGTAAGATGATCTCAGTTTAAAAATATCATGATTTTGGAAATTTTTATTCAATAATTTGATAAAATAAGAGTAATGAAGAACTGAGAGTATTGAGATACAAATCAAGGAGTGAAAAAAACTATAATTGCATGAAATATCATGCACACATGGATGTGGAAGAAATTGACTATGTGGGGGAAAAAGAAAAAAAATAAACTGATTCAATATGTTTATTTAAAATAGAAAATATATGAATTAAATGGCTAAGATTTGAGGATTTTTTAATTACTAAAATTATGGTAATTCAAAATAGAGTATTCCAATAGTAATTTTAATTTTTAAACATTTAATAATAACTTGAATTCTAATAATTATGGAAGAATATTTTTTAATAGTTTTGAAAATATTTAATTAAAGAAGAATGAAAGACATGATGTTGTTTTATTATTATGTTTGTTTTTGTGTGTGTTATATTTTGAATATGGAGAAGTTATGCTGGTGTGACATAGTTATTCCAAGAGAGAAAGTCTTATGTCATGTGGGAGAACTAATAGAGAATCTAAATTCATAAACTAATTCTATTAAAGAAGATATAGAAATAAGAACTAGTGTAGTTAGATTTCACTAAAAAAATATAAAAATAAGAGAATGGGGGAAGATAACAAGACTCATGTTCACTCCATTTCACATGGGAAGGGAATAACATATAATGAATAGGAGACTTACATTCATGAAAGTAGAGGAAGAATAAGGTTGTGTTGTAAAGTATTGTTTGCATGGAATGAAGAAGGATTACCAGGTGTAATATAAAGGTGTATGTGTTCACTACTGAACATACAGAAGAGGAGGATTGTGACTTAAAACTATTAAAGTGAAAGAGAATAAGAAGAGAATGAATTATGTGCTTACATGTTATAGTGCAAGTATGAGAAGAGAAAGAAGAACGCCCAATAAGTGCACTAAAGAAAAGGATCAGTATCGGTGAAAGATATTCCTATTCTCACCATAATTATTATGAAACTATCAGGGATGGTATTATAAATACCTTATTCGGATTTTGATTCACTTTTTGGATACTATAGGGTAATGCAAGTTAATGGATGATCATTTCTTGTTATAGCGCCCTAGTTTATTAATAGTGGGTCATGTGATCATGGGCTTTTCTCATTCATGTCAAGGATTATCTTTTCTCATTCAATATAAAAACTTGTTAATAGTTATTTCCTTTTTGTGTATGTTTTTATGTGAAAGATAAGTAGATAAGATTGAAAAATATAACCATTTATTATAAACAAGTTATAGAGGTAAAAAATTATAAAAAGTATAAATTGGATTTAAAGGCGCCAACACTAATTCACCCCCTTCCCAGTATTAAAAATATCCAAAATAAATCTTAAAGAATATATAAGAACATTGAATTAATTTATCTCAAGTGAAATATTTAAAAAACCATCATATATTCCACCACAAACTTTTTATTCTCATATTCAAATAATCTCATCATTATATCAAATATTCTTTAAATCTTCATGTGATATTTCCATGTGATGAACCTTATAAAATTCCTCTACATGTAAATGTATACTCATTGGTACTTATCAGACACAAACATAATATATATAAAAATGATAATTTAAATTATCTATTCACATATTTCTAATTGTAACTCTCAATGAGTGATTCCTAGAACCACAACACTGGATAAGGTGATATTTGTGACTAAAATCCATTCTTTTATTGATAAAAAATTGTTTGTGTAATAGAATCTATTCATTTTTATTCTTATTAGAGACATGGTTATCTCACTCCAATTCCTAAACTAAGTATTCGTCTTTATCTTTTATTACAGACATGGAAATGTTCCCATATTGATTCAAAATATCATTGAAAATATTATTACTATTTATGATATATAAATAAAAAATACAACTTGAGAAACATGGGATATTCAAACAGGGATGATATATGGTATGAATTCAAAAATTTCCATTTTTTATCATATTGTCCCATGTTTTTATACTATTAAATATGAAATTTATAGTATAGAACATTCTTGGTACTTTAATAAATGTCAAAATACTTTGATAACTTCCTATGGATGATGAGTAAATATGAGGATAATATTATGAAATGAATCTCATGGGAATCACCACACGTGATAATTTTAAAAGTTAATAACTGTTATTATTATTTATGAAACTCCCCATTATATTTTATCAATTTAATTGAATTTTATTTAAACTTAACTTAGATATACATATGGTAAAAATAATTAAATCCAAAAATTATTGAGTTTCAAGTCAATATGAAGCTAAAATGTTAATTTTCTATTTAAAAAAATTAATTGGAAAACACAATAAAGGAAAAAATTGTACCATGTTTTAAACTTTTCTTCACAAAATCATGATAAACATTTAAGACTTCGTATACAAATTTTATATAACTATTTCTCAAAAGTCAATTTTAGTAATGCCTTTATTAATAAATTACAATATTGTCACATGATCTAATTTACTGGATATAAATATCACCATTATTTTGAAACTAATGAGTACAAAAAAAAATCACTGAGATATATTTTATATAGTCACCTATGATATAATGACCTTTTAATTGTGTTAATAAAGTCTCATAATATTCATGAAAAGTTGTGGAAATATTATTATTCTTAGTAAATCCACAAATATTTGTGATATTATGATTAATATATCTCAAACAAATAATTTTTTATGTATATCATGAATCAGGACCAAATCAATATGATTAAAGGAATTCACAGAAAATGTTTTCTTCCTATAATCACATTAAATTTTTATACCACCATGTTTGAATAAATATACTATATATGATTGAGATTTATATAGAATAGAAAAATATCCAACACTAACATACAATAATAAATCTAACTCTAATTTTTTAGAGTAAACCAATACTCGTTTAATAGATCTTTGAAGTTATCAATGTATATGTTTGACACCATTATAATGTCCTCTACTATGTGAAAACAATATACTAAGAGAATAAAACCATGAAAAAAGATATATACCCCCTCATATTAATTATTAGGTTCATTAAAACTACTATATAATTAAGATATGATACTTTATAACAATGAAATTATTTAGTATAATTTATTTATGAACAAAACATCCATATTCCATTTGTTTTATATGTAATCCAATTAAAAAAATTTATTAAAATATATTGATTTAAAACCCTTATTACCTTAGAAATATAATGGAGAGACTCAATATTTTCCATGTCCCAAACATATATTACAATTATGAAAATTTAAGAATCAGTCCCCTTTATAAAAATACTTGTAAAATTGGATCATTTTATAACATTATTTTATTAAATAATTACTCATATAGTTACAACATATATTCCCCCCGTTTCATTAATATGTATAATTATCTTTTCAAATTAATGGTAAAAACATTTGAGATCTTGAACATGAAACATGTATATTAATTCTTTCAAGTATTTTAATATAAAAATATTATCAAGGATAACAGACAAGTATCTAGTCACAACACTCATTAGGTATAATTAATGTTATTTATATATAACTAATGTCATTATATAATGAATAGTGATAAAATTCATTACCATAGAGTATGATTTAACATAATGAATCATGGGTATTTTTAAAAAATATTGAGAAACTAATCATGCTATTAAATTTAAAAATTTAATATTTTCATTTCTATTTCACACAAATATTTATTTATATCCAATAGGTTTAATCACTACTAAATTATTCACAATCAATCTAAAACCCTAAGGTTTATAAAGTGAGTCTAATTCATATTGGATTAAAAACTCTTATTTTCTTCAATATTAATTATCATGACATTCATATACTGATTTATGTTCTTGATCCTCATAAATGATATAAAATGATATATTATATGAATATGTTTGATAAAAAATATCTTTACTTGATTCTAAAATCATTTATTTTTTATGAAATTTATCAAATTTTTCTTATGATCATGATCATGTACTTCAGGTACATTTTTTCTTCGGAAAAATTATGATCAATATTTTTTCTTCTTCTTAAGAATTATTCTTTTTATCATTTAAATCAGGTGGTATACCACACTTCAGACTTGAATTGGAATCGTTTATGACATGTTTTTGAATTTTTATATGGGAAAAAACTTTTAATCAAAATTAAAATATGTAAATATGGTTGTGAATGTATATCTTGTCATTATTTTAAAATAGTTTATGATTGAAGGAAATTCAAATCCAATATAAATATTCAACTTTTGTTTAGGTTCTATTTTTTCACCCTGGGTGTGTTGAAAGTACATATATAAAACAACATAGGTTCTTAAGTATGAAATATATTACTCATAGTCCTAAGAAAATTTGAAATAGAAAAATTTGTGATTACTTAGTTATCATCTCTAAACCATTATTATTACCTGAAAAATTTTACATCCATATTCTAAAATATGAAATTGTGTTCTCCATATAATACATAAAAAATGCAATTTAGTGGTTGTTTATTCAGCATTGAGTGGCGGTTTAGACCACTACAAAATCATTCCATGACATGTTTTAAAAACCACTGTTGAATGAGGTGTTATGAATAATTTATTGATTCTTCTTTAAAAGTGTTATAAAATGATTCCATGGCGGTTTTAAGAACCAACTTTAAACAATTAGCAGTGGTTTATAATTTTTTTGAAATATTTTTAATTTTTTAATTTTTAGTATTTATTATTAATAATTATTATTATTTATTATTTATTATTTATTACTGTGTAATTGTCACAACCCGTCCCACAGGGCCTGTGTTGTGACTATCCCAAGACCACCTTCCATAGGTTAGGGGCTGGTGACTAGCACTGGAAAGGCATAACCCAAAAATGGGAAGGCATTGCCTTTAAACCTATACACACATAGACAGGGCACACTGCGCACAAGTAAAAATCAATGTAAAAGGAAAAGAAAAATCACTAAAAAATCTACCACTAAGAGTAAAAGCAAGTATTGAAAGAAAAAGGTACCAATATACAAGCCCAACTAAAAAGAAAGTACAAAAAAAGGGAAAACATGCTCTGAAGATCATCTGCCAAGGATCCTACCTAAAGGGTAGGTACAACTCGTCATTTGTCATCACTGTCACTCACAACGTCTATCAATCACCTTCTAGCACCCTCTAGCTCTCGCTCCCCAAGTCTCAATCATGTTGTCTGTCATCTGTATAAGACACAACAAGGTGTGGGTGAAGCCCATGCAAGGGTGAGTATAACAATACCTAGTAGGGACCCCAAGACTCCCAAAGGTCTCCTATAATTCCACAAATGAAAAACCACAAATCATAAAGTAAAAGACAGCTCATGCTAGGTACTCAACTTAGAGAGCAAGAATAAAGATGATTAGTCTTGAGCTATATCATATTATTCTTTTGAGAGGTTCTGTTATTGATCCATGAAGAGTCATTATACTACTAATCCACAAGGGGTCTCTCTACTTCAAATCCACATAGGGTCTCCCTACTGCTGATCCACATAGGTTCGCACTGCTGCCGATCCATGGAGGGTCGCTCTCATGCCGATCCACAAAGGGTCACTTTTCACTGTACCACCAGCTATAGGATTCCCACACATGGTGCGCTTATGTTACAGATATTCTTCTCCTCATAATATCAGTCGTACCTCAACCACCAAGAAGTTCTACTTAGAAGTAAACCAAATAACTGTCTTGTCTTAAGGGTTCCAACGTGACAGACGGCGCATCAATCGGACGTCTAATCTGTAAGTTATAAGAAAAAAGGGAAATAGAGCCTGATTAGATTCGAGTCTGATCCAACCCGATTATATTCCAACTTATGCTAAAACCCAAGTGAAGTATCTCAAAAGGGCCGCCTCATCCCAATGGTCCCAAAGTCGTAGATGATACATCAATCAGATGCCCGGTTCGTGAGAAACTCAAGTTTTAGTAAAACGAGACCGGTAGGGTCCGGTAGGGATCCGGCCGGGCTGGACCATTGAGCCTGTGGGTCTGGCCCAGCTAGCAAGTCCGGCCCGCATGGTACGGGATTGTTGAGTTGAACCAGATACTAGGCATCCGGTTCCTCCCAGCTGGCGGCACCGTGGGGCGTTGCCTTATCTTCTGAAATGGCTAACTGGAGCTGATCGTTGGTGTCCAGCTGAGCGGCCCAATCAGGCACTCCTCTTCCCCCATGCAATGCATCAGCGTCGCACCATTCCACCCACTATATCCTGGCTAGTCGCGGATCTTGCAATCGTGACGCCTGCAGGCGCTGTCCTCCCCACACAACCGGCTCGGCCGGCCGCCGTGCCGATGGTGCTTCTGCATGCCACCAGAGATACTCAAGTGGTCCGTTTTCTTTCCTATCTGCGCCTACGGGCCTCTTAGGTCGCCGACTTCAATATGAATCCCACGGAATCGCCTTTCTGCCATGTCGCTTGGTCTCCCATGAAGAGCTCATGAAATCCAAGAGCGGCGGAGGGTCTGGGCCTTGTTCGGATTGGCCCTCTCCCTCCATGTTAGTGTTCTAACATGAAGGTGATATCAAACAACATTTAGAAAGAACAAACCCCAAAATGAAACCCTGAAACAACCTCCCATAAAAATAAAGGATCTCGGATCAACCCGTTGGTCGGTTGATATGTGTTCTTCATATTAACCAAGAACATGGAAAGGGGAATATTTTAAACACATAAAATATTTAAACCCCCTACCTAGAAATGGTGTTGCAGATGAAAGAGAAGATTCATGCTCGTTGTCGTTCGATGTTTTTATTAGTTTTCCGATCCCCAGTTCAATTCCTCCAACGATCGTCGATTGATCACCAATCTTCGTTGGAGAGTAAAGTCGTCAGTGTCACAACATAGGCTTCTCCCATGGTTTTCAAATATCTTTCCAACAGTTTTATTAAATAAAAAAACCACTCACATTGTGTTCATTAATGTGGTTCATTAATGAACCATAATTAATGATACAATAATCCCACAAGCATTGCGGTTACACAACAACAGGATCGAGTCATTAAATTAACCTCATTTATTGACCATCGTTGTAATTCGGTTCCTCCAACAACTGTCAATGGTGAAAAAAAAAGAATAAAATAACTTATAGTTATTTTTTTCCAAAAGTCCAGAAATTAACTTTTTCATCCGACCCTTACCGGCCGAAGTTAAGATTTTCCTAAGAGAATCTTGATGTTGTGAATCCAATGGTGCCCTTATAATTTCAATTTGATAACCGGTTCAAAAATAGAAATTCCCACCCACACATTTACTGAATATACCTTAAAAAAGGTTCAAAATTCCATTCCGAGCTCTCTGGGCCTCAGAATCACGTGTTGTCAATTTTCGCAGTCTCATAATAATTCCATATAATTAAAAAAATATACAGAATTTTTGTGTATTTAAATTCTCCCTGCCTTAGGGATTTACATCCCTGAAATCTACAACAAAATCTAAGGAAATAAATGGGGGTACTAAGCATGAATTTGAGCCTCCCGTTCCCATGTGATCTCCAAGAGGTTTCAGTGCTACCACCGAAATTACACCAGAGGGATCGACCATCCATGAAGGACTTGCTCCTGTCGATCCTCTATCTCCACTGGGAACTCTGTAAAAGTTTCCCCATCATCAATGTCCAGCTCATCCCAGTCGCTGACGTGCGATGGATCATGCATGTATCTTCTCAGATGCGACATGTGGAAAACATTATACACTCGGTGCATCTATGGGAGAAGAGCTAGGCGGTACGCCACCTCGCCAACTCTGGTCAGGATCTGGAAAAGTCTGATGAACCTCGGAGATAGCTTGCTTCCATAGCCAAATCTTCTCAATCCTAGTCGAGGTGAGAACCTTAGGAAGACATGGTATCCCTCCTCAAACTCCAAGGGTCTTCTACTCCTATTAGAATAAGGATTTTTCCTGCTATGTACAATATTCATCTACTCTTGGATGATCTGAACCTTCTCAGTGGTATCTTGTACCAAATCTGGACCCATAAGTATTGACTCCCCTGGGTCTATCTAGCATAGAGGTGATCTGTATGGTCACTCGTACAAGGCCTCAAATAGTGCCATTTTGATGGTGGAGTGATAGCTGTTGTTGTATGAGAACTCCACCAGTGGTAGTTGGTCCTCCCAATTGCATCCAAAATCATGGATGTAAGCACGAAGCATGTCCTCAAGTGTCTGTATGGTATGCTCCATCTGACCATCTGTCTAAGGATTAATGGTGGTTCTTAATCGTAGCTGAGTCCTGATTGCCTCCTATAATCCCTTCCAAAACCAAAATGTAAAACGAGTGTCGTGATCTGAAACAGTCATCGATTGTATCCCGTGAATCCATACTATCTCCTCGACATAGAGGCATCCCAATCCCTCTACTGATCCCTGCTACCAGATGGGTAGGAAGTGAGCTGAATTGGTGAGTCGTTCAACGATCACCCAGATAGAGTCGTGGCCTCTAGACATATGTGGTAACCCCATCACAAAGTCCATCGAGATACCATCCCATTTCCACTCTGGTACCTTGAGTGGCTAAGTCAAGGCTGCTAAAACCTGGTGCTTGGCCTTCACTTTCTAATATGTGAGGCATCATGAAATGAAATCTTCCACTACTTTATTTATCCCTGGACACCAGTACTGATGTCGGAGGTCCTGGTACATCTTCACCACTCCAGGATGTACTGCCAAAGGGGATTTATGGAAATCCCTCAACACCTCCTCCTGAAACATCACTGGTACCTTGATGCATCCTTTAAAAAGGATGTCATTCTCCCCACCTATCAAAAATCCACCGAGAGCCTACCCTGAGGATATCTAAGCACGTCAGGGCTCACAGTCAATGTCCATAAGTTGTGCCTCATGAAATCACTGAAGGAGTGGGAGAGTGACAGCCATATACTAGAGGTAAGTTGATCCATCACTATCCATGAAGGATATCTACAACATGGCTAGCAGATTTGTCACCTCACTCAGCAACTGTAGACCATACCTCCTGTTGAGTGCGTCTGACGCCACGTTTCCCTTCCTAGGAGTGTATACTATCTCAAAGTCATAGTCCTAGAGGAACTCTAGCCATCGTCGTTGTCTTAGGTTCAGGTCCTTCTGTGAGAAGATATACCTGAGACTCTTGTGATCGGAGTAGACAGTAAATCATTCACCCATCAAGTAGTGTCACCATATCTTCGAGAAAAATACCACTGCTGCTAACTTCAGGTCATGGGTCACGTAGTTATTCTCATGCTACCTCAACTGTCATGAGCCATAGGTGATCACCACTTGCTCATACATCAGGACACATCCCATTCCAGTCCCTGATGCGTCATAGTAAACTATATACCCAACGCCCTCTTCTGGTGGCCTCAAGATGGGGGCACTCTTCAGTCTCTACCTAAGCTCTAGAAAACTCTGTCGGAATCTATCCCTCCATACAAAGGTTTTCCCCTTCTTTGTCAAATCTGACAAGGGTGATGATACCCTATAAAATTTGGGTACAAATCTCTGGTAGTACCCATCCAACCCCATGAAACTATGCACCTCGATCACACTCCTGGGTGGCTCCCAAGCAAGCATTACCTCTATCTTTGCTGAACCCACCGAAACTCCAGCCTCCAAGATAACGTGTCCCAGAAAGTAGACTTATTATATCCAAAACTAGCACTTCAAGAGCTTTCCATAAAGCTGGTTCTCTCTTAGTGTATCAAGGACTATCCGTATATGTGTGGCATGGTCCTCCTCCAATGTCGAGTACACCAAGATGTCGTCAATGAAGACCACCATGAAGAGATCGAGGTAAGGTTGTAAGATCCTATTCATGAGTCCCATGAATGGTACTGAGGAATTCGTCATTCCAAAAGGCATCTCCAAGAACTCATAGTGGCCATACCAGCATCTAAAGGCTCTCTTCAGTATGTCCTCATCCCACACTTGAAGCAGATGATAGCCTGATCTGAGGTCTGTCTTCAAAAACCATCGAGCTCCCTTTAGCTGGTCGAAGAGATCATCAATCCTCGACAGAGGATACTTATTCTTCACAGTCACCTGGTTTAGGAACCAATAGTGCACGCAAAGACTCAAACTCCCATCTACCTTCTTGGCATACAAAATTGGGGTTGTCCATGGGGAAACACTACACCTTATGAACCCCTTCCTCTTCAAGTCCTCCAATTGTACCCTCAACTCACGAAGATCCACAAGAGTCATCGGATATGCTGATGTAGATATCAGTGTCATCCCAGGGTATAGGTTGATGTAGAAGTCTGCCTCTCTATAAGGAGATAGTCCTGAATCATCCTCAGGAAAGACATTCATATATTAGTCCACCACTAAAGGATAGCCCGGACTCCCTCTTCAACTAAACTGAGGGTTAAGGCTATCCAACTGATGAGTGATCAGTTGCACTCTCCTCTGAGAAAGTCCATCATGTGCTGCAAAGGTTCCATTCTTGTCGGTGAAGGAAAAAATAGTCCCATCCTCACGGACACACCAAAATTTTCACCTAAAATAGTCAATCTGGGCATGGACTGTGGATAGCCATTCCATACCCAAGATGAATTCGTAAGGGCTCGATGCTGTTACTAGGAGATCCTAGCTGAATCTCTTGCCCCTAGAGTAAGCTCACACTACCAAAACTAGTGCATAATCATTAAATACTCTCCCGTAGGAGTCTCTAAATGTAAGGATCAAGCCAACGGCTCCATAAGAATCTCCAAGCTCCGAACGAGAGTCATGGCAATGAAAGAGTGATTGGAAACTGTGTCTATAAGAACTGAAGCTAGGGTGGAGTAGACAAATATCATAACTCGAATCATCTCCAGAGTGTCGTGGTCATAGGCCTCTACCTCCTAAAGCTGATCTTGTCCCGGTTCACCTAATACCTAAGGTCAAGTTGGACCACCTGGGGGTGGTGGCGGTAGTATCTCAAACCATCGCCCACCGCCTGCTGCACGACATGCTACTCTACCGTGTCTACTACTCTACAGACCTCCTCTCTCAAACCGCTGCCTCTACCTTGGTAGTCCTTTGACCGTTTGTTGATCATCAGTACATCGGGTCAGGCAATCACGAGCCATGTGACCCTGCCTACCGCACGAGTAGCATTGTCTTCTCCTCTACTAACCTCCTCTGCCTTATGAGCTCTGCACCTCAGATCCTATATCTTGGGTTCGTCCCCTAGAAGTTCTGGCCCTCTTGGACCTCTAATTAATCTGCCTACTGCATACTGCAAATGACTCAGTTGCCTGTCATCCAATGGTGGCTCTCACCATCAGTGCCTGCTCATCTATGAAGCTCTCCACCAAAAGAGCTCGCTCTATCACTCTAACCTCCACTATGTTGTTGAGAAATGTCATAAATGCTCTAATATCTTGTCGAAGTCCCTGCTCAAAGTTCTAGGTCTTGATGAAAGGGTCTCGTACCATGTCATTGGAGTAGCAAGAGAGGTCAGTGAATCTCACTGAGTACTAAGCCACTATTAGGTTGCCCTAATGTAAGTGCAGTAGCTCCTAAATACGCACTGAGAGTAAAGTTGATGTTATGAACATTTTCCTGAAGAGGCTCTCGAAGTCCAACCAACAAAAAGTCATGTCCTTATGATTATGGAGCATCAAGATATACCATCTCCCTATTGTTTTCTGAAAAATACTAGCAGCTAGGATCACAATCTGGTTTATTGGTGTCTCAACCAAGAGGAAAACTCGCGCCACAGCCTCCAGCCATTCCTCAGCTTCCTACGGATCAGTCTCATCTCGAATCCTCAGAGGCCTCTATCTCTGGAACTCATGCAATGCACTCAGTTAGCGTGCATGGTTTGCTAGTGGGGTGGGTGGAAACTGCTACCCTACAGGTGGTGGTGCTACTGGTACACCACCTAAAGGTGCTATCGCTGTAAGAGGGCCCTGCACCGATGCCTCATTTCTCTATGGGACATCATCATGTTCTCTCATTGGAATCTTGGATGGTTTTATATTTAGAGGCATCCAGTAAAGAAATAGATGTGACATGGTCAATAAGTTATACCTGGTGAGATGAATCAAAATAGATCAAGAGAAAAGAAATTCAAAACAAACGGAAACAGCTTTTTCATGTATCGAGTTATAAATCAGAACTCATGGTCCTAGTGTATGGATACGTTGGCCACCGCACCAACATTGGACTCCCCAAACTGTAATCCGAACTCAAGAAACTTCACATTATTGCTACATTGAAAACACAGACTCTTAGTTCTTCTGGAAAAAATTACTGCCTCTGATACAACTTTGTCATGACCCATCCCTTGGGGACCATGCCATTACTATCCCAAGCCCACCTTCCATAGGCCGGGGGCTGGTGACTAGCACCAGAAAGGCGTAACCCAAAAATGGAAAGGCATTACCTTTAAACTTGTACACACACACACAGGGCACACTGCGCGCAAGTAAAACAAATTGGAAAAGTAAAATCCCAACCACTAAAAAATACACCACTAAGAGTGAAAGTGAGTACTAAAAGAAAAAGGGGCCATCATACAAGCCTAACTGAAAAGAAAGTACATCAAAAAGGGAAAACGTGCTCTGAAGTTCATCCACCAAGGATCCTACCTGAGGGGTTGGTACAAATCGTCATCTGTCGTCACTACCACTCACCACGTCTATCAATCACCTTCGATCACCCTCTATCCCTAGATCCCCAAGTCTCAGTCAAGATGTTCATCGTCTTTACAAGACACAACAAGGTGTGGGCGAAGCCCGTACAAGGGTGATTGTAACATACCCAGTAGGGATCTCGAGACACCCAAAGGTCTCCTAGAATTCCACAAAAGGAAAAACCACTAAGAATAAAGTAAAAGATAGATCACACTAGGTATAAAACTTAGATAACAGGAAAAGAGATTATTAGTTTTGAGCTAGATCATATTATTCTATTGAGAGCTTCTGTTGTTGATCCATGAAGGGTCGCTGTACTGCTGATCCATAAAGGGTCACTCTACCACCGATCCACAGAGGGTCGCACCACTAATAATACACAGAGGTTCACACTACAACTAATTCATGGAGGGTCACTCTCATGTAGATCCACGAAGGGTTGCACTGCTGCCGATCCACAGAGGGTCGCTCCCATTCCAATACATGGACGGTCTCTCTTCACTGTACAGCTCGCCACAGGATTTTTGCACATAGTGGGCTTGAGTTCCAGAGATTTTTCTCCTCATAATATCGGTCTTACCTAAACTTCCATGAATTCCAACTTAAAGGTAATCCAAAGGACTTTCTTGTCATAAGCGTTCCAACGCGATAGACAACGCGTCAATCGAACGCCCGGTCTGTAAGTTATAAGTAAAAAGGTAAATATGACATGGTTGGATTCGATTCTGATCCAAACCAGCCATATTCCAAATCTTCCAAAACCCAATTGAAGTATCTCGAAAGGATTGAATCTTCCAAATGGTCTCAAAGGCACAGACGACGCGTCAAACAGATGGTTGGTTTGCGAGAAACTCAAGTTTTAGTGAAACAGGACTGGTCGGGTCCGGTAGAGGTCTGGCCCAGCCAGCAGGTCTGGCCCGGCCAGTGGGTCCAGCAAGGCCAGTAAGGCTGGCCCGGCTAGTGGGTCTGGACTACCTAGAAAACCCATCCTGTGCGGTGTGGGTCGGTCGAGCCGAACCGCACGTTGGGTGTCCAGTTCCTCCCAGCTGGCGGCGTCGCGGGGCACCACCTTGTCTGTTGAAATGGCTGGCTGGAGCCAGCTGTTGGTGTCCAGTCGAGTGGCCCGATCAGCCCAAGCAGTGTTTTGGCACCGCACCATTCTACATGTTGTGGTCCAGCTGGCCACGTCTCTTGCTTCCACAGCACCTGCGAGTGTCGTCGTCCCCCCGCGGTCAGCTCGGGCGGTCGGCATCGCCACCCTAGTGGTGCTTCCACGGGCCACCGGAGATGCTCTACTGGTCTGTTTTCTTTCTCTTCCGTACCTATGGGCCTCCTGGGTCACCTCCTTCACTATGAAGCCCATGAAATCACCATGACTCCATGTCACTTGGTCGCCCACAAAGAATGAAAAAAAAACCCAAGAGTGGAGGAGGGTTCAGGCCTTGTTCGGATTGGCCCACACCCTCTGCGTTAGTGTTCTAACATGAGGGTGATATCAAACAACATTTAGAAAGAACAAACCCCAAAATGAAACCCCAAAACAACCTCCCATAAAAATAAAGGATTGTGGATCAACTCGTTGGTCAGTTGACATGCGTTCTTCATATTAACCAAGAATGAGTAAAGTGGAATATTTTAGAAACATAAAAGATTCAAAACCCCTACCAGGAAACAGTGTTGCGGATGAAGGAGAAGATTCATGTTCATCATCGTTCGATGTTCTTCACCACTTTTAAATCCCTAATTCAATTCCTCCAATGATCGTCACTCAATCATCATTCCTCGTTGGAGAGAAAGTCATCAACATCATGACAGAGACTTCTCCCATAGTTTTTAAATCACTTTCCAATAGTTTGATTAAATAAAAAGAAACCACTCACATTGTGTTCATTAATGTGGTTCATTAATGAACCATAATTATTGAACCATGATTAATAATCTATTAATGCCACAATCATTGTAGTTACACAATGAGAGGATCACGTTATTAAATGACCCTCATTTATTGACCATCATTACACTGCGATTCCACCAAAAACCTCTCAACAGTGGAAGAAAAAGAATAAAATAACTTATAGTTATTTTATTATTTTTTTTCCAAAAGTCCAAAAATTAACTTTTTCGTCTGACACTTTCCGGTCGAAGTTAAGATTCACCTAAGTGAATCTCGGCATTGTGAATCCAACGGTGCCCTCAAAATTTCAATCTAAGCAGCGGTTCAAAGATAGAAATTCTTGTATGCACGTTTACTGAACGTACCATAAAAAAAGTTCAAAATTTTATTTTGGGCTCTCCGGGCCTCGGAATCACATGCTGTCAATTTTCACAATCTCGTAATAATTCCATATAATTAAAAAATACATACGGAATTTTCAGGTCTTTACAGGAATTATGAAAAAATATGTGTAGGGTGAGATTTAAACCCCTTAGCTTTTGGTTAATCTACAAAGCATTTTCCACTCCATCAAACCCTTAATGTGGTAACTAAGCAGACACTGATATAATTATATATGCATAGATAAAAATATATAAATACACACACACATATATATATATGAATTTATATATATCTATAAATTATAAATAGATACATATAAAAAATAATTACATATATATTTATACAAATATAGTTATATAAAAATTTATTTATATATAAAATATATATATATATATATATATATATTAAATATTTATAAATATAAATAAATTTTCTTAAATTTTCGTATTTACATAGAATCAAATATAATTATATACAAATCTGGGTGGAGGAAAGATTTTTATAGGTGTTGTAACAGTATCATTGTAGGTACTATGGTCCAATTACTATTAACCTGATTTGGTCTTTTGGTCATGTATTGGACCTTTGGGCCACTAGACTTATGGGTTACCAATCTCATGTAGTAAGAAGTATAGTGGGACTAGCCTGATGGTGTGGTGCGACAAATAGGTGGTGTAGCTTGGACACATGCAAGTGTCACTGAGTGGGAATCTCAAAAGAGTGATGGGTGTGTTATTTTTTATCACCCACCTAGAATTATAATGTTGGATGGAGGGGTGACCTACCACATGGTGATCAGCACAATGGAACCAGTCAGGTGGCATGACATGACTAGGTAAGCGGTGTGGCAGGGTTCCATGCAGGCATCATTGGGAGGGTAACTTGAATGAGCAATGGGTGTGTTGAAACATATCAATCAAAACACCCCCCGCATTTATTTATGATGATGGATGTTGAGGTGTTCTATTTTAACACCCTGATATTTTATTATATATTAATAAATTTCATTTCCTCAAAGGATTATTATACACGGAAGCCTGAGTCTAAATGAACCGTAATATAGTATATCATTATAACATAGCACTTAAATTAGTGAAATTAATAGAAATAAACCCATTTTTTAAAATGTGAATAAATTTTTTAGATAAATAAAATATATTTATAAAAAAACATTTTTGTTTGTAAAATGGAATTTTTCTAAAAAAAGATGTTTTTTTGATGCGTTTTGTGGTCCTCTTACATTAATTTCTTCCACTACAAGAAATTGAATATTTAAAATGGATTAAATTTTTTGAATCAAGAGGTATAAACTTCTTAAATAGGTCCTTTTTATCTTTTATCATTATGAATAGTATCTTTGGTAAATATATTTGTCCACTCGATAAGGGTAAAATGAATAAAATAATGATAAAATCTTGGGATAATGATTTAAAATTTATATAACACTTTCCTTTATCCTATTGGATGGGTGGAGTTCTGGAATTTTGATCCCATTATCAAATATATGGCCACTTAGGTCTATTTTTCTTTGATTATGAAATTTATATTAATTTAAGAAAAGAATAAATACAGAATATCACTATCTTGACTTTAATAAATCTAAAAAAATTACTTGTGGATAAAAAGAGGATAAGTTTGATTATAAATGTTTATTTTCAATATGAATTAATTATTTTTATCATGAAATTTAATTTAATTTTTATTGATTGAATAATTACCTTAAATTCTTATGCAATTCTGAAATAATATTTATTCAATTAATTGAAAAATAAAATAAATAGTTTTAAAAATAGTAAAAGTAATATAATTTGGATGAATTATTTTGTTTTGTAAATTATTTAGATAAATATAACATATTAGGGATGTTTGTAAGGTTTATATTTGAATTAATTTGTTATTATATCATTTTTAATGTCAAATTAAATAAATAGTTGCAGAAAATAACATTAATGATATTATATAACAAAAATTATTTTTTAAAATGATTTTAAATACATAAAAATACTATATTAATCCAATTGAGTTTTATATGGTTGAAAATATAAACCATGGTTTATTTATGAGTCACTCTACCTTTTATGGTAACATTATTAACTCTTAAAGAGTATAAAACTTTGATATTGCAGTAAATGTCAAAAGGGTTAACAGAGGAGTTAAAACTAAGAGATAAGGGTTAAAATGTCACTTAATGTTTTTTAAATATTATTGGATGATATTGATTTGACTTTTCCTTTCCATATATTTCAAATATATCAAATTGGAGTCACTTTATTATAAAAATTAATTTGTATTAATTTAATACTTTATGTAATTCCATGAGTGCCCCTCCCCTCACTTATAAAAGGAAACCTCTTTTCCTCTATTCCTGACACATTTTTAGACTTCTAGATCAGAACATACCTACCATAATTGCTTAATACATTCCTTAAAAATATCATATATCTTCTTTTATTTCCAAAATACCATCTTTTCAAGGTTTAAGTTATGAGATAAAGAAGGTTTCTCAATGAGGAGGTCTAACTCTCAACCAAGAATTTTCAATTTTATTTCTTGTTATACCTCATACAAATATATTGTATCAATTATAAAATAATTAATTAATGTCTTCAATATAATCTATTGATATTATGATGATGTGATGACCACTGTCTATAGGTTCCAAGCACAGTAAAAGTGGCAGATGGGCCATGCCCAACTTGGATTTTTGTTATGATCAATTATTAATCTGAGATTTACATGATGATAAAAACTATGATAAATGGAATTGAATCAATGAATATAGGAAATAAAAAAATTATATAACCAATGTTCTTGATCGTTACTTATTATTTATAATTAATTTAAGTAATTAAATAATTACATTGTGATAAATTCTTTCTTCGTTGATTGATCTGGAAAAGTCTCTATGTTATACTACCATTGTATTGCCGAAATCATGAGTGGATTCCCTCCAGTGGTAATCCACACATGTTCCATGAACATTTGAACTTCACCATATAAATCTATAGGTTCTATCATGGTATATCCTAATGCTTGTATCATTCATCTTTTATGGCCTCGATAATTTATTTAAGGAAGGGATTTCTTCAATCTCTAAATATTTGAGAGTGGTGGTGGTGGAGGATCACTCTCCATTCTTGATAGAATTCTTGGAGAGGTATGTCTCTATGTATTTGAGAGGATTCTCTTTGGACCTCATTGTGCACAAACAAATTAATTGGATCACTTAAGAAAATAATATAATTGGGTTTATATACCGCTAGGGTTAGAAAATAATAATTGCATATGAACCCATTATTATTTCCATAATATCTATGAAACCCCATGTCTATATTATTATTATTATTATTATTATTTCTTGATAAGCTCTAAACTTTCTAATTAAATTAAATATTATTTATTCTAATTATATTAAACATATATTATTTCTTACTAGACCATTAAACTTGGTATGTCATTCCTCCATAATATTTATAAGGCCTTGAGTAATGACTATTTATTTAATTAATAAATATAAATACATTATTTTATAATAAATAAGCAAATATTATATTCATTAAATAGAAAAAAACATTTATCTAATATTATACTCACAAAATATTCTCTCAAATAACTGATGATGAAATATATGTGATCAAGAAAACATGAATAATTATTAAACCACATGTAAGAATGATATTTATTCAAATTATTAAATAATATTATCATTTAACTAAGAATGTAGATAAAATTATTGTGTGACCTACCAGGCCTCTTTATCATTGTAATTTGGAAAAGCAACATAAAGTCCAAGGTTAACATATAAAAACACACCAAGGAACCCATAGATAAAGAATTTAATTTCACAATGACATAATAACTCATACTAACGTATAGTATGTAATATAACCCCTTTATCATGATATCAAAAATCAGGAAGTTTGAATTTTGGTCCCATCAACCTATTTCCTTGATTTCTCTTTCTTTGAATTTTTGGAAATTGAAATTTTCTATAGAAAACCATGTCCATTGATTTATTTAGTCTATATCATTTCCATCAAAGGGACTGAGATATCAACTTCTATTAAAGAATGGAAGGGATAAATACTTTCTCAAATTATTCATTAATGAAATATTACTCATCACATGTCCAACATATCCTACCTCACCACAAACATATGTCATCACAATTTTCATTAATACATAAAAGTACTCAACTCATAATACTCATTAATAATAATCTCTAAGTCTAAGAATCAATACACATGTCTGTAGATAGGAACATCCAATGACACATATAGATGTGTATTTTCTACTGGTGAGTCTTGTTCACATAATATCCTACATTGGATATTACTAAGGACGTGAACCAAGATAAAACACCTCAAATTTCTATGAGTCAACACCCCTGATAGCCAATATCATTTGTTTCCCTGAAATGATTTCACCAAGCTACATAACATATATTTAAAAATACTATCATAAAACATATGAGTTCTCATCATAATGGGGAAGTGTTATAACCTTTAATTGTAACAAATACTCTTAGTACATTATCACATACTATGTCATGCATAAGAATAATAATGATATGATAAAGAGTTTATTAATATTCAAATCAATTAATATAGGTAATCATAAAGTACATAGAAGTTGGTTCTTGGGAACTAACTCTAATAAACCCACACATGCACTAGTTTTAACTTTTAATAACCTTCAGCCCACTAGCTTTCACATGATACTCATGATTTTACAAAGATAGGACTTTATTCAAGAGCTTCACCATGTTATCTTGTATGTGAACTCCTCTTTCTACAACATAACCACTCTAAGAAAAATCCATTAAGATGTGATACTTCCAAAGTATGTACTTTGTCTTTTGGTGTGATAGTGGCTCTTTTTTAAGAGTCACTGTTGTAGTATTATCATAATACAATGTGATAGGGTCTTTAATTCTAACTTACACATCAATATATTAGAAAAAAATTATATCTAAATGGATTACTTGGATTCATCAGATGCTGCTATATACTTCGACTCTGCTGTAGAATCAGTGAAAACTGGTTGGTTTGAACTCTTCCTGCTCACAGATCCTCTATTGAGAAGGAAAACATATACTAACTATGACTTCATATCATTATGATCTATTTAAAATCCATCATCATTATAACCCTTGATTACTAGATCCCCATATCCTCCATATACCAGTAACACATCCTTAGTTGTTCTTGGATACTTAAGGATATCATTAACATCATACCAATGTTTTTCTCCTAGATTATCTTGATATATGACTACCGTGCTCAATTCATAGGAAATATAAATTATACTACATAACATGTCATACATTATTCATCCTATCACTAAAGAATATGGGATCTTACTCATTATATATTTCTCATATTGTGTCTGAGGACACATTTTCTTAGAAATATGTATACTATGTCACATTGGAACCAATACCCTCTTGGATTATTATATACTAAATATCTTTAGTATCAGGTCAATGTATGTACTTTGACTTAGTTCAAATAGCATCTTGGATCTATCATTAATGATCTTAATCCTTAGAATATAGGTTGTTTCACCAAATTCCTTCATGAATAAACACTTGTTTAACCAGTCGTTAATATACTATAATACTGGGATGTATTTTCCAATAAGTAATATGTCATAAACATATACAACTAGGATAATGACCAAATTTCCACTAAACCTATTATAAACACATGGATCGCCTTCATTCTAAATGAAACCAAATTATTTTATAGATTTATAAAATCAAATGTTTTATGATCTAGATGATTGCTTCAATCCATAAATGGATATCTATAACTTTCATCTTCTTTTGGAATCACCTGGAGTCACAAACCCTTTTAGTTGTGTCATGTAGACATATTTCTAAAGGCTCCCATTAAGGAAAGTTTTTTTGACATGCATATTCCAAATTTCATAATCATGGTAAGATACTATAGTAAGTAGAATTCTAATGGATTAAAAATTGAAACTAGTGAAAAGGTTTCATCATAGTCAATTTATTAAAATTGTTTAAATCCTTTATCCAATATCCTTAATTTATAGGTATTTACTTTACCTTACATGTCCAATTTTCTATTGAATACTCATTTTCACCATACGGGATTTACATAAACTAGCACATCAACTAGAACCCAAACTTGGTTCTTATACATGGAATTTGTTTCATAATTCATGGATTCTTTCCATCTTTCATATTATTATCTCTCTAATGAAACTTTTTAGGATATAGGTTCATCATTTTTGACCAATAATGAGTAACCATATTCAGTGACATGAAAACCATATCACTTTGGTTCTCATACCTCTCTAGTTCTATTATGAAGTACTCGTGTTTTAGGAACTACTTATTCTACAATATTCAATGAGAATTGTTCCTATAACAACTCTTCTATATCTTGATCAAAAAATTTATCAATGTCAATAATAGTCCCATTATCCTTTTTTAGGATTTGATCCCTCTCAAAAAAATGGATTGTACGGTTGAAATCACTTTCTTATATCAAGGATTTGATAGGTAGTATCCCCTTGTTTCCTTAGGATACCCTAAAAAGATACACATTTTTTCCCAAGGTGGTAGTTTGTTGCCTAAAAATTCAATAACAAATTCTTCACAACCCAATACATGTGAATGAGAAAAAAAGGTTTCTTTACACTCCATTACTTTAAGGGAATTATATTTTCCTCTTTAGTTAGTACTTGGTTTAGTGTTTAGGCCGCATGCTGTAATGCATATCCCAAAAAAGGATAATGGAAGATGCGGGTTACTCATCATCAACCTTTCATGTCTAACAAGGTATGGTTCCTACTTTCACTAACCTTATTCTACTATGGTGTGTAAGGTGGGGTGAGTTGAGATAGAATCTCATACTCTAATAGAAAGTCAATGAACTCTTGGTTAAGATATTCACCATATCTGTTTGATCATAGAATATTTATCTTACTTCCAAGTTTATTCTCTAATTCATTATTGAATTATTTAAATTTCTTAAATGATTCATACTTATTCCTCATCATATAGAAATATCCATATCTAATAAATCCATTAGTAAAAACTGTGAATTAATAATAACCACCTCTAGATTCTATTGGAAATGGTCCACACACATCATTGTGTACCAATCATAAAGACTCTGTGGCCCTTTGAACCTATCCACTAAATGGAAGTTTGGTCATTTTTTCTTGTAAACATGAATGAAATCTTTCAAGTAGTTTTATCTCAAAAGAGTCTAAATAACCATCTTGACAGAGCTTTTTCAAATGATACATGTTTACATGAACAAGATGGTGATTCCAAAGTTGGCTATTATATTAGTCATGTGAACATGATTATTTATCTATTTTCAATACTTTTTTTCATAAATTAATACATAGAGATAATTATTTAAATGTTTCATACCATAACATATGTTTTCCTTGTAAAAGAAACAACTTTTATTTCCAAACAAAAAAATAAAACCATATTTATCTAGGCAGGATACATAAATTATGTTCTTGGTAATAGTTGGTACATAATAATAATCTCATAAAACCAATATAATTCATGTAGGTAATGAAAGGTATTAGTATCTAATGGATACAATAACTTTCTCGCACAAATTGGAAGCTCCCAAATCCACCTATCCTCTAGAAATATTTTTGAATCTACTTGGTATCTGCATTTGGATACAGATGTGAGCACCAAAAAATATATCTAATACCAAATGTGAAGATATTGAAAGATTACACTCGATAACAAACACACATTTAGATTCCCCTTACTTCTGGGTGTAGTTACTTTTCTAGTGTCCTTTCTTACTACATGAAAAACATATTTCTTCCTTTTCCTTTACCTACCTCTTGGTCTTTCTCTTCTTGGAAGGATGGTGCTTGGGAGATTTAGACTTATTATGATTCTTGGGCCCCTTCTCCTTGTTCGTTTTTTTCTTATTCACCAAGGATCATGGGTTTGTCACACCTCATGTCCTTGTCCACATGTTGAATCATAGTAAGATGTTCTAAAAGACTCTTATCAATATTTATATTATTATAATTAATAATAAAAATGAATAAGGACTTGGGTAGTGAGGAGAGTATTAGATTTGTGTGCAACTCATTTGGGAATTTAATCCTTAAGATGTATAAGCATTCAATGTATCCAATAAGATTGAGTGCATTAGGACCAACTATCACCGAATCCCCAAGATTAGTTATAAATAGGGAATTGGGGATCTCATATCTCTCTTTCCTTTCCTTCTCTTGATAGAGATCCTGAAGGTGAGATATCATGCTATACACATCCATGTCCTCATGTTTTTCTAAAATCTCATTAGTCATGGATGATAGCATGAAACACTGAACATCTATGGAATTGTTTAAATTTTTCTCATAGAGTGATAACTCTTCATCACTTATCTCATCACCAGGGGCATCAAAAATAGGTTCTTCTAGCACATACAATTTCCTTTTATGGCATAGGATAACGCGTAAGCACCTTTTCCACTCTTGGAAATTTGTGTCGATGAGAAGGTTATTCTTACCAAGTATGGATCATAGTGATATGTTTAAAGTTATTTTATTAATGTTTCTGCAAATAAGATGAGTATATTTTTTTTACTTTATCTGATAAAATTTATACAAATAAATAAATATTATAATTATTCATCTCCCTCTATTTTATCAAAAACCAATATCCCTCACCATTTTTTTCGGAATATCCTATTTCTTGGATATTATAGATGCATGGATCCATATTTCCCTTCTCATCACCCTAGGATTAGCCAATAAATTAATTTGAAGGTTCTTAGTTAGGAATTACAAATTCCAACTACATTAACTCATAGTTCATTAATATATTGAGTGGCCTCCCCTATCCTAAAATCCTTAAATTATATTTCTTAAATCTTTTACTCTTAGTTACGCCAAGTAATTATTTGGCATTAAACTATTGATTTAAATTAATTTAATTCATCCAAATACTTTAGGCTATAATACCTCGATAATTGAAAGCATCCCAACTTTAAATGGTATAGCACTTTGAACTATGGTTTTATTTTAAATTAAGTAATGGGAGTCTATACCAACTTAATATATATAATTGAGGGATTTTATCTTTTATGTGTAAATTTCTAGTTATTATATTTATTACAATATTTCTAATATTAAGTGGGTTTATTCACATCTTAGATAATGTTAATGTATAAGTCAATTTCATTTAGTACTATATTTCATGCTTGTTAATTCATTAATTTATATAATCGTGACAAAACATCCATAATGAAATAACAATAAAACTTTATGGAAATAAAATAATAAATTGGTATGATCATGAGATTTTTCTAATGGTTAGTTTATCTAGAAAATAATAAACTAATTGTTCAACTAGGGGAAACCACCTTGAACCATTTATGGTTTATGTTGCAACTTTACATATGTCTACCTATCTATCTCTCCTAGATTAGTTTTTCATTCACTCTAAACTTCAACCAACTCCTCTAGCATGGGAGCTCCATCCATTACATATGATTTTACTCACTTTCAGTTGAGGGGAACTAAAATATTGGTTAAGGGTTTTATATAAATAAAACCATGGGCATGAGGGCCCTTAAATAATGAGAGGATTTATAACACACAAGCCAAAAATTTAATTTAATACTAAATTAAAAGAATTTAGTCACATAAAATGGTTTATTATATTCTCATGATCATCCACATGTATGCAATGAATTATGTATTTAATTAGAATTCAATTATAATTGTTCTTATTTAAGATTAATCTTGCTTGAATCAATTAATTATCTTATTTTATTAACCAATTATTTTATATTATTTACCATATGAATTTTCTTGATATTCTCATCCATAATTATTTTAAAAAAATTAACAAAAATTATTTTAAATTAACTATATACAAAAAATGTACCTTGGAGTAAACACGATGATTAACCATCCTAATTACCAATCATGCATTATACTCGTATACTATTTACTCTTGTGACATGTGGTATACATGAATTATCAAATAATTTCATGGAATAAAATATCAACTTAATGACGACACAAAACACATGGTATTTATGTTTCATGTTATGCTTTAATGTGCGTAGAGTAATAACTACAATATGGCTTATAAATGATATCCATATAAAAAAATACATAGAAATTAATTAGAAATTTATATATATATATATATATATATAACCCATCACATGGCATGTACTATCAACTTAATGAGCACACAGAACACATGTTGATATGGTTTAAATAGTATAATAAATTAACTTTTTATTTATACATAATTTGGTAAAAGTATGTGGTGTGTGAATTATAGCTATACATCATGTATTATTCTAATATTCTATCCATGGAACATGCCTATGGAATCAACATGTAACCATACCATGGAAAATATTAGAGTACATATCATGTACATAGGATACACAATGTGTGGTATCTGAGTTACATGATCACCAATCATGTAGGTCGTGTAAGAAGATGCACAACCGGTCTATGACTAAAGAACCACACATCGTGTAAAAAATTTACACAAAATGTAATTTGGATGAATGTGGATCGGGATGGCTTAGTCAACATGTCATATTTAATTAAATTCACCACATATAATAAATTCACACAGCTTGAATTAATTTCAAATTAATTCATGCTTCATTATACACTAGTACATGGAATGTACCTCTAGGCTGCATGGAGTGTAATATTGTGTTTTCCATCTCACTACTTAGCACTTCCAGATGAGATATTTGAATTTATTTCATTCATAAAATTAATAAAATTAATTATATTTGTGATAAATGAAGAGGAATAAAGAATATGTATCAATTTGATTTAAATAATAATTTGATTTTAATTGAAAACGAATGAAGAGTGAAAAAATCAATCAATGATGCTTAAATAACTATAAATAATTATGCGACACTATAATGCCACTTTTAGGTTTTGGGTATAGTGGAAGTAGTGGGTGGGGCATTCCCAACTTTGATTTGTTTCATGATTGATGGTTAATATGATATTTACATGATGATATATTAAATTATCAATATAATTTAATCAAAGAATATAAATAATAGAAAAATGTTGAAACCAATGCACAAGATCATCACATATTATTTATAATTAATTTATGGAATTAAATAATTTCCTTGTGAGAAATTATATCTTCATTGAGAGATATGTCAAAGTCTCTACATCATATCATCATTGTGTTTTAGGAACTAAGATTATATTCCCTCCAATATTGTTCCACACTTTTCTATGGACATCCAAACATCTCCATAGGAATCTCTAAGTGTGAAAATGGTAGATCCTAATTCTTACGTCATTCATCTTTGATTTCCCCATGAATTACTTTAAGAAAGGGTTCTCTTTTATCTCTCTATAATTGAGAGTGGTGGTGGAGGAGGATCTCTCTCTATTCCTGAGAAAATTCTTTGAGAGGGAGCTCTCTAGGTGTTTTAGAGGATTCTATTCGGATCTTGTTGTGCACAACACAAATGAATTGTATCTCTTAAGAAAATAATATAATTGGGTTTATATACTGCTAGGGTTAGAAAATAATAATTTCTGTCACCCTTTATTATTTTTATAATCCTTATGGAACCCCATGTCTATACTAATGATATTATTATTATTATTTCATGACAAGCGCTAAACTCATAAATTTAATTAAACATTATTTATTAAAATTATATTTAATATATATTATTTCTCACAAGATCATTAAATTAGGTTTGTAATTCCTCTATAATATTTATCAATCCTTGAATAATGACTATTTATTTAACAAAATATCACTGCATTATTTTCCAATAAATAAATAAATATTATATTCACTAAATAGAAAATAAATATTTATTAAATATTCTTATCATAAAATATTATATCGAATAATTGGTGTAAGATCCTAGGTTTTTCTTGAGGTACAGATCTTTTCTTTTCATGTTTAAACACTATTTACTTTCCTTTTGGGATTAGACCCTATGTCGGGCCATGGGCCAGTTGAGTTGTACTTGGGAAAAAGGGGGAAAGTGGACAAGGCTTATTATAGGCTGATTACACATCGTGAATAGGGGATACACGTCATGTAATCCCATTCCATGACATGTAATGGTTGGGATAGGATCTTTCATGGCGTGTATCAGTTTTTCCTTCAAAAAAAGAAAATCGAGCATTACATGCCATGTAATGGGATTACACATCGTGTAATTGTCTGCCGGGTTTTTAAAAAAATAGAGACAGTAGCGTATAATTTTTCTATGCAAATCAGTTTTCTCCTTTTTTGAGAACGTAAAACCATCTGAAATGGTTTTGCAGATCTAGAATTCATCTGAACTCTATTTCTATCTCTATCAGTCACATTGGAACAACATCAGTAATAACTCTATTCATTTTTATCCATTCTTGATTCTTCGAAGCAATGAACGCACTATTTGGATTTAGGGACATATACCTTAATTTCTCATTCTTCATCCATTCTTCATATTTCTCCTAAAATGAGGAGAATCATGACTTGATACTGGACAAGCACTCTACTACTGAGCTAAGGTAGGTGGTCTATGATTTTCTTCATATTTTTTTGTGCTTTCAGGCATTCTACCTTTTCACTGGCCATTGGAATTTCTAGTGCGAACTTGTTTTTGGGCCAGCTACTTGTAGTAGGCTTATTCGGACCTAGTGAGGATGCCCGTAGGTTCTGTTTAGGTGCATTGGCACCCGTTTCTCTATTTATGGTCATCCATAGGCTTCACCTTAAGAAAATAACATGTTTATGCCTATTTAAACCACCCAAGGGGTGTGTTCTTGTGTTTTCCTGGTTAGAGGAATCTCTTTAATGCTCTAATGAGTTGAATAGATTTCTTAGGAGATGTATTTCCTCCTTACTTCGTGTTTTCATGTTATTCCATGTTTATTTTGTTAAATTATCTTGAATGAAAGTGGATGAACAAGTGGGTATACTTGTTGGTAACTTTTAACTATCCAAGGGGTGTGTTGGGAAATGGTGATATTTGAGAGGGTATGCTCACATGACATGTTTAATTTTAAGTGTAGTGATATGGGTGGGTATACCTGTATGAATTGATTAATGGAATGTTTGAATGGGTAATATAGGAGGTTAGACCCATATGTTTTGTAAATGATAAATGGAAGGCATGAGTGGGTATACTCATGGATTGTAATAAGTTATGTGAGTGGGTATACTCACATGGAAATGAAAGGCTTAAATTGAATTAATTGAATGAATGGTTTGATAGATGCCATAGAATACTCTCTGTGGATCTGGAACATGGTTGTGCCCCTTGAGTCTTGATTTCATGGGATGCCTCGGGCCTTGATACCATATGGATCTGGCTTTCTTGGAATCACGTAGGAAATGTCAGTATACATGCTCCTAGGACTCCAACCAGTTCCTAGACCAAGTTTCCATAGGGACACCCATGGGACTCGATGTGGATTCCTTGGACAAGTTCCTTAGATCCGGCCCTTCATGATCAAGATTTATTTTATAGATTCCCTGGTACATGACACCTTGGATCTGGACCTTAGGGTCTACACTTCATTATATGACATGGTTATGGGTTACTTGATATAGATGGATGTACGACATGGTCATGGGATACTTGATATAGATGGGAGTACGACATGGCCATGTGATTTGTTTGATTTTGTTAGCCACATTGTTAGGAGATGACTCTTGTTGTAGGGATCCTTGAGAGGTTATTTGGTATTACTTTTTGTAGTAGACTTATTCCATGGGAATTCACTTTTACATTGCCGATTTACTTACAATTTTTATCACTTTTCATATTGCTATTAGAATTGTATAGAACTCTAGGTTGTTACTTACTGATATGTTTATCTCACACCCTAATTGGGGATCCTCAGGGACCCAAATAGATTATATGGTTGTAGGTGATGATAGGGGAAACCTACCTGGTATAGGTTGTTGACCATGGTTTCAGAGTAGGAGAACATATAACCAAGATGAGGCTTGCGATGCTGCTGGGACATTTTGGTATTTTTTTTATTTGAGACTTGTATTGTATTGTATCAAATTGTACCTATTATGGATGCTTTCTAGATACATGTATCATTTGCATCATTTATATGTGACATATTTGGACTATTTATGTATTCTTGTCTTGTCTTAATTTTAGTTGACTACTTATTTTTTCACTTCCGTTATTGTATGTGTTTGACTTCTATTATTATAATACTCTGGTAATGAGGGAATAGTATCCCTACTAAATCACCTAGGCCCTCGCTACTAGTCGGAAGCCTCTAGGTACTATTGGGGTGGCATCAGGATCCGGGATGTTACAAAGTGGTATTAGAGGTATGTTCTTTTCTAGTTTGAATTATTATTTGGTGATAATAGATAGGGATAATAAGGAAATGGAATTTGGTGACAATGGATAGGGATAGGAAGGAAATGGAATTTGATAATGATCTATGCTCGAGCATTTCTAACCCATGTATAGTGAAAATCCAAATTTCCCTAAATGAAATTGCTATTTCTGGTTTTGACTATTTTAGTTGATTTGATTTCACTATTGGGTGATGAACATGATTTATGTTGTTACTATTGATATGATTGGTTTCTATCACCATTGAAACCCAATGAGATGAGGGTATGACATCTCATGCATCATATAAGTACCTTGTTAAAATCACATGCCATGCATTTTTTCATTCCATTTAGGATGCATTACTTATTACATGATGTTGTGATAGTTGTGCATACTATTGTGATAGACTATGCAGTGGCTAGAGGAGTGATGTCATATTTCAATTTATGAGGAGTATGGGTCCTTATGGATTGGGAAATGACACACCAAAAAAATGAAATACTAAAATGAATTTTATATGTATGGATTATATAAACATCAAACTTTGGTTCATGAGGTGTTATGGGCCCTGAGAGATCATAAATTGCTGGAACATTGGTTAAATCATTTGAAAAAATGACTATTGAATGAAAATTAATGAAATGGATAATAGATACTTGATCTAGGCCCAAATTTTGAGTGTAGAATAGGCATAGTTTCTAGTGTTTTGATGGTTGTTCTTTATATAGTTCTGTATTTTAGAGCAAGTTGTGGGTTGAAGGTTTCTATGAGGGCTTTGACCTATCCTATGCTTTTGAGTTATGAGCTTTGATGTTGTTCTTTCCTAAGGCGTGTGCTTGTAATTGTAGACACATGTCACCGTGATGAACTCCAATGGTACGTTGTGAGGGAGTCGATGACCATAATCTGGAGATGGTGGTCCATGGGCTACCGGTTGATCCTCCTTTAGTTCCAGCTGAGGCACTATGCGATGTTTCAGACATAGGTGTTGCGTCATAGTTCTACGAGGGATTATTTCTCTATATATAGACTTTTCATGGAGCACCTCATCCTGCCTTATCTATGGATATGCTGATGCAGGTGTTCCTGCAGTAGCATCCCACCACATTTTTGGGGGATGGAAGTCCACAGGCTATAGAGCTATGGCTAGAGACCATATTAGTAGTTTTTTAGCATTTGGAGACTCCTCCTGAGCTAAGGTTAAACCTATCTACTTATATTCTATGTGGAGAAGAAAAGCACTGGTGAGATGTTCTTAACTAGGCTGATGGGATGTGAGATATGGGTTGGGATGACATCCATACCCACTTCTTTGACTACTTTTACCATGTGACTCTATGAGTAGAGTGAGATAGTCAGTTCATGCATATGAAGTAGGGCGTGATGAAGGTTATGGAATACTCGGCATGCTTAACAGAGCTACAACATTTTGCACCGATGTATCTTACAGTTGAGCTATCGAGAGATATTCACTTAGAGTAAGGTCTCAAACATGATATCATGTCTCAGGTCAATGTGTTTAGGTTGAATTTTGTCACTGATATTGTAAATAAGGCGCTTATTATAGATCAGACATGAGGGAAGATAGTGGTACATAATAGGGGAGTATTGTTTCTCAACCCATTAGATCTACGTCTTCAGGAAAGAAGTTCCATTTTGAGGCTTAACACAGCATGAGTGCTAGTCAGGTTGTGGGTGCAGGTAGCTTGGTGTTTTTTCATCAGCGTGGTAGGTGAGGCCACGTGAATAATTAGTGTGGCCATGACCCAATTGAGTTCTGACCATGTAGCAGGATGGGGAACATGTAGCGGTTTTTCAGGACCTTCCCTCCAACTGTGAGTGGTAGGGGTTAGCTCCCACATCGGGTTCATGAGTATATTATTTAGATCTGCATCAATCTAGGGTCTTGAGAAATGCAGACTAGTCAGTCCGAAGTAGTGGTTGTTGTGAAAGATGCATCTAGAAACTAGTTACACCTAGAAAGTAGGGTGAACTAGCTCAGGGTAGCCAGGCAATGTCACAGGGCCATGGTACATGCCAGACTTATGCAGTGCAACAAATCGAATAGAAGAAAGATTCAGAACCATCTATAGTGAGGGGTACAGTCTTAGTAGGTTCTACTATTGCATCTTCTCTCTTTGATATAGGTTCATCGCATAGTTTTATATCTTCACCAGTGGTTAAGAGCCTCAAGATTGTTGTTTTTCTTTTTGATGGAATTATGACGCAAGAAACACTGTTGAGAGTTATAAAATATTATGTTTGCTAGTGTATGGAGTGTCCCCTTGATTTTGGTGGGTGTCACTTCATTTGGGGTCTTTATGTCCTCGAGATTAAAGGGTTTGACATCATTATTAGGATGGACTGGATAGTATCTTATTGGAATTATGTTGACTGCTATCATTGAAGGGTTACTTTTACATCACAAAAGGGTGCAGTGTTTACTCATAAGGGTGAATGGGATGTTCAGGCAAGCCAAGATGGACTCGAGCATCGTGGGATGGGCAGGATGATAGCCTAGATTGCTAGTTTGTTTCTGTATGATCAGGGAGTGACTTAGAAAGACTTTCCTCTAGTGGTTGAGCGCTTCAGGGATGTGTTTCTCAATGAATTTTTTGGTTTACCTCTTGAGAGAGTGGTGGATTTCTCCAACAAGCAAGTGTTAGGAGCTTCGGTGGTATCAATTCCTCCTTACATGATGACTACAATTTAGTTTCATGAGATTAAGATGTCGCTATAGGACTTAGAGGCAAAGGGTTTTGTCAGAACCAGTACTTCTCCATGGTGTTTGTTGATCCATTTTTGTGAAAAAGGAGGATTTTACCCTTAGGATATGTGTGGATTATTAGAAACTAAACCATAAGATGGTTAAGATCTGATATCCTTTGCCCCGGATAGATGACCTTTTCGATCACCTGTGAGGAACTTGAGTGTTCTTGAAAGTTGACTTGAGGTCATGATATCACCAGTTTGGTGTTCGACATTCATAAATACATCATACAGCCTTTCATAGTAGGTATGGTCTATATGAGTATCTGGTTATGTTATTCAGTCTCGCGAATGAACCAGTGGTTTTCATGGCTTTGATGAACCGAGTGTTTCATCCTTACTTGGATTCTTTTGTGGTCATTTTCGTAGATGATATCATAGTGTATTCTCACAATCAACATGACCATGCCAACCATCTTGAGATCATTTTAAATACACTGAGATAGAATCATTTATATGCTAATCTCACAAAGTGTCTCTTTTATATGGATTAGATTCACTTCCTGGGTCACATTATCTCAGAGATAGGAGTATCAGCAGGCCCAAATAAGGTGAGAGCAGTAGTTTGATGGGACCAGAATAAGAACATTTTTGACATATGGAGTTTCTTGGGGATGGATGGTTACTACAGGCATTTTGTACAGGACTTCTCATTCTTAAAATCATCATTGATAGGCTTAACTAAGAAGGGTGTGAATTTTTTATGGTCAAAATCTTGTAAGACGACCTTTCAGGAGCTGAAAGGGAGGTTGAAATCAGCACCAGTCCTAATACTTCTAGAGTAGGGTAGGTGATACACTATGTATTATGATGCATCGGGTATCAAGATGGGAGCAGTGATGGGGTAGGTATATAGATTCGTGGTGTATGGGTCTCGGCAGTTGAGGCTACATGATATGAATTACCCTACACATGATATTGAGTTAGCTGTAGTTTTTCATACTTTTCGCTTTGGAGACACTATTTACCGGGAGAAAATTTTTTGGTGTACACGGACCACAAAAGCCTTAAGTAAATATTCACTTAGTGTGATCTGAATCTTAGGTAGTTTAGGTGGTTGGAGTATCTATAGTCCTTTTAATTTGAGCTTAACTATATGTATGGTAAGGGAAATGCAGTGGCTGATGCACTGAGTAAAAGGACTCAGATACAGGTAGTGCAGTAGGTTAGCATCGAGTGGAAGATTATGGAATTGTTCTCTAAGATGCATCTGTAGGTGCACGATTGAAAGGGGCATAATTTTCTATTATCCTTAGTTGTGACCACTACCCCACTGGATAGAGTAACGATGAGGAAGCTATCGGATTCATAAGGACTAGTTCTATGGAAGTGTGTGGAAGGTGAGGACCCTTCTCCTAGATAGACGGTAGGCAAGGATGAGATATTTTGTATCAATGGATGCATTTGAGTTCCAGTGGATATATGTGAGGATTTTATGCATGATTTCCATGATTCAACTTGGGAAGTACACCCCGGAGTCACCATGATGTGTCATGACTTACACCATCAATACTGGTGACTAGGTATAAAGAGAGAGGTAGATGGTTTTGTTACAAGGTGTTCCACCTGTCAACAGGTGAAGGTGGAATATGAGAAACCATATAAAATTTTACAATAGTTACCTATTATAAAATGAAAATGGGATGATGTTGTGATGGATTTCGTCACTGCTTTACTGGGGTCACCTCAAGGTAATAATGTTGTGTGGGTTTTTGTTGATATGCTAATGAAGGTCTCTCATTTCTTGGCGATCAACGAGACCTTAAGTGTTGATGATATTGGGAGGTTGTACATCTAGGAGGTAGTATGACTTCATGGGGTACCATGCACTATCATTTTGGATAGGGATGCCTACTTTATGTATCAATTCTGGAAGAGTTTTCATAGGGTTATGGGTACACATGTGCTTCTGAGCAAAGCATACCACCCTCAAACTGATGTCCAGTCATAGAACATGATATAGGTGCTTGAGGACATGTTTTGAGCATGTTTTTTGGATTTTAGGGACTCTTGGGAGGGTAAAATTCCACTAGTTAGGTTATCCTACAAAAAAAGTTATCAGGATACTATACAGATGGAACCTTATGAGGATTTATATAGTAGTCCATCCTGTTCTCCCCAGTGCTGGTTAGAGGCAGAATAGGCAGCTTTTCTGGGATTGTGTCTCATGTAGGACACTTCTGAGCAGGTCTAGTTGATTCAGAAGTGGATAGTTACAGCATAGTCTCATCAGAAATCTTTCACCAATCATCATATACGACCTCTAGAGTTTGAGGTCAGAGATTGGTTTTTTACATGTTTCACTAATGTTGGAACATAGTTAGATCAAGAGATACGTTAATCTTTCACCACAATAAGTTAGAACATTTTTTATTATGGAGAGTGTCGGGTTGGTTGCCTATCAGTGTAGTTACCTCAGAGGTATTGATCCATGCACGACGTCTTCCACATATCTCAGTTGTGTTGTTATCATTAGAACAAATATCACATTTTTCATCCTAAGAAGGTTGAGGTTTAGGTTGATGCATCCTTTAAGGATCATCTGATTCATATCATTGATAGGATCATGAAGGTTCTCTGAGGCCGGTTAGTTCCTCTAGTATAGGTGCTATAGAAGCACAACCTTTTACAGAATGAGACTTGGGAGAGAGAGGACAACGTACATGCTCAATGGCTAGAGTTTTTCTCAGGAAAATCTTGACCACCCTTCATAGAGAAATTCAGGCACAAATTGATATAAGGGGGAAGATTATAAGATCTCAGGTTTTTCTTGAGGTACAGATCTTTTTTTGGGTTTAAATGCTATTTACCTTCCTTTTTATCTTAGTCCCTAAGTCGGTTCATGGGCCATTTGGTTTATACTTGGGAAAGAAGGGGAAAATAGGTTGAAGGATGGTTGTGGGAAAATTATACACTATGAATGTGGGATACACTTTGTGTAATCCCAGGTCATAAATTGTAATGGTCGGGCCATGATATTTCATGAAGCGTATGAGTTTTTCCTTCAAAAAATGAAAACTAGGAATTATACACCATGTAATAGGATTACACATTATGTAATATCCCATTGGGTTTTTTTTAAAAATAGAGGCAGTAGCCTCTAATTTTTCTACACAAAGTATTTTTATTCCATTTTAAGAACCTAAAACCATCTAAACTAGTTTTTCAAATATATAAGTCATCCAAACTCCATCTATTTCTCCATTGGTCACGTTAGAACTGCATTGGTAAGTTCTCAATTCCTTTTTATCCATTCTTGATTCTTTAAAACAATGACCGCGCTATTTGGATTTAGGTTCATATACCCTAATTTCTCATTATTCATATGTTCTTCATATTTCTCCTAAACTGAGGTGAATCATGACTTGATACTGGATGAGCACTCTACTACCAAGCAAAGGTATGTGTTCTATGCTTTTCTTCATCTTTTCTAGTGATTTTCAAGCATTCGGAATTTTCATCGGCCGTTGGACTATCCGGTATGACCATATTTTTTGAGAGATACTTGTAGTAGGATTATTCAGACCTAGTGAGGATGCTTGTAGGTTTCTTTTAGGTGATTTGGAACCCTTTTCTTGATTTATAGTCACCCATGTGGTGAAACTTAAGTAAATAACATGTTTATGTCGGTTTAAACCACCCAAGGGGTGTGTCCTTGTACTTTCTTGGATAGAGGAATCTCGTTAATACTTTAATGAGTTTAATAGCTTACTTAGGATATGTACTACCTCCTTGATTCATGTTTCCATGTTATTCCATGTTTATTTTGATAAATTGGATGGAATGAAAGTGGATGAAAAAGTGGTTATACTTGTTGGTAACTATTAACTGCCCAAGGGGTGTGTTGGAAAATGGTGATATGTGAGAGGGTATGGGCACATGACTTATTTAATTTTAAGTGTAGTGATATGGGTGGGTATACCTATATAAATTGATTAATGGAATGTTTTAATGGTTAATATGGGAGGGTAGGACCATATGGTTTGTAAATAATAAATGGAATGCATTAGTGGGTATACTCATGGCTTGTAATTGGTTATGTGAGTGGGAATACTCACATAGAAATTAAAGGCTTAAATTGAATGAATTAAATGAATGGTTTGATATATGTCATGGACTGATCTCCATGAATATGGAACATTGTAGTGGATGCCTTGGGTTGACTCTGCCCCTTTGGTCTTGATTCCATGGGATTCCTTAGGCATTTCTACCCCATGGATCTGACATTCTTGGACTTTCATAGGACATGTCAGTATACATTCTCTTAGGAATCCAACCAGTTCCTAGACTGTGTTTCCACTAGGACACCAATGGGACTCGATGTGTATGACTTGGACAAGTTCTTTGGATTCGGCCCTTCGTGGTCTAGATTTATTTCATGGATTCCCTTGTACATGACACCTTATATCCTACCCTTGGGGTAAAAAATTCATTATATTGTGTGGTCATGGGTTACTAGATACAGATGGAAGAACGGCATGGCCATGGGATAATTGATACATATGGGAGTACGATGTGGATGTGTGATTTGTTTACATTTTTTATCTTCCTTTTTAGGATATGACTCTTATTACAATGATCCTTAAGAGGCTATTTGGTGTTACTTTTTGTAGTATACTTATGCCTTGGGCATTAACTTTTATCTTGCTTCTTTACTTACACTTACTAGAACTTTTCATATTGTTGTTAGAACTGTATAGACCTATGGGTGGTTACCTACTGATATGTTTATCTCACACCCTATTTGGGCCTCCATGAGGAACCAAACAAATTATATGGTTACAGGTTATGATAGGGGAAAGCACCTTAGTATAGGTTGTTGATTGTGGTTTCAGATCAGGAGAGCATAGGACCATGTTGAGGTTTGCGATGCTGCTGGGACTTTTTGGTATTTTTGTTCTTTTGAGACTTGTATTTTTTTTATAACCTTGTACCTGTTCTAGATGATTTATAGATACATGTATCATTTTTCTCATTGTATATGTGACATCTATAGACTATTTATGTATTCTTGTCTTGTCTTACTTTCAGTTGTCTGCTTATTTATTCACTTCTGCTATTGTATGCATTTGAATTCCACTGTGATATACTCTAGTAATGAGGGCATAGTCTCCCCACTGACTCACCTAGTCCCTCACTACTATACAACAGCCTCTGACATTTGGGGAGATGTTCTTGAGTCCATATGGCCAACTGGGTTCGGGGCACCGTCGGGTGCCATATGAGTCCAGTACGTTACAACTGGTGATGTAATATATGTGATCAAGAAAAAATGAATAATTATTAAACCACATGTGGGGAAAATATTTATTAAACGTTTTAAATAAAAATATTTTTTTAACTAAGATTATGGATACACTTAGTGTGTAACCCTCTAGCCCTCTTTCTCGGTGGAATTACAAAAAGAAACCTAAAGTTTAAGGTTAGAATCTAGCAACATGCCAAGTCATCCATATAGAAAGAATTTAATGCCTCAATGGAATAAACCCTCATACTGACACTTTATAAATAATATAATCTCTTTATCATGATATCTTTATTCAAACAGGTTGCATGTTGGTATCATCAACCTCTGTGCTCGATGTATCTTTCTTTAATTTTCGAGAAATAAAAATTTCCTATAAAACACCATGGACGTGGATTTATTTAGGATAAATCATTTCCATCAAAGGGAGTGAGATATCAACTTATTTTAAAGAACATAAGTTACAAATACTTACTTGAATTATTCATTAATAAATTAATACTCATGAGACACCCAGTATATCCTACCTCACCAAAAACATATGTTGTCATAGTTTTCATTAATACATCAAAGTATGAAACTTATAAAATAATAATTTTGTGTATAAGGATCAATACACATGTTCATATATATATCAACATCCAATTACACATATAAATGTGGGTTTCCTACTAGTAGGTCTTGCTCTCATAATATCCTACATATGATATTACCAAAGGCATACACCAAGAGAAGGTACCTCAAATTCCTATGAGTCTATACCCCTGGTAGCCTGTATCATTTTTTTACCTCAAATTATTTCATATAGATATAAAATTTATATTTAATAATACTGTCATAAATCTTTTGGTTTCTCATCATAGTGGGGAAATACTATGACCTTTCAGTGTGACAACTACTCTTAAGACATTATCACATACTATGTCATGTAGAAGAACAATCATGATGTGATAAAGAGATTATTAATATGAGAAAAATGAATATTTATTATGATAACGTGTGAAAATTTTGGTTCTAGGGAACCAAATCTAGAATTACCCACCTTATTCCCATCCATTACAAAATGATAACATTGCTCGTGTATATGTGTGGACTACCACCACCACGAAGTGATGTGAGGAATTTTTTTACTTATAATTTGCATGGACAGTAATTAAAATAGAATTAATAAATATATATAATATATATGACCTAATAATGACTCTATAAAGTTTAATTATTATTTACCTTTCTTTCATTCCATCCGTTGGAAATTAAAAACAACGTTCATTTATACGTACTACCTACCATCTCCATGAATGGTGTAATTGATTCTTCTATATCTACTTTTTATGTATGAATAATTATATATAATGAATATATATGATATTTATTTCATTATTAATATTTTTTAGATTATGTAACCATGATAAAAGTATAATAACCGGGATTTTCGAACCAAACCATGCATGAAAAATGAAGCAGTTATCACTCATAATAGTGATTTTAATAAATATTTATTGATAAACAAGTGATAAGATGTTATGAGTAAATAATATATGGTTTGATATATATGATTATGGTTCTAGAATAAATTTACAATAAATATATATCTATTATATAGTAGGTTTGAACATATATGAAGAAAGTCGATACTTGAGGTAAGTGGTTTTCATCTCAGTTTTATTTTTGTGAGACACAAGTAGTATTCACCACTTGTTTCTTTTATATGGTGTATATACTACACATGAATGTATTTTATGGTTCCTATCATTAAAATTATGTTGATATACGTATTAATATAAGGTTCTATCTTTTCTGAGGTTTCTATTTGAATGTTACCCTAGTAGAAAGGGATTTATGTCTCAATCCCATTTTAACCAGGATAGTTTATGCATGAATTTACATTAAGGAAATTATATGATCCTTATCTGATAAATTTATTTCATTTTTTTTCTCCTATAGTTATTTACAAAAAATAATTTTTTCCATTAATTTTCCCCACTTTAAGTGATTAAGATACTAAAAGAATGTTTTAAGGAATATCCACTATCTTTTACTATTATATTAGGAATGTTTTTCTTCCATATCTATGTTTTATTTAAAAAAAGTAATAATTTTTTTATTATTATCCCATGATTATTAAAAGTAACTTTTACCCATGTTTAACTTTTTATAAAAATGTTTCAAAGGAATCTTGTTGTCATTTTTTGAATAAGTAGTCTTTGTTTTAACATACACGACATGAACGAGATTTCCCACCATCATTAATGTTCAAATATTTGAAGTATAATTTAAAATTTTACATAGTTTTTCTCAAATAATATATTTTCTATAATATTTTGGAAATATTTTGATTTTAAAAAAGTGATTTAAAAATAAAAATGGTCTTTTCCTCAAGTAATATTCCAATGATATTTTAAAGGAATCTTCATTTATGATAACATACTTTGATGTTAATTATACTTTAATGGGAATATGATCCAATAATACCATCCTTATTAATTCTCTAGATGTTTATTATTATGATGATGAGATTTTTATGAAACCTATTTATTTTTCATGGGTTGTGATATGATGAAATGATCAAATGATGAAATGTATATGAAACTCA
This sequence comes from Viscum album, assembly GCA_963277665.1. Classification (NCBI taxonomy): domain Eukaryota; kingdom Viridiplantae; phylum Streptophyta; class Magnoliopsida; order Santalales; family Viscaceae; genus Viscum; species Viscum album. The sequence goes on along the minus strand of OY728125.1, from coordinate 1,554,164,087 downwards.
TTTTATTTCAATGGGTATCGTTATGATGATATGATGAATGTTTTATGATATTATGTCACACATATGTATTAATTTTATTATGTGATGGGTGGTCCTATAATTATATTTCCCTCCAATGCATTGGGTGTTTTATATCTCTTGAGATAGTTATGGGAAACAAGTTGATGTGCATGATCCACTATGGGAAACAAGTTTATGTTCTTGATCCATATACACAATTTGATGTGCTTGATTTACTATGGGAAACATGTGGTGATGCCTAATCCATTATGATATGGTAAATAGGTTTTGATGACTGGTCCACTATGATTTAATGGTTTTTATAGTTCACCTTGAAATATGAAATGGTTTTTATACCTATGATGGTGGCACAATCTTATGAAATACTTTTATGCTTATGATATAAACTTATAGTTCATTATTGATTTATGATAATTCCTAAATAATATGATTCATGTATTTTTTATTGATAAAGTTTTATTTCATGACTCGTGTTTATGATATATGACAGATTAAGTATGAACTTTATCATTTATGGCCATTATCTCATACCTTTACGATTATCTTATACTTTCATATGATCATCGATTGATATATCTCATGTTTACCCTTACTAAGCATCTGATCTCACCATTTCTTATGTTTCCTTTCTATAGGTTATGAATAAATTTTTTAAGTAGGGTATATCAAGAATGGTACAAAGTGAGAAGGATATTATAGAATATGCTAAAGAATGTACGTAAATAATATTTTTATATATCTAGTATCCAAAGACACTAAACCTTTATAATTATAGAATGGATTGTAATGTTATATTTTGAATATTAATCTATAAAGATGTAATATTTATGTATGAAAATCACAGGTTGCTGAAATTAGTATTAGAGCTAGGTTTAGTTAATATTTTGAGATTATGGTTAGAAAAATTTACTGAAAACCCTGGTGATAAGTCTAATTATAGGATAAAATCCTAAATTTTTAGTAATAAATGTGGATAACCATGGTTAAATATAAGGTTCAATTAATTGAGAATTTGGTGTCAATATTTAAATATCATATTAATTATTTTTCATGATTCTATGATTGATCACACTGATTAATGATGTTCAATGGTCATGAAAACCATTTCGATTTTAATCAGGGATTGAGGATTGAATGATGAAGTTGAGGTGGTTATAGGTACACTCAAATATTGATGTATCATTTTTTATATTAATCATGTGAATTAATTTATGTGAGGAAAATTATCTAGGAATGTTAATTCCTATCCTCAATGATTAGATATTGAGTTAGTGGTAAAAACTCTTAAAGGTATGGTGGTCATGTCCAAATTCTATAGTTCTTCTTCGATAAAAGTTTGTGGGAATATAATTCCTATAAATCTTTTGATTCTTCCCCTAGTTGAATTTGATGTGATTATAGTAATAGATTAGCTTTCTTTATTTACAACTATCTTGTGATCCTTTATTCATATATATGATTGTTATTCATCTCATATGTTTAAGGATAAACTCAACATTGCGGATATTACTATTGTATAGGATTTTGATGATGTCTTTCTAGAAGTGTTTCCTAGTATTCCTTTGAATTATGATGTTGATTTTCAATAGAACTCATACATAGTGCTATAACTATTTCAAAGACTCTTTATAGAATGGACCCAATTGAGTAGCAGGAATTGAAGAAGAAAATATAGGATAATATTGATAAGGGATTAATACACCCTAGTACATCGCCATGTGGTACATAAATTTTTGTTATTAAGAATAAAATGGGTTAATGAATCTTTTAATTGATTATCGAGAACATAATAAGATGACTATCAAGAAAAATATCCTCTAACCCATATTGATGATTTTTTTAATAAATTACGAGGAGGTAAATACTTTTCAAAGATTGGCCTTCATTTTGGATATCATCAATAGAGAGTTAAGAAGGAGGATATACCCAATACAACCTTCTGTATGAGGTATGGGCATTATTAATTTATAGTGATGCCATTTGAACTTACTAATTCCCCTATTATCTTTATAGATTTAATGAATATAGTATTTATATATTACTTTGATCAATTTTTGTTAGTATTTATAGATGATATTATTATATATTTAATACTATAGAAGAGAATGAAGATATTTTGAGAACTGTGTTGAAGACCCCAAGGAAGGAGAAGTTATGTAAAAATTTACCAAGTGTGAATTTTGTATTCAAAAATCTTCATTCTTGATTCATATAATATCAAATGAGGGTATATTAATGTATCCTTCAAATAAAGAAGTTGTAGAGAAATTTCCTAGACCAACCATTCTAATAGGAATATGTAGTTTTCTTAGGTTACCTGAAAACTTCCAAAATTTTGTTAAAGATGAATTTGAAGAGAATTTCAAGGAGTTTAAGAAAATGTTGGTCAGTGTACCTATGCTCATAGTACCCTATAGTGGAGAGGGTTTGTGATATATAGTGATGAAAAAAATAATTTACTAGGATGTGTACTCATGTAGAATGATATAGTTATATCTTATGCCTCATAATAATTCAAGGTTCATGAGAAAAATTACACAAATCATGATTTGGAGTTAACTTTGGTAATTTTTTCATTAAAGATATGGATGAATTATCTTTTTGGTTAAAGGTATGAAATATATAAATATCATAAAATTTATAAGTATATATTCACATAGAAAGAGTTGAATATGCGCCAGATAAGATAGTTGGAATTGATTAAAGATTATGAATTCTCAATAAATTGCCACTATGGGAAGGTGAACAAGGTAACTGATGCTATAAATCAAAAGAACTATGCTACTGTGTACATGATGTGGATTTAAAGAGATCTAATACTTATGGATTTTTAGAATATAGAACCTAAAATTCTGAGGAAATAAGATTGATCCTATCTTTCTCCTAATAATGTTCAAACATCCATCCTTTTTAGGATTAAATAGGTGTAGATGGAAGATGTAGAACCGTAGAAGAATGCAACTAGTGTTCTGGAGTTAAACCATGATAGTGATATAATGATAGGTTTTATTAATAGAGTATATTTCCTATAAATACCATAATTAAAGAATGGACTTTTGGATGAATCTCATAGTTCATCATTCTCTATGCATACTAGAAGTATAAATATTTATAGAGATCTTAAAAAATATTTCTAGTGGGAAAAAATGAAAATGGATATTGCAAATTATATATCCTAAGGCATAGTATATCAATAATTTAAGGCTAAGAGGTGGAATTATAAGGGGATGTTACAACCATTACCCATACCTGAATGTAAATGAAAAAATATTATCATGGATTTCTTAGTCAGACTCCCAAAAACATATAAAGGGAATGATGTTGTCACGACCCGTCCCCCGGGGCCCGTGCCGTGACTACCCCAAGCCTGCCTTCCATAGGCCAAGGGCTGGAGACTAGCATCAAAGGCATAATTCCCTAAAACTGGGAAGGCATTGCCTTTATAACCTGTAAACACACACAAGCAAGCACACAGCTGGATACGAAACACTAAGAAAACTATATAACAAAATAGTACTAAAAGTAAAAGGGGCTAGAATACAAGCCCAAATAGAAAGGTACAAGTAAAAATGTGATACAATACAACTGAAGAAAGAGAAAGTCAGCTGTTGGGTCGTCCTCTGAGGTTCCTACCTAAAGGGTAGGTACAAATCGCCTCCTCAACACTCCTCGTCCGTCATCTCCTCCATGTACCGATTCATCGTAAGGTCCACCTCCAGGTACCATCTAGTCCTGGTACTCTCGGCCTCAGTCAGCGTTGTCCGTTGTCTGCATCCAACACAATAAGGTTCGGGCATAGCCCGTGTAGGAGTGAGTATAACGATACTCAGTAGAGACCCCAAGACCCTCTAGGTCTCACAAAATCTATCAAGGATAAACACAAAGTATGAAATCCACAGATAACCTTACTTAGTTATATTCCCATACATATACCTAAGTTATCAAGTAATCCATCTCAATCATGAGGAAAACACAAAGGTTCTGACTCAGCTCAAACCCGGATTTATTCAAGGGGGTAATTTAAAGTAACATTATGAACACAATGTCGAACACCTCAGCTGCTGGAGAACTCATCCTATATCGAGTACAGTGGGCCTTCCACATAACACAGAGGTGCTTCCCACTATCCTTAGACTGCTAAGGTACTCCTCCTGTCGAGTACCGTGGGTCTTCCATGTCACATAGAGGCGCTCCCCACCGTGGGTCTGTCGCGTCACACAGAGGCACTCCCCCTCAAATCCTACTGAGGTACTCCTACTGTCGAGTATCAAGGGTCTACTGCGTCACCAAATCGCTCCCCACTGTGGGTCTTCTGCATCACCAAGGCGCTCCCCACTGGGCCTATCAAGCCACTCCGAGTCAAAATGATCAGCAGTTGTCAAGTCTCAGCCAGCCACTAGGTCTCCACACTATGCTCACTCATCTCCGGAAGGATCCGCTCCAAAAGATACTGGTCGATACTACATATTCCACTAAGACCCATGAAGAAGTATCTCAAAGGTCCATCATGTCATAGGGATCTCAACGCAGCAGACAGAGCATCAATCAGACGCTCGGTCTGTGAGTTATTAGCCTTTTAGTCCCAGGGGCCCCATTGGATTCATGCTCGATCCAACTTGACTATTCACCAACTTAATCCAAAACACAATGGGGTATCACTCAAAGGGACTGTCACACTCCAATATTTCTAGCGCCGCTGACGGTTCGTCAAATGGACGTATGGTGCCAAAGATATGACTGAAGGAGCGTAAATGGGTCATAGTGGGCCTGGGTCCGGTCCGACCCCGTCGGACTAACTTGGCCCAACCTGGCACGGGTCGACCCAGTTCAGGTCGACCCGGCCCAACCCACTCAGTCAGACCCATCCCGTGATACGTCCGGGTCTACTGGGGGTCCGGCAAGCCGTGAGGGCTGTGAGGGGGCATGGAGCCGCGGGTGCCGCGGGGCGGCTCGGCCGTGGGGGTGCCACAAGGGCGCGGGCCGGTTCGGCCAGAGCACCGCATGGGGGTGGGGACAGTGTGTCTAGGGCACTTCAAGGGGGTGCGAGCTGGTTCGGTTGGGGCATCTTGGGGGGCACGACCGGGGTGTCGCGGGGGCACAGGCCGGTTCGGCCGGGGCGCCGCGGGGGGTGCGGGACGTTTCGGCCGGGGCGCTACGAAGGGTGTGGGTTGGTTCAGCCAGGGCGCCACAGGGGGGGGGGGGTGAGTCCGGTTCGGTAGGGGTGTCGTGGGAGGTGTGGGCGGTTCGGTCGGGGCGCCGCAGGGGGGAGATGGAGCGTCGCGGGGCGTGGAGGCCGCGGGTGGCATAACATCGTTGCCTTTGTCACCTTCCTCCATTTCAAAGTACACATCAAAGAAGAACGGTGTAGGGGTCAGGCCATGTTCGTTTGGCCCGCACCCTCCGTGTTTAGAGTGGTAGCAAGCAGTTAAATTACTTCTTGAATTTCAAATATTTATCAAGAATGGAAGAGAGAAGAATATTAATCAATCACCCTAAAGCTTCCTGCAAATAATCAAACTCAATTAAACCCCTACAACTTCCCGCAAATAATCAAACTCAATTAAACCCCTACCTCATATTTTTCATTGACAAAGATGAGTAGGAAAGTTCGGTCATCGAAGACATCCCACGTCGGTTGCCTCTGCAAGGTTCTTTTGAGGAAGAAGTCGAAGACGTTCCTCGCCGACATTCTTTGTTTAGAGGAGCGTTCTTCGTGGAGGAAGCGTTCTTCATTGGAGAATCTTTCTCCCAAAATCTCCCAATCCTCCTTTGAAAACAAATGAATTGGTATCCCAAAGTAATAGATTGTAATATCTATTAATTCTATGGAATAATATTCAAAAATTAATTAATTAAAGGAGATTTGGCATAATAAAGATATGTGCGTTGGCACAATTAATGTGGAGGAAATCAAGAGGCTCCTCCACATTAATGAGGGGGTTGAGAGGTTTTCCAACAATTAAAGGGAGGTTTTAAGGGGGTTGAATCCCATGTGGTCCCCACAACCATAACCTCTCATTGGAGGTTAGGCTTGCGTGGTCCCCACCACCATAACCTCTCATTGGAGGTTAAGGTCTGGTGGTCCCCACCACTAACTCCCACATGGAAGTTTAGTTAAGGTGGACTCCACCTCCCAACACCCACATGGGTGTTTTAAATAAAAATAAAATGTTTGCACAATTTTATTTTTATTTTATTCCTTCATGAAAAACCCAAAAACTAACTTTCACCCTCGACCAACTATCGTCGATGTGAAAGTCTCCTTAAGCGAAAACTGACGTTGTGAGTTCAATGATGCCCTCAGATTTCAATTCTGAGAACCAGTTTAAATGTTATAAAAACCCACTCATACGTTTACTGAACATACCTGAAAAAAAGTTCATAAATTAATTCCGGGCACTCTGGGCCTCAGAATCACACACTGTAAATTTTCACGGACTCGTAAAATTCCAATTTATTTAAAAAAAATACATGAAAATTCTAGGTCTTTACAGATGTTATTTTCATTGTATTCAATCGCTATATGAAGTCATAAAACTTCATTTATAAGACTGATCATATGTATAAGGATGATATATAAAACTAAAACAAATATCTATATTTATATCCTACTGAATACTTATTCAGAAGATAAAGAAAGTTATTGGGATTTGATCTAGCTGAAGAGATGGTAGAGAAGGTTAGATCCACTCAGATGTACATAAGGGAATCTCAAAGTTGATAGAAAAGTTATGATAAAAATATTCAGTGAGATCTAGAGTTTGAAGTTATTGAAAATATATTCCTATGAACATCTCCTTGGATTGAGGTTATGATATTTGGAAATAATGTAAATACAAGACCTAGATATATCACTCCTTTTTGATACTCTTGATCACATTGGGATTCTATCTTATCATTAGGAACTTCCAAAAAAATATCTATAAAATTCATGATGTGTTGCACATATCTCTCTTGAGGAAGTACATACCTAATCTTTTACATATACTAAACACAGAGTGCATACCATTGGAGAAATTTCTATAACAAACCAACCCCATCTAACCTAACACATCACCCGAATAGGCCCACTACAAGGTAGATAGAAACAACACAACATAAGTATTATGTGTAATCAAATAAAAAACAACATACAAAATTGAATAATAGTACATATCTATGATACATAAAATTTAAATCCTAAAGGGATAAATAGGAATGTAAAAACAAAATAAGCCATAATTTGAACCTCTATGTGACCATTTGTCACCACCAAATTGTCCCACTATGAAGGAGTCAACAACCAAATTATGTTGGAGAACTACATGAAACACTTACCTCTACCTGAATACTTCAAAAACACATCTAAGAACACTCAAATGAAAAAATTAGGGTGTGAGAACAAATCCTAGTATTATTTAATCAAATAATCTATGCAAAGTCTAATACCATGAAAATGTTAGTTCTAACTTTAAAATAAAATATAGTTGATAAATCAATTTCAAAAGAGAATTTTTTTTGTAAAGCATAATTTTTCATTCATAAGAACCTTTCATATTAACAAAAATAATAAATATGTCAAGTAAATGATAGAAAGCATGATAAAATAATAAAAACCAACCATGGATACACTGTAATATAAACAAGTGAGAAACTAACCATTAAATATACCATCATGTGTAATACCAACCATATATGACAAAGTATAAGATTTGGGCTCTATCCAATGAGAATAAATACTTTGATATAAAAAGTAAAACACTAATTTAGGTATCACATGAATCCAAACAATATCGATTCATGTCAGAGTCTTTTGATATCAAACCTCTAGTGGTATTACACATAGTAAAGTGAAAAGTCCATTTTCAGATGCACCTAAGGTTCCCAATGTGCTAATTTTACCAAAACCCATTTTAAAACCTTTATAGTTATTTATAAAACATTTTCACAGTAAATCATTACTACTTTCATGCTTTAAAATACCTTTATAATGTCAAATAAACCATTAAGGCATTTAATTAAACACATAGTTTGCACAAATCCATTTTTAAAGAAATAAAATCATTTAAAAACATATATTTCATGAAGAAAAATCAACTTGACATCAAATACATCCTTTTCATAACACAAAAAAAAGTTATTTAAAAAAGAATCAATAAATTCATAAATTATAACCTTTTTATAGAGACACCAACCTCAAGAACAGAGTAAAACTTGTCACCATTAAGAACAATGATTGGTAATGAGTAGATAAAGTCCTCACAAGCCTAGTTCTATAAGAAATAACACAAAAACTCTATCATCACCATATAAATGGAATCCATGTACCATTCAATTTCTATGAGAAAAGAGGAGAAGATATCTATTGAGGATCTAAGAAGAGGAGACAAAAACAAATCAAAATAAAAAATACCTTGAAGAGATCCATCAAGAATGAAGTAATTCCATCAGGAATCTAAGGGAAGAAGCATCTAGAGTGATAGGTAAGGTTTATTATGAGATAAATGAATATTAGGGGGTGATTAGACATAAAAAATATCAATGTAAAAGAGGAAATTTCCATATTTTTAGAGGTTTGTATTAGGGAACATGGTTAGGCTATATGGTTAGACAAACTGTGCACCAACCATGTGTGCCTATGTCCTTTGAAAATAAGCGCACACAGTTTCCTATATATGAGTTGTATGGTTTGTGAAAACTATAATTAAGCTATGTTATTCCCCTAGAAAACCACCTATATACTTTTATAGTCTCCTTATTGAGATTTATAGTTTGAATAATTATGATCACATAGTGAAAAACACCTATGAGACCTCATAGTGCCACACTGCATGATTACCACATGGTTAGTACTAGTTGTGCACCCTAACCATGCACTTAGGCTGTCTTTTCTAAAAATACAAATTTTCAACCACCTCTTCCCAAAAACCTCTAGAACAACCCCAGACATAAACCAAGCTCAAACTAAGTCATTACTTTGACCTATAGGGTTTCACAATTTTCTCCACCATAAAAGTTTTTTTTTCTGTAGAAAGTGCTTAAGATTTTGGAGTTACAAAAGGAGAAGGACACTGATAACTCGTCAATAATTTTTGCTCCCATATTTCAGGGTTATCCCATCTTAACTTCCATAGTACACAAACTAGAGGAATTATTTTTTTGAGAAGTGCCTTACCTTTTTAATCCATAATCAAAACTGGTTTCTCAACCACACTAGTGTCAGGCTCAAGATCAACATTTCCCCATTCAATCACATGTGAAGGGTCTAGTTGACACCTATATAGATAGTAATCATGAAACAAGTTATGAATCAATGTAAAACGATACTATAAGAACAAAAAATATTTCAAATTTCCAAGTGTCCCCATGATCTCAAAGGGGCCAACAATCCTAGATTCAAACTTACCCTGCTAACCCAACTATCAGTTTCCCAAGCGAGGTGATATTTTGGGAAAGAACAAATCTATTTTGAATCAACTAAATATTTTTTCATCTCTTGAACAAGACTCAACCTAACAAAGTACCACTATCCCAACACTTACCAACACAAGGGATATCTGTATCGACTCCCATACAATTATTCAGAGGGTTATTGTTAATCGAAGCCTCATGAATATTATTATAGGAAAATTTTACCAAAGGAAGATTCTTTTCGTAGGAACCACAAAAATAAAGCACAGATGCTAAGATCATATCCTCAAGAATCTAAATAGCTCTATTTATCTACCTATTCATCTATATATGATATGTTTTTCTTAATTTCAACTACGAACCCATCACCTCTTTCAAACCTTTCCAAAACCTGGATATGAACCATGGGACCCTATGAGAAATAATCATAGAGGGAACGCCATGATGTATCACTACCTATTAAATATACAAGTTCAAAATATACTCCACCTTTATAATCTCCATGATATGGAGGAAATGTTCTACTTTCGTAAGTTGATCAATGATCACAAAAATCACATACTTCCCACTAGGAGTTCACAATAAACCAACAATGATGTCTATAGAAATATCATCCCACTTTTATACCGGAATGGGAAAGTGTTGCAACAAACTAGCAGGTCTCTGGTATTCCACCTTAATTATCCCACAAATAAGGCACTGTGACACAAATTTTGTGATTCACTACCTCATCCCTAGATACCAATACTGACACCTCAGATCATAATAAATCTTGGTAGTCCCATAATGTACAAACCATCAATACTGGTGTCCAACATCCATCAATCACTTCCTCAAAGATATAGGAACAACCTACATACTTTGGAAACACAAAGTACCAATGGGAGACCAAGAACACTAACCCGATGTCTCCCCCATTTAAGATTTCACTAAATAACTAGAAATCAGTGTTGGTTACCAGTTCATGTCGAATATAATCATAGAATGAAGAGAAAACCATTATATAATCTAAGAATACCTTCCCACCAGGATCTTCTATTCCCAGGATCATCTCAATGAAAAAACTCATCAATCACCATTCCTCTACCGATTCATTCAAGGATTGAGTTGATAATTTCCTACTCAAATCATTGGTTACAACATTACATTTCCCAATAGTATAAAAAAATCAAAATAAAAATTTTGGAGATACTTAACTCAGTGTCTCTATCATATGTTCATATCCCTCTTAGTAAAAATATATACTTCAGGATCTTGTGATCAAAATATAAAATAAATTTCTCCCCAAAGAGATAGTGATGCCATGTTTTGAGTACATGAATAAAAGTTTCCAACTCAAGGTCATGGGTTGGGTAGTTTTTCTCATGAGGGTATAACTAGAAATATCTGTAGGCCACCACCTTATTTTCTTACATTAAGACACACCTTAAATCCATTCTAGAAGCATCAAAAAATACATCATAACCATAACTCAGTTCTGAAAGACTCATAAATCGAGTTGAATTAAACCTTTCATTCAAGTCCTCAAAATATCTCTAACACTTTTCATTCCAATCAAACTTTAAACCCATTTAGGTCAAAGATATCATCAATTATGAAAGATTAGAAAATCCATAAACCAATTACTTTAATAACTAGCCAATCCCAAGAAACTATGGATCTCAAACACATTCTTGGATGGCTCCAATGAAATTACTACCTAAATCTAATCATGATCTATTGAGATTATCCTCTTAGATATAAAATTCCATAACAACATTAATTCTTGGATCCAGAATTCATAATTGGAAATCTTACCATACAAGAGATGTTTTTTCAATATTATAAATATGATATCCAAATGATCTTGGTGATCTTCCTCTGACCTAGTGCACACAAAAATATCATCCACAAACATAAGAAAAAAATAATTCCAAGAATTGATGATAGACTCAATTCATCAATTCCATAAACACCACAGGAGAATTAGTGAGACCTAATGGTATAACTCAAAACTCAAAAATTCCCATAAAGGCTCCTAATTTCTTTTTAGGTATATCCCTTTCTCAAACTATCAATTGGTGGTACCCTATATAGAGTTCAACCATAGAAATCCAATTATCCCAACTGATTTGATCAAAGAGATCATCAATTCTAAGAAAGGGATATTTTTTCTAAACGGTCACTTGATTATCTTTTAATAATCAATGTAAACTTTGTGAATCCCATATTCCTTCATGTAAAAGAGGACAATTGAATCCCATGGTGATGTATTAGGATGAATAAATCCCTTATCCTCAAGGTACACAATATATAATTTAATTTTCATTAACTCATAAAGTTTTATTTGATATAATGGCATAGAAATATGCATTGTACTAGGGATAAGGTCAATAGTTTAATTAACCTCTCTCTACATTGGTAACCTAGAAAAAATATTAGGAAAGACCTCATGGCACACAATCAACACTACTAGAAGTGTAATAATCAAACAAGGATCAAAAAAATAAAGAACATCTCTAAAAAATGGCATGAGATCACTCTAGAATACAGAACAATAGGCCTATCTATCCTAGATCTAGATTTGAACTCACCTAAAATACATGAGAGACTCCTTGGGAGATATAAATTAAACTCAGTGATGATAAAATTCAAGATAGGCCTTAATTATGATCATCTAATCCATTCCAATAATAAATTCAAGGATACAAATATCAAGGACTAGGAAATCCTACAAAACATCAATGTTTAATATCATCACCCTATAGGAGGAAAATTTAAAACATTTGTCCGACCTCTTTACCAAAGGTGTGGAAATATCCAATAATAATGAAATAAGTTCTTACCACAATCCCAAAATATCAATGATATTTTATTATATGAAATAATTAGTAGTAAATTTATCAAATAAAGATAGCACCATAGAGGATTAAATAAACATCGTACCTCTAAAAATAGTCATCCCTACTTCATATTCCTCTGGAACATACTTCGCTGCATAAATACATTTGATCTCAACTCTTTCCTAAGCACTATTAGCCACATGAACATCCCAATTGGTCTGAGGATAAGACCCACAACCCTTGGGATAATCAATATGAACTTGTGAACCCTTGGTGAGATAGATTCATTCTTACTGCACAGGGACATACTTAAAGAAAAATTATTGAGGTGACAATATTTTCTATAATGAAGACAGCCTTTGTACAATTTGGTTTTGTATGAATTGGCCTTACACATTGATAGTAAACAACCCATTGTTTTCTTGATGAAGCCCCTTAAAATGATCCTGAATAATACTGAGCACCTTTATGCTTCCTTTTCTATCTAGAATACACACCCTAGATAGAAAATATAGGAAGCAAAGCTCCACCTAAACCAATTTTCCCACATATATCTTCCTCAACCATATCCACTTTATCAACTGCCTCCATGAAGGTTGGAAGGAATAATAGAATCAGTGTGGGATGAATATCGGCCCTCAGGCCCATCTTGAACCTATGATCTCTAAGGTAATCATTAGTATCAAGCTCGGGTTTTAAGTGAACTAACTCAATGAAATGGGTGGAATACTCCAAAGCTATAAACTCCCCCTACTATATAGTCATAAATTCTTGTATCTTCACCACATGAAATGTTTTTGGATAAAACTATTTTTTATTGATTTTCTTGAAAGAAATCTAGGTAAGATCCTCATGAAACTTAGCTTTCATGATAGAGATTTTTCCATCTCCTTTCTGGTCCCTTGAGAATGTAAGTGGAAAAACCTACATTAGAGTACTTTGATTTTTTTATAAAATTGAAGATCCTCTCAATCCGCTCAAGTCATTCCTTAGATTCCTAGGTTCCTTTTTCACCATGGAATATGGATGGATTTTACTTAGTAAATTCTGATCCATGATCCACCATTTTTCCCTAGTGTCCAACACCCACCTAACCCAGAGTATGAATAGGGACGATTAAAACTTACACCAAATAAGGGTCTACCAATAGATTTTCCTACAGAACTTTTCTCACAGCTTCCCCACTTAGATTCAGAAGAGATGTTATATGATGCATTATCTAATAAACACAAGACAATTACCAGTAAACTTATAATAAAATCCCCAAATCATAATACTAACTTCTAGAATGCATATTAATTCATTTAAACAACAAGTATTAAAATCAAGCATGGGATCTATAAACAAAATACAATTCCTTAAAAAGGAACAAGTTTATTTAATTAAAATCCAAATCTAGTTTATTCAAACAACCTCAAATATCAAGTCTCGAGCTTGTAAAAAATCCCATTCCACCCATGGTATCAGGAGTTCAGACAAGAAAGTGAGCTGTCTAGGAACCCTCTCATGCTTACTACACAAATTCTAATGATCTTAACTCCTGTCTACCATAAAACCTGAACCAAAACTAGTTAGTGTCCTAACACTTTAGGCTGGGTAATTCCTCATATTCTATTTTATAATGAACCATTTCAAGTCAAACTTACATGTCACCTGAGTAGGCCCACCACAAGGAAGATACAAACAAAGAAACATAAGTCTCATGTATAACTGAATAAATAAATAATGTACAAAGTGAAATAATATTACATATCCCAGATACATACAACGTAAATCCCAAAGGGATAAAACTGAAACTAAAATAAGACAATCTATACATTGAAACATCATATGACCATCCATCACCACCAAACTATCCCACTAAAGAGGAGATGACAACCAATAGAAGCTAGAAAACTATATGACACCCTTCTCTTTACATGAGACCTGTAAAACCAAATCTATAAAAACCCAAAGAAAAAAGTAGGATATGAGGACAAATCCTAGTATTATTTCACCAAAGAATCTATGAAAATTCTAATACCATGAAAATGTTATTTCTAAATTTAAAAAATATAATTTATAAATATTTTCCAAAAGAGAAACCATTTTTTAAAACATCCTTTGGATTTCATAAGAACCATTAATATTCAAAAAAAATAAGTAATATAACAAGTACATGATAAAAATAATGATAACATTAGGAAAACCAACCATGGATAGAACACAAGGTAAAAAAGTGAGCAAGTAACCATGAAATATAACATCATGAATTAAAAAAATCATAAATAAAAAAGAACAGGATTTGAGATTTAGCTTATGGGAATACATACTCATACATAAAAAATTAAATTACTGATCCAGACATCACATGATTCCAACCAATATCGATCCCTATCATGGTCTATTGACATCAAACCTCCAGTGGGATTATAGGAACTAAAGTGACAAGTCTATTTCCCAACATACCCAAGTTTACCAATGTTCTAAGTTGACCAAAAGAACATTTGAAAACCTTTCTCTCTATTTATAAAACATGTTCACAATGAAGAATTTCCACTTCCATGCTTGAAAATCCATTTTTAAAGTCAAATCCAAGATTCAAGTATTTCATCGAACACATAGTGTGTAATTTTTTTTAAATAAACAATGCTTCAAAAAATATATTTCATGAAGAAAAAATTCCTTGATATGAAATCCATCCTTTTCATAACACAAATAAAAAAATCAAAATTATATTAAGAAATTCATGAATTAGAACTTTTTTATAGAGACACCTACCTCAAGAATGGAGGAAAACTAATTTCATTTGAGAACATAGATTGGGAATGAGTATATAGGTTCCTCATGACCCTAGATCCATAATAAAAAATAAAAAACCTTTGTCAAACCCCATAGATCTGGAATCTATATCACAATCAAGTTTTAATGATACTAGAGGATAAGAGATCTAGAGAGGATTTAAGAAGAAGATATAAAACCTGATCAAAATGATATATCCCTTGAAGATATCTATCAAGAAAAAGGAATTTAATCAAGATCCAAGGGGAGAAGACTTTAGAGCACTATTGAAGGTTTATTTTTAACCAAATGAACATTAGGGGGTCACTATATATAAAAATTATCAAGGGTGAAGAGGTAATTTTCATCTTTTTAGAGTTTAATATTAAGGTGCATGGTTTGTCCATACAGTTAGAGAAATCATGAACCAACTATGTGTGGCCTCTTTCCTTTGAAAAAAGAGCACATAGTTTCATATATATTAGCCACTTGGTTTAGGTAAACTGTGCTCAAGTCATGCAATACCCCTGGACAACCACCTAGACACCTGCATGGTCTCCTTGGTGAGCTACACAATTTGATTAACCATGATCAAACTGTTAAAATTCCTATGAAACCTCATAGTTCCACACCACATGGTTACCACATCATTATTATTAATCATACTCTCTAACTGTACACCTAGTCTACCTTCTCCAAATATCCATGTTTTCAACCCCCGCTTCCCAAAAACCTCTAGAACAAACCCAAACTTAAACCAAGCTCAAAATAGTGCATACCTATAACCCAGAGGACATAAAAAATCTATCTTATGAGGAATAACCAGTGTATATTTTTTATCATAGAGAGAAAGTTCTATGACACAAGACCACTCACATGGTCAATGTTTTGTGGAAAAACCAAAAATTTGATGAAGCTACATGGTAACCTAAGGATGTTATGTGGAGGAAATATCCTTGGTTATTTTTATTAGAGTGATAAAATTTCAAGGTTGAAATTCATTTTAGGGGGTATAATTTAACACCCTGAGATTTTATGCTATATTAATAAATTTGATTTCTTCAATAGTTTGTAATACATGCAACCCCATGTCCAAATAAATCATAATATAATGTATCATTATAACCTAGAAATTAAATTAGTGGTATGGGTATAAATTGTTTAGATAACACAAATATATTGATAATTAAGTACTCAAGTTTTAATAAATTATTTATATGCTTCAAAAAATACATTTTTCCTTAAAAATAGTTTTTTGTGATCAAATAAAATAATTAATTTCTACCAATTTTACTAAATTTATTTAAAAAAAGGAACATAATTTTTAAATTGGTATGTAAAAATTATCTTAGATATAATTTTTTAGATTCTTCTATAAAGATTAATTTTCTAGGGAATAGTGAAAAATACCGATTTTTATTGAAAACTTAATTTTTGTTTCAATCATTTACAAAGTTCCATTTTTTATTAAAATGGATTAAAATTAAAATAAGTTTTATTGTATTATTTATTTTACAATTAATTTCATTGGAATAAATTTTATTATTTAATTTGGTGTAACAACTATTTTATATATAAAAAAGGCGTTTTCCTAAAAAATATTTTTCTGTTGCATTTTGTGGTTATCGTAAGATAAATTCTACCACTTCTACAAATTGAATCTTTAAAAATGAATTCCATATTTGTAATCATGAGGTACAAATTTTGTAAATAATTTCCTTTTATGTTTTGGTCATTATGAATAGTAACCTTGGTAAATATTTTTCACCTCAATAAGAGTAAAACAAGTAAAAGAGGCTTAAAACTTTGGGATAAGGCTTTAAAATTTCTATAACTATTTCCTTTATTCTATTTTATAGGTATATTTCATCTATATCTATACATGTATCTAATATACGGCCACTTGGTTCCATTTTTCTTTGATTAAGACCTTTATATTAATTGAAGAAAAGAATAAATACAAAATGAAACTCTCTTGAATTTAATATCTATAAAAATATTTAAAAATGGATAAACAAATATAAGTTTGGTTATAAATGTTTATATTAAATTATAATTAATTTTTTTATCATGGTAATTTATTTTTATTTTTGAGCGAATGAATAATTACCTTAAATTCTTATGTAACACTGACATAATATTTATTCAATTAATAGGAAAATATAATAAATGATTCTAAAAATAGTAAAAGTAATAAAAAATGGAAGAATTATTGTGTTTAACAAATATTTTATATGAATATAATATATTAGGAAAGTTTGAATGTTTTAAATTTAGATTCATTTAATGACATGTTATTTTCAAAGTCAAAATTAAATGAATAGCTCCAAAAGTAACATTATTGATATTTTATAACAAATAATATTTTATTAAATTATTTAAAATTAAAAAAAATACTAAATTCGTCCAATTATATGTCATATGGTTGAATATATCAACCATGGTCCATTTATGAGTCACTTTTCATTTTATGATATCATTCTTAACCTAATAATTGTCAAAAGGTTTAAATGGGGGTTAAAACTAATAGATAAGGGTTAAAAAATCACTTATAATTATCTAAATTTTATTGGAATGGAATATTTCAACTTATAATTACCATATATTCTAAATATATAAATTCTCACTCACTTTATTATAAAAAATAATTTATATTAATTTAATACTTTAAGAAAATCCAAAAGTGCTTATCACCTCACTTATAAAAGGGGACATCTTCTCCTCTCTTACTCACACATTTTGAGCCTTATATTTCATCCAAGAAATTATATATTACCTCCCTATAATCCTTAAAATTATCCTATATCTTCTTTTATTTCCAAAAGACTATCCTTTCAATGATTAAGGTGTAATCCAAAGATGGTTTCTAAATAAAGATGTATAAGTCTAAACCAAGAATTTTCAATTTCATTTATTGTTATAACTCATCTAAATATATTGTATCCTTAAAAATAATGAATTAATTATACTACATATAATTAATTTTTATTATGATGATGTAATAATCATTATCCACCTTCTTCTCATCCATTCAAAAATGATAACGTCGCTCGTGCGTATGTGTGGACTACCACCTCCATGAAGCGATGTGATTCATTTTTCACTTCCATTTTACATGAATAGTAATAAGAATATAATTAATGAATATATATGATATATATGATACAAAAATTATTATAGTAAGATTAATTATATTTTATCTTTCTTTTGTTCCATCCAATGAAAAGTGAAAATAGCGTTCATGCATATTTATGACCTACCGTCACCATAAACGGTGTAATTTATTTTTCTATTTCTACCTTTTATGGATGAATCTAAATATATATATATATATAATGAATAAAAATTATATTTATATTATTATTAATATTCTATAGATGATATAACCATAATCAAAGTATAAGTATCGGGACTTCCGAACCAAAACATGCAATAAAAACAAAGAATTTATCACCTGAAAGAGTGATTTTAATAACAAATTGTTTATAAACAAGTGATAAGATGTTATAAGTAAATCATATATGGTATTATATATATTATTATGGTTATTTAATACATGCATATTAAATCTATATTTATTATATATGAGGTTTTAATGCGTATTAAGAAATACAATACTTGTGGTAATGGATTTTTGTCTCACTTTTATTTTCATGTCACACGTGTCATATTCGTCACTTGTTTATTTTTGTGGTGTATATACTTCCCATGAATGTATTTTATAATGATTATCATAAATATGTTTTGGATATATATACATCCATCTATGATTCTTTCTTTCATGAGGTTTCGATTTTAAAGTTATCAAAGTGGTAAAGGATTTATGACTCAATCTCATTTTAATCAGGATTGTTTATACTTGAATTTTCATTAAGGAAATTATATAATCCATATATGATAAATTCATTTCATTTTTATTCTCCTCTAGTTACTTCTGGATAATACTTTTTTTTCATTTCATTTTCCTCACTTCTGGTACTCAAGATACCGAAGGAATGTTTTTAAGGAAAACTGATGATGTTTTACTATCTATTAAGGAATAATTTACTTCCATGTCCATGTTATCCTTAAAATTTATTTAAGAATGTTTTTATTATTATACAATTATTTTAAAAATTAATTTTTACCAATGTTTTACTTTCTATAAAAAAATTCAAAGGAATCTTCCAAACATTTTCTTAACAAGGAACTTTTGACTTTTTTACCAAAAATGTGAAATGAATCACCATTTTAACATACACGGCATGAAAGTAGTTTTCCACCACCATTACCACTCAAATATTTAAATCTTTCTTTACAAGGTTCTATTTTTCTTTTCAAATAAAATTTTCTCCATAAAATTTTTCAATTTTTTAGATTTTAAATAACTTTTTTCAAAATAAAAAGGTGTTTTCCTTGATAAAAATTTTGGTGATATTTTAAAGGAATTTTCATCTATGATAACATCCTTTGATGTTAATTATGATTTATTGGGGATAAGATCCTATGACAGCATCCTTATTATTTCTTTATATGGTTATAATTGTGATGATGGTATTTTTATGAAACTCATTTATTTCCCAGGGGTTATACTTTGATGAAATAATGAAATGTTTATGAAACCCATTTTATTTACATGAGTTATGTTATGATGATATGATGAATGTTTTATGATATTTTAACACACATATGTATGGTTTTCATTTTTTTGGTTAGTGGGACTAGAATTATATATCCCTCCAACACATTGGGTAAAGTTTTATATCTCATGTGATAATTATGGGAAACAATTCGATGTGCTTGATCCACTATGGGAAACAAGTCGATGTGTTTGATCTTCTATAAGAAAAAATTCGATGTGCTTGATCCACTATAGGAAACATGTGGTGATTCCTAATCTATTATGATATGGGAAATAGATTTTGATGTCTGTTCCACTATGATTTGATGGTCTAGGTAGCTAACCTTGAGATATGACATAATTTATGTACCTATGATGGTGTAACACACTTATGACATGATTTTATGTTTATGGTATGAACTTATAGTTCATGGTTGATTTATGATGATTCCTTTATCATATTATTCATGTATTTTGAAGTGATAAAGTTTTATTCCATGAATCATGTTTATGATCTATGAAAAATTGGGTGTGAACATTAAAAGTTATGGTCATGATGTCATACCCTTATGTTTATCTTATGATATCATAAGATCATCGATTGGTATCTCTCATGTTTACCCTCACATAGAATCTGAGCTAACCTTTTATTATGTTTCCTTTCCCTGGGTAATGAAAATTAGTTTTAAGTAGGGTATGTAAAAAAAAGGTACATAGTGAGAAAGATATTATGAAAGATTGTGAAGAATGTACCTAAATAAGATGTTTATATATCTAGTCTTCAAAGACACTAAACCTTTATAGATCTTCCCTGAATCATAATCTTATGTATTGAATATTCATCTAAAAATATGTAATATTTATGTATAAAAAGTTTGGGTCACTATACCTACTTTATGGGTGGAAGGGGTCCTTCAGGCAGGTGATACAGTGCAATTATTGTTGACAGGGGCAGTGCGGCATAAGACCGGTGATTTAGTGTGATATAGGTCGCTCTTTTGGGTCTTTCTGTCATCTCAAACAAAGGGAATTTGGGCCACAATTAGGTGGTCCTCTAGGCCATGTTGAACATTGGCATTTGGGTCACTCCATGTAATAAAATAGGTCTAGTTGTTGTTTTTCATTCATTATGAGGGATTAGGTTTGACCTATTATGGTGTCTATATGTGTGTGTGTGTGTGAATATATATAAATAAATATAAATAAATTTACATAAATATATAAAAAAACATACATATATATATATAATTAAAAACAATTGTATATAGATTTATATATATACATCAACATAATATAAATAAATAAATATAAACACATATAAATATACATATATATAGATAGATAAATATATACCCACATAATATATATAAATACATATAAATATATTTAAATATGTATATAAACTTATATAAATGTACATAAATACACACATACACATATATATACCCACATAATATACATAAATATATATAAATATACATATAATTATATATAAACGTTTGTAAATATACACGTATACATATATAAATATCTATATATATATATACACCCACATGATATACATATATATAAATACGTAAATATATTTAAATATTTATAAATATACATAAATACATATATATATATATATAATTAAATTTACAAAAATATATATAAATACATACATACATAAATGTAATTAAATATAAATAAATATAAATACCTACTCAAGTTGGGGTTGAGCCCCTTTTTAATAAGGAAAGAATCCTATTTTTAATTGGGTTAAGAGAGAGCCATTATTTGACCCAAAGACCCCATGCATTACATGGCACAGAGGACCAGATGATGACGGCCCAAAATCCCAACTAAATATATCCCAAAGTCCCCAAGAGAAGACTTTGAAAGACCAAGTGAGAACCATTCATCACATCACAACCACAGACTTCACATCACCCTCTTGTCAATTTGTGCCACGAGTAAACATGTTGCAATGTACTGCACAATCTTCATCACACCTGCACTTGTGAGTCATGATGTCACCATCTGCCACACTACACCACCTTTGTCACACCGTGTTAGGGAATATATTTGTCCTGTATTAGAAATGTAATGACCCAGATTTTCCATGAGTTTTTTTTAAATTATCTGGGAATATTATGAGTCCACAAAAATTGACGACACATGATTCCGAGGCCCGGAGTACCCAGAATGAATTTCTAAACTTTTTTTCAAGTATGTTCAGTAAACGTGCAAGAGGGTTTTTGTAACTTTTGAATCGATGCTTGGAATTTAAATCCAAGGACACTGTGGATCTCGCAGCTCCGGTATTCACTTAAGGAGACCTTCACCTCGACCACATTAGGTTGGGGGAGGAAGTTATTTTTTGTTCTTTTGTGGGAGAAAATAAAATAAACTAGCTTTATTTTATTTTGGAAATTTAATCCTCCTAATTTGTTTTTGGTGGTGGGGACCACCCAAGCCTGAAAACTCCTGAATTGAATTCATTTGTGGGGACCACCTGAGCCTTGAACTTCCTCTTTAATGAGGGAGGTGACTCTAGGTTTGTTTTCCAATTAATTGTGCCAACATAAAATTAATTAATGTGCTAACTCTAATTAAATTAATAAACTTAATTTAATAGGTTGGCTTCTCATTTTATTGAGTTTGGGGGAAAGTGTTGGCAAATGGGGAATTGGGGAGAGCTTTGGAGAACATTCTCCAAAAAAGGAAGTCCTCCAACAAAGAACTCCATCGAAGGATCTCCAACGACGAACGTCTTCAATGACGACGAACCGGCGTCCATATTTCCCTCTCCTCACCGACGTCAACGAATCTTCGAGGTAGGTATTGTTTGTAACACCCTGACCCCAGTTACCCAGAGTTGGTGCATTATTATGTAACATTGGAATGATCACAAAAGATCATGTCTCGAAAGACCGATTAGTTTAGTATCCTTGAAAACACTAGATACATTCATAAGTATTACATTACATGATTAAGTGAAAAACTACAACCACATCTTGTCTCCATATAACGCACACATATCCCCTCATACTATCCTTGTAGGTCATTCATAAAATACTTCTTCACATCCTGGGAAAAATAAAACATAAAAAGGGGTGAGCTCAGATGCCCATTAAGGATAAAAATATAGCAGAAACTTTCATAAATAAGCATAAACATTTAAGGTAATGTATAACTAAACCAAAAGCCTTTTGAACTTGAACTTTAGCATAATATGGAAGAAATAAAATGAAATAATTCCATTTACTTATTCACATGGATATTCTAATAGTCGAATAATCACATGCAATATCAATAACCACTTTCATAATGATGGACTACATAATGCCAGACTATCATAACCACATATTCAAGGCCTTGTGCCAAGACTACAAATAAGATTTTGTCAAGGCCTTGTGACAAGACACTAGTTTGTCTCATGAGACCTAATGATGAATCAAGGAGCTATAGAGGGCTCCACCCGTCACTTACTAAGTCCAATGCATTCCTCATATGAAAAGTTGAAACATAACATAAACATTCGTATTAAAACTAGCATACGAAATGTCAATACTTTACCCACAAACCATGAATGGTATAAAAATAGCACATCCACAGTCAAACATAACTCATTAAATACAATATAGAAGATTTTATTGTAACAGATTAACCTCAATCGAGAATAATGAAGGATATTGACATAGATGAAAATAATCATCAAAACTATTTCAGAGAAATATCACCCTTTTTCATGAAAACATTTAAAAGTCTCGCTATTTATCAAGAAGCCATTTAAAATAGATTTTTGAATCAAAGTGTCCCATACGACTTTGAAACTTTTAAAATGAATTTTAAAACATTAATTTCCATATAAATAAATCCTTAAAACCATTTTTAAAACATGGACATTAATGAGAGAGATTTAGAATAATAAATCTTTAAAACATTTTAAAATAATATTTTAGTTAGTGTTCCTAACCAAAAGGGAGACACTTGAATACAAATAATTGAGGTAATAAAAACATTGTAATATCATGATAATAAAGAGATTCATGATATACTTTTCCAAATTACATTATATACACCATATAAAAGTGATTTGGTGTATAACAATAAAGGAATGGAATGTAAATTGAGATGAAATCTCTCATAAAGATCGTATCCTTAGGTTAAGGATAAATCAACGACATAAATATGTGTGAAAAATATAAATACCCTCAATATGATAGGATATTCAGTGTAAAACAATCAAAGTACATTCACACATATTTTTGTAAAAACAACACCAATGAATTAGATGTTTAACTAAATAAATGGAGATTGGGTTAAAATTACTCTTATCAAGTTCATATCGATGACTTGAGAATTTATAAATGGAGTGATTATGTGTATCAAAAGTATATCCACAGAAAGGGGAGTTTAAATTATGACATAAGCAAATAAATAGTTATTCGACACATAATTTTGGAGTAAAATAATCAATGAAGTATGCGTAAATCCGAATGAGTGGAAATTGAAATTTCAAATTCCCTTATCGATTTGATAACTTACGAAACATACACCCATGAAAGAAGGATCATACAATGATGATTTAGATATCCATAAATTAAATTATAATACACAATGAATACAGTCATGGGAAGTACACACACCACATGCAATAAATAAGTGGTGAACAATGGAAATCTCATGGAATTAAAAGTGAGATAAGAAACCCCTTAATTTGTACTTTTTCCTTAGTAGAGGGTAGTTTAACCTCCTGTATAATGTTTAAATAATTATTATTTAATTATACAAGAATAATATACATTAATATGATATCATATATAATCTTTTAACATTGATTTGTTGATAATATCTTAGTTTTATCGTCGTTTCGGGTGTTAACAGATTCGTTTTCCTTTATATTCTTTGTTATGTGAGTCATATTTGTTATGGATGGGATGTATCTTATTAATATCCAGAATGATATCATGTCTCAAAATATTATTTTTAATCATCAAATGAAATTTATTCTTGAATGGATATGATGGAGAATGAATCTCATCGCGTTCGTGGAGACGGTAATCCGTACGTACGCACGAGCGAAAATATCATTCTTTTGATATTGAAATAATATATAATTGTATGGTATATCATATATAAATAATAATTATAATGTTATATTTATTATTTACATGAATTAAACATCATTATTATACACATCCAAATAATAATATATTTAATAACAATTACACCACAACTTGGAGACGGTAGGACGTACGTACGCACGTTTGGTGACATGTCATTCAAAAGATGGATAGAATAATGAAGATGGTTGTACGATATTTATAATAACATAATAGTATATATAAGATACTGTAGTTATTATTTTATAGTGTAAATATCAAATAAAGAAGAAGTGGAAGAAGAAAAGAACATGAAAGAGGGTGGTGAAATTATTACCTCTTCTTCGGGTTCTTCCTTTTGATTTGATCAAAAGGGCTCCATAGGTTAGATTTCTGATCAAAATAATGCCTATAGGTTGAATTAAGGGAAGTTGGGAGGATATTTGGGCAGGTTTTGGCTGATACAAAAGGCTTTTAAGGTGTGAATTAGAGAGAAGGAAAAGTTCCCTTTTATAAGAGGGGTGAGGGGCACCTTAGGAAAAGCTAGAAATATTGTTTTATAATAAATTCATATTCGGGTTCTAATGGCTCAAAAGTGACTTATTTCGAGGATAAGGTGGGTATGGGTTGAAAACTACCCAACCAATAGGTTTTAGACAGGTTTAGGTCACTATATTAACCTTATCTTTTAGTTTTAACTCTTAGTTAATTAGTTTCACATTTACCATGTCTCTTTGTATTTTTATATTATATGGTTAATAAACTTACTATAAACTTCCAATAGAACCCCAAGTGGTTCATTAATGATGAACCTATCATTATATAAGTCTCTTGGCTGAGCCTTAGATTTTTAGGAATTGAATATCAATTAATAATATAATATTTTTTCTAAAAACTCTTTTATGTCAATTTTGACACTATTTGGTATTTTGTTTTTTCTAAATTCAAAACAGCATTATCACTTAGAGACTAATTCATTTAATCAACCCTAACATGTCATATTAACCTATAAAATTCTTTTAATTCATTAAAAGTCTCAAATTATATTTATTTGGGTATTTATAATATCAATTATTTTAATATTTCAGTAATAAGGTAATTACTGCGTCATCATTGTGTCATAAATAAATTAAATTATTTAATGTCTAAAAATTATAAATAAAATACCATTATGTATTAAATCGTTTTAGATTTCTAATTAATATTTATAATCGAATTTATCTTATGTATAACCCTATATTAAAAATGTTTTAGTTATTAAACTTTGATTTTAACTCTTTTAACTCTTCTTTGAATTAAATAATAATAAATGTCCTAATCTAATCCTGGTGGACCAAATAGGTTTATATTTTATTCCTAAGGTTGTTTTTGGTCGAATTATACTTATCCAATAGAATTAGGACATGTGTTAGGGTAATAATAATATCATTTTTACCCTTAATTTCCCTATTTACAGTTATCTGTGGTAAATAAAACTAAAAAGTTACTATTCACCAAAAATTATTTTTATCTTATTGAACCACATTTTATTCCTTGATATTAACCATGTCTCTCAGATTTTCTAAATTCCATTCACGGAAGTGATAAAATTAAGTTTTATGTGAATTTTCAAATTCTCCTAGGAGGTGGGTTAAAGACGGTGAAAAGTTCAATAAAATTTTTATATATCTAAAATTATTCTAAACTCACTCCAATAAATTACATTGAAATTATATAGGTATTATGTATCTATTTTTAACTTAATTAAATTTAAATAAAATAAATAATTATTTAAATAAAAATTCGGTTTTAAACAATAACTCAGTGTTTTTTCACTATTCATCAAAAATTGAAATTTTTGAGAAAAATACCAAAAATTCACCCTAAGATAATTTCAATATTCCAAATCCAAAAATGAATTCCATTTTGAAAGATAAAATTTATAAAATTTCAAAAAGTGGGTATTACTATTCATAACGGCTAGTTTGATTGGTTGTGGTGTGTGTTAGAACTCAAAGTTGTGTACAACACATGCTACTTTATTATTCAAAGATAAATGTACCGTGGATGCTTGGAGTGTTAAATTCTCCCCTCCTTCAATAAATTTCATCCTCGCAATTTTTAAAATTGTGCTTGGGAATATAATGGAAAGTACCACATTAGAAAAAGAGTCAATAAAACTATCACTTTAAAAGAAAGAAAGAAAAGTACAAAGGTCACTCGAGATCACCTATACTAGGATTCCATGTAGAATAACATGGATATAGATGATAAAATAAGTGTCAAGTTCTGATGGAGAGGGATAGAAAACATGATCAGGAGAAATTTAACAATAAGAAAACCACAAACTTGTGATGGGACAAACGGTCATTAGTTTCCCAGTAGGAAAAGTAAATGGAAAACATTTTTATTTTTTTATTTTTAAGTTACATTACATAAATATAAGGAATTAATTTCTGATATTGACTAATAACATAAAGATATATACTTAATTTTTAAGTAAAGTTTCATTCTTTAATAAATTTCTACTACTAACTCATTTTTAAATTATGAGTATTCCAGAAGACTTGGTCACACTATAAGAGTTAGAATAAACTTATTATATAATCACATGATCCACGAAGGATAATCTATATATTTACCTTGTCTTTAGAGATTAATCAAAACCAAAACAGTTAGTATAAGATCTGATAATCCCCCAAAAGGTTATTCCATTAGAGAAAGAAACACTAATCTTAATTTCTAAAATTAAACCAACAATACCCCAGAGTTAAATAAATAAAATTCAATAAAAAATTGTCCTTAAAATCCTTCAATATAATCCAAAATAATATTGAAACCCAAAACATAGAATAATTTGGTTATGTAGTCTTCCACGTTAAATTGTATCTCCAAATGACATCAAATACTCTTAAAGTCACATACTTAAAAGTAATTAACCTAATCACATATTCTCTATTATAGGTTAATCATTTCCATAAATAACCCAAATCACTATAAATCCACAATAAAAACAAAGAGAAAAATCCATCATTACTCCTCAAATGAAATCCCAAAGTATTCTATTTTCCTTGGGCATATAGTGTTCCCAACAAAGCGAACATCTTTCAAAATAACATTTATCACTTAATCACCAAATCGTTTTCTTATACTAAGGGTATTCATTTGATAAGACATAAGATCCCAAATCAAATTATTATTGATCAATAAAATCATTTAACTAAAAATAATTAGTCACACTGACCAGGGACTTCACGTTGTCCAGTGGTATGCGATAAATCCCAATCGCACTTTGGATGTGGGTTCGATTCTCACAGCTTTTTCCTACGCGACAGGTAGTCACACGGTCTGCGTGTTGTCCTTTTTCAAAAACTATATTTTATAACATTACCAAAATGAGATAAATTCTTCAAAATAACCATAACATAATTTAACCACAAATGTTATCTAATACCTTTCATTTTCATCCCAAAATATAATAACTTCCAATTTCCTCAAACCCAAAGATCATATAAAACCAAATGGTTATTTATAACTATATCCACAAGAGAAAAGATAAGTTTTCCTCAAATATCATTCTCACATGGAAAACTATAGGGTTACAAATACAAGAGAAAATTATTCCAAAGTAATCCCATTAACAAGGAGTACTAATACTTTTAAATATTTCTCCTACCATTTATTTCCACATAGCTTCTTATTTGACCAAGAAAATATCTTATAGAATAGGGTATTCACTTGGGTAATGGTCAGGTCCCCTACATTTATGGAAAATGACTGTAAATGGATTCTTGGGACCATTTTTATTTTCTTCCATAGTACTCTTCATTTTTCCTCAGCAATTATTCACTTTATGTTCTTATTTCCCGCACATAAATCATTTCTTTGTTCTATTGAGACGCTTTCCTGGGTATCTCCTTCCACATTTCCTACATAATGGAAATTGAGGATTCTTTTCTCCATGGTCTCCACTGCTGGAGCTCTTATCATTCATCACCTTTCTCTTTTTTGTTGAGTCTGAGAGTTGGTTAATATATATGTTGTTGATCATATTTTTTGAAAACTGATTTGGAATGAACATGATATATTTTACGCCTATCAACATTTCATTTTGTTGCTCATTTCCACCATCTTTCCCACCTTGTACATCATTCTCAAAGTTACTATGACTTCCTTGGAATCCATCCATTGACTAAAACCAGAAATCAATGTGTGAGTAATAGTAGTCATAAAATCATTTAGAGAATATCATGTCATTGTATTATCAATTTGAAACACATTAGGATAAACCAAGGTCATTTCCTCTCATCTTATATAAAAATACTTCAAATTGGTTTGTAAAGAAAATGTAAATTACCCTAAGCATGTCCCCTGGGAGTGTCGTAACCAAGAGTGCATCAAGGCTCGTTGTCGTACACTAGTTCACGTTCGAGTCTAGCTCAAAGCGGTGTTTTCGGGTTTTACCCCTAGGTACATCTGTGCCAGAGCCGCCTCTACCTGCTCGTATCCAGACAGGGATGTATTTCTTGGAAAACTCACAAAATCTATACAATACCAAATTTCTAGGAAGTTCTTATATACTAATCCTCAATGTCTATCTTAGGTCTATGTTCTCTAATCAGAGTTTATCTAAATCTAGTTTCCAAGGCTTTTACTAAACTTCCTTTGTTACCATCTGTAACGCCCCGACCCCAGTTACCCATAGTTTGTGCATTATTATGTAACATTAGCATGATCACAAAAGATCAAGTCTCGAAAGACCGATTAGTTTAGTAGCCTTGGAAACACTAGATACATTCATAAGTCTTACATTACATGATTAAGTGAAAAACTACAACAACATCTTGTCTCCATAGACCACACTCATATCCCCACATACTATCCCTGTAGTTCATTAATAAAATACTTCTTCACATCCTAGGAAAAATAAAACATAGAAAGGGGTGAGATCGGATTCCCAGTAAGGATAACAATATAGCTGAAACTTTCATAAATAAGAATAAACATTTAAGGCAATGTATAACTAAAACAAAATCCTTTTAAACTTGAACTTCAGCATAATATGGCAGAAATAAAATGAAATAATTCCATTTACTTATTCACATGGATATTCTACTAGTCAAATAATCACATGCAATATCAATAACTACTTTCATAATGATGGAATGCATAATGCCATACTATCATAACCACATAGTCAAGGCCTTGTGCCAAGACTAAAAATAAAATTTTGTCAAGGCCTTATGCCAAGACACTAGTTTTTCTCATGATACATACCGATGCATCGAGGAGCTATAGTGGGCTCCACCCATCACTTACTAAGTCCAATGCATTCCTCATATGAAAAGTTTAAACATAACATAAACATTCGTATTAAAACTAGCATACGAAATGTCAATACTTTACCCACAAACCATGAATGCTATAAAAATAGCACATCCACAATCAAACATAACTCATTCAATACAATATGGAAGATTTTACTGTAACAGATTAACCTCAATCGAGAATAATAAAGGATATTGACATAGATGAAAATAATCATCAAAACTATTTCAGAGAAATATCACCCTTTTTCATGAAAACATTTAATAGTCTCACTATTTATCAAGAAGCCATTTAAAATATATTTTTGAATCAAAGTGTCCCATACCACTTTGAAACTTTGAAAATGATTTTAAAACATTAATGTCCATATAAATAAATCCTTAAACCATTTTTAAAACATGGACATTAATGAGAGAGATTAAGAATAATAAATCATTAAAACATTTTAAAATCATATTTTAGTTAGAGTTCCTAACCAAAAGAGAGAAACTTGAATACAAATAATTGAGGTAATCAAAACATTGTAATATCATGAAAATAAAGTTATTCATGATATACTATGTCAAAGTACATTATATACACTATATAAAAGTGATTTGGTGTATAACAACAAAGGAATCTCAATGGAATGTAAATTAAGATGAAATCTCTCATAAAGGTCATATCCTTAGGTTAAGGATAAATCAATGACATAATTATGTGTGAAAAATATAAATACACCCAATATGATTGGATATTGAGTGTAAAACAATCAAATTACATTCACACATATTTTTGTAAAAACAACACCAATGAATTAGATGTTTAACTCCATAAATGGAGATTGAGTTAAAATTACTCTTATCAAGTTCATATAGATGACTTGAGAATTTATAAATGGAGTGATTATGTGTATAAAAAGTTTATCCACAGAAAGGGGAGCGGAAATTATGACATAATCAAATAAATAGTGATTCCACACATAATCTTGAAGTAAAATAATTAAAGTATGCGTAAAGCTGAATGAGTGGAAATTGAAATTTCAAATTCCCTTATCGATTTTATAACATAAAAAACATACACCCATGAAAGAAGGATCATACAATGATGATTTAGATATCCATAAATTAAATTATATTACACAATGAATACAATCATTGGAAGTACACACACCACATGCAATAAATAAGTGGTGAACAATGGAAATCTCACGGAATTAAAAGTGAGATAAGAAAACCCTTACTTTATACTTTTTCCTTGGTCGAGGGTAGGTTAACCTCCTGTATAATGGTGAAATAATTGTTATTGAATTATACAAGAATCATATACATTAATATGATATCATATATGATCTTTTAACATTGATTTGTTGATAATATCTTATTATTATCATCGTTTCGGGTGTTAACAGATTTGTTTTCCTTTATATTCTTTGTTATGTGAGACATATTTGTTATGGATGGGATGTATCTTATTCAAATCCAGAATTATATCATGTCTCCAAAAATTATTTTTAATCATCAAATGAAATTTAGTCTTGAATGGATATGGTGGGGAATGAATCTCATCGCGTTCGTGGAGACGGTAATCCATACGTACGCACGAGCAACAATATCATTATTTTGATATTAAAATAATATATAATTGGATGGTATATCATATATAAAGAATAATTATCATGTTATATTTATTATTTACATGAATTACACATCATTATTATACACATTCAAATAATAATATATTTAATAACAGTTACACCACGACGTGGAGACGGTAGGCCGTACGTACGCACGTATGGTGACATGTCATTCAAAGGATGGATAGAATAATGAAGATGGTTGTACCATATTTATAATAATATCACAGTATATATAAGATACTGGATTTATTATTTTATAGTGTAAATATCCAAGAAAGAAGAAGTGGAAGAAGAAAAGAACATGAAATATGGTGGTGAAATTATTACCTCTTCTTCGGGTTCTTCCTTTTGATTTGATAAAAAGGGATCCTTAGGTTGGATTTATGATCAAAATAATGCCTCTAGGTTGAAGTGAGGTAAGTTTTGAGGATATTTGGGCAGGGTTTGTCCGAGCCAAAAGGCTTTTAAGGTGTTAATTAGAGAGAATGGGAAGTGGCCTTTTATAAGAGGGGTGAGAGGAACCTTAGGAAAAGCTAGAAATATTATTTTATAATAAATTCATATTCGGTTTCTAATGCCTCCAAAGTGAATTATTTTGAGGATAATGTGTGGATGGTTCGAAAACCACCCAACCAATAGGTTTTAGACAGGTTTAGGTCACTATATTAACCATATCTTTTAGTTTTAACTCTTAGTTAATTAGTTTCATATTTACCATGTCTCTTTGTATTTTTATATTATATGGTTAATAAACTTACTATAAACTTCCAAGAGAACCCCAAGTGGTTCATTAATGATACACCTATCATTATATAAGTATCTTGGATGAAACTTAGATTTTTAGGAATTGAATATCAATTAATAATATAATATTTGTTTTAAAAACTCTTTTATGTCAATTTTGACACTATTTGGTATTTTGTTTTTTATAAATTCATAACAGCATTATTACTTAGAAACTAATTAATTTAATCAACCGTAACATGTCATATTAACCTATAAAATTTGTGTAATTCATTAAAAGTCACAAATTATATTTATTTGGGTATTTATAATATCAATTATTTTAATATTTCAGTAATAAGGTAATTACTGCATCATCATTGTGTCATAAATAAATTAAATTATTTATTGTCTAAAAATTATAAATAAAATACCATTATGTAGGAAATAATTTTATATATCTAATAAATATTTATAATCTAATTTATCTTATGTATAACCCTATATTAAAAATGTTTTAGTTATTAAACTTTGATTTTAACTCTTTTAACTCTTCTTTGAATAAAATAATAATAAATGTCCTAATATAATCCAATTGGACCAAAGAGGTTCATATTTTATTCCTAAGGTTGTTTTGGGTCGAATTATACTTAGCCAATAGAATTAGGACATGTTTTAGGGTAATAATAATATCATTTTTACCCTTAATTACCCTATTTACATTTAACTGTGGTAAATAAAAGTAAAAAGTTACTATTCACAAAAAAAATATTTCTATCTTATTGAACCACATTTTACTCCTTTATATTAACCGTGTCTCTCGAATTTTCGAAATTCCATTCACAGAAGCGGTAAAATTAAGTTTTATGTAAATTTGCAAATTCTCCTAGGAGGTGGGTAAAAGACGGTGAAAAGTTCAATAATCTTTTTATATATCTAAAATTATTCTAAACTAAATCCAATAAACTACATTGAACTTATATAGGTATTATGTATCTATTTTTACCTTAATTAAATTTAAATAAAATAAATAATTATTTAAATAAAAATTCGGTTTTAAACAATAACTCAGTGTTTTTTCACTATTCATCAAAAATTGAAATTTTTCAGAAAGATACCAAAAATTAACCCTAAGCTAATTTCAATATTCCGAATCCAAAAATGAATTCCATTTTGAAAGATAAAATATATAAAATTTCAAAAAGTGGGTATTACTATTCATAACGGCTAGTTTGATTGGTTGTGGTGTGTGTTAGAACTTGAAGTTGCGTACAACACACGCTACTGTATTATTCAAAGAGAAATGTACCGTGGAAGCTTGGGGTGTTAAATTGTTGCTTTTGTATACCCCTTACTCGTTCTTGTCGTTCTTCTAGATTCAAGAACAATTATGCTTCTTGCTACCGTTATAATGCGGAGAGTGTGGGAAAACAAACACGACCCAACCTCTCTGCAACACTTGTGGATTTTGGTGTACTTCACAGCTTGTTTTTGGGTTGAGAAATTTCCAACTGTGGTGGTCTTGAATCGATGGAGATGTCCCGAGACGAGTGCGCACTAGTGGAAAAAACGTTTAACACGTTAACATTTGTCACGTCGGTTCTATATAACCGACGTGAAAAAGCTTTAATGGTCGATATATCACGTCGGTTATTTTATAACCGACGTGATATATCGATCAGGATCCATATTTTACATCGGTTATAAAATAACTGACGTAAAATATACGGAGATTATCTTTTTTATGTCGGTTATTGTA
Organism: Viscum album; assembly: GCA_963277665.1. Classification (NCBI taxonomy): domain Eukaryota; kingdom Viridiplantae; phylum Streptophyta; class Magnoliopsida; order Santalales; family Viscaceae; genus Viscum; species Viscum album. The sequence goes on along the minus strand of OY728125.1, from coordinate 1,554,129,997 downwards.
TAACTGATGTGAAAATCGAATCTGGCACGCTTTATAACATCAGTTATAAAATAAGCGACATGATAAGGAAAGCTCGGCGCTTTACCATGTCAGTTATAAAAAAACCGACGTGATAAAGCCAATCTCAACAATTTATCACGTCGTCATAAAGAGACATATACCACATCGGTTATTTTATAAATGATGTGATAAATTGTTTTCTACATCAGTTATTAAATAACCGATTTAATAAACATTAAAAAAATATTTTGCCAGATCAGTTATTAAATAACCAACATGATAAATCTTTTAAATGATTTATTACACCCCATATTCAGTCATTCTATTTTCTTTGATCGGGCGACCTACGACTCGTCTCTCTCATGTGGAAAACCTAGAAACGATTCATCGAAGTCGTGCCCTCAAGCCTCATTTTTTCAACATCATTCTTCATGTTTATTATTATCAGATCTATCAGGTCGACTCACAACACTCAAGTAAGCCTCACACGACTCCATTTTAGTGTTTATTTTCCACGATGCCCTAAACTAATTTTTTGAGATGTTATTTTTCTTTGTTCTTTATATCATGGTAAGTTTCATAGTGTTCGTCTATACCATGCTAAATTATTTTCTGGTAAAATAAACCTATGGAAGTGATATCATGAAAGTTTACGATTTTTGTGTGTTATATCATGTGTGTGTGCGTGTACAGGGGGTTTCCAAGGGGTGGGGGGCTGTGCAAGTGGGTGGGGGTGTCCAGGGGGGTTTGGTAGGCTGTCCAGTGGGGTGGGGGTGTCTAGGGGGTGTCAAAGGGGGTGGGGGTGGTGTCCAGGGGGTGCGGGGGCTGTCCAAGGGGGTTGGGGGTGTGCAAGGGAGTGCGGGGGATGTAAAAGGGGGTGGGGGTGGTGTCCAGGGGGTGCGGGGGTTGTCCAAGGGAGTGGGGGTTGTCCAGAGGGTTTGAGGGGCTGTCTAGAGGGTTGGGGGTGTCCAGGGTGTCCATGAAGGTGGGGGCATTCCAGGGGTGTGGGGGGGGGGGGGGTCCAAGGGGGTGGGGGTGTCAAAGGGGGTGGGGGTTGTCCAAGGGGGTGGGTGGGGGCTGTCCAAAGGGGTGGGGGTCTGTCCAGAGGGTTAGGGGGGTTGTCCGAGGGGGTTATCCAGAGGGTTGGGGGTGTCTAAGGGGGTAGGGGTGGGGGTGGTGTCCAGGAGGGGTGGGGTGTCCAAGGGGGTGGGGGCTGTCTGGAGGGGTGGGGGTTGTCCAGGGGGTGGGGGATGTCCAGAGGGGTGGGGGCTATCAAAGGGGGTGGTGGTGTCCAAGGGGTGTCCAAGGGGGTGGGGGTGGTGTCCAGAGGGTTCGGGGGGTTATCCAGAGGGTTGGGGGTGTCCAGGGTGTCCATGGAGGTGGGGGCAGTCCAGGGGTGTGTGGGGGGGATGTCCAAGGGGGTGGTGGCATGTCTAGAGGGTTTGGGGGTTGTTCGGGGGGGGGGGGGGCTTTCTAGATGTTTGGGGGTTTTCAGGGGGTGTCCAAGGGGGTAGGAGGTGGGGGTGGTGTCCAGGAGGGTTGGGGTGTCCAAGGGGGTGAGGGGCTGTCTAGAGGGGTGGGGGGCTATCCAGGGGGTGGGGGATGTCCAGAGGGGTGGGGGCTATCCAAGGGGGTGGTGGTGTCCATGGGCTGTCCAAGGGGGTGGGGGTGGTGTCCAGGGGGTGGGGGGCTATCCAAGGGGGTGGTGGTGTCCAGGGGGTGTCCAAGGGGTTGGGGGTGATATCCAAGGGGGTGGGGGATAAGTGTCAGTTGGGATTGACTATTGTATTGTGGTTTGTGAGATTATGACATGATGATTGTTTTGTTTCATGGATATTAGGCTATAATTTATTAATGTTGTTTAAGGGGGTGGGGGGTGGTGTCCAAGAGGGTGGTAGTAGTGTCCAAGGGGGTCGGTATAATCTATGTTTGAGGTTTCCACTATGATTTTTAGGGATTAAAGCATTATTAAAAGATGAGGGGTGTTGCAATATGATTCTATTTGGTTATATATATTTTGACCAGTCATTAACTATGAGAAAATTATAGGTTTTTGGGGGACCATGACATTTTTTTCAAAGATGCGCAGTTATACTGACCCCATTGTGCCATGATGATAGGCTTTACACTGTGATTTTCTCCATCCGAGTTTTTATTTTAAATTTTATTTGATTCTCAGGTTTACTCCATTTTCTCACATTTTCTATCAACCATTGGAGGCCCCATGGTTTTCTTGGATTCCATGGAATTTCCTTAAATAAGTTACGTATTCCATGTTCTTCTTCCTTTCTTCTTTGTTTCTTTTTTTCTTCTTCGTCCACTTCTTATTCTCCTTCATTCCTTCTATTATTAGGGATGTTTGGTCATTTTTAAATTGATAGTATTATAGTAATCGAGGTGTTCTAGGGTTATTAGGAGGGGTGGGGGTGTCCAAGGGGGTGGGGGATATCTAGAGGGGTGGGGGCTATGCAGGGGGTGGGGGATGTCCAGAGGGGTGGGGGGATGTCCAAGGGGGTGGTGGTGTCCAGGGGGTGTCCAAGGGGGTGGGGGTGGTGTCCAAGGGGTGGGGGTGTCCAGGGGGTTGGGGGTGTCCATGGGGGTGTCCAAGGGGGTAGGGGGTGGGGGTGGTGTCCAGGAGGGGTGGGGGTGTCCAAGGGGGTGGGGGATGTCTAGAGGGGTTGGGGTTGTCCAGGGGGTGGGGGGGGGGGGGGGGGGCTATCCAAGGGGGTGGTGATGTCCAGGGGGTGTCCAATGGGGTGGGGGTGGGGGTGTTTTCCAAGGGGGTAGGGGTGTCCAGGGGGTGGGGGTGGTGTCCAAGTGGGTGGGGGTGATGTCTAGGGGGTGGGGGTGGTGTCTAGGGGGTGGGGGGTTGTCCAGAGGGGTGGGGGGCTATCCAGAGGTTTCAAATCATTAGGATCTGTGTAATTTTCAGTAGTGAATGTATACATATTTTAATATTTATACTTCATATTTCTTTTTTACGAAAGGGTGAATTTTGTATCCAGTTGCACCAAGATATATTCTTTGAGAACCTTAATAATAAAGGATCTAAGATGAATTTAAAATGGTTATATCTAACTATATTATCTTTTTAAAATCATATTCAGACATATTTTTTTAAATACGCATAGATTTGTTTTATATTTCAAAATTGTTTTACATTCAAATTATGATTTTTTTCATATAAACATCTATTTGTCTTATCTTAAAAATATGTATAATTTTGATATTTTTTATAGGTAATAATGAGTCGAAGTTGGATTGTGGAACATATAATGAGCAATAAATATGAGGAAGGTGTTGATTCCTTTTTGGAATTTGCTAAACGAAATGTTCCAAGTAGTGACATTTTTTTCTATCCATGCCAGAAATGTTTGAATATCAAGAAGTTGAAAAGTAGAGAGATAAAAGATCATCTGATTTTTCATGGTTTTAATCCAAGTTACATCCCTTGGATTTGGCATGGTGAAACTGAACGGAATGTCACTGATGATGATGATTTTCAAGATGGTAACTCTGATGGAATTGAAGAAATGATTCGTGATATTGCAACAGAAAAAATTGAGATAGAACTGATAGTTACGCATCTATATGGTGATGCTGAAAAACCATTTTATCCTGGTTTTACAGATTTTATAGTTTTGTCGGTGGTGTTAAGATTGATTAACCTAAAGTCGAAACATGGATGGAGTGACAGAAGTTTTACAGAGCTGCTATAATTGATGAAAGACATTCTTCCAAAAGATAACGATCTTTCATATTCACATTATAAGGCCAAAAAAATATTATGCCCGATGGGATTGGGATACAATAAAATACATGACTATCTGAATGATTATATGATATATAGGAAGTAATATGAATTTTTGTCAGAGTTTTCTAAATGCGGGACATCACGGTATAAGGTGAAAGAAAAATCACAGGCTGATGTAGAGATTACAAAGATCTCTTAAAAGTTATTTTGGTATCTTCCTATAATTCATCATTTCAAATGTTTATTTGCTAATTCACATGATGCAAAAAGGTTAAGATGGCATGTTGATGAGCGGTTATGTGATGGAAAAATACATCATCAAACTGATTGTCCACAATGGAATAAAATTGATGAGTAGTATCCTATATTTGGAAATGAAATTAGAAATCTTAGACTAGGGTTGTGCACAGATGGAATGAATCCATACCGAACCCTCAGTAGCACACATAGTTCATGGCCTGTTTTATTGGTAATTTGAAACCTCTCTCCTGAAGTTTGTATGAGGCACAAATATTTCATGTTGAGTATAATGATCTCTGGTCTGAAGCAACCCGGTAATGATATCGATGTTTTCTTGTCACCATTGATTGATGATTTGAAACTTTTATGGGATTATGATATTAGGGTGTATGATTCTTATAAAATGGAATATTTTCAACTGCATGCAGTTCTTATGTTCACTATAAATGACTTCCCAGCATATGAAAATTTGTTTGGATACAGTGTTAAAGGGCATAAATCATGTCCAATTTGCGAACAACAGACTTCATATTTTCAATTGCATCATGGGAGGAAAATAGTTTACATGGGTCATCAAAAGTTTTTGCCTATGGATCATTCTTATAGAAGACTAAAAAAGGAATTCAATGGATCACAAGAATTTGATATTGCTCCAAAACCTTTATCCCCTGATATGTATTTTGAGAGGGTGTAAAACCTTGATGTGACATTGGGAAAGACACAAAAATCTGGTAATGATAGACATAGTTGGAAGAAAATGTCAATATTTTTTGAGCTACCATATTGGAGATATTATGAAGTTAAACATAATATTGATGTCATGCACGTGGAGAAGAATATTTGTAATAGTTTTATTTGCACATTGTTAGATATTAAAGGAAAGAAAAAAGATGGGTTGAATGCAATATTAGACATACTATCAATGGGAATACGTTTGGAGTTAGCTCCCACTCCTAATGGAAGATGAACATTTCTTCCCTCGGATTTTCATACGTTATCCAAGAGGGAGAAAATTAGCTTTTATCAGTGTCTTCATGATATCAAAGTGCCTCAAGGTTATTCTTCTAATGTAAAAAAAATTTTCTCATTGAAGGACTTGAAGTTGATAGGTATGAAATCTCATGATTGTCACGTCATGGTGCAACAACTTCTACTAGTTGCATTGCGTGGAATATTTCCCATCTGTTCTAAAAAGACTATAATGAAGTTGTGTTATTTTTTTAATTCAATTTGTAATAAGATGATTGATGTGAATGCTTTGAACATTTTGGAAAAGGATACAATTTCTATACTTTTTCAATTGGACATGTATTTTCCTCCAACTTTTTTTGATATAATGGTGCATTTAATGATTCATCTGGTTCGAGTGGACCTGTATATCATTGTTGGATGTATCCTTTTGAAAGGTATACGAAAATATTTAAGGGGTATGTTAAGAATCCATATCGACCTGAAGCCTCCATTATTGAAAAGTATATTTCTAAGGAGTTTGCAGAGTTTTGTATGATCTACTTGGCTGCGGCGCAGCACATTGGTTTGCCTCCATCTCGCCATGAACGATTTAATAATGAGGGAAAGGGGATTCATGTCTTGAAAGTCAAATCATTGTCAGCTGAACAGATGAAGAATTTAGAATCATACATCTTGAATAACATGCTGATGCTCAATTTTATATCACATTGCATATTAATGAGTTGAAACAATGTCATCCAAAGAAGAAAGAAATGTGTATTTTGAATGATAACAACAAAACATTTTTGTCATGGTTTAAAAAGACCTTGATTAGTAGATCAGATGTATCAGATAAATTAAAATGGATAGTAAGTGGTCCATGTTTAAATATGATAACATGGTCCAGTTATGACATTAATGGATATACATTTCATACGAAAGCTCAGGACAAAAAAAGTGTAGTTAAAAATAGTGGTGTATTAGTGTTTGCAGAAGCAATGCATTTTTTGAGTGCTAAAGAAAAAAACCCAATTTCTGCATCAAGTGCATATTATGGAGTGATTGAAGACATATGGGAGGTTGATTACATTAAAATTAAAGTTATTGTTTTTAACTGTAAATGGTTTATCGGTAACAATAGTGTCAGACATGATGAATTTGGAATGAAACTTGTTACTCTGAATAGATTGGAAGACACAACTGATTCTTTTATAATGGAAACACATGAAAAACAAATTTTCTATGTAGTAGACCAATCAGATATGAAGTGGGTTGTTGTTTTACAAGGGAAAAACAATATGTTGGTGAGGATGAACTTGATGAAGATGTTGATTTATGTGAGATCCCTAATTCCATGGAAATATTATAGAACAAAATGATGATCATGTTGAAGACATGGTTTGTGCCATAAGGAATGATCCCAACGAAGGAATTTGGGAAAAGAATCCATTTTTACATTCCTAAAATTACATGTAACATTTTTTTATTTCTTGTTTACATTTATTATTTTCATAAAATGTTAGATATTGTAAGTTTTTTCTTTATTAAAACATGTACTAAAAAAATAAGTATAAATTTTTGTTTGTTTTAATTTTTTTTAGTTTACTTTATCATGTTTACCATTACATAAATTATATATCTATTATTTTTGTTCAGTGACAATTACTTTACCATGTTTACCAAGTTTACCAGGTTTACCATGTTTACCATGTTTATCATGTTTACCATGTTTACTATCTTTACCATCTTTACCATCTTTACCATTGTTTAACGTGCTTACTATATTAACCATGTTTACTATTACATGACTTAGTACAATTTTCTATTTTATGTTTACATTAGTATTGTAATATTTGAATTTGTATATTTGTGAACTAATGTTTGTTTGTTTTTATTTGAAGGATAATGACAGATCAATCAGTTGATCAACCACATGATTCTGGAGATGAGCATATTAGTCATAACTCTGGGGAGGAACATTCACATGATCCTCTTGATGTTCCCAAATATTCCACATGTGCTCCCATTACGACAAAGAGTTCAAGGGTTGGTAAACGTGGGTGCACACATTTACCAAAATTATCACTTGCTCGTACATAGGATCAGAGGATACTCATTGAGTTTGACGAGGATGATATTCCTAGAGGTCCAAATGCAAAATATTTTAAGAGTTTTGTATCAACTCAGGGTAATATAAAAGTAATAATTTTGTATGATGATTGGAGAAGTGTGGACAAAGCGATAATCTCTCAGTTGTGGGAGATGATTTTGGTAAGATCTTTTGCTATTGTTTGCCTATTATTTAAATGTTTCTAGTATATATAATATGTTTAACCTCTTCTTTATCAGATGAAATTTGATATTCCTGATACTGGAGGAGTCAGGAAGAAATGATTATCGATGGATACCAGGAGATGGAGAGATTTCAAATCAACCCTCTCATCTGATTTCATTTTTGGTCATAGGAGTCATGACAATCCATGTCGTATATATCCCTTCATAGATGAAGACACATGAAGACAATTTGTTGAAAGTAGAAGAAAAGATTCATTTTTGGTAAGGGAAATGTAAACTTTTATAATATTTCTTATATAAATGATCTTATTAATGTTTTATTAATGATTTCTTATTCTTAATTTACAAAAAATAAGGGAATCTCATCAGGAGATCCAATCTAAAAATGTATACCCTAATAGTTTATCTCAGGGAGGGTATACATTATTGGAAGAACAAATGATGGCGGAAAAATTACAAAAACTAAGAGCTGAGTATTCAAGCTCTAGAGAGGTGGCCCCTCTATCCCCTCTATCTAGACATGAAAAATGGAAGAGATATCATATGGGAAAAAAGGGCAATATCTTTCAGAAGATTCTAGAATCGTAGCTGAGAGGATTGTAAGATATCTATTTTATTTATTTAAGTTAACTATTTTTTTCATATAATTTCAATCATTATAAAAATGTTCAATTAATTAATACAGGATTCTCTTGAGGAGCAGAGCTCACAGGGGGTATTTACAGCTACTGGGAGGCAAGATATTTTATCTGCAACATTGGGAAATCCCGAACATCCTAGTCGTGTATGAGGATATCTGGCAGGTGTATCAGTAAGAAAAGTGTTTCCATGTTATTCAACTTCTTACATTGAGGGTGTTTATAAAAAAATAGAATCCTTGGAGGATAAAGTTCATAATATTAATGTGATGATGGAGGAAAATATTAGAGCGTCAGTACAGTCTATGTTTGCAGACATGCAAAGACAATTTTAGACTACAACTCATACTCCTCCACCTCCCCCTACAGACCCCATTATTTACCCTCCACCTCCGCCAGTAGCTCCCACTCCACCACCTCAGCCTACGAACCCCATTTTTTATCCTACTCCTCTGCTGCAGCTTCCTATTTATTTCCATTTGTATGTTGATGATCCTCAACATCATATAGTTTCATATGGGTTGGTATATTGTATAGGAGATACAGTTCATCATCAACAATTAGAGGTATAAAATCAGAGGGTCACTGTATAGGATATTATAGATAGTTCAGCTCGAGTACCATTACCTACAGATTACATGACGACAGTTTGACATAGTATTGGCCATTTTTTAATTTGGTCATCCAGACTTCTTCAAATCATTACAATAGAGGTATGTATGCTATATCTTCTATTTTATTTTTTTATTAAATTTGTTTTATAATTTAAAAACTAATATATTTTTCTATTTATTTTTACAGGAATAATTTAAAGGTAAAGAAATATTGTATAGACAACAACCAATACAAATGTATATGACATCAGATATAGATTCTAGTAGTCTTGACAGATTTTCAGGATATTCAATTTTTTGGCGGATCATTATGAGTTTCCAATGGAAGCTCATGTTTGTGGACGTGTAATAACTGTGGGGATTGTGAAAATTGATATCATGGAGCTTGTTAATGGAGATAATTTGGGCATCAACGTGGTGAAATTTTTTTCCATGTAAGTCTCAACACCTTTTCCCTACGTTATATTTAGTAAAAATGTATACTTATGTCTATTTTTTATTAGGTATCTTTAAAAAAATTGTGAGAAGAATGAGCAGACAGATGTATATGGATTCATGGACCCGCATTTGATTTCCCCTGAAGCATGTGCATTGGATGAGGAACAAAGAATTATTTATATTGCTGAAAGACTTGAACAGAATATAGTCACACAATATTGGATGATGCCTTTTTATGAGAGGTATGAAACACATCTCTCTCAAAGATTTTATTATCTTTTAACATAAAAAACCACTAACCTTAAATTTTCTTTTATCAATGATCATTGGATGTTAGAGATTTTTTTCCCAAGGGAGAAAACACTTTATTGGATATGCTTTGTCTATGGTGATGTGCGGGAAAGTTTTAAGAAAATGTTGGAAAAGAAAGTTTCAATTTATCAATAGTTTTATATATTATAATGAATTTTAAATTTATCCCATTCGTATTATTTTCTAATAGGGGATGGGTATACTTTCAAAAAAACACAAATAAAATGAGTATGAAGATCAAATATGTAAATGTAAAGGTAAATATCCATTTATAATTTTTACTTTTTAATTTATTACATAAAAATAATATATTGAATTTACACTCATTCAAATAAAATTGTCATGAACAACAAGGAATCATCGAATGCGGATATTATGTTAAGATTTATGTATGAAATAATAAAAACTGGAACAGTTGTGAACTTTGACTTGGTAATATTTACTTTTAAACTTTTCCATAATATTTTATTTGATTTATTCATTATACACATTAACTAATATCCTTTTAATTTGTATCTATTTGATGACCCTCAACCCTATAGTGCTCAAGATGTAAAACACTTATAAGTGGAATGGTCAAATTATTTTACAGGTTTGATTGAATTTTAGTTGTTTATAGTGTAAAATGTAATTTGGAATATTTTCATTATAATTGTGTATTTGGTAGTCGTTTAGGTTGGATTTAGATTTTTTTAAGTTGACATTGTAAGCTTTGAATGTTATATATGTGAATGTTTAATTTTTCTCTACTTCTTGTTTTGGTCTACTTGTGATGGTTTTTCTGGTATGGATTATGGTCTGAGGGGGAGGGTTTCCAAGGGTGTGGGGGGTGTCTAGTGGGGTGGGGGTATCCAGGGGTGTGGGAGGGTTGTCCAGTGGGGTGGGGGTGTCCTGGGTGTCCATGAGAGTGGGGGGAAGTCCAGGGGGTGGGAGTGTTTCCAGGAGGGTGGGAGGGCTTTCCAGGGGAGTGGGGGATGTCCAGGGGGTGTCCAGGGGTGTGGGGGTGTCCTGTGGGGTGAGGGGGGTTTCTAGGGGTGTGGGAGGGATGTCCAGTGGGGTGGGGGTGTCCAAGGTGTCCATGGGGATGGGGGGCAGTCCAAGGGGGTGGGAGAGGAGGCGCTACCATCCCTCGGGGGTATGAACACCGATGTAAGCTACTCATCACTCTCACATGTGAAGCTTGAGCTCTCAAAATGTTTCACCAATGCTTTCTTCCCCTATAAACATCATTCATTCTATCACTTTGATTCCAGTATAACCAGGGGAAACGCCACCATGTGTGATGGTGTTTTCCCCCTGGTTATACTGGCATCAAAGTGATAGAATGAATGATGTTTATAGGGGAAGAAAGCATTGGTGAAATATTTTGAGAGCTCAATCTTCGCATGTGGGAGTGATGAGTACCTTCCAACGGCGTTCAACCCCCCAAGGGATAACGGTGCCTCCTCTACCAAAACCAGATGTCCAAGGGCTATCCATGGGGTGGGGGCAGTCTAGGGGTGTGGGGGTGTCCAGGGATGTGGTGGGGTTGTCCAGTGGGGTGGGGGGGTTCTGGTCTGGTTTTGGTTGGGTTTTGGTCTTTTTTTGGTTTGGGGGAGTCCAGTGAGGTGGGGGGTCCAAGGGTGTGGTGGGGGCTGTCCAGTGGGGTTGGAGGGTGTCCAGGAGGGTGGGAGGGATGTCCAGGCAAGTGGGGGGATGTCCAGGGGGTGTCCAGGGGTATGGGGGGCAGTCCAGTGGGGTGGGGGGTTCTAGGGGTGTGGGAGGGCTTTCCAGGGGAGTGTTATCTAGTGGGGTGGGGGTTTCCAGGAGTTTGGGGGGTTTCTAGGGGTTTGGGAGGGCTTTCTAGGGGTGTGGGAGTGTTGTCTAGGGGGTGGGGTGTCTAAGAGGGTGGGGGTTGTCTAGGGGTGTGGGGGCTGTCCCGGGGGTGGGGGCAGTCTAGGGGTGTGTGGGGTTTCCAGGAGGGTGGGGGTTTTCCAGGGGTGTGGGGGGATGTCTAGGGGGTGGGGGCAGTCCAGGGGTGTGGGGGTGTCTAGGGGTGTGTTGGGGGCTATCTAGTGGGGTGGGAGGGGGGTTCTTGTCTATTTTGGTCTGTTTTTGGTAACTTTTTGGTCTGTTTCAGGGGTATGGGAGGGTTGTACAGGGGTATGGGAGTGCTGTCCAAGGGGTGGGGGTATACAGGAGGGTGGGGGTTGTCCATGGGTGTGGGGGATGTCCAGGGGTGGGGGCAGTCCAGGGGTGTGGGGGTGTCTAGGAGGGTGGGCGTTGTCCAGGGGTGTGGGGGGATTTACAGGAGGTGGGGGAAGTCCTGGGGTGTCGGGGTGTCTAGGAGGGTGGGTGGGTTGTCTAGGGGTGTGGGGGGTGTCCAGGGGTGGGGGCGGTCCAGGGGTTTGGGGGTGTCTAGGGGTGTGGTGGGGTGGTCTGTTCTGTTTTGGTCAGTTTTTGAAACTTTTTGTTCTGTTTCACGAGTGTGGGAGGGTTTTCCAGGGGTATGGGAGTGTTGTCTAGGGGGTGGGGGTATACAGGAGGGTGGGGGCTGTCCAGGGGTTTGGGGGTTGTCCAAGGGGTGGGGGCAGTCTAGGGGTGTGGGGGTGTCCAGGGGTGTGGTGGGGGCTGTCCATTGGGGTGGGGGGAATTCCAGGGGTGTGGGGGGTGTCCAGAGGTGTGGTGGGGGCTGTCCAGTGGGGTGGGGGGGTATGGTCTGTTTTGGTCTTTTTTAGGTAACCTTTTGGTCTATTTCAGGTATTTTGGTTGGGCATAGCAGTGGTTTGGTTTTATTTTTTAAAAAAATTACGTCAGTTATGAAATAACTGACGTAAAAAATGCATTGGGATTAGTTTTAATGTTGGTTATTTGGAAACCAACATAATAAATTCATGGGAAATGGTTTTTACATCGGTTATTTCATAACCAACATAATAAATGGAAATGTATAGTTTTTTACGTCGTTTATAAAATAACCAACGTCAGAGATATGTTTTCACGTTGGTTATTATATAACCAACGTTGGAAACCGCTTGGCAGACAGGTTTATCACGTCGGTTATAAAAATAACCGATGTGATAAACGCTTAGGAGGAGTGCTTTATGACATCTGTTATTATATAACTGACATGAAAGGGTGTATACCATGTCGGTTATTAAAAAACCGACGTAATAACCGACGACTCCGAATCGTTTTCCACGTCGGGTTTTTATCAACCAACGTGAAAAACGCTTCAGATTTGTGTTTTTTACATCGGTTGTAAAATAACCGACGTAAAAAACTATGTTTATAACATCTCCTATAATAATGTCGGCCAAAAGACGATGTTAAAAATAAAAAATAACCGCCGTAAAAAATGTTTTCTGCACTAGTGGTGGTAATATACAGAATGAAGAACGGGCCACCGGGGAGCGCCCGGTGACCCGAGGAATGTCGCCAGAAGGGCTCAAGAGCGGCGGACGGCACTCCGGCATGACCCAACGATGGTGGTGGCATGACTGCACCATCGGAGAAGGTCTGTGTCCCATCAACCACGGTGGATCAAGGGCGACAGCTGGACCCGGACCAGCTTCGACCCCTTTTCACTCTTTCGGCTATAACTTAACCTACGGGCGTCTGTTTAATGAACCATCTATAGTGCCGGAAGCCTTGGATCAAGACAGTCCTTTGGGTATACCCCAATTGAGTTTTTTATAATTTTGGGGTACATTTGGGTTGGATCGAACATGAATCCAATCGGGCCGTCGGGACTAAAAGGCTAATAACTTACAGACCGGGCATCTGATTGGCACATCGTCTATTGCGTTGAGACCCCTTTTACATGGAAGTCATTTGGGATACTTCTTCGTGGGACTTAGTGGAAATTGGAATATCGACCTGTGGCTTGAGGAGCGGACCCTCCCGGAATCAAGCGAGCTTAGTGCGGGAACCCTGTGGCTGGCTGTAACAAGGGAAAAGGATCCTACGTGGGTCTGTGCTTTGGGATCCTACATGGGTCTGTGTTCCAGGATCCCACATGGATCCACTCTAGGAATCCACTTGGGACTACTCTAGGATCCTATGTGGGTCTGTTGTACTAGGATCTTACATGGGTTTGATGATTTAGGATCCTACGTGGGTCTGCCTCTCAACAGAGTAAGATGATTTGGTAGTTGCATCTAATCATCTTTTCTACCATACATAAGTTATACCTGGTGTTAGTTGAGTCCTTACCTATCTGGTACTACCTTTTTGGTACTCACCTTCATGGTATTTCTTCCTTCATGGAACAGTTGATCTTTGGGCTTTGAGTTGGGTCCTGTGTTTCCTCCTGATTGAGATGGGTATACTCGACAACTTAGGTATATGTATGGGAATATACCTAAGTAGGGTTGTCAGTTGTTTTCATGCTTTGTGGTTTATCCTTTTTTAATTTTGTAAGCCCTTCGAGGGTCTCAGGGTCCCTACTAAATATCGTTATACTCACCCCTGCACGGGCTATGCTCGCACCTTGTTGTGTTTGGTGCAGACGACGGACAGTGCTGACTTAGGACGAGAGTACCAAGACTAGAGGTAGCTCGGAGGTGGACATTAGACGAGGCGTATCGTAGAAACTACTGTTTGAGAGTTGTACCCACCCTTCTGGTAGGATCCTTGGTGGGTGTTCACAGGAGCTGTTTTTAGTTTACTTGTACTTTCCAGTTTTACTTGTTCTTTTTAGTTGGGCTTGTATTCTGGTCCCCTTTACTTTCTGTACATACCTTGTTTACATTATAAGTTACTTTGTGCTTGTATCATACTTTGTTCTTAGTTGTGTGAGTTTACAAGTTAAAAAGGAAACGCCTTCCCAGTTTTTAGGGAATACGCCTTTCGGTGCTAGTTGCCAGCCCCTGGCCTATGGAAGGCGGTCTTGGGGTAGTCACAGCATAGGCCCTGGGGGAAGGTTCATGACAAATTGGTATCATATGAGTCGGTTCTACCATAGAACATTAGACTATGATATTTTAACGGCAATAGTGTTAAGAGTTATGAGTGAGGTTATCAGTTTAGTTAATCTAGTGTTGGTGCGACGGCCAATATATCTATACACCGGGACCCTGACTTATGATTTATGACTCCGTGCATGAAAACACTGATTTCATGTGTGTTTTGAAAAGTTTTCTTTGTGATCTCTTTGATTGATTTCCCCAGGTATAACTTATTGACTATGGAACACCTGTTTCTTTTCGGTATGCCTCCATGTAGATAGCCAGTATAGGTTCCGGGTAGAGCGTGTCATGATAGCCCACAAAGCGATGAGGCCTCAGTGCAGGGCCCTTTTTTAGTAGAGGCACCAGAAGTACCATTACCCATTGGGCCACTAATTCCACCAGCCTTAGCAGTAGAGAGTGCACGCCGCTTGAGCATGTTGCACAAGTTCCAGCGCCAGTGTCCACCCAGGTTCAGGGGTGAGATGGACCCATAGGCGGTTGAGGATTGGCTGGAGGCTGTGGTGAGAGTCTTCTGACTGGTAGGGACACCAGATGATCTCATGGTGATCCTTGCCACCAGTCTTCTACAAGAAGCAACAGGCAGATGGTAAAGCTTGATGCTCTAGGTTCACGACAAGGTTACACTTCTCTGATAAGGCTTTGAGAGTCTGTTTCAGGAAGAGTTTGTCCCAACGACCCTTTGCGCAGTGTGCATACAAAAGCATCTTCATCTGCAACAGGGCATCATGAATGTAGCTCAGTACTCAGTGAGGTTCACCGACCTCTCTCTCTAATCCACTGATATGGTATGGGACCCATTCTTTAGGGCCCAAACCCTTGATCAGGGACTCAGCAGGAGATCTGGTATACAACTTCTAGGTGAGGTGACGGAGCAGCTGGCTGCTTTGTAGATATCCTTTGGGGATCGAGATGGAGCAGCTTTTCTTCAGTCTCTTACAGTCACTCCCCCACTCCTTTAGCGATTTAGGGAGGCGCAACATGGGGACACTGACTGTGAGGCTTGACATGCTCAGATATCCATAAGAAAGGCACCTGGTGGATTTTCTGAAGGTGGGGAGTACATCATCCTTTTCAAAGAACATACCATGGTACCAGTGTCGCTTCTGGAGGAAGTGTTGAGGGAGTTCCATACATCCCCTCTAGCAGCACATCCATAAGTGTCAAAGATGTACCAGGACCTCCAACGATAGCACTGGTGGCCAGGAATGAAGAAAGCATTAGCATAGTTTTTCTCTCAGTGCCTCACTTGTCAGCAAGTGAAGGCGGAGCATCAGGTACCAGCAGGCTTAGTTCAGCCTTTAGAGGTCCCAGAGTGGAAGTGGGATGGGATATCCATGGACTTCATGATAGTACTTCCACGTACATCTAGGGTTCATGAATCTATCTAGGTGATCGTCAACCGACTCACCAAGTCGGCCCACTTCCTACCGATCAGATAGAAGGGTTCAGTAGAGAGCTTATGACGCCTCTATGTGCAAGAGATTGTGCTGCTACATGAAGTACCCTTGATGATTGTCTCTGATCATGATGCACGTTTCACTTCCTGGCTATGGAAGGGGTTGTAGGAGGCTTTCAGGATGCAACTTCGTTTGAGAACTGCCTTCCATCCTCAGATGGATGGCCAGACTGAGTAGACCATACAAACCCTAGAGGACATGATGCGTGCTTGCGTCCTCGACTTTGGTCGTATCTAGGAGGATCACTTTACCTTGGTGGAGTTTGCATACAACAACATCTACCACTCCACCATTGGGATGACACCTTTAGAGGCTCTGTAGGGACGACCTTGTAGATCGCCTTTGTGCTGGATTGACCCAGGGGAATCAACACTCGTGGGACCAGAGATGGTATAGGCTACCACAGAGAATGTGTAGATCATCCAGAAGTGGATGAAGACTACACATAGCAAGAAAAAGTCTTATGTCGATAGGAGACAGAGACCTCTGGAGTTCAAGGATGGTGACCATGTCTTTCTACGGGTCTCACCCCAAAGAGGTTTTCAGAGATTTTGCTGGGGCAGCACGTTATCTCCAAGTTTCATCGGACCCTTTCAGGTCCTCAACAGAGTTGGCGAGGTGGCTAACCACTTAGATCTTCCACCTCAGTTGCACCGAGTGCACAAAGGTTTCCACGTATCCCAGTTTAGGAGATATGTGCATGACCCATCTCACGTCATCGACCATAGTGAGATGGACATCGACGATGAGGTGACGTTTACGGAGGTTCCAGTAGAATGAGGATCAACCGGAGTGGGTCCTTAGTGGGCGGTCGATACCTCTGGTGCACATCTTATGGCACCATGGGAACCTTTAAGAGAGCACTTGGTGAAGGTCCTGAGCGCAACAGAAGCTCGTGGGTGGATGTTCTCACTTGGCATTTTGTCATTAGCAATGATCAATCTGGGATCAATATGACGATAAACGCCAGACTCCACAGATCGAATCACAGAAATAGACAAAATAGAAGAATAGTCCTGGAACCACAAAGGAAGGATCATCATAGGTTGATTATAATTAATTTAAATAATTGACAAGAAGTACCTTTTATAGATTTCTTTCTTCGTTGATATTTCTGATCATGTTCTGATGTGATTTGTCGTTGTGTCGCAGAAGCCAAGTGTAGACTTCCTCTAGTGGTGATCCATACCTGGACCACATATCTCTAGACGTCGCCAAAGGATTCTTCAAGTTCTAGCATGGAGAATCCTTTGCTTTCATTTTCCACCTTAGATCTCCTTGATCCGATGGAGGTGGATCTCTCTCGGTCTTGAGAGCATTCTTGGAGGATGGAGTTCATTCGGTCTTGAGAGAATTTTCAAGAATTGTTGTGCACAACGATTCCTTGGAAAAGTGTTGGGGATGTGAGGATATTTATAATCAGGTTTGAGGTTATAGAGTTATGACAATAAATAAATGTGTTACGCATTTTATTTATTTCATTAACTCTTATTGAAAACTCCTTGTCGAATCATTAATTCCTTGACATGCGCCCATGCTGATTATAATAAATATCATTTAATAAAATGATATTATTTCCTCAAAATCACGACTGGAAAAACTACATGGCATGTAATCATTAATACATGGAGTGTACTTGTTTTTCATTGAAAACTACAAAACATTTACATTTAATGTACACGGCATGTATATCTTGTTTTCATTTTTCATTTCCTTTCCAAAATAAAAACTACACGGCTTGTACATTCAATGTACATGGCATGTATATCTTGTTTTTCATTTTATTCTTCCTCCAACATTAAAAAGATTTATGATTCCTTGAATAATTATTAAACCACATATGGTAATAATCTTTATTCTACTTGAGATACTTGGATACACTTAGTTTGTGACCCTCTAGGCCTCTTTCACATTGGCATTAGGCGGGCTTTCCCAAAGTCCAAGATTACTATCAAACAATGGGTTAAGGCACCCAAGAGAAAGAAGTCGATGTTGCATTGACGTGTCACCTCATACGAATGCTTACTGTGTAATTTAATCCCTTTTTCTCAATATCTCATCACACAGGTTTCGTGGCAGTGTCATAAACCTATATGCTTATTCCGTCATTCTTTGACTTCCAAAAATAAACTCTTCGTGACACCATGGCCTTGGAATTTGGGAGACAGTTCTATTTAAATCAAAGGGACTGAGATATCTACTTCCATAAATATGTAAGGGACAAATCCTTCCTCAACTTATCCATTAAAAACATGTCATTTGTGATGCACCCAACGTACCCTACTTCCCCCCAACTGTCTTCATGATGGTTTTTGTTAGAAAAACTAAGTGCATGAGTCATGACATGAGTTAATGATAATCTTCCAGTCTAAGGACCATTACACATGCTCATAGATAGCAATGTTTGATGACACCAAGACATGTGGAATTACTACTGGCGGGTCTATTCTCATAATCTCCTATATTGGAGATTACCAAGTGCGAACTCCATGAGAGATATTCTCATCTTCTTACGAGTACTCGCACATGATATTCTATATACTATGTGTCCTATTATAGTATTTCATCCAACCATAGAACTTTATTTAAGAATATTATTATATCATTTCAAGTTTCTCATCATATCGGGGATCTACCATGACCTTATTAATGAAAAAAATATTCTATGACATTATTATATTATAGTCATGTAGAACAATGAACAATATATAATAAGTGTAAATTCATGTAATCAAAGTACAAAATAGTTGGTTCTCAGGACACCAACTCTAAAAAACTCCTACTTGGACTAGAGCCAACTGCCTACGACTTTTAATCCACTAGACCTCACATGATGATCATGTTTCTGTTGAGTCAAAGCTTTAGTCAAGGGGTTCACCATGTTGTCTTCTGTGGAAATACTACTCACTACAACTTCACCTCTCTAAGAAAAATCTCTCAAGATATGATACTTCTGAAGTATGTGCTTTGTTCACTGATGTGACCTTGGCTCTTTTGAAAGTGCCACTGCTGCAGTATTATCACAATAGAGTGTGATAGGATATTTACTACTAGGTACTACATCCATCTCTTGGATGAAGCTTTGCATCCATACTACTTCTTTAGCTGCCTCAGAAGTTGCGATATACTCGGACTCTGCTGTAGAATTTGTGACCACACCTTTCTTTGATCTCTTCCAGCTCACTACACCTCCATTCAAACTGAAGATGTATCCAGTCTGTGACTTTATGTCATCTTGATTAGTCTGGAAACTAGCATCTACATGTCCTCTGATGACTAGTTCCCCATCTCCTTCATAAACCAGGAACATATCCTTAGTACACCTCAGATACTTAAGGATGGTCTTGACTGCCATCCAATGGTGGTCTCCTGGATCATCTTGATATCTACCTACCATACTTAATACATAAGCAACATCTAGCCTTGTACATAGCATATCATACATGACTAACCCAATCATGGATGCGTAAGGGATCCTTGCCATTTTCTTTCTTTCCTCATGTGTCTGAGGACACATTTTCTTGGAAATATGAATGCCATGTGACACTGGAAACAATCCCCTCTTGGACTGTTCCATACTGAATCTCTTCAGTATTTTGTCAATGTATGTACTTTGACTTAGGACTAACATTCTCTTGGATCTATCACTATAGATCTTGATCCCGAGAATATATGCTACCTCAACCAATTCTTTCATAGAGACGCATTTATCCAACCATGCCTTAACTGACTATAAGACAGGTACTTCGTTTCCAATTAGTAAAATGTCATCAACATATACTATTAGGAAAACGACTGCACTTCCTCTAAACCTTTTATGGACACAAGGCTCACATTTGTTCTTAACAAATCCAAATTCTATTATGGCTTCATCAAAACGAATGTTCCATGACCTTGATGCTTTCTTTAATCCATAAATGGATTTCTGCAACTTGCATACCTTTTTGGCATCCTTTGGAGTCACAAACCCTTTAGGTTGTGCCATGTAGACATCTTCCTAGAGGTTACCATTAAGGAATGCTGTTTTGAAATCCATTTTCCAAATTTCATAGTCATGGTAAGAGACAATGGCCAATAGGATTCTAATGGATTTCAAAATTGCAACTAGTGAAAAGGTTTAATCATAGTTAATTCCTTGACGCTGTCTAAAACCTTTTGCAACCAGTCGTGCCTTATAGGTGCTGAATTGTCCCTCCATGCCCAGTTTCTTCTTGAATACTCATTTATTACCAACAGGCTTTACATAAACTGGAGGATCTACCAAAATCCAGACTTGGTTTTGGTACATGTAATCCATTTCAGAATTCATGGCTTCTTGCCACTTGGCAACGTTTGTGCCTTCAACTGATTCCTTGTAAGTAAGAGGATCATCATTGTCAACCAATAATGATTCACCATCCTCGGTGACAAGAAAACCATATCGTTCTGGTTCTCTTACCTCTCTTGTGCTCTTACGCAGTTCTTGTGTCTCTGGAACATATTGTTCTTCCACTGGGCTTTGTGGAATCTATTCTTGTACCAACTCTTGTGTATCTTTAGCCTCGACTTCATTGAAGTCTATATCGCTCCCACTATCTATTTTGGAGATGTTCTCCCTCTCAAAGAATATGGCGTGTCTTTCCTCTGTTACCTTTTTATCTGAGGGGTTTTATAGGTAATATCTCCTTGTTTCCTTGGGATATCATATAAAGGTACACTTTGTGCCTTGGGGTGCAAGTTTTTTACCTGAAGAGGCCTTAACAAATGCTTCACAACCCCATACATGTAAATTTGATAACATGGCTTTGCATCCACGTCATAACTCGTATGGAATACCATTTATCAATTTAGTTGGTACTTGGTTTAGTATGTGTGCTGCAGTTTGTAATGCATATCCCCAAAAGGATAATGGAAGACTCGCATGACTCATCATTGATCTCACCATGTCCAACAGGGTGTGGTTCCTCCTTTCACTTATGCCATTCCAATGAGGCGTGTAAGGAGGAGTGATTTGAGATAGAATCCCAAAATCCGATAAGAAATCAATGAAGTCCTGATTAAGATATTCTCCTCCTCTGTATGAGCGTAGTTTCTTAATCTTCTTGCCAAGCTGATTCTCAACTTCATTCTTGTATTCTTTGAACCGATCAAAAGAATCTGACTTATACCTCATTAAGTAAATATATCCATATCTACTAAAATCATCAGTAAAAGTTATGAAGTACAAGACCCCCCCTTTCTTCAACTAGAAATGGTCCATACACATCTGTGTGAACTAATTCTAGAAGATCTTTAGACCTTTCACCTTTCCCACTAAATGGGGATTTGGTTATTTTGCCTTGTAAACACACATGACACACACCAAGTGGTTTTAATTCGAAAGAATCTAAATACCTATCTTGATGTAATTTTGTCAAACGTTTCTCATTGACATGACCTAGTTGGTGATTCCAAAGTTGGGTGTGATATGAGACATGTGAATTAACTTTGTCATCGATTTCCATTACTTGGTTTGTGTATTCTAACACATAAAGGTCGTTATATAAATGTGACCTACCAAAACAAATGCTATCTTTATAAAAGTAGCAACATTCATTTCCAAACTTGAATATGAATCCATCAGTATCTAATCTAGATACTGAAATAATGTTTTTAGTTATAGAGGGTACATAATAACATCCTTTTAATACCAATACCATCCCAGTAGGCAATGTGAGGTGGTAGTCTTCGATAGCTACAGTAGCAAGTCTGGATCCGTTGGTTTCTCACAGATCCACCTCACCTTGGTCAATCTTTCTGAATCTACTTGGTTCCTGTATTTGGATATAGATGTGATCACCACAAGCAGTATCTAATACCCAATTGGTAGAAATAGATAGATTTCATTCATTAATAAACTCACATGAAGCTTCCCCTTGCTTCCTTGGTTGGGTGTAGTTTTTCTTCCAGTGGCCCTTCTTGCCACATGTGAAACAAACAACCTCCTATTCTCTTGCCTCCCCTTTGATCTTCCTTTTCTTGGAAGACTTTGAAGAAGATTTGGGCTTAAATCTCTTCACCTTCCCTTTCCTTTTATTCACCACAAGGACAGAAGGCTTTTCACACTTCATATCATTTTCCACTTGGAGAATGAGGATAAGAAGATCAGATAGAGACTTCTCAATGTTGTTCATGTTGAAATTTACAACAAATTTAGAGAAGCTCTGGAGGAGTGATGCAAGAATGAGATCAGTACCCAGTTCTTCAGGGAGTTTAAACCCTAGAACCTAAAAGCGCCCAATGTAGCCAATGAGCTTGACTACATGAGGCCCAGCTAGGGCACCCTCTCCAAGCTTGCTCTGAAATAGAGCCTTGGAGATATCAAACCTTTCATGTCTTGCTCTCTCCTGGTATAGACCCTGGAGGTTCTCGAGCATGCTATAGGCATCCATGTCTTCATGAGACTTCATGATCTCACTAGACATTGATGAAAGTATCAAAAATTGAACGTCGAGTGCATCGTTCAAATTTTGATCATAGACTAGGAAATCTTGATCACTCACCCCTTGGGCAGAAGAATCAGAAAGTGAGGACTCCCGCACATAAAACTTTCATTCATGGCATAGGATAATCCGAAGGCGCCTAAACCATTCCTGAAAGTTACTTCTGGTGAGGATATTGTCTTTATCCAAAATTGATCGTAGATAAAATGTTGTTGATGAGATTTTCATATTGATTATAAAAATTAAAAAATCAGATTTATCAGTACATTTTGATTACATTTTATAAAAAATAATAAATGAATTTATTAATTCTCCTACTATTTTATCAAGTTCCAATGGCCCTCACCATTGAACTCGGAATTTCAAATTGATTTTACATTCTAGTGGCAAGGATCCATATTCCCCTTTGCATAACCCTAACAAGGGTTGGTCAAGCTATTTAAAGGTATTTAGGTAGACAGATCTTTTCCAACTGTGAGCTTACAGTTTCTTGATCTATTGAGTGGACTCCCCAATCTGGAAATATTGACTTGTATTTCCTCAAAACTTGCCTCCATTTTACAAAACTTATAGAAAGGGATACTCCTCTTGATGAAAAATGTTTAAGTTAACCCGAAACTTTCATAAGATCTTCCTTTATAAAAGTAAGTGTCCTAACAAGGGTTGGTCAAACACATAGTTTTATTAAGTCTTGACCTTAATCAAGTAACAGAAGGCTTGGTCTGACTTAATATGGTATTTAAGGGATTTTAATCCTTTATTCATTGTTTCGCATTATCACATGCTTGTTAATATTAAGTGATTAACCATGTTATGATAATGTTTACGCATAGTCCGGTTTTTATTTTATTCCATCTTTGCATGCTTGTTTATTTCATTAATTATGTGAACGCGACAACACATACATAATAAATAAACCATGAAATTGGATATAAATAAAATAAGATGGCATGATCATGAGATTCTATTGGTTATCTTATCTAGCGGTTTTGATAAGATAACCCAGACCTAGGGAAAAACACCTTGAACCTGATGGTTCATGTTTTTTAGCTCCCACCTGTCTAACTTTTTATCTTCTTGGGTTGGTTTCACCTCATATTTGGATTTTGAACCATCTCCTCTTGCTTGGGAGATCCTCCATTACATGGGTTTTATATTAAAGAAATCATGGGCACACAGGCCCTACATTTAATTGGAAGAAGGCTTATAGGGAAACGAATTTAAATTGAACAAATTTAAATGAAACCATACACACATACAACGGGTATTTGGTCTAGCTCATGATCATCCATAGCATGCAATGACATTTATGCATATTTAGAATTAAAATTCTTTTAATCGTTCTCATATTCAAGATAAGTCACGCTTGAATTCAATTAATTATGATCTTATAATTAATCAATTCTTTATCTTAAATTCCTTTCTGAATTTCCTTGAGATTCTTCTCATCCATATTCCATTTACAGTTCTTTTTACTTTAGAGGAAACCTGGTGAAATTCTATTTCTGGAAAGTACACGACGTGTAGGCTATATTACATGGTGTGTATTTGTTTTCACCCTTTATCCAAAGTACATGTTGGGGGATTTGGTGTGTTTTCTATACTTTAGAAATTTTGGATTACACAGCGTGTAGATTAATCTAACACGGTGTGTATTTCCTTGTTACGCGGTTACCGGCCTGGAAATCCCATGTACGCGGTATATGGCTTCTCCTTGTACACGGTTTCAACTGGGCCAGATCGGACTACACGGTGTGTTGATTCAATATACACATCGTGTATTCCGGTTTCCATGTGCCATTCAGTTATGTTCAACACGGTGTAATAAAAACTTAGGTATACTCAATTCACATGGTGTGGTTTGGTGGACCATTATCGGTTCGTTGAACCTAAGTACACGACGCGTAGTCTTCACTACATGTCGTGCATTCTTGTGTTGTACAGACAGAATGAGCGGCTCCCCCGGATGAGTTCCTCATTTTTATTTTAATCAAAATTAAAATTAAAAGGTCGTTTCACTGATGTGAATGGAAAATGAAGGAGGAAGAATAGATCTCGTTCATTCAGTTTTATAGAACGATTTATCCTGAATTGAATCAAATATAAAGGCGTAAATTATCAACAAAAATTAAATAACTATAATCAACATTGTGACATCCTCTGATACCACTTGAAGGTCCCGAGAACAGCGGAATCTCATGGGTGGATGTTCCCACTTGGCCTTTTTTCATTAGCAATGATCAATCTAGGATCAATACGACCATAAACTCTAGACTCCACAGATCGAATCATAGAAATAGACAAAGAAGAATAATAGCCCCAGAACCACAAAGGAAGGATCATCACAGTTTGATTATAATTAATTTAATTAATTGAAAAGAAGTACCTTTTATGTAATTCTTTCTTCATTGATATTTCTGATCACATTCCGATGTGATTCGTTGTTGTGTCACAGAAGCCAAGTGTAGACTTCCTCTAGCGGTGATACACACATGCACCACGTATCTCTGGACATCGCCAAAGGAATCTTCAGGTGCTAGCATGGAGAATCTTTTTCTTGCATTGTCCGCCTTAGATCGCCTTGATCTGATGGAGGTGGATCTATCTTGGTCTTGAGAGCGTTCTTGGAGGATGGAGTTATTTCGGTCTTGAGAGAATTATCTAGAATTGTTGTGCACAATGATTCATTGGAAAAGTGTTGGGGTTGTGGGGATATTTATAATCGGGTTTGAGGTTATAGAGTTATGACAATAAATAAACGCATTACACATTTTATTTATTTCATTAACTCTTATTGAAAACCCCATGTCGAATCATTAATTCCTTGACATGCACCCATGATGATTATAATAAATATTATTTAATAAAATGATATTATTTCCTCAAAATCCCGACTGGAAAAACTATATGGCGTATAATCATTAATACATGGCGTGTACTTGTTTTTCATTGAAAACTACATGGCGTGTACATTTAATGTACACGATGTGTATATCTTGTTTTCATTTTTCATTTCCTTTCCAAAATGAAAACTACACGTCGTGTACATTCAATGTAAACGGCGTGTATATCTTGTTTTTCATTTTATTCTTTCTCCAACATTAAAATGATTTAGGCTTCCTTGAATAATTATTAAACCACATATGGGAATAATCTTTATTCTACTTGAGATACTTGGATACACTTAGTGTGTGACCCTCTAGGCCTATTTCTCGTTGGCATTAGGCGGGCTTGCCTAAAGTCCAAGATTACTATCTAGAAACGGGTCAAGGAACCCAAGAGAATGAATTTGATGCCGCATTGATGTGTCACCTCATATGAATGATTATTGTGTAATTTAATCCCTTTTTCTCAATATCTCATCAAGAAGGTTTCATGGCAGTGTCATAAACCTATATGCTTGATCCGTCATTCTTTGACTTCCAGAAATAAACTCTTCGTGACACCATGGCCATGGAATTTGGGAGACAGTTCTATTTCAATCAAAGGAAACGAGATATCTACTTCCATAAATATGGAAGAGAAAAATCCTTCCTCAACTTATCCATTAACAATATGTCATTTGTGATGCACCCAACGTACCCTACTTCCTGACAACTATCTTCATGATGGTTCTCGTTAGCAAATCTAAGTGAGCGAGTCATGAAATGAGTTAATGATAATCTTCCAATCTAAGGACCATTACACACTCTCATATATAGCAATGTCTGATGACACCAAGACATGCAGAATTACTACTGGCGGGTCTGTTCTCATAATCTCCTATCTTGGAGATTACCAAGTGTGAAGTCCATGAGAGAGAGTCTCGTCTTCTTACGAGCACTCGCACATGACGATTTGTATAATTTGTGTCCTATCATAGTATTTCATCCAACCATAGAACTTTATTTAAGAATATTGTTATATCATTTCAAGGTTCTCATCATAGCGAGGATATTCCATGACCTTATCAATACAACAAATATTTCAGGACATTATTATATTATAGTCATGTAGAATAATTAACAATATATAATAAGTGTACATTAACGTAATCAAAGTACAAAACAGTTGGTTCTCAGGACACCAACTCTAAAATTTGGGAGTGGGAGGCTCAGATACGTGCTCAGTACCCCAACTTGTTTCCTTAGTTTGTGTTTTGGATTTCAGGGGTGCAAATCTCTGAGGTGGAGAGAATGTAATGACCCAAATTTTCCATGATTTTTTTAATTATATGGGAATATTACGAGTCCGCGAAAATTGACGGCGCGTGATTCTAGGGCCCGGAGTTCCAAGAATTAATTTCTAATTTTTTTTTCAGGTACGTTTAGTAAACGTGCGTGCGGGTTTTTGTAACTTTTGAACTGGTGCTTGGAATTGAAATCTGAGGACACCGTTGAGCTCATAGCACCGATATTCGCTTAAGGAGACCTTCACCTTGACCATAGTAGGTCAAGGGAGGAAGTTAGTTTTTGTGATTTTTGTGGGAGAAAATAAAATAAACTACCTTTATTTTATTTTTGAAATTTAATCCTCCCAATTTGTTTTTGGTGGTGGGGACCACCCGAGCTTGAAAACTCCCAAATTGAATTCAGTGGTGGGGACTACTTGACCCTTGAACTCCCTCTTTAATGAGGGAGGTGACTCTTGGTTTCTTTTCTAATTAATTGTTACAACATCAAATTAATTAATGTTCCAACTATAATTAAATTAATAAACATAATTTAATAGGTTGGATTCTCATTTTCTTGAGTTTGGGGGAAAGTGTTAGCAAAGGGGGAATTAGGGAGAGCTTCGGAGAACATTCTCCAACAAAGGAAGTCCTCCAATGAAGAACTCCGTCGAAGGATCTCCAACGAGGAACATCTTCAATGACGACAAACCGACCTCCTTCTTTCCCTCTCCTCATCGATGTCAACGAATCTTCGAGGTAGGGATTGTTGATTTTGTATACCCCTTACCCATTATTTTTGTTCTTCTCGATTCAAGAACAATTATGACCCTTGCTACCATTCTAACGTGGAGAGTGCGGGCCAAATGAACATGGCCCAACCTCTTTGCAACACTTGTGGGTTTTGGTGTTCTTCACAGCTCATTTTTGGGTTGAGAAATTTGCAACCATGGTGGTCTTGAATTGATGGAGACATCTCGAGATGAGTGTGGTAGTCTACGGAATGAAGAACGGGTCACCAGGGCGCGCCTAGTGACCCGAGGAATGTCACCGGAAGGGCTTAGGAGTGGAGGCTGGCACTCCAGACGGTCGCGACAATAGCGGAGGCGCGACCCTACTGCCAGAGAAGGGTCACGGCCCGTCGGCCGCAGCGGAGCAAGGGTGTCGGACAGCGCTCGGTCGGCCGCATGAAGGGGGTGGCAGCGCGTGTCCGTGCCACCGGCGCATGCAGGGGCTGCGGCACGAGGCCGCGACGGCAAAGGAGGGGCGGTCGGCTCGTTGTCGGCTGCCGGTTTTGGTGCGGTGCATGACCACACCGCGTAGGTGGTCTGGCCATCCATCCAGCCAGGGAGCCGAGCGGGACCCCGGGTCTCGCGTGCCAGCTGCCAGAACCACGTGGTGTCGGCCGGTCGGCCACCCAACCCGAACGACCCAGCCATTTGGGGTACCCAAGGGGCACCTCCCCCTTGGGTGGTGATGAGGGAAGACCCCACTGTGGGGCCACCCAACCATGGGCCACAGCAGGACGCCCAGCTGGCCGGGACGGATCTAGGGTCAAACCCGAGTCGGGACGGGTCGGGCTGGGCCGATCCGACCGGGTCGGAACGGACCCAGACCAGCTTTGACCCCTTTTCACTCTTTCGGTTATAACTTGACCTACGTGCATCTCTTTTATGAACCATCTATGATGCCAGAAACCTTGGATGGATACATTCCTTTTGGTATACCCCACTTGAGTTTCAGATAAAGTTAGGGTACGACCGGGTTGGATCGAACACGAATCTAATCGGGCCCTCGGGACTAAAAGGCCAATAACTTACAGACCGAGCATCCGATTGACGCACCGTCTGTTGTGTTGAGACCCCTTTTACGTGACGGTACACTGGGATACTTTTTTGTGAGAATTTGTGGCAGTTAGAGTATCGACCAATGGATTGAGTAGAGGACCCTCCCGGAATCAAGCGAGCTTAGTGCGGGAACCCTATGGCTGACTGCAACATGAGAAAGGGATCCTACGTGGGTCTGTGCTTTGGGATCCTACTTGGGTCTATGTTCCAATATCCCACATGGATCCACTCCAGGAATCCACGTGGGACTACTCTAGGATCCTACGTGGGTCTGATGATTTAGGATCCTACGTGGGTCTGCATCTCAACAGAGTAAGATGATTTAGTAGTTACATCTAATCATCTTTACTACCATACCTAAGTTATACCTGGTGTGAGATGAGACCTTACCTATGTGGTACTACCATTGTGGTACTCACCTTCATGGTATTCCTTCCTTTGTGGAATAGTTGATCTTTGGGATTTGAGTTGGGCCATGTGTTTCCTCCTGATTGAGATGGGTATACTCGACAACTTAGGTATATGTATGGGTATATACCTAAGTAGGATTGTCAGTTGTTTTCATGCTTTTTGGTTTATCCTTTGTGGATTTTGTAAGTCCTTTGAGGGTCTCGAGGTCCCTACCGAGTATCGTTATACTCACCCCTACACGGGCTATACCCGCACCTTGTTGTGTTTGGTGCAAATGACGAACAGTACTGATTGAGGATGAGAGTACCAGGACTGGAGGTAGCTCAATGGTGGACATTAGACAAGGTATACCACATAGACGACTATTCAAGATCTGTACCGACCCTTCAGGTTAGATCCTTGGTGGGTGTTCATAGGATTTGTTTTCAGTTTACTTGTACTTTCTAGTTTTACTTGTTCTTTTCAGTTGGGCTTTTATTCTGGCCCCCTTAACTTTATGTACACACCTTGTTTACATTATGTGTTACTTTGTGATTGTATCCTAATTTGTGATTATATCCTACTTTGTACTTAGTTGTGTGAGTTTATAGGTTAAAAAGGCAATGACTTCCCGGTTTTTAGGGAATACGCATTTCGGTGCTAGTTGCCAGCCCCTGGCCTATGGAAGGCGGGCTTGGGGTAGTCACAGCACGGACCTCAGGGGACAGGTCATGAAAGGAAAACTTTGTGGGTAAAGGGCCAAAAGATGGATGATAGCACACCCATCACTTTACAGAGTTGATGACCGCCCAGTAACACCTGCATTATCACACTACACTGCACTTGTTGCATCGCAACGTCTGCCTAAGTCACACCACCATTCCTACCACCTGATTTCACCTTCATCATCCTCCCCTCATGAGATGGGGGCTCGAAGACACAATGTCCTAAAGTTCCATGATGACCTGAAGGCCTGGGGGCATAGGCCTAAATATGTGGCTCAATAGCCCCAATCGGTGAATAGTATTTCTGTTACAATACCTCACTACTCAACCTACTACAGTACTCACATTTTTATAGTGTTATAGTACTTCTAAACATAAATATACATAATAAATACATATAAACATATAAATAAATATACATAAATTTATATATATGTATATAAACATATAAATATCTATGAATATATTAATATTTATATGCATTTATATATATTAATGTTTTTAAATATTTATAAATTTATATACATATATACATGTTTGTAAGTTTATATGTATATATATATATGTATATATTTTTTATAATTAGATATTAATGACATATTATGTGTTATTCATATTAATTATTAAATAGTAATTACTATATTATATATATTTATATATTTACACACACACACACACATACATACATACATACATAAATATATATATATATATATTTGAAATAAGAAAGTATTAATTGTCAATAATTAATTGAAATATAAAAACACACACACACACATGGTTATTAATAATGAGTAATGAATAACTTATAATTAACAATAACTTATTATAAATTGCTAATTACTAGTTAATTTTAATCATAAATGATTACAAATCAATAAGAGATACTTAATAGTTAATAGTGAAAAATATTTAATTATTAATTATTAATAAATAATAATAAAATTTTAATTTATAAAAAAATTTAATTATTACTTATTAGTATTTTTAATTACAATTTTTTATTAATTATTTATAACATATATGTATATATATGTATAAATAAATTATTATTCTTTATCTTTTTTATATTTAATAAATTTAACGGTGGTTTTATGAACAGTGTCTCTATATAATATAATTAGGGGAATTTTGTTAAACTAACACTAAAATTAATTACAAAATAAAATTTATTATTTAGTAGAGATTCAAAAAAACATCATTAATTATCAATGATTTTCCAAAACTTTCACTAAAAAAAATTAAAAATAAATATTTAGCATTAGTTTTGAAACTGATTCTTAAAAAATGTTACAAAATGTCCTTTTGGTTCTAGAGATGTAAAATATTTATAAATGATTTAGTTAGAACATTTTTGAGTATGAACATTAGTAACTAGATTCTCAACACTTATCATAGTCTATATGAAATAATTATTAAAAGCATGTGATAAATATTCATCATCATTATGTTGAATATGCTCTATTGATTAATATGAATCTTGTGTCTAACATTTGATTATTTGGCCAAGAAATATTATAAATTCTAGGTTGGGAGTTGATAATAAGCACACATGAGACAATCTAGTGGATGCATTAATAAAAAAACATAAAATATCCAAATGGTCTATATTGTAGATGTATCACACCATGTATATCAACATGAAATCTTATCAAGAACATTGGGGATTTATTGTCATGCATTTAATAATCATTCTCATATATGAATGAATCTAGCGACCATGTGAGGAATGTATAAGAATGGGTTAAATTATGATTTCACTACCACAAATCCGGGAAAGGGATGTACCAGATTTTATCAGCGCTAATCAGAAAGCACTGATAACAGGGGGACATTTACTAGTGCTAGTTAAAAGCACTGATAAATCTACACTTTATCAGCATTAAAATATGTGCTAATAAAGGTGTACCCTTTATTAGTGCTTTTTAGCACTGATAATGGGTAGATTTATCAGCTCTATTTTTAGCGCTAATGAAAGTTTTTAATAAAAAATATTTTTAATTTATATAAAATTATTATATTTATATTCAAAAATAATATTTATTTGTATACATTTAATTAAAAAAAGTATGTTTATAATTAATACTTTTTTTAATAATTCAAATGTATATATAATAAATTTCATTAAATAATAAATATATTTATTATATTTATATAATTATATATTTATAATTATATATAAATACTTTTTAAATATATATATATTTATAATTATATATAAATACTTTTTAAAAATGTATATTTATATTTATAATTATAATTATAAATATATATATATATATAATTAAATAAATATATGTTCCCAATGAATTTTGTTCATTGATGTGTGAATATAATTGACGTCCATATGTATGTATTCATCATGAATGTTCATTTGTACATTACACTCTCATTACTATTCATGTTGTCCATATATATGATGACTCATTTTTTATGAGATCTATACTTTACTCTGTTTATATGAACCATTCATGTTCCCATGAAGCTATTATGTTCTAATTAATAAAATTAAAATGACGATAAATATATTTAAATAATAAATATTTATTATATTTATAATTATAAATATTTAGTTATATATATTTACTTTTTAAAATATATTTATAATTCTAATTATTTATAACTAAATATATATATATATATATATATAATTATAAAATTACTATAATTTTTTTAAATGATAAATAATTTTATTATATTTATAATTATATGTAAATAAATTTTAAACATATTTATTTATAATTATAATTATAAATAAGTAAATATTTATTTATTTATAATTACAATTATAAATATTTTTTTTATTTATTTATTGTAATTTTTTAAATGATAAATATATTTATTATATTTATAATTATATATAAACTTTTTATAAAATTATAATTAATACATTTATTATAATTTTATAAATATATGTATTTCTATATTAATATACATATATATATAAATATATTTCTAATTATATAAAAAATTTTTTAATAATATTTATTTATAATTATAATTATTATTATATATATATTTAAATAATTAAAAAATTATAATAAATATATTTATAATAATTATAATTTTATAAATATATATAATTATAGAAATATATTTATAAATATATAAAAATATTTATACATATATACAAATATTTATAAATATAATTATAAATAATATATATATATATGTACATAATTATAAAATTATAATAAATATTTTTATTATATTTATAATTATAATTATAAATAAATATTTATTTATTTTTAGTCATAAAAATAAATAAATAAATAAATATTTAAATACTTGTGAAATTCAAATAAATATATTAATTATATATAGTCATAAATTTATATATATATATATATAAATACTTATGAAATTAAAATAAATATATTAATTATATGTATTTTTTTATAATTTCATAATTATTTAAATAAATATACATTTATATTTAAATAATTATCAAATTATAATAAATCTATTTATTATATTTATAATTATAATTATAAATAAAGAAATATTTATTTATAGTCATAAATATATATATATATATATATATATATTTAAATACCAATGAAATTGAAATAAATATATTAATTATATATATA
This sequence comes from Viscum album, assembly GCA_963277665.1. NCBI lineage: Eukaryota > Viridiplantae > Streptophyta > Magnoliopsida > Santalales > Viscaceae > Viscum > Viscum album. The sequence continues at coordinate 1,554,097,180 of OY728125.1, read as the reverse complement.
TATATATTTATAATTTCATAATTACTTATTTAAATAATTATGAAATTATAAAAATATATGTAATTGATATATTTATTTTAGTTTCATAAGTATTTAAATATATATATATAAATTTATTTATATTTATGATTATAATTAAAATATACTTGTAATAAATATATATTTATAATAAATATATATTTATAATAAATATATATAAATTTATAGTTATTAAATAATTATAAAATTCTCATAGATATATAAAAATATAATTCCAAATAAATATAGATATATTTAAATAATTAAAAATTATAATAAAGATATTAATTATATATATTTATAAATATAATAAATTTATTTATTATAAATTTATAATTATAAATATATATATATTTATTAAATATGTAAATACAAATAAATATATATTTTTGTATAGTTATTATATATATATATATATATTTATTATACATATAATTTTATAAATATATATAAAAATATAAATAATTTATTATCATTATATCTTTATTAGCACTAAAAAGCACTGATAAAAGCTTGTTTTATCCGCGCTTTCTATTTTAGCGCTGATAAAACATACCTTTATCAGTGCTTTTAAACTAGTGCTGATAAAAGGTTTTCCCACTTTTATAAAAAAAACTCTAACAGTCTCCTCCTCCTATCGCACGACTCAGGCTCCCACGAATGTTGAACCTTACCGCATCCTCCTCCTCCTCAGCCGACAACTCCTCCTCCTCGGCCGCCGACTCTTCCTCCTCCTCCTCCTCCTCTGCCGTGAGGCCCTCCTCCTCCACCTCTTCCATCAAATCCTGTTGTTGCAAAGCCCTCCTCCACATACCCCACCTATGTTATTGAACCTCACCTCTACTGCAAAGCCCTCCTCCTTTGTGAACCCAACTCCGCCGCGAACCCAGCTCCTCAGGTGCTACCACTATGAGTATTCTTGTAATGATTTAAGTACATTCTTGGTTCAATAAGTATATCATTAGTTATTGGATGCTTGTGGCCCAATTTATGTTTAGTGGCATAGGAATTGGTTTTTTTGTTAGGTGATTTTGAGAATGGAGGCCATGTTTGGTTGGAGATCATGTCATAGAATAGAACCCATCAATTTTTAATTATGTTTTTTCAGTGTAGTTTCACATGTTTTGCGTCATATTTGTACTTATGGATATGATTTATTGTTTTTAACTACATCCATATAGTGATGTTGGGGTTTCTTTTATATTTTTATTCAATTATAGAGGAATGTATTGTTTATTTTTCTCAAAAAAAATTAGAATATGAATATTTCATGTTGGTTATTAGGGTATTTCGATTATATCTTATCAATTTACTCATAGTGGGAAAATTGTTCCCCGCATATTAAAACAATACACTAAGTGATATGCACCAACCCTAGTGAATCGATGCACACTCTTGGGGTAGTAGTGAACTAATTTATCTATTTTGAGATTGGTTCATTATAATTTCACCCACATCTCGTCATATTGTCACCCATATTCATCGAATTTCATGTCTATGTCGGAGGAGTAGTTTATAGATATCATTTTATCCATGGATAATAAACAAGATTAGTTATCATCCAAAGGAATTACCCCATCTAGTAATATACTTTCATCCACTATTCCACCAACCCCAACCCATGAAAAAATTTCACTATAATATTTGGAGTAGTAGAATAATAAAAAATAAGACACTGCAAAAATGGAAAAAATGGTGGTATGTGGAGAAAAAGACTAAGGAAGAAGAGGACGAATGGATATAGAAAGAAAAATATGGAAAAAATTAATGAAGTAATGATGAAACTATTCTTGGAGACATATCCTGACCACTTAATGCACTAGGTGGAACTTGTTCATGAACTTGATCCACTTACTAATTAAGTTTTGAGATGAATTTCCTATTTAAGAGAAATAAATAATATGATACCTAGAACAATTAATATAACTCAAATAACCTGAGCTCCTATCAAAATATGTATGTTTTTGGTGCACCTTGAAGGGTCAACCCCAGTCTATATCAGAAACACCTCTAGGGAATAGATCCCAACTCGAATCCGAACCCAATCATTGGTCAAAAAAGTAATTTTTAGCATAGAGTCATAACTATGGGAACCAATATTCGGAATAAGTCTTCTTTATTCTAGGTTTATAAGGCCATAATTGAGGATATGACAATCTATATGGTTCACCTCCCTGATGAAGCATCCTATAACCATGATCTTTGCTTAGACTAGTTCATGGTGATGATTAATCCATCTCACCAGCTAATTCCCTTGTTATGGTGCTGCTATCAACGCATCACCCAAAAACACAAATCCATATATGGTAAGCCTCTATGATTCAAGGTAGTATTGAAGACCCACCCTAATGAGATTTGAGAGTAGTAAATGACTCATTCATACATTATTGAATTGGTTGGGAATTTCTAGTTATTAGCAAAGGGTCAACCAGGATTCTTCCTGATTAGAAGCTCTAAGAAGGCCTTAACAAAGAATGCGGTATGGTTCCTTTGCTTATAGATGTTCATGATATATACTTCTAAGATATTAATGGGATATTGATGAAAACGCTAATCTTAACCAATAATGATATGGGTAATGAGTATGACTTATATTGTGATTTATCAGGAGTCAGAATTTGAACAGTTCCAGTCCATGATAGTCGTGTGGTTTCTTATGGGTCCAGACAGTTAAGGATACATAAGAGAAACTTCCCAAATCATTTCCTAGATTTTAAAATAGTGGTTATTTCCATGATCTGTTATTGGTATTATCTTTAGGGTGAGATATTTTTTTAATACACTAAAAAGTGTTTGAAATATATTCAATAACAAAGTGAAATGAACCATTGATATTGGATAAGGTTTGAGTACTTATTGTCCTTTAACATTGACCTTATGCATATCCTTAAGAAGGGGAACATGTTTTCTAATGTACTGTATTGGAAGGATCAATCTTAGGTAGTACATGATTCAAGCATCATGTGGAAGATGGTTTCCCATTTTTAAGAGATACGACTTTATGTTCAAGTGACACTTATGTCTATATCTATCACTTATTCACTACATAGTAGTATTACGGGAGTAAACTATAGGATTAATACTATCTATTCATGAGAGACATGATAAACCTTTTATAGCTTTATATTTTATAAAATTTTGGTTATTTTTATTCATGTATTCTTTATAAAGTGCCTCTCTTGGGATTTATGTCTTTGTAAAAATGCCTAAGTGGGTCTTTTAAAATGATTCAAGTGTTTTGAAATGTTTCTTAAAAAATTATATGCGTTCAACATACCTTTTTTTGGTTTTAAATAGCTTTAAAATGATTTAAACACTTGGCATGAACTTCGGTTTCATGTCAAGTGTTGTTCAACTCACCTGATTGACTTTCATAAAGGGATGTGAATTTTTTAAAAGTGTGTTTAATGATGGTTTCATTTTAAAAAGGGTATTTTATTTTAAAGATGGATTTGTGTAAATGGTTTGTTTTTTTAATGGGATATCAAGTGTGATTTTATAAATAGTTTTCAAAATAATTTTGTATTAGCTTCTAAGGTGATGAGTCCTAGGCAATGAAATGAAATAATAAATATCATTAAAATGGTGAGTTCGCATTATTTAAAAGTCCCCTTTTGTGTATTTATTTTTTTAAATATTAATATCACTTAATCAAATAGAATGGATATGAATAAATAATGTATTGATGTCAATTGTTTGACAAAAGAGTTAGAATATGGAGTGAAATAGTTCATAAAGTTTGAAAAAGATCATGCATATGACCCTTCTCAAATCTTTTTTCCATGTTTACGCTGTTGTTATTCAAGACAAGTTAGTCTTGAGGAGTTAGAAGAACACTTGACCTGTCATAGAATAGATCGAAGTTATAAATGTTATAATAAACATTGGGAAAAGAGAATATAGCTAGTGGATGGGATAACACTATGTTTTATGGATCATATGATATTATTAGAAGTGTGGGTAATGAAGAATACCATATTGAGAACGTGATTATAGATGTGAATAATGATAAAGTTTGTATTGAGGAAATAAAAAAGTATAGTTGAATATGAACTTCGTGATTTCCTAAAATTGTTTTAGCAGTTAAAGAGTTATGCAAAGACACCATTGTATGGTTTTTACACTAAATATACAGCATTTTCAGCTATACTGAAGCTGTATAATTTGAAAGAAGAAAATAGATAGAGTGAAGACAGTTTTATAGAATTACTTTCTCTCTTGAATGAAATGCAACCAGAATATAATGATCTCCTGAGCCGAACATATGACTCCAAATGAATGCTACGCTCAATGGGTATGATATCTAAAAGAATAAATGTCTACCTGAATGACTGAATATTGTTTCTCAAGGACCACAAATCACTTAGAGAATGCCCAAAGTGGGGTGCTTCTCAATACAAGACAGATGAATCTGGTCTTATGAAAATTTTATGGTGTTTTCCAATCATTACAAGGTTTAGGCACCTATATAGAAGTGAGAATATTGTAGGGAAATTGAAGTGGAATTTAGACACAAGAATTAAAGATGGGAAACTACATCACCTAGAAAACTCTCCTTAGTGGAATAAAATTGATCATGAGTATCATGAATTTAGAAACGAGATGAGAAATATTCGTCTTATGTTATCTATAGATGGAATGAATCATTTTGGTTCTCAAAGAAACACTCACAGTACATGGACAATTATGTTGGTAAATTGTAAATTTCCACCATGGTTATGTATGAAATGAAAATACATCATGTTATCTATTCTTATATCATGACCAAAACAACTGGGTAATTATATTGATTTTTATTTTGATCCATTGATCGAGGATTTGAAATTATTGTGGGATTCTGGTGTTACGTTGTATGATTCTTACACAAATGAAGATTTCACATTGAGATCCATGTTGTATGGCACGATAAATGACTTTCCTGCTCATAGAAATTTGTTAGGATATATCATTAAAGGAACTCAAGGGTATCACATCTCTGAACAAGGTGTATGGTCAATTAGGTCGAAACATTCATAAAAAATAGTGTTTCTAGAACATCATAGATTTCTAACCTGACACATAAGTACTGATATAGGATGGTATCATTCTATGGATGTTTAGAAGAACGTACAAAACCGTCTCCACTAATAGGTGATCAACAGTTTGAGAAAGTAAAATATTTGAACACTTATTTTGGTAAACTGTTTTCAAAAAACCTTATGAAAACCAATTGGGAAAAGAGATCAATATTTTTGAATTACTATACTAGATTTTTCTGTATGTCAAACATTTTATTTATGTTATGCATATTGAAAAAAAAAGTATGTGATAGTGTCATCGGCATGTTTCTAAATTCACCAGAAAAAAAAGGATGAAATTAAGGCTAGGTTAGACATGGTTGACATGATAATATGAGAAGAGTTGGCACCAGTGATGGGTGAAAAATGAAATTTTCTTCCTCCATCTACTTACACTCTTTCCAGGTATGAGAGATATCATTTTTGCAACTTCTAGAATGACATAAAGGTTTCAGAGGGGTATTCATCGAATATCAATAACATCATGTCAATGACTGATTTAAAGTTAAAGGGTCTGAAATCACATGAATGTCACATTTTGATGAAAGATCTAATGCCTATATATTTACATTTCAGTTTTTTTGCAAGAATTTCCATCATACATTAACCTAGATCTATTTATTCTTCAAAGATATATGCAACAAAGTTATAGACCCGACAAAATTTCTGACTATGGAAAGAGAAATTTTCATCATATTATATGAATTAGAAATTTTCTTCCCGCCAACATTATTTAATATGATGGTTCATATGATGGTTCACTTAGTGAGAAAGATTTGAATATGTGGTCTTGTATACTATAGATTGATGTACCCCATTGAATGTTATATGAAGATCTTGAAAGGGTATGTCAAAAATTGAAGTCGGCCAGAGGGTTATATTACAGAGGGATATATTATTGAGGAAGTCATTGAATTATGTATCGAATACCTGTTCGGTGTGGAAAGCATTTCTCTACCGAAATCTCATTACACTAGGTGGTACTCAAGTGAAGGAATTTCTAGAAGATATGTTGTCACAATCAATATTATAGATCAGGAGCAGGTCCACCTTTACGTTTTTCATAATAGCTTGGAGTTTTCCCCATATGTTGAAACCCACAAAGAAATTTGTAGGTATTTGAATCCATCAAGGGATGAAAGATGGATATCAAATACACATAATCAACATTTTATGGGATGGTTTTGGGACTATATTTTTAAGGAGTCATATGAAAATATGGATTCAATTTTAGAACAACTTTGATGGATAGTCGGAGGACCAAGTGTGTATGTATTATCTTATAATGGTTATGTAATTAATGGCTATATGTTCTATATAAATGAGCATGATGAAGACAGTACCATGAAAAATAGTGGATTTATACTCATGGATGATGTGATGCATGTTTCTGGTACTAAGGACAGAATTCCAATTTACATGAATATTTCATACTTTGGTATCATAAAACAAATATTGGAGTTGGATTATAGAACATTTCAAGTGCTGATTTTTCAATGCAAGTGGGTTGATAATAGGAATACTGTTAAAATAGATGAATTGGGATTCATGAAAGTTGATTTTAGTAAGGAAGGGTACAAAGAAAAACCGTTTATAATGGAATCACTGGTGGTACAAGAATTTTATGTTCCATATCTCACAAATTGAAATTGGTTAATTATTCCGTTATCAACCAAAACCACTAAAGGGTCAGATGAAAATTCAACTAAGGATTACCCTTTCATTAGGACATCACAATCATTTCGCAGTGGTCCTAATGAAGATAGTGTTTTGTATGTCATAGGAGACCATAATGAATGGATTTGGATCATTGATAGAGGGGTAAAATCCCTTCAACCTTTAAAAAAGAAAAGGAGAGTTTGATAATCAGGTTACATTTTTTGTAATATACATTGTGTTACCTTGTTTTATTATCTTCTTGCTTATATATTTATGTACTCTAAATTAAATGTTAAACCACTTATGCGTATAATGACTTCCACACATGTCATTGCTCCCAATCCTGGGGAACAACAAGTCTCTCAACCTGCTGCTACTCACAGTGTAGAGGAACGACCTTCTACATGTGCTAGTGTTCCCATTCCTGGGGAACAATAAGTTTCTCAACCTGTTATTGCTCCCAATGCATAGGTACAATGACCATTTGCACATGTCGATGCTACTATTCTAGAGGAACATATTGACGATGTTGATTCCAGAGAAATGGTTAGTGATGAAGGACCAATGTTGTAGAAAAAATAGGAGTATCATAGTTTGACGGTGTTAGCAAAAATCATTACGCATCAAATTCAAGGTGGGGTGGAATGCACAGGTTCGGCATGTTAACTCCAACAAGGACATGTTTTGTAATTATATTGGAATCTTCACTTAGAAACGCATGCTGATTGATGTGGATTCATGGCACCATGTCATACCCGGGCTAAAGACACTGATGTGGGAAGAGATTACGATAACATTATGATATCATTTCTTAATATTAAAAAAATGAAACATTGAAGTACTCTTCATCATCCATTGCAAAGTACATTTATAGTAGATGAATCCCACAATAAGTATTTGTTAATGCTTTCTGGAAGGATTCATAGAGGATTTCTCACAATTCTAACGAGACGTCATCTTGAAGATGTTGAAGGGAAAATAAACCCGCACCCACTGATTATCTACTCACACCTGATAACCTAAGAAATTTAGTATGCATTTACTGGCTATTGTGCATATGTGTCTTTTCAGGTACATTATGGCCAATAATACATTGCTTGATGATGCATGTATTCATCACTTTGATTGATAATTTTTTATTTATGAAATAGAAACTCGATGCTGGAAATAAGGAATGAGTATAAAAACCAGCGTACCCCTACCATAAAATAAGGACGGGGTATGCTTCACTTGAAAAAAATGGTATGTATTTTAAATCAACTGTAATACTTTATGTCACATGAAACAACACCATAATTATGTTCCTCTGATTATATGAAGATTATTGAATTGAAATCCAAAGCCACTTCCATCCCATGTCATGTGTTATGGAAGGATGCATGGGTAAATAAATACGGGATACTAATAGATGAGAACACATAAAAATTGTGGGAAACATGTGTAAGTATTACATAATATTTTTTTTGATTTAAATATCTATTATAAACCAATGATTACTTATTTTCCTATATTTTCTATCCGACATTTTCACATGAATCTAAAACACCTGTTATGGATGAACACAAACTATCAGTGGACTTAAAGTTTCCAGAATAGTATGGCCGCGTCAGAGGTGTGGTGTAATGATTGAAACGTTTATTAATGAAAATTCCTATTGATCTAATTAAATGTCTTATTATGTAAAATGGTTATATAAAATATCCACTTCCTTGGTTTTATGTATTTGGATTTCAAAATACTATTTAGAATTTTTACCATTGCTAATATAGCCATTGAACAGTGATCACATGATTAGTATAAATATAGGTCTTTTAAAAATCCAATTTACTCATACAAAGGAAGTGATGGCCTCATCCAGTAGAATTTCTCCATACGAAACCCATTTTTTAAAGCTCGGAAAGGATGTGGCATCACTGGGATTCACTCTTGACCAAGCCCAAGCCGAGCTTTAACACATTAATCTCGAAGGAAACTGCCTACTGGAGAAGTGTAAGTTGATAGAGATTACCACATGAGCAATGTTATCCAAACCACACCAAGAGTTTGTCACCATTGCACACATTACCCTTAGGTCATATATGGTTGTTATAAGGGTTTATGTAACATGACCTTATCACGATGATTATGTGTATTATTTTTTGTATATAATAAAGAATATACATTCATTTTATTATTGTTACTTTGTAAATGGTTTTTAAAACACAAATAGTATTTTAGTTAATATTCAATTAAAAAATATGTTTTGATGAGTTAATGTATTATTTAATTAAATAATATTTTAATAAAATATTATTAATAAATTAGTTTTTATTAAATATAAATGATTGTATAAGTTTTATGAATACAATTGTAATTTTTATTAAGGTTTGAAAACTGTTTTTCTCAAAACCCATTAATTTTTAATAAATATAGGTTTTTATTTTAAAAGTGAAAATTCTCATATTTAGAAAATTATTTAGACAAAATAAATATTATTTTTTTAATCAGAACATCAAAATTATCCAACGGTGAATTTTTCATAATTTTCTATGACAGTCAAATTTTTGGGTAAAAATTAAATGTCGTTTAATTATATAATGTGATTTATGACATCATAATGAAACAATAGTGATATAATAAAATATTATAAATGATATTTTCAAACAATATATCTTTTAAAAATAAAATAATTTGATTTTATGTTTGTTTGATTTATTTTAAAAATCTTTAGTGGACCCTCCAAGACTTATAAAACATTTTAACTTTTTTAATTGATTTCCTTGAGAGTATGACTCACCTCCACATAAGAAAGCCTAATATTTTAAGATGTTCAGACATTGGCCTTATAAAATAATGTATTCTAATACCCTTTGAAAAAACCCATTGGAAAAACCCATGGGATGGTTTGTGGTTTTGATTAGTTTAATGTGTGGTGTCTAAACCCTAAATAATAAAGAATTCCCCCTCTTTTCCTATATAAACCCACCCAACCTCCCACTTCCTCTTCACTCAAAGCCCATTTATGCTTGACCAACATCTTACCTACTCTATCTAGAATCCTCCCAATTTTCCTCAATCTCTCAAGAATCCTCTCTTAAGCCTCTCTCAATCCTTTGGAATCACACTTCCTAGTAAGGGATTTCTTCCTGTCTCATTTTTGTCCGAATTTCATTATGTTGTTATACCCTTTTGTTTTCAATTAAAAATGTTGGGGTATTATTTCAAACCTCCCCCATACTGACTTTATTATTTTTTAATTATGATAGACCTCTTTATCTTTCATTAATTCCTCCCATGTACACCTGTTACCATGCTGAAATTCCGTAAGGAATTTCTCTCTTCTCATTTACATTCAAGCAATTATTTTATATTATGAATATAAATTCCATTATATATGTTGGGACATGTATCTAAATGACCCCTTACTATCCATTTCATTTAAATATTATGAGATACCCCTTTCTGTCTCATCAAACATTTTTATGAATTTTTATGTCACGTCATTATACTGCCAAAATTGCACCGCGATTTTCCAAGCCAAAGTCATTGTGTAGTGAATACCATGCCCATTTCTATATCAAGGGTATTCACCTTTATGAACATTTAATTATTTATTATAGAGTTTCATGTATTAATTACACAATATTTTATCATGGAATAAATGATTATGTTTAATGAATCCATGTTATATGATCCATGTGGCACACTTATGCATGAAATGAAATGATTAAGAAGGGTGCGACCTGATAGCACTCCAATGCATTGGGTAAATATTAGTATCATGATACGTCAAGTGTAATGAGGGTTTACTCATGATAATTCAAGTACAATGATAGTTTACTCATGATCCATGTGCAATGAGCATTGGCTCATACTAATATCATGTTAAATGTTGTCGCCACATTTCCATGTTATGATAATCATGTTATGATCATGCCTTTATGTTCATGTTTCTCTTATGATCCATTGATATGCCTATTTCCTAAAATATATTTTATTCTTCATTTTATGCATTTTTAATCCCTTACAGGGCTTTATAGCTCACCCTTTTATTATGCATTCCCTCAGATTATTCCATGCAATTCTAAGTATGAAGGAATGATGAGGTCATGTAAAAGAAGTTTTTAATAAGATGTTGTGTTTTATGTTTTAAGTTATTATGTAATGTTCCTAATACCCAAAGACACTAGACCTACCAATATTCTATTTTGTATCAAGTGAAGAGTATTATGAAATAAATCATGTTTAAGTGTATAATAAAGAGCAGGGTTGTTATAGTTTGTATCAGATGATAGGTTTAGTTATTTTTGGGATTAGGATTAGAAAACCCTAGTAGAAGCCTTAGGGATAAGACTAAGTATAATAAAAAGATCCCTAAATTTTGGTGAGTATTGATTAAGTGGTTTATCAATAAAATACATCCCCATATAGATACGAGTAGGAAGAGGTGGATATATCATAGAAGTATCTAGGGGTAAAACCCAAAAACACCTCTTTGAGCTAAACTCAAACAGGAACTAGTGAACGATAACAGGTCTTGCTGCACTCTTGGTTATGAAAATCCTAGGGGATATGATTTGGTAAATTCACAAGATTTATATGAATCATTATTAATGGAATTAAAAAAATGCCCCTGAGAATATATATTTGGAAGTAGATTATGGATGACATAGGTTGAAGCCTATAAATTTATAAGTTAAGGAAATAAAAGTAATTTATAAGTCACATATTTTTGTCTTTGGATTACCCTTTATGTGTTGCCCTTAAATTTCCTTTTATTCCATCCAATGGCCGATAATAGGAGGACTCAGGATAACAACAGATGCCAAGATCAATGTGAAGACTGTTCTAATTAGATTCCCAATCTAATGGGAGCGAGAATCGTGAACTTTGTCATGATACTCTCTCAGTTAACTCAAGTTTTGAATAGAAACATGGGTCAAGAGGAAAATTCAACCCCCCCCCCCCTAATAAAGAGCAAGTTGTAATCAAGAGCTTTATGAGAAAAAGGCCTCCTACTTTTAATGGATCATCTGATCCCTAAATTTCCAAACAATGGATCAACTCCATTGAAAATATCTTCTCCATCCTTCAATGTTACAAACAAGAGAAGGTTCTTCTGGATGCTTATCGTATGGAAGGTGAAGCTGATCAATGGTGGACATTGATCAAAAATACTATGCCTGAGGAAGATATCGAGGCATTGGAATGGAAGGATTTCTGTAAAATGTTTTTTGATTAATATTTCCATGCATCCTTTGACTTAATATGGAAAGGGACATCCTTTCCCTAAAGAAAAAAGATGAAAAATCTATCGGAGCATACGAGGAAAACTTTACAAGGCTTTTATGATACACCTCTATCTTTATAGTTACCCCCAAATGAATGTTTGACCACTTCTTTGGTGGGATAAGACCTAGCCTATGGAAATCCCTAGCGATTTGTGAATTCGAGAGATATGATAAAATTTTTCGACGTGCCCTCAAAGTCGAAATGGAGATCGACGAATCTTAGTGGTATCATGGGGATAAGAAGCGTAAAGTGGACTTTAATTTTGGTGTTCTGATGGATAAATCCAACAGTGATAAGATAATATAGCACCCCACTTTCCAAAGTTTCAAAATTAAGCACCCTAGAAATTGCCTGAAGGGGATGAGGAAATGCTTTAGGTGTGGAAGAGAAGGGTACCTGGCCATTAACTACTGAAAAGAAAAACCCGCGGCTGTGATATAGGATAAGAATGCTCTATTCAACCCTTAACGCATTGTTCATTGCTTCAACTACAAAGAACCATGGAAATTTGAAAATCAGTTCCCTGATCCAAGGGTTTTAGGAGGCAACTAACAACCTCCAAGGCAGCAAGGGCAATCTTTTTTCCATCACTACCACTGAAGTGAACCCCAAAAATGAAGTGCTGACAGGTAATCTGGTTATTCATTCAGGAATAGAGAATGTACTTTTTTATTCTGGTTCTATGCATTCTTTTATATCCTAAAAGTTTAGTAGAACAATCCCAACACCACCAAAAATCATGTTATTAAATATGTCGGTGAGTATAGAAAATGGGGAAATCATTGCATCCCATGAATATATCTCCTCCCCTATCATAATTTTTGGATTGAACTTCCTGGGGAACCTCATCATACTCCCTCTGGTGGAATTTTATGCAATTCTTGGCACAGATTGGCTTTACTTATATAGATCCAACATAAATTTCTGTGAGAGGGAAATCACACTACATATGGAAAATCAACCCCTGATTCTATACAAGTGAAAGGAAGAATATGAATCTTCTTTAGCACCATAATCTCAAGCATGGATATTATGACCTATAAGCATGCATTTCTAGTTCATATAATTGAGTATAAGGAAGAAACCATCCTTGAATACATGCCTATTGTGAGGGAATTCACTTAAGTGTTTCCAGAGGAATTGTATGGCCTTCCTCCTAGAAGAGATGTCTCAATTGATCTTATACCTGGGGAATTTCCAATATCCAAGACTCTGTATGGAATGGATGTTATGGAGCTTAAGTATTTGAAGAAACTAATATAGGAGAATCTGGATAAAGGTTTTATATGCCCAAGAGCATCACCATAGGGTGCACCAGTCCTCTTCATCAAGAAGAAGGATGAGTCAATGTTCCTTTGCATTGATTACCGTGAGCTCAAAAAAATCACGATAATGAACAAGTACCCTCTAACACGAATTGATTACTCGTTCGATCTGCTACATGGAGCACAATACTTCTCCAAGGTTTATTTTTGGTCGGGATATTACTCAGTAAGGGTGAAGAAGGAGGATATCCGCAAGACTACTTCTCATACAAGGTACGGGCACTATGAATTCATAGTAAAGCCTCTCAGACTCACTAATTATATAGAAATATTTATATACTTGATGAATAGATTCTTTATAGATTACTTGGAAAATTTTGTTGTAATCTTTATAGATGGTATTCTAATATAACCCAAAACCAAGGAGGATCATGAGGAGCATCTAAGAACTGTACTTGAGACCTTGAAAAATGAGAAGCTCTATGTAAATTACAACAAGTATGAGTTCTGGTTGAAGTAGGTCTCATTCTTGGGTTATATCATCATAAGAAATGGGATATCAATGGATCCATACAATACATCTGCAATTGAGGGATGGTCGAGGCCAACATCAGTGACAAATATTTGTAGCTTCTTAGGGTTAGCTGGATATTATCGCCGATTTGTGAGAAATTTTTCACAATTTCCCAACCCTCTTACCAAGCTAACTCAGAAGGGATTAAATTTTTCTTGGAGTGATGAATGCAAAGAGAGCTTAAAGGAGTTGAAAATTAATCTTATCACTATGCCTGCGCTCACACTACCCAAAAGTGGAGAACTTTTTGTGGTATTTAGTGATGCTTAGAAGAATAGACTAGGCTTTGTTTTGATGCAAAATGAAAAATTCATTACCTATGCTTCAAGGAAATTGAAATTTCATGAGAAAAACTATCCAAAACATGATCTAGAGTTGGTTGTAGTAATCTTTTCTTTAAAAAATCAGTGACACTACCTCTTTGGGGAGAAGTGTGAAATATACAGAGATCACGAAAGCCTCAAGTATATATTCACACAGAAAGAGTTGAACATGTGCCAACGAAGATGGTTAAAATTGGTCAAAGACTATGACTACTCAATCCATTACCACCCTAGGAAATCGAACAAGGGGAAGATGATCTAAGTAGAAAGGACCCAACAATTCTATCATTGATGAGAATATAAAAGGATCCAATCTTCTTATATTTGATGAAGATAGACATGGGAATCATAAAGAAGGGAAAATCATAAATTCTTTCACAAATGATTGATCAACTGTCTCTTTTGGAAAGGTTAAAGGATGCTCAAAAGGATGATGTGAGAATTCAGAAGAAAGTGGAAACTATCAGAAAATAGAAATCCTCAGAGTACAATGTTAATGAAGAAGGAATTTTAAGATTTGGGAAAAGACTATGTGTTCCATAAAGTCTGGAGTTAAAGAAAGAAATTTTGGTTGATGCACATAGTTCGAATTTCTCCATTCACCTAGGAAACACAAAGATGTATCGAGATCTCCGAGAGCATTATTGGTGTGATAACATAAATAAGGAGATCACTGAGTATACATCAAAATTCCTGGTATGTCATAAAGTGAAGGCTGAGATGCAGAAGTCTAAGGGGATGATGAAATAATTACCCATACTATCATGGAAATGGGGTAACATAAATATGGACTTTTTCACCATACTTCTGAAGACATCCAAAGGAAAAAATGCTATTTGGGTTATTGTGGATCATCTTACAAAAACTGCACACTTCATTGAAATTCTAGAGGATTTCTCATTGGATCAACTGGCATGGATATATGTCAAAGAAGTAGTAATGTTTCATGGAGTACCACTATCTATTTTATCAGATCAATATACAAGATTCACCTCTAAGTTTTGTAAGAGTCTTCAACATGCTCTGGATACTGAGTTGGAATTCAGTACGTCTTATCATCCTCAAAATAATGGAAAATCTGAGCAGACTATCCAAACACTTGAGGACATGTTGAGAGAATGCTCAATGGACTTTAAAAGAGGATGGGATCAACATATTCCTCTAGTTGAGTTCTCTTACAATAAAATTTTTCACTCAAGAATCCAAATATAACCTTATGAATCCCTTTATAGGAAGAGGTGTAGAACACCGACATGTTGGGATGAAGTTGGGGAGAAAAAACTCCTAGGTCTAGAAATGGTCAAAGAAATGGTGGAGAAGGTTAAGACCATCCATTGGAACATTAAAGATGCTCAGAGTTGAAAAAAGAGCTATTCTGATAATCATCTATGAGACCTAGAGTTTTATGTCAAAGACATGGTATACCTCCACATATCACTGTGGAAGAGGGTTATGAGATTTGGTAAGAAGGGAAAGCTTAGTCCAAGGTACATCGGCCCTTTTGAGATCCTTGATCACATTGGAGCAGTGGCCTATCGACTAACACTCCCACCGAACCTATCTCAAGTAAATGATGTATTTCATGTATCATTCTTGAGGAATTTCATACCTAATCCATCGCATGTACTCAATCCAGAGGTGGTACCATTGGAGAATGACCTCTCCTTTGAAGAGAAGCTTGTGAAGATCTTAGATCGTTGGGAAAAATTTCTACAAAATAAGACAATGCCCCTCGTCAAGGTGTTGTGGTGAAACCACAAATTTGAAGAATCAATGTGGGAACCGGAGGAAGTGATGAGGCAGAGTTACCCACATTTATTTTAGTGTGGGAAAATGAAATTTCTAGGGTGAAATTTATTAAGGGGGGAAGATTGTAATGACCCAAAATTTTATTAATGAAAATTCATCTTGATCTAATTAAATGTATTATTATGTAAAATGATTATATAAAATATGAACTTCCTTGGTTTTGTGTTTTTGGATTTCAAAATACCATTACGAATTGTTACCGTTGCTAATATATCCATTGAACAGTGATCACATGATTAGTATAAATATAGGTCTTTAACAAATCCAATTTACTCAAACAAAGGAAGTGATGGAATCATCCTGTAGAATTGCTCCGTATGAATCCCATTTGTCAGAGCTTAGGAAGGAGGTGTCGTCACTGGGATTCACTCTTGACCAAGCCCAAGCCGAGCTTCAACGCGTTAAGCTCAAATGGAACCACCTATGATAGAAGTGGAAGTTGATAGAGATTAACACCAGAGCAATGTTATCCAAGCCACCCCAAGAGTCTGTCACCATCGCACACCTTAACCTTAGGTCATATGTGGGTGTTATAAGGGGTTATGTAACAAGACCTTAGTACTATTATTATTTGTATTATTTTTTATAGAATAAATAATACACATTCATTTTATTATTGTTACTTTGTAAATGGTTTTTAAAACACAAATAGTATTTTTAGTTAATATTCAATTAAGAAATCTATTTTTATGAGTTAATGTATTTTATAATTAAATAATATTTTAATAAAATATTAATTATAAATTAAATTTTATTAAATATAAATGATCTTATAATTTTTATGAATAAAATTGTAATTTTTATTAAGGTTTGAAAACTGTTTTTGTCACAACCCATGAATTTTCAATAAATGTCGGTTTTTATTTTAAAAGTGAAAATTCACATATTTATAAAATTATTTATATAAAATTAATATTATTTTTGGAATCAGGATATCAAAATTATCGAACAGTGAATTTTTCATAATTTCCCGAGACAATCAAATTTTTGGGTAAAAATTAAATATCGTTTAATTATATAATGTGTTTTATGACATCATAATGACCCAATAGTGATATAATAAAATACTATAAATAATATTTTCGGCCAATATATGTTTTACCATTAAAATAATGTTATTTTAGGTTTTTTTGATTTATTTTACAAAGATTTAGTGGACCCTCTAAGACTTATAAAACATTTTAACTTTTTTAATTGACTTCCTTGAGAGTATGTCCCACCTCCACATAAGAAAGTCTAATATTTTAAGAAGTTAGGACATTGGCCTTATAAAATAATTTTTTCTAATCCCCTTTGGGAAAAACCATGGTCAAAACCATGGGTCGGTTTGTGTTTTTGATTAGTTTAATGTGTGGTGTCTAAAACCTAAATAATAAAGAATTTCCCCTCTCTTCCTATATAAACCCACCCAAGTTCCCAATTACTCTTCAGTAAAAGCTATTTGATCTTGAAAAAACTCTTCACTTTTCTATCTAGAATCCTCCAAAGGCACCCCAATCTCCCAATAATCCTCTCTCAAGCCTCTACCAAGCCTTTGGGACCACACTTCCAAGTAAGGGATTTCTTCCTTTCTCATTTTTTTCCAAATTTCATTATGTTGTTATACCCTTTTGTTTTCAATTAAAAATTATGGGGTATGATTTTTTACCTCCACCATACTTCCATACTTATGTTTTAATTATTATATACCTCTTTCTCTCTCATTAATTCCTCCCATGTAACACCCATTACCAGGCTGAAATTCTGTAAGGAATTTCTCTCTTCTCATTTACATTCAAGAAATTATTTTATATTATGCATCTATATTCCGTTATATATGTTGGGAAATGTATCTATATGACCCCTTTACTTTCCATTTCATATAAATATGATTATATACCCCTTTATCTCTCATCAACCATTTTTATTAATTCTTATGTCATGTCGTTATGCTGCTGAAATTGCACTGCGATTTTCCAAGCCAAAGTCATTGTGTAGTGAATACCATGCTCATTTCTCTATCAAGGGTATTCACCTTTATGCACATTTACTTATTGATTATAAGGTTTCATGTATGAATTACACATTCCTTTATTGTGTAATAAATGATTATGTTTAATGAATCCATGTTATATGATCCATGTGGTATACATATGCATGAAATGAAATGATTCAGAAGGCTGCACCCTGATAGCACTCCAATGCATTGGGTAAAGATTAGTATCATAATACGTCAAGTGAAATAAGTGTTTACTCATTCTAATTAAAGTACAATGAGGGTTTACTCATGATCCATGTTCAATGAGCCTTAGCTCATGCTAATATCATGTTAAATGTTGTTTCCACATTTCCATGTTATGATAATCATGTTATGATAATGCCTTTATGTTCGTGTTTCTCTTATGCTCCATTGATATGACTATTGCCTAACATGTATTGTATTCTTCATGTTATGCCTTTTTACTCCCTTATTTGTCTTTATAGATCATCCTTTTATTATGCATGTCCTCAGGTCACCCTATACAATTCTAAGCATGAAGGAATGATGTGGTCATGTAAAAGAAGTCTTCAATAAGAAATTGCATTTTATATTTTAAATTGTTTTGTAATGTTCCTAAGCCTCAAATACACTAGAAATATAGATCTTATATGTTGTATAAAGTGAATAGGTTTTATGTAATAAATCATGTTTAAGTGTGTAATAAAGAGAAGGGTTGTTATATGCGGGTTTTGGGGTGACATCCCCAAACATATTTTGAGAAAAAAACAAGAGGACGATCAAAGTGAATCAATAAAATAGATGGGATAAAAAATATCTACCCTTGAAGTACAATTTCAATGGTAGAGAGAGATGATGGAAAATTTAATTAGGGATAGAAAAATAGAATAATCAACTCAAGAACATCCACCACATGGAGATCTTACCCCACCCCACATCAGCTATGCGGCTACCCATTCCCCTCAAAGAGATCTCTTAGTAGAGGTAATCAATGTTATAATAAACATTTCTGTGAAATGTGAATCATAAAGACACTGATACCATTCCTATACTAATATTCTAATGAGTGATAATGACTATGATTTATATCTAGAAACACCCACCCACCATCTTGTG
Organism: Viscum album; assembly: GCA_963277665.1. Lineage (NCBI taxonomy): Eukaryota > Viridiplantae > Streptophyta > Magnoliopsida > Santalales > Viscaceae > Viscum > Viscum album. The sequence goes on along the minus strand of OY728125.1, from coordinate 1,554,078,110 downwards.
ATGAGGGATACAGTGTTCAATATTCAAAATGACATACTACACAACATACCACTTCCAACAAGCCATGTGTGAGTGTAGATCAACATAGCTCATGAGCTGAGAGCAGAGCTACCTGTTCAAATTGATGATGATGATATTAATATGGTCGAAAAAGATTTTGGAACATTCATCGCATAGCCATCACATCTTGTAAAAAAACATGCCTACAAGGAGGTATTCATTTTCATTTTACTTTTCAATCTAAATCTTTAACAATTAATGAAAAAAGGTCTGAACTAATGAATGTTATTACAGATGGACAAAGTGAAGAGGATGAAATGAAAAACCACCTCGAAACCATCGAAAGGATTGACCAACCGATCAAAAATATCTACCCAAAGCACCAATACCCCACCCATTCTATATTAAAATTTACTATCATTGAAGGATCGTGTGGATAAAAAGTTAAAAGATGGTCACAACCACATAGTTGAATTTCAAGAAAATATGTACGGAGAGAAAGATCAAGACTTCATTGGTTTTTAGTGTGAAACTGAAATCCTCGACTATGAATGGATAGGCGGCTTAGTTGTAAATGTATAAATGAGGTATGTTTTCATGTTTTGATTTTCCAAAAGTTGATATACTATGTTAATTATGACTAAATACATTTCATATTTTTGGAAGTAGTATATATGAAGAAAAATCAAAGGTATTTTTCCATGAGAAAAAGTTCGGACTCATTAGTCCTCACATCACCACTACAAAACACTACTAGAAATTTAGGCCATAGCCACGGTTCCAAACCGTGTCTATAAGTCCCAAAACTATGGCTATAGGTTATAGCCACAGTTCAGCAAACTGTGGCTAGTAATGGCGTGGCTATAGGGCAAGACCTATAGCCATGATTCAAAACCGTGGCTATATAGCTTTATCCATGGTTTAAAACCATGCCTTTAGGTCTACAGCCACGATTTAAAACCGTGGCTATAGGGATTGACATTTCTTAAAAAAAACCACCCCCCCCCCCCCGAACAGCCCCCCTGGAGAGCCCTTCTACCCCCTGGACAGCCCCCATTCCCCCCTGGACATCCCCCTTGCACCTCCCTGGACAGCCCCCATGCCCCCCCTGGACAACCCCCATGCCCCCTGGAAATCCCCCTGGAAAACCCTTTCACCCCCCCCCCCTCGACAGCCCTTGCACCCCCCTAGACAGCCCTTGCACCCCCCTGGATAGCCCTTGGACCCCCTAGACATCCCTTACACCCCCTACACCCCCATTCCCCCCATGGACAGCCCCCTTGCACCCCCCTGGATAGCCCCCTTTCCCCCCCACCCCCCCCCCACTCCTACATTAGCCCGTCACCCCACCCCCTCCCTACAGCCCCCCTGGGCAGACCCCCCAGGACAGCCCCCTTGCCCCCCCCACTCCTATAGTAGCCCACCCCCTCCCTGCAACCCCCCCTACAACCCCCCCCCCCCCCCCCTCGTGCAGACCACACCCCCCACCCCACCTTGCACACCCTCCCTAGACAGCCCCCTTGCACCCCCCTAGACAGCCCTTGCACCCCCTGGATAGCCCCCCCTTGGACAGGCCCTTGCACCCCCCTGGACAGCCATTGCACCCCTTGGACAGCCCCCCTGCACCCCCATGCCCCCCCTAGAGAGCCCCTTGAACCGCCCCCCCAACTCCTGTAGTAGCCCACAACCCCCCCCTCCCCCTGGGAGATGAGTGGAGAAGACCCTTGAAAAGCTGTGATACTTATTTATTCCATGCAAATCTAGAATTTCTGGAAAGTGCTTGAAAAAATCATTGATGAGGTATGAATTTCTCTCATCCCTGTTAATGACCGAATAAAGTCTGATATTAAGGGGGGAGAAATTGAATTAATCAATGACAATAAGTTGAGGAAATTTGAGATCTCAAGGCTGATTTCTATAACCCGCTACATGTACTTGAATGTTTTCAACATGTGTATTGAGATGAGTGCTAGATCTCAGGTTGTAAATGAGTAAGACAAGTTGTTTCATGAAAATATGCAGATGATAAATTGCATGTAAGTTAGTTGGAGTACCCAAGCATATTGATGAGACAATTAGGAGCTGTAGAGCTTAGAAGGGAGTTGGAAGTTCCCAAGCTTGTTGAGAAGGAATATGAAGTTCTCAAGCAAAGGTGTTAGTATGCGAATTTTAAATCCCCCCATGCACCCCTCCCCCTATATCCCCCCTTCCCACCTTGGACCGACCCCACTCACCACTCTGGATAGACCCCCCCTCCCTCCTGGAAACCCCCCTGGACAGACCCCCCCAAGACAACCCCACCCGGACAGCAGCCCCCCATGCTGGACACCCCTATTGGGAACCCCCCTGGACAACCCCACCCAGACAACAGCCCCCCCTCCCCCGAACATCAGCCCCCCTCCACCCCCCTGAACAGACCCCCCCTCCTGGAAACCCACCTGGACAGACCCCCCCCCCAAGAAAACCCCACCCAGACAACAGCCCCCCCTGCTGGACAACCCTTGCACCACCCCTGCTGGACACCCCCCCCCCCTCCTGGACACCCCCTCCCTCCTGGAAACCCCCTTGGACCACCCCACCCAGACAGCAGCCCCCCCCCTCCTAGAAACCCTATACTGGTGTGCTGCCTTTGGGTCCATTGTGGGTTTTTGGTGCTAGATTTATCCGTTGGAAAGGTATAGGAAAGTAGAGTGGATTTTTTGGATGGTTCTCAACTTGTGTGGGTCATGCAGGTGATGTTCTTGTGGGGGTTCTTGTTGCTATTATGGTGTTGGGTGGGTGTGGGATGTTTAGAGTGCAAGGATCCTGTGCAGAGGATGCCTGATTTTAGTGTGTGGGGATGATTCTAGAGGGGATTCAAGTGTGGTGCGGATAGATTCACATGTTATTATTCTAGATCTAGGTGAAGTTTTAGAGGATAGGGTTCGTGGTGTGGTTGATTCAAGCGAGGATTTTTAGTTTTTGGTTTATTGGTTTCTTTTTGGGTTGTGGTTTTCCTGCTACTTGGCTACATGTAGGGGATTTGTTGTGGATGGTTGTGGTTGAGTTTGTGGTTGACTGGTTAGGCGTTCCTTTGGTGGATGGTCTTTTTCATATGGTGATGTTAGGATATTGTTTTCTTGAGTCTTTTAGTGGTCGAATGTGGTGGTCTAGTTCCATGATATTGTATAATGTTTCCTTGGCTTCAAGGTTCATGAAGTAGTAGGTGGTTCGAGTTGCATATGGACTAGTGTTGTTGTTCCTAGAGGAAGGTTTTCTTTATTGTATGGGTTCTTTCCAGCAGGCTTTTGGGTTGTAGTAGCTATTCTGGTGTGAGTGGCTGGGAGGGTTGGGTTTTTTTTGGTGTTGGGTGGGATGACTGCAATTATTGGTGTTTAGGGGAGCGGTGTCGTGGTTGGTTGGTAGGTGGATAGTTTGTGGTTTTGTAAGGGTACATGAAGGTGGGTTTGATTGATGGTGTTTATTTTAGGTGAGTTGGGTGGTCTTTTGTATGGATTATTTGATTCTGGAGATGATTGTCCAATGCTCGTCTTGGATGGATTCTGGTGGTGATTTGGAGGTGCTTCGCATGGGATGTTCAATTTTATCATATCACTGGACAGACCCCCCCTGACAACCCCACCTGGACAGCATCCCCCACTGGACCCCCCTAGACAGACACCCCCCCTCCTGGACACCCCCTCCCTCCTGGACAACCCCCCTAGACAACCCCACCCGGAAAGCAGCCCCCCCCACCCCCTGGACAGACCCCCCCCAGGACAACCCCACCTGGAAAGCAGCCCCCCCTGCAACTGGACAACCCTTGCACCACCCCTGCTGGACCCCCCCCCCCCCCCCCCGCCCGGACAGCAGCCCCCCTGGTTGATTTTGAAAAGTTGGTTGGGTTAATGACTACCCAAACAAAGTTGATTAGGAATCTCCAATCATTCCCTCCTATTCAAAAAGTTGTTTCTGAAGTAAATTTCAAAGAGATTAAGGATGTGAATGGTCTAGTTAGATATTTGAAGGATGTTTATACTACCAAGTCTGAGTTCAATGATCTTGGTATTATGGTTGTATCACAAAGGTACATGTTCCAACTGGATCGAGTTGGGATGTAGGAGGTCGAGGGATGATGAGGGCTGGAACTGGTGGCTGGGGCTATTTTGTAGGTGGCAGAGGGCTGGTATGAGTGTTTTGCAGGAGGCTGGGGGTGGTGGCTGGTGTGGTGGCTGGTGCGGGCTAGATTTCAGGTGGCTGGGGGCTGGTGCGGGCACGAATGCAGGTGGAAGGGGTCTGGAATGCCGGTGGAAGGGGTCTGGAATGCCGGTGGAAGGGGTCTGGAATGCTGGTGGAAGGGGTCTGGAATGCCGGTGGAAGGGGGATGGTTATAGGTGCTGGGGGGATGGTGCGGGCTGATTCGAAGGTGGAAAGGGGGGCTGTTGCGGGCTGGAATGTTGGTGGAAGTGGGCTAAAATGAAGGTGGAAGGGGGCTGGTGTGGGCTGGATGTGGCTAGAGCAGGGCCAAATCATGGCATTACTACAGCGTGACCATGACCTGACCGCGGCGTGACCGCGGCGTGACTGCAGCATGACCGCGGCGTGACCGCGCGTGACCGCGGCGTGACCGCGACGTGACTGCGGTACGTCCGGTTCAGCGAAATCCGCGGGGCGGCATCTTCCGACCAGAAGCGAAGGGAGTAAGAGGAGGCAGGGCAACATTCTGGTCATTGCCCCGCCGACAGAAATTGTGATTAGTCAGTCTCAACATTGATCACAAGACTCATGGAATACTATCACTGCGAACTGCCACGGGGTGTCGTCCTAGAGCAGGGCCAAATTAGGGCATTACCGCGGCGTGACCTCGGCATGTTGGCCCGGTTCAGTGACATCCACGGGGCAGTATCTTCCACCCAGGAGTCAAGGGAGCGGGAGGAGGTGGGGAAACATCTCGGTCGTCGCCCCGCTGGAAGAAATTGTGATTAGTTAGTCTCAATATTGATCACAAGACTCATGGAATACTATCACTGTGAACTGTCATGGGGTGTCATCCTGGAGCAGGGCCAAATCACGGAATTACCGCGGCATGACCGTGGCGTGATCGCGGCATGACCGCACCGTGACCGCGGTGTGTTGGCCCGGTCCAGCGACATCCACGGGGCAGCATGTTCCGACCAGGAGTGAAGGGAGTAAGAGGCAGGACAACATTCCGGTCATCACCCCACTGGTAGAAATTGTGATTAGTCAGTCTCAACATTGATCACAAGACTCATGGAATACTCTCACTGTGAACCGTCGTGGGGTGTCATCCTGGAGCAGGGCCAAATCACGGCATTACTGCGGTGTGACCGCGGCGTGTTGGCCCAGTCCAGCGACATCCGCAGGGCAGCATCTTCCGTCCAGGAGCGAAGGGAGTAGGAGGAGGCGGGGCAACATTCCGGTCATCACCCCGCCGATAGAAATTGTGATTAGTCAGTCTCAACATTGATCACAAGACTCATAGAATACTATCACTGCGAACCGCCACGGGGTGTCATCCTGGAGTAGGTCCAAATCACAGCATTACCGCGGCGTGACCGCAGTGTGTTGGCCCGGTCCAGCGACATCCGCAGGGCAGCATCTTCCGGCCAGGAGAGAAGGGAGCAGGAGGTGGTGGGGTAACATTCCTGATGTCGCCTCCCCCCCCGGCAGAAATTGTGATTATTCAGTCTCAGCATTGATCACAAGACTCATAAAATACTATCACTGTGAACAGCCGCGGGGTGTCGTCCTGGAGAAGGGCCAAATCAAGGCATTATTGTGGCGTGAACACAGCATGACCGCGGCGTGACCGCGGCGTGACCGCGGCGTGACCGCGGCGTGACCGCGGCGTGACCGCGGCGTGACCGCGGCGTGACCGCGGCGTGACCGCGGCGTGACCGCGGCGTGACCGGGGCATGACCGCGGCGTGACCGTGGCGTGTTGCCTCGGTCCAGCGACATCCATGGGGAAACATCTTCCAGCCAGGAGCGAAGGGAGTGGGAGGAGGTGGGGAAACATTCTGACTATCTTCCCACTGGAAGATGATAGAACAGATCAACTATTTAATATGCTATAACAAGGGATCGCAAGAGAAGGTTGTAGCGAGCGGCACAATGGCACAAAGTCTAAAGGGAAAAAAATGATGGAAAAGAATCATACACCCTACACAAAACATTTACAAATTTATTCACTTTTCCTAAACATAGAAATTTTGTTTATAATATTCAAAGCATGAAAAGGAAAGTGTCATGGTTAAGGCATATGCCTACTCGGGCAATGTCATTTGAGTTAAATGAGTATGATAATCCAATTTATATTATTCAAAGAAAAAAACTAACTAGCCACAAAACAAACACCAACAAGAGGCATATGAAAGACTCAAATCAAATCTAAACATGATACAAATAACCATCACTACTCTTTGGTTTAGAAGACAGCGCACCTCCATTGGAGGGGTTTTATTATAAAACCATGGCATTGCTTTATTATAAAAACATAACTTTATTTATAAAAACATGACTTTATTTATCAAATGAAACAATTATATTAAAGAACACTTATTCAAGATATGAAATTCAATATAATTAATCAGAATTAAGAAATAAGCTAAATTCAATTTAAATCATTCTTGAATTAAAGAGGCTGGAAGAGGGATCCTACCTCAAGGTAGAACCAAACCGTCCACTTCAGCTCTTGGAGCTTTCTAACTAAAAGTGACGGCTCCCCCACTGGGTATACACACCTTCACACACATGCAAGGACACCTAGCCCCTATTCACACACTCGCATGGCCATGAGAATGTGCAAGGGGATCCTTGCACATATGCTTATATGCATATACTAGTCTCAACTCACCTGCGTATGCATTTCTATATATACATGGGCACACATAGCCCCATACGTGCATAATCACTACCATGACTAATTATAGTTGACTTTATTTGCAGGTTCATAACTAATTATAGCTGTGATAAAGGGAAAGTTATACCTTCTCAAGGAAATGCCCAATGCACAAGATGAAGTCAATCGGTGAGTTCATCGAGTTTTTGTGAACTATTTCTCCCAATATGCGATCAATCATTGCACCCTACTTAACATACATTCAAAAGAAAAAACAATGAATATTGCAAAGTGAAATTTTAAGGCCCATTTAGTCATGAAAAACAACAATGTTTTTTATTTAAATTTATCATAATTAAATAAAAAATTTATAGGTTTAACTTGAAGTGCACTAAGAGAGAGATTGAGTCTCACAATAAATGAAAGATTATGATTTTAAGTGGTGGCTCACCAATATAGGAAGTTAAAATAAACCATTAAACAACTAAATAACATGTTTGATTAAGTCCAATTACCTTCGTAACACCCAATGGCCGCACCTCAATACACTGGTTGCTCCGGAAAATGTCAATTGATGCATTTGAGATTGGGCTTGTCTAGAGATGTTGCAAAACATCCCTTGCTTGAATCCTTCCAGATTCATAATCTTCTTTGAAAAATGAAAAAACAGAAGAAAAATATGGGGGGATGAGTCAATTTTCATGTTTAAATGAGCATCTGAAACCATTTTGATTTGTACCTACGTACTTGAAGTTCCAAACAACTAAGGTTTCCCGAGGGTCAAGAATTGATCTAGGTGTTCGATCAGTAAAATACCGAAAAACATGTTGTAAAGGTTTTCAGAACATTAGATATTACGATATCAAAACTAATGCCTCATTCAGAACATTGGAAGTTCTTTTAATGGAAGGGAAAGAGGTGTGGCATGGAAAAGTGGCAAAAAAATGAAAAATAAGTGAGGTTTAAAAAATGATTTTGGTATATAAAAAAATAAGATGGAAAATAAAACAAAATAACCAAAACATTAAAAAAATGGCAGGTGGTCATGATAATGAAAAAGGTTGTTTGGTCATTAAATGTTACTCCTACACTTGTTTCATAGGATGCAAGTGAGCTCAACCTATTTTGATAGAAATGAATTTCATGTATTCAAAATTCATATAAACCCTAAAACCATAAATCTTAAAACCCCAAACCCTAAAATTCTAAAACTTAAAACCCTAAACTCAAAACCATAACTTCTAAAACTAAAAATCCAAGAATATAAATCATAGAATCTAAAAATAAATAAGGCTAGAGGTTAAACCCCAAATCTCAAAATCTTAAAGCTAATGTTGGATTGGTGTAGCCCCCCTCTACCCTGCCCCTTGCCCCTTGCACACCCCCACACTGCCCCCTGCCCTCCCCCTGCCCCCTCCCCTGCACCCCCTCCCCCTCCCCCCTACACACACCCCTCCCCCTACCCCATGCCCCTTGCACACCCACACCCCCACCCCCTACACCCCTCACCCCACCCCTGCCCCCAACACACCCCCTGCCCCAGCACACCCCCAGCCCCCTGCACACCCACACCCCCTGCCCCCTGCCCACACCCCCTACCCCCTTCCCCTTGCCCCCTACACATCCCCTCTTCCCCTGCGCCCCCCTACCCCTGCACCCCCCTGCACAACATCTGCACACCCCTTGCACCCTAAAACAGTATACACCACAACATATACCAAACACTAACATCATTATATGTTAGAATTCAATGTATAAACCAAGAATAAAATTTACATATAAAATGTACCTCAATATCAGTATAATCAAAACCATCACGACCCTCATCATATCCTTAAGAAACACCAACATCATCATCTCCTCCTCTCAGACCACCATCATCATCAACATCCACATTGGCATATGCGCCTAAATCAATGGCAGAAGAAGAAGAATCCTCATAAACTGAAAACAAATAAATGAGAATACATTTAATTAATGAAAACACCTTTAATTAATAAAAACATAAAAAGGTTATCACTAAAATCAACAAATCAATCCAGATTTATTTTACTCATAGAAAATCATACAAAATGTGAAAATATAGCAATGCCAAGGATTTTAATGGAATTTGAGGGAATAAAAGAATGAATTACATATAAAAATTTATGAAATTTCTAATTCGATCACTCCCCTGCACTTAGTTTATTGAACTCCAAGGCAATTCATTGTCTATTGGACTTCCTAAAAATGAGAAACACCTAATTAATATGAAGTTCACATCCCTATCAGCTCATCCAACAAACAAATTTCGGATAGTTTAAATTGTATAAACCTACGCTGCGATTTGGCTATAACAATTCCTATTAATATAGTTTTAAAACGCTTAGATCTCTATAAGAACTCCTTTATTTCCCGGATCTCTTTATCTAAAGGTACACAAATTGGAAAATTTCTGATTTAGTTGCTTTTCTTGCTACTATTTGGGGATTTCATGACTTTAAATGTGTTTCGTTAAGAAGAGGTTTTTTTCACTTGTTGTTTCCCTCTGCTGAATTGAAGGGTAAATCATGGAGCTTTGGTTCCATAAATTTGAAGCCAGGAACCCTTAGGATCCATGAATGGAAGATAAATGTTAGTCTCTATGATTTTAAAGACACTTTTTCCCATGTTTGGATAAAGATTTATGGTTTAAATTGGGTTTTGTGGCATTTTTAAATTCTTTATGACATCGCCCCTGCGATAGGCATTCCAATCCGGATGGATTTGGCTACTGAAAATGTTAGCTATGGACATTTTTCCAGAATTTTAGTTGAGGTAGATTTAAGTTCTACTATGGTTGATAAGGTAGTTCTATCCACACCACAGGATGAAATTAATCTTCGTATTGTGTATGAAAAGTTATCTTTGTATTGTGAAGTCTGCTGTATGATTAGACACTCAAGGTACAACTGTCATTCCAATATTTTTTGTACCTGATGCATATTGAAGGGGTATTATGAGGCTCATTTCATAAGAATAGAATGTAATAAATTTTCCCAAGGTACTGATGTCCAATCATCGGAACAAGATGCAAATGAGATTTCTCACATCTCTCCCAACAGACTCCTAATATCTAAAAATGTTCAGATAATGTCTCAGACTGAACATCTGATCAAGGATCATAGTAAAATCCCCAAGTTGGACTCCACCTATGTCATCTTGAAAGATGCAGAGCCACCTAATTTTTAGTTGATTGATAGACCCAATGTCACTTGGGATGATTTAGTAGAATAAAGTGAATCACCTGAAGTGGGCCCATCTTTCAAAGATGTGCTGATTAAAAAGATGAACCAAGATCAAAATGAGACAGAATCTGTGGACAGTCAAATAGAGATAGAGCTTCTAGCACAAACTGAGGCTGATGAAAGAATTAGGCATGATCAAACTGCTTTTTCTTCAAAATGCAGAAAAGTGAAGCACATGTTAGAGACAACGGCCTCAAGTAATGTTAAGAATAAAAACACAAACAAGGAATCCAAGGAAGTGACTACTGAAAATGGAAATTCAAAGGTTCCCTTCCCTTCCAAGTCCAAGGAATCTGTGAAAAAGGATGATGTTGCTAGCCCTTCAATTGACTTATAGAAAACACAAAGTGTGAATTCAAAAAAATCTTGTCTCTTGAAACCTGCTCCTACAGTGGAAAGTGGAGTTAAAAAATTTCCTGCAACTGATAGGGCGCTACATGTTCCTATAAATCTGCAAGTTTCGAGTTTGAGCATTAACCCTCCTATGGTGGGAAGTGAATTTAATCACTCTACTGCTGAATTTGGACCCAAACTGGTGCCCAGCGCTCACCCTGATAGTACTCTTGCTGGAACTTCCATAGGAGTTTATGTCATGGATGTTCAACCCACTTGTGTGGCATCTAAGTTTCCCATCGATGAGTAGTTACTGGAGAAGTTTAAGATACCAATCATAATGGAATGGGTGATTCCCACCCAAAGTCATCCATCTCAGAGTGGAAAGAATCTGAGGCTGAGAATCCAACATGATTCCGATATGATGAAAGAGTTAACTCCTGCTCGAGAGGAGGAAAATTCTGCTCTAAAAAAGGGTTCCCTTCCGGAACCCATCTCTATTTTGGGTGTTTACAAGCCAATTGGACAAACACACAATGTGACAGAGTCAACTACAATGCATCCTCCAGCAATAGAGGCACATACACCTATGAAGAATGCTAAACTGTTGAGATCAAAGGTTTCTACCTCTCTTACAAGCAGCGCCCCGCCTCAAGCATCGAGGACCTGGACAAACAGAAATGTTGGTACTCATAACACTTTTGAAATCCTTTCCTCGCTTAGCAGTGATGATGATGGGAATAAAAGTGACAGAGTGAATAAAGATGAAACCATAAAGACTGATGTTGTTGTGGAGAACCTTGATGATGCTGATGGTGAAGGTCCATGGATATAAGCCAGGACCAGGAGGAGAGGTCAGAACTCCCACGGCAGGGGTGGAAGACTTTCGTTTCATATTATGAATACCCATTCTAAAATGGGTTGATGTATTTTTAAGTGTTGTGTTCTTGTATTTCCTTTGAACTTTATTCTTTTTATTTATAATTTAAATAAATATGCCTTTGTGCCCTTAAAAAAATTTCTATTAATATAGAGATTATAGTCAACTACTCTCATAAACCTCAAAAAAATTGAACATTTTCAAGCCTTGAGTTCCAAGATACGTGTACTTGTTTTAAGCCACAAAAATCATTCTAAAAAATGTACAATTTATTATCATCATCATTTATTTGAAATCCACATAGTTGACCAATTTAAACTTCCTTAAAAAAAACTCCAATGAGAAAAGAATACTTTTTATTATATACATTAGATATAGCTTGATATTCTCTATATAACTATGGTAAGAAACAATTTGATAACCTCAATACAATCAATTGGTGAAAATATTTTATCTACAACCACCCTACCAATCAATGAATATCCCTTTCACAAAATTCTGACTATGAATTTTATAACTTCTCTATTTTCATTAAGCATATTTCTGAATACTTGTTTCGTGAATATGTTATTTTCATCTATTGTTTGTGGAACAAATTTATATGTGTCATTATTTTCTGTCTAATTTAACTCCTCATTCATATCTTTAATACAATTTTAATCATTGGATGCTTAATCAAATATTTTTTACTCAAATAAATATAAGAGGGAATTTCTTTTAATTCTATACATCCTTCTAATTTATACTATAGCATATTTGTCTCCCAAAATGTTCTCTTCATCAATATGTTTAGTTCTAGTAAATATTTTAGGTGTAATTGGAATCTTTATGTCTTTTTCTTTCTCATATTCATCAAAAAATTCTATGATGGAGTCCTCACTACCCCTAAGAGACTCTCCAGAATCTTGTAAAGATTCACTTTTCTCTACATTATCTTCAATTCTCCTATCATAGATTCCTTTTTCTTTCCTATCCATTATTAAATATTTTATTTCCAAAATTTTAATGAGAATATTATTAAAAAATCTATAAACATTGCTTCTTAAGGAATATATATGAAATATAACTTCATCGTGTTATTTCTATAATTTTCTTGATTCCCTTCCATGTTAAGAATATAGAACTTACTACCAAAGACTCATAAATACTTCAATGTTGGTTTCCTTTTATACCTTAGTTCAGAAGGAAACTTTTTTTTATACCTTGTAATACCACTAGAGATCACCATAGTTTGTGTTATATTATTGACGGTTCTACTTTACCTCTCAACCACCCCATTCTATTAGGGTGTCTACATTACAGTAGCTTGTTGAGCATTATCATACTTCTCTAGATACTTCTTAACTAAATAATAAGTGAATTCAATTACATTATTATAACTTGGCACTTTAATATTCATTCCAAATCATGGTGTGAATCTAAGGTTAAATTTTCAACCATATAAACCTATCATTGTACTCTATTGAAAGCACTGACATTTCCCAACCCAATCATATTGGTTCATCACAAGCCATCCTGATCCTGATAATGATGCATAGACTTCAAACGTCACCACATTTTTAGAACATTCAATTCCCAATCCTCCTATTTCAGGAGGCACATCATGTTCACCATTATAGACCAATGAATTAAACTCTTGAAACATGGTGAAATTCTTAGGTCTGGGCCTCCACCAACTAGACTACCATCAAGCCCTATCGCCATCTTTGACATAACCATGATTTAACACATTTGGATCATCAAAACCACCCCAAGTCTGAAAACTAGTGTGATTACCTCATTTAGTTCATTAGTCGATCAATCCCATGTCATGATTTCCAAAAGAACCAATTAATTTTCAAATCTAAAGAAACCTTGGATCTTTACTATTTCAACTCAACCCAAATCCCAATGTTCGGACTCTGATCTCCAAGAAAAAACAACTCAATTTAGGTACTCATTGGGTCGTTGGAACCTAATTTCCATTCGAAATAGCTACCTATTGGTCTCCCAAAACCAGGAATCTACCCTCATGGGTTTATATTTCTCATGACGGATGTAACTCTCTCCACTATAGGATAACCCTTATCACAACATCACCTGATCAAAATCCATGAACCACAACCCACATCATGTCTATCCCCAAACATGATGACTGGATTCATCCAAAACCCATGCCTTCCTAAGAGATAACCAAAAAATTACTCAATATCCATTCTCGGTGCATGATAATTCTATTCTTGGCATGTGATGAGTTTTCTAGAAAAAAAGATTATCACCTACCACACCATCCATTGGTGCACTCACCACCACATGTATTTACTTAAAATTTCTCCACAAGAAACACCTAGAAGATCCAAATATAAATCTATATACCACTTATCCCAAGCCATTATAAAATCACCCTAGGAAACACTTTTCCTTAACCAAGATCTAGTATAACCATACCCAATATATTCCCAAAGAGCCCTTTTTCATAGGGCACTTCCTCCGTTTCATTTGAAGCTATGGGATACCTCACCTATGATAATCTCACTAAAATTCCCATCGATCCTCTACCCTTTTTCATCTAACATTGATTAAAAAATACACAACTTCCATGCATGAATTGTTTATGCTTACTCAACTTATGTCAAAGCCAATAGGTGTATGCTCCCGTACCACCCAGTTGCAACCCATCTCACAACTCCGGAAGTCACGTCACAACTGAACTAGGATCACATGACTAATTAAAAAGATGACCAATCCTCTTGGATGTTAGTTCCATGAAACCCAATATTGGAATAAATTGAACCACCGATCTAGAGAAGGGAAAAAATGATACCTAAATACCACGTTGGAGCCGAAAATCAGAAAATACCTAGCGAGACAAGGAGTTCAGTAGGCAGGGATTTTTCATGAGAAATTGAAGAAGGGTGGATTTCGCTAGGGTCCCCTGAGTGGGGTTAGTGATAAATCACAGGAGGAGGATGCCAAAGTAGTACTTGGTTCGACTGCGAAATCAGGAAGGTGGGGTCGCTGCGTCAGAGGAGAAGAATCTGGGGTGGCCGCGTGGAAGGAGGATCCTGAGAGGTAGAGTGGTCACATCTGAGCCGGTCGGGGAAGCGTTGAAGCCGTGTCAGGGCAGCGTCCGAGAAGGAGAATCACGGTGAAGTGGGGTGGCCGCATCGGAGGCACGTCGTCAGAGGAGGTGGGGAGTCCGCGTCGGAGTAGCGATGGTGGGGAAGTGGAGTGGCCGCGCTGGAGGTGGACGATTGTGGGGAGGTTGGGTGGCCCGTCGGAGGAGGAGGATCGCGGAACGTCAGGGAGAAGAGTCGTGAGGAGGGGCGTTCGGAGGAGGGGCACGAGAGGGTTACGGTAAATTGGAGAGTGGGGTGGGTTAATTTCCACGGACAGCGAAATTGCCGGGGTTGTAAACATGATATAGCCATGTTTCCTATTGTCTGTGGGTATAGCTCCATAGATGTAGCTCTAAATTCTATTAGTGGAAGAAGAAAAAATAGAACCCAAAAAAGGATGAAATAGTGGTAGATCTGATCAAATTGTTTGAAAAAAAATTCAGATGACATGCTCTATTTAATACCAATGATATAGGGGCAAGACTTTACAATTTAGTCATATCAAATTTATATTCATTTCTTTCATTACTTATTCCTTTTTGTGTTTTTAGGTAGCATTGAATGCTCATTACAGTAAATTTGGATACTCTGATGATTTATTTCCTGGATTCAATGCATGGATATCCAAGAAATTGTCCATATATGATGGCATCTGTCAATTTGAAATAAACTACATCCAATGTTTTAGAACTAAACATCAAGTTATATAATTTATATTATCTTTAATGAGGATTTTGTAATGATAGGGTGGTGCATCATTATCGTGGAAAACAAGGAATTAGGCCAGAGGCTAAGGACAAGAAATAAGATAAGTTCTATGACTCGATAAGTATCGGGGTATATATATTAAGCTTTCACTATCCAAACAAATATCAAAACAAATTACTTATTCTCATAAATGTTTCTAAAGTGTCTGAAACAAACCAATGGAAAAGATTGTGTTTATTATGTTTATAAATTTATGAGAGATATAATATTCCATGAAAAAACTAGCATCCCTGAAGAGGTAATTTTGAAGTTAATTACTATTTCATTTAAAATATTTATTAAGCCTTTATGTATTTAAATTTTTTTATTACTAATATGACTGTAGAAAAGACTCATATTCACAAGATGGTAGAGATGTGCTCAGAAACAAATGGGCAGCATACCTGATGGAAGAATGTACACAAATAGCATGAAGATGTAACTTCCATATAAATAGTGTATTGTTTCGTATTTATGTTTAATTTACTTCTTTTTTGTATTACTCACATAAGAATTTGTTTCTTATATAGGTGGATTCCTTTGTTCAAGTAGGTGCAGTTTTTTCAAAACTGGTCATGCTTGTGAGATATTGGACTTCGAGGATGCACCTCAATCTGATACCCAATGTACTAATCAGCTGTATCTCAATCCACCACATCAATGCTTGTATTTTAATTTTCGGAATCTGTTGATCAGTTTGGGAGGTATGCTATATCGGGTTGAGTATGATTTTGGTCAGCAATTTTTTTGATTTTAATGTGATACTTTGGTGATACGCAACCAACACTCTACATGGGTCTGTTTCAGATGGGGTTCAGAGCATTAAGCCTTCACCAATTCATGTCATTTGGATTTGGTAGTTTGAGAGGGTATGGATATGCCATCAATTTCGTGCTTGTGCAATCCTGCACGGGATTGTTTGTTGAGCGTTCATGCAATGGTGAAGGTTTGTCATCACGGTGTAGTTTTTGGGGAGGGGCAGATCCTGTAGTTTTTTTTCCGGGTTTTTCTATGTTAGGGTTTTATTAGGTTTTAATTCTAGTTCCTATGGTTTCACAATTTTTCCTCAAAAGTGTTTTGATAATAAAAAAAGTTAATTTTTAGTCAATCAGTCGCACCTCAATCTGATACATAGTGTGCTCGGTATGACTCTATGTGTATGTTTTTAGTTTATAATATTCTTTGATCCTTTAATATTCATGTCTTCTGAACTACCATGATTTTACCCATGACTTATGATTATGATCTATGATATGCAGGGTATGAATTTCTAATGTTGATATCACCTTCTAACATCTTTATGATCATGTTATCCTTATATGATCATTGATATCTCCCTTGTTTACACTTATTTAACATCTATGATCACCATTTCTTATGTTTTATATCCTTAGGTTATTAAGAATGGTTTTAAAAAAGATATTTATAATAATTTTCAAGAAAAGAATAACTTAATGAGAGACTCTTATGAACTAGTTCTTTATGTTTTCATGTTTCCAAAAGCACTAAACCTTAACTATTCTTGCATGGATCATTATGTTACGTAAGGAATAAAAATCTTCTAAGTTGTGATATCTATGTATGAAATTTCTGGGACAATATAGTTGGTATCAAAGAAACTAACCTCTTCAAAATTGAGAAAAAATAACAATTGGTCGGTATCACTCAAAGTGTGTCTTTTTACTTAAAATTGACATTAATTTTAGTAAAAAGTACAAGTGACATACTAAAAACTGAGAAAATATATTCGGATTGTTTTGATATTTTATAAAAATGATCTATGAGTCATTTGTGATGTGTATGAATCAACCACACCTCAATCTGATGCACGGTATGACCGATATGATTTTAAGTGTGTATTTTTATATTAAATTGACATTAAATTGAGAAAAAAGAACAAGTGACAAACTGAAAACTGAGAAAACGAATTCACATTGTTTTGATACTTTAGGAAAATAATCCATGAGTCATTTATGATGTGTAGGAAACAACTACACTTCAATTCAACACAAGGTGTGAACGACATGAATAAAAGTGTTTGTTATCAGTTTAAAATTGACATTTTAGTTCAAAAAAAGTCACTCACTAAAAAGCAAGAAAACACATTTTTTTTGTCTTGATAATTTAGAACATCGATTCATTACTCATTTGTGATGTATATGAAGTAGTCTCACATCAAACTGATGCATGATGCGACCGGTATGACTTAAAATGTGTGTTTCCAGTTTGAAATGACATTTTATTAAAAAAACACAATTATTGTATTGAAAATTGAGAAAACATATTCAGATTGTTTTGATACTATAGGAAAACAATCTATAAGTCATTTATGATGTGTATGAATCAGCTGCACCTCAATACGATGCACGGTGTGGCCGGAATAACTCAAAGTGTCTCTTTTTATTTAAAATTTAAATCAATTTAAGTAAAAACAACAAGTGACATACTGAGAACTGAGAAACCACATTGGAATTGTTTTGGTATTTTAGGAAAATGATCCATGAGTCATTTGTGATGTGTAGGAGTTAACTGCACCTCAATAAGATGCACGGTGTGACTGGTATGGCACTAAGTTTATTTTTTTTATTTAAAATTGACATTAATTTATGTAAAAAGAGAAGGTGACAAACTGAAAAGTGAGTAAACACATTCGGATTGTTTTGATACTTTAGTATAATGATCCATGAGTCATTTGTGGCATGTATGACTCATCCACACCTCAATATGATGCATAATGTGACCGTTATAACTCAAAGTGTCTCTTATTATTTAAAATTGACATGACTTTAAGTAAAAATAACAAGTGACATACTGAAAATCAGGCAAATGCATTCATATTGCTTTGATATTTTAATAAAAAAGATCTATTATTCATTTGTGATGTGTAGGGATTAGTATCACCTCAATACAACGCACAATGTAGCCGGTATCACTCAATGTGTCTCTTCTTATTTAAAACTAACATTAATTTAAGTAAAAACAACAAATGACATCCTGAAAACCGAGAAAACTCATTTGGATTGTTTTTATATTTTATGAAAATGATCTATTAGTCATTTGTGATGTGTAGGGATCAGTCGTACCTCAATACGATGCATGATGTGACAGGTACAACTCAAAGTGTTGCTTTTTTATTTTTAATTGACATTAATTTAAGTAAAAACAACAAGTGACATACTGAAAACTGGGCAAACACGTTCGGATTGTTTGGATATTTTAAGAAAATGATCTATCAGTCATTTGTGATGTGTAGGAATCAGTCGAACCTCGATACAATGCATAGTGTCGCCGGTATCACTCAAAGTGTCTGTTTATTTAGAATTGACATTAATTTAAGTAAAAACAACCAGTGGCATACTAAAAATCAAGAAAATGATTTCGTATTGTTTTTATATTTTAGGACAATTATCTATTAATCATTTGTGATATGTAGGAATTAATTGTACCTCAATATGATGTACGGTATGGCCGGTACAACTCAAAATGTCTCCTTTTATTTAAAATTGACATTAATTTAAGTGAAAACAACAAGCGACATACTGAAAACTGATAAAATGCATTCGGATTGTTTTGGTATTTTAGAAAAATGATATATTAGTTATTTTTTATGTGTAGGAATAATCATCACCTCAATACGACACACGATGTGGCCGGTATCACTCAAAGTGTCTCTTTTTATTTAAAATTGACCTTAATTTAAGTAAAAATCACAAGTGACATACTGAAAACCGAGCAAATGCATTCAGATTGTTTTTGATATTTTAGGAAAACAATCAATTAGTCATTTGTGATGTGTGGGGATCAGTTGCACTTTAATACGATGCACGGTGTGGCTGGTATAACTCAAAGTGTCTCTTTTTATTTAAAATTGACATTAATTTAAGTAAAAACAACAAATGACATACCGAAAACCGAGAAAATGCATTCGAATTGTTTTGATACTTTAGGATAATGTTCCATGAGTCATTTGTGACGTGTATGAGTAAACTACACCTCAATTCGATGCATGTTGTGACCGGTATGATAAAAAGTATCCGTTAACAGTTTAAAATTAACATTTTAGTTCAAAACGTGTCACTCACTAAAAACCAAAAAAACGTGCTCCGATTGTCTTGATAATTTTGGACAACGATTCATAAGTCATCTGTGACGTGTATGAAGCAGTATCACATCAAACCGACGCACTATGCTATCTGTATGACTCAAAATGTGTACTTCTAGTTTGAAATGACATTTTAGTAAAAAAACACAATTGACATATTGAAAACTGAGCAAATGCATTGGGATTGTTTTGATATTTTAGAAAAACTATCCATCAATAATTTGTGATGGGTAGGAATCAACTGCGCCTCAATATGACGCACGGTGTGGTCGGTATGACTCCAAATGTGTCATCATTTAAAATTGATATAAATTTTAGTGAAAGAAAAAGTGACATACTCAAAACCAAGAAAACGCATTCAGATTGTTTTGATATTTTAGGACAATTATACATAACTCATTCGTCACGTGTTGGAATCAACCTCACCTCAATAGGACGCACGGTGTGACCGGTATAACTCCAAATGTGTCATTTTTATTAAATATTGACATTTTATTAATGTGTTCTTTCGTATTAATGTTTAATTTATTTCTTTATAGTATTGATAACATGATATTTTTTTCTTATATAGGTGAATCTTTTGCTCAGGTTAAGATTATTTTTCGACAACTGATATCATGGACGAACATTTTTTAGAGGGGATCACAGGCATTAAAAGATGAAATATTAATGTGTTAGAATGTTTGTTGGACAATTGTAAATGTAATTATATAAAAAATTTTATTTGAAATGTAAATAGAAATGTTTTTTTTGTATATATCATGGGTCGACATTTTTGTATTCATGATATCAATTAAATGTATATAGCATGTTTGTTTCTGGGTGTGCTGTTCAAATTGCAGGTTTGCTTTTGCGTGTGTTGTTATATAAACATCACACTGCAAGCGGCTAGGCCTTTATTGGCGGTGATAAAGGGGACCTCCCTATCATCACTGTTAAAGGCCATTTTTTACGTTGTGAAAGACCATATGTGTAGTAGTTTTTACATATTGAATTTTATTGTGCACATAATTGCATAACATAAATGAGAAGTAATCCATGAAAGTTTCAAATAAATTATTTTTCATTAATAATGTTTATTATATATATAAAAGTATTCAACACCTCTTTTATCTATAGTCTCAATTTGATACTTGATTTGAAAAATATATTAGAAACTTAATAAATTTGTCATATTGACATAAAACAAAACACTATTTAATAAGATTTTGGTGACACAACACAGGTAAATATTTCTCATATTTATGTATCATATATGTCATGGCGCTATCAACACAAAATATATTTCCAAAGAATAATATTGATGGAGGATTTGATAATATTTATTTCTAACAAAAAAAATCTATAGATACATATATAACTAAGTAAAATATAGGAAAACATAAAACATAAAATATTTATTAAAACATCACAAAATCATACACAATAATCTTCTGAGTTTATAAAGAAATTGGAAATGTCAAAATTAATTATATCATTACCATGGTTTATTATCTGATCTTCAAAGTGTGCCGCAACACACTCTTTCCCTTTCATTTAATGTTAATAGAGATCGACGACTTTTTTGGTGTACGATCTGAATAATGCTCTTTTATACCACACTAAAAATATTCATTTTCAAAAATATAATATTAGTGGTGCGTATCATTTCATAGCTTTCAAACAATTAATATCACTTTAACAATAATAATAATAATAATAATAATAATAATAAGAACAACATTACCAATAATAATAAAAATAATAATAAAATGTGAGTGTTAAAAAGAAAATATTTTTTTCACGTGGGTCAATGAAATCCAAATGCAGCCCGTGCCTATTTGTTTGGGGTATTGAGTGCTCAGGTGCCCTGCATTTCAGGGCACCCCTGCCATTACTGATGTTGTATGGGACAAATGAAAATGACCACCGGGAAATCCTCAACTTCGCCCCGACGGAGTTTACCCACCGCCCAAACAATTATCCTAAAAATTATATGAGGTTATTTATATTTTAAATAAACCATATAAATACCTAATAAATAAATATAAAAATATAAAAATATATAAATACATATAAGTATAAAAATACACACACACAAATATATATTAATGCACACACACATTTTGTAATAAATATACATACACATACAAATATACACACATTTTGCAATAAATATATAAAATATAAATATATAAAACAGATATATACACAAATATATAAACAAATTTTGCAACAAATATATAGACACACACACACAAATACACAGCTTATGGGCGGCCACACAGAGATCACTCATACTTGGCGGGAGGGGAACATGGTAGCTGATTTCTTGGCATTCACAGCTCCCTCAAACCAAAGTATATCCTACTTCATTAACTTGGGTTCCTTTCCCACCGAGGGAATCAAATTTATTGTTGATGAGGCTTTGGGCATTCACTAATTTAGACCTGTTGTGATACATCTTTTTGAGGATTGTATTCGACAAAATCAATAAAAATGATAGTGTTCAGTCAGTCAGAACATATATATAATAACACACATTTTGAAAAAAATATAAATATATACACATATTTTGCAACATATATATAATTATATACACATTAATTTGTATATAAATACATACACAAATATATACACATTTTTCTACAAATATATACATATTATATATATATATATATATAATATATATAGATTTTATACACATATATGCAATTAATATATACACATTATATATATATATATATTAATTTATGCACACACACATTTTGTATAACATATATGTATTTATATGTATGTGTGTGTATGTATTTATGTGTATGTATATAGATGTATGTTTCTGTATGTGTATATGTGCGTATGTATGTGTATGCATGTATGTGTATGTGTATTTATGTGGATGTACGCGCGCATGCATGTGTCTGCATGTGCGTATGTCTGTATGTATGTGTATGTTTATGTAGTATGTGTATATGTGTATGTATGTGTATATGTGTATGTATGCATATATATATGTGTATATATGTGTATGTATGTGTATGCACGTGTATGTAATTGTATGTATGAGTATGTGTGTATGTGTGTGTACGTGTATGTATGTGTATATGCTTATATATGCATGCATGTGTCTGTATGTGTATGTGTATGTGTATGTGTATGTGTATGTATGTATACCTGTTTGTCTATGAATATGTATGTATGTATGTGTATGTATGTAATGTGTATGTTTGTCTATTCATTTAATATTATTTGTTAATTTTTAATATTTATCCATTTTTAATATTTTATGTATTTTATTAATTTTAAATATTTATTAGTTTTAAATATTTATTCATTTAATATTTTTATAATATATTTAATTTTCATAGTTATTTGTACTTTTTTAAATATTAATATTCAATACTTTTAATATGTATGTAATTTATATAATTAATATTTATTCCTTTTTATTTTAATATATTTGTTTTTAAATCATTATTCAATTATTACTTATTCATTAATAATTAGTACTTCATTACAAGTCCCTTAAATTTAAATTTATATTTTAATATTTTTTATTTCTATTTTAATATGTATTCATTTTTAATATTTCATTAATTTATACAATTAAAAATATTAATTCATTTTTTAATATTTTTTCAATTTATTCATTTATAATTAAATTTTATTCATTTTTAATATTTATATAGTTTATTCATTTGAAATATTCATTCATACATTTTTATTTATTAATATTTAATATTTGTAATATGTTTTTAATTTACATAATTAATATTTATTCATCTTTATTTTAGTATTTTTTATTTAAATATTTTTCAATTATATTTTTCATTTTTAATCAAGAGCATACTTTAATTTTTTTAATTTAAATGAAATTTTTAATATTTATTTGTTTTTATTTTAGCATATATTCATTTGTATTAATTTTGTAATATAAATAATTTATATAAATTATTCATTATTAATATTTGTGACTTACAAAATCCATATTATTTATACATTTATCATAATATTAATACATTTAGAAATACATTTATTATAAACAATATAATTTTTTCACTTTATTTATTCTTAATATTTAATATTTTTATTATAAAGTAATTTTTAATATTCATTTTTATATAATTAGTAAATCATTTTTCAGTGCAAGTAAAAAGTGTTGATAAAACCCATTCTGCTATTTTAAAAGAACTCTAACCGAGATTGTCTCTGCTCGTGCTGTTGAACCACTCGTGGAAGTTGAATTCTATAGTCTCCTACTCCGAATCTTTTGGCTATATTGAACCTTAAGTCGAAGGTACATTATTCCTTACTCATTTTAATCAATCTTTCATCCTTTTTTCATGATTTTTTGTTATCAGTGCTGGGAAGATGAGTGGACCATGACCGTGTTCGGTGATAAATGTAAATTTGAAAGCTGGAAAAATAATATTTATCATTACAGAAGTTAGCGCACTCCATAAAATAATAATAATAATAATATTATTATTATTATATTAAATGAGGTTTGATAAAGATTATTAAATTATTTAAGATAGATTGTGTAATTAAATAATACTTTAAGAAAAACTATAACTCCATAAATAGATGGTTATATCTATTGTGTAGGGTATAATCCAAAATTGAGAATCGTTGCACACAACGAACTTCTATCTTGAACTCCTCATTCTCTCCTCCTCTCAAGAACACGAAGAACAAGAGATAATCCTTTATTCCCAAAGGAATTAGAAGTGATCAAGATGAAAAGAACAAGATGATCGATCCGCCACACTAGCACCCGAAATTATATTGGTGTTTCTAAAAGACAAAAGGAGCACGTGCGGATCACCACTATAGAGATTCTACACTTAGACCTCCCCATACAATGATGGTAATTTGAAAAAGGGTTTTGGCTGATCAACAGATTCATTGAAGAAAGATACCCATATAAGATATTATTTATTTAGATTTAATATAAATTAATTATAAATCTAACATATAAATATCCTCTCTGGGTTTCGGGACTTTTATTCATGTCAATATTAGATGGAAAAATTTCATTGGTCATGATGTTTACATCTTGCACAATTGGTGAATGATTCATCGAATCTGAAAAAACCATTATGGTTATTCACCAACCTGGTGCTTCCGCTACATCTAGAACCTTCAAGTGGTATTATAGTGGCCACATTTTAAATTTATAATTTTTTATTCGATTGTTGATCTATATACACAATAGTGGTTAGATATTTCATTTCCAGACTATTCATTCTTTAATTAGATGCTTAATTAACATGATTTTAACATTTTAATTACTTTTTAAATATTCATGTTTTCTTAAAGGACTAAAAACAGATGAAGAATGACCGAAGATTTCATCAAAAAGTGAAAAAGATTTTGGCTGGTGAGACTGGGTTACAAGATGTGCAGTCGGAGCACACACCATGTACCCAGGTGCACTTCACCTGGACATGTCACAGGGTACACGATACACTAAGTAACTACACATGGTGCATTTATTAAACACCATGTGTAGATCTAGGAAACTTAGCACAAAACATGTCAGATTACACGATGTGTATATAGCGTACACATTGTGTAGTCTACACAATTTAGTGGAAACATTCATGATAACCATGTGCTCAAATACATGGTTTCTGACCACATGATACTGGAAACCTATGTAATTAATGAAATGCATGGCGTGTAGTCGATGTATACGGTGTGAAATTCAATAATTATCACATCTTAAGTACATAACGAGTTCTATGGTGAGTTAGGAAGACACACAACAAGGGGGATACGTACTATGTAGCTGGAGTATATGTTGTGTGGTCCCACATCCAAAGAACACATTGAGTCTTTTGGCATGTTTTGCGGACACACGAAAAGCATGAAACATAGTGTGTATATGGTAAGTATATGCCATATATTCTGACTGATATACACACTGAATCCCTAGGTGGTTATCCCGAATACAAGAAAAATGAGGAACATGACGTGTAGCTCGTAAGTACATTCTGTGTCATCTCTCAATAAAAGACAAAATAAAATAAAATCAAAATAATTAATTGAAACATTAAAACCTAATTATACTAATGGGAACATGGCGTGTTTGAAAATTTAATAAAGGTTTTAAAGAATAAAAAAATTTACAATTAATTTATTATAATTTTCTTTAATTATTAGTTATGCTATTTACTTTACATGAATACATTTAAGATGAGTATCTTTAAGAGACTTCAGATAGTCATTAAGATAAAGAAAATTAATTAATTAATTAATGAACATTTATCTTAATAATAATGAAAAAATAGAAATGAATGTTAACCAGTGTAATTTTTTTATTCGTTGCATATGTATGACCATTCATGAGTTTGACCAAGACCTGTGTATGCATCAGTTTTATTTCATTTAATTTATTACATGATTTTGCAATTATTTGTTATTAAATAAATTTTAATGTCATCTGAGCCATCTGTCTCTCCTTTATTATGTAGGACCCATGTGTCTAAGTTGATTTATGAAATTCCCCATGACTAATAATTTGGTTCCCTTCATCTGTGTGCAAGTTATAAATACATGTAATAAAAGGATTTTCCCAAGGTGTTTGGAGGTGGTTCAAGATGGAACCAAAATGATGCCAACCTTGGTGATACATAGGTGGATAGATGGAATGCTTCAACTATTTCCAAGACTCACACAATGGGTTTTCCCTAATTCATATGTTGATTTATTATCCTCTCAATAAATCAAATATTAGATAAGCTCATGATTAGGTCATTTATTTATTTATTTGTTTATGTCTTATGTGTTATTTATTTTATGAATGCAAGAACGCGGTCACATAAATAAATGGATTAATATGAAAATATGGAATTTAAATAAATGAATTATGCATAAATGTTTTATCAAAACATGGGCAATCAATTAAGTAAAATCCACTTAATATTAACATGACATGTAAAGGATAAAACAATAAATATTTTTACATAATAAATAAAATTCATCATCTTAATAATAATTTAGACTAAGCCTTACATTACTTTATTTGGAATGAAATCTATAAAACTATGTATTTGACCAACCCTTGTTGGGACACTTACTTTTATCATGGAGTTCTTATGAAAGTTTTGGGTGGAATTAACCAATTTACATCAAGAGAAGTCGAACTCTCTAGAATTGATGTAACTTGGAGGCAAGTGTTAGGAATATCCAAGTTAGGATTTTAGGATTTGGGTGTCCAATCAATAGATCCAAGAGAAAAAAGACTATAGTTGGCATAAACCTTTGGTGTAATTGACTATTCCCTCAATATGTTATGAGAAGGAGAATTGGATCCTTTCCACTGGAGTGCCTAAGAAACTAGAAATTCTGAGCTCAATGTTGAGGGCTATCATGACTTGATAAAATAGTGGGAGACTTAATACAATTAATCTCATTATGTTACACACAAATTTTAATCAATTCATGTATTAATGATATTCTCTTTTATAATTGTATAAAAATGGAAAGTTCGTCATCCATAATATCCCTAAGATCCATGTTGGAGAAAGACCATCTTCTTACAGTAAGTAACTTATAGGAATTGTTTATACTCCTTCGGGTTGTGTTGTTCCATCAATTTAAATATTATATGCAAGAATCCTCATCACATGATCCACTTTAAAAGGAATTGAGTGATTAATACTTCACTATTATGATAAACACTTGAGCAATGTAGTCTATGTTTAGTGTTTAACGCTATCATCCATTTTTAGTGAACTCATGAATTCTCATGAAGACATGGATGATTATAGAATACTTGAGAATATTCATGGGATATATAAAGAGAGATATATATAGGAACAATTTGTGATATTCAAGGTGCTCTTTTAGAGTATGTTTGGAGAGGGTGCTCTAGCTTGGCCTCATGTTTTCAAACTCACCGACTACATTGATTTCCTAGAGGTTTTAGGGTTTTAAATATCTAAATAAATATGCATAGATCACATTATTATATCACCCCCTCAGATATTATATATCTTTTTTGCTAATTTTAATTTGAACAACATTAATATTTTTCTCTCATATCTTCTCATTTTACTTCACCAAGTTTGACAAGGACATAAAGCATGAAAATCCATACATCCTTATGGTGAAAAAAAGGAAAGTCAAAGATAAGATATTTAAACCCAAAGCTTCTTCACAAAACCCTTACAAGAAGATAAATATCAATGGGAAAGCAAGACAACATAATGAAATCTATTTTTTATGTGAAAATAAGGGCCACTGAAAGAGAAACTATACCTAGGAAAAGAAGCAAGGGGAAGCTTTAGGTGTGTTTTCCTTCAAGTGTTATTTATCTATTTCTATAAATTGGGTAGTAGATATATCTTTTGGTACTCAAATATTTATTCAAATAAAAGAGTGAAGTAGATTTAGAAATATTTATTTAGAGGAGTCCGACCTATGAGCAACCAATAAAGCTACAATTGATGTTGTGGCTATCAAGGATTACCACCCCACGTTACCAATATGAATGATCTTGGTTTTGAATGATTTTTATTATGTTCTATCCATTATTATTTTTTCTATATTTACACTCGATATAGATAGATTTATTTTTAAATTTAGGAATATATGTTTCTTCTTTTATGAGGATATAATTTTTTGTATCAAGGAACATTTTAATAATAGTCTTTATGTGATTGATTACATGAACCAAGTAATGGAAATAAATAAGAAAAATACATCACATGATTCAAACCACACCAAACTATGGAATCACTAGAAAGGTCATGTAAATTAAAATTATTTGACTAAATTACACCAAGATAGATATTTATATTCCTTTGAACTAAAAACAATTGGTGTATGTCACACGTGTTTACAAGAAAAAATGACCAAATCCCCATTCAATGTAAAAGTTTAATGGGCCAAGTAGCTTCTTGAATTATTTCATACGGATGTGTGTTGACCATTTCTAGTTTAATAAAGGGATGGGTACACATAATTTATAAATTTTACTGATGATTTTAGTGGATACAGATATGTCTAATTGATGAGGTATAAGTTAGATTCCTTTGACAAATTCAAGGAATACAATAATAAAGTTGAGAACCAACTTGGAAATAAGATCAAGAAACCCCACTCAGGCCATGGAAGATAATATCTTAATCAAGACTTCATTGATTATTTATAGGATCTTGGGATTCTATCTCAACCCACTGTTCCTTAAAGACCTCAATGAAATGGTTTAAGAGAAAGTAGGAACCACACCTTATTAAAAATGGTGATATCAATGATGAGTCATGAATGTATTCCATTGTCCTTTAAGGGATACACATTACAAACAACATCAAAAATAAAAAACCAGGTGCCAACTAAAGCGATAGATGGTATTCTATACCAATTGTGGAGTGGAAAGAAACTCATGTTTTCATACTTACATGTGTTTATAAAGGACTCTTAAAAAAAATCACCCCAAGGTAAAAAGTGTACGTTTATAGCATACCCTAAGGATACAAGGAGATATTACCTATATGATCCCCCCCAAAAGGTAATAGTGATTAGACACACCATATTTTTTGAGAGGGATCACATCTATAAAAGAGATAGTGGAAGAGAGATTGAATTCAAAGAATCCCAGGTTCAAGGTAGACAAGAGTTGGCACATGAAAAAATTCCCCAAATCCCTATGGAAGAAGATATTCCAAAGACATAAGTATTGTGTAGGAGTACAAGAGTGGTTAGAGAACTAGAACAATATAGTTTTCTAGTCAGCAAGGATGGGGACTCATTATTAGTTTATAATAATGATCCTCTAATATAAGAGGAAATAGTAAGTGGCACATATGTTTCCAGTGGAAAAAACCATGAATTATAAAATTTTAATACCCCGAAACTCCATGATGGGGGAGGGGTGAATCAGAGTTTTAAAATTTTATTTGAATAAGACATATCTTGTCCCCATGTTTGTAGGGACTTGTTAAACTTGTCTGATAGAATCATGCAATTACCAAAAACCCATAGGAAGAAATAAAAACACAACACAATAGTTTTACTTGGTTCACTACTAAGGGCTAGTCCAAGGAGAATACACAAATAATGTGTCTGTTTTACCTGAATCCAGTAAGCCTAACTAGATTTTATGGATTACAATTGATTAGGTAAAGTCACTCCATGACAGAAAAACTTCCATTACAATAATTTTAGGGATGACACACTTTCTCCCTCAGATCACTTCTATCAACTCCTCCTTGATCACTGCTTTGGGTGAAGTCTTTCTTAGATTATTGACTTAAAGGTTGCTTCCACATCATATCGCATAAAGGTAATTTTTTTGCATCAGGTAGGTCTACTTATGATTCTTCAATATATATAAAAAACTTTTCCCAAGTTTTAGTATAATCATGTAAGTATATTTCACAAAACATCCTTTTTCATGAAACCCCATTTTTTGTTTCGAAGAACTATTAGCTTTTGCAAAGCTACTCACTTTCTCAAAACTACCCACTTTAACGAAACTCCCAACTTTTACAAAACTCCCAACTTTCACAAAACTGCAAAATTTCATGAAACATTTTCACTAAAATGATTTAGAATCAATTAGTTCATAACCATTATTTTCATGAAACTAATATTATCATAAAGTTCCTAATTCAAATAAGAATTATGTTCATGGAAAACCTTCATGAAATCAGAGTGATCATCCCTCCTCTATTTTTTTATTCTCATAAAATGAGAAACCACCTATTTATAGGATAGGGTTACCATTTTGTTAAACTCTAAAATATTCATGAAACTATATCATGCTTGGAAAACATGTTTCCATGATTTGAAAACATCAACAAATCTTTTGTGAAACTCCATATCTTTTCAAAACTTCAGATAAATTTTCCATTCATGAAACTTCTCATAATCTCATAACTTACTACCTTGTTTTTTCATTTTTGAAAATTATCATAATCATGTAACTCACCATATTTTTCTTTAAAGGATCAATTTTCTTTCTTAAATCATCCTTTCAAAAATCTTTAGACCTTCACGATGCAAAAATTTCAAGAATTACATACATTTTCCATATTTTTAGGAGGTAGTCTTGGACATCTATATTTTTTAAAACTTGTCCCTTCATCCCTATTTGGGAAACCAAAAAATTGGTAAACACTAGAAAATCATTCCACCTTAAACACTAAATACACTTACACTGTAAGATCACTTGGCTTGAAAAAACCTTGATGAACCATGTGTGTATTGACAAAAAATACAAATTAAAATCCATTTCCAGATATGAATACCCTTTGTTCCAATAATACACCCCTTTGGGTTTGTTTAAAATCTATAGAGAAATTAAATATCGAACCATCCTTGAAAAAAAAACTGATAGTAATGAAATAACCCATCCATCACTCTAAGTCTACCTGAGAAAATCTCAGTTTAGAAAAAAAGAGTATCAAAGGAGAATTTCATGCCCCAAGAGACCACCGAACTGTCTTGAAAACCTACATTCTATTGAATCTCACCATTCCCCCATTTAGAAATAAACACAAATAAACTATATTTTTCACTTAGTGTTAGAAAAACACCCCTAGATCATATATCCCCTTAGGACCTTAATCACATCTAAAAATAGATTAAAATAGTTAAAAATGTGGTGAGGGGTTAAATCGTAACCTACTCATGCAATGAGAGGTAGTTGGACATCAAGGTTAGATCGATTTTTCTCAAACATTAGTGTTTCCAAAGGATTAGTTAGGATATCAGCCACCTGATCATTAGTCCCAACACGATCCATTTTAATGACACCTTGTTTAAATTTTTATTTGATGAAGTGATATTCAATCTCAATATGTTTTTTATGAGAGTGTTGAACAAAATTTTTTGTGAACTCGATCTAACTCTTGTTTTTACAGTGTATAAACATCAACTATTTCACCTGACCACCAATATTAGTAAGTTGTTTCTTCATCCACAATAGCTAAGTGCATTCCTTTTTCACAGATATATACTCTTCTTCAGCCGTACAAAGAGAATTGATTTTCTATTTCTTGGTCAACTAGCCCACACACTTTTTTCCAATGATGAATGCACCCAAAATTGTAGAATTTTGATCCACCACATCTCTATCCTAGTCAGCATCAAAAAATTCAAAAAATTAATTATCCATTCATACTACAAAATATAATAAAAAGTTGAGAGTACCTTGAATATAAATCATGATTCTTTTAATTACTTAAAAATGATCTTCCTTCAGATTAATTTGGATGTGATCCACAAAACATGTTGCAAAGTTGATATCTATCCACATTACAATCAGATCTAACAAGATTCTAGTGATCCTCTTTTACAAGGTAGGATCCATAGATTTCCCATCCTTGTGATTCCTAAGTTTTTTCCCGAACGTAGGCAGAGTTGAAATTGGTTTGGAGTCATGCATGTTGAATTTCTTTAGAAGATCACTTACATACTTTGAATAATAAATGATGTTTTATTCCTTCTTTGTAATCACCTACAACCCAAAAAATTATACAAGTTCACAAATCATGGACATTTCAAATTTTGATTTTATGTGATTAGAAAATTATTCCACTAATTTATGCCTTCTTCTACAAATTATAATATCATCCAAATAAAAAAACACCCTAAATTTTTCTCCTTATGAATTATTTACGTAGAGATTATAGTCAACGCCTCCTCATTAAAACTGTAACTTCATTATATAAGCATCCAGTTGAGAATACCGGGCATGTGGTGCCTACTTTAGACCATAAATACCCTTCTTCAATATAAAAACATTTTTATCATAATTTCTAATAATATATCCCATTATTTTTTCAATATTGAATTATTCTTCAAGAAAACCATTTAAGAATTCTGTTTTGACATATATCTAATAAACCTTTTACCCTCTTTGAATTTCTTTGGATTGAAAGAGCATAATGGACTCAAGTTAAGGTACTAAAGCAAACATTTATTTAATATAAATTCCTTAAATATGTGCATATAATTCACAGAATAAACGTTCCTTGTTTCTTTATCACATTTCCTTGCTCATCAATTTTTTTTGAAGATCTACTTTGTTCCAAACACATTGTGATTTTCTGGCCTAAAAAAGATTCCATGTCCAGTTTTCATCAATATAATCCAGTTATTCATTAATGGCCTTAACCCACGATTCATCCTTTATTGATTATTCAAATGAGGTTGGTTCCACAATCTATAAGAGAGAATAATGTGCTTCATTCCTCATTATCCTTGTATATTTTGGTGCGGCATAATCCCAAATGATGTTGGATTAATCAACTTATTCTTATGTTTTTCTCTTGTGAGGTTATGATAGAGTTTATTCATCAATGGTTTCCTCTTTTGATTCTATTTCTGGATCAATATCATTTGTAGAACCATGAATGTTAGGCAATACTTCCACAATTTCTGTGTTTAAATATGTCCCTTCTCTACTTTCTTCTTCATTTTAATCATATCAACATATGATCTCCTCAAGTTATTCATTATTTTTTCCTCAATGATCTTGACAACATTGATCTCCAAAATCATTATAAAATTATTATTTTAGCATTTATAGGATTTAGTATTCATTTAGTATTAAAGGAATACTCCCTCATCTATAGCATCACCATACTTTCCTTTATTGAATTATTTGTTTTGGATGAAACATTTATTTCCAAAAATAGAAAAATGATTTATTAAGGGATTCCTTCTACGACAAATCTCATATGGTGTCCTGTCCTCACCTACATTTATCCCTATTCAATTTTGACTGTACACCACAACTTTAATAGCCTCTTTCTAATAATAATGAGAAACACAACTCCCCATTTGTATAGTTTTTTCCATATTATTCACCTATTGTTTTTTGCATTCAAAAATCCCATTTTATTGAGGTGTTATCACTAAATAAACCTTATTCATGATCTTATATTTTTAAAGGAAATTTTTAAATTTAATGGATGTGTATTATATTCCATTTTCAGATCGTAATATATTTATTGTGAGGCTAGTTAAATTTTCAACTCTTTTGAGATGTCTCTTCATACAATTAATCAATTTTTGTTTACACTACATAAACATAACACATACCATTATAGTATAATCATCCATAAAAATAATGAAGTACCTCTCTCCATATGTTATATCCACATTCATTGGACCACACACATCTATGTGGATTATATCAAGAAGATTCAATTCACTTTTGTTCCTCGATCGATAGGAATCCTAGAACATCATTCCTCACAATAAATCATCGCATGTATCTTATTAATCACTATTATTATTGGTAATATCTAAAAAACATTAACTTGGATAATTTTTTCATGATCTTTTGATTAATGGAACCCTACCTCTAGTGCCAATTTTTTTTCCTCTTCAATTATTAAGAAATAAGTGTTTTATTCACTATCTACATGGTATAAATTAACATTTGTCATCTATCCTTTCATGATAGAATTACCTATATTTCCTTTTATGGTGCACTCTTTTTTATTAAATTTCACTACCAATCCTGATTCATAGAGTTATCTTACACTCATGAGATTGTGATGTAAGCCATCCACATAGATCACATCTATTTTCATTAGCTCATCATTGGATAATTTTTTCTTTATATTTCCATTGATCTTTAAGGAACTGTCACTGTCTAAACTCACCATTCCATTAACCAATTCACTAACATTTTTCAATAAATTTTCATTTCCTATCATTTGGGATGATAATACGATGTCGAGAATCTAGGTACTACTATTATTTGTAGCATTGAGAGCGATATATTCCTAGTCGGACTTCTCAATATTCATCTTTTCCTTCCATGAGATCCCTGATTGAGTGTAGGTATATGATGGAATATCCAATATATTCTCAACAATCATGGTTTAATAAATCATATTATTATTTTAGAGAAGAATACATATTTTAAAGGGTAATTCTTCTTGGTTGATCAGTATTGACTTATCTCTGAGTTCTATAGTAATGGTTTCCTTCATTCCTATGCCTATAATGAATAAATTTAATTCCAAAGTTATAATAGTGAAAAAATTATCCATAGAATTATTTCTTCAATATGATTAAGGATATGGTTACATTCTCCTTTGTTGAATTTCATGTGCTATCCCATTATGAAAGATCCTCACCTCTTCATGGTAAGACAAGGTATAGCCCATAAATCCACAAAATTGACATTTTATAAGGGGAAATATCTTCTCACTTCCATTAATCCACATGTTCCATTATTTTATATAGGACTTTAGTTAGTGATCATATTTTTATAATTGATAATTATTTTTATCACTCTTCTCCATTTAGTTAGAAGCTATCTCTGTTAGGACATTAGAAACCTTTGTGATAGGTCCAACTTTCTACTTCCCTTTGTTTTGGGTCATCTTGTTTCCTGCATTTGATGTTTTTATATCACAACCAATTCCACTATTGCCTATAAATTTAGATATTTTATGATTCAAGGATTTATCTACTCCTTAACAACCACTTTTTATTATTTCTAATCTAAATATGAAAACATTCCAAACTGAGATTTCTTCTTCGTTTCCCTTTATTTCGATTCAATTTCTAGTTTAATCTTTAAGGTAATGTATTCTTCTTCAATAAAATAAACTATATTTTCATTTTACTCCAATATCAATGTAAGGAAATTGATAAATTTTTCATGCTCTTTAATCCTTAGTTTAAACTCCACAACCTCTTCTGATATATCAAGAGTTGTCAAATGTTCCTCTGCCTCTCTTTATAGTTGATCAATCTCTACTTCAAGATAATCCACATACTCTGATGAATCATTCAAAAAATTTCAAATCTTTATATTTTTATTTATTTGAATATTAAGATCATCAAGAGGTCCTTCATGTTCTACCTTAATATCAACAACACCATTTGAATAATTTTCACAATCCTTCATAGTTTGTAACATTTCAACTATATCCATCATGGAATCTTCAAAATCAGATTTAAAATTTGGTTCTATATCCTTAAAAAAGTCTTTATCATCTTGTTCATATCTTCAAATTAAGATCTTCCTATGTAATGTATTTCTTTGTTTAAAGTATCCCTTTTTCGAAAACCTCCTCTGAGGCCTTTTCATGATTTCTACTTCACATTCTATATCATCAAATTTTCTTAATCACTGAGCTATAATGTGACCTACTTTACCACACCTAAAATAATCCAAAGGGAGATTTCTTTTAAATATCCCTTTTCCTCTCTTGATGTTTTCTAGAAACAATAGAAGTAAATTCATTATCCATATCACTAACATCATCACTACCTTTGGAAATGTTATGTTTTTACAAGGATTTGAATTAAATTTCCTTGCTTACTAAAGTTGTTGTATCTTCTATTTTGAAACTCATTTTATAATCCACCATACTTCATAGTATACCATCAAAATAAATCTTAGATAAATAATTTTCCTCAGGGGTTGACACTTTTAGATTGTAAAAATGTGGAATCCTTCTCACGATTTTCTTCAAAATGTCAATACCTTTAATTTCTTCACAACGTCTAAGAATTTATCTAAAGACATCAGTAATGGGATTAATGAAACTATCTGCATTTTCATATGGATTCATTTTCAGATCATCAAACTGATTTTCCAAAACTTGAACTTTATACTCCTTTAATTTGTTATCGCCTTCATATATATTTTCCAGTTTCTCCCACATGGCCTTATATATAGTGAAACTCATCGCCTGCAAATAGATTTGCTCAAATAGTGTTGTAGTAAGAGCATTTTATGATTTGGAATATGTATCAAGAATTATCCTATTTGTTTCAGTAATAGAAATACCCATCAAATCAATGACATGAATCCATTGAATTGTGTCATAGAGAAATTCTATCCTAAGAGATCACAGATGAGACCTCATTATATACTTACAAATTTGGAAGTTTCTTCCATAAAAAAGGGGAACTCCATTATTGTTCACTCAAATCTCCATAAAAACAAAACAAAGGATAGATTTAACACCTATAACCTATATGCTTTAATATCACTTGTAATACCCCAGAACATCCTGAGAGGGGAGGGCTGAATCAGGGTGTCAAATTTTTATTTAAATAAGATGGATCTTGTCTCTATATAGGTAAGAACATGTTAAACCTGTCTGATGGAATCATGCAGTTACCAAAAAAACATATACATAAATAGAAACACAACAAAATAGTTTTACCTAGTTCAAGACTAAGGTATAGTTCAAGCCGCATATACTGACAGTGTGTTGGTCACACCTGAATCCATTAAGCTTCACTAGATATAGTGGATTACAATTGATCATACATGGTCACTCTATGTCAGGAAAACTACCTTTACAAGAATTTTAGGCATGAAAAATTTAATCCCTTAGATCACTTCTATAAAATCTCCCTTAGTCATAGCTTTGGGTGAATTATTTCTCAGTTTATCAAATTAAATGTTGCTTCTATATCAAAGCACATGAAAGTGATGTTTTCATCATGTAGGTTCACTTATGATGCTTCTATGCATTCTAAAAACATTTCCAAACTTAATGTTTGATCACATAATTATATTTCATGAAAAAATATTTTTTGAAAACCCCCTTTTTGTTTCAAATAATTTCAAGCATTCATGAAACTACCAACTTTTGCGAAACTCCCAACTTTTGAGAAACACCCAAATTTCACAAAACTCATTCACTAAAATTCCTTAACACCAATTAGTTCTCAAACATTATTTTTATGAAACTTTTTTTAATGTAAAGTTCTTGTTTCCTGTAATTATTACATTCACATTAAACCATTACAAAATTAGAGAAATCATACCTCCCCTAAAAACATTTTTTTATTCTCATATGATGAGTGAAAACCTATTTATAGGTGAGGGTTACCCTTTTTTGAAACTCTGCAGATTTCATGAAACACTATCATTCTCAGAAAAAATGTCACCTGGATTCACCAACATCAACCTTAATTTCTCAAAACTCTATATCTTCATGAAATTTTAATGAAATTTTCCATTGGTGAAACTTATTGTAATCACATAACTTACCGTCTTTTTTTCCATTTGGTAAAATTATCGTAATAATGCATCTAACCACCTTTTATCTTTCATGGATTAAAAATTATTCATGAAAAAACCTTTCACAAATCTCCAGACCTTCGTAACACCATTTTTTTTGAATTCCATGCTTTGAAATATTTTCAGGTGGTAGACCTAGAAATCAATCTTTCATGAAACTTGTCCTTTCCTCCAAATTTTGGACCCCCAAAAATTGGATAACACTAGGAAATAAAAACACCTTTAAAAATGAAGACACCTACACTATAAGATTACTTAGCTTGCAAACTCCTTGATCAAACCAATGTGGATTGACAATAAACACAAAATATAATTCGTTTTTAGCTGTGAATACCCTTGGTTCCAACATAAATTATTTTCATGTAGGAAAACCAAGTCGGGATTTCAGTTGATACTCTAGTGAATTTAAAGATTGTTGGTTATAAATGGGTTAAAATGTCCTAGATTTTTCCATGTATTATTTTAATATTATGTGGGGATTATTTCGAGGACAGGCTCGGAGACGGCATGCAGTTCTGAGGCCCGGTGATCCCGGAACAAATGCTTGAATTTAATTAAATAATTAAATTACGCGCGCGTGCAGTTTTCCTGAAAAAGTGTAATAACTCCCGAATGGGTACTTAGATCAGAAATCAGAGGGCACCGTTGTGTCAGAACAGTGATTTTACCTTAGGCGAGGCATAACATCGGCCGGCACAGGTCGGTGGTGAAATCCAGTTTTTGTACGTAACCGTCATAAAATATTTAATTAAAATGTTTTATTAAATCTTGTTACGGCGAAATCTATTACATTTTAAATAGAGATTTCACAGGGGATCAGGGTTACAATTCCCATAACCCTGAATTTCTTTGGAGGCTCTGGAAAGCTCTAGAGAAAACCTCCCAACGCGGTGACGATGTTCTTGACGAGCTTCACTGGCGACGACGACGCAGTAACCGGATCTTCACCAACGAACACCGTGGATCCAAGTAGGATGTTTTATTTTGATTTCCTTCCCCATTTTTGATTTCTACGACGAACTTAGACTAATCCACAAACAGATTAGCCCACAGATCGATCATTCTTGCAGGATGGGTTTTTGCGGGGATTTGAGGTTTTGATTCTTGAGGTTGTTTTGGTTTCGATCTAATGGAGAAGAACCTGGATCATCACGAACAACGATCGAGGTTTGTCCCTCTTGTTCTTTTTTTGTGATTCTTTCCTCACGTTCTTCGCGCGCGTTCCTCATTCTTTGCGGAATATGAAAAACGATCGATTGCATCTTAGATCTACGGCATAATGATCTGAGATTGTAGATCCAACCCCTGAGCGATGTCACAGAGGTGGGACGACGGTTTCGGCAGACGATTCGGAGCGGATCGAGAGATATGAGTTTTTGGGCGTTTTTCTTCAGATGGATCTTTCGAGGTTTATGATCCATTTTAATGACCAAAAACACTCGTTTCGGTGTTTGTATGATGAAATGAACCAACCCCTGGAGTACCGGGATGAACGGACAAGAAACCATGGATCCGGAGGACCAGCCACAACACGAGGAGGAAGACAACGTTTCTAGAAAATCCCAACTACACGACGTGTAGTATGGGCTACACAGCGTGTGTTTGTCGGTGGACCACCTGGTGTATACTCCGAAAGTACACGGACATGGGTTGGGTACACGACCAAGGACACGACGTGTATACCCCTCCCTGGCTAGACCTAGCCGGATACACGGGATACCCCGTGTACTAGTACACAGGTAGGCGACACGGATGGAGACTGTGTACGGGAACATGGATAGCGTACATGGAGCGAGCCCCAGGTGCTCAGACATGGCGTGTGATTCTTCTACACACCGTGTAGTTACTTTCTGTACGATGAGCCAAATGACATGGGCCGTTTACACGGGCAGTACCCAGAGTCAAGGAACACGACGTTTGATTATTCTACACGCTGTGTAGTTGAGTTTTACACATCTTGATCAGATGACTT
Source organism: Viscum album (assembly GCA_963277665.1). Classification (NCBI taxonomy): domain Eukaryota; kingdom Viridiplantae; phylum Streptophyta; class Magnoliopsida; order Santalales; family Viscaceae; genus Viscum; species Viscum album. The sequence continues at coordinate 1,554,038,868 of OY728125.1, read as the reverse complement.
GGGCCGTTTACACGGGCAGTACCCGAGGTCAAGGGACAAAACGTGTAACCATACTACATGTCGTGTAACCAATTTCACCTGGATTGAGCCAGTTTCCTTCTGTGACTTGGGCTAGTTTCCTTAGGTTTCGTTCCCTTGGTCTTTCTTCTGAAGGTTCCCGGTATCATTTCCTATATATAGGAGTATGATCCCTTCCGCATGAATTCCTGAATAGAGTTGTTGGAATCCCCTTTGTGAGACTTAGAGCTGGATCCTCTATTCATTCCTGATACCCTAGGTAGAGTTCTTGGTATCGACGTGACCTACCTTACCCGGGCATCGATCCTCTTCTTAGCAGATTAGTTCAGACTGAGTTGTTGGAATCACCCCTTGGCTATTGGTTGTGATCCTCATCTGAGCATCATGTTCCCAAGTACTTGTAGAGTGTGTTCTACCGGAACGAGTACTTCATATCTCTCTCTCTCTCTTCAGACCTAGGAGTGTGTTCTCCTTGTTACGTGCTTAGTGGAATCTTCAAGCTGGATCTTAGTGGTGGTTTCGCGATGGTCGATCATGTATGAGTATATCTGGATATTCTTATTATAATTTCCGTATACATATACTGTGTAGAGATGACTATACATTTCTTTGTGACATTTACCTTGTTATATTCCTTTGTGGTTTCGGGGCGTCCTACTGGGTATTGTTATGCTCACCCCTACATGGGCTTTGCCCGCACGTGTTGTGTCTTGTGCAGATGAGCGATCCTTTGACAAGATTCTAGGAGGACCAGGATCGGACGGTACTCAGTGAGATCAGACAGGCCGAGGTGTGTTCCTACGACTACAGATTACAGTCCCAATACCTTTCTTTATAGGTTAGAATTTATTACAGACTCATTCTTTTGGTGGGATTGTACTTTTGGCCCAGGGTTTTACATTCTTGTACTTTACTTTCCTGTCATACTCTGTTGATTGAGTTTTATTTTATTCATGCATCTTTTCCTTTTAGTAGTGTTTACTTTTCATCTTTTTGGGCTTGGAGACGTGTGTGCGTGTGTACAGGTTTATAGGCAATGCCTCCCTTGTTAGTAGCATGCCTACTCGGTGCTAGTCACCAGCCCCTGGCCTATTGGAGGTGGGCTTGGGGAGTTACGGCTCAGGCCCCACTGGGACGGGTCGTGATAGAGTGGTATCAAAGGTGGTAAATTCTACCTTAGGACTGAGAGTCTGTGAGTTGGTTTGAGGCAATAGTGTTAAGTGTTTCGAGTTCGGCTTTCAGGACAGGGACCCCAGTGTTGGTGTGGACGGCCGACGTATCCATACACCCGGACTCTGATAACTTTCTTTTCAACTCGGAACATGAGAACACTAGTTGCAGGGAAAAATACTGGTATTAGCATCAAATAGGAATGAGTTGTTGTTTCCATGTCCTTCTTGAGTCAGATCTCCAGATATACTCACTGACTGTGATACATCTTGTTTCTTTAACAGGATTCCTCCGCGACGAGCACCCACTAGGATCCAGCCGCTCGATCACGAGGATGACCCCCTCTATGATGAAGCCTCGATAAAGGTACCAGATCCCCCCGTTTTACCTTCAGGTGGTGTGCCAGTTATCCCGCCACCTGTGGAGCAGTGTTTAGTGCCTGTTATACCAGTGGGGGAGGAGCGCAGGCCGAGCGCACTCCATGAGTTTCAGAGATAGAGGCCCCTCAAGTTTCGGGGTGAGCCTGACCCTCAGGAAGTGGAGGACTGGCTTGAGGCAGTGACCAGAGTCTTCCATTTGGTCAGGACACCAGCAGACCAGATGGTGATCCTGGCAGCGAGCCTTCTACAGGGCTCGATAGGACGATGGTGGAGTTTGGTTATTCAGACTCACAACGAGGCAACTCTTGCATGGTTGGAGTTTGAGAATCTCTTCAGAGAGGAGTTTTCACCGGTTACCCTAAGAGCAGTACGTATACAGGAGCTTCTTCAGCTCCAGTAGGGGACCATGACAGTGGCTGACTATTCATCGAGGTTTACCGACCTCTCGCGGTACTCGATGGATATGGTCAGAGATCAGTACTTCAGAGCTTGGAGTTTTGAGAAGGGCTTGCACAGAGATATCTGAGCTAGCATCGCCCCTATGAGAATTCCTACTTATGCTGGGGTGCTCGAGCGGGATTTGGTGGTTGAGAGCTTCTTTGCGGAGTAGAGACAACCGGAAGTTGTCTGTAGTGAGCGAGCTGGAGCAGAGACCTCGGCAGCAGGGAGCCTACGTCAGGGACCCAGGCATGAGAGACGTTTTCAGAGGAGATCCCAGGATAGGGGATCTTCCGTAAAAGGTTCACAGGGCGCATCCAGACATCCTCGAGAGAGGCGATGATACTCATGTGATGGTAGGGGACATCTCGCTCGAGATTGTCCGACCCGCCGTACTACTGACACGGGAGCAGTGGATGGACCAGCGAGGCAGAGACAACATGTGGAGCAGACAGATCCGTGAGGTGGAGGATGCGGTAGAGGAGATGGGAGAGCAGCTGGAGGTGGTCGACATTTTGACCTTTTACAACCCCCACCCCCAGGAGGTCCACCCCAGACTCAGGGAGCTGGTGGACAGAGGCAGGGACAGCTGCAGGTGGCAGAGGCTTATGACCCAAGTACTCCCGGAATGATTAGAGGTACAATCTGTGTCTTTTCTACTTTGGATGCCGTACTGATAGACACATGCTATAGTTATTCTTTTATAGCTTCTTATCTTGTTCAAGACCCTGAGATTCCAGTTGAGCCGTTGACTCGACCCTTATGCTTAGAAACACCGACTGGAGAAGATTCAGAGATCACACACCTCTGTAGACAGTGTGACCTGACCCTTGGAGGCGAGAGTTTCGGTTGGAACCTCTTGGTGATAGCGTCAAGGCCTTAAGATGTCATTCTTGGTATGGATTGGCTATCCACAGTTCATGCCCAGATTGATTTTTTTAGGTGAAGGGTGCGGTGTGTCCGCAGTGATGGAACGAGGTTCTCTTTTGTCGGTGAAAGGGAGACCCAGGAAGTGCAGGATGGAATCGTGCATAGGAAGGAACAACCGATTTCACATCAGTTGGCTAGCCTATCCCTTGGTGCAGCAGATGTTACGAGTTTTCAGTTTCCAGCAGTAGTGGCTGAGTATGAGGATGTCTTTCCGGAGGATGTCCCGGGACTACCTCCCTATTGGGAGATAGATTTCTGCATTGAGTTGCAACCTGAGACGACCCCGATATTGGCACCAGCATATCGGATGGCTCATGCAGAGTTTCGTGAGCTGAGGGTGCAACTGGAAGACTTGCAGAAGAAGGGCTTTGTGAGAACAAACGTTTCACCCTAGGCGGCCCCAGTGCTGTTTGCCAAGAAGGAAGACGGGAGCTTGAGACTATGTGTGGATTACCGGTGCCTGAATCAGGTGACCGTAAAGAACCGGTACCCACTACCGAGGATCGATGACCTCTTCGACTAGTTAAGAGGGGCACAATGGTTCTCGATGGTTGATCTATGATCAAGATATCATCAGTTGCGAGTACTGGACGAGGATGTACCGAAGATAACTTTTAGATGTCCCTACGGTCACTATGAGTACTTGGTGATTCCCTTCGGCGTGACGAATGCCCCGGTAGTGTTTATGGGACTTATGAACCGGATATTTCAGCCCTATCTAGACCGGTTCGTAGTGGTCTTCATCGATGATATCCTTGTGTACTCTACATCTGAGGAGGATCACGCGAGGCACCTAAGGATGGTTATGGACACACTCCGAGAGCACCAGTTGTACGGGAAACTCTCGAAGTGTCAGTTCTGGATATATGAGGTCCACTTTCTGGGACACGTTATCTCAGATGATGGTGTAGCAGTGGACCCAGCCAAGGTAGAGGAAATGTTAGCATGAAAGCCACCCCGAAGCATGAGGGAGGTGCGGAGTTTCCTTGGGTTGGCACGATACTATCAGAGATTCATTCTTGATTTCTCTAGGATTTTACCACCCATGAAAACTTTGACCCAAAAGGGGAAGCCTTTTGTGTGGACCAATAGATTCCAGCAGACTTTCCAGCAATTGAGACAGAGTCTGACAAGCGCCCCGATCTTGAGATTACCAGAGGAGGGTGTCGAGTACATAGTGTTTTGCGACGCATCAGGAACTGGGCTTGGTTTTGTCCTGATACAGAGGCAAGAAGTGATTTCCTATGGCTCACGTCATTTGAGGCCACACGAGTAGAACTATGCGACCCATGATCTTGAGTTGGCAGCGGTAGTCTTCCCATTTAAGATGTGGCGACACTACTTGATGGGTGAGCATTTTACCATCTACTCTGATCACAAGAGTCTCATATATATCTTTTCTTAGAAGGATCTGAATCTGAGACAAAGACAATGGCTTGAGTTCCTCCAGGATTACAACTTTGAGATCGTTTACACACCTGGAAAGGGGAATGTTGTGGCAGATGCTCTCAATAGGAAATCCAGTTCGTAGTTGCTGGATAAGGTGATGAAGAAGTTGGCCTCCTTAAAGTTTTCCTTCATGGATAAGATGAGGGAGCTTACCTTCAGTCGATGGTTGTTACCCCTACACTCTTACAGCGAGTTAGGGAAGCACAACTTGAGGATGCTAGCTATGAGACTCTACGTGCTCAGATATCCGTGAGTGATGCTGCCAATGGATATTCAACAGGTGGGGAGCACGTTGTTCTTTTCAAAGGGCACCCAGTAGTACCAGTGACGTTTCAAGAGGAGGTTCTAAGGGAGTTCCATACATCCGATATGGCGGTGCATCCAGGCATGGAAAAGATGTATCAGGACCTCCAACGTCAGTTCTGGTGGCTAGGAATGAAGAAGAGTGTGGCATAGTTTGTTTCTCGGTGCCTTACTTGTCAGTAAGTAAATGCTGAGCACCAGGTACCAGTGGGTTTGACTCACCCCCTTGAGGTGCCAGAGTGGAAGTGGGATGGGATATCCATGGACTTTGTGACAGGTCTACCATTTACGTCTAGGGGACACGATACCATCTGGGTGATTGTTGACGGACTCACCAAGTCGGCCCACTTCCTAGCCATACAGGAGCATAGTTCAGTAGAGAGCTTGGGACGCCTCTGCGTGTAGGAGATAGTTTGAATTCATGGGGTGCCATCCACGATCGTCTCAGATCGTGATGCTCGTTTCACATCCCGATTGTGGAAAGGATTGCAGGAAGCTTTTGGGACTCAGTTACGCTTGAGCACAACGTTTCATCCTCAGACTGATGGTCAGACAGAGCAGACCATCCATGTTCTGGAGGATATGCTACGAGCTTGAATTCTTGACTTCGGTCATAGTTGGAAGGATCACCTACCACTGGTGGAATTTTATTATAACAACAGTTATCATTCCACTATTGGTATGACACCATTCGAGGCTCTGTACGGGCGACCTTGAAGGTCACCACTTTGCTGGACTGACCCAGGAGAGTCAGCACTCATGGGCCTAGAGATGGTGCGAGCTACTACAGAGAAGGTGCAAGTCATCCAGGAGTGGATGAATACTATGCAGAGTCGGAAAAAATCTTATGCTGACAGGAGGCAGAGGCCCTTGGAGTTCGAGGAGGGAGACCATGTGTTCCTTCGAGTCTCACCTCGACGGGGATTGTGGAGGTTTGGCCAAGGCGTCAAGCTATCTCTGAGGTTCATCGACCCTTTCCAGATTCTGAGTAGAGTTGGAGAGGTGGTGTATCACTTGGATATACCTCCCCAGATGGACCGGGTACACAACGTCTTCCATGTGTCGTAGCTACGGAGGTACGTGCATGATCCATCGCACATCATCGACTGGGGCGAGCTGGACATCGATGATGGAGCGACCTTTGCTGATTACCCAGTGGAGATTGAGGATCGGCAGTGGAAGATCCTTCGTGGACAAGATATTCCCTTAGTGCGTGTCCGGTGGAAACACAGGAATCTCCAGGAGAGCATGTGGGAGCGGGAGGCTCAGATACGTGTACAGTACCCACATCTTTTTGAGTAGCCTTTGTTTTTGCTTTTCGGGGATGTAAAATCCCTAAGTTCGGTGTGATGTAATGTCCTAGATTTTTCTATGTATTATTTTAATATTATGTGGGAATTATTTTGAGGACATGCTTTGAGACGGCATGCAGTTCCAAGGCCCGGTGAGTCCAGAACAAACATTTGAATTTAATTAAATAATTAAATTATACGCCCATGCGGTTTTCTTGAAAAAGTAGAATAACTCCCAAACGAGTGCTCAGATCAGAAATATGAGGGCACCGTTGCGTTCGAAATAGCGATTTTACCTTAGGCGAGGCATAACATCGGCCGGCGCAGGTCGGTGGTGAAATCCAGTTTTTGGACATAACCGTCATAAAATATTTAATTAAAATGTTTTATTAAATCTTGTTATAGAGAAATCTCTTATCTTTTAAATAGATATTTTGTAGGGGATCAGGGTTACAATTCCCATAACCCTGAATTTCCCTGGATGCTCTGAAAAGCTCTGGAGAAAACCTCCCAACTCGGTGACGGTGTTCTTAACGAGCTTCGCTGGCGATGATGACGCGACGACCGAATCTTCACCAACGAACGCTGTGGATCTAAGTAGGATGTTTGATTTTGATTTCCTTCCCCGTTTTTGATTTCTACGACGAACGCGGACTAATCCACGAAAATATTAGCCCGCGGATCGATCGTTCTTGTTGGATGGGTTTTTTACAGCGATTTGAGGTTTTGATTCTTGAGGTTGTTTTGGTTTCGATCTAACGGTGATGAACCCGAATCGTCATGAACAATGATCGAGGTTCGTCCCTCTTGTTCTTTTTTTTGTGATTCTTTCCTCACGTTCTTCGCGTGCGTTCTTCGTTCTTCGCCGAATATGAACAACGATTGATTGCGTCTTCGATCTACGACATAAAAATCCGAGATTTTAGATCCAACCTCAGAGCGATGTCATAGAGGTGCGACGACGGTTTTAGCAGACGATTCAGAGCGGATCGAGAGATATGAGTTTTTGGGAGTTTTTCTTTAGATGGATCGTTCGAGGTTTATGATATGTTTTAACAACCACAAACACTCGTTTCGGTGTTCGTATGATGAAACAAACCAACCCCTGGAATACCGGGATTAATGGATGAGAAACCATGGATCTGGAGGATCAGCCGCAGCACGAGGAGGAAGACGACGTTTCTGGAAAATCCCGACTACACGACGTGTAGTATGGGCTACACAGTGTGTGTTCGTCGGTGGACCACCTGGCGTATACTCTGGGAGTACACGGACACGGGTTGGGTACACGGACAAGGACATGGCGTGTATACCCCTCTCCGTCCAGACCCGTCTAGATACACAGGATACCCCGTGTACTGGTACACGGGTAGGCGACACGGACAGAGACCGTGTACGTGCACATGGCCAGCGTACACGGAGCGAGCCCCAGGTGCTCGGACACGACGTGTGATTCTTCTACATGCCATGTAGTTACTTTCTGTATGATGAGCCAAATGACACGGGCCATTTACACGGGCAGTACCCAGAGTCAAGGAACACGGCGTGTGATTATTCTACACGCCGTGTAGTTGAGTTTTATATAGCTTGATCGGATGACTCGGTCCGTTTACAAGGGCAGTACTCGGGGTCAAGGGACACATCATATAACCATACTACATTCCGTGTAACCAATTTCACCTAGCTTGAGATAGTTTCCTTCTGTGACTTGGGCTAATTTCCTTAGGGTTCGTTCCCTTGGTCTTTCTTTTGAAGGTTCCTGGTATCATTTACTACATATAGGAGTATGATACCTTCAGCAAGACTTCCTAAATAGTGTTGTTGGAATCCCCTTTGTGAGACTTAGAGCTGGATCCTCTATTCATTCCTGATACCCTAGGTAGAGTTCTTGGTATCGACGTGACCTACCTTACCCGAGCGCCGATCCTCTGTTTAGTCGATTAGTTCAGACCGAGTTGTTGGAATCACCCCATGGCTATTGGTTGTGATCCTCATCTGAGCATCATGTTTCCAAGTACTTGTGGAGTGTGTTCTCCTGGAATGAGTACTTCATATATATCTCTCTCTCTCTCTCTTCATACCTAGGAGTGTGTTCTCCTTGTTACGTGCTTAGTGGAATCTTCGATCTGGATCTTAGTGGTGGTTTCGCGATGGTTGATCGTGTATGAGTATATCTGGATATTCTTGTTATATGTTCCGTAGACATATACTGTATAGAGATGACTATACCTTTCTTTTGTGATATTTCCCTTGTTATATTCCTTTGTGGTTTCGGGGCGTCCTACTGAGTATTGTTATCCTCACCCATGCACAGGCTTTGCCCGCACGTGTCATGTCTTGTGCAGACGAGCGAGCCTTTGACATGATTCTAGGTGGACCAGGACCGTATGGTGCTCAGTGAGATCAGATAGGCTGAGGTGTGTTCCTACGGGTACAGATTGCAGTCCCAGTACCTTTCTTTACAGGTTGGACTTTATTACAGACTCATTCTTTTGGTGGGCTTGTACTTTTGGCCCAGGGTTTTACATTCTTGTAATTTACTTTCCTGTCATACTCTATTGATTGGGTTTTAGTGTATGCATGCATATTTTCCTTTTAGTAGTTATTACTTTTCAGCTTTGTGGGCTCGGAGATGTGTGTGCGTGTGTACATGTTTATAGGCAATGCCTCCCATGTTAGTAGCATGCCTACTCGGTGCTAGTCACCAGCCCCTGGCCTATTGGAGGCAGGCTTGGGGAGTTGTGGCTCGGGCCCCACTGGGACGGGTCGTGACATGGGTATTCCAAAAGAATTTGGAAATGGATGGACAAGTCAGTACTTATAAGGAATGAATGGTAGCAAAAGGTTTCAAACAACATTAAGGAATAGAATATGATGAAAGCATTTCACTAGTCTCAATGGTAAAATCCATTTGAATTATACTTTCCATTGATTATTTCCGTGAATATGATATCTAGAATATAGATTTCAAATTATCCTTTCTTAATAGTAATCTTCAAGAATATGTCTATGACACAACCTGATGGTTTTGTGACTCCAAAGGATGAAAAAAGGTATGAAAGTTTCAAATATCCTTTTTTGGATTAAAATATGCATCCAGGTCATGGAACATTCTATTTGATAAAGAAATAATATAATTTGGTTTTATAAATAATAGATGTGATACTTGTGTCTATAATCAGTTTATTGGGACTACAATAATTTTCTTAATAATATATGTTCATGACATATTTCTTATTATAAATTAAATACTAGTCTTATAGTCTATTAAACCCCTATTGAATAAATGCTTCTACATGAAGGGCTTATGAAAAGAATTATATACTCTTGGGATCAAAATCCACTGTGATATATCTAGAAGTCTTCTTAGCCTAAGTTAAGGTACATAGATTAACAATATAATGAAGATATTTAATACAAAACAATCCTAGAGGGGATTTTTCCCAATGTCACGTGGAATTTATCTTTCTATAAAAATGATTCCTCAGGCACATTATTAAATACTAAGAATGTTGAGGATTCCATATGCATTGATGATTGAGTTATTAATGTATGATATTCTATGTACAAGGCTAGATATTTCCCAAGCCTTGAGTGCGGTAGGGAGATATCAAGCTAACCCAGGTGACCACCATTGGATAATAGTCGAGACAATCCTTAAGTATCTGAGGTTTAATAAGGATATGTTATTGGTCTATAAAGGAGATGAATAAATATTCATCATAGGATATGTAGATGATAGTTTACAAACAGATCAAGAAGATCTTATGTTGTAGACAAGATATATATTCACTCTCAAAAGAGGTTCTGTGAGCTAGAAGAGATCAAAGAATGAAGTGGTTCCAGATTATACAGTAGTGTTCGAGTATATTTTGGATTATGAGGTAGCTAAATAAGTAGTTTGGATTCATAACTTTGTATACAATATTAACTTTGTATATAGTAGTAATGACCCTATCACACTCTATCGTGATAAATCTGCAGTGGTGTTTGTTGTTATGGAGCTAAGGTCACATCACTAGATTAATTATATATTTCAGAAGTATCATCTCTTGAGGTAATTTTCTTAGATAGGTTAAGTTGTAGTGAGTAGAATATCTATGGAAGACAATGTGGGGGAACCATTAACTAAATCCTTAACTGAAAATAAATATGATCATATTATGTGGTCTAAGAGACTGAATGTCATAAGTAGTTGGCTCTAGTCCAAGTGAGAGTTAGTTAGATTTTGTGTTCTAGAACCAACTATTTTTACATTGTATTTCATTTATATTAAAATATTACAATAATAACAAAATACCATATTACATATTATTCATTGTTCTTCATGACTTTACTATAATAATATCTTAAGGTATCTGTCACATTGATAAGGTCATAACAGTTCCTCACTATGATGAGAACCTAAAAAATCCATGAAGATATTATTAAACCTAGTCCTGTAGTTAGGTAATATTTTATAATGGGGAATATAGTATATTGATAGGAATCTACAAGTAATCATAATAGGATGAGACATCTTCTCATGAAGTTCAAACTTGGTGATCTCCAAGATGATAGATTATGATAATAGACCCACTTGTAGGAATTCTTCATGTTTATGTGTCATCATATATTCATATGCGTGAGCATGTGTAATGGTTCTTAGACTTTAATATTATCATTAATGCATGTCATGAATCACAAAATTAGATTTAATAACCAAAACTATGAATCCATATGTTTAAGGAAGTGAGGTATATTGAGTGCATCATGAATGACATGTTATTAAGGGATAAGTTGATGAAGAATTTTCCCTTCCATATTTATGGAATTTGATATCTTGACCTCTGATCAAAATGAAAACATCACATTAAATCCCATGTATATGGCGTAAAAATGTATTTATTCCAATCAAAGGGATGAGATATCAACTACCATAAAGATGTAAGGGAAAATCCTTCCTTTACTTATTCACTAATAGCATGTCATTCATATTCACCCAATATTCCCTACTTCTCATTAACATATGATGTCACATTTTTGGTCAGTAAGTCTAAGTGCATGAGTAATTATGTAATGATGTCTTTATTTCATATAGTCAAAGAAAGTCAAATCAAACATATAGCTTGATAACACAGACGTGAAACCTACTTGATGAGATATTGAGACAGAGGGATTATATTACACTGTGAGTTATTATACATGGTTATCAATAATGAAACATTATGTTCTTTCTCTTAGGGGACTTGAACCATTTCTAGATAGTAATCTTGAACATTAGGAAAGCTTGCCTAATTCTAATGATAAATAATCCTAGAGGGTCACACATTAAGTGTTTCTATTAATATTGATTAAATTATATTTTAATTTAATTAATGAAATAAATATTATTCTCAAGACTGAGGAATAATTTTATTCATGTTTTATCGATTGAAAATATTTACCAAATATTTAATAAATATTTATTTGTGGGACTGTGGATAAAATATTTATTTATGAATAAAACATTTAATTAAATATTTATTTGGGTATTCAATAAATGTAGAGGAAGACGAGACGACCAAGTTCATGTTCACTAATAAATATTAATTTTGAAGATGGTAAAATAATAGTTATCATTGGTCATATTAGTGTGCGCCATAAAATAATAATAATAATATTATTATTATATGTTATGGGATTTGATAAAGATTATTATATTATTTAAGGACCATTGTGAAAATAAATAATATTTTAACCTAAACCCTAACTCTATAAATAGATGGTCATGTCTACTGTGTAGGGAATAATCAAGAATTGAGAATCATTGCACACAATAGACTTCTCTCTCAAATTATTCATTCTCTCACTATATCAAGAATGAGAAGAAAAATATAGAATTCTTCAATCCCAAAGGAACTATAAGCGATCATGATGAACCACACAAGTTGATAGATTTTTCACACTAGCACTCAACATTCAATCAGTGTTTCTTAGAGATCAAAGGAGCATGTGTGGATCACCGCTAGATGGATTCTATACATAGAACCTCTCTATGAAATGAAATAAATATGAAAAATGGTTTTAGATTATCAAAATCTTCATTGAATAATGATCCTCAGACCAAGTACCATTTCTTCAAATATTATATAAATTAATTATAAATTTAAATGTATATATCATCTTTGGGTTTTGAGCTTATCTATGTCAATGTTTAATGAAACAATTTCATTTATCATGAATTTTATGTCTTTCATAATCAGATAATGATCCATCAAATCTAACAAAACCTTTAAAATTATTCACCCACTAGGTTCTTCTATTAAAATGGGAACATTAAAACACTACATTTTATGGATCATATGATATTATTACAAGTGTTAATGGTGATAAATATTGTAAATGAAATTATTATAGGTGTAAATGATGATAAATTTCATATTGAGAAAATGAAAATGATAGTTGAAGACAAACTTCATGATTCTAAAAAGATGTTCCATAAGTTAAATAGTTATGAAAAGACACCATTGTATAATGTTTATACTAAATATTCAACATTTTTTTCCATACATAAGATATATAATGTAAAATCTAGAAATAGATGAAGCGACACTAACTTTATTGAACTAATTTCTATCTTGAATGATATTCTACAAGATGATAAGGAGCTTCCTTGTCTAACATTTTACACGAAATGAATACCATGCTAAATGAGAATGATTTTTGAAAGAATATATGACTATCCAAATGAAGTTATATTGTTTATCAATGAACAAGAATCACTTAAAAATTTCCCAAGTGGTGTATCTCGATACAATAAAGATTATTCAAGTCCTTATAAAGTTGTATGATACTTTCCAATCATTACATAGTTTAGGTTCTTATATGGAAGTGAGGATACTATAATATAATTGACATGGAATGCAGATACAAGAAATCAAGTTTGGAAAATTCATCCAGCAAAAGATAATCCTTAGTGGAAGAAAATTGATTATAAGTATCCTGATTTGGAAACAAGCTGATAAGACATCATCTTCTACTATCTATAGATATAGTGAATCCTTTTAGTGTATGGGGTATCACTCATAGTACATGGCTAGTTATATTGATAAATTATAACTTTCCACCATGGTTATGCATGAAGTGAAAATATATTAAGATTTCTCTACTTATATTAGGACCAAAACAACCAGGTAATGATATTGATGTTTATTTGGTTCCATTGATTGAATATCTAAAATTAATTTTGGTATTTATCTATTATGTTGTATGATCTTATAGAAATTATGATATAATAAGAACGATATTTTTTTGGGAAAATAAATGACTTTCATACTTATGTAAATTTTTCAGGATATAGATTTAAAGTAACTCAAGGGTTTATCATTTTTAAAAAAGGCACACACTCTGTTATGTTTAAATGTTCCTCAAAGTCTGTATTTCTATAACATCACAAATTTATAGCCTGAAGATATAAATACCGGTCTTGGATGGCATTATTTGATGGGAATTTAGAAGAAGGCACAAAACCATATCCACTAACAGGTGATCAAGTGTTTGAGAAATTAAAGTATTTGGTCACAAATTTTGGTAAACTCTCTTAAAAAACATCATGAAAACCAGTCGAAAAAAGTGATCATTTTTGAATCGTTGTAATAGAATTATTTTTACCTCAGACATTATACTAATGTCATGAATATAGAAAATAACGAAAGTGATGGGGTCATTTTCACATTACAAAAGTCACTTATAAAAACAAATTATATCATTAAGGCTAGGTTGTACATGATTAACATGGGGATATGAGAAGAGTTGGCAACGGTGAAGGGTAAAATGCTAACTTTTTTTCCTTCAGATTCCTACACTCTTTCTAGAAAAGGGAGATATCCATTTTGAAATTTCTTGAATGATGAAAGGTTTTAGAGGTATATTCCTCAAATATTCTGAATATTGTGTCAATGAATAATTTAAAGTTAATGGTCCTAAAATCACATGACTTTCATGTTTTGATGCAAGTCTTATTGCCTATTATGCACTATATTTTTCCTAAAAATTTCCATCATATATTAATAATTTTTTGTTTATATTTCAAATTTATATGTAGTAAAGTCATAGACCCAGTGAAATTTTTATCCATGTAAAAGGAAATTTCTTTTATATTATGTGAATTGGAAATGTCTTTCTCACCACCATTCTTTGATATGATGATTCAATTGGTTAGAGATATTTGGCTATGTGATATTTTATATTATAGATGGATATGTCCCATTGAATAGTATATGAGGATTTTTGTGGAACCCTTTATTTAAGTTAGGTCTCATTTTCATCTTGTACATATTTTTTTTATATATTTTAATGTTTTTGAGGTAGGTTGGAGGTGTTCAAGATTCCAGAATTAATAAGTGGAAGTTTAGTTGCTGAGAAGTGGATTTTTGATTTTTTCTTTCTAAAATGAGAAACATCAAGGCCATGGTGGTCCTCAGGTGCTTTTATGTGAATCAAGAAAATGGAAAAGGTTGTGTTTGTTGTGGATGTAGGCATGTGTTACTTTAGGATATTAGGCGGACCATGGCTTGGACGACCACACCACACCCATGGTGGAAGTTTTGGTAAGGGATTTTTTTGTGTGGAAAAATGACATTGGGGAAGGCTTAACTGTGATATGTGTTTAAGAACACCATGGTTTTGGTGAGGTTGTGGTGGAGGGAATGGTGGAATTTTCATGGAATTTTAAATGGCTTAAATAATCACCTTTTTCCTCAGATATTTACCGAATCAAAGGGGAATAATGTGTGTTCATAATGAGATATATTTAAGAAACTTTTAATTGGTTATCTTCCCCTAGGATTCAAATTGGGCTTCCTCACTTGATCAATCCATGATCTGGATGTTTATCCAAACCTTCCTCAAATGAAATTAGGGTGAAACCTTGATCGACCTTTTTCACTAACCAGCATCCCAGGGTGTTTCCTTCCTTTAAGGGGCTATTTGTATTGATATTAATTTGTGGGTATCATGAGTTCACCCTAATCACCTCTCTAGGAGTGAAGAGTTATTTTAATTTGAATGGACCTAGATATATAGATATTGGTGTATTTTTATAGGTATATGGGTGTAGATATAATTCTTTGGATTTATTTTTTCCCGAGTCTCTTCTAGAACCATTGTGGAACCTTGATGGAATCAGTTCTAGGAGTTCTTTGTGTGAAATATCATTCCAGTTAGTGTACGAATTTGGTTTGGGTGATGATGATCTAGAAAACATTGATGTTTACATTGATACAATTGAGTTAAGTGGTTCTTATCATTAAAAAATATTAATATGTGTTATTATCATGATTATTTGGCATGTGTGTGTATCACCTAGAGACCTATGCTTGATGTTTGATCACATGTGGTGTGTGTGTAGCTCTATGATACCTATGCTAATTATTTTTCTCACATGTGGATTTTTGATTGTTGCGATTCTCACCTGACAATATGAGATGTTTGATCTGTCATCTTGTATATTATGTTGTATGTTCTATTCCTATGTCTTCTACAATTTAGAATGTACGTTGAGTTATATGGACTATCCCCAATGAGTGGGGTGTGTTAGAATTTTTTTCAATGTGTACATGGGTTATCCCTTCACGTGGGATGTGTCAAAAATGTTTTTGAGATATCTCATCGAGGGTTTTTTTCAAGCATCTGGTTGATATTCCTTCGGACATAGAACCAAAGAAAGTAGAGCTAGTCTCTATGGACCCGACATATGTGTTGTTCTTATGTGATATATTTTTTATTATATTTACTTTGTTTACTCACATATAATACACTGGTATATCTTATAAAATTATTTTAATGACCCATTGGTGGTGTCCTACTGGGTTTCATACTCACACCCTCTATGGGCATCTTGAAGAACATGTAGATTTTATGACTTGGGATCTAGGAAAGGGCACTGTAGTGGATTGTTGAGTAGGTTAGTAGGAGGGTATGGGCATCATGAGATAGAATTCAGGCTGAATGTCTTCTACTGATTTTTCATATTTTTATTTATCTCATACAATGATCCACCACCTTTCTGGATCCTTGTTTCCTCATTTTGGGTTATGGGATTGACATTCCATTTTTTATTATATGGGTTGGTACTTTATGTGTATACTTATACTCTGATGATTTATGTATTCTTTACATTTTAATCATTATTGTTATTGATTCCATTATATAATCTAATGATTACTTGATACCAAGGGAATAGTCTCCCAATGATGTCCCCATTTGCCCTTATCGCTAGTTGGAAACCTCTTGCATATCATAAGGGGAACATGAGGTCATGTGTCATTCTAGCATGAACCCAATGATTCAAGTGAAGGTATTATAAAATGGTATCAAATAAGGTTCACTAACTTGATTCCTTTATTTACCTTGATTTTGGATAGGGTATAGATGAGATAGGATGGCTGGGACTTTGAAAGGGGAACTGTGTCAGTTCCTAACAAGCATTTTATAGTGGGCATCAGAGTTACTATGAAAATGGGATTCAATGTTCTTTCTGTTCGATGTTACCTTTGATTAAATTCACCTTGGGTGATGCACATGATGTTGGTATACTGACTTATGGGATTTAATGTGCATTCATGCATCATATCTGGGCATGTATAATCACATTCCATATGCATGATTCTTGCATTAGATTGTGTCCAAATAATTAAATGCATGTTGAAATTTATGATACGTTATTTTGGTGTATTATTTCATTAATTATATTATTTGAACCTTAATATTATATGCTTGAGTGTATATATATTGCTATAACAAACCTGAAAGTAAATGAGGTTTGTCTTGGGCCTTGGGTATTTCTTAGGGGGTTGTGACATGTTTTTTATGGGTAGCCTCTTAAGTTGACCCTTGTGAAAAACCCTTGTGTGTTCTCATGATCTATTATTGGTCTTATAAGTTTAGAAGTTAGATTTATATTATTGTTTGGATTAGAAATTCAGGAAATGATGCCTCGTAGATGAATTACACAACTAGTTAGGATAGCTGCTCAGAATTCTTCCACATGGGAGGTTGTCCTAGTTACACTACCTTTTATATAGGAGGATGAAAATTAGCATTATCCCATGGTTTCTCTAGAAACTCAAGCTATAAAACTGATCTTTCCATGAATCTTATGACTAGTCCTATTCAAGGTGAAGGATCCCACATGGATATATCAACAATGGTTGACTATGCTTGTGATTTATAACTCCAACATCCCTCAGACTTCTAGGGAATTGGAGCATCTCTGGATTTAGAGGACTGAATATGAGTCATTAAGAGGATATTTTATCTAGTGGACACCTCAAAGGATCAAAAGTTTAATCTTGGGACCATTATGCTTCAGGGAATAGTTGGAAGGTGGTGGAACATTATGCTTCATGCTGGTATATGTGAAGGTATGATGTGAGTAACCTTCAAGAACATGTTATTTGAGGATTTATTCCCTAATGAATTTAAGCTGGACCGTGTTTAGGAGTTCATGGAACTTTAATAAGCTTTTATTTTAGTAACTTCTTATTCAACATGATTTACTGAGTTGATTCACTTAACTCCTCTTCCATCTCTAAATGATGTGTAGAAATCTAGGAAGTTTGAGATCAACATTAATCCATAGATAAAACACCATGTCAAGAGCTTTGATCTAATGAACTATGACGCAATGTTTATTATAGTCCTGATGATAAGAAAGGTTATTGAGGAAAATAGAGCTATAGGGATTCTTCCAACTGCTACTTGATCGACTGATGAATTCTTTAGTACAGTTACAGTTTTTTATTCTAGGAATAAGAAAATAAATTTAGAGGATGGATGTTAGAGAAATAGTCAATTGCCAGAGTAGAAAATAGGTTCTTTAACTCCCTACGTGGTAGATGGATCTTCTAGGTGATACAATTGTGGGTGAAATGTACACTCTCTCAAGGAATATCCTATTTCTCTCAATAATTGTCAATAGTGTGGAAATTACATCCATATGAAGATGTTCTATGATAAGGAAACATGGATGCACACAACAAGGTTAGTACATGATGTTAGTAAAGGACCTCTGTAGCTGGACTAGACCCCACAAGGGTTGATACTCATGAGCCTCTAGGGCATCATAGAGTGGATTCTAGAAGGGTTTATATGGATGATCAAGATCTAGTTGATGATGGAGATGGACCTTCAATAGTTCAAGTTATGGTCTTGATTTTTTCTATACTCTCTATTTCATTTATTGATATAGACACATCTAATTTTTTCATATCTACTCAAGTGGTTGTTGGGTTAGACTTATCGATTAAGTTCTATTGTGATTTTTTATTTATTGATACACCCTTTAGAAAGAATATAGACCGTCTTTATATTTTTACATAATGTAAAATGGTGATTTCGAGATTCAACCGTGCATGGTGCTTCAAAATTTTAGAGATTTTATGTTTTTATGTGATCCTTAGAATATACTGGTTGACCAACTACTATGAATAAATTGACTGTTATAAGAGACAAGTGACTTTTATGTCTCCTAAAGGTGAGAAGTTCATGTTTTCTAATGAATGGGACATTAAAGTAGGAAGAGTGAGACAAAAATCCTCATCAGAGAGAAGTCTTTTCAGCTCAAGTAGATGTAATGATCATTGTAGGAGACCAGACAATGACTCCTGCCACTTTTCTTCCTATGGTGTACCAATTCCAAGATGTCTTTTCAGAATATTTCTCATGGTTAACTTTGGACAATGAAGTTGAGTTTGAAATCAATATTGTTCTTGGTGTGTGATGTATATCAATTCCTCTATATCAATTGGAACAAAATGAGTTGAAAGAGCCCAAGGTTTAACTTAAATATCTTGAAGCTAAAGGATTCATCGGACCAAGCACTTCCCCTTGGGGTGCTTCTATGTTGTTTGTTAAAAAGGAGGATGATAATATTCAACTTTATATGGAATACATGAATTTTAACAAGATCTCAGTGAAAAATAGGTACCTATTTACAGGGATTGAGGAATTATTGGATCAATTAAGGGGATCCTAATGATTTTCAATGGTTTATCTGCATT
Source organism: Viscum album (assembly GCA_963277665.1). NCBI lineage: Eukaryota > Viridiplantae > Streptophyta > Magnoliopsida > Santalales > Viscaceae > Viscum > Viscum album. The sequence goes on along the minus strand of OY728125.1, from coordinate 1,554,019,866 downwards.
CTAGATACCATTAGATTCAGTTTAGAGATGAATACATATTGAATATAACATTTAGGAGTGAATATGTGTTATATGAGTATCTTGTTATTTATTTTGAACTGATGAATTCTATAGAAGTGTTCATAAATCTTATGAATAAGATATTTAATCAATAACTGGACTCCTTATTCATTGTTTTCATTGATGAAATCATGATATTTTGCAAAATGTTTGAATAACATATTGAACACCTTGGTTTTATATTGAGTATGCTTTGAGAAAAACAACATTATGTTAAGTTATCAAAGTGTCACTTTTGGATCCAAGATGTGTTCTTCCATGTAAAAATGGATTATTAAGAAGGAATATATATTGATCCATATAAGGTATAAGTAGTTATGTATTGGGAATGACTTAGTATTGTGTTCAAGATTCAAAGTTTCCTTAGTTTGGATGAGTACTATTTGACATTAATTCAATACTTTTCTCACCTATTAGTGCCTATGAACACACTTACCAAGAAGGGAGTAAAGTTTTAATGGATAGAAAAAGGTGAAGAGGCCTTCTTAGAGTTGAATAAGAGGTTTAAATTGGATATATTTCTTATTATTCTATAATCTTGGAGTTAGGTATGTAGTGTTTAGTGATGCATCATGCATTGGATTGGGATCTATTTTAATGTAGGATGATAAGGTAGTTACTTATGGGTCTCATAAACTATGACCCCACATGTGAAACTACCCTAATAATTACTTATATATGGAAGCTATGTTTTATGTGTTGAAATATTGTAAACACTACCTCTCTAGTGAGATATTTTTTATATACAAGGACCACAAGAGCCTATAGTATATTTTCTCCTAATATGACCTGAATCTTGTTTAGAGGAATTAGGTCGAATACTTGTAGACATTCAACATTGAGATGGATTATTTTACTAGGAAATGGAATTTTATTATATATTCTCTTAGTATGAAGATGCAAGAAGTTGAAGAGTAGTCATCGAAATCTATTTGGAATGTTATAGATTTGCTGGTGGACAAGAAGGTGGGCGTAACTAAGGATCAAAGGGGTAGTGACTTTTTCACCCTTGGTGATCATTTCCTCATTGTTGAAACCAATGTAGTATATTAACGAGTTTGGTCTAGAGTGTATCATGATGTGTGAGAGGTTGATGTAAGATGGTTCTATTCCAGGACGGGCCTTATATAAACATGGTTTACTTTTAGTTCATGGAATAGTGGTGGATCCTTCTACCACGGGGGAAGAGTTGATGAAATAATATTATTCTTTTCATTGAGTAGTGCACCTAGGATAAAAAATATATCATGATTCCAGAAAACAATTATAGTGGGTTGGAATGAAAAGAGACATTGAAATCATTGTATCCCATTGTTTAACTTGTCAGAGGATCAAGGACAAGGATATGAGACTTGTAGGGTTGCTCCATCCACTTCCATTGCTTGTGTAGAAGTTAGATGAAGTGACTTTGGATTCTATTACAGAGGTTCCCAGGACTCCAAGAGATTAAGATAATGTATGGTTTGTTATGGATCATTTGAGCAAAGTGGATAACTTCTTTCCGATCTGAGTGACCAACTCAGTATACGAGATAGATAAGCTCTATGTTCGAGAGATTTCATGACTTCATAGAGTGCCCTTAAGTGTGGTATAAGATAGAGATGCTTAGTTCAAATCATGATTTTTTCAAGTCACACTGAAGGCAATGGGGACTCAGTTTGAGCTGAGTATAACTTACCATCTTATGACTAATGGGAAGTCATAGAGAACGATCTATAATCCAATGGATATGCTTAGGCACGTGTTCTGGATTTTATAGGATCTTGGGAAAACCACTTGGATTTTATAGAGTTCACTTATAATAATATTTTAAATTATTTGATTCATATGGATCCATTTGAGGCTCTCTATGGATGACCATATCATTCACTGCTATGCTGACCTCAGGCATGCAAATCATTAGTTGTTGGGATTAATATAGTACATGAGACCTTGAAGCAGGTGTAGATGATTCAGAAAGATATGGTTATAAATTAGATCAACAAATGATTGTATTACAATCATAGGATATGAGCCTTTGAGTTCACTAGGGGTGATCGAGTTTTCTTATGGGTGTCCCCTCAGTTGGGGAATAAATATTTGAGGAAACAAAGGAAAATGGAACTATGGTACCTTGGAACATTTTAGATCATCTAATACAATGGGATAGTGGACTATTAGTTAGATATTCTTCCATATTATAAAAAAATTCATAATGTGTTCAATGCGTCTTAACTTTAGAGGTACAAGACTGATCCTGCACATGTGATTGACTATGATGATGTTGAAATGGAACCAGATGCTTATTTTATGGAGCAAACCATTCAGATTTTTGATTGAAGAGAATTAGTTTTTGGAGGGAAGACCATTCCTATTGTTTGGGTAAAATGATACCATAAGAATATTTTAAAAGATACGTGGGTGTGGGTGATAGACATTTAGGTGCAGCGAACCGAGTTGTTCAAGCAGACCTTTGGAGATACTTCTTGATGTGAGAAGTCATTAGAGGGGGATAATTGTAACAAACTATATGTAATGTACATATACTTTTCATATTTTATGTATCTTTTTGTATATGTTTTAATTTTTTAGGTGGTTTATAGGTGTTTGGGATGACATAATTAGTAATGGGTAGGCTGGTGGCTTAAAAGTTGGTTTTCGAGTTTTTCTATCCAAAGAGAGAAATTCCATGATTGTGGTTGTCCGTAGGTGATCTTGTGAGAAATAGGAAAAGGGAAATAACTAGTTTGGGTGTGACCATTGGCATGGGGATATATAGGTTCTTCAATGGAGCATAGCTTGGGAGACTACACCACATCCATGGCGGAGTCTGTGGTGAGAGGAAGCTACTTGTTTTTTAGAAACACTATATGGGGGAGGCTGTGTTGGGATATGTTTTCTAGAATACCATGACCATGTTGAGGATATGGAAGAGGTGATGGTGTAATTCATGCAGGATTTTCATTTTTTGAAACATAAGGATTCATAGAAACAAAATGGTTGCATATGATGAGAATAAATAAAATAATAATAATAATAATAAGAACATAGAACATAGCGATTTATGTGGTCCTAGAAAAATACTTATTTCTATGGAGAGGTAGAACACTTCACTATTTTAGTATATGAATTATAGGGTACAATATTAGAGTATGAAACTCTTTCTTGAAATTATCTCATAAAGAGGATGATGTAATTGTGCCACCAACCACACAAAAGTCCACTATGCTACAATTACTGGTTGCTAGAAGTTTGTAGAGCTATAGTACTATTGTATCCAATGTACGAGATACTAAAGTAACCATGTAAAATTCTATACTCATATAGTTCCTTATGGGTGTTTTCTGGATAACTCTTATATATTTCATTCATAGTTTATACAGTACCCAAAAATTTCTATAGATGGACTCCTATTGATGAGATATGCTCTAATGTTTACCGAATCAACCCAGAAAGTCTTAGGTAACCTTGAGTGTAGACTTATAATCCTATCATGTTCATTCAATTTACTATTCATCCTTTCAGTTACACCATTCTATTATGGTGTACCTAGAAGATTCTTCTCACACTAAATTATAGTATTATAAAATAATTATCTGAACTCATGACTACCATACTCTCCTCCATTTCCATTATTAAATAATTTCAACTTTGATCTCATCTCATTCTCCACCATGGTCTTCCACTTCTGAAACATGTTAAACATATAATTTTTTTCTTCCAAAAAGTAAGCCCATACCTTCCTTATTGATTCATCAATAAATGTCACATAATATTGTGACCCTCCAAGGGAATGTACTGGTCAAAGGCCTTAAACATCAGTGCACATTAGGTATAGCTTCATGACCCTCTGTTTTCTTCCATATTTTTCAAATGATCAATTCTTCTACTTTATAAATATACAATCTTTAAACATTCCACAATTCATCAAATTCATATTTGGTAGTTTTCCTTTTGTTTCCAACACCTTCATCCACTTATTACTCATGTGACCTAACCTATAGTGCCATAATGGTGAATCCACTATAAAATTTATTGAGGTAAGTATATATAGGAATTTTTTTTATCATTTTTATAGGGTATCATTATTTTATTCATGATATATAACCATATACCCCTTAGTAATATTTCATGAACCACCAGTTAACTTGGTACCAAAACCTACATCATTAAGCTGCCCAAAATAAATAATATTTCTTCTTAATTTAGGGATATAACTCAAATTTTCTAGAATGATAAAAATCATACTATTGGTTTTAATATGTTCATCTCACTTCCCCAAAATTTGTAATGATTTATAATTATAAGGATGATCCTTTCCAAAATTTCTAGGAAAATAATTGTTCAGGAATCCCTTCTCTGATGTGGAATATAAATATACTCCCTAAGTCTAAAATATAATTCTCTATAAGATATATATGTTCAGAATCAACAAATCATCAATTCCTTCAAATTACATGTTTGATTTATTAGTTTCACAAACCTTCATTTTTTCTCTGCACTCCTTCTTAACGTATCCATTCTTCCTGAAAATATAGTAGGTAGGACTATGAAAATTTTTCTTATATTGGACCATTTCTCTTGATTTTTATTATCCTCTACAATTATATCACTACACATATCTGCATATTTCTTCCACATTCAAAGAAGAACCATATATTCTTATTGATTAACTTCTCTAAATATCCTCAATAGGGATTAATTTTATCAAAAACTATTGAACTATATTTTTATTCCTTGAATAACTACTCATGGCTGTTATAGTTGATCCTCAACTGTTAGGAAATGAGGACAATAAAACCAGTGCACATACCTCATTGTCAAGAATAATTCCCACCAATGAAAACTGACTTGTAATGGTGTTGAAATCATTGATGTGATTTTCAATAATCATCCCTTCAATCATTTTCACATTGAACAATCATTGCATGAGGCACACTTTTTTCAATACAGAAGGCTTCTCATACATATTCATGGGAAATTTCATTAACTCAGCTATTATCTTCCCCTATTAAATGTTGAAAACCATTTTTTTGGACAAAAAAAGGTTAAAAACTCCAAGAAACTATCAATATTGTATATCCCAATAATTTTCTCAATCTCCATTGGTTTTTCACCTTGAAACATCAAGTAAAACCTTTTTTGGTAAAGGAAGTCATTGATCTGCATCCTCTAGTAACTGAAGTCAGTTCCATTGAAGTGATCAATCTTCACCTTGAATTATTTAATAACAATAATTAAATTCATGAAAACTAATACTTGATCTCTATAACTTAACCTATGATACCCATTTTAGAAGAAAAATTGGGAGTTTCATGGACATAATGATTTGAAAATGAAAAAAAGAATGAACAAAAGAACAAGAAGAATATGAACACATGACACAAAAAATTTTTTGTTTAGGAAAAAATACCTATATCCATGGAGAGGAATAACACATCACTATATTAAGAGAATAATTACAAGGTATAATATCATAGTATAAAACCCTATCTCAAAATGATCTCATAAAGAGGATGATGCAATTTTCCAATTAAGATCATAGTAAGTTCACTATGCTATATTGACCAATGGATAGAAGTCTACATAGCTATATAACCATTGTCTCCAAAGTCCAAGATGCTATAATAACCATGTCAAATTCCACACTAATATAGTTACCTATTGAGTTTTCCTGATTAACTCTAGCACAACATGATTATAGTTTCTACAATACACAAAAAAATTATAGTCGGTTATACTATCTAAGACGCTAGCAGTTGACCCAACTTCATCTAAAGGACCACGCTACACCATTCTAATATTGAAATAGATGAAATCATCACCTTTTTTCTCATATCTCGACCGAATCAAAGGGTAAAGCATATATAATCTTAATTAGGGTTCTTTAAAGTAGTTTTATTTAGTTCCCTTCCCTAATTAATTGAATCAGACCTCTTTTATTGAGTATTCCTTGATGAATAATTTTTTCTATACCTTCTCCAAATAAACTTAGGGTGAAACCTTGAGTGGTTATATTCTATGAACAAAAACCCAAGGTGTTTTCTTCCTTCAATGGGATATTCATGGTGATTTAAATTCATAAAGATATTGGGTTATCTAACTGAATCCCATCTTTAGGAGAGATAGGTTCTTATTATACCGAACCTATATCTAGAGATGTTGGAAGATTACAAGAGGTATATTGGTGGGTATCCAATCCTTTGGCTTGATTAATTATTGATTCCCATTCTGAAACCATTGTGACACCTAATTATAATCAATTCTAGGAGTTATTGGTGTGCGAGCTCATTCCGATTAGTGTGATAACATGACTCGGGTGATGATGCTATTGATTAACCATAACATTGACATAAAAATGATTGAGGTAGGTGGTCCTTATAATTAGAAAATATTTATATGTGTTCTTGGATTGATTATTTGACATGAGTGTGTATCCCCAAGAGACCTATGTTTGATGTTTGATCACATGTGGTGTGTGTATATCCCCATGAGAGGTATAAATGATGTTTTTCTCACATGTAGATTTGTGATGGTTTTAATTATTACACAACATGATGTAATGTTTCATTCATTATCATGTATCTTGTATTGCATGTGTTATTCCACTATCTTATGCAGTGGAGAGTACAAGTTGATCCATATGGACCATCTCAATGAGGGGGATGTGTTGGATGTTTGATCGACATATACATGGGTTATCCCTTGGAGAGGGACGTTTCAAACATATTTTTGGCCTATCACATTAAGGGGGGATTTATCAGGAGATTGGTTGATATTCCTTATGGTATGGATCCAAAGCAGGTTGATTCGGTCTCTAAGGAACAAATATATGAATTTTTCTTGTGTGATATAATTGTTTATTATCTTTTTTTTACTTTCTTGGAATGAAATAGTATATCTTATACACATGTTAAATACCCACTGGTGGTGTCCTACTGGGTTTTGTACTCAAAAATTTCTCGAGCATCTTAGTGCACATGGAGATTTTATGAATAGGGATTTAGTGAAGTGAAAGGGCCCTGTGGTGGGATGTTTAGTAGGTTTAGTAGGAGGGTGTAGGAATCATAGGATGGAATTTGGGCTTGATGTTTGTTGCTGATTTTTCTCAGTTTATTTTATATCATACATTGGTCCACCACCTATGGGTATCCTTGTTTCTTCATTTCATGTTGTGTGTCTGGCATTCAATTTTGCTATTAAATGGATTTGTAGTTTATGTGTTTGATTATACTATGATGATTTATTTAGTCTTTACTTGTTGATGTTTATTGTCATCACTTACATTATATACTACGATGACTACATGATACCAAGGTAATAATATTCCTAGGATTAACTTTTTGGATCTTGTCACTGTTCAGAAAACCATTGAATATGAGGAGGCATGCATGAGGTCATGTGGCATTCGGGACCAAACCAAGCGATTTAAGACGAGGTGTTATAATTTTGAAAGGGTATTTCAAAAAATAAAATCCATCCATAAAATTATATTACATAGTGATATATTGTTGAGGAAGTGTTAAATTATTTACCCACTACTTATCCAATGTGGAGAGAATTGTCTTATTAGAATCTCATCACAGCAGATGACTTTTGGTTCAAGGAATTTCCAGAATAGATGTTTTCACAATTACCATTACAAGTGGGAAAAACCTCACCTTTAAATTTTACATAACAATTTAGAGGTTACACCATATGTTGAAATGGGCAAACTAATTCTTAGGAATTTGAATTCATAAAGGGTTGAAATATAGATATCAAAGACACATAATTTATAGTGTATTGGATGGTTTTGATAATAAATTTTTAATGAGTCAACTACAAAGATGAATTCAATTTTATAATTACTTTTATGGATATCCAGAGGACCAAGTGTTCATGTATTATATTATAATGGTTATGTAATTAATGGTTATATATTCTAGAAAAAGGAACATGATAAACATAGTACCATGCCAAATAGTGTAGTTACTCTTCTTGAAAATGAGATTCATGCATATGTTACTAAGGACAAAAATAAAATTTACACGAATATGTCACACCTTTTCATTATCAAACAAATATGGGAATTGTATTATATAACATTCCAAGTGTTTATTTATCAATGAAATTTGGATGATAATAGGATTCCAATTAAAATAAATGATTGGGGATTCATGAAAGTGGATTTTAGTAAGTAATGGTACAAGGATTGACAATTCATAATGAAATTATAGGCATTAAAAGTATTTTATGTCTTGGATCCTATAAACAGAAAGGTGTCAATTATTCTATTATCCACCAAAATCATTGTAGGTCTATATTTCAATTAAACTTAGCACAACCCTTCATTGATATTTAAAAATAATTTTTTGGTGGAACCAATATTGATAGGGTCATGTGCATTATAGGAGACCAAAATGAGGGTATTTGGATACTCGGTAGAGGGGTAAAATCCCTTCATCCTTTAAAGAATAAAAAAGAGTTAAATAATCAAGTTTAATTTTTAATATACATTTTGTTTCCTTATAGTATTATTTGTTCACTAGTGCATTTATGTAATCAAAATAAAATATTAAACCAATTATATAGATAATGGATTCTCTATATGCCGATATCACCAATCCTTAGGAATAATATGATTCTCAACATGTTGATTCTTACAATCTATAGGAACAATAGGTTTATTCAAAATATGGTACTACCAATCCTAAGGAATAACATATTTAAAATGTTGAAACTAAGGAAATAGTGAAGGTGAAAAACCTATCATTGAGAAAAAATAGAAGCATCCTAGTGCAACTATTTTAACAAAAATTATTAAGGTGATAATTAGAGGCAAAAAATTTGAGGTTGGGTGGAATTCACACAACTAGCTTGTTAACACCAACAAGTCCATTTCTATTTGTTATATTGGGGTCACCATCTGAATTCACATATCGATTGATGTAGCTACGTGACACACTATTGTTTCCATGATTAAGACACTAATTTAGGAAGATATTAAGGTAAAATTATGATACAATTTATCTATTTTACTAAAAATATAAACTAATGAAACATTGATTTTATCTTAATTATCCCCTATAGAGTGCATTTATAATAGATTAATGGTGAAGGAAATTTATATTAATGGCTACTATAAAGAATTATAATGCCTTTTTGGAAAATTATTATGCAGGATCATCTCAGGGATGATGAAGGGAAAGTAAACTCGCACCCACCACAAATATATACACACATGATAAATTAATAAATATGGAATTCATTTATTGGATTTCATAAGGATGAATTATTTTAGGTACATCATGATATGTAATACATAAAAATAAATTCATTAATCAATTTTATTAAGAATTGTTAATTTATGAAATAATAACTGAATTTTGAAAATAAAAATCATGCATCAAAACCAATATAACACTATTGTAAATCAAGTATGTGGTATGCTTCACTAGAAAAAATGGTATATATTTTAAATATACAATAATGTTTTTATATAGCATGAAACATAATCATAATTATATTCCTTTTTTATATGAATATTGATGAATCAAAATAAAAATCCACTTCTATCCCATGTCATGTTCTATGGAAGGAGGCTTCTATAAATAAAGACAAAATAATCATATATGAACACACAAAGTGTATGGGAATCATGTGTAATTATGACATAATAATTTTTTTTCTTTTAAATTTGTGTTACATAATAATAAATAATTATTTTACTATTTTTTTCTAGTTTAGAAAAAATAACCATCATTGGTTGTACCTGATGAGCGACTACTTTTAGTAGCCTTGAAGTGGATAGAACAATATGGACACATCATAGGTGAAGGTATTGAAATGTCCCCTCAATCATATTTTGAGAAAATAAATTCACAAGGGGATAAAGATAAAAAAATGGATAAAATGTAAGCCTAAATAAATTTTATAGAAGAAAAAAATTAATTAGTAATATGATTTTTTGAGAATATTATGGGAAGGAATCAAAGAGAATAAATAACAAAAAACAACTACTACATGAATATTAATACCCCTAACTATGAGTCTAGAAATTCCCCTCAAAGTTCTATTATACTAGAAGAAATTGATTTCTTCATAACTATTTTAGTAAAATGTGAATCAAGAATAAAATAATTCCTTTCCTATACTAATATTCTATATTGTGAAATTGATTGTGATTTATATCTATCAAAACCCACCCATCACATTGTTGTGAGGGCTACATTATATAATATCTAAGGATATATTATACAAAAAAGTCGAAAATATCATGTTAGAGTAGGGATTATAACAAACCATATCTTTATTACACATTAGTACATGATTTGTTACATAAAATTACAATTAATACAACTCAGAAGAGAGATAAGTTTAGGTTATTTGGGAATTAGGTACATTACATAACGATTTAAAATAGGAAAACATCATCTTTATTGAAAACTTCTTTAATATGCTCACACTTAAAACTACATGGGATAACCAAGGGACATAAAAAATAAAGGGGTGAGCTATAAATACTAGTAAGGTAATAATCATGGAATATGGTAATAAATGTTATAAAATAGGAATATCAATGTTTAATAAAAGTAATATTAATAATAAGGAATGATATATCATGTTAATCATAACATGGGAAATGTGGAAACAACTTAAAACAGTGCATCATAAACATAAGTTAAGGAAAAATTCCAATAAATCATAATGGAAATAGTACCATAAAGGAATCAAGTTCAATCCATATCCCAATATGATGCCTGATGAGACTAAACATTACCCAATTTATTGAAGTGCTATATAATTCTGGGCGCACCCATCACTTTCATTTCATTATCATGCTTAAGTGTGCCACATAGATCATACAACATGGATTCATTCATAATCATATTTTATTAGACAATTAAGGAGTATGTAATAAATAAATTTAAGTCCCAATTCAAATAAGTATAGTTGTATAGATGTTAATACCCTTTATAGGAAATGGGTGTGGTATTCACTATACAATTATTTTGGCATAGAAAATCACGGTGAAATTTTGGTAGCATAACAACATCACATAAAAATTCATAAAATGGTTTGATGAAAGAGAAATGGGTATATCATTATTTTAAAATAAAATTAGTAGTAATAGTGACATGTAATGATATATCCCAACATTAGGAATTTGAAATAGAAGGCATAAGATAATAAATAAACTTGAATAAAGAAGAGAAGGTGATGATCCCTTACTTGAGTGTGTGACTCCAAATGCTTGTGAGGGGCTTCTTGAGAGGATGGGGGAATCTTTAGAGGATTACAGAGAGTGTATGGAAGAGTTTAAACATTCTAAATGAAGTTTTAGTGAATATAAATGGGATCTTGGGTGGGTTTTTATAGGAAATAATGAAGATTTCTTTATTAGTTATGTTTTGGACTCTACATAATAAGATAACCAATACCACAAAACATACCATGGTTTATACAAAATGGTAGTGGTTCTCATTATTTTATAAGGACAAGGTACTAAATTAATAAAATAATTACCTTACTTATGTGAAGGTGAGTCATACTCTTAAATAAATGATTTTAAAACCTTAAAATATAATATTGATTTTGGAGGATTCATAATGGATTTATAAAATTAATAAAATAAAAATAAAATCTTATTATTTTAAATGTAAAACATATATTTGGTATTTCATACCTTTTATAGTATTTATTACATCACTTTTGGGTAATTATGATGTCATAATACATAAGGTATATTTATACAATATTTAATTTTTACCCGAAAATTCAATTATCCCAGAAAATTATGAAAAATTCACCATTGGATAATTTCAAAATTATGATTCCAAAATTAATATTCATTTTATATAATTTTTTATTATAAATATGTGAATTTTTACTTTTAAAGTAAAATCAAAATTCATTAATAAATTCTGGGTTTTTTTATAACAACAAGTTTTAGAACCCTTATAAAAATTACATTTGAATTCACAAAAATTATATGATAATTTAAATTTAATAAAAATTATTTAATAATAAAATTTTATTAAAATATTATTTAGTTCAAAAAAACACATTAATTCATAAAAATAAATTCTTTAATTGAATTTGAATATTACCCAAAATACATTTTTTGTCTTATTGTATCAAAAGAAAAATCATAATTATTTATAATTTAACAATAATAATATGAAAATATATTCATTATTATATAAAATATAATGTACATACTCATATTTCTAGGGTCTTGATATATATCTCTTTAATACACCAGTAAAAGCCCTCAGAGTAATGTGTGTGTCTGTGAGACTTTCATGGGGTGGTTCAGTGTACATGGTTTGGGCCATGATCTTGATAAGCCTGAACTTATCTTATAAATGGTTTAGATCATGATCATGTTCATGAATCTTAGCTTAGGATTGATCAAGGGCAATCAAAAATGATTATACATCCCTTATAAGCTTCGATAAATGGGCTTTATAGGGTACAATCCTACTGATTGAGGTCATCACTTCCTTTTTCTATGTCAATTGGATTTGTTAAAACCCTTTATTTATAATAATCATGTGATCAATGTTCAAAAACTATATTATCAACATTAAAGATTCTTAATATCCATTTAAATATGATAGGATAAAACCAAATAAGTGCATGTGTTTTCTATAACTATATTACATAATAATACATTTAATTAAATCAAAAGTGGAATTTTATATATAATAGTTCAGGTCGTTACAATCTTCCCCCCCTTAAGAAATTTCACCCTCAAAATTTTCTTTTCCCACATAAAAAAATGAGGGTAACTATATTTCATTAACTACTCTAGTTCCCACATTTCTACTTCAAACTTGTGGTTTCTCCACAACACTTTGACCAGGTGCATTGTCTTATTCCATAGAACTTTGTATCTATGATATAAGATCTTCATTGGATTATCCTAATAAGAAAGGTAATTATCCAATGGTACCACCTATGGATTTAGAAAATGTGATGGGTCTGGTATTTACTTTATCAAGAGGGATACATGGAATACATCATGTACTTGATATATGTTAAGTGGGAGAGTAAGACACCACTCCGATGTGATCAAGGATATCTGAGGGGCTGATATATCTTGGAATAAGCTTTCCCTTATCACTTTATTCCATGGAGATATGCATTGGAATACCATGTCCCTAACATCAAAATATAGGTCTCATTGATTATTGTCAGTATAACTCTTCTTTTGACTCTACGAAGCCTTTATGTGCTGCTGAATGGTCTTAACAGTTTCCACCGTTTATTTGAATATTTCAGGGCCAAGTGATTTTTCTTCCCAAACTTAATCCCAACATGAAAGTTTTCTATAGCTCTTCCCATAAATGGTTTCATAGGAATCCATTTGGATGCTCGAGTAGAAATTTTTATTATAAGAGAACTCGACTAGATGAAGATGATGATCCCATCCTCCTTCAAAGTCAATTGATCATGCTCTCAAAATTTCCTCAAGTGTCTAGATATTCCAATCGGACTGGCCATCAATTTGAAGGTGATAATCCATGATGAAGTTCAACTCAGTGTTTAGATCATGTTGAATACTTTTCCAAAACATGGAGGTGAATCTAGATCAGATACAATCGATAGTGGTACTCCATGAAGCCTCACCACTTCTCTGATTTATATCCACTCAAGTTGATCCAATGAGATGTCATATCGAATCACAATGAAGTGTGTAGTATTTTTAAGATGATCCACCAAAAATATATAGAATTGTTTCCTCTATATTTCTTTGGAAGTATGGTGAATAATGCCATGGTGATGTTTTCCAATTTCCTTGTAGATATGGGTAATGGTCATATCATCACCTTAGATTTTTTTCTTTCTTCATTCACTTATTGTCATACAATACATATTAATGTATAATATTTGATCTCATTCTTCATATCATACCACCTTTAGTGTTCTCAGAGATCTTTATACATATTTGTTCTTTTAGGATGGACAGAGAAGCTTGAGATATGTGCATCATCCAACAACTCCTTCTTTAGCTCAGGGTTTGATGGTACACGCAGCCGTGACCTAAATCTCACAACTCCTTCTTTATTAACATTTAAATCCAAGTATTTACCTTTTCTTATAGTTTCCACTTTCTTCTAAATTTCCACATCATTTAATTGAGAATACATTAACCTCTCCATAATAGACAATTGAGAAATAATTTATGAAAGGATTGATGATATTCCTTCATTTATGATTCCAATGTCCATACTTTCAAAATCTAAGAAGATTTTTCCCTCTCAATTCACATCAATGATAGAATTTTTGGATCCTTTCTACTTAGAGAATCTACCACATTATTCTCTTTCCTAGGAAGGTAGTGAATTTAGTAGTCATACTACATGATCATCTTTAACCATCACCATTGGTGCATATTTATCTATTTCTATGTAAATATATACTTGAAGATTTTGTGATCCCTATATATTTTAAACTTTTCACCAAAGAGATAATTCCACTATATTTTCAATTAGAAGTTCACTACATTCAACTATAGATCATGTGTTGGGTAGTTCTATTCATGAACTTTTAACTTCCATGAAGCACATGCTATCACTTTTTCATTTTTCATTAACACACAACCCAAGACCTTCATCAAAGAATCGTTGAATACTATGAAACGTTCTCCACTAATGGGTAGTGTGAGTATAGGTGTAGTGATAAGACTCCTTTTTAGCTCCATGAATCTCTCTTCACATTCATCGTTATAAGAAACCTTGACTACCTTACGAGTTATATTGGTCATAGGTTTGGATAATTTTGAGAAGTTTCTCACAAATTGGCGATAATACCTAGCTAATCCAATTAAACTATAAATATATTTCACAAATGTTGGCATCGACCATCCTTCAATTTATTTTTTCTTTGAAGGTTCCATATATATCCCATTTCCTGTGATGATATTCCCTAAATATGATACTTCCTTCAACAAAAACTCATATTTATTGTACCTGGAATAGAGATTCTCCTTTCATAGGTTCTTTAACACAACACTCATATGGTCCGCATTATCCTACTTTCTTTTGGAGCATATTAGAATACCATCTATAATGACTAACACAATTTTTTTGAGGTAATATTTAAATACTTTATTCATTAAGTCCATGATGATTTTTGGATCATTAGTGAGTTCGAATGGAAAAACTATGAACTAATAGTGATCGTACCTTGTACAAAAAGTAGCCTTGTGGATATTTTCCTTATTCATCATAACTTGATAATATCCCGACCAAAGATCCACAATGTAGAAGTATTATACTCCATGAAGTTGATCAAAAAATTCATCAATCTGTGGTATATGATACATATTATTTATCATGATATTTTTGAGTTCATGATAATCCAAGCAAGGGCATATTGACCCATCATTATTCTTAGCGAAGAGGACTGGTGCACCCCATGGTGAAGCACTTGTGCGTATAAACCCTTTATCCATATTCACCTATAGTTATTTATTCAGCTCCTCAAGTTCCACAAAAAACATTCTATACAGAGTCTTGGATAATGGAAATGCCCCATGAATAAGCTCAATTGAAAATTCAACCTCTCATCTTGGAGGAATACCCAAAAATTTCTCTCGAAACAAATTAGTGTATTCCCTCACAATGGGAATGTCTTCAAGGATGATTCTTTCCTTCAACTCAATAATTTGATATAGATACACTTTCCCACAGGGAAATAATATCCATGCTTGAGATGTTGGTTCTAAAGAAGATTCATCCTCCTCCTTGAACTTGTATTGAATTGGTGGTCAATTCTAAATATGGATAGCGATTTCCTTCTCACAAAAATTAATGTTGGATCTATATAGGGAAACACAATCCATGCCCCAAATTGCATCAAATTCCACCAAAGGGAGTACGTCAAGGTTCTCTGGGAAGTTCATCTAAGAAAATTTCATTGGGGAGGAGTTATATACTTGGGATGAAATAATTTAACAATTTTCCATTTTCCCTGAAAGATCTACATCCAATCACTGTGGTGGTGTTTTAATAGTTCTACAAAACATTCATGATATGAAGGAATACATAAAACTAGAATCAAAAAGTAAATTTTCTATTCTTGAATGAATAAATAACATACCTATCACCACTTCATTTCTGGGATCCACCTCAGCGGTTGTGATGAAAAAATCTCACCCTTGATACCTTGGAGGTTTTTTTGTTATCTCCTAAAACCCTTTTCTTAGTGCGTTCATTTGTAAAGTGACCTCATTCCTTGCAGATGAAGCAATAAACAATGTGTTGAGGGTTTACTGGAGCATTCCTTTTCTCAATCACATTAGTGGGTTTCTCCTATCATAAATCATTAGCTTGGTGTCCTTCCTTCCCGCACCTAAAGCATTTACTTGTTCCCCTTAAGAAATTTTGGGGTGCTTCTTTCTGCACCTTTGACAAGTGCGTTATTGAAATTTCTTAGCACCATTAAATTTCTCCACCAGACCATCATAATTAAACTACACTTTCCACTTCTTATCCTTATGATACCCTTGGGATTCACCTATCCCCATTTCAACTTTGAGGGAACATCAAACAATTTCATCATATATATCAAAGTCACGAATTTCCATGGCATTTCATAGACTAGGTTTTAGCCCACCAAAGAAGCGGAGAACCTTCCATTCAGGGGTAAGGACAAAGTTGGAGTCATATCATGCAAGTCTTGTGAAGTTTTCCTCATATAACCTGTTAGATTCATCATCTTTTTTCTTGAGGGAATGTGAATACCTTTCTATTTTAAGTCACAGAGTGTGACGAAAATATATATCAAACTTTTTTTTTCTGGAATTCTTTCCACCACATTGCTTCAATCTATTCCTTATGATTTGTATTCTTGATAAATTTCCACCACTAATTAGATTCTACATCCATATGATAAACATCCAGTAGAACCTTATCTTGTTCAGAGCATTAAAGAATGGATAAGATCTTCTCAATGGAGTTGATCCATTTTTCTGGAATTAAGGGATCAGATGATCCATTGAAAGTCATGGTCCTTTGTCGCATAATGGACTCAATTGAAACTTGTTATTTATTATGGTTATTTGGGATATCCTCATTATCCAAGTTTCTATTCAGAACCTAGGTTATCTAAGAAATTATCATCAATAAGTTTTCTATTCCCACTCCTATTGGGTTGGGAATATCGTTGGGGCAATCATCACATATCCCACCGCATATTTACCCGATTCTTCATATTTCTGACGATTGGCTAGAATAAAAGGAAAATTATGGGTGAGTATTTTTAAACTATTAAACACATAATGGGGGAATCTAATGACATTAAAGAGATAAATTATAAATTACATGTATTTCCTTAGCTTATAGATTTCTAAGCTTCAATCTAGGTTATTCATGATCTATTTCCTAACATATATTCTTATGAGAATTTTTTTATTCCCTTAATAATGGTTCATAATGAGATTATGAATTTACCAAATCATATCCCCTAGGAGTTTCAAACCAAGTGTGCAATAAGGCTCATTGTTGTGTACCAGTTTACACCGAGTCATGCCCAACACACCTTGTCGGAGTTATAACCCATAGGTACAACTGTTCCAGAAACACATCTACGTATAGTATCTAGATAGGGATGTATTTTCTTGATAAAAAATCACTCTATACTTACCAAAATTTATGGATTTTTTCTTATACCTACTATTATCCATAAGGATTTATCTATAGTTTTATAATCCAAATCCCAAAAATAACTAATTTTTTTCTTTGATAACAATTATAATAACCCAACACTTTATTGAACATTAATACATGATTTATTACTTAAATTTAAACTCAATACAACCTATAAGATCAATAAGTATATTGTATTTTGGAATTAGGTACATTACATAATAATTTAAAATAGAAAAAACATTATCTTTATTAAAAAATTCCTTAACATGCTCTCACTTAAAACAGTATGGGATAACCTGAGGATATACATAAGAAATGGGTGAGATATAAATCCTAGTAAGAGAATAATCATGGAATAAGGTAATAAATGTTAAATAATGGGCATACCAATGGGGAATAAAATGAATATGAATAATAAGGCATGATATAGCATGATAATCATAACATGGGAAATGTGGAAACAACTTAAAACACCGCATCATAAACATAGGTCAAGGCTAACTTCCAAGACATCATAATAGAAAAATTACCATAAAGTAATTAGGTTGACTCCTTATCCCAACATGATGTCTCATTAGACTAAACATTTCCCAATGCATTGGAGCATAATAAAATTTCGGGCGCACTCATCACTTTCATTTCATTCTCATGTTTAAGTGTGACATATAGACAATACAACATGGATTAATTGATCATCATATTTTATTCTATGATTAAGGAGTGTGGAATAAATACACATAAGTCCCAATTCAAATAAGTATAATTCCCATGGTCTTGTTTGTTGTGGGATTTTTTTTATAATAAAAAATGCAATGTTGAGTGGACAAAGAATAAGGTTATTATGTTTGTAAAATTATGATAGAAATCACATTACATAAAAAATAGCACCCCAAAAGTGTTATTTTTGATGATAATTATAATTTAATTTAAAATATTTATTAATTATTTTTTTATTTATATTTTTCGAGTACTACCTAGACTATTAACAATATACATATTGAAAAGTGGAAATAAATTTGTTTAGAAATGAGGGGCCATAATACATGGGGTCAGAATATATAAAATCATCATGAAGTGGTGAACTTATACTACTTATTTAATTAATTTTATCATAATTTTACCATCTCATTTTTTATTTATTTTTCTTATCATTTTTATCTTCTACTTATTTAGTTAATTTTCACAGATTTCATGAATATGTGACTTCATCAAGAATTGTTTTTTCACCAACCATTTTGTGCTCTATAAAGAGTAAAATATGATTAGAGAAAAATAAATAATTGAAAAATTATTCAGCAAATACGATACACTCAAGTACTATTTTCTCTCTTCATATAGATATTTTTCTTTATTTGGTTTTTTATGTTTCATAGTGTGTGTTTTCACTTTATAAATAACTCAAAGTGTGTGTTTTCATTTAAAAAATTATATTTTAGTTAAAAATGTGTATCAATCAATAAAAACAAATAAAACATTCTTGGATTATATTGACACATTAGGAAAATTAACCATAAGTTATTGGTGACATGTAGTAATCAGCCACAAATAAATCTAAAACACGATTCACCCTGTATAACACAAAGTGTATGTTTTCAATTTAAAAGTAACATTTTAGTTCAAAATGAATGTAACTCAATGAAAGCTAATCAAACAAACTTACATTATCTTGATACTTTATGAAAATATCCATAAGTCATTTTTTTTATATTTATGAATCATCTATATTTCAGTCCAACTCAAAGTGTGACTCGTATGATTGAAAGTGTGTGGATTTATTTAAAAGTGACATTTTAGTTTGAAATATGCATCACTCACTGAAAATTGGGAAAAACTTTATAATTTTGGATAATGATCCATAAGTCATTTTTTATTGTAGGAATCATCCACACGTCAATAAGAATCACATTTTGGCCAGTATGATTAAAAGTGAATGTTTTATTTAAAAGTTACATTTTAGTTCAAAACACGTGCTAGTCACTAAAAACCAAGAAACAATACATGGATTTTCTTAATATGTAAAAAAAGTGATCCATAAATAATTTTCGACATATAGTAATGAATCATATATCAATATGACTTACGATATTCTTAGTATGACTTGAAGTACATGGTTTTAGTTTAAACAAGACATTTTAGTTCAAAACACGCATCAAACATTGAAAACTAATAAAGCACACTCAGACTATCTTTATAAATTATGAAAATGATTCATATATAATTTGTGATATATAGGAAACAACCTCCCATCAATCAGACACACCATGTGATCAATATGACTCAAGGTGTGTTTTTTTAATTTAAAAATGACATTTTAGTTGAAAACACGTGTCACTAACATAAAAGAGAAAACACACATGGATTATTTTTACATTTTAGGAAAATAATCCATAAGACATTTGTGACATGTATGAATTGACCACATGTTAATTCGACACACCGTGTACCCTATATAAATCAAAGTGCCTATTTTAAGTTTAAAAATTGGCTATTTAGTTTAAACCATGTATCAAATAATCAAAACTAAGATAAAACAATTATATTGTATTGATAATTTATAAAAATTATCTAAGAGTCATTTTTTATGTGTAAAAATCATCCACATGTTAATCTGATACACCGTGTTCTAGGTATGATCGAAAGTGTGTGTTTTGATTTAAAATCAACTTTTTAATTCAAAACACACATCAAAAACTTAAAACATAGAAATAATACTTTTATTGTCTTGATTATTTAGTCAAATGATCCGTAAATCATTATTTATATGTAGGAATCAATATAACATAAATCTGATACATGGTGTTCTCGGTATGACTCAGAGTGTATGTTTTCAGTTTTAAAGTAACATTTTAGTTCAAAACATACATTACTTACTAAAGACTAATAAAATAAACTTTTATTGTCTTGATAATTTTTTAAAATTATCCATAATTCAATTTTAACATATAGGTTTCAACTACACATCAATTTAACACACAATGTAGATGGTATGAATGGAAGTGTGTGTTTTTATTTACAATTGATATTTTAGTACAAAATGCACATCACAAACTCACATATTATAAAAAACACTCATATTGTGTTGATAATTTAGAAAAATTATGTATAATTCATTTTTAATGTGTCGTAATGAGACGAACATTAATCTGATACACGATGTGATGAGTATGACTCAAAGTGAATGTTTTTAGTCTAAAAGTAACATTTTAGATCAAAATGTGCATCAATCAATGAAAACCATGAAAACACACTCATATTTTATTTATAGTTGAGGAATATTATACATTGTAATTTTTTACATTTATTTATCAACCTCACATCAATCTAACACACAGTGTGGCCGATATAACTGAAAGTATGTGTTTTTATTTAAAAATGACATTTTAGTACAAAGCATGCTCCACATACTCAGAAATGAGAAAAAAGTCATATTATCTTAATAACTCAAGAAAATTTTCCATAATTCATTTTTTGTATAAGGATTAAGAGAGCATCAATCCAACACACGATGTGGCTGATATGACTCTAAGTGCATGATTTCAGTTTAAAAATGACATTTTAGTCCAAAAGAAGTGTGGCATACTCAAAACTAAACAAAAATTCTTATATTTTTTTGATATTTTAAGACAATGATCCATAATTCATTTGTGATGCATACGAATAATCTACATCTCAACTTGATAAATGGTGTGACTGATATTACTGAAGTTTGTGTTTTTAGTTTAAAAGTGACATTATAATTAAAAACATTCACCACTCACTGAAAACTAAGGAAACACATTTAAATTGTTTTGATACTTTAAAAAAATTAACTATAAGTCATTTTTGAAAATTATCAATCAGTTTAACATCAATTAGATACATGGGGTGACCCATATAACTCCAAATTTGTGTTTTCAGTTTAAAATGAATTTTTCGTTAAAAATTTGTCACTCAATGAAAACTGAGAAAAAACACCCATATTTTTTCATATTTTAGAAAAATGGTCCACAAGTTATTTGTGACGAGCATAAATAATCCACATATCGTTTCAATACATGGTGTGACTGATATGACTCAAATTGTCTATTTTTAGTTTAAAAATGACATTCTAATTAAAAACACATGCCACTCATTGAGAACCAAGAAATTAACCTATGATTATCTTGATACTTTATACAAAAGATTCATAATTCATTTTTTATATGTAAAAATCAACCACACATAAATCGTACACACAATATGGATGATATGACTTAAAGTGTGTGTTTTAATTTAAAATAGAAATTTTAGATCAAAATAAACGTGACTTAATAAATCCAAGAAAATTCATTCATATTTTTTGATAATTTAAGAAAAAAATATATAATTCATTTGTGATATGTAGTAATCTGTCTCACCTTAATCTAATTCATAGTGTAAAAAATATGACTTGAAGTATGTGTTTTTAGTTTAAAATTGAAATTTCAATTAAAAACATGGGTTACTCACTAAAAACCAAGAAAAACAATTTATATTGTTTTGATAATTTACAAAATTTTTCCATAAGTCTTTTATAATTTTTATCAATATATAACACAATAATCCCATACACAGTGTGAGTGGTATGACTCAAAGTGTGTGTTTTCAGCATAAAATGAAATTTTAGTTCAAAATGCGACACTAACTAAAAACTAATAAAAAACAACCATATTGTCTTTAAATTTTAGAAAAATGATCCATAAATCCTTTATGATGGTTATGAATAATCTACAAGCTAATTTGATACACGATGTGACCTGTATGACTCAAATTGTTTGTGTTCAGTTTAAAAATTACAATTTAGTTAAAAATATGTGTTCCTCACTAAAAACCAAGTAAATATATAAATATTATCTTGATACTTTAGTAAAATGATACATAATTCATTTTTGATTTGTGGGAATAAACCACACATCAATTGGACATACATTGTGACCAATATGAATCAGAGCACCCATTTTAATTTAAAATTGATATTTTAGTTCAAAAGATGCGTGACATGATCAAAACCAAGAAAAAACAGTAAGTTTTTGTGATACTTTAGAAAAAAATACATAAATAATATGTGACATGTATGAATCATCCACATCACAATATGACACACAGTGTGATCAGTATGACTTAAAATGTGTGTTTTTAGTTTAAAAGTTTCATTTTAGTTAAAAACATATGTCACTCACTAAAAAAATAAGAAAACATGCTCATATGGTCTTAATACTTTATCAAAATGTTATATTAATAATTTTTGATGTGAAAAAATCAACCACACATCAATCTAATACATGGTGTTACTAGTATTAATCAAAGTGTGTGATTTCAAATTAAAAATTGCATTTTAGTTAAAAACATACAACTCACTGAAAACTGATAAAAAACACTCAAATTGTCTTAATATTTTATATAAACTATCTATAAATCATTTTTTTATGAGTAGGCATCAACCACACTTTAATCTGAAACACGATATGACCAGTATGACTCAAATTATGTGTTTTTAATTTCAAAAAGACATTTTTATTAAAAACATGCATCACTAATTGAAAATGAATAAAACACACTCATATTAACTTTTTAATTTAATAAAATGATCCATAATTCATTTTTATGTGTATAAATCAACTACATGTTATTTAGACACTTGGTTTGGCCAGTATGACTCAAAGTGTGTTTTTTTTAAATTGACATTTTAGTTTAAATGATGCATGACATACTCAAAAATGATCAAACGAATTAAAATTGTTTTTATACTTTAGGAAAAATATTCATAAGTCATTTTTGATGTATAAGAAGCAAACACACCTAAATTCATACATGGTGTGACCGATATGACTTGAAATGTGTGTTTTGAGTTTAAAAGTGACATTTTAGTTAAAAACACATATTACTCACTGAAACCCAAGTAAATGAACTTTTATGGTCGTTTTTTACTTTATAAAAATGATCTATAGTGAATTGTGATGTGTAGTAATCACCCACATGTCTATTTGATATACAGTTTGGATGGTATGGATCAAAGTGAATGTTTTCAGTTTAAAAATGTCATTTTATTTAAAAATATTAACCACTCACCAAAATAAAAAGAAAACACACTCAGATTATATTTATACATTAGTAAAATATTCTATAAATCATTTTGGATGTATAAGAATCAGAAACACATCAATCTGACACATGATGTGGCCAATATGACTCAAAGTGCATGTTTTTAATTAAAATAATCATTTTAAACACGCATCACATACTCAAAACCAATAAAATGTTCATGAATTGTCTTGATTCATTAGGAAAATGTTTTATAAATCATTTAAGATGTTTAGAAATTATCCATATGTGAATCCGACATATGGTGTGCCCGATATGACTCAAAGTGTATGTTTTTAGTTTAAAAGTGTCATTTTATTAATGAATTATATCATATTTTTGTTTAATTTGTTTCTTTATAATATTACAAATATAATATTCTTTATATATGTATAATATTTTATTCGAGTTGGGATGGTTTGTTCAGAAACTGGCAGAGTGATCCGGCTCTTTTGAGAGGGGGTTTAAAGACAATAGAACAATGTTTTGATTTTTTTTTATGTTTGTGATAAATTGTATGTGCCTATATAATTATATATACCAATGTTTGACATGTTATATAATAATTATAAAATGTTTTTATCATGTTTTAATTGAAATTTAATTGAAATTAAATTATATATTTGGTGATGAAACGTGCTGTAAATTCAAGAAATACATTATTGCAGCTTGATGTTTATTAGTACTATTTCTAGAACTGATAAAAGATTATTTTATGAGTGATAGAAATAGAAGTGATAAAAGTCCCCTTTTATAATCATTATAAAAATAATAATTTCCCCCATTATCATTATTAAAAAAAGTATCCATAAAGGGTTCACTTTATTAGTATTTTTTTAGCATTGATGATGGGAAAGTTTATCTGCTCTATTTTTAGTGGTGGAAAAATCCATCAGATTTTAAAGAGATTTAAACATGAGAACTTTTTTAGCATTGATGAAGGAAATTTCTTGCACTGATAAAGAATATATTTGCAGTAGTTCTCATTCATATGATGTTGTGTAGGGGGTTCAAAACTCACCATGAAAAGTTCAATTAATTCACAATTCTGAGTAGTCATCGTATGTAGGGTTGTCCTGGGATCACATCAGTGCATGCATGTAATTGAAATTATTAGTGGGTTTTAGCACCGATAAAAGAATTTTTTAGAATTTTTAAAGCTCTATAGTGAAAAAATTTAGGAATAATAATCATTGATGAACCAGATCAACAAAATTCACCCCCAACTATTGAACTGATGCTGACCTAAAAAACTATGATCAAAAGAGAAAACATTGATAATAAGATTGAATAAGAAGTATCTAGTGCCACGACCCGTCCCCTGGGGCCCGTATCATGACTACCCCAGGACCGCCTTCCATAGGCCAGGGGCTAGCGACTAGCACCAAAGGCGTAAATCCCTAAACTGGGAAGGCATTGCCTTTATAACAGTAAACAAACAAAAAAGAGTATGCAACTAGAAGTAAAACACCTAGTAAAACTGTATACAAAAGAGTGTGCTGAAAGTAAAGGGGGCCAGAAATACAAGCCCAATAGTAAAGTACAATACAACTGAAAAGCTAGTACAACTGAAGAAAAGAAGTAAAGTAGCTACTAGGTCATCCTTTGGAATTCCCACCAGAAGGGTGGGTACAGATGGCCACCTCAGCATCCCAAGTCCGACCATTCGCTCCGTGTACGTCTCGCAGAGTGGTGCACCTCCGGGTACCGTCCAGTACTGCTACTCTCTGCCCCGATGAACACTGTCCGTCGTCTACAACCAACACAACGAGGTGCGGGCATAGCCCATGTAGGGGTGAGTATAACAATACTCAGTAGAGGCCCTGAGACCCTCTAGGTATCACTACAATCCAAATAGGATAAACCATAAATCATGAGATCAACCAAATACCCCACTTAGGTATATGCCCATACATATACCTAAGTTTATCAAATGACCCATCTCAATCATGAGGAAACACAAGAGTTACTGAATTAGCTCACACACAACCAGTGTTTTCGTGCACTAAGTCGGAAATTAGAGGTCAGGGTCCTGGTGTATGTATACTTCGGCCGCCGCACCAACACTGGACTCCCTGGACTGAAAACCACACTCAATACTCTTAACACTATTGCTTCACAGAAAATAATGATCAGAGTCCTGAGTTCTGTGGTAGAACCGACTCCTCTAATACCAATTGTCACGATGTACCACGATGAAGTATATCAAGGGTCCGCCTCGTAATAGGGATCTCAATGCAACAGACGACGCATCAATCGGGCGCCCAGTATGTGAGTTATTAGCCTTTTAGTCCCAGGGGCCCGGTTGTATTCGTGTATAAACCAACCTGACTGTATCTCAACTATTCCCCGATCTCTAGTGGGGTATTCTCAAAGGGACCGTCTCTCATCGAGATTACCAGCACTGCTAACGGTTTGTCAAACGGACGTCCGGTGCCAAAGATATGGCCAAAGTAAGCAAAGGGTCGGTAGTGGGCCCGGGTCCGGTCCGACCCGGTCGGACCGACTCAGCCCAACCCCGTTTGAGCCGAATTGGTTTGGGTCAACTCGGACAGACCCGATGGGTCTGAACCAATCCGTTGGGCGGGTCAGCCTGCTAAGTTAGGCCTGGTCCGCTGGGCCCGGCCCTGCGGACTGCGAGGGTGGTTCGGCCCGGATGCCGCCACGCAGGCGGCTTGGCCCGAAGGCCGGGGCCGGTTCATCCAGCACCGCGAGGGGCACATAGCAGAAGTTTGACCACTGGGAGGCCAGTGATAGGCCGCGCGGGGCGCGGGCAGGCCGGTTGGACACCGGGCGGGCCGCGGGTGCACCGAGCAAGGCACCGGGAAGCGCGCTTGGGCGCGGGCAGCGCGTCGGGGCTCCGAGCAGACCGCGAGGGCGCTGGGCAGGGCACCGGGGTGCCGGTCAGGACATCGGCAGGGCACGGGGGTGACAGGAAGACCGCGGTAGGGGGCCACGGGGGCGCCGGGGTGCCGGGCAGGCCGCCGGGGCAGCACGCCAGGGCGCAAGTAGCGTGCCGGGGCAGCGCGCAACGGCGTGGGTAGCGAGCCGGGGCAACGCTCTAGGGAACAGGTAGCGTACCAGGCACCATGGGGGCGGTGCAGTTTGCGGAGGCCGTGGGTAGCGCGGCCTTTGTTCACCATCTTCGTCGTCGTCGCCTCTTTTCCACACTATCATCATCGAACAAGAGAAAACAAGGGGAGGGTCAGACTGTGTTCGTGCGGCCCGAGCCCTCCTCATTACGGTGATAGAAATTGGCGATTCTCATATCATAACTTTGATCAATGAAGAACGAGGTTTATACTCATATATAAAATAACACAAATCTACCTACCTCGCTTGTCGGTAATCGTTGAAAGAGTCGCGGGAAGGTGGAGTCATTCTATTGACGTTGGAGGAAAAGGGGTAGTCGTCATTGGCGGATGAGCATTCGAAGGTGAGGAAGTCGAAATGACGTCGGCGTTCTTCATGGGCGTCACTTCCCTTTCTTTCCCCGGTTGAAGAAGTAAGAAGATGGTGACAGTTCTTCGTGTTCTTCATTGAGAGGATATTCTCTTAATTCTTCCAAGGCTCCACCAAAAGATTATGCCAACCACAAAATTATAAAACAAGACATCTTATTAATTCTTTGGCATAAATAATTCAAACAATTTCAAATTAATTAATCAATTTCATTAATTAATTTTGTGGTTTGGCACACTTATGAGGGAAGGTGGAAAGTTACAAATAAATGAAGAGAGGGTTGGCTTCATTAACTCAAGGGAAGTTTGGGGGGGGGGGGGGTTTAGGGGGTTTGTAGTTCGTGTGGGCCCCACCTAATAATATCCTACCAAGGGAGGTTATACTCGGGTGGGCCTCACCACCATAACCTCTCATAGGAGGTTATTGTGTGGTGGCCCCCACAACCAACCTCCCTTTGGAGGTTTTAACTACCACAATAATAAAAAAAAGTTATCTCTTATTTTTATTTAACTTAATTAAAAACCTCCAAAATCTAACTTCCATACTTGTTATAACGCAACTGCGGTGAAGGCCTCACTAATCAATCACCGATGCTGCGAGTTCAACGGTGCCCTTAGATTTCAGTTCCGAGCACCGGTTCAAAAGTTATAAAATCCTATACGTACGTTTACTGAACGTACCTGAACGAAACTTCATAAATTGATTCCGGGCACACCAGGCCTTGGAATCAAGCGCCGTCAGAAACTGCGGACTCATAAAATTCCCATGTATTTAAGAAAAAAATTTCCACAGAAATTCTGGGTCTTTACATTGTCCCCACCTCAGGGATTTACGCCCCCGTAAGCTATAACTCACACTAAGGGAACAAATGGGGTAATGAGCACGCATCTGAGCCTCCCACTCCCATGTGATCTCCTGAAGATTCCTGTGATTCTAGCGAATGCGCACCAGTGGTATCGAACGGCACGTATGACCCACTCTTGTCGATCCTCAATCTCCACTGGAACCTCCGTGAAAGTCACCCCTTCATCGACGTCCAGCTCCCCGTGGTCGATGATATGGGATGGGTCATGCACCTATCTCCTCAGCTGGGATACATGAAAGACATCGTGCACCCGGTGTAACTAAGGTGGAAGATCTAAGCGGTAAGAAACCTCGCCTACTCTGATGAGGACCTAGAAAGGTCCGATGAACCTTAGAGATAACTTGCCGCCTCGGCCAAATCTCCACAGAACTCGTTGAGGTGAGACCCGTAGAAAGATGTGGTCGCCATCCTCATACTCCAGATGTCTCCGTCTCCTGTCAACATATGAATTCTACCTGCTCTGTGCAGTCTTCATCCACTCCTGGATGATCTGCACCTTCTCTGTGGTAGCCCGTACCATCTCTGGTCCCACTAGTGCTGACTCCCCTAGGTCTGTCCAGCACAATGGTGATCTGTAAGGCCGACCTTACAAGGCCTCATAAGGTTCCATACCAATGGTGGAGTGATATCTATTGTTGTAGGCAAACTCCACCAAAGGCAAGTGGTCCTCCCAGCTACGACTGAAGTCGAGGACACAAGCACGAAGCATGTCCTCAAGGGTCTGGATGGTCTGCTTGGTCTGACCATTAGTCTGAGGATGGAAGGCAATGCTCAGAGATAGCTACGTCCGGAATGCCTCCTACAACCCCTTCCATAGCAGGGAAGTAAACCGTGCGTCTTGGTTAAAGATTATATAAGAAGGTACTCCATGTAAACACACTATCTCCTGCACATAGAGGCATCCCAAGCTCTCAACTGATCCCTGCTCTCTGATCGGTAGGAAGTGGGCCGAATTGGTGAGTCAGTCAACGATCACCCATATCAAGTTGTGACTCTTGGATGTACGTGGAAGACCTATCATGAAGTCCATGGATATCCCATCCCACTTCCACTTAAGGGATGAACCAAGCCTACTGGTACCTAGTGCTCTACCTTCACTTACTAATAAGTGAGGCACCATGAGATAAACTCTGCAACTACCTTATTCATACCTGGCCACCAATGCTGTCGTCTGAGGTCCTCGTACATCTTTGATACTCCTGGATGTACCGCTAAAGGGGAAGTGTGGAACTCTCTCAACACCTCCTCCTAAAGTGCAACTGGTACCATGGTACGTCCTCTGAAGAGGATGACGTGCTCCCCACCTTCAAAAAATCCATCAGGTGCCTGCCCCATGGATATCTGAGCACGTCGTGTCTCATAGTCAGTGTCTCCATGCTGCGCCTCCCTGAATCACTGAAGAAGTGGAGGAGTGACTATAAGAGACTAAAGATATGCTTCTCCATCCCTATCCATGAAAGATATCTGCAAGGCAGCCAGCTACTCTGTCGCCTCTCTTAGCAGCTGAATGCCTGATCTCCTACTGAGAGCATCTGCTACAATGTTCCCCTTCCCAAGAGTATAGACTATCTTAAAGTCGTAGTCCTGGAGGAACTCAAGCCATCGTCGTTGTCTCAGATTCATGTCCTTATGAGAGAATATATACCTGAGACTCTTGTGATCAGATTACATGGTAAAACATTCTCCCATCAGATAGTGCCGCCACATCTTCAAGGTGAATACCACTGCTGCTAACTCCAGGTCATGGGTAGTGTAGTTCTGCTCATGCTGTCTCAGCTTCCGAGAACCATACACGATCACAACTTGCTCCTGCATCATGACTCACTCGAGTCCGGTCCCTGATGCATCATAGTAAACTACGTACCCTACGCCCTCCTCTGGAAGCCTCAAGATGGGGGAACTAGTCAGCCTCAGCCTCAGCTTCTGAAAGCTCTAATGGCATATCTCCAACCACGTGAAGGGTTTCCCCTTCTTCATCAAGGCTGATAGTGGTACTGCAACTCTGGAGAAGTCTGGAACAAATCTCTGATAGTACCCAGCCAAGCCCAAGAAACTCCGTACCTCCATCACACTCCTGGGTGGATCCCAAGAAAGTACCACCTCAATCTTTGCTGGATCTACTGCAACTCCAGCCTCCGAGATGACATGTCCCAAGAAGTGAACCTCTCAAATCCAAAACTGGCACTTCAAGAGCTTACCATAAAGCTGGTGCTCTCGGAGTGTGTCCAGTACTACCTGCAAATGGTAGGCATACTGTAACACCCCAGGTAAATAAAGAATACGAAATTTTTGTATTTATCCATATTTGTGAATAAAATATTAATATGACTTTAAAGGGGACGCTATGCTCGATGGCGTACCCAACACGCAACAACGAGTTTCTTGGGAATCTTACGTTGCACTCTAATAATAAAATAATATTATTTTAAATGATAGTTAACATGTAGCCGTTGTATTGGCGGGAATGGATAGAAATAACTAAAATATGATTTCATATGTTTTTAATTGTTTTTACATTTATCCAATAAAGAATAGAGGCTTAAAATACGGAAAGAATTCAATTTTAGGCGTATATGCCCTAGTTTTCACTAAAGGTTCACTTATCACCTTTTGATGTTGAACCATCATTAAATATAGTTTTGTTCACTCTTAAACATTCTTTTGGACCAAATAAAACTCTTATTAAGAATCGGGACATCAAAATTTACTTTGTGTAAATTTTTGGTATCTTTCCGATAAAGTTCATTTTTTAAGGAATAGTGTAAAATGTTGTATTTTAATTCAAAACCACTTTTTAATCTAATTTATTTATATGATTAGATTATCTTTTGAATTGGTTTTAAAGTGAAATTAGAAAATATTTTTACCATTAAATCCAATAGTGGTGGTTGGAATTAATTTCACTTTGAAATCGGACTTAAACTGGTGTCAATCTTTTGATACTTATTGTTTTATAAAAACACGCTATTTGCTCTGACAGCGGGAATTAATTATTAAATTAATTAATGTGACTAATATGTTTTGAATTTTGTAAAACGGACTTCATTTTTGAATTCAGAATATCAAATATAGCTTAGGGTGAATTTTTGGTAATTTTCTGAAAAACTTCAATTTTTGATGAATAGTGAAACCACTAAGTGATAATCAAGCAAACTGATTTTTCAGTTAAATGAAAGTTTACCACTAATGTGTATTGAATTTTGAAAATCCTACATACATGGTTGTCATTAAGAAGTAAAATGTGGTTCAATGAGATTATAATAATTTTTGGTGAATAGTAACTTATTAAGTTTTTAATCGCGATTAGTGATAATTAGTGTAGTTTAAGGTATAAATAATACTTTAAAAATATGAAATGACCTAGACACATGTCACAACCCTATTGGTTGTGTCATGGCCGACCAAGACAAGCCATGGCCTAACTTGGGGACCCCATGGATCCACTTTTGTTGGGAAATAACATAAAATACTTTTTATTTAATGTTAAAGTGAAAATGACACTAACATAGTATGTTTTACTAAAACAATTTTTAAGTGGGGTTATACAAGTCCAAATTTTGATTATAAATAGTCATTGGAAAGATAAAAAGATTTCCTATATCATAGTATTTTTTTTATAATTTTTAGACATTAAAGAAATTAAATTATTTATGACATAATAATGATGCAGCGATGACATCATTATTTGACAATTTAATTAAAATGGAAAGATAATGAAAAAATCTACAATATACACATGGACAAAACCAATTGGATGAGTGGATTTCGATGCCTTATCACCTTATCCACGAATTCTACCAATGTGGGACCCTTTAAAACCGAAAAGCATTTTCAAATAAAGTAATATTTCTTTGCTTTCCAAAAGTGCCCCTCCTCTTCTCTTATAAAAGGCCCCCACCTCCACCTTATTTCACACACTTCAAAAGCATTTGGCTCGGCCAACCCCTGCCCATTTGCTCTCTCCACATCCCTCTCCTCATCCTAGAGGATTTACCTTGGGCAGAATCCTTTCAAAGGAAGACTTTAGGCTCAAATCAAAAAGAGTTACACTTTTAAAGGTAATTGTTTCTCTCATATTCATTTGTTTTATTTTGCTTCTCCAACCCCCTAATCTCTTTTTATTTACTTCTTTTGTAACAACAACAGTATCTTCAATATACTAGGATGTTGTTATAATATTTATTTGAGCTACACTCTCACACAACTACATCAAATGGTTAAAGAACATACGGTTTCCGTGGATGGTGAAATTCTGCCTCCCGAAACGATGATTGTTCAATACTCATTTAACACCTTCAAAGGTGGCCATTATGATGTCACTATTTTTATATATGATATATAGTATGTTTATGTTTTCCTTAAGATTCTGTTTTTTACATTTTGGTCAAACCTTTATGGTTCCCATTATGGGTAAACACGATATCTTCATTTAAGGAAGTGCGGACTACCGCCCCCTCAAAGTGATTTGATTCGTTAAATACCATATGTGGGACATATAAAGGATGGAACTATGATATTAAATATGATATTATACTGGAATTATAATATACCTTTATATCATTATTATTCCATTCTATAAAATACGAATAGAAATGAAAGTAGCGTTCATGCGTACGTACGGCTTACCGTCTCCATGAACGGTGCATTTCATTTCTTACCTCTAAATGATTATGTAATGTTATAAATGCATGAATGTACTGGATATATATGACATATATTATAACTACAACATGAATACAATTCTGGATATAATAAACATTTGGCCACATGAACAACATGTAATTGTAAGAAGTCCACTTTCGACTTAAGAACCAAATACCGACAAAATGAACATTATTAACTTAAATGATTACATAATGTTCACAACATGTCAATAATTGATATAAAAGGAATAATGAACTTGGAAAAGGTTCTTAAGCAAATAGAAATTAACTCAAGTTTATTATTCAGGACGTTAAAGAACGATCGAGTCAAGTCGGACCCGAGGTAAGGGATCCTGCAACTCTCTTTCTCTTTAAGTACACTCTTTTATGTCATTTCTTTTAAGCTCATCTTTCTGATGATTGGGATGTTATTTTATATTAATCCTACTGTAATTTTTATGTTCGTGTGATGAGAGACCCTATTCTCTCTCATCAATCCATTTTGGAAGTTTTATGTGGCGCCGTTAGGCTGCCGAGTTCTCGTAAGGGATTTTTCATCTCACTTTTATTCTCGTGAGATTTACGCTACTTTTGCCACAAATTTCATTGAGTGGTGTATGTACTGCCCATTATTCTACACTTTGTGTAAAATACTTTCGTTTATGAGTATTTACATCAATGATCTATTGTCCCTCTTTCATGGGGTGTATTTTTTGAAAGATACCCAAGTCGGTAAGGGAACCTTTCACCCCCCTCTTTTTAAAAGACTTCTTTTATTGGGTCTTTTAATTTACATATTGTTACATTGGGATATGTTCTCATGTATCCTTAATGATGTAAATTTTGTGTCCAAGTGATGAGATACTCTTTTTATCTCTCATCAACTCATTTTGATGTGACGCCGTTAGGCTGTCAAGGGAACTTCTTAACCCAATTTCGATTTCTTTGGGTTCGACATGTAGTCATTGAATATGTCATCCATTCAATATGTGTGAATGACATTTTATTGTTTTACACTTAATATCCACTTATATTGGGTGTATTGATATTCTTCACACATATTTTTGAGATTGATTTGTCCTTAATTTAAGGATACCTTCTTTATAAGGGATTTCATCACATTTGACATTTCTATTGAGGGTTCATTGTTGTTATGCACCAATTCACTCTTATATGGTGTATATACTGTCCTTTGGAGTATTATATCATGAATCCATTTATTCTCATGATATTATAAAGTTCTGACTAAACGTTATTCCTCAATTATTGTATTCAAGTGTCTCTAATTTTGGTAAAACCCCTTTAACCAAAATATCATTTTAAATGTTTTAATTATTCGTTCTTATTAATATCCATGTTTTCAAAGTGGTTTTAAGGATTTATTTATATGGATATTAATGGTTTAAAATTTTAAAAGCTTCAAGGTGGTATGGGACACTTTGATTCAAAAATATCTTTATTAAATGTTTTAAATGGTTTTGGAAATGGTTTCTTTTTATATGGATTCATTATTTCAAAATACTAAAATGTTATGTTGTGTTTGAAATGTGGAAATGTTTTGTTTCCTTTATGAATATTTTATGTGATACGTGTATGTTATGGTTCTTGGGCATTGTTATGAAGAACGGGTGGTTCCGTGATAAACTAAGGGCGGGTGAGCCCGTTATAGCTCTCCAATGCATTGGGTAACGCGAAGGAGTGAAACGTTAAGGTTTCTCCGAAGAGATTTTAGGGAATATACTGTGATGGGTATTCCAAACGTAACCAAGAGGGTTACTCCCTACGTAAGAATGTTATGAATGCCTCAAGTTACCTTTATGTCTTATGATTTCTATGATTTATTCATGTTTTGATGAGTTAGGTTAAAGTGCCTATGTTTTATGGGTAAGTTATGATTTCATCTTTATGTATACATGAACTCATGTTTCCTTTCCATATTTTTATGTCCCTTACTGAGCTTTTTATGCTCATCCCAAGTTTCTGAAATGTTTTTCAGGTCAAGAGGAAAGGTACATGATAAGACGTTAGAGTCAAGGATGTGTTAAGAGAGAATCCATATTTTATTTTAAATATGTTCTCGTTGATGGGAAGAATGAATATTGTCTTTTATGTAATCCACTTTGTTTAAATGTGGAATGTAATGCAAGTTTCATGATCTAATTCTCTAAAACTCTAAACCTGAAAAGATCCTCAATGTGTAATCTTGTAATAACTCAAGATTAAGTAAGTTTTAAGGCTGGGGCCTTATAGTTGGTATCAAAGGTCGGTTTAGATAACTTTAGAGGTTAGGGTATTCCTTAAGCATAAGTGACATTACCATAATGGTTAGGATTTCAGAAAGAGTCCTAGTTTTAGATAAAGTGAATGAGTAAGTGTATATTAGTGTTTATCTTCCTCATTAGTACATGATGGTTTTGTTGATATACTCACACTGACCTTTTTGGTTTTAGTAAATGGCTGGATCTAGCAGGCACCAAAGTAACAGTGGATGTGAAGGAAATTGTGATAGTCTTTTGAGCAAGCAACTGAATGATATGGGAGCTGCAATAAGAACTCTTCTGATTATCCTCAACCAACTATCTGGAGTCATGATTGACCACCTAAACCTTGGAGTTTTCTCTAAGGCATCAAATATGCAAGAAACAAATCCCTACGGAAGTGCAGGTAATAATCATAAAGGTATGAGTGTTCAAAAACCTATGTGTCAGAGATGTGGAAAGAAACACCTAGGGAAATGTTTCAAAGGGACAGAAATATGCTATAGATGTGGAAATGAAGGTCATAAAGCAAGAACCTGTAATGGAAAAAGGAAGCATCACGTTGACTCGAGGAAAGAGAAAGAAGTTCTTTCTGAGGGATCAATTGAATGTTTTAAATGTGGTGTGCATGGTCATTATGCAAACACATGTTCTATGAAGAAGTATCGTGAATGGGGTCACCAAGAGCGTACAAATGTTCGTTTACCAATACCTAATGCCATTCCTATTGAGGATGAAGAAACTGACAATGACCAATCAAAGGTATGTACTATTTCATGACTGTTGTTTTCCTATTTTGAAATCTTAGGATATGATTCATGATTTTGTTTGTAGGAAAGAGGTATTTCGGAATAGGTTGGAAAGGAATGGATAATGGATCATGAAGAATGTTGAATGAGTAAGATGTCAACATATAAGGGCTTCAAGAGTTATGGTGAAATTCTTAAGAGTATTATGTCTCTTTTGATGATGGGGTTACATTAGAAGACTTTTTATATTATGTGTAACCCTGATGATTAATATAGGCAAATTTTATCCAAGGAATAGTTACCTTTTCTTTTGTGGACATAGTTATAAAGAACCACGTGGGTTTATATGATCCTTACTTTTGAGGTAATTATGGGTTACTAAAGGTTATGATTGAAGTGGAGGGCATGAGATGAAATTGAGGTTAAAATGTGTTATGATTATTTTGAAGATTTTATCTCGTTTTGGGGAATGTTTTAAGAATTATATAGTTTTGGAAAAAGGACAACACGCAGACCGTGTGACATCCCGTCGCGTCGGACAAAGCTGCGGGAATCGAACCCACAACCAAAGTGCGACTGGTATTTATCGCCTACCACTGGACTACGTGAAGTCCCTGGATAGTTTGACTGATTCTTTTGGTTATATGATTTTATGAATTAAGAGTAAGTTGATTTTGGGTTATTTATTAAAATGATTACCCTATCATGGAGGATATGTGATTGGGATAATTACTTTTCAATGCGTGACTTTAGGAGCAACTGATGTTGTTTGGAGATAAATGTTACGATTTAACTTGGAAGACTATGTGACTAAATCTTTCAAATATTTGGGTTTCGATCTTATTTTGGTTTACTTTGAAGAATTTTATGGACAAATTGTTTATCGAATGATCCTTGTTGAACATTGGGTTTTGTTTGACAAATTTTGGATGTTAAGAATAGATTTTATTTTTATAAAGGGTTATCCTTTTCTGGATTATCCGATCTTGTACTAGCCTTTTTGGTTTTGTTTTTGGATAAAGTCTAAAGACATGGGAAGTATATAGCTCTCTTTTGTGGATTAGGTGATTCTCTAGAAGTTGATTATGGTACTCTGAATGCGAACAAGTCTCCCTAAATACTCGTCTTTTGAAAAAAATATGAGTTTGGTTAAGGAATCTAGTAAAAGTTGAAGGTCAACATGATAAGTGATTATGTTTCCTTATGAATAAAATTCCTCAATAAAATGTAACTTAAAACAAAAATGTTGTCTATTAACTTTTTCTACTAGGGAATCGAATACCGTTTAACCCATCACAAGTTTGTGATTTTCTCGTGGTTAACTTTCTCCTAAACATGTTTTCTAACACTCTCCATCAGAACATGACCCTTTGTTTTTTCCTCCATGTCCATATTTTCATACTTGGAGTCCTAGTATGGGTTAACTCGGGTGACCTTTGTACTTATCTTTCTTTATTTTAAAGTGATTGTTTTACCAACTCTTGTTCCGATGTGGGACTTCCAAGGATTTTTCCAAGTCCAATTTTAAAATTGCGCGGACGCAATTCCCAAAAGGGGGGAAGGATGTAACACCCCAGGTAAATAAAGAATACGAAATTTTTGTATTTATCCATATTTGTGAATAAAATATTAATATGACTTTAAAGGGGACGCTATGCTCGATGGCGTACCCAACACGCAACAACGAGTTTCTTGGGAATCTTACGTTGCACTCTAATAATAAAATAATATTATTTTAAATGATAGTTAACATGTAGCCGTTGTATTGGCGGGAATGGATAGAAATAACTAAAATATGATTTCATATGTTTTTAATTGTTTTTACATTTATCCAATAAAGAATAGAGGCTTAAAATACGGAAAGAATTCAATTTTAGGCGTATATGCCCTAGTTTTCACTAAAGGTTCACTTATCACCTTTTGATGTTGAACCATCATTAAATATAGTTTTGTTCACTCTTAAACATTCTTTTGGACCAAATAAAACTCTTATTAAGAATCGGGACATCAAAATTTACTTTGTGTAAATTTTTGGTATCTTTCCGATAAAGTTCATTTTTTAAGGAATAGTGTAAAATGTTGTATTTTAATTCAAAACCACTTTTTAATCTAATTTATTTATATGATTAGATTATCTTTTGAATTGGTTTTAAAGTGAAATTAGAAAATATTTTTACCATTAAATCCAATAGTGGTGGTTGGAATTAATTTCACTTTGAAATCGGACTTAAACTGGTGTCAATCTTTTGATACTTATTGTTTTATAAAAACACGATATTTGCTCTGACAGCGGGAATTAATTATTAAATTAATTAATGTGACTAATATGTTTTGAATTTTGTAAAACGGACTTCATTTTTGAATTCAGAATATCAAATATAGCTTAGGGTAAATTTTTGGTAATTTTCTGAAAAACTTCAATTTTTGATGAATAGTGAAACCACTAAGTGATAATCAAGCAAACTGATTTTTCAGTTAAATGAAAGTTTACCACTAATGTGTATTGAATTTTGAAAATCCGACATACATGGTTGTCATTAAGAAGTAAAATGTGGTTCAATGAGATTATAATAATTTTTGGTGAATAGTAACTTATTAAGTTTTTAATCGCGATTAGTGATAATTAGTGTAGTTTAAGGTATAAATAATACTTTAAAAATATGAAATGACCTAGACACATGTCACAACCCTATTGGTTGTGTCATGGCCGACCAAGACAAGCCATGGCCTAACTTGGGGACCCCATGGATCCACTTTTGTTGGGAAATAACATAAAATACTTTTTATTTAATGTTAAAGTGAAAATGACACTAACATAGTATGTTTTACTAAAACAATTTTTAAGTGGGGTTATACAAGTCCAAATTTTGATTATAAATAGTCATTGGAAAGATAAAAAGATTTCCTATATCATAGTATTTTTTTTATAATTTTTAGACATTAAAGAAATTAAATTATTTATGACATAATAATGATGCAGCGATGACATCATTATTTGACAATTTAATTAAAATGGAAAGATAATGAAAAAATCTACAATATACACATGGACAAAACCAATTGGATGAGTGGATTTCGATGCCTTATCACCTTATCCACGAATTCTACCAATGTGGGACCCTTTAAAACCGAAAAGCATTTTCAAATAAAGTAATATTTCTTTGCTTTCCAAAAGTGCCCCTCCTCTTCTCTTATAAAAGGCCCCCACCTCCACCTTATTTCACACACTTCAAAAGCCTTTGGCTCGGCCAACCCCTGCCCATTTGCTCTCTCCACATCCCTCTCCTCATCCTAGAGGATTTACCTTGGGCAGAATCCTTTCAAAGGAAGACTTTAGGCTCAAATCAAAAAGAGTTACACTTTTAAAGGTAATTGTTTCTCTCATATTCATTTGTTTTATTTTGCTTCTCCAACCCCCTAATCTCTTTTTATTTACTTCTTTTGTAACAACAACAGTATCTTCAATATACTAGGATGTTGTTATAATATTTATTTGAGCTACACTCTCACACAACTACATCAAATGGTTAAAGAACATACGGTTTCCGTGGATGGTGAAATTCTGCCTCCCGAAACGATGATTGTTCAATACTCATTTAACACCTTCAAAGGTGGCCATTATGATGTCACTATTTTTATATATGATATATAGTATGTTTATGTTTTCCTTAAGATTCTGTTTTTTACATTTTGGTCAAACCTTTATGGTTCCCATTATGGGTAAACACGATATCTTCATTTAAGGAAGTGCGGACTACCGCCCCCTCAAAGTGATTTGATTCGTTAAATACCATATGTGGGACATATAAAGGATGGAACTATGATATTAAATATGATATTATACTGGAATTATAATATACCTTTATATCATTATTATTCCATTCTATAAAATACGAATAGAAATGAAAGTAGCGTTCATGCGTACGTACGGCTTACCGTCTCCATGAACGGTGCATTTCATTTCTTACCTCTAAATGATTATGTAATGTTATAAATGCATGAATGTACTGGATATATATGACATATAT
This sequence comes from Viscum album, assembly GCA_963277665.1. Taxonomy (NCBI): domain Eukaryota; kingdom Viridiplantae; phylum Streptophyta; class Magnoliopsida; order Santalales; family Viscaceae; genus Viscum; species Viscum album. The sequence continues at coordinate 1,553,980,102 of OY728125.1, read as the reverse complement.
TATAACTACAACATGAATACAATTCTGGATATAATAAACATTTGGCCACATGAACAACATGTAATTGTAAGAAGTCCACTTTCGACTTAAGAACCAAATACCGACAAAATGAACATTATTAACTTAAATGATTACATAATGTTCACAACATGTCAATAATTGATATAAAAGGAATAATGAACTTGGAAAAGGTTCTTAAGCAAATAGAAATTAACTCAAGTTTATTATTCAGGACGTTAAAGAACGATCGAGTCAAGTCGGACCCGAGGTAAGGGATCCTGCAACTCTCTTTCTCTTTAAGTACACTCTTTTATGTCATTTCTTTTAAGCTCATCTTTCTGATGATTGGGATGTTATTTTATATTAATCCTACTGTAATTTTTATGTTCGTGTGATGAGAGACCCTATTCTCTCTCATCAATCCATTTTGGAAGTTTTATGTGGCGCCGTTAGGCTGCCGAGTTCTCGTAAGGGATTTTTCATCTCACTTTTATTCTCGTGAGATTTACGCTACTTTTGCCACAAATTTCATTGAGTGGTGTATGTACTGCCCATTATTCTACACTTTGTGTAAAATACTTTCGTTTATGAGTATTTACATCAATGATCTATTGTCCCTCTTTCATGGGGTGTATTTTTTGAAAGATACCCAAGTCGGTAAGGGAACCTTTCACCCCCCTCTTTTTAAAAGACTTCTTTTATTGGGTCTTTTAATTTACATATTGTTACATTGGGATATGTTCTCATGTATCCTTAATGATGTAAATTTTGTGTCCAAGTGATGAGATACTCTTTTTATCTCTCATCAACTCATTTTGATGTGACGCCGTTAGGCTGTCAAGGGAACTTCTTAACCCAATTTCGATTTCTTTGGGTTCGACATGTAGTCATTGAATATGTCATCCATTCAATATGTGTGAATGACATTTTATTGTTTTACACTTAATATCCACTTATATTGGGTGTATTGATATTCTTCACACATATTTTTGAGATTGATTTGTCCTTAATTTAAGGATACCTTCTTTATAAGGGATTTCATCACATTTGACATTTCTATTGAGGGTTCATTGTTGTTATGCACCAATTCACTCTTATATGGTGTATATACTGTCCTTTGGAGTATTATATCATGAATCCATTTATTCTCATGATATTATAAAGTTCTGACTAAACGTTATTCCTCAATTATTGTATTCAAGTGTCTCTAATTTTGGTAAAACCCCTTTAACCAAAATATCATTTTAAATGTTTTAATTATTCGTTCTTATTAATATCCATGTTTTCAAAGTGGTTTTAAGGATTTATTTATATGGATATTAATGGTTTAAAATTTTAAAAGCTTCAAGGTGGTATGGGACACTTTGATTCAAAAATATCTTTATTAAATGTTTTAAATGGTTTTGGAAATGGTTTCTTTTTATATGGATTCATTATTTCAAAATACTAAAATGTTATGTTGTGTTTGAAATGTGGAAATGTTTTGTTTCCTTTATGAATATTTTATGTGATACGTGTATGTTATGGTTCTTGGGCATTGTTATGAAGAACGGGTGGTTCCGTGATAAACTAAGGGCGGGTGAGCCCGTTATAGCTCTCCAATGCATTGGGTAACGCGAAGGAGTGAAACGTTAAGGTTTCTCCGAAGAGATTTTAGGGAATATACTGTGATGGGTATTCCAAACGTAACCAAGAGGGTTACTCCCTACGTAAGAATGTTATGAATGCCTCAAGTTACCTTTATGTCTTATGATTTCTATGATTTATTCATGTTTTGATGAGTTAGGTTAAAGTGCCTATGTTTTATGGGTAAGTTATGATTTCATCTTTATGTATACATGAACTCATGTTTCCTTTCCATATTTTTATGTCCCTTACTGAGCTTTTTATGCTCATCCCAAGTTTCTGAAATGTTTTTCAGGTCAAGAGGAAAGGTACATGATAAGACGTTAGAGTCAAGGATGTGTTAAGAGAGAATCCATATTTTATTTTAAATATGTTCTCGTTGATGGGAAGAATGAATATTGTCTTTTATGTAATCCACTTTGTTTAAATGTGGAATGTAATGCAAGTTTCATGATCTAATTCTCTAAAACTCTAAACCTGAAAAGATCCTCAATGTGTAATCTTGTAATAACTCAAGATTAAGTAAGTTTTAAGGCTGGGGCCTTATACATACTCCTCCTCAGTAGTCGAGTAGATCAAAATGTTGTCGATGAAGACCAAGACTAAGAGATTGAGGTATGGATGGATGATCCTGTTCATGAGACACATGAACACTAATGGTGCATTGGTTACGCCGAAGGGCATAACCAAGAACTCATAGTGGCCATACCAACACCTGAAGGCCATCTTCTGCACATCCTTGTCTCAAACTCTGAGCTGATGATAGCCTGATCTGAGGTCTATCTTTGAGAACAATCGTGCTCCCTTGAGCTGATCAAAGAGGTCGTCAATCCTCGGAGGTGGTTACTTGTTCTTCACGGTCACCTGGTTCAGGCGACGATAGTCAACACAAAGACGCAAGCTCCTATCCACCTTCTTGGAAAATAGAATCGGGGATGCCCAGGGAGAAACACTAGTCCAGATGAATCCCTTTCCCTGCAAGTCCTCTAGCTATACCCACAGCTCACGAAGCTCAGCGAGAGCCATCCGATATGTTGGAGTAGATATCGGTGTCGTCCCAGGGTACATTTCAATGTAGAAGTCCACCTCTTTGCGAGGAGGTAGTCCTGGAACATCGTCGGGGAAAACATCTGCGTACTGGTCCACCACTAAAGGATAAGTCGGACTCTCCACATCAACTGCTCCAAGGGTAAGGCAAACCAACTGGTGAGTGATCAGTTGCACTCTCCTTCGAGTAAGTCCATCCTACGCTGCAAAGACTCCATTCTCACCGGTGAAGGTAAACCTGGTCCCATCCGTGCGGACACATCGAACTTTGCGCCTAATACAGTCAATCTAATCATGGACTGTAGATAACCAATCCATACCCAAGATGACGTCGTAAGGCCTCGATGCTGCTACGAGGAGATCCCATCCAAATATCTTTCCTCCTAGAGTAATCTCACACTGCCGGCACCAGTGCTTAATCATCGAGTCTGCTCTCGTAGGAGTCTCTAGCCGTAAGGATCAAGCCAACAGCTCCGTTGGAATCTCCGAGCTCCGAATGAGGGTAGTGACTATGAAAGAATGACTGGAACTTGTTTCTATAAGAACTGTAACTAAGATGGAGTAGACATAGATTGTACCTTGAATCATCTCCGGAGTGCCATGTTCGTAAGCCTCAGTTGCTTGGAACTGAGCTCTCCCCTGTCCACCTGCTCCCTGCGGTCGGGGTGGACCTCCTAGTGGTGGTGGTGGAAACATCTCGAATCATCGTCCACCGCCAGCTGCTCGACCAGTTCCTCTACCACGTCTGCCTATTCCCTGCGGACCACCTTTATAGAACCTCTGCCTCTGCCTGGGAGGTCCCTCAACTTTCTACTGATCGTCAGTACGGCGGGTCAGACAGTCATGAGCCATGTGACCCTACCCACCACAAGAGTAGCATTTCCCGCTTCTGGAATGACTGGCTCTATCTCGTGTGCCCCACACAACTGAACCCGTATCCTGAGGTTGTCCACCGGATGGTCTGGTCTACTTGGACCTCTGTGACATCTACCTATTTCGAGCTGCATAAGTCTCCACTACGTGATGTCCGGTGGTGGGTCTCGCTGCTGGTGTCTTCTCAGCAAGGAAACTCTCCACTAAGAGGGCTCTCTCCAACACACCCGCCTGCGTCGGGATACTGAGGGAGATCATCGAATATCTAATCTCTTGCCTGAGCCCCTGCTCCAAGGTCCGGGTCCTGAAGAATGGGTCTCGTACCATATATGTAGAGTAGCACGAGAGGTCGGTGAACCTCACTGAGTATTGAGCTACTATCATGGTACCCTGATGTAGATGCAGTAACTCCTGTATCTGCACCGCAAGAAGGGTGGCTGGAACAAACTCCACCCAGAACCGGCTCTCGAAGTCTGTCCATAGAAGTGTTGCCTCGTCGTGGACCTGAAGCATCAGGCTCCACCATCTACCAGCTGTTGCCTGAAGGAGACTCGCAGCAAGAATCACCATGAGGTCTACTAGTGTCCCTACCAGCCTGAAGACTCTCACCACAACCTCCAGGCAATCCTTAGCCGCCTGTGGGTCCATCTCTCCCCTGAACCTGGGTGGCCGCTGGCGCTGGAACTCATGCAACGAGCTTAAGAGGCGTGCACTCTCTGCTGCTGGGGATGGTGGCATCGGTGGACCAACGAGTAGTGGTACCGCTGGTGCCTTCGCTTTGATAGGGCCCTACATTGAGGCTTCATTGCTCGGTGGGCTGTCATCTCATACAACTCTCGGAACCCTGGATGGCTGTCTGCGTGGAGGAATCCTGAAAGGAAACAAGTGCGCCATGGTGAGTGAGGACAAAACACACTGAAAGAACATGTGTTGGCCTGTGGGGATAGTCATTAGTCTGATAAGTGACCCTCGTGAGTAATAGCCTATGGTGTGCTAGGAAGGCAACCAAGGTATTATAGGAGACCCATGGGGTCAGATGACAAGGTTCATGGCCCGGGGAGGTGGGTCGTGACAAATGGTATTAGAGCCAATACCCAACCGTAAGTGCTTAGGCACTGCCTAGGTTTGAGGCTTGGGGTCCACAACAAGGGCGTTGTGCTTTAAAGGGGTGGATAATGTAACACCCCTGGAAAAGTGAGACTTAAAAGGATAAATGTTAATACCCATGTCAAAAAGGTGCACCTTTCTTTTTGGGAGCCTATCTAATTAGAACTCCACAGTTAAGCATGCTTGTCCTGGAGCAGTAATCAGGATGGGTGACCTTTTGGGAAGTTTCCCAGTGTATGTGTGAGTGAGGACAAAACACACTGAAAGAACATGTGTTGGCCTATGGGGATAGTCATTAGTCTGATAAGTTACCCTAGTGAGTAATAGCCTATGGTGTGCTAGGAAGACAACCAAGGTATTACAGGATACCCATGAGGTCAGATGACAAGGTTCATGGCCCGGGGAGGCGGGTCGTGACATCTAGGGCCACAAACAAGATAGAGAAGGCCAAGAGAAGCCTATTATGAATGAACATCAATGAGGAGAACCATGTGGGTGATTCAATTGTAAGAATTGGAAATAGAGGGGTGACCATCAACCAAAGGTAAAAAAATACCATGCTAAAGGACCAGACACTACCGATGACAAAACATGGGGCGATGATAAGGAAAAAATGACCGTTGAGAAGGTTCTCTAACACACATGAGCTTGAAAATTCCAAAAACTATAGAAAAAGAGATGTTTTACATCCCCATCCACTATTAGTAAACTTTATACTATTCTTTGAACTACTCTTGAGTCATTATAAATCACTACTCACCATTTTCTCTACAACATTACATGATTAACTAAATCTTAAAAAACTTAAACATAGAAGTATTTATAAATTCCAAATAAAACACTTATTTTTTGTATCTTCCATTAACTACTAGAAATTTAAGTATACACATAAGAGAATGTGGGTTCCTACCATCTTGAAGTTATTAATAATGGTATTAGTGACCAATATTGATAGTTGTTGAATAATTAAAAAAAACAAAAAAAAAAACAAAAAACCTTTGAGATTATAAGTGGATGTTGAAAGAAATTGATAATAGTATTGAAAGAATCATATAACCCTTTCATTTTTCTTAGTGTATATACATCTCTTTCATCCTCTACTACTCTCATCACCGGTCCTCATCCCTCTACCCCACCCACCAAATCACTTTCTAATGAACTGGTCTGGGTTGATTTGACATGTCACTCGACTCGACTCACCACATGTCTTAAATCACATTCCCAATCAATATGGGATAGTGAGGAGTTCTACGGTATCTAAATACAGTCATTGGGAATTATTTCACCATAAAAAACCAAATAACCATGACATAGATTTCACTCAGAAATCTGACATGACCTATCCATGCATTGGATATCATGAACAAAAATAAACAATTTACAAAGTACATAAAAAAACAAATAGAGTATAAGGAGAATAAATAATTTACAAACATCCAATATCTATTTATAATTTAAAGTGATTGAAAAATACCATAATATATCATAAATATAAAAAATATAACCATGGATGGTGTAGTAGATATAAAAAAATCTAAATCTATAAATAAATAATCCCTGAAAAAACTCCAACCAATCTCTCTCCAAGTGACCTATGGTCACCACCAATCCCATACCAAGGAGGATGAGAAAGGAATCAAGAAGCACCTCCATATGATGTGACTCCCTTACCTTTACCTACATCAGTCATAATAAAGTTTTATATTCCCAAAGTCATATGAAGGGCATGAGGGAAAATCCTAGTAAGATACGACCATGAATCTATACAACACCATTAAAAATAGAAATAAACAATTAAAGTTTGAAAAAAATTACATTTTAAAATACTCACTTTTTCCAAAAAACAATATATTGGAAAAAATTTAAAAAATCCTTTATTTTTTTATAAAACAATCTATGTTCTATAAATAATACAAACAATAAAAATACACAATATAACCATGGGGAAAATGGAATAATCAACATCAAAATATCTAAATAAAATAAGTTGGTATAGAGTAAAAATCATATATCAACCAATTAAAACATACATAACATGGGGATCTAACCTCTTAAATTTAAGGTATTTAGGACTCGCTTTCAAGAAACTAACCAACATACGTGTTCCTTAAAATTTTTAGAAGATATCTTTAGGCTATTAGGTCCCACATTTCATCTCATTTTCTCACTCAATATTATGGAGAGATAATCCTTAGCTATCAATTAATCTATACTAGGGAAACACCTGCAAAGGTTATGAACAAACACCCAAGGTCTACCATCTCCAAACTATATCTATCTCATAAAAAAAATACACAATCACATAATCAAACATTACCTTACATAAATTCAATTACCTAAATCAAGGAAACATAGTTCAAAAAACAATTACCATTTTAAATCATCTTTAAAAATTCATCTGGAATCAATCACCCACATTGAAACACTTTCTTAAACACGTAGTATTCAAACATATGATTTTTAAGGCAATAATATAAAATCATCAATTAATACAACAAAAGAAAAGAAAAAATTTAATAATCATATATCATCCCAAAATAAATCATTTTAAGGATATTTTATCCAACAAAACTAAAGGAATATTGAGAACCCTAGGTATGCCAAAGGGAGGATGTATTATATAGAAACAACTGCCACAATTCTGAAGAAAAATCACAAGATGAGTTTTATTCCACTACTAAGCTGATATGCCAATAAAATCACCAATCATAATAATATCCATCTTGAATAATTAAATAAAAAAATTAAATTTAAATAAATATGGGCTAAATACTTCGATGCCTATGAAAATAAACATAAGGTTTACCTTTACCTCATAAAGACTAATACAATGATACTTATGACGCATCATTTCGATCAACATCGATGGAGGTATTGAATAAAGAATATTGAATAATTTTATAGAGAGGGGAGAGAATATGAGAGAGGGAGAGAGAGGTGAGAGAGATAGGGAGGAAAGAGGGATTCCCCCCTATGCACCTACCTATTGAGAATACTCCTCCAAGCCACCCTTTACGATCTTTTTTAAACCATTTTATCTTTTTTTATCATTTAATTTTTTTAATTTTTCTTATGCATAGTGCTATACAATGCATACCCCTACCCATTTTTCATTTTTCTACTTATATACAACCCCTTCCATACTAGCCACATTTTAGATAAATTTTTTTTATTTTTAAATTTCTTATTTTTTTCTAAACACAAATCATTAAATTCAAAATAGTAATATTAATAATAATATTAATATCCCAACATTGTTATTTTTAACCACATAATAAATATACAAACATAAAAATCACTTAAAATTTCAAACAAATCCATTTTTTTGATAAAATTTCCCTCAATTTCATTTTACATATTTAAATAAAACTCATAGATAAAAATTTTGATTTAAAAACACAAAACATTACAATCTACCCACCATAATTTTTCTCACCCTCTAGAATCTTCTTTGGTCATGTAATAATTTTTTCACACACAAAGCAAAGACTCATTAAACCCTAGATATGGTACCCTCCACCACATGAGTTTCAATATTAAAATTATAACACAAAAATCAACTTTAGAACACAAAAAATGTCAAAAAATTCATATGATATCAAAATATATATAACACCCAATTACCCTCATCTGTTGAATCCTTTTAAGAAATACAATAATCACTTAAATGATTCATTAGTTCCAATAATATACTATTTTTTTTGAATTCAGAAATAATATTCATTATATTCATTATCATCCTTTAGAACTAACCCAATAAGCCACACCACATTATTAGTGTATTTTACACACAATACATACTCTATAAAATTCAACACATCAAAATCTAAATAATAGTTCAAATAAAAAAAAGGTTACACATCAATAAAAAATGTTAACAATATTTATGAAACCCCCTTTAATTTCATTCATGGATTAATGAATCATTTATTACCAAAGAAACATTAAAACTAAATTAATGTTTATTCAAAAAAGGGATTAGTTCACAAAAAACCACATATAATTACATTTTTAAAATAATTTAAATTGAAATAAAACAAGGCCTTATTCTTATAATAAAATTGTCAAACACTTTAATATAAAAAATCATAATTGTAACCTACTAATGTAACAAGTTAAAAAAATTGAACTATATATAAAAAATAATCTAGAAATTTTTTTTTCAAGCTAGGAAAATTCTATAATATATACACCCAAACAAAACATTACCATCAAAGATTTTTTTTTAAAAATTATATCAAATATACTATAATTTTCTATTTTTTAATGAAACTAAATAAATTAAAAATTTCAAATATAGTGAAAAATAAAACCCATTGAATTTATTTATTTTTTATCACAAAATTTTCATAAAATAAAACCCATCATGTTTAAAAGAAACACCAATATATTTTAAACTTTACCTTAAAAAAACAATACTTATTATAATAAAATTAACCCAAGTATTAATACACTATTATAAAAAATAATACATTTCATTTAAAATCACTATATTAACAAAAATATTCTCTTACATATTTAATTCTAAAAACATTCCAACTTATCCTATTACATAATGGAAACATGAAAAACATAATCATTATAAATGTGAGCAAAATTCCAAAAAACATGCTTAATACACACAAAATATTTCATTTACACATACCACTAAAAAAATTTACATCCACACTTTCACACAACAAATTTAACACAATTAAAAAAAATAATTACCAATTTCAATTTTATAATTTACCCATTCAACATTAAATGTACACTTTATCCAATAATAAAGTCTTAAATATGATTTAAATTTTTTTAAACACATTTAATTTAAAAAGTTTTAAATATTCATACCAAACTTTCCCCACATTCAATCATAACATAAAACATATTACACCCATGTTCCATGAAATAATGTCTTCAAAAATAAATTTCAATTTTTCTCATCACATTAAAAATAAAAAACTAAACATAGTAAGAGATTCATGAATACTTATCAAGAATTATCATGCTTACCTTTTTCAGTTATCATGATTCAACAATATCACCATAAGAATGCTTTTAAAATAACCAAAGTAATCTATAACATCCAATAAGCCTGTTAACAATACATTTAATTTAAAATAACATTCTCATCATAAGAATAATTAATAATTTAGAAACATTACAAATCACATTATAGAATTCCATTTGAACATTATCTTTACAATAATTAAATAAATTCCATAATATTTATTATGTTCAAATTAATCACTTCCTTTCAAAATAAGTTTTAGAAAAACTATCATATCAGGGTAATTAAGACTACATCAACAAAAAATATATAGGAATAACACATTCCACGGTTTAAAAATAAAATCTAACATGCCTTCATGCTAAAAAAATATCAATATACTTTAACTAATCAATAAATATATCCATCATGTTTCCCATTAACAATTCTTGACATTTTTCTTTCATCATGATCAATAAAACTATTAATAATTTAATAAATCACATTAAAAGTTTAAAAAATTATATAATATATCATTATTAATCTTATTAATTATAGATATAAATTATAATCTCCATGTAATAACCTGATATTTGAGAAAAAAACTATGTTCAATAGCATATTCGACACGCAACATTGAACTTAAACAATCCACGAAATATATATTCGTTATAACCTAGATGTTAATTTGGTGGGTGTGAATAGTATTAACTAATTTATGATAAATATATATATATTTCATAATAAATATAATTTATTTATACTTATTTATTATGTAATCAATAAATATTTAGTAATGTAATTTCATTCTTCAAAAATATGTTTTCTTCAAAAACGATTTTTATTTATTTTTATGAAAAAAATATTATAATTAAAATTTGGAAATTTTATAATATTTATTTTATAATATTAACTTAATTATTTAAATTTTAATATCAAAAGTTACTTTGGGTGAAATTTTGGTATTTGTCATAAAATATTGATTTTTAACGAATAGTGAAAAATACCATTTTTTCTAAACATGTCATTTATTTTCAATAATTTAATCAATTTAATAGTTCAATAATGTTTTAAATAGTATTAAAAGTAAAATAATTATTTTTATTTATATTTAATCTACTTAATTTATTTTGAATCAAATTTAGATTGGATTTTAGAATAAGTTTCTCCCTCGGTTTAAAAATGAGATTTTTTTAAAAACTATTTTAAATTGTATTATGTTTATCCTTTTTAATTAATTAAAAAACACCTAATTAGGAATGATTTAAATGAAATTTGTATATTATATATTAATAAATAATAATTTATATTCATACATTTATTATTATTAGTAATAGAGTTAATATAATATCATCTTTTTCTTGCAAAATACACTTCTTGAAAACCCACTTTTTCATCGTGTCTGGGGGTTTAATTATAAATTAATTATTTCCACTTATGTGAATTGAATTTCTTAAAATGGATTAAATATTTTTAATTAGAATAATTTATATTATCAAATAATTTCAACTTAATTTTTGATCAGAATGAATAATGAAAATAGTAAAAATTAATTACCGTAGTTAAGGTAAAAATAGGTTTATAGTGGGACTAAACTAAAAAGAAAAGGGTTAAAATAACCTAAACATTTTCCTAAAATATAATTTATGGCTATATTTATACCTTATATTGTCTATGTATTGAAAATTATATATTTTTTTCCTTGTTTTATGTGAAAAACGTGAGTAAATATTTTTAATTTTAAAAATTACAAGTGTGCCACTCACCTCACTTTTAAAATGCCACTATCTCTTCTCTATTATTCACACCTTAAATCCATTTTGGTTAAAAAATAGCTAATAAAATAAACTACCAAAATCCATAACCTAATCCTATAATATTTAAAAAAAATATATTCTAGGAATACTTTAGGTATACTCTTAAAGAAGTGGTCCGAGAAGAGGTGAAATTCCAAACTATGCGTTTTTGTTTTATTTATTCTTACAAATTATTTAAATATTATTAAAATATGATCATATTATAAAATATATATCTAATATATAATAATATGTTATAATTCAATTTAATAACCTAAATCCATCCCCTCTCCCATCAAATGTGATTTAAATTCACTATTCATGTGTATGGAGGACTGCCGACTCACGAACCAATGTCATTTGTTTTCCATAATCACCTCCAAAAGATTATTTTAATGATGGATTAAAATTATATATATGATATTTTTTACATATATACACTTATTTAGTTATGATATCACATATAACTTCATATTTTACATTTCACAGGGGATATGATTACATCTCTTTTGTGTATGATGAACTACCGCCTCACAAAGCAATGAGATTAATTTTTCACTAAGCCATTACAATGAAGGTAATAAAGATAAATATAATAAATATATTTTATATAAATGAAATAATAATTACAATAATAAAATATTTATCATTATGAAATTATAATATATCATTTTCTTTTCTACACTGAAAAATGATAACATCATTCGTGTACATGTGGACTACCACCACCACAAAGCGATGAAATTATTTTTTGATCACCAAATAAAAATAATGATATATAAGTATATTTAAATAAAGAATATATTATTTATGATATTATTTTCATTATTTAAAGATAAAATAATACATACTTATTTCTATAATGATCATTGAAAAATGGAAACATTACTCATGTGTAGGTACGACCTACCTTCTCAATGATCATAACATAGTTCATTTATCATAACCATTTTTCATGTTCGTTTTTAAAAAGTATAATTGATGAATAAATATGATAAATATTTCATTATCTTTATTTTTTATATGTTTAAATAATAACCTCTTTGACCACATTCAACACACCAAATCTGTTTTTATATAGTGAACGGAACGTCCTCAAAACACCCAACATGGATTTAAATGATGAAGTATTTTGATATGTAATTATAAATAAATTGAATAAATTATTTAAATATAAGGTATTAAAATAGGGAAATTTTTTAATAAATAAAACAATTAATATAATTTTATTATATCATAGTTAAAGGACACCCATGGAAAGTATGGACTCGAGGTAAGGGTTTTTATTGTCTCACTTTAACTTCTATGAGATATATGATATATTCACAAATTATTTATATTGTGAAGTGCATATATTTCCCATTTTATATGTAATTTCATGAATCCATAATAAATCATGGTATTTTATATTTCAATTTGAATTATTTCATCCAAGGGTATTTGACTTGAAATTTAGAAAGTTGTAAAGAACTTCATAACTCAATTTATTTTTATTAGGTTATATTACTTCTTCATTCTAATTGATATTCTATGATTATGTGTGTAATTAATTTTTAGTATATTATTTTTTATTTTCTATTTTTTATATGGTTTTTTGTTTTATATACATAACTGATTCATTAATTAATTCTAAAATTCAATGGTATAATTTTTGTAAGGGTTATTCATATAAAATTCTATTTTTTGAGACATGTGTTTATGATATGAAACTAAATTCATTTTTGAGATGTATATACTGACCTTTGATAGGTTATATCATTAAAATCTTGGTTTTCATGATATTTAAAGTATCATTTTATGTTATTATTTCATGGGGCTTATGATTGAAGAGTTACCAAAGTGGAAAAGGTTTAAAGTTACAATATCCCCTCTTTCGAGATTGTTTGTCTTCAAGGTTACATTGGAGGAAATAATATGATCTTATATTATTGAAAAAATATATTTCTTATCCAATAGTTATGAATGTGTTTAACATTATTTATTTCCACTCCCTCCATTATTGATTAAATAAACATCAATACAGTTTTTTTCAAGTGATACCAATCTTGTATTTTTAATTTAGATTGGGTATATTTCTATTTATATATCCATGTTTTCTAAAATGTTTTCAAAAAAATTATTTATAAAAATAGATGATTTCTTAAAGCTATTTTATATGGCATTTGACCTTATTTTAAAATAGTTTTAAAGGAAATTTCTTAACATTTTCAAAATAAGTCACTTTTTACTCCCTTTTACGAAATGTTTGTAAAGGAATGTTTATTTTTAACGTTTACAATATAAATGAATTTTCCAATTTTCATGACCATTATTTTATCTGAAAAGTACTTTATATGATTACAATGTTATTTTAAAATAAATTAATTTTTGAAATATTTTTTTAATTAAAATTATTTAAAAGTGATTTTTAAAATAAAAAGTTTATTTTCTGAAAAAATGTTTTCAATACACTTTTAATGGAATTTCCATTCATCAAAGTCCACAACCATTATTTTTTAATTATGCTGCATTTTTGGATATTTTTTAATGATACCATACTCATTATTTATCTATATTTATTATTATCATTTCAAATAGATTGTTTTATAACTTCTTTCCTTCCCATGGTTTAATCATGTTTCAAAGAGCTTGTTACAAGACCCATTTCTTTTCCACAGTTTAATCAAGTTATAAAAGGAATAATAATTGTTTCTATGAATTTTATGTTGAAATTAAAGCTCTAAGTACTTTATTTTTGTTTTTTAGACATTATATATGATGGGTGATCCCAGATAGTTTTGGGTGTTCCTAATATATCTTATATGATGGGTGTATCCGGATATCGCTAGGTGTGCCCGATATAGCTTATACGATGGCTGCACCCAGGTATCACCAAGTGAGCCTGATATAGCTTATATAATGGGTGCACCCAAATAGTTCCAGGTGAGCCTGATATAACATATATATTGGGTGCACCCAGATATCACTCCAATACATTGTGTAATGTTTCTTTTTTTAATGGAAAAGGAGGGATTTACCGGTGAGTTTCTCCAATGGATTTAAATGGGCTGCAATTATCTTTAACATTGGTTTAAAATGGGCTATAAAGGTAATTTTTCCTATATACCAATACATTTTATCTATGATTTATATGGGTTTATAATCCTTCTTCTAATCATGATTAATATCACATGGCTCATGATTATTGATTCTGATTACTCCTAACTTTGTTAAAGACTTATGACATGTTTTCATGTTTAATGATACATGTATTTATGGGTATAAATATTATTATATTTTAATCATGGGATTTGATTATGTAATCATATTCTAATGCTCTTTATATGCTCACTAATGACAATAAATTGTTAATGCATATCTTTTCCCTTACTAAGAATTTAATCTCACCCTTCTTATGTTTTATTTTTACTTGGTTATGAATAACACGGTTGAATGAATTATATATAGATGTGATTTTATATGGATGAGGATGATTACTTAAAACTAAAAAAAATCACCACATAGCAGTGTTTAAACCGCCACCATATGATTCTGTGGTGGTTTTATAAAACCACTGCTAAATTGGGTGTCAGCAACCAATACGTGTTATTTTCTTTAATATAACAGTGGTTTTTGTTAACTATCATAGAAACATTTTTAGTGGAGGTTTTTTGAGTTTTTAGTGGCAGTCTCTAGGGAAAAAATTAGAACTTTTTTAGCGATGGTTTTAACCGCTGCAAAAAAGTAATCCAATTTTCCCCTCAAAAACCGCCGATAAAACCGCAAAACCGGCGCTAAAATATATGCATTGTATAATTTAGTGGTGGTTTAAAACACTTCTGATAATAGGATACCACATTTTAGAGACGGTTTAAACCACCTATAAATATGATCCATTTACTTAGCGATGGTTTAAACCACCGCTAAATGTATATTTACAAATAAAAAAATGTTGCTTGTTCTGCAGCCCCAGTACTAGTACCCAAAAAAACCATGTGCAGAGTTTATATAACAGAATAATCTAATCCATCTAAAATTATTTAGTAATAAATCATCTAAAATACTAATATACACATCCTAAAATAATTAAATGAAAATATGTTTGGTGACTAATTTGTGCCACACATGATACATAAACAAAATATGTTTGGTGACTACTATGTGCCACACATGATACATAAACAAACCAAGTATTTAAATTTTTTTCCAAAAAGTCAACAAAACCTATAATCATTGTCCGAATATGAATACAACTCCTCACCCTCTCCACCTACATCTATACTTCCTAGTACTGGCACCTGTAAGACAATTATATTGAAAATTAAATATTGTTGTATATTTATATTTAAACTTAAAACCAATAATTTTTTGCAAACTAAATGATTTTGAATTTTTGTGATTTAATTAATCACCACCACTTGTCATTGATGAAATATCACTTGGGATATATCTGGTTGTCTTCTGATATAAATCAATCAACACTTTCTACAAAGTGGATATCCGAGTCCTTTGATCCTCAATTTTGATTTGAATTGAAACAAAACATCTCTGAGCATCTCGGGATAGGGAGTGACTATAACCAAGAGTAGATGAAACATCAACCCCTAATGGTATGCCAAAGACCTAATATGATATGGGTATGAAACCCATCTTATGCAATTTACCAGGATGATCCTTCCCAAGCACTTGACCACCTGGGTTAGTCTGGGAGACTGAGTAGGACTACATGAGATTGGCATCCCATAGTTCTTTAATTTTTACCTATAAATGAAATATCAGTCATATTATAAGAAATATATATTAACATAGTGAAAAATTAAAATAAGTTATTATAATGAAAATTGAATTCATACCCCAACTTCTTTGAAAGATTCATTAAGAAAAATTCCATTGGATTTTTTATGAACATCCAACCACAATTCTTTTCGGGATGCTGGGTACCCTAAACTCTATGACTGCATTAAACAAAGATAAATAAAAAATTGTAATATATTAAATAGATAACATTGTATTATAAATATTTAAAATAATGAAAATATTACCATAGATGATCGGCTTCTATAAAAACTCTTTGACCCCGTAGTGTGAGGGTTGATTTTCTTGGACTGGCTCAATGCATTCATCCTTGAAATATCCTGAAATAAATAAAATTTAATTTAGTAGTAATGTATGAAATTTCAACTCATTTTAATATAAATTTATAAATGTAAAATGATATTAATATAATAATTTATATTTAAATACCATCTTCTTCTCATCACGATGTGTATCAATAAAAACATTCCATTTCTCTTTGGGTACCCCATTAGGAACCTTGTTATACATCTATTGGGTGCTCAACGAAGTATCTTTGACATCTCCCAACAATATTCATTTAAAGTATTTCCATTTCTTGCTCAAAATTTTCAATGTCCACTTTCGTTCTAGCACATCAGCAACCGTAAAGTGGAAAAACATATGTACACAAAAATTCATTTCAAAAATATTATGATTTAATAACACAATTAAATTTAATTAAACCATAATGTATTAAAATTACCTTTATTTGTGATTCAAAAACTTTATTTTCCAGGTTGAATGCATATGCCTCCAATCATCATAAGTAATATGAAGGGAAACCAGCTCTGTGAAAAAATGACCGAGAATCTATCCATGTATTTCTATGGTGTCATATGTAGGGACCCCATAGGATTCAAATGGGACAACTATCTACTCTCCGGTCTGATTCCACACATATGAAATTTTCATATTTTCCCCTATACTTGCATTATTTCTATCTTTTATGAATAAAAAGTTAGTTTAAAAAAAGTGAAATAAATTTATTCATATTAAAATTTGTTCCTATAACCCTCACCCTCCAGTATCCCCATGAAGAACTAGGAGTGACACCCCTCTCTCTCACTACTAAGGCTCCTGAAGGGGATGGCATCGCCTGATTTGCTGAAGGGATGCTCACAGAGGGTGTGAGAGATGGTGCAGGAGGGAAAGCGGATGTTTTGTCACATGCTGTAGAGAGGGAGATAGATGAATCATCATCTGTCAGTGTGGTCTATGAAACTATGTGACACTTCCTCCTTGACATTCCTATCAGTTAATCAAATAAAATTCTTTTCAGAACATATATTTCAAAAAATTTATGAAGGAAAGAAATTTAAAAATAATAACATATGCACAATACCAATAAGCAAAATATAAATAAAAATGATAATTAATGGCTGAACAAATGATATAATTGGTTGATAATGAATGGATAACTATACATACAATCATTTTACCCTTCAACCATTTCAGTTTCCATCTCCATTAGTTCATCCACTTCATCCACCCTATCAAGAATATTATTTTCAATATTATGGTGGAAAAATAATTCCTCTTCTTTTTGTGGATGAGATTCAATGTTAGAGGTCAAATCTTCCACTTCATCACCCATATCGTACAAATCACTTTGTTTTTTGTGAGAAACTACACTCCATCCTTCATCCAAAACATCTTCTAAATAATATTCCATTTTCTCTTATTATGATAAGATATATGGATCATTTAGTTCATGGTTACCAACATCCATAAAGTGAGAGAATTTCACATCAGTAAATTGCAAGGAATATCTTTTTACACCTATGATAATATCGACCCAATTTCATTTGAATAAAACAACTGAAAAATTTCCATGGTAGTTTAATTTGATAATATCATTCAACTTTCCATAGTATCCCACTTTAAAAAATGTAAATATATCACCATTCCGTGTTTCCAAACCCTCTTCTCGATCGACTGTACGAAATTTAAAGCCATCCATGTTGTAAGCGTTAAAATTTATAGCTTTTTTTATAGGACCTTGATCCAGAAACTTCAAATCTTCTGAAAAATCTTATTGAGTATTAGTATTAATGATCTAAAAAAGAAATACACATTATTATATTTACAAAATATATGTTTCAAACTAATATTTGTATTTATTGAAATATTTATGAACTTACACGTCATGCATACCATTATACATGATCTTTATTAACAGATTTTATTATATCCTTTTCATTTCTTATTCAACCTCTCATCTGCCTCTTTGTTTGTATTATCAACTCTTAAATAAATGGATCTGCAATTTGACTACTCAATAGCACATATCTATGTTTCTGTAATAATTTCATTTTTGTAAGCGTTACATTTGAGGTCCTCCCAACTGATCGGACAATAGTAGGAAATATTTTTGATTTTCCATGTATTTGAGATTCTGTCGATGTGTCATAAACACGTCCAACTCAATTAAATCCTTTCTCAATATCATCCAAGTATCTATAACAAAATGTAAAACACTATTCTACCAAATAGTATTCAGAAATAGATCCTTAAGGTTGAGCTTTATTTCTCACGTATGATTTTAAATGCCCAAGATATATGTGAAATAAAATAAAAAAACATAATTATATATTTAATTAAGTTCCAAGAATTTTTTACTTAACTGATAAACATATAAATAATGTAACTCTCAATTGGATACGTCCACTGATAATTTACGTGGGATCCTAATTTAGCTACCTCAACCAAATGCATAGTTAAATTCATTATGAAAGTAAAAAATGATAGAGGAAAGATCATCTATATTGCACAAAGTGTCAATACAAATATCTCATAAATGTTTTCAAGCTCAAATGAATGTAGATATTTCTCACATAGTTGTCTAAAAAATGTGCAGAATTGGAGTACAATAGCAATAAGCTTTTTAGGTAATAATGTATGCAAGGCCAATGGTATTAACTACTGTAACAAAATATATGAATCGTGACTTTTCAATCCATGAAACCTACAATGATTTATGTCAACACACCTTGAGATGTTACTTGAATACCCTTTAGATACCTTCACATGTTTTAATATTCAAAGGAATATATCTTTATCCCTATTTTTTATTGAAAAAATTTCCAGAGCATACTTTTCATTCTCATATGGCCAGAGATCACAATTTATGTTCATTTATTATAAGTGTCTCCAAGCATTGAGATGATTCTTCGACATTCCATGATCATTAAGAAATGTGAAGATCTAATTGTCACAAACATTCTTCTCAATATGCATCACATCAAGATGATTCCGCAACAAATGAAATTTTCAATATGGAAGTTTGAAGAATATGATTTTCTTCTTCCATTATTATATTATGATTTCACTTGAAGATTTACTTCAAACTCATTTCTAACTATATTTCAAATTATGTACCTTCCCAAATTCTGTTTCCTCATTTCCAAGTTGTGCCAATATTTTATAACCAGTTAACAACTTTTGGGGTGGTCTATGATCAATGAAACCATTTAATTTTGACTTGTTCATCCGAAATCTATGGGATGGATTGATAAATCATTGATGGGACAAGAAGGACCATTTTCTACTATGAGGTAGCCATTTGGGCTCAAAATAAATGTTACAAATAAGACAAGACATACACATGTAATTTTTCCAACCAGATAAATTCCCATGTCTAGGGAAGTCACTAATGGTCCACATTAGAGATTCTTGAATTTTGAACATTGTTTTAGAAGAAGCGTTATATGTATCAGCGCAGTTTCTCCATAACTCCTGTAATTATTCAATTAAAGGCTACAAGTATGCATAAATATCATTTCTAGGAATTTATTTTCCAAGAATAATCATCGATGTGGTAAATGAAGTTTTTTGCATACACATCCACAGAGGCATTTTGTAAGGGATCAAAACAATTGGCCAAATGCTATAAATGGTACTAAAAGTCCCAAATGGGATGAATCCATCAGCAGCCAATCCCAATCGAATATTCCTACGATCAGATGAGAAATAAGGATGTAATTAATGAAATGTATTCCACGATTGTGAATCTCTAGGATATCGCATTAACCCATCATTGTTATTATCTACAGAATGTCACTTCATGTGTTCAATGGTTTTCAATGACATGAATAATCTTTGCAATCGAGAATTTAATGGAATGTAACGTAAAAACTTTGTCGGTGTGTTCCTTTTCTTATTATTCATGGTATTTTGTTGACTCAGACTTACAACATCACCCTTTGACTGCCATCTAGAAGAAGAACATTTTTTTGAAATCCTATCTTCTTGAATCCTCTTGACAATGAAGCATACAATCATTGGGACATGTATATATTTTTGTATAATTCAGACCAAGACTATTAAGAATTTTTTTTTCATTTTATAAAAAGACTCTGGGATGTTTGCTTCAAGAAATAAATCACACAACAATCCCAATATCATGGAAATATCCTATTTATAATTCCACATAGGAATTTGATATGGTAAAACTTCATTAGAAAATAATGTTTTGAATATTTCAAACATCCACTATACAACTCTTTATTTCCATCGTCAACTAAACCATGAAACACATTTTTCTTAGTGAAGTTTTCTCTTACATTATTCTCCAAATAATTAATAAGAGGATCCAATGATATGTTACAATCTTGATCTGGTTGGCCTATAGTCTCAAAAACATCACTTTTCACATTTCTATTTGTAGCACCCTCAACTGGTTATTTTGATATGTTTTTTTATTTATGTTGGTGTCATGAAATTTTTAATGCATCATTTATAAGGTTTTTCATTTTATTTTCCATTTTCAACGATGTTAGGAGCTCATTCTGTGGATTGATATCAATGCTCAACCTTTATGTAATGTTTTATTCTCCATGACAAATCTAACACAAATATTGACCAGGGAATTGCTTCAATATAAAGTGTTTATAAACTTCATCTATATTAAACTGTCTTCTAAATTTACATTTAGGACATGAAAATCTCATTATCCCATCATCAGATCGACTAGAAATTGAAAAATCTAAACACTTCACCAAACCCTTAGCATAATGAGGTGTGTTCCTTGGTAATGTGATCTAGATTTTATCTATATATATCACAATGTACCTACATATTATTAAAAAAAATTTAAACATATAACTATTACTAATTATAAAAATAGATTCATATATACATTTTTTAAAAATATGAATATATTAAATATGGTTTTCCAATATAAATAAATAAATAAATTCCATATATAAGGGGATGTTTTGAAACCATATTTTCCACATTTCATAATAGATGTAAAGCTATATAGGATATTCCTATGATCTTTAGTAGAAATATAAATTCAGGTATCTTTATATCATAGTGACAATGTTGTGTTTTAAGAGGATGCCATGCCAATTGATTTTAAAAAGGAAAATGTGTAACATCATGTCCATTAATTAAATTTTGACAATATGAGACATCATGAACATTAATTGTGAATAACATAGAGGATTTTAATGTATAGATACTCCAAATAAATAATATAAAGTATCATTTCTGTTAATTATAATTAGAAATAAGGAACATAATGTCTATATATTCCAAGTGAACGTTAATGAATGTCATGTCATTAAATTAATAATAAAAATAAGTAATTTAATATACATTATAGATGTTATTAATGATTTAATCACATACCCCCCAAACTATATTCAAGGATAAAAAATAACACTCAATCTATTATTCAATTAATTTAATCATTTAAGCTATATAGTTGTTAAATAATAAGAGGGGACATGGAGTATAATTTTTTTCCACTATATAATTTTATTAAATCACTTCTTCAAAGTTCACTATCTAAATCGAATCATAAAATGCCTTAGTGGTGATTAGGTCACAAAGGCAACATAATTCATTAAGGAATGTATTGAAACTAACCCATGTGGTGGTATGGTTGAGTTAATCATCCTCCAACCAGATATGAAGGTCTCCTATCATATCTAGAATTTAATTCCAACAATTAATTTTAGGGTTTATCTATTTTAGGAGAAACACATCGAAATTATGTAATATGTAACAACAAGAACCTAATATAAAAACATAAAAAATTTATGTAAAAGTTTGATACCACAAACCTTATACCAATAGATGAATCTGTTAGACTATATTTATTCGCCTTTGAAAGTAATTTTAAACATTAAGTAGAGGTATAATTACTATAGGATATTAACATTGGATATGAACATTGAATGAGGGTATATAATCTTAAATGGGAGTAATTTCCCTCTTTATTTTAAATTAAAATGAACAAGAGATGAGATGATATGCTACTAATCAAATCTATACATAAATAAAAATGAAATTCCAATTCATGAATTTAATTTCATACATAACTGAAATAATTAAATTTTACCAAAATAAATCTTAGAAAAGGACTAATAAATCAAAATGATTTTGAAAATAAATGAATTTATATGTTGAATACTACATGTTTTCACCAATAATGACCTATTTGAGTACTAGTATATGCAAATAATTTTTTGAGAAATATAATTTCCAAAACCCTGGTGAAACGTAACCATGAGCATATAAATCCCGCACATGACTGATAATACATAACCCTCCCTATAAGAGACTATGTATGTGACCCCAGGAATATATCTCCTTTATGATAGATACTCTAGATATACCATTTCATATAAGATATGTCATAAAATCCATTCACATGAATAGATTTATTTGACCCCAATCATGTGACTTCAATAATTTTTTTATCGCATAACTGATCCATGGAAAACCCTGTGAGAAACCGATCACTTGATTAGGTCATGGAAAAACTTTTAAACACACCAAAATCTAGTAAACCCCTTAATATATTGATAAAAAACATAATAATGTGAACAATTTGTATTAATAGAGCTAACCCATTGTCTTAACCTAAAAAAAACACATACATTCATCCACTCCTCTTCTTCAAGGAATCGCCTAAACATGACCACCTTCAATTGCTGGTTATGTGACTCCATACACTATACGTTAATCCAACAAAACCTAAGTATTCCCACAAAAGATACTATATTCAAAGGGATTATTCATTATTTTTCACATGAAAATATGTGTAATATAAAACACCAAATTTGGATATCCATGTCAAATACCTAGTGAAGTGAGGCACGGTGAGGGACCATGAGACGAGGGGTGGTGAGGGTCGATGGGGAGCGATGAGCCGAGGTGCGGAAATTGGCGGCGACGAGGCTGACATGGAGACGGTCAGTAGAGATCAGTTATGAGAGGGAGGCTAGAGCTTCAAGGAGTCATAGGGTGGGGGTTGGGGCTCGGGGGAGGGGGAGATTGTAAACTATTTGAAAAAGTTTAATTATTTATTGGCGGTTTATAAAAAACCACCGCATAATTTTTTTGAAAAATATTACCACTGATTTACTAAACTGACGCTAATAAAACTCCGCTAAATACTGAGTTTGTTGTAGTGTAATGTGAAATAATAAAATATGGTTTAGGTGGGAAATATTCTCATTTAAAGACATGTGAATTGTTTATGTAAGAGTTTGTCCTAATTCTATAAAACACTAAACCTAAATGGTCCTTGATAATTTAAGTGAACCAATTTTTACTTTTTATAGTGTATGGTTTGGATGGAAAAAATTATATCACCTTCATTTGTATTAAATACAGAAATGTAAATTTCATGTTTTTAGCACTGGATTTGGGAGTGCGGGTTTGGGGATATTATAGTTGGTATCAGAGGATCAGTTTAGATATTTTTGAAGATTAGGATGTTTTAATATGAGGTTATCATAAGAGTTATATATACTATATAGGTCTATAATAATAAGTGTGATCATAAGTTCAATGTCTTAGAAACCCCTTTGAGGTTATAAGGGACAATATCTTAAAATGATTAATGACATTTTAGGATTTGTTTTATTAGGTTGAAGTATATTTAAATACTTGGGTTAATATAAAGTATGCTTTTAAATTTTGTTGAAGTAATATTTAAGGTATTGATAAATTTTAGGTTTTATATGATCTTCTATATTGAGGTAATTATGGGAATACAAGTTTTATCATATAGATAACCATGAAATTGAAAAGTTATTTGGTGACTAAGTGATTTATGTTATTTAAAAAAAATATAACCATATTTTTGGGCTTTAATGATAAATGGTATGAGATAAAATTTGATGTTAAAACTCTCTTTAATGTTGAGGTTATTTTGGAATAATTTTTTTGAACATTCAGTATTACTGTTAAATTTTGAGTATTGAGGTATTATTTCATTATATGATGGGTTACTCGTTTTGGTAATATTATTACCATGTGTTAACCATTTTGTTTTTGTTTAATTTATAAATAAAGGTGGAATATATTTATTATCCCTTTTATGGTCATGTGGACCTTTAAAATTGGATTTTAGTGATTCAGGTGTTAAAATAATTATCATGAATACTAACTGTTTGGAGAAAAATAAAATATTTTGGAGGAAATTTATAAAATGATGAAGTTATATTCATCAAGTAAGTATATTTACTTATTCTATTTTTACAAATTCTAATTAAATTATTCAATTCTAGGAAAATGATCTTGAAATAAAATATTTCCCTTTTACCATCATTTCTGATAAAATGAATGACCTTTATCACACCACATTGGTTTATGTTTTTCTAGTCATTATCTTTATCTTGATCATTAACTTTATTGTGATCAATGATCTCTATAACTTAATATCATTATTTTTTCATTATGATTTTATTCTGTGTCCAAATATTTACTTCCCACCTATGTTCTCCTATTTGGAAACCTAGTATGTGTTATTCCAGATGACCTTCGCACATCCCTTTCTCTTTTATCAAGATAATGTTTTATTAACCCATTTTACGATGTGGATTTACAAAAAAAACGTATTTTCAAATATCCAACCTTTGATTACTGAGATAATGTTCAAATAGAAGGGACATAATTTATTAACTGGGAGAGTTTGTAACACCATGAGATTTTATAGAATAAAACTATGTCTGATATCATATTCAACATGAAACACTAAACTTAAACAACCCATGAAATATATGACTATTACAACTTAGCCATTAAATTTGTGGGTATGAATAATATTAACTAGTTAATGAAATATATATTTATACTTTCTACTCAATATAAATCATCGATAAATATTTAGTAAATAATCAATCAATTTTTTATTGAAGTAATTTTATTCTTCCAAAATATGTTTACTTTATAAAAGATTTTATCTATTTTCATGAAAAATACTATAATTAATTTTTTGAACTTTTATAAAATGTATTTAATAAAATTAAATTCATTTTTTAAATCAAAACATCAAAATTTAAATTTGGTGAAATTTAATGATTTTTCAGAAAATATTTATTTTCTATGAATAGTGAAAAATAATTTTAACATCCCAATATTTCATAGTAAGTTATTTTCTTTAAATTAATTCAATAGCTTATGCTACACGCAACACCGAGTTCGAGCGGACCACAACTTACCAAAATAGTCGTTCAAAAAGTAATTAAGAATAGTATTAACTGCATTTTTAATTTTATATACTCCATATAATTTTAATATCTATATTATGTGTTTCTTAGATATAATATAAGTACAAATTCAATTTTTCAGATAAAAGAAGTATTTTTCAAAAAATTCAATTTTACCCCCTTTTAATGGTGAACCCTTTTTGAATCCAATATTTGATACTTTTATATATTAAATTTGAAAAAAAGAAACTTCTTCTTTAGAAGTGAGACATAAAAATTTAGTTTGGATAAATTTTTGGTGCTTTTCGGATAACTTTCATATTTTGATGAATAGTGAAAAATTCTAAATTTTAATTGAAAACAACTTTTTTAATCAAAATAATTTATAGTGTTAAATTATACATTTGAATGGCTTTTAAGTATAACTAGATTATATTTTTATCATTTAATCCAATGTTGGTCATTGGAAGTATTTTTACATTTAAATTGGACATAAACACATATTAATCTTTTGATAGTTTTTACTTCTCAAAAACCCACTTTCTGGTTTTGACAACGAGAATATTTTTTAAATTAATTAATACAACTTATATGTTTTGAATTTGGTAAAATAGAAATCATTTTATAATTTTGAATATCAAAATTATCTTGGGGTTAACTTTTTGTATTTTTCTAAAAACATTCAATTTTTAATGAATAGTGAAAAACACTACATTATTGTTTAAAGCTGAATTTTTATTTAAATAACAATTTTTAATTTAAACTTATTTTAAAGTCAAAATAGATACATAATACCTATATTAGTAAAATATAATTCATTTAAGTCATTTTATAATAATATTAGATATATAAAATGTATTGACCCAAACTTTTTAATAATATTTATTTCCTAAATTTGTGTGTTATTTTATTTTATACTAAAAAAAACTATATCCTTTAATTAATTAAGTGATTATAACTAAATGATACTGTTGGGTTTCGACTGTTATATGACCATTGGTCAATATGACCATTGGAAACTAAATTCGTAACTTTAAAATTATTTTTTATAAATTTAAATGATCTTGGTTAATTAATACAAAAAGAAGAGTCGATAGAATCATCCAGTAGACTCGAGCTATATGAAGCCCATCTATCAGAGCTTGGGAAAGAGGTAGCATCACTGGGATTTTCTCTGGACCAAGCCCAAGCCGAAATTCAACATGTGAAGCTTGAATAGAATCGTATAAGGTATAAGTTCAAGATGATAGAAATCACCACTCAGGAAATGTTGTCCAAGCCGCCCCAAGATTCTATCACCATATCACACTTTACACTTAAGTCCTATGTAGGTGTTATAAGGGGCTATGTAATGCGACCTTAGATACTTTGTGTAATCCTTTTATATAAATAAAATTCTTATTTCTTCTTAGGATAAAGTTTGTGAATTTCAAATATTCGGATAAATATAGGATGAATTTATAGTTCCATATTACTAATGGATTTTTGAAAAAAGGGTTATTTTAAAATATTTATGTAAACTTTAAATAATTAATAATGTGAAATGATTTTCAAAAAAGGTCTTCTAAAGTTGATATTAGTGAGAAATTTAGAGTCTTATATGATTAACTTGATTTTTAGTGAATAATAAAGTATGAATAGTAACATACCCGTATGAATAGTAATGAATAGTAAATTGGCCAAAAAATAGAAACTTCACCCATGAATGTATAAATACAATTTAAACATCTTGAAAGTGAAAAAACGATCATAGTATAAGTTTTGGTATTTTTGTATGTCATAAATATTTTATTTACAATTTTATAATTAATTTAATAATTTAAAATAGAAATATATTTTCATAAAATGTAATCATAAATTGTTACTTTATTATATTATGGTTATAAGATAATTTTATGGGACCTTGATTACTTTCTTAAGGAGTTACAAAATGAGTTATAGTTTTAGAGTTTTTTTTGAATAAATAATGATTTTATTTAAAAATTAAATTAAAATATTTAGAAAATTATTTTCATAATATTCAGCTCATTTTTGAATTCAGAGCATCGATATTAGGTTAGGGTGAATTTTAGGGATTTTTTGGAAACAATTGAATTTTCAGTGAATAGTAAAAATACAATTTTGAGTTTCAGGTGTTTAATGACACCATTAATGATGTAATAATGATGTAAGATTTAGAATAGACTTATTAATAGTGAGATATACTATTATATGTCCCAAGTGGCCAATACCATGGGAAAATACCATGGG
The DNA here is from genome assembly GCA_963277665.1 of Viscum album. NCBI lineage: Eukaryota > Viridiplantae > Streptophyta > Magnoliopsida > Santalales > Viscaceae > Viscum > Viscum album. The sequence continues at coordinate 1,553,952,167 of OY728125.1, read as the reverse complement.
AAAGCCCATGGTTTTGCAAATACCACCGATTAGGTGTCCCTTGGAAATTAATAATTTATTCTCTCACTTTTCCTGTAAATACCAAGCCATTTCCTCATTCATTTGATTCCAAAATCCTAATCAATGAAGTTCTGGTCTCCTTAACTCCCAAGGAGTCCTCCCAAGGTACCCTCAAGCCTCCCAAGGTCCCGAGCTTCAAGCTTTCAAAGTTACTCTTCAAGGTAAGGGAACCTTTCACCCTCCTCTTTTAAGTCATGACTTACTTTATGTTATATCTTCTAGTTTCTATTTCATTCTGTTGGTTTATATTATTCTATATCATTCTTACTATACATTTCATGTTCAATTTATGGGAGACCCTTTCCACTCTCATCAACTGATTTTCTGAATTTTTAAGTGACGCCGTTAGGCTGGAGAATTTTTCATCAAAGAAATCGCATTTTCTATTTTCTTTCAAGTTTCCTTTTGATGTGGTATTTCATTAAAATATCCACACCACGATCTTATTTATTTTTATTCAGTACCTCTTCTAAAAATTATTCATGGGATACCCTTGTCCCTTATCTTTTTATTATTTTCTAAAAACCATGTTATATAGCCGTTATGCTGCAGAAATTTCGTCTGAAAATTTCTCTCTCTTTCTCTCATGAAATTCTCTTGTTTTATTTATGTAAATACCCAGACCTATTTAATTTATATGGATGTTAATAAATACACAAAAATTATATATTTTATTCTATAATTGACATACATATAACCCTCACTCCCTTTCCATGGGATATAATTGACATAATGATCTTGTTTTTACGAACTTTTAAAATGTCACGATTTTGAAATGAAACCCATTTCTTTTGTTCTATATAGGTTATTTATGAAATGTTTGATTATGATCTATGTGGATCACATGAACATAAAGACATAATAATGGTGTTCCCTGATAGCGCTCCAATGCATTGGGTAAATAAATAATCTCTAGAGATTACAAGTTTCACGATACCTTGGTGAATAACCTTGGTAATTTTTATGACACCTCGGGGATAAACCTTGGTGATATGTTCATGAATGTATAAATGAAATGTTGTAGCCACATATTCAAGTTATGATTCAAGTTCTTTTTATTATGATATTTCTATTCTTCCATGTTCATTCCTTTGTAATTTTTATCATGTTCTTATTAATATTGCTCAAGATCACATGTCAACTGTTTCACTTGTTTTCCTTACTGAGCCTTCTGCTCACCCTTTCCTTTGATGTATGTCTCCAGGTTATGAGATGCAATAATTGTACTTAGGATGAACCTATGATAAATCCTTACAAGTGTATTAGAAGGATTTTTATGTTGTTTTCATGTATTATGTTCATGATTTCCAAGACACTAGACTTAAAAGATCCTCTGTATGTAAAATATAATGAAAAGTTATGTAATAAAAAAATGGGATGATATATAAAATTTTATTGAACTTTTTACCGTCTTTTACTTACCTTCTAGGCAAATTTGAAAATTTGCATAAAACATAATTTTACTGCTTTTGTGAATTGAATTTAAAAAACCCGAGAGACACATTTGACATCAGTAAGTAAAATGTGGTTCAATAGGATGAAAATAATTTTTGGTGAATAATAACTTTTAAATTTTATTTACCACGATTAAAAGTAAATAGGGCAATTAAAGGTAAAAAAAATATTATAATTACCCTAAAAAATATCCTAATTCTATTAGATAAGTTTATTTCGACCAAAATAAACCTTAGGAAAAAATATGACCCTTTTTGATTCACTTGGATTAGATTTGTAAATTTATTATAATAGAGAGGCTCATCCAGAGGATAACCCCCTGACCGTTTATTAAAAAAAAGAAAAAGAAAAGGACAGTAAACAAGTAGCAGAATTCAAAAGAAAGAGTTACATGTCATAAGAACCATACCCATCTCCACATCCCTGGTAGCAAGCTTCGTCCGCAGTAGCCGATTCCCATTCCGAGCTATCATAATGCTTCAGAACCTTAGCATATTTCCTTCACAAATTCATCCGTTCCAAGTATAAGAGCTCAGTGTGACCACCAAGAGACCTAGTGGCCAACGACTTTGGCAGGGAGGAGTAGTCCTTCTTTAACCTGCGTCGTGGAGGGGCTGTCAGAACTTCTTGGGTCTTAGTCATCTTTGTCCTCCATCCTTGGACCACATCACTAAATGAAGGCTTGATCATGCCACCATAGTTTTATTTTTCACTCTCAGAGCAGTCTCCCCATTTCCCATTGATGATCACATTCTGGATATTATCCTCCACTCCTTTACCCTGCTGGAACATGCCATTGGTGTCAACAGCGAGGAATCTTGGCTGTTCCATATTCTCATAAATAATCAATGACCCCTGCTGCATAGAATTGGATCCATTTCCACCCTCCTGAGAAGAAGATCCATTCTGAATTTCCTTCAATGAGAGGTTTTCCTCACATTCTCCTGCTCCAACACCTAAAATCGGCTTCCAGTAGCAGCAGTGAAGCCCACACCCTCATTATGAACAGCCCTCCCCTGTGCTACATTAGAATCATCCAACACCTCCAAAGGATCACTAACACAGCCAAAAACATCCAACATACCTTCAGCCACATTAACTCCTCCATTACACTAATTCCCCACCCTTTCATTAGATAAATTCACACACATGTCATGCTGTAGTTCCTGCTCGGCAGCAACAACACCTATGGGACACCCCATTGCAATAGAGCTAGAATTATCCTTTGCAACCGCTTGTATCACCCCAGCACCCAACTACAAACCATGGCGAAGTCTACAGAACACTACAGCCACATATGGATTTGTAGGCGCCTCAACATATTTCCTCAAGGGCACTGCTGCTTGGTTCTCCACACTATTAGCAATACCAGATGCCATCTGTCCAGCGGACATCAGCCTTGGCCTGTGTGGCTTTCCTTCCCTCTCCCTCAGTTTAGAAATGCTTCTGTTCAATACCTCAGAATGACACTTCGAGGCTGTATGCCCCAATCGGCAACAGGCATTGCAGTAGTCTTCCTACGATTCAAAGACCACGGATTGTCTCCATCGGAACTCTTCTCCCACTGTAAGCCATATCCAGTTGACTGAAGGCCTTGCAACGTCCACCTCCACACAGATGAGAGGATTCACCGAGTGACTTACAGTGGATGTTTGAACATCCGAGCAGAGATACCGCCCCACCATATTACCAATCATACGAATTATTGCAAGATTTTGGAAAGGAAGAGGGAGTTGAGGGAGACTAACCCATGATGCAATGGTTGAAGGATCTCGGTTCATTCATAAATCGAAGGACCATCGAAATAGGAAGAAACAACATCCTTTGCATCTACGAGGGGCACTGGACCAGGCGCGAATCAAATCGTCCTCTGAGGAAAACTGAATCATGAAATGACATTTGTCGAGAAGCCCAACAATTTCTTGATCTTGAAAATCCCACTTACCAAAGATGAAGCGGTCAAAATCATCAACTGAGGGACTTCGCTGATTGAAATGAGCCACCAGCATAAGATCCAAATGGCTAAAATCATCAATGAACTCCGATAACGAAATCGCTATTTTAGGATCACCCTGATGAAGATCAGGAACTTTCGAGCATAACGAAATCATTAGGAAATCTAGGAGAGATCTAGGGCTTGAGAAAGGAATGAAAGCTTTCCGTAGGATTGGAGGCTATGGTCATTCCTCTGCCCCCCTTCCACCTCCAGGAAGGGGAGGTAAGTCATCCCCGAGCTTCTATCGCCAGTGCCGCGAGCAGCCACAATTCTTCGTCTTCATCTATCCTCAACCTCTATCTTTGGACATTTATTATATTTTATTTAAAGAAGAGTTAAAAGTGTTAAATTCAAATTTTAATAACTAAAACATTTTAATACAGGGTTATAAATAAGATAAATTCGACTATAAATATTCATTATAAAGTTAAAAATATTTCTTACATCATGATATTTTATTTATAATTTTAGACATTAAATAATTAAATTTATTTATGACACAATTATGATACAATAACTACCTTATTAATGAAATATTAAAATAATTCTTATTATAAATATCCAAATAAAATTAAATTGTAACTTTTGATGAATTGAAATAATTTTATAGGTTAATATGACATGTTATGGTTGATTTAATTTATTTTTTTTGAAGTAATCAAGTTTTTTGGACTTTCATAAAAACCAAATACTAAATAGTATCAAAATTGACATAAATGAGTTTTTAAAACAAATACTATATTATTAAATGATATAATATTACTAAAAATATAAGGTGCATAAAAAGTACTTATATAATGATAGATATGTCATTAATGAACCACTTGAGGTTTTCTTGTCATTATATAGTAAGTTTATTAACCATGTATTATAATAATACAAGAAGAGATGGTTAAAGTTAAACTATTTAACAAAGAGTTAAATATAAAAGATAAGGTTGATATGGTGACATAAACTTGTCTAAAACCTATTGGTTGAGAGGTTTTATAACCATACCCACATTATCCTTGAAATAAATCCATTTTTAGTGATTAAAAACAGAAAATTATTTTATAATAAAATAATATTTCAAGCTTTTTCTAAAGTTACCCTCACCTCTCTTATAAAAGGGTACTTCCCATTATCTTAATTTCACACCTTCAAATCCATTTGGGTCGGCCAAAACCTACTCAAATATCCTTCAAACTACCCTAAATTCAACCTAAAGGCCTTAATTTGATCAGAAATCCAATCTAAGAATCCCTTTTGATAAAATCAAAAGGAATCACCTGAAGAAGAAGTAATAATTTCACCACCTCTTTCAAAGTTCTTTTCTTCTTCCACTTTCTATTTATTTGTTATTTCCATACCAAAATAATAAATCTAGTTCCTTCTATATACTGTGATGTTATTATAAATATGGTACAACCATATTAATTATTTTATCTATCATATGAATGAAAAAGTCACCATACATGTGTACGTACGGCTTACCATCTCCACATCGTGGTGTAGTTTGTTATTCCACACTTCATTATTTGGATGGGTATAATAATGAGTATAATTGATGAAACTAATAAATATAACATGTTAATTATTCTGTATATATGATATACCATCCAATTACACACTATTTCACCATCAATAGAATGATATTGTCGCTCGTGCGTACGTACGAATTACCATCTCCACGAACGTGATGAGATTCATTCCCCATCGTAACCATTCAAGAATAATTTTCATTTTATGATTTAAAATAATTTTTAAGAACTTAATATCATTATGGATATGAATCAAATACATCGTATCCATAACAAACATGACTTATATAAAAAAACATATAAAATAAAACAAATCAGTTAACACCCGAAACAATGATACTACTGAAATATTATTAACAAAGAAATATTAGAAGATCATATATGATATCATATTTATGTATGCGGTCCTTGTATAATTTAATAAAAATGATTTAACTGTTATACATGAGGTTAAAATTCCCTCGACGAAGGAAAATATAAGGTAATAGGTTTTCATCTCACTTCTTATTCCCGTGAGATTCATGCTATATTTCAACTATTTTCTTTTGTGTGGTGTATGTACTTCCCATGATTGTATTCTTTGGGTAATATAATTTAATTTATGGGTATTTACATCTTTATTTTATGATCCTTCTTTAATGGGATGTATGTTTTGTAAGTTACCAAATCGGTAAGGGAATTTCTAATTTATATTTCCACTCATTGGGTTTTACACAAACTTCATTGATTATTTTACTCCAAGATTATGTGTGAAATCAATATTTATTTATTTATGTAGTAATTTCCACTTACCTTTTTGTGGATATAATTTTGATAAACATAATCAATCCATTGTTAAATTCTCAAGCCATTGATATGAACTTGCTAAGAGTAATCTTAACTCAATTTCCATTCGTTGAGTTAAACATCCAAGTCATTGGTGTTGTTTTTAAAAGAATATGTGTGAATGTGTTCTGATTGATTTACAATGAATATCCAATCATATTGAGTGTATTTATATTTTTCACACATAATTATGTCATTTATTTATCCTTAAACTAAGGATATATTATTTATGAGGGATTTTATCACATTTTACATTCCATTGATACTTCTTTGTTGTTATACACGAATTCACTTTTATATGGTGTACATAATGTACTTTGACATAGTATATCATGAATAAATTTATTCTCATGATATTTTAAACATTTTATTACCTCAATTATTTGTATCCAAGCGTCTCTCATTTGGTTAGGAACTCTAACTAAAATATCATTTTAAATGTTTTAAAGATTTATTCTTCAAAATATTTCTCATTAATGTCCATGTTTTAAAAATGGTGTTAAGGATTTATTTATATGGACATGAATTTTTTAAAATTAAAATTCCTTTTAACAGTTTCTAAGTGGTATGGGACACTTTGATTCAAAAATATATTTTTAAGTGGTCCCTCGATCTCCGTGGTCCCTTAAGGCTCGACTCCGAGCTCTTATCGTGGATCTTGCCTCGCTCATCAAAGGTGGACTGGTGTCAGCTTCAGTTTGCAATCTCATAAATTGCCCATGCATGTAGAACAGGGGAAGTGGTTCCTGGGTTAAGTGGCAGCTGTCGAGACATGGCTTGAAACTTAATATTGACAGCTCTTATATGGAAGGTGTCATGAGAGGCGGCGGACTGCTTAGGGATAGTTGGGGCTCTATCCTTGTCGCCTTTAGTGCTTTCTATGGCCCAGGTTTCTCTTTGGGTGCTGAGGCCCAAGCCCTACATTCCAGGATCATGGTTTGCAGAAGGAGAGGGTTGCAGATAACCGAGGTTGAGTCCGATTCTAAGGTACTTGTCAAGGCTCTTCAAGGCAGTCGTGGGATCCCATGGGAGCTGGTCTACCTCATCCAGAGATTCAAGGCAGATACTAATCAAGGAAGGATTATACATCATAGTTGGAGGGAATCCAACTTTGCGGCCGACAGACTTTCTGGACTGGGTCAGAGGGAGGAGACGCTTTTGATTTTTGACCGCCTCTATTCTTTGCCCCTTGAGTGTATCCGTGTGGTGCAAGGGGATGCCCTGGACCTGCACTTCTTCTGTCCTCCTTGAGGACATGCTTCCTTTTTTTTCCTTTCACGCAAATTAATAAAAATAATAAATTTCAGGCAGGACATATTCTTGATAAATAATGATACTTTTAAATCTTTTCAAGAAAAAGGGGATATTTCCCTCAAATAGTTTTACTTATTATTTTCATATATGTCAATATCCATCATTATTATTGATTGAGGTCAATTTATTATAATACAATCTTCCATATTGTATCAAATGAGTTATATTTGACTATGGATGTGCTATTTTTATACCATTCATGGTTTGTGGTTAAAATATTGATATTTTGTATGCTAGTTTTAATATGAATGTTTATATTATGTTTCAACCTTTTCATATGAGGAATGAATTGGAATTAGTAAGTGAAGGGTGGATCCCACTATAGCTCCTCAATGCATCGATAGACCTCATAAGACAAACTAGTGTCTTGGCACAAGGCCTTGAAAAAATCTTATTTGTAGTCTTGGCACGAGGCCTTGACTATGTGGTTATGATGTCCGATATTATGCATTCCATCATTATGAAATTAGCTATTGATATTACATGTGATTATTAGACTAGTATAATATCCATGTGAATAAGTAAATGACATTATTTGATTTATCTTTTCCATATTATGCTGAAGTTTATGTTTAAAAGGATTGTGTGTTAATATTATACATTGCCTTAAATGTTTTTGTTTTCTTATGTTAGTTTCTGCTATATTGTTATCCTTACTGAGCATCTGAGCTTACCCCTTTCTTATGTTTTATTTTTTACCAAGATATGAAGAAGTATATTATGTTTGACCTATAGGTATAGGCTACGTGATATGAGTGTGTTCAAAGGAGACACAATGTTGTAGTTTTTTCCATTTCATAATGTTATGTAAAACGTATGTATGTATCTAGTACCTCTAAGGCTACTAAACTAATCGGTTTTTCGAGACTTTATCTATTGTGATCATGAAAATGTTATGTAATAATGCACCAACTCTAGGTAACTAGGGTCGGGCTGTTACAGTTGGTATCTGAGGAAGTTTAGTACATACCTTAGAAAGTAGATTTAGAAAAACGTTGATTAGAGAACATTACCCAAAGATATACTTTGAGGATTAATATAGAATAACTTCCTATAATTTTGGTAATGTAGAGATTTTGTGAATTTTATAAGAAATACATCCCTATCTGGATACGAGCAGGTAGAGGCGGCTCTGGCACAGATGTATCTAGGGGTAAAATTCGAAAAAACTGCTTTGATCTAGACTCTAATGAGAACTGGTGCACGACAACAGGCCTTGCTACGCTCTTTGTTATGAGACTCCCGAGGGGGGGGGGGGGTATGCTTAAGATAATTCACATTTTCTTTACAAAACTATTTGAAGGATTTTAATATAAGATGAGAATAAATAACCTTGGTTAATCTTAAGGTGTTTTAGATTGAAAATAAGGTGTCATGATATTCTCTAAATGATTTTATGACTATTGTTACTCACACTATGATTTCTGGTTTTAGTCAATGGATGGATTCCAATAAAGTCATAGTAACATTGAACATGATGTACAAGGTGGGAACGATGGTAGAAATGAGCAACTAAATGGAATGTTGATAGGCATAAAAGATATCGTGTTTATGCCGAAGCAAGTTTCCAAAAATATGATCAACAAAGTATACATTAACCAACTCCCAAACTCAACAAATAAGAGAAAGGCGAAGAATGATAAGAGCTCCAACAGTGGAGACCGTGGAGAAAAGAAATCTCAATTTCCATCATGTGGGAAATGTGGAAAGAGACACCCAAGAAAGTGTCTCAATGGAACAAATAAATGTTTTATGTGTGGGAAAGAAGGACATAAAGTAAAGAATTACTAATGAAAAATGAAAAGTACTATGGAATAAAATAAAAATGATCCTGAGAATTCATTTACAATCATTTTCTGTAAATGTAGGGGACCTGGGCATTACCTGAGTCAATTCCCTATTCTACAGGATAACCACTATGTAAAGGAAGAACCTATATAGAAATAAATTGATGGAAAAATGTTTAAAAGTAATAATTCTCTTTGTTTATGGGATTACTTTGGAATACTTTTCTCTTGTATGTGTAACTGTGCAGTTTGTTATGTGAAAATGCTATTTGAGGAAGAATTATCTTTTCTTTTTTGGATATAGTTATAAAGAACCATTCGGGTTTATATGATCTTTAAATTTGAGGCAATTACTATAACACCCCAAGATTTCATAGTATGTTATCTCATTAAAGTAATTCAATAGCTTGCACTACACATAACACCGAGTTCGAGCACACCACAACTTACCAAACTAGCAGTTCAAAAAAAATTTATGAATAGTATTAACTGCATTTTGAATCTTATATACTCTATATAATTCGAACAACCATATTATGTGTTTATTAGAAATAATATAAGAACAAAGTTTTTCAGATAAAAGATGTATTTTTCAAAAAATGCAATTTTACCGCCTTTTAATGGAGAACCCCTTTTAAAACCAATATTTGACACTTTTATATATTTAATTTAATGAAATTAAATTCATATTTTTAAGCAGGACATAAAAATTTAGTTTGGATAAAATATTGGTACTTTTCTGATAACTTTCATATTTTGATGAATAGTTAAAAATACTATGTTTTAATTGAAAAAAACGTTTTTAATCGAAATAATTTATAGTGTTAAATTAATAATTTGAATGGTTTTAAAGTATAATTATATTATATTTTTATCATTTAATACAATATATATCATTATAAGTAATTTCATATTTAAATTTGACATAAACATATGTCAATCTTTTGATAGTTTTTACTTTTTAAAAACATGCTTTTTGGTTTGGACAATATGAATTAATTTTAAATTAATTAATGCAACTTATATGTTTTGAATTTGGTAAAATAGAATTCATTTTTTAATTAGGAATATCAAAATTAGTTCAGGGTGATTTTTTGGTATTTTTTTGAAAACATCCAATTTTTGATGAATAGTGAAAACACTGCGTTATTGTTTAAAACTGAATTTTTATTTAAATAATTATTTATTTTATTTAAATTTATTTTAAGTAAAAATAGATATATAATACCTATATAAGTTAAATTTAATTAATTGGAGTTATTTTATAATAAAATCAGATGTATAATTTTTTTTTGAACTTTTTACCGTCTTTTACCCACCTTCTAGGAGCATTTTCAAATTTGCATAAAACTTAATTTTACCGCTTCTGTGAGTTGAATTTAAAAAATCCGAGAGACACGATTGACATCATTAAGTAAAATGTGGTTCAATAAGATGAAAATAATTTTTGGTGAATAGTTACTTTTGACTTTTATTTACCACGGTTAAAAGTAAATAGAGTAATTAAGGGTAAAAATGATATTATAATTACCCAGTTAATGAAAGATTAAAATAATTGATATTATAAATATCAAAATTAATTTAAATTGAGAATTATTATTAATTACAATAATTTTCTAGGATAATATTAAATTTTATGGTTGATTAAATAATTTTTTTAAGTGATAAGATTGTTATGTCTTTCACAAAAACAAAATACCAAATAGTGTCAAAATTGACATAAATTTGTTTTTAAAACAAATACTGTATTATTGGTTGATATAATATTCCTAAAAATATAAGGTTCAGAAAAAGTGCTTAAATAATATTATATATGTCATTAATTAACCACTTGTGGTTCTCTTGGCTTGTTATAATAAGTTTATTAACCATATAATATAAAAATACAAAGAGACATGGTAAATGTCAAACTATTTAACTAAGAGTTAAATTAAAAAGTTAAGGTTAATATGGTGACCTAAACCTATCTAAAACATATTGGTTGAGAGGTTTTCGACCCATACCCACCTTACCCTCTAAATAAATCATTTTGGATCCATTAGAAACCGAAAATGATTTTATTATAAAATAATATTTCAAGCTTTTCCAAAAGAGACCCTCACCTCTCTTATAAAAGGGTACTTCCCCTTCTCTTACATTCACACCTCCAAATCCATTTGTATCATCCAAAAACTACCCAAATATCCTCCCAAATTACCTCACATCAACCTAGAGGCCTTACTTTAATCATAAATCCAACCTATGAAGCCCTTTTGATCAACTCAAAAGGAAACACCCGAAGAAGATGTAATAATTTCACCACCCTCTTTCAAGTTCTTTTCTTCTTCCACTTCCTCTTTATTTGTTGTTTCCATAACAAAATAACAACTCCAATACCTCCTACATACTTTGATGTTATTATAAATATTTTACAAACATATTTGTTATTCTATCCATCCTATAAATGACAAATTCACCATACGTGTGTACGTACGACTTACCGTCTCCACGTCGTGGTGTAGTTTGTTATTCAAAAACTTCATTATTTGGATGGGTATAATAATGAGTACAAATAATGTAAATAATAAATATAACATGTTAATGATTCTGTATATATGATATACCATCTAATTACATATGATTTCACCACCAGTATAATGATATTGTTGCTCGTGCGTACGTACGGATTACCGTCTCCACGACACGATGAGATTCATTCCCACGTTCACCATTCAACGATGATTATAAAAATATATATTATTAATAAGTATGTAATATATGAAATAATAATGATACTGGAGATATATATATGTATGTATGTATGCACTTACATATATCTTATTCACTTACTTCCGTTCAATATAATATGAAAACAGAAACAACATTTATGCGTACGTACGACCTACCGTCTCCATAAATGGTGCCTTCAATTTCATATATCTATCTATTATAAATATTTATATTCTAAATATATATGATATATAAATCAAGGTTTATATTCAGGAAGTATTTAAATCATGATATAAATGATACGATCAAGAATAACAAGTTAAAACACGTACGATAAAGAAAGCGATTATTACCTGAAATGTTAATTTAACATGGAAATCATTATTAAATAGGTAGTATAAAGTCATAAATGAATCATGTATTATATAATAAATATGAATATAGTTATGGTATAATTTAATAACATACTATGGTCATTATACAGAAGGTTAAACGTACCATCGACCAAAGGAAAGTGCAAGGTAAGAGTTAATTTCACAATCTCATTATTATCCGAGGTTGTTTTTACATAAGTATCTACTAGAACATATTTATTATCCATGTGCATGTTTCATAAAAGTGTTTTCAAATGGATTCTTTTTAAGGGACACTTTTAATAAAGCATCATATTAAATGTTTTAATGATTTATTCTTCTAAACCTTTCTCATTAATGTCTATGTTTTTAAAATAGTTTTTAAGGATTTATTTATATGGACGTGAATGTTTTTTAAATTTTAAATCATTTAAAAAGTTTAAAAGTGGTATGGGACACTTTTATTAAAAAATGCCTTTAAATTTCTTCCTTTCTAAATTGTGTGACTTTTAAATTTTTTCATGAAAAAGAGATATTTCTCTCAAAGAGTTTTCAAATCATTTTCATCTAAGTCAACATCCTACGAGGGATTTTAAACTTGTTTGAAGTTGATACAAATCTTTCATATTGTATTGAAAGTTTTGTTATATGTTTGACTATGGATGTGTTATTTTTATAACATTAATGGTTTATGGATAAAGTATTGACATTTCGTATGATAGTTTTAATATGAATGTTTATGTTATGTTTAAACCTTTTCATTTGAGGAATGCATTGTACTTAGTAAGTGATGGTTGGAGCCCGCTATAGCTCCTCGATGCATCAGTAGGTCTCATGAGACAAACTAGTATCTTGGAAAAAGGCCTTGAAAAAAATATTATTTTTAGTCTTGGAACAAGGCCTTGACTATGTGGTTATGAAGTCTTGCATTATGCATTCCATCATTATGAAATTCTCTATTGATATTACATGTGATTATTAGACTAGTAGAATATCCATGTGAATAAGAAAATGACATTATTTGATTTATCTATGCCATATTATGATGAAATTTAAGTTTAAAAGGATTTTGTTTTAGTCTTATACATTGCCTTAAATGTTTATGTTCATTTGTGAAAGTTTCCGCTATATTGTTATCCTTACTGAGCGTTTGAGCTCACCCCTTTCTTATGTTTTATTTTTCCAGGATTCCAAGAAGTGTATTATGATTGATAAGAAGGGTTAACATAGGGGATTAATGTCATTCTAAAAGGATCATTTATGTTATGTTTTATTTTCTAATGTGTAATGTAACGTTCATGTATTTAATCTATTTTTCAAGACTGCTAAACTGATCGGTCTTTCAGGACTTGATTCCTTGTAATCATTTAAATGTATTAAAATAATGCACCGAATCTGGGCTTCTGGGGTCGGGGTGTTACAATTACAGGTTATTAATTTTTGGGATTAAAATGCAAGGTGTGAGATAATATTTGTGGTTAAATTATGTTATGTTTATTTTGAGGAATTTATCTAATTTTGGGAATGTTATAAAATATAGTTTTTGAAAAAGGACAACACACAGACCGTGTGACAACCCATCACGCCGGACAAAGCTGCGGGAATCGAACCCACAAACGAAGTGTGATTGTGATTTATCGCCTACCACTGGACTACGTGAAGTCCCTATTTAGTGTGACTAATTATTTTTATTTAAATTATTTTATTGATCAATAATAACTTGATTTTGGATCTTATGTTTTATAAAATGGATATCGTTAGTATAGGAAAATGATTTGATGATTAAGTGATAAATGTTATTTTGGAAGACATAAGCTCTATTGGGAACACTACATGCCTAAGGAAAATAGAATACTATTGGATTTCATTTTAGGATTAATGGTGGATTTCAATTTTGGAAGAATCTATGTTTTTATAGAGATTCAGTTTATTAATGGAAATGATTAACCTATCATAGAGAATATGTGATTTGGTTAATTACACTTTAGTATGAGACTTTACGAGTAATTGATGTTATTTGGAGATAAATGTTACAATTTACTATGAAAGACTATGTGATTAAATTCATCTAACTTTTGGGTTTCAATATTAGTTTGGACTATATTGAAGGATTTGAAGGACAATTGTTTATTGAATGGTCTTTATTGAACTTTGGGTATTGTTTGTTTAATTTTGGAAATTAAGATTAGTATTTCTTTCTATAAAATATTATCTATTTTGGGGATCATATAATCTTGTACTAACCATTTTGGTTTTGGTTAATATCTAAAGACAAGGGAAATATATAGTTCATCCTTTGTGGATTATGTGATTCTCTAGAAGTCAATTCTAGCGCTTCAAGTGTGACCAAGTCATCTTGAATACTCATTGTTTGGAGAAAATATGAGTTAGTGGTTTAAATTTAGTAAAGGATAAAACTATACTTTAAAAGTAATTATATCTTTTTATGTTCTTAGTCAATCTCATAAATAAATTCCTCAACTGTATGAAATGGAACTTAAAACAAATTTTTTTTTTCTGTTTACTTTTCCTACTGGGAAACTAATGACCGTTTAACCCATCACAAGTTTGTGGTTTTATTATTGTTAAATTTATCTTGATCATGTTTTATATCACTCTCCATCATAAAATTACACTTAGTTTATCTTCCATATCCATGGTTTCCTACATGGAATTCTCGTATGGGTTATCTCGGGTGACCTTTGTACTTCTCATTCTTTCTTTTAAAGTGATAGTTTTATTGAATCTTTTTCTAATGTGGGACTTTCAATGAAGTTCCTAATACCAATTTTAAAATTGTGAGGATGAAATTTCAAAAAGGGTGGAAGAATGTGACACCCAAATATTTCATAGTAAGTTATTTTCTTTAAAGTAATTCAATAGCTTGAACCACATGCAACATCGAGTTCGAGCACACCACGATTTACCAAACTAGCCGTTCAAAGAGAGGTTTAGAATAATATTAACTATATTTTTAATTTTATATACTGAATATAATTTTAACATCTATATTAAGTTTTTCTTAGACACAATATAAGAACAAATTGAATTTTTCAAATAAAAGAAGTATGTTTCAAAAAATGCAATTTTACCACCTTTTAATGGAGAACCCTTTTTAAATCCAATATTCGACACTTTTATATATTAAATTTGACAAAATAAACTTCTTATTTAGAATAGGGACATAAAAATTTAGTTTGCATAAATTTTTTTGTGCTTTTATGATAACTTTCATATTTTGATGAATCACAAAAAATACAAAATTTTAATTGAAAACAACTTTTTTAATCAAAATAATTTATAGTGTAAAATTATAAATCTGAATGGGTTTTAATTATAACTAGATTATATTTTTATCATTTAATCCAATGTTTGCCATTGTAATTAATTTTACATTTAAATTGGATATAAACACATATTAATCTTTTGATAGTTTTTACTTCTCAAAAAACCGCTTTCTGGTTTTGACAACGAGAATATTTTTTAAATTAATTAGTAAAGCTTCTATGTTTTTAATTTGGAAAAATAGGCATAATTTTTTAATTTGGAATATAAAAATTATCTTTGGGTGAATTTTTGGTATTTTTCTAAAAACTTTCAATTTTTGATGAATAGTGAAAAACATTCCGTTATTGTTTAAAGCCAACTTTTAATTTAAATAATTATTTTTAATTTAAATTTATTTTAAATTCAAAATAGATACATAATAACTATATTAGTCCAATATAATTCATTGAATCCATTTTACAATAAGATTATAAATATAAAATTTTATTGAACTTTTTACCATCTTTTACTCACATTCTAGGCACATTTGCTAATTTTCGTAAAACATATTTTTACTGCTGATTTGAATTGAATTTAAAAAATATAATAAACACAGTTGACATCTGTAATTAAAATGTGGTTCAATAGGATGAAATAATTTTTTTTTGTGAATAGTAACTTTTGAATTTTATTTTCCACGGTTAAAAGTAAATAGGTTAATTAAAGGTAAAAATGATATTATAATTACCATAACACATGTTATAATTCTACTGGATAAGTGTATTTCAACCAAAATCAACCTTAGAAAAAATATGATCCTTTTTGATCCACATGGACTAGATTAGGACATTTATTATATTTTATTTAAAGAAGAGTTAAAAGGGTTAAATTCAAATTTTAATAACTAAAAAATTTTAATTTAGGATTATAAATAAGATAAATTCGACTATAAATATTCATTAGAAATCTAAAAATATTTCCTACATCATGGTATTTTATTTATAAATTTTAGACATTAAATAGTTAAATTTATTTGTGACACAATGATGATGCGGTAACTACCTTATTAATGAAAGATTAAAATAATTGATATTATAAATATCATAATAAATGTAAATTGAGACTTTTGATACATTATAATAATTTTATAGGTTAATATGACATGTTAGGTTTGATTTAATGTTTTTTTCTAAGTAATAATGTTTTTTTGACTTTCAAAAAAAAGAAATACTAAATAGTGTCAAAATTGACATAAATGAGTTCTTAAAACAAATACTATATTATTAAATGATATAATATTCCTAAAAAAATAAGGTTCGTCCAAAGGACTTATATAATGATATATATTTTATTAATGAACCACTTTAGGTTCTATTATCATTTTATAGTAAGTTTATTAACCATGTATTATAATAATAAAAGAAGACATGGTAAAAGATAAACTATTTAACTAAGAGTTAAATCTAAAAGATAAGGTTTATATGGTGACCTATACTTGTATAAAACCTATTTTTTGAGATTTTTTAGACCCATCCAACCTTATACTCGAAATAAATTCATTTGTATCCATTATAAACCGAAAATTATTTTATAATAAAATAACATTTCAAGCTTTTTCTAAAGTGACCCTCACCTCTCTTATAAAAGGGTACCTACCCTTATCTTAATTTCACACCACCAAAGAAATTTGTCTCATCCAAAAACCACTAAAATATCCTCCCAACTACCCTCACTTAAACCTAGAGGCATTAATTTGATCAGAAATCCAACCTAGGGATCCCTTTTGATCAAATCAAAAAGAAACACCCGAAGAAGAGGTAATAATTTCACCACCTCTTTCGAAGTTATTTTCTTCTTCCACTTCCTATTTATTTGCTTTTTACATAAGAAAATAATAAATACAGTACCTTATATATAATGTGATGTTATTATAAATATGGTAAAACCATATTAATTATTCTATCCATCCTATTAATGTCAAAGTCACCATACGTGCATACGTACGGCTTACCGTCTCCACGTTGTGGTGTAGTTTGTTATTCAACATTTTGTTATTTGAATGGGTATAATAATGTGTATAATTGATTAAAATAATAAATATAACATTTTAATGATTCTTTATATATGATATACCATCAAATTGTATACTATTTCACCATCAATAGAATGATATTTTCACTCGTGCGTATGTACGGATTACCGTCTCCACGAACGCGATGAGATTCATTCCCCATCGTAACCATTCAAGAATAATTTTAATTTTATGATTTAAAATAATGTTTAAGAACTTAATATCATTATGTATATGAATAAAATACATCCTATCCATAACAAACATGAATTATGTAACAAAACATATAAAGGAAAACGAATCAGTTAACACCCGAAACAATGATACTACTGAAATATTAATAACAAGGAAATATTAGAAGATCATATATGATACCATATTTATGTATGTGGTTCTTGTATAATTTAATAACAATTATTTAACTATTATACAGGAGGTTAACATACACTTGACTAAGGAAATGTACAAGGTAAGGGGATTTCATCTCACTTCTTATTCTCATGAGATTCATGCTATATTACCACTATTTCCTTTTGTGTGGTGCATGTACTGCCCATGATTATAATCTTTGTGTAATATACTTTAATTTATGGGTATTTAAATCTTCATTGTATAATCCTTATTTCATGGGGTGTATGTTTTTTAAGTTACAAAATCGGTAAGGGAATTTCTAATTTCGATTTCCACTCATTGGGTTTTACACAAACTTCATTGATTATTTTACTCCAAGATTATGTGTGAAATTAATATTTATTTATTTATGTAGTAATTTACACTTCCCTTTGTGTGAATATAATTTTGATACACATAATCACTCCATTTTTAAATTCTCAGGTCATTGATATGAACTTGATAAGAGTAATCATAACTCAATTTCCATTCATTGAGTTAAACATCCAAGTCATTGGTGTTGTTTTTACAAGAATATGTGTGAATGTCCTCTGAATTATTTACCTTGAATATCCAATCATATTGAGTATATTTATATTTTTCACTTATAATTATGTCATTTATTTATCCTTAACCTTAGGATATAGTCTTTATAAGGGATTTTATCTTAATTTACATTTCATTGAGACTTCTTTGCTATTATGCGCCAATTCACTTTTATATGGTGTACATACTGTACTTTGACATAGTATATCATGAATCCCTTTATTCTCATGATATTAAAATGTTTTTATTACCTCAATTATTTTTATTCAAGCGTCTCTCATTTGGTTAGGAACTCTAACTAAAATATCATTTTAAATGTTTTAAAGACTTATTCTTCTAAATCTTTCTCATTATTGTACATGTTTTAAAAATGGTGTTAATGATTTATTTATATGGACATGAATGTTTTAAAATTAAAATTCCTTTTAAAAGTTTCAATGTGGTATGGGACACTTTGATTAAAAATTCTATTTTTAACATCTTCTTGATAAATAGTGATACTTTTAAATGTTTTCAAGAAAAATAGGATATTTACCTCAAATAGTTTTACTAATTATTCTCATCTATGTCAATATCCTTAATTATTATTGATTTAGGTTGATTTATTATAATAAAATCTTCTATATTGTATTGAATGAGTTATGTTTTAATGTGGATGTTCTATTTTTATACAATTCATGGTTTGTGGTTAAAATATTGAAATTTCGTATGCTAGTTTTAATATGAATGTTTATATTATGTTTTAACCTTTTCATATGAGGAATGAATTGGACTTAGTAATTGAAGGGTGGAGCCTGCTATAGCTCCTCGATGCATCGGTAGGCCTCATGAGAAAAACTAGTGTCTTGGCACAAGGCCTTGACAAAATCTTATTGTAGTCTTGGCATGAGACCTTGACTATGTGGTTATGATGTCTGACATTATGCATTCCATCATTATGAAATTAGCTATTGATATTACATGTGATTATTAAACTAGTATAATATCCATGTGAATAATTAAATGGAATTATTTGATTTATCTTTTCCATATTATGCTGAATTTTAAGTTTAAAAGGCTTGTGTGTTAATATTATACATTTCCTTAAATGTTTATGTTTTCTTATGATAGTTTCCGCTAATTGTTATCCCTACTGAGCATATGAGCTCACCCCTTTCTTATGTTTTATTTTTTTCCAAGATATGAAGAAGTATATTATGTTTGACCTGTAGGTATAGGATACATGATATGAGTGTCTTCAAAGGAGACATAATGTTGTAGTTTTTTCCATTTCATAATGTAATGTAAAACGTATATATGTATCTAGTACCTCCAAGGATACTAAACTAATCAAGTTTTTGAGACTTGATCTCTTGTGATCATAAGAATGTTATATAATAATGCACCAACTATAGTAACTAGGGTTGGGGAATTACAATAATATGTTTAATAAAAACGTCATTTATTTTCAATAAACTAAGAAATTTTAAAGTCCCATTATGTTTTGAATATGATATAAAGTAACATATGTATTATTTAATTTTAAATTTAAATTTCCTACTTATGTGAATTTAATTTGGTAAAATGGATTCAATATTTGGAATAATAAAAATATATATTATCTAATAATGTCAACTAATGTTTTGACCGTAATGAATTGAGAAAATAGTAATAATTAATTACCATGATTAAGGTAAAAATGGATTTACTGGGGATTAAACTAAAAAGATAAGGGTTAAAATAAATTAAAAAATTTTCAAAAATATATTACATGGACTTATTTAGACCTTATATTGTCTAAGTATTAATAATTCTACATTTTGGAGCCTTATGAAATGGGAAAAATGTGGGTACATGTTTTTCTTTGAAAAAATTACAAGTGTGTCACTCACCTCACTTATAGGAGGCCATCCATATCTTATCTTCTTACCACCTTAAAAACATTTTGGTTATTCCGAGACATACCCAAATAACATCCCAAATCCCATACTCTCATCCTATAATCCTTTCTTTGGTGATAAATCCACTCTAAGAATAAGTTAGGTATAATCCTAAAGAAGTGATCTGAGAAGAGGTAAAATTCCAAACTATGTGTTTTTGTTTTATTTCTTATTCCACCTCCTTAAAATATTATTAAGATATTATAATATAATAAAAATAATATATACTATATAATTAGTTGTTACTATATTAATATTATAACCTAAATCCATCTTCTCTTCTATAAAATGGGATATGCAATCATCATTTATGTGTATGGAAGACTATCGCCTCGTGAACCGATGTCATTTATTTTCCATCATATCCTATCACAAATTGTTTTAATGATGTATTTAAATTATATTTATGATATTGTGAACATATTTATACTTATATATTTATGATTTCACAAATAAATTCTTAATTTACATTCCTTGGGAGATATGATAATGTCACTCGTGTGTACGACGAACTACCGCCTCACGATGAGATGTGATTAATTTTTAAATAATGCTTTAAATGGAAGATAATAAGGATAAATTTAATGAATATATGTGATATAAATTAAATAATAATTATAATCATGACATATGAATCATTATAAAAATATAATATATCATTTTATTTATAACATTGAAAAATGAAAATGTTACTCATGCGTATGTACGATCTACAGTCTCCATGATCGTAATGTAGTTTATTTTTCATAAACATTTTTCATTTTTGGTTTTAAAGTATAATTGATGAATAAATAATATAATTATTTCATGATTATTATTTTTTAGATGTTTAAATAATGATCTATTTGACCACGGTCCAAACATTGATGTCGTTTTGAAACAATGAACTAAACGCCCTCAAAACACCCGATGTGGACTTAAATGATTAAGTATTTTAATATTTCATTATAAAGAAATTGAATAAATGATTAAATTATAAGTTATTAAGCCTAGAAAATTTAATTAATAAATAAAATAATTAATATAAGTTTATTATAGAGGAGTTAAAGGACACATATAGAAATTTAGGACTCACAGTAAGGGTTCTTCTTGTCTAGCTTTCACTTCTATAAGACATATTATATTTTCACCAATTATTTATATTCTGTGGAGTATATACTACCCATTTTAATTATAATATAATTAATCCATAATACATCATGGTATTTTAAGTTTCAATTTGAATTATTTCATCTAAGGGGATTTCAAATGAAAGTTTCCAAGTGGTAAATAATTTCATAACTCATTTTATTTTCATTGTGTTATATTACATATTCATTGTATTTAATATTCTATGATTATGTTTTTAATTACTTTTGATTATATTATGATTTATTTCCACTTTTTGTATTTATATTTAATACACATAATCTATTCATTGATTAATTCTTAAATTCATTGGTATGATTTTTATATGGGTTATTCATATCAAATTCCCTTACATGAGACATAAAATTATATATTCACCTATATTTAGTTGTGAGGTTTATATACTTAAATTTTACATATCATTTCATGAAACTACTTTGGTTTAAGATATTTAAAGTATCATTTGATTTTATTCTTTCAAGGGGATTACTATTGAAGTGTTACTAAAGTGGGAAAGGTTTTATGTAATAATCTCATTTCTTTAGGGATTATTTATATTCAAGGATCCATTAGAGGAAACAATATTATCTTATTTCAATGAAACACATCTAATTATTCTACACTATTTATGATTTTGGTTAACATTTTTGATTTCCATTTCCACCCTTATTGACTAAAGAAACATAAATAAAGTTGTTTGTAAGTGATATAAATATTGTATTTTTATTTTAGATCAGGTATCATACTATTCCATATTCATGTTTTCTAAAATGTTTTAAAAAATATTATTTCTAAAAATAAATGATTTTATAAATCTATTTTATGTGGCCTTTGATCTTATTTTTAATGGATTTTAAAGGAATTTTCTTAACATTTTCTAAATGAGTCACTTTTGACTCCTTTTACAATTTTTTTTGAAAGGAATGTTTATTTTTAACATTTACAATATGAAAATATTTTTCCTCTATAATGACCATTATTTTCTTTTAGCTTCCCTATATATATTTCCAAGATTATTTTCAAAGAAATGGATTTTCACAATATTTTATGAATTTTAGGTTTTTAAAAATGATTTTCAAAAGAAAAATGTTATTTTCTTCAAAAATGTTTATAATGATCTTTTAATGGTATCTCCATTCATCAAAGTCAACAACCCTTGTTCTTGAAGGTTCCGAGAACAGAGGAAGCGCGGTTGGTCCAACGACCATCTTTAATTTTTACCACAATCGATGATTATTTCAGGATCATTACGATGATGAATGCCAATCTCCACAAAATAGAATCAAAGATTTAGATAAAGAAGGAAGAGGATCGAAACCTTTAGTGAGGATCTTTCACATCATGTTTATAATTAATTCAATTAATTTCAAAAAGAAAATAATACCTAGATATTTGGTACTTTCTTCATTGATGATTTCGATCATCTGGAATGACCCTTTCGGATTGTCTCGTTGTGCTTGTGAGGATAAAAACTAGAATCCCTATAGTGGCGATCCACAGATTCTTTGATGGCCTCCAATTGACACCACTTGTTCTCTAGGTGATTGCATGGAAAAGTGAGTGTCTTGTGTCATTTGTTCTTGATCCTTGTTTTCGATCTTGAAGAACATATCTCGTTCTTGAGAGGGGAGGGAAGAGGATTCGAGAGTGAAATTGTTTAGCTGAACAATTTTCAATTCACCAGGCGTGCAGTTCGGTACATGGGACAATAGACGTTTGTGTCTATTTATCGACATCGGCATTCGGTAACAATATTTAATTTTGTAACAACAATTAAATACATTCACAACTTTAGAAAAAACCCATGCTTTTAGTAATAATACCGCGTTATTATTTATGGTGTTCCAACTTGCACAAAACGGAATTATAAATAAAATTATGCGTCACAAAATAATAGTATCGTTATTATTATTTTAATTTGTGCCAACTAGTTAAATAATTATTTACTGTCTTGAAAATAATTATTTTACTACTAGACTGGGCTTGGGTCCGCTCAAACTCCACTTACATTTATTGAACACACGAATAAAAAAATAAATAATATATTCTCTTAAATAAACATTTTATTTACAAACTTGTAAATAAATATTTATTAAATGTTCAATAAAATAAATAAATATATTTTACCCACAATCCAATGAATAAATATTTATTTAATTTATGCAATCAATTTAACGTTAATAAAATTAATCTACTTTCTTGAGAATAATATTTATTATTTTAATTAAAATTAGATAGAATTTAATCGAGACCACTAGAAACACTTAGTGCATGACCCTATAGGATTATTTCTCGTTGGAATTATGTGGGATTTTATAAAGTCCAAGAGTACTGTCTAGAAATGGGTCAAGTCACCCAAGAGAAAGAACTTAAAGTCGCAACAACGACATCCACATACAAACACTAACTGTGTGATATAATCATTTTGTCTCAATATCTCATCAAGAAAGTTTTATTATAGTGTCATCAACATTTATGCTTGATACATCATTCTTTGACTACCTAAAATAAACTTGTCGTTACACCATGGCCGTGGAATTTCACGCAATAGTTCTATTTCAATCAAAGGGCCAAGATATCAACTTCCATTAATGGAAGAGACCAATCCTTCCTCAAATTATCTATTAATAACATGCCACTCATAATGCACCCAACGTACCGTAGTTCCCACCAAATATCTGCATGATAGTTTTCATCAGTAAATCAAAGTGTGACAGTCATGACATGTGTTGATGATAATCTTAAAGTATAAGGATCATTACACATGCTCACATATAGGAATATCTGATGACACCCAAACATGCGGAATTCCTACTGGCGGGCTAATTCTCATAATCTCCTATCTTGGAGATTACCGAGAACGAACTTCATGAGAGGAAGTCTCATATATTTATGAGAACTCACACATGATGATCTGTATATTATGTGTCCCATTATAGCATGCCATCTAACCATAAAACTATATTTATGAATATTGTTATATAATTTCAAGGTTCTCATCATAGCGAGGAACCGCCATGACCTTATTAATGCAAAAAATACTCTAGGACATTATCACATCATAATCATACAGAAAAATTAAATATATGTAATAAGATATTATATATTTAAATACATTAAATATCCATGTAATAAAAGTACAAGTAGTTGGTTCTAGGACACCAACTCTAACAAACTCCCACTTAGACTAGAGCCAACTGCCTACAACTTTCAGTCCGCTAGACCTCACATGATGATCTTGTTTTTGCTGAGTCAAGGATTTAGTCCAGGGTCCTTCAAATTGTCTTCTGTAGAAATACTGCTCAAAGGAAATTCACCTCTCTGAGAAGAATCCCTCAAGATATTATACTTCCAAAGTATGTGCTTTGTTCGCTGATGCAACCTTGACTCTTTTGCGAGAGCCACTGCTACAATATTATCACAATACAGTGTGATGAGATCTTTACTGCAAGGTATCACATCCATCTCCTAGAAGAATCTTCGCATCAAACCACTTCTTTTTCTACCTCATAAGCTATGATATACTTGGAATCTAATGTAGAATCTGTGACTACACTCTTCTTTGAGCTCTTCCAGCTCACTTCACCACCATTTAAAGTGAATATGTATCCCGTTTGTGACTTCATGTCATCTTAATTAGTCTAGAAACTAGCATATGCATATCTTATGATGACAATTTCCTCATCTCCTACATAAAAATGGAACATATCCTTAGTACAGATCAAATACTTTAGGATAGTCTTGAATGCCATCCAGTGGCGGTCACCTAGGTTAGCTTGATATCTTCCTACCACACTCAATGCATATGTGAAATCTATCCTAGTACATATAATGGAATACATGATTGACCCAATCACTGATGTGTATGGAGTCCTTTCCATTATCTTTATTTCCTCATGTGATTGAGGACACATTTTCTTGGAAAGATGAATGCTATGTGATGCTGGAAAAAATTCCCTCTTGGATTGTTCTATACCGAATCTCTTCAGAATCTTATCAATGTATGCACTTTGACTTAGGGCCAACAATATCTTGGATCTATCATGATGAATATTTATCTCAAGAATATATAATACCTATCCCAATTACTTAATGGAGAATCATTGATTCAACAATTCTTTAATAAACTATAAGACTAGTATCTTTTTTCCAATAAGTAATATGTCTTCACTATATACTATTAGGAAAATGACAAAACTACCACTAAACCATTTGTAGACACAAGTATCAAATTTTTTCTTGATAAAACCAAATTCCATTATGGATTCATCAAAATGAATGTTCCATGACCTAGATTCTCTCTTTAATCCATAAATGAATTTCTCCAACTTTCATACCTTATTGGAATCCTTTGGATTCATAAAACCTTCAAGTTGTCTCCTGTAGACATCTTCCTAAAGGTTCCCACTAAGGAAGGATGTTTTGACACCCATTTTCCAAATCTCATAGTCATGGTAAGCGGGAATGGCCAATAGAATTCTAATGTATTTCAGTATTGCAACTCGGGAAATGTTTTCATCATATTTAATGCCTTGATGCTGCTTGAACCCTTTTTCAACCAGTCATGCCTTATAGGTACTGATTAGTCCTTCCTTTTCTATTTTCTTCTTGAATACCCATTTTCAACCAACATGATTTACATATATTGGATGATCTACCAAAATCTATACGTGGTTTTGGTACATGGAATCCATTTCAAAATTCATGGCTTCTTTCCACTTGGAAACATCGTTGCCACTTACTGATTCCTTGTAGGCTAGAGGATCATTATTATCAACTAATAATGAGTCACCATCCTTGGTAACTAGAAAACCATACCGTTCCAGTTCTCTAACCTCTCTTGTACTCCTACAAAGTTCTTGTGTCCCTAGAATAGTTCTTTCTTCAATGAGTATTTTTTAATCTATTCCTATACCAACTCTTGTGTAGCTTGAGCCTCGACTTCATCGAAGTCTATCTATCTCTCACTATCTCTTTTGGAGATGTGATCCCTCTCAAGGAATATGGTGTGTCTTTCCACTATATACTTTTTGTTGGCCATGTTGTATAGGTAATATCCCCTTTTTTCCTTAGGGTATCCTTTAAAGGTACACTTTGTGCCTCGGGGTGTAGGTTTGTTACCTGAAGAGGCCTTAAAAATGCATCTCTTCCCCACACAGGTAAATTTGATAACATGGATTTATTTCAACTTCAGAACTCGTATGGAATGCCATTTATCGATTTGGTTGGTACTTGATTTAGTATGGGCACCACTGTTTGTAACACATTTCTCTAAAATGATAATGGAAGACTTGTATGAATCATCATTGATCTCACCATGTCCAAAAAGGTGCAGTTCATCCTTTTTCTCACACCATTCCACTGGGGCATGTAGGAAAGAGTGAGTTGGGATAGGATCCCAAAATACCATAAGTAATCAATTAATTCTTGATTTAGAAATTCTCCACCTCGATCTGATAATAGTTTCTTATTATTCTTACCAAGATGGTTCTCAACTTCATTCTTGTATTCTTTGAACTTATCAAAAGAATCCAACTTTTGCCACATTAAGTGGATATATCAATATATACTAAAATCATCAGTAAATGTTATGAAGTATGAGTACCCTCCCCTTTATTGAACTAGAAATGATCCACACACATTGGTATGAACGAATTCAAGAAGCTCTTTTGCCCTTTCACCTTTCCCACTAAATGGGGATTTGTCCAATTTTCCTTGTAAACATGCATGACATATGCTAAGTGGTTAATTTAGAAAGAATATAAATATCCATATTGATGTAACTTTGTTAAGCGTTTCTCATTAACATGACCTAGACGGTGATGCCAAAGATGGGTGTGGTATGGGTCATGTGAAGTATCTTTTTTATCAATTTCCATTACTTGGTTTGTGTAATCCAACATGTAAAGACCATTATATAAATGTTCCCTACCAAAACAAATTCTATCTTTGTAAAATAAGAAAAATTCATTTCCAAACATGAAAACAAATCCATGTGTTTCTAATATGGATACATAAATAATGATTTTAGTAATAGAAGGCACATAATAACAACCCTTTAACACCAAGATCATCCCAGTTGGAACATGAGGTGGTAGTCCCTAATAGCTACAAAAGCAAGTCTAGATTCGTTGGATGCTCATAGATCTACCTTCCCTCGGTCAATTTTCCAAAATATAATTGGTTCATATATTTGGATACATATGTGAGCACCAAAAGCAGTATCTAATACCCAATTTTTAAAAACAAATAGATTTCATTTGATAACAAACACACCTGAAGCTTCCCCTTACTTCTTAGACTAGGTGCAGTTTTTCTTCCATTGGCCCTTCTTTACACATGTGAAACAAATAGACTATTGTTCCCTAGAATCCCCTCTGATCTTATTTTTCTTGGAAGTGCATAAAGAAGCTTTGGGATTAATGCTCTTTTCCTTCTCTTTCCTATTATTCACCATAAGTAAAAAAGGCTTGTCACACTTCATATCTTTGTCCACTTGGAGAATGAGGATAAAAATATCAGATAGAGACTTTCCAATGTTGTTCATATTAAAATTAACAACAAAGCTAGAGAAGATATGAGGGAGTGATGTGAGAATGCGATAGGTGACTAGTTCTTTGGGGAGTTTAAACCCTAGAACCTCCAGGCGCTCAATATAGCCAATGAACTTTACCACATGAGGCCTATCTGGGGCACCCTCTCAAAGATTACTCTGAAAGATTTACTTGGAGATCTCAAAACTTTATTGTCTTGCTCTCTCCTGGTAAAGACCACATAGGTGCTCTAGCATGCTATAAGAATCCATGTTTTCATGAGAATTCTTGAGATCACTAGACATTGATGATATAATCAAAATTTGAACATCGACCGTGTCATTCATATGTTTCTCATAGACCAAGAAATTTTCATTAGTCACCTATTTAGCAGGTGGATCAGGTAATGCTAAATCCAATACGTAAGACTTTCATTCTTGGCATTGGATAACCTGAAGGTGTCTAAACCATTCCTAGAAGTTACTACTAGTGAGGATGTTGTCTTTATCAAGAATTGATCGCAGGGATAGTGTGGTTGGTGGGTTTTTCATTTTTATTCTACAATTAAAAGAGAAGATCATTATTACTTTCTTGATTACATTTATGAGAAATAATAAATTAATTTTAGTAAGTATCATACTATTTTATCAGGTCCCAATGCCCCTCAACATTGAACTCGCAATGTCCAGTTTCCATGAAATTCTAATGGAAAAGATACATATTCCCATTCACATAACCCCAATAAGGTTTGGTCAAGATATTTGAAGGTATTTAGGTAGGCAGGTATTTTCCAACTGTGGGTTTACATCTCCTTGATCTGTTGAGTGGATTCCCCAATCCTGAAATCCTAACTTTGGATTTTTTCAGCTCTTGCCTCCAATATTAAAAAAAAGTCTAGTAAGGGATACTCTTCTTGATGTAATATGGATAAATCAACATGAAACCTTTAATAAGGGTTTTATGTATAAAAGTAAGTTTCCCAACAAGGGTTGATCAAACACATAGGTTAATTTAGTTTTTTCCCTTAATCAAGTAAAATAAGGCTTGGTCTGACTTAATATTTTATTTGAGAGATTTTTATCTCTTATGAGTGAATTTCTTATTATCATTATCACATACTTGTTAATATTAAGTGGAAATTACTTAAGTGATTAACTATGTCTTGATAATCTTCACACATAAGCCTGGTTTATTTTAGTTCCATCTTACATGCTTTTTTAATTCATTAATTATGTGATTGTGACAACACATCCATAATGATAAGACATGAGACTGATGGAAATAAAATAAAGAAAAGGGCATGATAATGAGATTTTTATAATGGTTAGTTTATCTAGCAGTTGATATACTAACCATGACCTAGGGGAGAAACACCTTGAACCTTTTAGGTTCATGTTTAGAGCTTTCCACCTGTCCACCTCTATATCTCCTTGGATTGGTTTCATCTCAGCTCGAGCTTGAACCACCCCCACTATCTTGGGATTTCCATCCATTACATATTATTTTAAACTCACACATGGTTGAATTGTAAAACAAGGTTATACATAAATGAATCCTTGGGCACACATTCCCTACATATTAATGATTAAAATGCTCATAATCAAACAAATTTAATTTAAATAAATAAATTAAAATAAACCATCCACATGCAAAGGTCTTGGTCTAGCTCATGATCATCCATACATGCAACGATATTTACGCATAAATAAAACTAACATTAAATTCTTTAATCATTCTTTTTAAGATAAATCTCGTTCAATTCAATTAATTATCATCATTAATTAATAAATCCTTTTATCTTGAAACCTTTTTTGAATTTCCTTGAGATTCTCATCCATAATAATTTAAAAAAAATAATTTAATTTAAAATTATCTTTGTATGTAACTTGTAACTTGGAGGCAACCTAGTGAATTACTATTCCTAACTACCCAAAGATCAGAATTGAACATTACACAAATGTTAAATTAAACACACATATATAAAACACCTATCACGTGTTGTGTCTCAGATTTTTGCCCACACCGTGGTACACGTCTCAAGAGTTTTTATAATATAATAATAAATTTTAATAAATATGAATAATTTGGATGAGTACACGACATGCAGTTCCAAATACATAGAGTGTACTATTGTTCACCATGTATCCAAAGTACACGCCTCGGGATATGACATGTGAGTGTATTTCTAAAATCTTCAGAGTACATGGTGTGTCCAGTGGTCTATACACCGTGTAGTATCCACGTTACATGGTCTCCATTTGGGAAAGCCATGTACGGGGTACACAGTCCAACCCCAACCTAAAGGGACTACACATCATGTCTAGTGGGCCACACGACGTGTAATCTGGAAACTGTGTGCCACTTGTTCATGGTAAACACACGAAGTCATTAAGACTTAGACAAACTCCAATGACATGGCTTGGTTTTGGCAGACCATAACCGGTGATTTTATACTTTACAACACGATGTGTACTACCGAATACACATTGTGTGTTCTGGTGTTGTATGGCTAGGAACCCTTTGCACCTTCAGATGAGGTCCTTTGTTTTATTTTAATCAAAAGTAAAAGAAAATATCATTTTTTTACGGTGAACGAGAAACAAAATAGGAGGAGTATATCTCAAGATTTATATTTTAAGAACGATTAACTTAAATTAAAAAATTAAATTATTAAATGTGTAAATCATAAAATAAATATTTAAAAAATTTTAAACTATGATGTAACCACTCTGATACCACTTATAGGTTCTGAGCGCAGTGGAATCATGGCTGGGATGGTTCCCATCTATAATTTTTACCATAATCAATGATTATTCTAGAATCAATACGATGATGAACACCAGTCTCCACAGAATAGAATTAAAGATTTAGATAAAGAATGAAGAGACCCGAAACCTTTAGAGATGATCTTGTACATCATGTTTATAATTAATTTAATTAATTTCAAAAAGAAAAGAATACCTAGATTTCGGTACTTTCTTTGTTAATGATTTTGATCATCCAGAATGACCCTTTCATATTGTCTCATTGTGCTTGAGAGGATCCAAACTAGAATCCCTCTAGCAGTTATCCATACGTGCTCTGATGGCCTTTGATCAACACCACTCATTCTATAAGTTCTAGTGTGGCGATGTGAGTGTCTTCTATTATTCGTTCTTGATCGCTTATTCTTCTGTCTTGAAGAAAGTCTCTCGTTCTTGAGAGAGACAAGAAGAGGATTTGAGAGATAAATTGTTTATCTCAACAATTCTCAATTCACCGGGTGTGCAGTTTGGTACATGTCACAATAGTCATATGTGTCTATTTATCAACATGGGCCTTTAGTTACAATATTTAATTGTGTAGTATCAACTAAATACATTCATAACCTTAGAGAAAACCCATTATTTTAATAATAATACCGTGTCATTATTTATGGTGAACCAACGTTCACAAAATGGAATTATAAATAAAATTCCGTGTCACAAAATTATAGCAGCGTTATTACTATTTTAATTTAGGCCAACTAATTAAATAATTATTTATAGTCTTGCAAAAAATTATTTTATTATTGTACCATCCTTGGTCGGCTTGAACTCCACTTCCATTTATTGAACACCCTAATAAATAAATAAATAATTTATTCTCTTAAATAAATATTTTATTTACAAACTAGAAAAAATATATTTATTAAATGTTCAATAAAATAAATAAATATATTTTACCCACAATCCAGTGAATAAATATTTATTTAATTTATGTAATAAATTTAACTTAAATAAAATTATTCCACTGTATTGAGAATAATATTTATTCCATTAATCAAATTCAAATAAAATATAAACAAGACCACTAGAAACACTTAGTGTGTGAACCTCTAGGATTCATTCTCGTTGGCATTTTGTGGGCTTGCCTAAAGTCCAAGATTACTATCTAAAAATGAGTCAATGCAACCAAGGGAAATAAATTAATGTCGCAACAATGATATCCACATATGAAGACTCACTAGGTAATATAATCCCTTTGTCTCAATATCTCATCATTATGGTTTCATGATAGTGTCATCAAACTTTATGCTTGATATGTCATTCTTTGACTACCTGAAATAAACTCGTTGTTACACCATGGCCATTGAATTTTGCACGATAGTTCTATTTCAATTAATGGACTGAGATATCAACTTCTATAAATGGAAGGGAAAAATCCTTCCTCAACTTATCCATTAATTACATGACACTCGTGACGCACCCAACGTGTCCTACTTACCACCAACTGTTTGTATGGAATTGTTCGTCTGTAAATCAAAGTACGCGTGTTGTGACATGTATTAATGATAATATTAAATTATAAGGATCATTACACATGCTCATAGATAGGAATATCTGATGATACCAAAACATGTGGAATTCATATTGGTAGGTCTGTTCTCATAATATCTCGTCTTAGAGATTACCAAGTACGAACTTCATGAGAGGAAGTCTCATTTTCTTATGAGTACTCGCACCTGATAGTCTGTATACTATGTGTCCCATTATAGTATTATATCCAACCAAATAATTATATTTAGGAATAGTTTTATAGAATTTCAAGGTTCTCATCATAGCGGGGAATTTCCACGACCTTATCAATGTAAAAAATACTCTAGGACATTATTACATCAGAGTCATGCAGAACAATGAAAAATATGTAATAAGATGTTTTATATTTAAATACATTAAATATAAATGTAATCAAAGTACAAACAGTTGGTTCTAGGACACCAACTCTAACAGTTGTTACTTATGCTCTATTGGGGATATTTTGTAATGATACCATCCACATTATTTCTAAGGATGTAATATGATGGTTTTAAATATATTGTTATGGAACCCATTTTCTTTCCACTGGTTAATAATGGTTCAAAGAGATTGTTATGGAATCCATTTATTTTCTATAGGTTAATCAAGTTATAAAAGAAATAATGATTGTTTCTAAGAGATTTATGATGAAATTGAAGATATATGTACATTATTTATTGTTATTAGACATTACATACCATGTGTGCCTCTAGATAGCATTGGGTGAGCCTGATATAGATTATACAATTACTGTGCCCAAATAGTGTTGTTTGATCCTGATATAACTAATACGATGAGTGTTCCTAGATAGTACTAGGTGAGCCTAATATAGATTATATGGTGGGTGCACCCAAATAGTGAAGGGTGGGCCCAATATAGCATATACGATGGGTTCTTCCTTATTGTTCTCCAATATATTGGGTAATGTTCTTTGTCTTAATATACAAGGAGGGAGTTACCAATGGGTTTCTCTTATGGATTGAACTGGGATCAAGTTATCTATGAAAAGGGTTTAAAATGGGTTATTCATATAATGTTTCCAATATACCAATACATTTTATCTATGAATGTTATAGGTTTATAATATTTCTTATGATTAATATTGATTCCAAAAGGATCATGATTATTGATTCTGATGACTATTAACTTTTTTAAAGCCTAATGATAGGTTTTTTTGTTTGATGATCCATGTATTGATAGGTATGAATATTATTATGTTATAATCATGCACTTTTATTATGTCATCATACCCTAATTCTATTGTTATGCTCACTAATGGCATTCAATTTTCAATGCTTACATTTATCCATACTGAGAATTTGATCTTTCCCTTTTTATGTTTCATTTTACCTTGGTTATAAATAACGAGGTTTAAAAAAATCATGTATAGGACGGATTTCATATAGATGATGATGCTGATTTAATGTGAAATAAAAAAAGATGGGTTAGGTAGGAGATATGCTCATTTAAGACATAGATATTTTCCATTTAAGAGTTTGTCCTCATTCCATAAATCACTATACATAAAAGTTCCTCAAGAATTTAATTCATCTAATTTTTTATTTTGATAGTATAAAGTTTGGATGGAAAAAATTGGGTCACCTTCATCCGTATTAATGTTGGAAATGTAAAGTTCTTTTTTTAGCACCAGATTCAAGAGTGTGAGTTCAAGGTTGTAATATTCCAAGAAACATAATCGAATCCATTAAACTCAATTTTATTCCCATTTTCATCTTTACATGAATATTTTATAACAATTTATATTTCTATGTTTGCTGAAATTAATTCAGAAAATTTAGACTATCAAGTTTTAAAGGATTTATCAAAATTAAAAACTGATAAATATAAAAGTCAATATAATAAAAAAATAATTTGATTTACTAAAAATCACATTTAATCATACCTCAAACATTTACTATTTATTTTTTCATTTAAGTCACTAACTAAAATTTTATTTTTTCACATAACAAAAAATGAACAAAATTCATTTCCATTCAACTTAAAATACACACATCGATCTATAAAATTAATTGGAAGCATTATAAATCATTAAGAAAATAAAAAATAGAAGATAAAAAACTTATGAGATTAATGACCCATAACACCCTAAGTTTTTTTGAAATATATTTTTTCAAATAAATTAAATTTATTTGGAAACTTTTGTTGCACACAATATTGAGTTTTAATGAACCATGATATATTATTAATATTAGTATTTAAAAAAACAGTTATAACGTAGGCATTAAACTTGGTGGTATGAATAGAAATAACCAAATTTTAAAAATTAATAATAATTTTTTTACAAATAAATCACATTTATAAAAGAATAACTTAATTCTTAATAAAGTATTTCTATGTTTTGAAAACACTATATTCTAACAAAATGATTTTATTTCTTTTTTATGAATAGATAATAAAAGTAGTTTTTTAAATTTAAAAAAATTTATTTGAAAAATTAAAATTTATTTTTGAAATATACATTAAAAAATTATATTTGATTGAATTTTGAGAATTTTCTGAAAATATTAATTTTTCAGTGAATAGTGAAAAATACCGATTTTTATTAATAACTGTCTTTTCATTTAAATCATTTAAAAATATCCATTTTTTAAAAAGGTTTCAAAAGTAATATTATTTTAATTATTCTATTATTAAACCAATTTCGTTCATTGTAACAAAATTCATGTTGACATTTTATTTTGAAACTTTTTATACTTATGATAATTTGCTTTGGAAAACAGCATTTTCATCACGTCTGTGAATTTAATTTTAAATTAAAATTTTCCACTTAAATGAATGAAATTTGTAAAAATGGATTCCATATTTTAATAAAAATAAATAAAAATATTTAATTATTTCAACATAATTTTTTATCAAAATGAATAGTAAAAACGGTAAAAATTAATTACCATGGTTAAGGTTAATACGACTTTACCAGAGAAATAAAATAAAAAGATAAGTAAAAAAATGACCTATAAACTCATGTGAAATCAATTTTATGTACATATTTATAATTTATCTCATAAAACGTTCAATAATAAAACATTTTGGTTCCTTTTTTTCATGTTTTACATGTGGTTACACCTTTTTCTTTTAAAAAATTCCAAGTCTATCGTCTTCCCCACTTATAAAAGGGAATCCCCTATCCTCTCCTATTAACACTTCTAAAACATCTTGGTTCATCCATTACCTTCCCAAATAATTTACTTAATTACATACACACATCCTAGAGGCTTTTTTTGATCAGTAATCTAACTTAAGAAGGCTTATGATGTAAACCTAAGGAGGTTATCTAAAGAAGAGTTATTGTTTTCAACCGATCATTTCTATATCATTTCTTATTCAAAATCCTTAAAATATACTTCAATTATGATGATATAATAAAACAATTATATAACAAATACTGAGATTTTATTTTTCTAATTTAGCGACCTATATTCATCTCCTCTTCCATGAAATGAGAAATGAATCTGTTGATCGTGTGCACGACATACTACCACCTTACAAATCGATAAAATTAATTTCCCCTTATTTCATCTAATGGATAGATATAATGATGGATTTAAAAAAAATTTATGATATTTATGAAATATTTATACTTCTATAATTATAATATCACATATATCTTCTTACTTTCCATCATGTGGGAATCAGATAATGTTGCTCGTGTGTACGATGAACTACCTCCTCATAAAGCAATGTGTTTTTTTAAATTATGCTTTACATGGAAGGTAATAAGGATAAATTTGATTAATATATGTGATATATTATAAATATTAATGAATATATAATGGTGATTTACTATTTAACTTCCTTTCATTACATCTGTTGAGAAAATGTAAACATCGTTAATGCGTATATATAATCTACCGTCTCCATGAATCTTATATTTAATTTTCTATATTTAATATTTATGGATTAAAATAAATTAATATATAATGAATATATATGATATTTATATCATTTTCAATATTTTTAATATTATTTGACCATGATTAAAACTAAATTATTGAAAATACCAAACCAAAACATATACAACAAAGGAAGCAGTTATTACCCGAAACATGATTTTAAGATGGAATTGTTAATAAACGGGTAATATAAAGTTCATAAGTAAAACATATATGGTATTATATATATGATTATGGTTATGTAATATATTTATAATAAACCTGTACTTATTATATAATAGGTTTGAATGTGTATGAATAAAGTTGAGACTTGAGGCAAGAGATTTTCGTCTCACTTTTATCTCTGTGAGACACATGCAATATTCAGCACTTATTTATTTTACGTGGTGTATATAATGACCATGAAAGTATTTTATGATGATTATTTTAAAATTATATGGATTTTGATATCTGTATAATTTTTTTTCTTTTATGGGGCTTAGGATTCAAAATTTATCAAAGTTGTAAAGGTTTTATGTTATAATACCTTTTTTTTATTGGGATTATTTATGATTTTGTTTCTGATGATGAAATGTTATGATCTACCAATAAATAACTTCATGAATTTTATTATAATATGGAAATTCCTTTAGAATACATGTTTTCCTTTCATTTTAATATATTTATAAACTAAAGATAACAAAATACTTTTTTAAGAAAAGTATAATTTATTTCTCTCTTTGGTCGAAAATCAATTTCTTATATATCCATATTTTCTAAAAAAATGTTTTAAAGTATATTTTTACTATTATAAAATGATTTCATAATGTAAATTTATCCTTATTTTAATTTTTAAATTTAAAAAAGGAATATTCTTTTCGTTTTCTAAATGAGGAACTTTTGACCTCTTTACAGAAAATGTAGAAGGAATCTTTGTTTTAACGTGTACAAAATGAAAAAAATTTCTACTCATCTTTACCTATCAATGATTTTAATATTCCTTTATAATTTTTCATGTTTATTTTAAAACTAAAACTTTATATTTAATATTTGGAAAATTTTTATTTTTTAAATAGGTGATTTCAAAGAAAAAAGGGTATTTTCCTCAGTAATGTTTTAATGATCATTTTATGGTAATATTATTCATAAATGATAGAAACCATTAGGGTAAGTTATGTTTTACTAGTTATATCATCCAATGATACCATCATTATCCTTTCTATATATGGTTTATGATTATGAGGACACAATTTTTATGAAACCTATTCCTTTTCCGTGGGTTATGCTATAATGAATTGATGAAATGTTTATGAAACCCATTTCTTTTCCATGGGTTATGATATGATGAATTGATGAAATGGTTATGAAACATATTTCTTTTCCAAGGGTTAATATATTATGAATTGATGAAATGTTTATGAATCCCTTTTCTTTTCTATGAGCTATGCTATAATGAAATTTTTATAAAACCCATTTATTTTCATTGTTTATGATATGAAGAATGTTCTATGATATTATATTACACATATGTATGGTTTTAATTATATTATGGTGGTTATGTTTTAACCAAGGATGGTGGTTATGTTATAACCAAGTCCGGTGGTCACGTTATAACTAAGGAAAGGTGTTTACGTTATTAACCAAGATGGGTGGGACCTATATCTTCCTCCAATGCATTGGGTAATGATTTAAATCTCATGAGATAATGATGGGAAACAATCCAATGAGTTTAATCATCTATGGTAAATAGGACGATGTGCTTAATCCACTATGGGAAACCGGTGACGATGCTTGATTCATTATGAAATGGGAAATAAGTGTTGATGATTGTTCCGTTATGAATGGATAGTATCGAAAGATAACCTTTACATATGAAAGGGTTTCTATACTTATGACGGTTCCACACTTATATGAGTTGAAATTATGGTTTATGGTTAATTTATAATGATTTACCACTCTTATGATTCTTGAATTTTGAAATTATAATGTTTTATTCCAGGGAACATACTTATGATCCATGATATACAGGTTATAAACTTTGTAAGTTATATTTATAATCTCATATCCTTATTATTATCTTATAATTTCATTTCACCATTGATTGATATATTTCTTATTTTCCATTATTGAGAATCTGAGATCACCCTTTCTTATATTTCCTTTCCCCATGTTATGATGAATTGTCTTAAGTTGGTTATGTCTATGAGGTATACTATATGGCAATATAATTATGGGATATGTTAAAAATATTTCATGAAATAAGAATATTTTTGTAACTAGTATCCAATAATGCTAAAACTTTGTGATCCTTAGGAATTTATTTGTGAAAAGGTTTGAATATTCATCTAAAAAGATGTAATATTTATATATGAAAATACATGGTCACTATAGTTGGTATTATAAGAAAGATTTATTTATCCTTTAGAAATAAGTATGATAAAAATTTATGGAGATACATTAAGATATTTATAAGGATAACTATAAGGATAAGTCAATGTATAGGAATATTTCTGGGATATTTGTTGAAGGATAGAGTGAGTGTTTTCCAAGAAATTACATCCCTGTCTTGATACTACAAGTGGATGTGGCTGTGGAATAGTTGTACCTAGGGGTAATAACTCTAAAAGGTGTGCATTGATCTGGACTCTATTTTCACTTGGTGCAAAACAATGGGACTTTTAGTACACTTGATTTAACACTCCCATGGGATATGATTTAAAAATACACATTATTTAAAAGAAATCATGAAAGATTTTAATAGATGATGGATATAAATAAAATAGGTCAAAACGAATGTTTTAGATATTTAAATGAAGGTTTCATTATTTAATAAATCTGAAAAATTACTTTTCATGATTATGTGGTTTCCCACTATGATTATTTTTGCTCACACAACATTTTTTGGTTTTATTTAATATCCAAAACTAGGGGGAATCATGTTAACACTGAGCGTGATCGACAATTCGGTGATTATGTAAAACCAAATTTAATGATTACTAGGGAGAAATATATCGTGATTATTATTAAACAGATATCATGATATATGATTTACAACATGATCTTTAGTGAGATTCCTAATTCATCAATTAAGAAGAAGATTAAATTTTATAAAATTTCATATGGTAATAAATATGATTCATATTATTAAATGTTAAGAATTATATAATAATAAAATAGGAGAATATATCAAATGGAGTGGATGATGTTTTATATTTTGAAATTAAAGTCATAGAGAAATGAATTTTCAAGAAATTTTATATCTTATATGTGAGGAAATTAGTCATTATCTGAGTGAATTCCCTAAACTAAGGGTTATCCCCTAGACCAAGGAATGACCTATGTTATACCAAACCATTAATATAAAAGGGTTAATGTATTTTTGTATTTTTATTCAATAATTATGCCATAGAAGTATTTTACCAATTATATTTTGGTTATAATAATCATGAAACATCTAAGTATTATGTTAATTTTGGAAACATATATGTTTTCATGTAGGATTAAGTTTGGAGTTATAGATACCATAATGGGTTTATGAGTTTAAGGTTGATCATAAGTTTAATGTATTAGAAACTGATTTTTATGTTTTAAGTTATGATATTTTAAGGTGATTAAAGATATTTTTGGAGATGTTTTATTGGAATAAGGTATATGTAACTCTTAAGTTCAATATCAAGTATTATTTAATGAACAATGCTCTCTTCATAAGTTTAAACGTATTGATAAACTTTAGAATTTATATGAAATTTGAGGATTTAGTTTATTTTTAAGGATTTTAATCATATTTTTAGGGATGAAATAATTATTATGTTAATACTATTTAGTAAAAAGGACAACATGTCAGATCCGAAATGGATGTGGAGCTTGAACCCACAACTGAAGGGTGATAAGGGTGAAATGGCTGCCACTGGACTACATGATGTATTTGTTAGTATAAATTATGTGACATATAATTATTAAGTAGATTTTAGGAACATATATTTTATCATAGATATAACTATATAATTTAAATATGATATTTTTATAGCTTATACACCCTAAAAATTGAAGGTTTGTGAGAAAAATTACCCAACTCATGATTTAGAGTTAGCTGTGGTAATGTTTTCATTAAATATATGGAGGAATTATCTTTATGGAGAACGGTGTGATATATATACTAATAATAAATTCTTAAAGTATAAATTCACACAAAAGGATTTGATTTTTTTCTAAAAAAGATGATTGGGTATGATTATAGAGTATGACTGCTCGATACATTACCACCATGCAAAAGAGAACAGGGTGGGTGATTCTTTGAGTTGAAATGATCATGCTAGCTTATCTATGATGAGGATCACAAAATATACAATATTTATTGTATTTTAAAAGGATGGATCTATAAATCATGAACGAAGTGGGAAAATATTATCTTTATCAAATAAGTGTTCAACCATCTATCCAACTAAATATTAAATAGACATTAAAGTATAATGTTAAT
Organism: Viscum album; assembly: GCA_963277665.1. NCBI lineage: Eukaryota > Viridiplantae > Streptophyta > Magnoliopsida > Santalales > Viscaceae > Viscum > Viscum album. The sequence continues at coordinate 1,553,911,611 of OY728125.1, read as the reverse complement.
CTAAAAAAGAAGGTTAGAAAAGTTACTAAGTTTAACCTTGATTAATATTGAATTGTAAGGCTCAGTAACTATGTATTTATTTCATCCTAACCCATTTTGAAGAAGGAGACATTAGAGGAAGCTCATAGTTATTCATTATCAATTTATCTTAGAAGTATAAATATGTATAGAGATTTTAAAGATTATTTCTAGTAGGATGGAATGAAGAGAGATATTGGAAAGTTTATATCTCATTTCATGGTATGTTAGTAAATTAAGGATGAGTGAAGAATGTCTAAGGGGATGATATAACCATTACCCATACCAAAATGGAATTGGGAAAAAATCACCATGGATTTTGTTGTTAGACTCCCCAAAATGTCTAAAAGAAACAATGATATATGATTTGTAGTTAATCAACATATGTATCGAGAACACTTAATCATTATTAGAGAATATATATATTTAGATCATATATATATATTATACATTAAAGAAGTGTTAATTTTTCATGGAGTACCACATTCTATTATGTCTGATAGGGATCTGAGGTTTACCTCGATGTTCTGGTGAAGTATTTATCAAGATCTAAATATAAAGTTGAGTTTTAGCATTGAGTATCATCCTCAAACAAATGTTCAGTCTGATAGAACAATTGATACCCTATAAGATATGTTAAGATCTTATTCTATATATTTTAAAGGAGTTTCGGATCAAAACCTTCCTATAGTCAAGTTTTCTTACAATAATATATTTCACTTGATCATTTAGATGGTTTCTTATAAATCGCCCTATGGATAGAAGTGTATAAATTTATTTTATGAGAATTAAGTTGGAGAAATAATACTAATAGGGCCATAAATACCTGAAGAATTGGAATATAATGCTAGATCTATTCAACAATATATAAGGTCAGTACAAAGTTGGAAGAAAAGTTATGCTAATAACCACTGATGTGATCTTGAATTTGAAGTTGGTGATAAGGTGTTTATATGAATATCTACATGGAAAAAGGTATTGATATTTGGAAAGAAGGGAAAAAAAAGATTTTGATATATTTGTACCTTTTAAATTCTTGATCATATCAAGAGGTAGTATGTCGATTGACACTTCTATTGAACCACTCTCAAGTCCATGTGTTCCATGTATCTATCCTAAGGAAGTACATACCTGACCATTACTATGTACTAAACTAATAGGTTATACCATTAGAGTAAGATATTTCTTATCAGTAACAACTAGTGGATATTTTGGATCATAGAGATAAATTTTTATGAAAGAAGATCACTCACTTGGTCAAATTGTTTTGGAGAAACTACCAATTTGAAGAATTTGTGTGGGAATTTGAGGATTTGATGAGGCAGAAGTTTCAAAATTTGTTTGTATTAGAGTGATTAATTTTGAGGGTTAAATTAATTTAAATGGGGTTATAATTTTACACCGTGAATATTGTTGAAATAATTTTTTTCAACTAAATTTAATTTCTTTGATAGTTTGTTCTACACACAACACCGAGTTTTAACGAACAATTATATATAATTAATATTATTATTTAAGCATGAATGTTATAACCTTGATGTTAAACTTGTAAAAATGAATATGAATGTAAATATTTTAAAAATTAATTATAATGGTTTTATATAAATAAATCATGTTGATAAAATAATAACTTAATTTTTAGTAAAGTCTTTATATGTTTCGAAAATAATATTTTCTCAAAAAATATTTTTATTTCTTTTTATTAAAAAATAATAAATTATCTTTATTTATTTTAGAAAATTTATTTTAAAAATAAACTTCATTTTTTAAATCTACACATCACAATGATCTTTGACTAAATTTTTGAGAATTTCTTAAAACGATTAATTTTTCCTGAATAATGAATAATATAGATTTTTATTAAAAACCGACTTTTTATTTAAATAATTTATAAAGTTAAATATTGTTTAAAAATATATTAAAAGTAAAATTAGTTTAAATATTTTTATTATTAAACCAACTTATGTCATTTTAATCAAATTCATGTGGTCTTTTGATATTAGAACTTTATATACTTATGAAAATTTTCTCTTTGGGAATATGTTTTTTCATAATGCCTGAGGTTTACTTTTATATTAAATTTATTCCACTTATATGATTATATTTTTTTAAAAATGTATTATATATTTTTAATCAGTATAATTAATTCTATAGAATATGGTCAACTTAATTTTTGGTCAAAATGAATATTAAAAACAACAAAAATTAATTACCATGGTAAATATTTAAACAAGTTTACTAGGGGGTTAAACTAAACATATTAGAGGTAAAATGGACTAAAAAACTTAAAAAATCCATTGGATAGACATATTTATACCTTATTTCATATAATTTCTAATAATGATCCATTTTGAATAATTTTTCTTATTTAAAATGTTGTTATACCTTTTTATTTTAAAATATTTCAAGTGTGTCATCTCCCCCATTTATAAAAGGAAACCCCCTCTCCTCGCCACTTCATAGTTATAAAACCTATAGTTGTAGACATTATCTAACAAAATTATTTAATTAATCCCCTATTCAAATCCTATAAGCCTTGTTTTGATCAATAATCCAATATAGGAAGGCTTTTGGTGTAAACCAAAGGAGGTTATCCGAAGAAGTGGTGTCATTCTCAACCGAGCATTTATATTCTATTTCTTCTTAATACTTATTAAAATATTATTAAATTATGATGACATAATAATAGTGGTATATAAAATATAATTATATATTATTATTTTAATTAAAAAACCTATATTCACCATCACTTCAATCAAATGGGAAAGGAAATCATCAATCGTATGTACTGTAGACTATTGCCTAGCGAACCAATGAAATTCATTTTTCATCATTTCCTATAATGGTGGGATTTAATGATAAATTTAAAATATTTATAATATTATTATGAAATATTTATATTTTTTTTAATTAAAATATCACATATACCTTCTCACTTTCCATTTTGTGGGAATATGATAACATCACTCGTGTGTACGGTGGACTACCTCCTCATGAAGCAATGTGTTTTTGTTCACTTTATATTTACATGGAAGGTAAATAAGATATATTTAGTGAATATATGTGATATATTTTACACAATAATGAATCTATAAATATTATATACAATTTCCCTACCTTTCATTCAATCTATTGAGAAAATAGAAACAACGTTCATGCGTACGTTCAACCTACCATCTCCATGAATAGTGTAATTCATTTTCTATGCTTATAGTTTATAGATAATTATAAATTCATATATAATGAATTTATATTATATTTATATCATTTTTAAATTTTTAGATATGATTAAACTGTGATAAAAATAAAATTATAAAAAATACCAAATCAAAACAGACACAAAAAATGAAGTAGTTATTACCCGAAACACGATTTTAACATGGAATTGTTAATAAATAGGTAATAAAAAGGTTATAAGTAAATAATATATGGTATTATATATATAAATATTATTATATAATATATGTGTAATAAACTTATACTTATTATATAGGAGGTTTAAATGTGTATGGATGATGTTGAGAATTCAGGTAAGAGATTTTCGTCAAACTTTTATTTCTGTGAGACACATTCCATACTCACCACTTATTTATTTTATGAGGTGTATATAATTCCCCTAAATGTATTTTATGATGATTATTACTGAATTTATGTGGATTTTAATATCCATATAATTTTATTTCATTCATGAATCTTATGATCCAATACTTACTAAATTGGTAAAGGTTTAATTTTATAATCTCATTGTTTATTAGGATTGCTTATGATTATATTTCCAATAATAAAATATTATGATCTACCACTCAATAAAATAAAAATTATTTTATAATATGTTTATTACTGGAGAATAAATTTTTTAATTTCATTTTCCTATCCTTACAAACTAATGATAGTAAAATAATTTTTTAAGAAAAATCTAATGTATTCCTCTCTTCAGTCGAAAATCCTTTTACATCCATAACTATGTTTTATAAAATTCTGTTTTAAATATTTTTTTTACTATTAAACAATGATTTCTTAAATTAATTTATACCCTTGTTTTATTTGTTTCAATTTTTTTAAAAATAACTTCTTTTTGTTTTTTGAACGAGGCATTTTTGACCTCTTTACAGAAAATATTAAAGGAAACATTTTTTAATGTGTACGACATGAACATAATTTATCAAAATCTTGACCACTCAATGATTTTAATATTAATTTACAAATTTTAATGGTTTTTTAAACACAATTTTTTATTTAATATTCAGTAAATTTTTAGATTTTAAATAAGTGATTTCAATGAAAAAAAGTGTATTTTCATAAAGAATGTTTTAAAGATCTTTTTATGTTAATATTATTCATCAATGATAAAATAATTTCAGTTAGGTTATGTTTTACTAGGGATATAATCCAATTATACTATCCTTATCCTTAATCTGGATGGTTTATTATTATGAGGACAAGATGTTTATGAAACCCATTAATTTTCTATGGGTTATGCTATAATGAATTGATGAAATGTTTATGAAACCTGATTATTTTCCATAGGGTTTTCTACAAAGAATTAATGAAATGTTTATGAAACTCATTTCCTTTCCATTGTCTATTCTATAATGAAATGTTTATGGTACCTGTTTCTTTTAAATGGGTCATGCTACGATAAAATGTTTATGAAACCCATTTTTTTCATTGGTTATGATATGATGAATGTTTTATGATATTATAGAAAAAATGTGTATGGTTTTCATTATGTGATATTGGTTACATTATAACAAATTTTTATGGTTATTTTATAACCAAGGATGGTGGTTATGTTATAACCAAGGATAGTGGTTAGGTTATAACCAAGGATGGGTGTTTATGTTATAAACTGAGATAGGGTTGACCTATATCTTTCTCCAATGCACTGGGTAATGAATTATGTATCATGATATAATGAAAGGAAAAAAGTCAATGTACTTAATCTACTATAGTAAACAAGTCAATGTGCTTAATCCAATATAGGAAATAGGTGATGATGTTTAATCCGTTATGAAATGGGAAACATGTGTTGATGCCTGATACATTATGATTTGATGGTATTGGATGTTAAACTTGAAATATGATATGATTTATATACTTATGATGGTTCTACACATATATTATATTAACTTATGGTTCATGATTGATTTATGATGTTTTCTAACTCTTATGATTCATGTATTTTGAAATGAAATTTTTTTCCCTAGATATTTCTTACAATCCATGATAGATTTTGTATGAAAATTTTAAGTTATGCTTATAATTTAATACCCTTATCATATATTATGATTTTATATGATCATAGATTGATATATTACTTGTTTACCATTACTGGTCATTTTATCTCACCCTTTCTTATGTTCCATTTCCCCATTTTTTTAAAGGAAGGTCTTATGTATGGTATGTCAATAAGGAGTAATATGTGGTAATATGATTATGAGAGATATTGAATATATTTAATGAAATAATAATATTGTGTATCTAGTGTCCAAATACACTAAAACTTTATGGTCTTTGGGCATGTATTTCTGAAATTTATTGAATATCAATCTATTAAGAAATAATATCTATGTATGAAAATCATGTATTGTTACATAACCTATGTGCACAGTTTTCTACCCGTACACCCATCCCATGGAACTCATAGGTTCCCCTTCCAAATAATTTATAGTTAGAAGTGTGACCATATATAATATATAAATGAAACCCAAAACTAAAATTACACATTCCTGATATCCCTAGGTAACTCAAGGTTTGGTACTAAAAGTTTTGGACATGAAATTATTCATATATACCACTAGAGTTATAATAACACTATATTTTATCTACCTTAACTCTCCAAATATCATAAATGAAACCTAGATTTGATATCATTTTATAATGAACCGGCCCGGGTTGACCTAACATGTCACCCAATCTAGCTCACTATATGGATCAAAGTGTGTTCCTGATTTCCATGGGCTAGATTTAGGCTCTAGGTTATGAAAATAAGATCATTGGGAATTATTTCACCCTCATAAACCAAATAACCACAACAAAGATTCCACCTAGAAATCTAGAATGACCTATCCATACATTGGATGTTCATTCACAACAATAAATGGTTTCTAAATAAAATACATAACCAAATAGAGTTCAACACAACATAAATAATAAAAAAACATCCAATATCTCTTTATAAATAAAAAGTAAAGTGATAAACCAACACCATAATATCTCATAAAATTGATAAAATATAACTAAGGTTGATGTGGTTGATACATGACCAAAATACAAATATAACAATATAGAATACACCAAAATGATTTGATTGATCTATTTATATGTGACCTATGGTGACCACTAATTCCATACCAAGTAAGACAATGAAGGAATTAGGAATTTCCACCATATGATGTGGTTCCATTCTCTTTACTTGTATTTGTGATAATATAGTTTTTATATTCCCAGATTCATATGAAGGGTGTGAGGAAAAATCCCAATATTATACACCCATAAATATACATAACATATTTCAAAATAAAAAAATAATAATTCATGTTTGAAAAAAATTATATTTTTAAATACTCAGTTTTTTCCATAATAGAATAAGTTGGAAATCATTTAAAAATCCTTTATTTTTTTTATAAATTAAGAAAAGTTCCATAAAAAACAGGAACAAGATAGATAACCAACAAAATGATAGGGAAAATTTCATAATCAACATCAAAATATTCCAATGAAAGAAGTGGTAATATGTTACAAACCATCCCTCGAAGCCTGTGTCGTGACTACCCCAAGCTCGCCTTCTATAGGCCAGGGGCTGGTGACTAGCACCGAAAAGGAGAAACCCAAAAATGGAAGGCATTGGCTTTAAACCCATACACACACAGATAGGGCACACTTTATAAAAGTAAAAAATGACGGAAATGGTAAAGTATAACCATTAATAAAACCCACCACTGAGAGTAAAAGTAAGTACTAAAAGTAAATGGGCCAGTATACAAGCCCAAATGGAAAAAAGTAAAGAAAAAAGGGGAAACCGTGCTTCGGAGGTCATCCACCAAGGATCCTACCTGAAGAGTAGGTACAACTCATCATCTGTCGTCACTGCTGCTCACCTTTTCTATCAATCACCTCTGAGCACCTTCTATCCCCGACTCCCTGAGTCTTAGTCAAGATGTCCTTAGTCTGGTCAAGACACACCAAGGTGTGGGTGAATCCTGTGTAGGGGTGAGTATAACAATACTCAGTAGGGACCCTGAGACCCCCGAAGGTCTCTCAGAATTCCACAAAGAAAAACCAAAAATCATGATCTCAATCACAAAGCATAAAGTAAAAGACAACTCACAACAAGTATACAAATTAAAGAATATGAATAAATATGATTAGTCGCAAAGCCAGATCATCTTATTCTGTTGATAGGATTTTTCTACAGGACCGCACATGGTCACTAGGTGCTGAACCATAGAGGATCACTAGGTGATGACCCACAAAAGATCTCTAAGTGATGAACCATAGAGGATCACTAGGTGCTGACCCACTCAGAGGATCGCTAGGTGCTGACCCACTTAGAGGATCGCTAGGTGTAGACCCATAGAGGATCTCTAGGTTCTGACCCACTTAGAGGATCTCTAGGTGTATATTCACAGAGGATCGCTAGGTGGAGACCGACAGAGGATCGCTAGGTGCTGACCCACAGAAGATCGCTAGGTGCAGACCCATAGAGGATTGCTGGGTAATGAACCACTCAGAGGATCACTAGGTGTAGACCCATAGAGGATCTCTAGGTGTAGACCCACAGAGGATCGCTAGGTGCTGACCCACTCAGAGGATCGCTAGGTGCTGACTCACTCATAGGATCGCTAGGTGAAGACCCACATAGGATCAGTAGGTCCTAACCCACTCAGAGGATCTCTAGGTGAAGACCCACAGAGGATCGCCAGGTGAAAACCCACAGAGGATCTCTAGGTGATGACCCACATAGGATCGCTCAGTTCTGACCCACAAAGGATCTCTTGGTCCTAACTCACTCAGAGGATCACTTGGTGCTGACCTACTTAGAGGATCATTAGGTGAAAACCCATAGAGGATCTCTTGGTGTGGACACACTCCGAGGATCAAATGCAGAACCACCGAGGATTGCTAGATACATACCCATAGAGAATCTCTAGGTGCTGACCCACACAAAGGATTTCTAGATACAGACCCACTCAGAGGATCACTATTCTTTCTTAACGTCACAACCAACCACTGGATTCCCTCCCTTAGCACGTTTGATTTCGGGAGGATCCTATCTTTAAGCCATCGATCTTACCTCAACTACCACAAAGTCCCACAAAGAAGTAACTTGAAGAACCACCATGTCATAAGGGTTCCAACGCAATAAACGGCGCATCAATCGAGCGCCCGGTTTGTAGGTTATAGGCATTTTTGTACAGAGGGCCCAGTTGGATTCAAGATATATCCAACCCGCCCATACTCCAACTTTCTACAAAACCCAAGTGGAGTATCTCAAAAGGACCACCTCGTCTAGAGGGTCCTCACACCACTGAAGACACATAAAAAAGATGCCCGATATGTGAGATTCACCCATTTTAGTGAAACGGGGCCAGTTGGGTCTGGGTCTGGTAGGGGTCCGGCTCAGCTGGCAGGTCCAGCCTGCCTGGAAGAACCCGACCCGCATGCAGGCTGGTTTTTGGTGCCCTGAATAGATGTGGAGCATCTGGTGCATCCATCTGGCACCACTCCCTCTTCCTAGATGGCCGGATCAGCTGTCTGTTTTTTCCAGCCGAGTGGCCCGAGTGGGCCCTTCCCCCATTTCTGTGTGGAACGTTGGCACCACGCCCTTCCACAGTTGTGGCCCAGACGAATGTGGATCCTGCCTCCATGGAGCCTATGGGCTCCACTCATCCACACGGTTGGTGGCCACCACCGATTGCCGGTACTGCCGCACCGGTGGCACCGTGCTTGTACCAGAGATTCTCTAGTGTTCCATTTTGTATTCTCGTCTGTGTTTATGGGCCTCCCCGATTGACACCTTCACTGCAAAGCCATCGAAAATTCCCAAACGCCATGTTTACTAACCGTACACAAGAAATGATCATATACCAAGAATAGCAGGGGGTCCAGAACTTGTTTGTATTGGCCCGCACCCTTCGCGTTAGTGTTCTAACATGGGGTGATATCAATAATAAAAAAGGAAGAACAATCCCCAATTTAAGACCTCGCAACAACCACCCACATGAAAAAATGAGATACAAATCAACCCGTTAGTCGGTTGGTCCACATTCATTGTATTTTCCAAGAGCATAAAGAGTGGGAACATCAAAGTACGTAAACCCCCTACCTAGAAACAATGTTGCAGTCAAAGGAGAAGATTCACATTCGTAGACGTTCCACATTTATTGGCGCTCACCGTTGCCTGTCAATGTCCAGTTTGAATCCTCCAACGATCGTCGATCATAACTCTGTTCATCATTGGAGGAAGTCGTCGTCGATGTTTCATCATAGGTTCATCTTGTAGGTTCCCAAAATCCATGCCAAAGGGTTGTTTAAATTAAATAAAAGGAACCACCCACATTGTGTTTATTAATGTGGTTCATTAATAAACGAAAAATAATGATCCATTAATCCTACCAACATTTTGGTTCTACAACCGAAGGGTCAAGTGATTAGATGTATCTTATTCAATGCCCGGCGTTACACTATGGTCCCGCCAACTGCCTCTCAATGGTTGGAGAAAACATAAAATAACACATTTAGTTATTTTTTTTCATAAAGTCCAAAAATTATCTTTTTCATCCAACCCTTTCCAGTCGAAGTTAAGATTTTCCTAAGCGAATCCCAGTGCTGTGAATTCAACAGTGCCCTCATATTTCCAATCCAAGCACTGATTCAAAAGATAGAAATCTCTGCTCACACATTTACTAAACGCACCTTAAAAAAGGTCAAAAAATTATTAATAGTAACCCTCGACCCACGACGGTCGAGGTTAGGCTTTGTATAAGGGGAAATCTCCCTCACGATCTCCACAGTACTCTCATATTTTCAATCCGAGTTACCATTTTGGAGTTAAATGATTTAACAATAAAATAATTGTTACTTAATTATTTTATTTATGGCTAAAAACTAACTTCCATTGTTGGTATGTGCAAGCCAATGTTAGGATCTACATAAGGAAAGCATACCCTCACATGTTCATCAGTGGTCTCAAATTTTTAATCCGAGTCACCGTTCGTGAGTTATAAGCATTTGAAAAATAAAGTAATTTTATTTAATTATTTTATTTACAGTTATTCCATTTTTGGGTTTTCTCATTGGAGGCCTACACCGACTAAACATAAGTCATGCCTAAGATAAATATGCCATATTGAACACAACAGTGCCTCCATATTTCTGATCTGGACACCTGTTTAAGATTTATTCCACTTTTTCAGGAAAAATGCTTGCACACTCTATTTAAAGCTTAATATTTTTTCGACGGATCATTCCGAACACTTCGGGACTCGGAATTAGGTGCCGACAATTTTTGCACTCTCGTAATAATTATATATAATAAAAAAATTATACGGATATTCCAGGAAATTACATAATAAATCTAAAATATATCACAACCATGTAAAACATACAGAACATGGGAATTTAACCTTTTGACCTAATAGTAACAAGGAAAATCTTATCGGTACACATGATAACATACATGAATCTAAATATTTTTGGGAGATCTCATAGTCTCACTAGGTCCAATATTACATCCCATTGTCTCAATCAATATAGATTGGACAAAAACCGTATCCAATGTACAATCTAAAATAGGGTATCACCCATTTATGTTACCAATAGACACCCAAGTTATTCCTTATAAAAACCATATTCATTTCATGTCCAAAATTCCCAATCAAATAATCAATCAAGTACTTATATAAATCCAAGGCCCATAATCAAGGAAACATAGTTTATAACACAATTCCATTTTTAAAACATCTTTATAAACTCATTTGGAATCAAACACCCCCTTCAAAACACTTTCTATAACACTTTTTATACACAAATATGATTTTTAAGGAAAATCATAATAAATCTCCATTTAATATAACATAAGCTATGAAGAACATATATAATCATATATTTTCCTTCAATAAATAAATTTACGAATATTGTATCCAACAAAACCTATGGAAACCTATGAAATCTAGGTATACTAAAGGGAAGATGTATTATGTGAAAAAAAAACGAGCTCAAATCCAAAGAAAACTCATGAGACAAGTGTTATTACATAATTAAGTGGATATTACAATTAAAGATTTAATCATAATATTATTTATATTTAATAATTAAAACATTAAAATTGGATTTAATTAAATCTACACCAAATACTTTGATGCCTATAAAAAACATAATGTGTAACTTCATCTCATCGAGACGAATACAATGCCACCAACAGTGCATCGTTCTAATAAATATTGAAGGAGATTTTGAAGAACAAATATTGAATAGTTTTATAGAGAGGGGAGAAAATATGATAAAGTCATAGAGAGTTAAGAGAGGAAGAGTGGCAGGTGGTATTTCCCCTATGTTCACCTACCTTTTATGAACATGCTTCCACACCCCCTCTGTGTTCTTTTTTAATCATTTTATTTTTATATAATTTTGTTCTCTACTTCCCCATGCACAAAATTATACAGTGCATACCTCCTACCCATTTTTTATTCTCCTCATGTATATCCCACACCCCACTTACCTTACTTTAGGTAATTTTTTTTAAAATTATTTTATTTTCTAAATACAACCAATTAAATTAAAAATAATAATAGAAAAAATAATATTAATATCATCTCATTATTATTTCTACTTTCCCAAGTAATATTCAAACACAAAAAAATTTAGTTTATCAATTTAAATGAATCTGAAATTAACTTATAAAATTTATCTCAAATACATTTTATCTATTTAAATTAAAGTATTAGATAAAATATTTAATGCACAAAAATGGGAAATTTCAACCTTTGAAAAGTGAGACATAAAAGACTAAATAGTACAATACATATAAATAATGTTCACCTTTTTGTTCAGGAGCCTACCTGATTAGAACTCCATAGCTAAGAATTCTTGGCCTGGAGTAGTGAAAAAATGGGTAACCTCCTTGAAAATTTCCCATAATAAGTGTGAGTGAGGGAAAATCACACTGAAAGAACATGTGTTTTTATGTGGGGACATTTTTTAGTTTGATAAGTATCCTTGATGGGTAGTAACCTGTTGTGTATTGGGAAGACCGATAAGGTATTACAGGAGACCCATGGGTTCATATGGTCAGCTTTATATCATAGGGAGGTAAGTTCATGAAAAATGGAACCAAATCGAATATACATCCTAGAGTGTAGATGTACTACTTGAGTTTGGGTTTTGGGGTCTATGATGGAATCATTATGCTTTAAGGGTGGAGGGAGAGTGTAAAACCCCTAAAAAGGTGATAATTTATTGAATAAATGATTCTACCCTTGTAAATATGGTTCACCTTTATTTTAAGGATCTGACATGATTAGAACAACATAGTTATATTTTCTTAACTGGAGTTGTGACAAGATGGGTGACCTCATGAGATGTTTCTTAGGGTGCCTGTGAGTGAGTAATAAGAAAACTAAAAGAAAATCTTTTTTCCCATGGGGATATATATAAGTTTTATAGGTGGACTTGGTGGGTAATATCTTGTGGTGTGTTGAGAAGGAAGTTGACATATTCCAAGTGACCCATGGGGTTATATGGATGAGTTTATAGCCTAGGGAGGTTGGGTCTATTAGGTAGAAATTATACAAAGCAACACAAGAGGGGGTTTAATTGTGTCTTTTTGATAATATTCCACTATTATTAATTTTAACACCCTTTTTTATTTATGCGGATATATAGTGTTTTCTTCTGTAAGAAAAGATAATCAATGGATAAAAAGAACGACAAAACATAATTTTTTAGTGGTGTAGGGCACACAGATCCCCTAGTCCACTCTAAGAATCCCTATCTCTGCAAGATTGGTGTATTTCACTAGAATGGGCCTCTTACCACAAGAGAAAAAATAAAAAATTGAGTGTAGGTAGTTGATACTTTTACAACATGGCTAAACACAGATCCTTCTAGTTCATTATCCGAGAATTGATTATCTATATCTTAGATCGAGAAGCTGAAACTCCACCACAACTGAGTATGAGTAGTTGATACTCTAATAAATCAAGAGTTTGATTTTATGTTTTGGGTTGAAATTTACAATCGTAGCAGTAAAAAATGATAGTAGATGGATATTCTTATTTAGAAATGAAAATCTTCAAGAAAGAGTTGTTCTGAAGTGATCCTGGTTACAAATGATCTTCAAATAAAAGTATCAACAAATAACTATAGTAATCTTATAATAGTAAAAGATAAGACATATATGTCTCCATAGTGTAGATTTTTCAGAATCAATCGTTTTTTTAGTAGTACTATAAATTTTTTTTACTGAAATGTAATCATATATGATAATATGTGACTTATATATACATATTTTGAAATGATACCTTAGTAGAATATATAGATCATAAATCCTACTTCAGAATTCCAGATCCAAGAAAGTTTCTTGGTAGAATGTGGAAATTAATATATTAATTAACTAGTGGAATCATAACATCCCTTAAGAACACGATTTATTTTCTCCGATAAAATTGGTTCTGTGAATTGATCATAATGATATTTGAATCAGTCAAATAGAAGATTTCAATCAGCCTGATATTATGCTAAGACTGTTGCAAGTAACTCAGATAAAATCTTGAGTTTTAAAACTCCTCTATTGAGTAGACAATGTAGGGTTGAACTGCATAGTGTAGGTTTTCTATCCATAGCATAGGGTTCCTTTACATAGCTCAGGGTTCCTTTTCATAATGTAGGGAATAAAAGTAACATAAGGATAACGATCCATATGTTTGCACTTTTTAGTATAATATTTTAAATATAGCATTGATTAACCATATGTTTTAATTTACTGAATGTATTGTATGAACTATAAATCTAGATTTCAACGTAGGGTTGATATTCCATATGTTCATATATTCTCGGACGTAGGGTTTTTGATCCATATGCTAAATATCTATCGTAGGGTTTCTGTTCCATACATAAACAATTCAGCGTAGTGTTGGAATAATGATCCGTATGTTCATTTACCAAATGTAGGGTTTGAAAAGTGTTTCCATAACACATCCCATAGCTCTCATTCCATAAAAAATATAAATAAAAATGATAAATACTTTGAAAAATTCTTAACATAACTTTTTTAGAAAAAAAAAACAAGGGTATTTCTGAGCATAAATATCAACATTTAATATAGAGTATTACTGAGACAATAAATAACCAACAATCTAACCCTTTTCGATGATAAAAACCCCATAAAATAATTAATAGAAAATAGTAGTATTATAAAGATTAATAAAATATTTCGATTTCATATTACTATTTTGCTTAAAAGATGTTTCCCAAAAATATAAAAAATATGAAAATATTATCCCTAAAATAAAAAATGTAGTGGTTTTCAAATATTATTCCCCTTTTTATGATATCAAAAAGAATGGCTGGAAATAATAAATGGCATAAATCACAGTTGGTATCACACTAAACTCTAAATAAAGAGTATAGTCAACTGTTTAGATAAAAAATGGGATTTGGAAGTAGAAATTTGATCATATATAACACAATAAATAAATTAATATAAACTATATAAAATATAAAAATAAATAGATTAAATTTCAAAGTAGATCAAATGATTGAAAAATTAATGAGTATATCACAACAATCAACCTAAGAGATTTTAAAAAAAGGAGCTCTTGTCAGATTGGTGTCTTTGTTCTGAATCTCCATGGGTTATAATTTCTATATCTAGATGAGGATTGGTCTCTAAAACATTATGAATTTCAAGAAACTTAACCAATAAACTTTGAAAATGGTTGTTGAAGACATCCATCCATTGCTGTAGAAGATTTATTGAATCTTGACTGAATTTTAAGCTTTCCACCAGATTTACCTTCAAGAACTCATTCATAGATTCCTCTGACTGAATAAAGTCTTATAACCTATCTCTGACTTGATGAATTACTGGTCTCAACCAGGATTTATTAGAGATCAATAAACTGATCAAATCTTTCTGATTATCTAGAATCACATTCTAAGACATACTATCACACTAAACAACATACAAACTATTGTTGAATTTGACCATCACATTAGTTATCACTTAAAATCTATTTATCAAGTTAGGATAGGTTAGTTGATGGGTAGAGGTTGAATCCTAGTGAATATCCTTAATAGACTAAAATTCTCTTCCCAAAATAAGTTTTAGCTGATCAAAATTAGATTTCTTCATAGACTCTTCTTTCAATGATTTGAAATCTATACCTAAAGTAATAATTAAATCTTCAACATCAGCCATTGAAACCAAATTCTATTCAACATATCTAACTTAAGTTTTAAGAGCTTCAACCTTAGGTATTGGAATAGGAGAACTTATGATCTCCTTATATTTCATCCTTTCATACTCCAATTCTTGCCTCAGAGTCAAATTTTGATCATTCACATTATTGAAACTCTAGACTAGATCTTAAGTATATATTTCTAATGAGTCAGATGACTCAATAGACTATTCCCTTGTTTGACCAACTCCTACTAATTGCAAACTGAGCTCTTTCTTCTCTCTTAGTGCATATCCACCAGTATCAACTGAATCAAAAATTACTAAAGATAGATTCCCAAGAGTAGCCTGATCATTAGTAAGATCAATGCCTCTAGTTTGATAATACCTTTGAGAAAATTATTCAAAATTTTGATTCAAATGAGCCTCATTCTTAGTAACATGTTTAGTGGCATGAGTCGCCTACTTTGAATCTTCTTCTTGTCTAGATTGGAAAACTACGACTAGTTCAGAAATATTGATTGAAATTATGCTCCTCTGAAAAATAATTTCCTCATAAATTTTAGATTCTCATTCCTCATTTGTTCTTGGATACATATAAACAATAGTTGGTTATGGATTTTTCTCCCCCTGAGCACCAAAAATTAACCTTTCCTGTTCTTCTATTCTAATTGGAAGAATATTATTACAGGAATTACTCTAGAAAAATCATAATTTTATAATAGTTCCAGTACTGAGAATGTTTCTGTGATGACATATCTTACCAAATGAGATATCTCTTATCTTTCCCAGCCTTAATAACAATATCAAAAAAATCCTTCCATAGGGATAAAAATCCATCTTTGCGCCTTTTTGACAATAATGATTCAAATACCTCAGCAAGTATCTACTGAAGTTTTGCTTGATATTATTCCAGAATAAAAACATACCATAAATATCTTTATAAATTAATTTCTCAAGAGTTTCTATTATTATCACTATTACTGATTGAATAAACAGCATCATAACTCACTGATCATCATTCAGATCTCTTTTCATCATTTTCTTAACAGTTCTAGTCCCAAAAAGAGAATATATAATATCCTCTGATCTATAATTCTCATCACCTATATTTCTTAAGTCAAAATAAAATTCTCTCCCATGGGGAAAAGACAATATTTTTGAAATCCAAACCACAGAGAGAGAAAAATCATTGTGATGACTCTTGGATAAAACTAGATCTTCATCAGATCCCAAACTAAAATAAGCATTTAGATAAAATTATTTTACTAATCTGTACAAAAAAATGATTATTTCTGTTCTAAAAAATGAATTCCAATCCTTGGGATCATATAGAATTATTCAAATAAATTTTCATTTATTTTATCCAATTTAAATCAATTACCTTTACCTAAATACAATTTTGATACTTAAACTAATGAACGAGTTCACTTGGGCTAACATCTTCAACAATTTTTGAAGTTTATATTTCTAATTGTTTTTTAATTGAAGGTTCAAAGATTTAGGTTTTTGGTAAATTGAAATGAGAGAAGCTCTATAAACCAAAAGGATGTAACAGAGATGAGTGGGATAAGGCTAATGCTTTTCTTTCTTCGTTTGAGAATGTACTCATTACATTTTGATTTATAAAAGAAAAATAAAAAAATTATAATCAAAATTCTCTCCTTAAAAAAATATAATTAATGTGTAATTGAATGAAATAAAGAGAAATAAAGAATAAAATATATCTAATAAAAATTTTAAAAAAAATAAAATTGATAGATTAAGAATAAAATAAACTACTAAACATTTATTTAAAATTAAATATTCAAAATTCCCCATTAAAAAATCAAAACCTGTACTGGGAATCAATTTAGTGAAAATACCAGCTAATTGATATTCAATACTACAAATTCTAAGGATATATCCTTTTTAAGAACATGATCTCTTAGAAAATGATTCCTTATATCAATATGCCTACGCCTAGAATGACTTATAGGATTTCTTGAAATATTTATAGTGCTAGTATTAAAACTTAAAATAAGTCTAATATTAAAATTTAGTCCAAAGTCTTGTAGTGTGTTTTCATCCATAATACTTGCGCACAACAACTACCTTCACAAACATATTTTTTCTCAAATATTGATAGGGAAACTGAGTGTTGTTTCTTACTTGACCGTGATACTAAAGATTTTCATAAAAAGTGAAAGGTTCCTGAGGTGCCTTTTTTATCTAATCTACAACCTCTAAAATCAGCATTTGAATATGAAATTAAATTAAAATCATAAGTTTTGGGTAATGTAGAGATTAAAAAATAGTCCCTTTTAAATATTTATAAATTGTTTTAATAATATTAAGATGATATTATTTTTGATTTGAATAAAATCTAGCACATAAACATACAAGAAACATAATTTATGGTATGTTACCAGTAATATATAACAAAATAACAATCATACCTCAATATAAATTATTATACACTAGTTTTACAACTTCATCCAAATCAAGTTTTACATTGGTACACATAGGATTTGTATAAGTATTTCTATTATCAAGTCCAAATTTCTTTAATAAATCAATAATATATTTACTTTGACTTAAAAAAGTTCCATAATATTTTTGATAAATTTGAATTCATAAAAAGTAATTCAATTCTCTCATCATAATCATTTCAAATTCCTTTAGCATTAGTTTAAAAAAATCATTACATTGATTTTTATGTTTTGAACTGAAAATAACATCATCAACATAAATTTGTACTAAAAGAATATTAAAATAGATAATTTTCTTAAAAATCATTGGATATTCCAATCCAACAATAAATCCATTTTTAAAAATAAAAGAACTTAATATTTCATAACAAGCTCTAGGTTCTTGTTTAAGGCCATAGATATATTTAATAAGTTTACAAAAAGAGTTTTATTTTTGAGAGTTTTCAAAACTATGAGGTTGTTCAACATAAACTTCATCCATTAAATATCCATTTAAAAAGGAATATTTGACATATATTTGATATAATATAAAATAAATATGATATGTATAATCTAAAAGGATTCTCATGGATTTTAATCTAGCTACATGAGAAAAGGTATCATCATAATTTATAACCTTTTCTTGATTATATCATTTAGCTACTAATCTAGCTTTATTTCTGGTTACGATTCCTTGATCATCTTGTTTATTTATAAAGACCCATGTAGTTATTATAACTAGTTAAATGGACGGTCTTTCTACTAATTCCCAAAATTCAGTCCTTCTAAATTGGTTTATTTCTCATTTCATTTCAAAAATTCCAACTTTAATCTTCTAAGGATTCTTCAAAAGTCTTAGTTTTAAACTAATATAGAAAGGAAGATAATTCGTCTAGGTTTCTTACATTTCTTCTAGTTCTAATTCATGTGTCTAGGATTCCTATAATAGTTTCTAGAGGATGGTTCTTTAAGGTTATAGACTATCTAGGATATACATTTTCAAGTTCTTCAATTTCATTTTCTTTTGAACTACACTAAATTTTATTAATATCATTTTCAAAATCAGTTTTAGGGGTTATAAGTTTCATGTTATCAAATGAGTTAGTAACTTCATCAGTTTGATTTTTATCTTTAATAAAAGGATTAGTTTCATCAAGCTTCACATGAACTGAATCTTCAAAAAACATTGACTTTTTATTAAACACTATATAATCTTTAGACGTAGTAGAATATCCTAAAAATATTCCTTCATCAGCGTTTGGATTGAACTTACCAAGGTTGTCCTTAGTATTCAAGATATAAACATTATACCCAAAACCCTTAAAGTACTTTACTTTAGGTTTTTGTTATTTCAAATATCATAGGGAGTTATATTGAAAATATGCCTTATTAAAACTATATTCATTATATAACATGCTCTTCTTACAGCTTCTTCCCAAAAATAGGTAGAAAGAATCTATCAATTTAATATATTCCTTTCCATTTCTTGAATAGTTCTATTTATTCTTTCAATAATTCAATTTTGTTAAGGTGTTCTAAGTGTGGAGAAGGTTTGTTTAATACCAAGATTTGAGCAAAAATAATTAAATTCATGATTCTAAAATTCTCCTCTATGATCACTTCTCAATGAGATTATTTTAAAAACATTTTCATTTTGAACAATTTTACAAAAACATTCAAAAAACTCTGAACAATTCAATTTTGAGTTTTAAAAAATAGACCCAAGTAAATTGAGAGTAATCATCTACTAAGACATAGAAACATAATTTACCCACAGAATTTTCTACTCTAAATGGTCCGAACAATTACATATGGATAAGTTATAAAGGTTTAGATATAGTAATTTTGTTAACAGATTTAAAATAATACCTGTGTATTTTTCTAATTTGGTATGCATCACAGAATCTATTATTTTCAAACTTAAGACTAGAAAAATTAGAAACTTGATATTTCTTAGACAATTTATATAAAGCATAGATATTACAGTGTCTAAGTATGTTATGCCAAATCCATGGATCATTTGTTTAGTAGTTAAACAATTCAATTTCTGTTTACATTAAGAATTTAAATCCAAAGTATAAACATTATCTATTCTAAGTGATCTAAATTTAATCAATTTATCTTAAAAACAGAGCATGAATTGTTACAAAAAATAAATATAAAAACCATCATAAAAATGTTGAGAAATACTTATCATATTGTACTTTATTCCCTTCAGATACAATACTTTTTTGATAGAGATAGTCTTTGGATTTCCAACAGTTCCAACTCCAACTATTTTTCATTTGGAATTATCACCAAAACTGACTAGACTACCATCCATTTGAGTCAGGGTATGAAAATTCGTTGAGACTCCAATCATGTTCCTAGAAAAACCACTCTCCCATATACCATTTGGATTTTCTTTTTCTATGACATATTTCTTGAAAATCCAATTAAACATGTGTTTGTTTTGGTACCCATATCATCTTGAGTGCCGTAGTGTTAGCTGGAAATGATATGTGAATCTAGTTTTTATTTATTTATCCATAATTCATATCACTTGCTTTAGAAATTTTTTTAGAAATAAAATAAATTTCAATACCACTGATTTTTGGATTTTTCAAATAAAATTTTATAGTGTTATGAAATTTTGTTCCACAAAAATTACAGGTAGCATTTTTTGAAATGGGAACAAAATAATTTTTATAAATTCATATTTTTCACCCTTACTCACTATTCTAAATATTTCTCTTTTAATGACTTTCATTCCAAAAATTTCATTCAAAACCTCTTCTCCTTTGGAAAAAATAATTTTGGTACTCTTATAGGATTCTACTTCATTTGGAAATTCTTTAATATTTTTTTCATGATCAATATAGTTTGATGTAGAGGGATTAATTTTTTCAACTAAATCCTGATGTTGTTTTAACATAGTATACCTTTATCCTAAAACACAATTGTGAATATTTTTCAATGGTTTATGATTATTAAATAAAGAATCATATTTCTCTTTTAACATTCTACAATATATGGCTAGTTTACCATTCAAGAAAAAATCTATACTAGAATCAGAAGAGTAATAGTATTGTACATATTCTCCATATTTATCCATAAATCACATGTTTGCTTCCAATTTTTGTGTAAATTTCTATGAATCAGATTTTGGGGAGATACTGGTTCCTTTAGACACACTCCATGTAGCTTTCATTACTATTTTTCCTTTATGCTCGTAATCAACATTCTTATTATATTTATTTCCTCCCCTCTTTCATTCATATTTCAACTGAGGAAAATTGGGTTTGATGTGACCCAATTTTTTCATTAATAACAAGAAACTTCTCTAGGTTCTTTCTCATCCTTCTTAAAGGATTTTATGAAGCGTCTTTTATTCTTATAGAATTTGCTGAATTTCTTGGACAATTGAGCCAGTTCTATTTCGGAATCTAAGGAATCTGAATTTTTCTAAATCTTGACCTCTTGTTTTTATTTTCTGTTATGCTTCTAAGATGTTACTTTAAGAGAAATATTTTATTTTTTTATTACAAACTTATGATATTCTACTTCAACGTTCATTTCTATTTTATACAGCATCAATATCCCAATTATTTCTTTCATTATCAGATCCTTGACATATGATGATTTTTGAATAACATCCGATATGCCATTCCATTTTGAAGGTATTACTATGATTATTTTCAAATCTTGATCAGATTGTTTGATGGGTTCTCCTAATATTGTAATATTATTGAAAATTTCTATAATACTTACATTCATCTATTTGATTCTTTCACCATCAAACATTCTAAAGGTGTCAATATTTAGTTTTTCTGTAGCACACCTCATCTTTCTAACATTTTTTGTTCCTTCATAGAAAACCATAAACGTTTTCCACATATTATAGGTTGTAGGGAATTTTGATACATGATTAAATTCATCAGGACTAAGTCCATAGACAATTGAATTCATTGATTTCGATTTGATAACATACTCAACGTCTATTAATGCATCCCAAGTATCTGGTTTGTCAGGAATCTTATAAGGAGTGATTATTTTCGAATAAACTTTGAATCTTATATTTTTTAAATATATGATCATTCGAGATTTCCAGCATCCATAATTTTCACCATTAAAGTATAGAGCATGTACCATAGAAATTCCTTATCTAGGATCATCCATTTCCATCTTTGTATATACTTTATACATTTATTTTTTTATAGATTTGTCTAAAATATTCCATTTGATACCAATTTTTAGTTCAGAATAATACAAAGTAACACAAGAGGGTGGTGAGTTGTGTATTTTTGATAATCTTCAACAATTCAGACTTTTAACACCCATTGTGATTAATTTGTATATGTAGTGTTTTCTTTTATATGAAAAGGTAAACAACAGATAAACAGAAACAAAAAATAGAACTATTTATAGTGGTTTGGGGCACAAAGACCCCCTAGTCTACTACACCAATCACTTTGTCTATAAGCATGATGAATTTCACTAGAATAGTCATATTATCACAAGACCACAAATCCAAAACTCTGTGCAGGTAGTTGAAACTTTTATAACAAGTCTAAACACAAAACTTTCTGGTTATTTATCTGATAACTGATTATCCACATCTTATATTGAGAAGATGACACTCCAGCATAACTGAGTATGAGCAGTTTATATTCTAATAAATCAAAATATTTTGATTTGATGTTTCAGGTTGAACATTATAGTTGCAGCAACAATAACTAACATTAGATGTATCTTCTTCTTCAGAAATAAAAATACCTAAGAAAGATTACTTCTAAATCAATACTGATTTCAAATGATCTTCAAATAAAAGTATCAATAAATTGCAACAATAATCTTACTATAGTAAAATATTGGATATGTATGTCTCCAAAGTGTAGATTATTTCAGAATTAATCATTCATTGTCGCATAACTATAAAATATTTTTATTGGAATGTAATCATATATAATAATATGTGACTTGTATATCCTTATTTTGAAATGATACACTGGTAGAATATATAGAGAAGAAAGCCTACTTCGGAATTCCGTATCGAAGAAAGTCATTGGGTAGAATGCAGAAATTAAAATATGAATTAACTAGGGGAATAAAATACTCCCTTAATAAGTAGAGTGATTTTCTATGATAAAAATAGTTCTTTGAATTGACCATAATGAGCTTTAAATAAATCAAAGAGAACCTTTCAATCAGATTGATATTCTGGCAAGACCGTTTCCAGTAACTCTGATAAAATCTTAGGTTTTAAAACTCCACTATTGAGTAGACAACGTAGGGTTGAACTACGTAGTGTAGGGTTCCTTTTTGTATCTTAGGTTTACTTTTCATGGCATATGGTTCCTTTGCATAGCATAGGGTTCCTTTGCATAGTGTATGGTTTCTTTGCATAGCGTAGGGTTCCTTTGTATAGTGTAGGGAACAAAAGTAACACAGGGATAATGATCTAAACATTCACACTTTTTACCATAATATTCAAAATGTATCATTGATTAACCATACATTTTAATTTCCCAAATATAGGGTATGAATAGTAAATCTAGATTTCAACTTAGGGTTGATATTCTATCCATTCGTTGATTCATGAACATTTTCTTGTCAATCCATAAGATAAATATTTAGCATAGGGTTTCCATTCGACACAAAAACTATTCATCTTAGCATTGGGATGATGAACCATCCATTCATTTACAGAATGTAGGGTTTGAATAGTGTTTCCATACCACATCTTTTAGCTCACATTCCATCAAAAATATAAATAAAAACATGAAATATATTCCTAAAACATTATTAATATAACTTATTTAGAAAAAATAAGGATATTTGTGAGAATCAAAATAAACATTTAATATATAGTATTATTGAGACAATACATGCCCAACCGGGTCCTGAAATGCTTCCTATTCTTCCTCCACTGCTTCATTGTTAGTGAACCCCCCTCACCATATCAAGTAAAAATCTACCCTCTATCACCATTAAATTTTACGCATCAACATTTCACAAAACTACCTTTAATAATAACCCTTTATTAGTATTACACCTATATTGAAACACCCTTTGGTGAGCCCCTACTCTCCAATCACATGATAGTTTCTAAAAATTTCTCTTCTTTACCATTATAATGACACCCTATCTCCCTTATTAATGTTAGGAAATATGAAATCCACTTTAACATTATGATTTTCAACATCTGTATAGAGTAACTATAGAACATTGAATTTATATTGATGAAGAATCATAGAAGAAAAAGATTTGTATGAGGAAGACTGGTCTAGATGTTATGTTTTAAAACATGGAGTATAGGTGGTCATTGTTTAGATTATGTTTGTGTGGGAGTTATAATTTTTTTATGAATTTTTAATGGAGTTATGTTAGGTTTTTCTAAAGATCCATCAAAAGTCTACATATGAATCATAAGTTGGATATCTTTAAATAAAATTTTCAAATTACTAGAAGATGGAAGTCAAGGTAGATATATCTATGAGAAAATATCGGTGTCCAAGGAAAACAATGGGATCCCAAAAAATATAAAAATGTTGTGGAAATAATTGACTAGAAGGGCCCCTATTTAGGTGGGGTGGGACAACATATATGTGTGATTAGCCTATGATGATATTTCATGTATTAAAGATTAACACCATGTAAGAGTGATTTGAAATTGGCGTTATCACTAATTTTGATTGTAATATTTATTCTTCCATGAAATTAAAGAAAGTATTAGTGTTCTTTTATGTATGTATGAATAAATTTTGAACCACATCATTCTTAATTTCCATTTATTATTTTATTTTATTTTTATCTAAATGATTTTTTCTGAGAGTTTTTCTTATTTGAGTTTGTGATGGTGTTGATCAAGTGAGATGGATTGGGATCAATTGGTCTTTTAAGTTATGGTATGTCAATGTTATGAAACTATTTTGATTATAAAAGTTACAATTTTTTGTTTCATAATAAAATATTCTAATTCTTTGATTTTGGTGATCAGTTTTTCTAAATCCCAACAAGTTGTATCAAAGATTTTGGTTCAGCAAGGCTTTCCATACTCATTGGTATAATTATTAGGTAAAGATCTTGTATTTATATTTGTTTTTTAATTTAGGTTGATTTAACTATTTCGAAAGGTATTTCACTATAAATTAGAAGTTATAAATATAAAAATTTTATGGGATAGACTTTGGATTATAAAGGATGAAGATAGAGGATCATCTTGAAGTTCCATTGAAAGGATTCAAATTTAAATTATTAGAAAAATATTAATGTGAAAGTCTTAATTAAAAGTAACTCATAATGATTTAAATGTCACTAGAAAAAAATGTTTCCAATAACACCTGGGATGTGAAGACCATAGTGGAGATGATAAAGGCTCTGGTAGATATGTATGAGAAGCTAACATCAATTAAAAAAGGTCCTATAATGAATACATTAATTTGAATGATTATATAAAAAGAAAAACCTATGGATGATCAGGTAAATGAATTTAATATTCTTAATATCCATATCAAATTAGTTAATTTGAATTTCACAAAATATGTGAGGGATTTGTTTACAAGTTTATCACTTCTAGAGTCTTGGGATTCAATGGTTATGACCATAAACAATTCTTATAGGAGGAAGAACTTAGAATTTGAAGACATTATTGATCTTATCCTGAATAAAGAGCATAGGTGGAAGGAATTAAGAGAAATAATCATAACCACTCTCAATATAAAAGGTATATTATTTCAGGATTAAGTTAAATATTGGAATAAATTTGTAGATAAATCAATGGAATGAAGTTGAGGTAGATTCAATGGGCTTGATCATGTTTTTTTGGAATTATGAGAAGAATATGAACCGAATCAAAGATTTCATATATCAAAAGAATAATTCTATAAGGGTTGAATTTAGAATCTTATATTTCATAGATAAATTAGATTAAGGTGAGATCTATTTATTTATAATTGTTAATACTGAGCTAGAATTCTGGATTATTAATTCTGTGGATTCATTCTATTCTATGATTGAGAAAGGATGCATAGTGAATTATGTATCTAGAAGGGATGCAAGGGTTCATTTAGCTAATAATGAATCACTAAAATTCATAGGGAAGGCCGATGTCAAAGATTGAATGTGTAAAAAAATATTCTTTATGTTATAAGGATTTTGGAACATACTAAGTTTATGAAGGAATATAATTTTTGTTGGTTAGCTGGACGAATCAGAATTTGAATAAGTCAATACAACTGAAGTATGGAATATTAATCAAGGTTATGTGGTTGTAGACATAGGTGTAAAATATGTTACTTTATATCTTATGGGTATATTAGGTAGAGAAACAATTACCTTAATAAAAACTTATAAAAGTCTGGAGTTCTGGAAGTGTCGTCTTGGGCACCTAAGTGAGAACAACATGAAATTATTAGCAAAAAATGGTATAATGAAACTTATCCATATGAATTTTGGAACTTGTGAGAGTTTTATACTAAAAAATTAGTGAAACAGGTCATTCAAAATAAATATAAGGAAATCTAGGTCTCAGAATTTAGAACTCTTGTATACCGATATTTAGGGGCCTACACTAGTCTATTCTCACGATTGGTGTTTTTACATTGTTACATTCATCGATGATTTGACAATGAAAGTGTGGGTTTACTTCCTTATAAAAAAATATGAGGTGTTTAGAGTGATTTTTTGATCGAAGTACATGATGTAAAAATAGACTAGAAATAATCTTATGTGCTTAGGGTCTGATAATGATGGATGATAAGGTAGTAGTGAGTTCTAGAAGTTCTTTTAGATAAAAGGAATCAGTTTTGAAAAGAATATTTTTGGAACACAAGGAAAAAATGATATATCCAATCAAATGAATCATATATATATTCATAAATCATAGATCTCGAGACTATATTCTATAATTTACAAGGAAATATGGGTGAATTATTCAATTATAAATATTTTATTATGAATAGAATCCCTTTTTCATCAATGGGGAATGATATTATAGAACAACTGTGGTCCAAAAAACTAGCAGAAGTTACCCCTATAAATTTTTTAGAATTCTCACCTATATCCATGTTGATCCTAAGGATCAAGAAAAAATTTAAGATAAGTCTCAATAATATTTCATTATAGGTTATGTCAATAAAAACATTGATTTTTTTCTTTGGGATAATGAAAATAAAAAACACATTAGAATCCAAAAGTTTATCTTCAATAAGAAGGTCTTATAGATTGAACAAAACTTGGTGATAGATATATTTGAGTATAAATAATCAAATAAACACATCCATGTTTATTTGAATGGATGTTTTAGAAGGATTGACGTTTTGAAATGTTTAGGTAGCAAGGAATGTCTGAAAGAATCAACAGGTTCGAAACATATACCAAAAGGCTCCGAAAATGTGATATAACAAACCTGCTCTTTATTTCATATTAATTAATGATTTATTACATAAAATTACACATTTATACAACCCAAAATATTGATAAGTCTTGTTTATTTTGTAATTAGGTAAATAACATAATATTTTGAACATGGGATACAATAACATTATTGAAAACTTCCCCAACATGCTTCTAAAATTCCATGGATTTTAAAAATTGAACTGGATAACCTAAGGACATACATAAGAAAGGGGTATGATTCAAAAAATAGTAATGGAATATACAAGGAATAACATGAATAATATAATATATGTCAAAAAATATTCATATCAATGATGAATAAAAGGAACATGAACAATAAGGCATGATATAACAAGATAATCATAACATGGGAATTGTGGAAAAAACATAAAATAGTACATCATAAATTTAGGTCAAGGATAAATTTTCTATGACCTCATGGTGGAAAAATTACCATAAAAGAATCAGTATTAGTACCTTTTCCAACACGATGTATCATTATAGTGAACATTACCCAATGCATTGGAGTGTAATCTGGGCACACCCATCATATTCATTTCATTCTCAAGTTTAAGTGTTCCAAATAGATCATAAAAAATGAATTAGTTCATCATAATAATTTTTTCTATGAATAGGTAATGTGTATTTCATACAAGTATATCCACAATCAATAAGTATATGTTTATAATGGTGAATACCCTTGATAGAAAAATGGGCATGTTATTCACTATACAATTGTTTTGGTATGAAAAATCATAGTTAAATTTCAGTATCATAACGACATTACTTAAAAATTCATAAAAGTGATTGATGAGATAAAAATGGGTCCCTCATCATTTGGACATAAATTGGAAAGTAATAGTGATATGTAATAACATATCTCATCACAAGGAAATGAAGATAAAAAAATAAGGTAAAGAAGATACTTGAATAAAGAGGAGAAAGGAAAAATAGCTTACAGAATTTCAGCATGGTAACATGTGTATATAAAGGAAAATGGAAGGATTAATGAGAGTGAAAATGTGTTTCTAACCATTTATATATTAAATTTATAGTATGAAAAATATGGTAGAACATATCCAAACAAAATAAAATGGATTTTAATAGACATAACATAAAAGGATCTCTTGAATGAAAATGGGAAGAGAGAAACCCCTTATAGAATTTCACTATAGCAACAGATTAGATGAAAATAAAAATGAGAGATAATTAATGATCCCACATTAAAATAACAACCATTGGATAGTCAGATATTTTTTTAAATAAATCACATCATAAACAATTGCAATTTAAAAGAAAAATTCCAAAGAAGCTTGAATTGAAAGAAGGAGAGGAAGGTCTCTTACTTGAGTGTGTGACTTAAAAAGCTTGGGGGATCCTTTAGAGGACTCTAGGGATCAAAGGGAAGAGTATGTTTATGCTCTAAGGAGTTTTAGTGAATAGAAATAGGATATTGGTTGGGTTTATAAGGGAAAAGTGTAGGATTTTTTTATTATTTGGGTTTTGGACTCTACATAATAAAATATCCAAAAAAACGTATAATACCATGGTTTTTCCCATGGTTTCATCCAAAAGGCAGTGAATCTCATTATTTTATAGGGCCAAGGTCTGAAATTTTTAAAATGATTCCCTTGCTTATGTGGAGGTGAGTCAAACTCTTAAAGAAAAGATTTTAAAACCTTAAAATATAGTATATGTTTTGGAGGATTCATGATGGATTTAAAGAATAAATAAAATAAAACTCAAATCACATTAGTTTAAAAGATAAAACATATATTTAGTCATAGTTCCCATTTATTGTAATTATTAAATCAGTTTTGGGACATTATTATGTCATAAAAAATGTATATTTATAAAATATTTAATTTTTACTGGAAAATTCAACTGTCTTAGAAAATTTTGAAAAATTAACCATTGGATAATTTTGAAACTATGATTCCAAAAATAATTTTCATTTTATCTAAATAATTTTATAAATATTTGAATTTTCACTTTTAAAAATATATCTACATTTATTAAGAAACGATGGGTTTTATTTGACAATAACAATTTTCAAACCCTTATTAGTATTACATTTTAATTAATAAAAATTCTATAATCATTTATAAATGATAAAAATTATTTAATACTATTAAAATATTTTTTTTTTAAAATACATCAATTCATAAATTCATTAATTTAATTTTAATATCAACAAAAAATACAATTTGTGCTTTATTGTATCAAAATAAAAATCATTTACAAAGTAACCATAATAGGATGAAAATATTTTCATTAATATATAAAAAAGTATATATTAATATTTCTGGGGTATTGATGCATATCCCTTTAAAACACCAGAAAATTCCCTAAGCATATAGTGCACGATGGTGGGAATTTCATTAGATGGTTCAGTGAACCTGGATTGGGTCATGATCTCTATGAGCTTGAACTTCTCCCGTAAACAGTTTTGATCATGATTAAGTTGTTGGATCTCAGATTAGGATTGGTCAAGAGAAAATACTTGAAATTATATCTCCCTCGGAAGCGCTGATAAATGGGCTTCATAGGGTATGATCCTACTGGCTGAGACTGACACTTATTTGTTTTTTGTCAAATGGATTTGTTAAAACCATATATTTTTACTTATCATGTCATCAATATTCAATGGAAATATTATCGATGTAAATGATTATTAATGGCCTTTTAAATCTAATAAGAAATAATAAAACAAAATAAGTGCATGTGTTTTCTGTAACTATATGTCAAAATAAATCTAAGAGGGGAATTTTATTTATAACAATTTTAGGTCGTTACAATATTCCCCTAAATAAATTTTTACCTTAAGATTTTTATTTCCCACACTAAAATAGATGAGGGAAAATATGATTCAAAACCTCCTCTATTTCATACATTACTTCTTCAAACTTTTGGTTTCTCCACAACACTTTGACAAGGTGTATTGTCTTAATTTGCAGAACCTTTTCCTTATGATCTAAGATCTGCATCGACTGCTTCTAATAGGAATGTTTATTCCTTAATTGTACCACCTATGAATTGAGTACATGTTAGGGGTATGGTATGTAGTTCCTCAAGAGGGATACATGTAATACATCATGTACTTTAGATAGGATAGGTGGGAGTGCTAATCGATAGGCCACCGCTCCCATGAGATCGAGGATCTCAAAGGGGCTGATGTATCTTGGACCAATCTTTCCATTATTCAAAACTATCATTAATTTATTCCATAAAGACATGAAGACTAATAACATGTCTCCAAAATCAAACTCTAGGCCTTGACAATGATTACCAACATAGGTCTTCTGTCAATTCTGAACAGCCTTGATGTGATGCTGAATGGTATTAAACTTTTCAACCATGTATCAACCATTTTCGAACCTAGCAGTTTGAGTTCCCCAAATTTATCCCAACAAGAATGTGTTCTTCACCTCTTCCCATAAAGGGATTCATAGGTTTCCATTTGGATGATTGAGTGTAAACTATTGTTGTATGAGAAATCAACTAGAGGATGATGTTGTTTCTAAAATCCTTTGACTTCCATAGAACATGCTCACGACATGTATTCATATGTCTAAATATTCTTCTTATATTGGCCATCTGTTTGAGAATGATTGGCCGTACTAAAGTTGATCTCAATGTTGAGAGAATGTTGGAAACTTTTCTAAAACCTGGAGGATAATATACGATCTCTATCAGATACAATCGATAGTGATACTCTATGAAGCCTTACCAATTCTCTGATGTATATCCATGAAATTTGATCCAATGAGAAGTCTTATTGAATTGTGATAAAGTGAGATATCTTTATAAGATGATCCACAGTAACCCATATAGCATGGTTTCCCCTAGATGTCTTTGGAATTATAGTAACAAAGTACATGGTGATTTTCTCCCATTTTCATGTTGTTATGAGTAATGTTTTCACCATCCCATTAGACTTATACCTTTCAACCTTCACTTTCTAGAATACCAATTACTTTTATGTATATTCAATGATCCCCTTCTTAATATTTTCCCACCAATAGTGCTCATTGTGATCTTGATACATCTTTGCGCTTATTAGGTGAATGGAGAAAGTTGAACTATGTGCATCATCTAATATTTCCTTCTATAACTCAAGATTTGATGGAACACATAGTCTTAACCCAAATCTCACAATTCATTATTCATAAATTTTAAACTCTAAGAACTTCCCCTTTCTCATGGATTCCACCTTCATCTAAATTTCCACATAATTTTATTGAGAATCATTTAAACATTCAAAAATAGTATGTTGAGCATTCATTTGTGAAAGGATTTATTATGTTCATTCCTTTATGATTCCCATGTTTATCTTTTACAGGTTTAATAATATTTGACCCTTATATATTCTCATCATTGATAATGATGCAGAATATTTTCTACTTAGATAATTTTCCACTTTATTCACTTTACTAGGATGGTAGTGTATTGAGAAGTCATAGTCCTTGATCAACTCTAGCCATCTTCATTGGATCATATTTAGCTATTTTGATGTAAATATATACTTGAGGATTTTGTGATCTATATATATCTCACACTTCTCCCCATAGATATAATGACACTAGAATTGAATTCCACTTTATTATTAAAATACCCATGATACCCTCAAGATTCCCAAATCTCCATTTCAACTTTAAAGGCATATCATATAATTTCCTCATAGCTATCAAAGTCATAGATCGCTAGGGATTTTCGTAGGCTACGTTTTAGTCCACAAAGGAAGTGGTCAGTCTTAAATTCATGGGTAAGGAAAAAGACAATGTCATATCATGAAGGTATTCTAATGTTTTCCTCATGTACTATGATAGATTCATAATATTTTTCTTGATGGTAAGGAAATTCATTTCCATTTTATGTCAGTGAGTGTGAGGGAAATATTTATCAGAAATTTGTTTCCAAAATTCCTTCCACTCCATCACTTCGATCTCTTCCTCGTGATTTTTATTCTTGATAAAGGAAAAACACTGATCATCTTCTTCCTCCTTAGGATAAACAAACAATATAATCTTATCTTGATCATAACATTAAAGGATTGAGAAGATCATCCCAATTGAGTTCATCCATCATTATTTGACTAAGGGATCAGATGATCCATTGAAAGTAGGGTAACATTATATTATAAAACTCTTAATCAAGAATTATTCACTATTAGGGGTTTTGGGAACTCCTCTAGATCCAATTTCTATTCATAACCTGAGACAATTGAGTAAGTATTGTCACAAAGTTCATGACTCCTACCCCATCAGGTTAGGCATATTGTTGGGGAAGTCATCACATTACTCGTCACATCGATTGTTTACCCAATTCCTCTTATTTCGGGCCACTGAATAGAATAAAGGAGAAATTAGAAATGAGTATTTTAAACTATTAAACACATAATGAGGAATCAAATGACATTAAATGGATAAATTATAAATTACATTTATTACCTTAACTTATGAATTTTTAGGCCTCAATCTATATTTTCAACAATATATTTCCTAAAATATATTCTTATAGGAATTTTTTGTTCCCTTAATGATGGTTAGTAATGAGATTATAAATTTACCAAAGAATATCCCATGGGATTTGTAACACACCGAGATTTTATGAAAAATATTCTTTTTAATTTCATTAATGTCTTGTGTTGTACGCTACACCAAAAGGAGCTTGCTCAACACGCATCCTTGACTTGCTTTGCATTACACGCAATCACGACCTTCCTCGATAGCGTGTGTAGTACACAATACCGAGTATCACTAAACAACGATATGCTATTAAAATATTATTAAAACTAGCTGTTATGAATAGTAATAACCACCTTTTAAAATTTTAGAAATTTTATTTTTCAAAATGGACTTCATTTTTGGATTCGGAGTATCTAATTTAGCCTAAGGTGAAATTTTGGTACTTTTCGGATAACTTTCATATTCTGATGAATAGTGAAAATTACTATATTTTAAATAAAAACAACTTTTTTAATCGAAATAATTAATAGTGATAAATTACTAATTTGAGTGGTTTTAAAGTATATTTAGAATATATTTTTACAATTTAATACAATGTTGGTCATTGGATGTAATTTCACATTTAAACCAGTTATAAACAAGTGTCAATCTTTTGATAGTTATTATCTCTTAAAAACACGCCATTTGTTTTGACGACGGAAATTAATTTTTAAATTAGTTAATGTAACTGATATGTTTTGAATTTGGTAAAATAGACATCATTTTTGAGTTCATAATATCAAATATATCTTAGGCCTAATTTTGGTATTTTTCTAAAAACTTTCAATTTTTAATGAATAGTGAAACCACTAAGTGGTCGTTAAAAAACTAAATTTTTCATAAAACTTATTTTTACCGCTTCTGTGAGTGGAATTTCAAAAATCCGAGAGACACTGTTGATGTCAGTAAGTAAAATTTGGTTCAATGAGATGAAAATAAATATTTTGGTGAATAGTAACTTTTTACTTTTTTTTACCACGGTTAAAAGTAAATAGGGTAATTAAGGTAAAAATGATATTATTATTACCCTAACACATGTCCTAATTCTATTGGATAAGTGTAATTCGACCAAAAACAAACTTAGGAATAAAATATGACCATTTAGGCCCACTTGGATTACATTAGGACATTTATTATTAATTTCTTTAAAGAAGGGTTAAAATAGATAAAATCAAAGATTAATAAGTAAATCATTTTTAATATGGGGTTATACAAAAGATAAATTCGACTATAAATATTCATTAGAAATATAAAAAGATTTCCCACATAATGGTATTTTATTTGTAATTTTTAGACATTAAATAATCTAATTTATTTATGACACAATCATGATGCAGTAATTATCTTATTAATGAAATATTGACATAATTGATGTTATAAATACCCAAATAAATGTAATTTGAGACTTTTTATGAATTCCACTAATTTTATAGATTAATATGACATGTTAGTATTGATTTAAGTAACTATTTTCGAACTAATCATTCTGTTATGATTTTCACAAAAATTAATTACTAAATAGTGTCAAAATTGACATAAAATAGTTTTTAAAACAAATATTATATTATTAATTGTTATTTTATTCCTAAAAATCTAGGTCGGCCAAATGACTTAGATAAGGTTATATATATTAATAAAACACAACTTGGGGGTCGATTGGATGTATATGGTAAGTTTATTAACTATATAATATAAAAATACAAAGTGACATGCTAAATGTCAATCTAATTAACTAAGAGTTAAAACTAAAAGATAAGGTTAATATAATGACCTAAACTTGTCTAAATTCTATTGGATGAGAGTATTTCGACCAATCCTTACCTTATCTTCGAAATAACTCAATTTGGATCTATTTAAAACCAAATTTGGCTTTATAATAAAATAATATTTTTAGTTATTCCAAAGGTGCCCCTCTCCTCCCTTATAAAAGGGCACCCCCTCCCTCTCTTCCTCACACCACTATGAGCCTTCAATCTCGGCCAAACTCTGACAAATTCTCTTCTACACTTCCCTAGCAACATCCTATAGGTTCTGGTCTTCCTCAAAGACGAATTTTAGTGCCCTAAGAGGAGGTCTCAAAGAGGCGCTTCAAAGAAGAGGTAATTTCCGTTACCAATTCTTTCACCTTTATTTCTTCTTCCACTTCTTATTCTTAGGTTGTTTCATAATGAAGTAATAACATCAGTATCAATCATATACTAATATGTTATTATAAGTATGAAACAACCCTATTTCACCATCTATCCATCCTACGAAAAACGAAATCACCGCGCGTGCGTACGTACAGAATACCGTCTCCACGCCGCGGTGAAATCTATTTTCCACCCCCACCTTACTTGGATGGGTATAATGGTGTAAATAATAACTATATATGAATACTTTAAAGTGATATTGATTCTGAAATAGTATACATACACTCCAATACATTCCCACGATCATGATAATGATATCATCGTTCGTGCGTACGTACGGACTACCGTCTCCACGACGCGATGAGATTCATTCTCCACTTTAACCATTCATGAATGATTATAAAGTATATATAATAAGTAATCATGAAATATAAGACATAATAATGATACTGGATTTATTTGTATATATATATGTATGTCATCTACTTAATTCCATTCAACTCAATAAGGAAACGAAAACATAGTTCATGCGTACGTACGGCCTACCGTCTCCATGAACGGTGTATTTCTTTCCATTTACTGATTTATTATATATACGTATATTATGAATATATATTATATATAAATCATGTTTTATATTCTGTAATTAAGTAATCATGATCTAAGTAATCATATGAATAATTACAAGTCAAAACACGGACGACAAATGAAACAATTTTACCCAAAACGCTCTTTAACATGGAATTTACAAAAGAACGGGTAAAATAAAGTCATAAGTGAACCATATATGATATCATAACAATGAGTATGATTATGGAATAAGTCAATGACATTATTTAAATCATTATACAGGAGGTTCAGACACTTACGAAGCATAACGGACCTAAGGTAAGGGAAATATCACAATCTCATTTTTATCCGAGATTGTTTATACTTTAGTATTTACTGGGGTGTATTTTATCATCCACATCCATGTTTCCTCAATATGTAATAATATTTCCATCCACCTAAAATTGTTTAAATCCAATTTTACCCTTCGGTGAGTTTTTAGTAAAGGATATGAAATGAATATTTTGTCGTTTTTCGTACGAGGTACTTTTTGACTTTTCCGACAAAAGTACGAAGAATGTTTTTTTAACTTATACGACATGGATGGATTTTTAAAACATTATTTCCAAGAATCTTCCTTTACAAGTTATCAAGTTTATTTTTAATCAACTTCTTTTAGTTTATAACTGAATGACATGTTAAGAAAGGAAAAGAGTTTTTGAAGTAGAAAGGATATTTTCCTCAAGAATGGAGTTCAAGTGTTTTATCAAAATTATTTTCCATCTAAGATAATAAAGGGTTCTGTTTTCATCCCTATTATTACATTTATTTGATTAGGTTGTGATGGAATTATTTTTATGAATTCCTTTATATTATAATAATTGTTTTATGATGTCATGTTGTTTATGATTCCCATTTTTATTTCATGGGTTATGCTATGATGTATGGTTTATGATTTTGTGGCACACATAAGAATGGTATCATTATGAGATGGGTGGGACCTATATCTCTCTCCAATGCATTGGGTAAAGATTTTATATCTCATGAGATAGACATGGCTGGAATGGTAGGTTATACCGGTTCAGTGAAACAGGACTGAAACGAGGGTGACTCGGTTCAGAAATGGACTTTGTCCACTAAGATAGTCTTGGAAATGAGTCTTGACTAATAAGACATGATTCTCTATGATTATGTGTGTATGCCACAAAGTTTCATGTTTTAAGTTATGATTATTGGGATTTCATTTCACTACTATGATTTATCCCATGTTATGAAATTATGCTCTCTTTTGCAGGTTAAGATTTCCAAAAGATATGTTCTTATGAATATGATGTGATTGATATTTATTTTGTTTACCCTTACTGAGCATTTGAGCTCACCCTTTTATTTTTTCTTTTCCCCAGGATATAAAGAATGTTTTTAGGTAAGAAAAAAAAGGGAAGATATTTATGGGAGATGTTGAAGATCTTTCACCATGATTAGAAGATTATATTCCGAGTTTCCAAAGACACTAAACTATTACGGTCCTTGTGTGTGTGTTTTTGTAATGTACTAAGTATTACACAAAAGTAATGTTATGTCCATGTACGTTAAGCTTCGGGTCTCTACAGTTGGTATCAGAGGAAAGGTTTAGTCAACCTTTGGAAACTAGGATGCGAAAACGTTAGTGAGATCCCTAGAGATATTTCTAAGGTATGTCTAGGGATGTCCCTAAGGATAAGTATACGTATAGGATATAGTCCTAGAACTACGGTAAAGATCTTAGAATTTAACCTAAGATGTTAGATATTTAAGGTACTCCCCCTTTATTATATTGTTTTCCCTAGCGTGATTTTTACCTCTCACACTATTCTTTTTGGGTTTTAGAAAATGGATGGAAACAAGATGATTCACGATAACGGAGGATATGATGGACAATGGAATGATACACTTCATGAGCAACCAAATGAAATGGGATTTGGAAGTCCAAACATCATTATTATGCCAAATGAGCAATCCCATAATATGATCAATAAAGTAAAATTTGGTAAGTTTCCTGGCTCGGCTAATAAGAGAAAGTTGGAGTTTCATGACGATCATAGAGGAAAGAAAGTTCAATTTCCCCTATGTAAATCATGTGGGAAGAGGCATCAAGGAGAATGTTTCAAAGGAACTGGAAGCTGCTTTGGGTGTGGAAAATAAGGACACAAAGCCAGTAAGTGAAAAGGAAAAGGTTCAGTTAACACTAGGGATGAGGATAATGGTATTGCTATGACATCAACAATGGTTAAATGTTTTTGTACAGGCATTATGCAAACCAATGCCCTAAGGTAAAGTCTCATGAAGAGAATCAGTATGGTCATATGGGTAGTATTTATATTGATGATGATGAAGAGACTACAAATGATATTTGAGATGAAAGAATTGTTGAAGCTCAGTCAATTGTTTAAGAATGTAGTGGAATGATTACATGTTTATCATGTGTAATGTTGTATAAGTAATCTCATGGTACTATGGAATAAAGAGACATCTAAGGATTGTTACACTGTTGTCTTTCCTTGAGTTTTGAAAGTGTATGATTAATGGTACCAATATCCATGAAAGGTTTTTCAGATATTTTTGGAATGTAGATGATATGCCCATAATGAAGGGATAAGGAGAAAATTAAATGTTTGATAGTATTCATGATCTCATAACTGATATAAGGAGAAGGTTATATCATGGCTTGAGTATATATAATTTTTGGATTTTGGTATGTGGAAAGAGTTAACTTTTTATAGCATTCATGAATTCACTAAGGTTTAATGGGTATTCATTTTTCAAGAGAATACATGATTAAGTTATTCACATGATTGGAATGTGACCAACAAGATATATGGGGGATAAATGATGGTATTAACATGCTTGGTTAACGATATTTCAAGTAATCGTTTTCTTTATACTATGAGCATGGACCGAAGTATTTTAGACAAGCCTAAAGATTGGAATGGATTATGTTAACCATAAGTTAGTATTATTTAAGGATAGAACTTTTTTTTGATATTATTTTTGTAATGTAGTTTTAGAAAAAGGACAACCTGCAGGACGAGCGACATCCCATCGCGTCGGACAAGGCTGTGGGAATCAAACCCACAACCGAAGTGCGACTGACCTTTATCGCCTACCACTGGACTATAGGAAGTCCCTGTTTAGTAGAAACTAGTTTTATTATATTAAGCAGTATGATATATGAAGTATAAGTCCATTTTAGGAACCATATATCATTAATCTCACTATAGATGGACTTATGTATTTTTTGATAACATTTCTATCCTTTTATTTGAGACAGATGGAATGACCCATCATTCTATCACATGATCTGCTAACACATCACGAATAACAAATTCAACTTCATTTCTTTATGGGATGAAGTGGAAATTGTTCAATTCACGAACAACAGTGAGATTGTACCAAAATCAGGCAAGTATTTCTTTTAATTCATCAACTTTAGGGAAATGATCTTAAAAACCAAAAATGTTGTCCTAGTGCTCTTATATCTGAGGAATCCGATGATACCTTAGATCGTCACAAATTTATGGATATGTGATTACTGGATTTTCCATAGCCATGTTCTCTACCACTCTCCATCAGAACATGATGGTTAGATTTCTCTTCCATATCCATATTTTCACCTATGTGGAAACCTAGTGATTAGTTTATTTGGGTAACCGTTACGTTTCATACTTTTGTTTTTAAATATTGGTTTTGGTATTCCTTTTTTCGATGTGGGTTTCTATTAAAGAAACTTTTGAATAGTAAACCATTTATAACCCCGACGAATTTCGAGGGCGAAATTCATTTTAAGGGGGGTAGAATGTAACACCCCGAGATTTTATGAAAAATATTCTTTTTAATTTCATTAATGTCTTGTGTTGTACGCTACACCAAAAGGAGCTTGCTCAACATGCATCCTTGACTTGCTTTTCATTACACGCAATCGTGGCCTTCCTCGATAGCGTGTGTAGTACGCAATACCGAGTTTCACTAAACACCGATATGCTATTAAAATATTATTAAAACTAGCCGTTATGAATAGTAATAACCACCTTTTAAAATTTTAGAAATTTTATTTTTCAAAATGGACTTCATTTTTGGATTCGGAGTATCGAATTTAGCCTAAGGTGAAATTTTGGTACTTTTCGGATAACTTTCATATTCTGATGAACAGTGAAAATTACTATATTTTAATTAAAAACAACTTTTTTAATCGAAATAATTAATAGTGATAAATTACTAATTTGAGTGGTTTTAAAGTATATTTAGAATATATTTTTACAATTTAATACAATGTTGGTCATTGGATGTAATTTCACATTTAAACCAGTTATAAACAAGTGTCAATCTTTTGATAGTTATTATCTCTTAAAAACACGCCATTTGTTTTGACGACGGGAATTAATTTTTAAATTAGTTAATGTAACTGATATGTTTTGAATTTCGTAAAATAGACATCATTTTTGAGTTCATAATATCAAATATAGCTTAGGCCTAATTTTGGTATTTTTCTGAAAACTTTCAATTTTTAATGAATAGTGAAACCACTAAGTGGTCGTTAAAAAACTGAATTTTTCAAAAAACTTAATTTTAACGCTTCTGTGAGTGGAATTTCAAAAATCCGAGAGACACGGTTGATGTCAATAAGTAAAATGTGGTTCAATGAGATGAAAATCATTTTTTTGGTGAATAGTAACTTTTTACTTTTTTTTACCACGGTTAAAAGTAAATAGGGTAATTAAGGGTAAAAATGATATTATTATTACCCTAACACATGTCCTAATTCTATTGGATAAGTGTAATTCGACCAAAAACAAACTTAGTAATAAAATATGACCATTTAGGCCCACTTGGATTACATTAGGACATTTATTATTAATTTATTTAAAGAAGGGTTAAAATAGTTAAAATCAAAGTTTAATAAGTAAATAATTTTTAATATGGGGTTATACATATGATAAATTAGAATATAAATATTAATTATAAATATAAAAAGATTTCCCACATAATGGTATTTTATTTTCAATTTTTAGACATTAAATAATTTAATTTATTTATGACACAATCATGATGCAATAATTATCTTATTAATAAAATATTGACATAATTGATGTTATAAATACCCAAATAAATGTAATTTGAGACTTTTTATGAATTCCAATAATTTTATAGATTAATATGACATGTTAGTATTGATTTAAGTAACTTTGTTCGAACTAATCATTCTGTTATGATTTCCACAAAAATTAATTACTAAATAGTGTCAAAATTGACATAAAATAGTTTTTAAAACAAATATTATATTATTAATTGTTATTTTATTCCTAAAAATCTAAGGTTCGGCCAAATGACTTAGATAAGGTTATATATATTAATAAAACACAACTTGGGGGTCTCTTGGATGTATATGGTAAGTTTATTAACTATATAATATAAAAATACAAAGTTACATGGTAAATGTCAATCTAATTAACTAAGAGTTAAAACTAAACGATAAGGTTAATATAATGACCTAAACTTGTCTAAATTCTATTGGATGAGAGGATTTCGACCCATCCCCACCTTATCTTTGAAATAACTCAATTTGGAGCTATTTAAAACCGAATTTGGCTTTATAATAAAATAATATTTTTAGTTATTCCAAAGGTGCCCCTCTCCTCCCTTATAAAAGGGCACCCCCTCCCTCTCTTCCTCACACCACTATGAGCCTTCAAGCCCTGCCAAAATCTGCCAAATTCTCTTCTCCACTTCCCTAGCAACATACTATAGGTTCTGGTCTTCCTCAAAAACCAATTTTAGTGCCCTAAGAGGAGGTCTCAAAGAGGCGCTTCAAAGAAGAGGTAATTTCCGTTACCAATTCTTTCACCTTTATTTCTTCTTCCACTTCTTATTCTTACGTTGTTTAATAATGAAGTAATAACATCAGTATCAATAATATACTGATATGTTATTATAAGTATGAAACAACCCTATTTCACCATCTATCCATCCTACGAAAAACGGAATCACCGCGCGTGCGTACGTACGGAAAACCGTCTCCACGCCGTGCTGAAATATATTTTCCACCACCACCTTACATGGATGGGTATAATTGTGTAAATAATAACTATATATGAATACTTTAAAGTGATATTGATTCTGAAATAGTATACATACACTCCAATACATTCCCACGATCATGATAATGATATCATCGTTCGTGCGTACGTACAGACTACCGTCTCCACGACGCGATGAGATTCATTCTCCACTTTAACCATTCATGAATGATTATAAAGTATATATAATAAGTAATCATGAAATATATGACATAATAATGATACTGGATTTATTTGTATATATATGTATGTCATCTACTTAATTCCATTCAACTCAATAAGGAAACGAAAACAACGTTCATGCGTACGTACGGCCTACCGTCTCCATGAACGGTGTATTTCTTTCCATTTACTAATTTATTATATATATATGTATATTCTGAATATATATTATATATAAATCATGTTTTATATTCTGGAATTAAGTAATCATGATCTAAGTAATCATATGAATAATTACAAGTCAAAACACTGACGACAAATGAAACAATTTTACCCAAAACGCTCTTTAACATGGAATTTACAAAAGAACGGGTAAAATAAAGTCATAAGTGAACCATATATGATATAATAACAATGCGTATGATTCTGGAATAAGTCAATGACATTATTTAAATCATTATACAGGAGGTTCGGACACTTACGAAGCATAACGGACCTAAGGTAAGGGAAATATCACAATCTCATTTTTATCCGAGATTGTTTATACTTTAGTATTTACTGGGGTGTATTTTATCATCCACATCCATGTTTCCTCAATATGTAATAATATTTCCATCCAACTACAATTGTTTAAATCCAATTTTACTCTTCGGTGAGTTTTTAGTAAAGGATATGAAAGGAATATTTTGTCGTTTTTCGTTCGAGGTACTTTTTGACTTTTCCGACAAAAGTACGAAGAATGTTTTTTTAACTTATACGACATGGATGGATTTTTAAAACATTAGTTCCAAGAATCTTCCTTTACAAGTTATCAAGTTTATTTTTAATCAACTTCTTTTAGTTAATAACTGTATGACATGTTAAGAAAGGAAAAGAGTTTTTGAAGTAGAAAGGACATTTTCCTCAAGAATAGAGTTCAAGTGTTTTATCAAAATTATTTTCCATATAAGATAATAAAGGGTTATGTTTTCATCCCTATTATTACATTTATTTGATTATGTTGTGATGGAATTATTTTTATGAATTCCTTTATCTTATAAGAATTGTTTTATGATGTCATGTTGTTTAAGATTCCCATTTTTATTTCATGGGTTATGCTATGATGTATGGTTTATGATTTTGTGGCACACATAAGAATGGTATCATTATGAGATGGGTGGGACCTATATCTCCCTCCAATGCATTGGGTAAAGATTTTATATCTCATGAGATAGACATGGCTAGAACGGTAGGTTATACCGGTTCAGTGAAACAGGACTGAAACGAGGGTGACTCGGTTCAAGAATGGACTTTGTCCACTAAGATAGTCTTGGAAATGAGTCTTGACTAATAAGATATGATTCTCTATGATTATGTGTGTATGCCACAAAGTTTCATGTTTTAAGTTATGATTATTGGGATTTCATTTCACTACTATGATTTATCCCATGTTATGAAATTATGCTCTCTTTTGCAGGTTAAGATTTCCAAAAGATATGTTCTTATGAATATGATGTGATTGATATTTATTTTGTTTACCCTTACTGAGCATTTGATCTCACCCTTTTGTGTTTTCTTTTCCCCAGGATATAAAGAAAGTTTTTAGGTAAGAAAAAAAGGGAAGATCTTTATGGGAGATGTTGAAGATCTTTCACCATGATTAGAAGATTATATTCCGAGTTTCCAAAGACACTAAACTATTACGATCCTTGTGTGTGTGTTTTTGTAATGTACTAACTATTCCGCAAAAGTAATGTAATGTCCATGTACGTTAAGCTTAGGGTCTCTACAGTTGGTATCAGAGGAAAGGTTTAGTCAACCTTTGGAAACTAGGATGCGAAAACGTTAGTGAGATCCCTATAGATATTTCTAAGGTATGTCTAGGGATATCCCTAAGGATAAGTATATGTATAAGATATAGTCCTAGAACTACGGTAAAGATCTTAGAATTTA
The DNA here is from genome assembly GCA_963277665.1 of Viscum album. Classification (NCBI taxonomy): domain Eukaryota; kingdom Viridiplantae; phylum Streptophyta; class Magnoliopsida; order Santalales; family Viscaceae; genus Viscum; species Viscum album. The sequence goes on along the minus strand of OY728125.1, from coordinate 1,553,867,973 downwards.
ACCTAAGATGTTAGATATTTAAGGTACTCCCCCTTTATTATATTGTTTTCCCTAGCGTGATTTTTACCTCTCACACTATTCTTTTTGGGTTTTAGAAAATGGCTGGAAACAAGATGATTCATGATAATGGAGGATATGATGGACAATGGAATGATACACTTCATAAGCAACCAAATGAAATGGGATTTGGAAGTCCAAACATCATTATTATGCCAAATCAGCAATCCCATAATATGATCAATAAAGTAAAATTTGGTAAGTTTCCTGGCTCGGCTAATAAGAGAAAGTTGGAGTTTCATGACAATCATAGAGGAAAGAAAGTTCAATTTCCCCTATGTAAATCATGTGGGAAGAGGCATCAAGGAGAATGTTTCAAAGGAACTGGAAGCTGCTTTGGGTGTGGAAAAGAAGGACACAAAGCCAGTAAGTGAAAAGGAAAAGGTTCAGTTAACACTAGGGATGAGGATAATGGTATTGCTACGACATCAACAATGGTTAAATGTTTTTGTACGGGCATTATGCAAACCAATGCCCTAAGGTAAAGTCTCATGAAGAGAATCAGTATGATTGTATGGGTAGTATTTATATTGATGATGATGAAGAGACTACAAATGATATTTGAGATGAAAGAATTGTTGAAGCTCGGTCAATGGTTTAAGAATGTAGTGGAATGATTACATGTTTATCATGTGTAATGTTGTATAAGTAATCTCATGGTACTATGGAATAAAGAGACATCTAAGGATTGTTACACTGTTGTCTTTCCTTGAGTTTTGAAAGTGTATGATTAATGGTACCAATATCCATGAAAGGTTATTCAGATATTTTTGGAATGTAGATGATATGCGCATAATGAAGGGATAAGGAGAAAATTAAATGTTTGATAGTATTCATGATCTCATGACTGATATAAGGAGAAGGTTATATCATGGTTTGAGTATATATAATTTTTGGATTTTGGTATGTGGAAAGAGTTAACTTTTTACAGCATTCATGAATTCACTAAGGTTTAATGGGTATTCATTTTTCAAGAGAATACATGATTAAGGTATTCACATGATTGGAATGTGACCAACAAGATATATGGGGGATAAATGATGGTATTAACATGCTTGGTTAATGGTATTTCAAGTAATCGTTTTCTTTATACTATGAGCTTGGACCGAAGTATTTTAGATAAGCCTAAAGATTGGAATGGATTATGTTAACCATAAGTTAGTATTGTTTAAGGATAGAACTTTTTTTTGATATTATTTATGTAATGTAGTTTTAGAAAAAGGACAACCTGCAGGACGGGCGACATCCCATCGCGTCGGACAAGGCTGTGGGAATCGAACCCACAACCGAAGTGCGACTGACCTTTATCGCCTACCACTGGCCTACAGGAAGTCCCTGTTTAGTAGAAACTAGTTTTATTATATTAAGCAGGATGATATATGAAGTATAAGTCCATTTTAGGAACCATATATCATTAATCTCACTATAGATGGACTTATGTATTTTTTGATAACATTTATAACCTTTTGTTTGAGACAGATGGAATGACCCATCATTCTATCACATGATCTGCTAACACATCACGAATAACAAATTCAACTTCATTTCTTTATGGGATGAAGTGGAAATTGTTCAATTCACGAACAATAGTGAGATTGTACCAAAATCATGCAAGTATTTCTTTTAATTCATCAACTTTAGGGAAATGATCTTAAAAACAAAAAATGTTGTCCTAGTGCTCTTATATATGAGGAATCAGATGATACCTTAGATCGTCACAAATTTATGGATATGTGATTACTGGATTTTCCATAGCCATGTTCTCTACCAATCTCCATCAGAACATGATGGTTAGATTTCTCTTCCATATCTATATTTTCACCTATGTGGAAACCCAGTGATTAGTTTATTTGGGTAACCGTTACGTTTCATTCTTTTGTTTTTAAAGATTGGTTTTGGTATTCCTTTTTACGATGTGGGTTTCTATTAAAGAAACTTTTGAATAGTAAACCATTTATAACCCCGACGAATTTCGAGGGCGAAATTCATTTTAAGGGGGGTAGAATGTAACACCCCGAGATTTTATGAAAAATATTCTTTTTAATTTCATTAATGTCTTGTGTTGTACGCTACACCAAAAGGAGCTTGCTCAACACGCATCCTTGACTTGCTTTGCATTACACGCAATCGCGACCTTCCTCGATAGCATGTGTAGTACGCAATACCGAGTTTCACTAAACAACGATATACTATTAAAATATTATTAAAACTAGCCGTTATGAATAGTAATAACCACCTTTTAAAATTTTAGAAATTTTATTTTTCAAAATGGACTTCATTTTTGGATTCGGAGAATCGAATTTAGCCTAAGGTGAAATTTTGGTACTTTTCAGATAACTTTCATATTCTGATGAATAGTGAAAATTACTATATTTTAATTAAAAACAACTTTTTTAATCGAAATAATTAATAGTGATAAATTACTAATTTGAGTGGTTTTAAAGTATATTCAGAGTATATTTTTACAATTTAATACAATGTTGGTCATTGGTTGTAATTTCACATTTAAACCAGTTATAAACAAGTGTCAATCTTTTGATAGTTATTATCTCTTAAAAACACGCCATTTGTTTTGACGACGGGAATTAATTTTTAAATTAGTTAATGTAACTGATATGTTTTGAATTTGGTAAAATAGACATCATTTTTGAGTTCATAATATCAAATATAGCTTAGTCCTAATTTTGGTATTTTTCTGAAAACTTTCAATTTTTAATGAATAGTGAAACCACTAAGTGGTCGTTAAAAAACTGAATTTTTCATAAAACTTAATTTTACCGCTTCTGTGAGTGGAATTTCAAAAATCCGAGAGACGCGGTTGATGTCAGTAAGTAAAATGTGGTTCAATGAGATGAAAATAATTTTTTTTGGTGAATAGTAACTTTTTACTTTTTTTTACCACGGTTAAAAGTAAATAGGGTAATTAAGGGTAAAAATGATATTATTATTACCCTAAAACATGTCCTAATTCTATTGGATAAATGTAATTCGACCAAAAACAAACTTAGGAATAAAATATGACCATTTAGGCCCACTTGGATTAAATTAGAACATTTATTATTAATTTATTTAAAGAAGGGTTAAAATAGTTAAAATCAAAGTTTAATAAGTAAATCATTTTTAATATGGGGTTATACATAGGATAAATTCGACTATAAATATTCATTATAAATATTAAACGATTTCCCACATAATGGTATTTTATTTGTAATTTTTAGACATTAAATAATTTAATTTATTTATGCCACAATCATGATGTAGTAATTATCTTATTAATAAAATATTGACATAATTGATGTTATAAATACCCAAATAAATCTAATTTGAGACTTTTTATGAATTACACTAATTTTCTAGATTAATATGACATGTTAGTATTGATTTAAGTAACTTTGTTCGAACTAATCATTCTGTTATGATTTTCACAAAAATTAATTACTAAATAGTGTCAAAATTGACATAAAATAGTTTTTAAAACAAATATTATATTATTAATTGTTATTTTATTCCTAAAAATCTAAGGTTCGGCCAAATGACTTATATAAGGTTATATATATTAATAAAACACAACTTGGGGGTCTCTTGGATGTATATGGTAAGTTTATTAACTATATAATATAAAAATACAAAGTGACATGGTAAATGTCAATCTAATTAACTAAGAGTTAAAACTAAACGATAAGGTTAATATAATGAACTAAACTTGACTAAATTCTATTGGATGAGAGTATTTCGACCCATCCCCACCTTATCTTTGAAATAACTCAATTTGGAGCTATTTAAAACCGAATTTGGCTTTATAATAAAATAATATTTTTAGTTATTCCAAAGGTGCCCCTCTCCTCCCTTATAAAAGGGCACCCCCTACCTCTCTTCCTCACACCACAATGAGCCTTAAAGCTCAGAAAAACTCTGCCAAATTCTCTTCTCCACTTCCCTAGCAACATCCTATAGGTTCTGGTCTTCCTCAAAAACCAAGTTTAGTGCCCTAAGAGGAGGTCTCAAAGGGGCGCTTCAAAGAAGAGGTAATTTCCGTTACCAATTCTTTCACCTTAATTTCTTCTTCCACTTCTTATTCTTAGGTTGTTTCATAATGAAGTAATAACATCAGTATCAATCATATACTGATATGTTATTATAAGTATGAACCATCCCTATTTCACCATCTATCCATCCTACGAAAAACGAAATCACCGCGCGTGCGTACGTACGGAATACCGTCTCCACACCGTGGTGAAATCTATTTTCCACCACCACCTTACTTGGATGGGTATAATGGTGTAAATAATAACTATATATGAATACTTTAAAGTGATATTGATTCTGAAATAGTATACATACACTCCAATACATTCCCACGATCATGATAATGATATCATCGTTCGTGCGTACGTACGGACTACTGTCTCCACGACGCGATGAGATTCATTCTCCACTTTAACCATTCATGAATGATTATAAAGTATATATAATAAGTAATCATGAAATATATGACATAATAATGATACTGGATTTATTTGTATATATATGTATGTCATCTACTTAATTCCATTCAACTCAATAAGGAAACGAAAACAACGTTCATGCGTACGTACGGCCTACCGTCTCCATGAACGGTGTATTTCTTTCCATTTACTGATTTATTATATATATGTATATTCTGAATATATATTATATTCAATTTATGTTTTATATTCTGGAATTAAGTAATCATGATCTAAGTAATCATATGAATAATTACAAGTCAAAACACTGACGACAAATGAAACAATTTTACGCAAAAAGCTCTTTAACATAGAATTTACAAAAGAACGGGTAAAATAAAGTCATAAGTGAACCATATATGATATCATAACAATGAGTATGATTCTGGAATAAGTCAATGACATTATTTAAATCATTATACAGGAGGTTCGGACACTTACAAAGCATAACGGACCTAAGGTAAGGGAAATATCACAATCTCATTTTTATCCGAGATTGTTTATACTTTAGTATTTACTAGGGTGTATTTTATCATACACATCCATGTTTCCTCAATATGTAATAATATTTCCATCCACCTACAATTGTTTAAATCCAATTTTACCCTTCGGTGAGTTTTTAGTAAAGGATATGAAAGGAATATTTTGTCGTTTTTCGTACGAGGCACTTTTTGACTTTTCCGACAAAAGTACGAAGAATGTTTTTTTAACTTATACGGCATGGATGGATTTTTAAAACATTATTTCCCAGAAGCTTCCTTTACAAGTTATCAAGTTTATTTTTAATCAACTTCTTTTAGTTTATAACTGTATGACATTTTAAGAAAGGAAAAGAGTTTTTGAAGTAGAAAGGATATTTTCCTCAAGAATGGAGTTCAAGTGTTTTACCAAAATTATTTTCCATATAAGATAATAAAGGGTTCTGTTTTCATCCCTATTATTACATTTATTTGATTATGTTGTGATGGAATTATTTTTATGAATTCCTTTATCTTATAAGAATTGTTTTATGATGTCATGTTGTTTAAGATTCCCATTTTTATTTCATGGGTTATGCTATGATGTATGGTTTATGATTTTGTGGCACACATAAGAATGGTATCATTATGAGATGGGTGGGACCAATATCTCTCTCCAATGCATTGGGTAAAGATTTTATATCTCATGAGATAGACATGGCTGGAACGGTAGGTTATACCGGTTCAGTGAAACAGGACTGAAACGAGGGTGACTCGGTTCAGAAATGGACTTTGTCCACTAAGATAGTCTTGGAAATGAGTCTTGACTAATAAGATATGATTCTCTATGATTATGTGTGTATGCCACAATGTTTCATGTTTTAGGTTATGATTATTGGGATTTCATTTCACTACTATGATTTATCCCATGTTATGAAATTATGCTCTCTTTTCCAAGTTAAGATTTCCAAAAGATATGTTCTTATGAATATGATGTGATTGATATTTATTTTGTTTATCCTTACTGAGCATTTGAGCTCACCCTTTTATGTTTTCTTTTCCCCAGGATATAAAGAAAGTTTTTAGGTAAGAAAAAAAAGGGAATATCTTTATGGGAGATGTTGAAGATCTTTCACCATGATTAGAAGATTATATTCCGAGTTTCCAAAGACACTAAACTATTACGGTCCTTGTGTGTGTGTTTTTGTAATGTACTAAGTATTCCGAAAAAGTAATGTAATGTCCATGTACGTTAAGCTTTTGGTCTCTACAGTTGGTATCAGAGGAAATGTTTAGTCAACCTTTGGAAACTAGGATGCGAAAACGTTAGTGAGATCCCTAGAGATATTTCTAAGGTATGTCTAGGGATGTCCCTAAGGATAAGTATATGTATAGGATATAGTCCTAGAACTACGGTAAAGATCTTAGAATTTAACCTAAGATGTTAGATATTGAAGGTACTCCCCCTTTATTATATTGTTTTCCCTAGCGTGATTTTTACCTCTCACACTATTCTTTTTGGGTTTCAGAAAATGGCTGGAAACAAGATGATTCACGATAATGGAGGATATGATGGACAATGGAATGATACACTTCATGAGCAACCAAATGAAATGGGATTTGGAAGTCCAAACATCATTATTATGCCAAATCAGCAATCCCATAATATGATCAATAAAGTAAAATTTGGTAAGTTTCCTGGCTCGGCTAATAAGAGAAAGTTGGAGTTTCATGACGATCATAGAGGAAAGAAAGTTCAATTTCCCCTATGTAAATCATGTGGGAAGAGGCATCAAGGAGAATGTTTCAAAGGAACTGGAAGCTGCTTTGGGTGTGGAAAAGAAGGACACAAAGCCAGTAAGTGAAAAGGAAAAGGTTCAGTTAACACTAGGGATGAGGATAATGGTATTGCTATGACATCAACAATGGTTAAATGTTTTTGTACGGGCATTATGCAAACCAATTCCCTAAGGTAAAGTCTCATGAAGAGAATCAGTATGGTCGTATGGGTAGTATTTATATTGATGATGATGAAGAGACTACAAATGATATTTGAGATGAAAGAATTTTTGAAGCTCAGTCAATGGTTTAAGAATGTAGTGGAATGATTACATGTTTATCATGTGTAATGTTGTATAAGTAATCTCATGGTACTATGGAATAAAGAGACATCTAAGGATTGCTACACTGTTGTCTTTCCTTGAGTTTTGAAAGTGTATGATTAATGGTTCCAATATCCATGAAAGGTTATTCAAATATTTTTGGAATGTAGATGATATGCGCATAATGAAGGGATAAGGAGAAAATTAAATGTTTGATAGTATTCATGATCTCATGACTGATATAAGGAGAAGGTTATATCATGGTTTGAGTATATATAATTTTTGGATTTTGGTATGTGGAAAGAGTTAACTTTTTACAGCATTCATGAATTCACTAAGGTTTAATGGGTATTCATTTTTCAAGAGAATACATGATTAAGGTATTCACATGATTGGAATGTGACCAACAAGATATATGGGGGATAAATGATGGTATTAACATGCTTGGTTAACGATATTTCAAGTAATCGTTTTCTTTATACTATGAGCTTGGACCGAAGTATTTTAGATAAGCCTAAAGATTGGAATGGATTATGTTAACCATAAGTTAGTATTGTTTAAGGATAGAACTTTTTTTTTGATATTATTTATGTAATGTAGTTTTAGAAAAAGGACAACCTGCAGGACGGGCGACATCCCATCGCGTCGGACAAGGCTGTGGGAATCGAACCCACAACCGAAGTGCGACTGACCTTTATCGCCTACCACTGGCCTACAGGAAGTCCCTGTTTAGTAGAAACTAGTTTTATTATATTAAGCAGTATGATATATGAAGTATAAGTCCATTTTAGGAACCATATATCATTAATCTCACTATAGATGGACTTATGTATTTTTTGATAACATTTCTAACCTTTTGTTTGAGACAGATGGAATGACCCATCATTCTATCACATGATCTGCTAACACATCACGAATAACAAATTCAACTTCATTTCTTTATGGGATGAAGTGGAAATTGTTCAATTCACGAACAATAGTGAGATTGTACCAAAATCATGCATGTATTTCTTTTAATTCATCAACTTTAGGGAAATGATCTTAAAAACCAAAAATTTTGTCCTAGTGCTCTTATATCCGAGGAATCAGATTATACCTTAGATCGTCACAAATTTATGGATATGTGATTACTGGATTTTCCATAGCCATGTTCTCTACCACTCTCTATCAGAACATGATGGTTAGATTTCTCTTCCATATCCATATTTTCACCTATGTGGAAACCCAGTGATTAGTTTATTTGGGTAACCGTTACGTTTCATACTTTTGTTTTTAAAGATTTGTTTTGGTATTCCTTTTTACGATGTGGGTTTCTATTAAAGAAACTTTTGAATAGTAAACCATTTATAACCCCGACGAATTTTGAGGGCGAAATTCATTTTAAGGGGGGTAGAATGTAACACCCCGAGATTTTATGAAAAATATTCTTTTTAATTTCATTAATGTCTTGTGTTGTACGCTACACCAAAAGGAGCTTGCTCAACACGCATCCTTGACTTGCTTTGCATTACACGCAATCGCGACCTTCCTCGATAGCGTGTGTAGTACGCAATACCGAGTTTCACTAAACAACGATATGCTATTAAATTATTATTAAAACTAGCCGTTATGAATATTAATAACCACCTTTTAAAATTTTAGAAATTTTATTTTTCAAAATGGACTTCATTTTTGGATTCGGAGTATCGAATTTAGCCTAAGGTGAAAATTTTGTACTTTTCGGATAACTTTCATATTCTGATGAATAGTGAAAATTACTATATTTTAATTAAAAACAACTTTTTTAATCGAAATAATTAATAGTGATAAATTACTAATTTGAGTGGTTTTAAAGTATATTTAGAATATATTTTTACAATTTAATACAATGTTGGTCATTGGATGTAATTTCACATTTAAACCAGTTATAAACAAGTGTCAATCTTTTGATAGTTATTATCTCTTAAAAACACGCCATTTGTTTTGACGACGGGAATTAATTTTTAAATTAGTTAATGTAACTGATATGTTTTGAATTTGGTAAAATAGACATCATTTTTGAGTTCATAATATCAAATATTGCTTAGGCCTAATTTTGGTATTTTTCTGAAAACTTTCAATTTTTAATGAATAGTGAAACCACTAAGTGGTCGTTAAAAAACTGAATTTTTCATAAAACATAATTTTACCGCTTCTGTGAGTGGAATTTCAAAAATCCGAGAGACACGGTTGATGTCAGTAAGTAAAATGTGGTTCAATGAGATGAAAATAATTTTTTTGGTGAATAGTAACTTTTTACTTTTTTTTACCACGGTTAAAAGTAAATAGTGTAATTAAGGGTAAAAATGATATTATTATTACCCTAACACATGTCCTAATTCTATTGGATAAGTGTAATTCGACCAAAAACAAACTTAGGAATAAAATATGACCATTTAGGCCCACTTGGATTACATTAGGACATTTATTATTAATTTATTTAAAGAAGGGTTAAAATAGTTAAAATCAAAGTTTAATAAGTAAATGATTTTTAATATAGGGTTATACATATGATAAATTCGACTATAAATATTCATTAGAAATATAAAAAGATTTCCCACATAATGGTATTTTATTTGTAAGTTTTAAACATTAAATAATTTAATTTATTTATGACACAATCATGATGCAATAATTATCTTATTAATAAAATATTGACATAATTGATGTTATAAATACCCAAATAAATGTAATTTGAGACTTTTTATGAATTCCACTAATTTTCTAGATTAATATGACATGTTAGTATTGATTTAAGTAACTGTTTTCGAACTAATCATTCTGTTATGAGTTTCACAAAAATTAATTACTAAATAGTGTCAAAATTGACATAAAATAGTTTTTAAAACAAATATTATATTATTAATTGTTATTTTATTCCTAAAAATCTAAGGTTTGGACAAATGACTTAGATAAGGTTATATATATTAATAAAACACAACTTTGGGGTCGCTTGGATGTATATGGTAAGTTTATTAACTATATAATATAAAAATACAAAGTGACATGGTAAATGCCAATCTAATTAACTAAGAGTTAAAACTAAAAGATAAGGTTAATATAATGACCTAAACTTGTCTAAATTCTATTGGATGAGAGGATTTCTACCCATACCCACCTTATCTTTTAAATAACTCAATTTGGAGCTATTTAAAACCGAATTTGGCTTTATAATAAAATAATATTTGTAGTTATTCCAAAGGTGCCTCTCTCCTCCCTTATAAAAGGGAACCCCCTCCCTCTCTTCCTCACACCACTATGAGCCTTAAAGCTCGGCCAAAATCTGCCAAATTCTCTTCTCCACTTCCCTAGAAACATACTATAGGTTCTGGTCTTCCTCAAAAACCAATTTTAGTGCCCTAAGAGGAGGTCTCAAAGAGGCGCTTCAAAGAAGAGGTAATTTCCGTTACCAATTCTTTCACCTTTATTTCTTCATCCACTTATTATTCTTAGGTTGTTTCATAATGAAGTAATAACATCAGTATCAATAATATACTGATATGTTATTATAAGTATGAAACAACCCTATTTCACCATCTATCCATCCTACGAAAAATGAAATCACCGCGCGTGCGTACGTACGGAATACCGTCTCCACGCTATGGTGAAATCTATTTTCCACCACCACCTTAATTGGATGGGTATAACGGTGTAAATAATAACTATATATGAATACTTTAAAGTGATATTGATTATGAAACAGTATACATACACTCCAATACATTCCCACGATCATGAGAATGATATCATCGTTCGTGCGTACGTACGGACTACCGTCTCCACGACGCGATTAGATTCATTCTCCACTTTAACCATTCATGAATGATTATAAATTATATATAATAAGTAATCATGAAATATATGACATAATAATTATACTGGATTTATGTGTATATATATGTATGTCATCTAGTTAATTCCATTCAACTCAATAAGGAAACAAAAACAACGTTCATGCGTACGTACGGCCTACCGTCTCCATGAACGGTGTATTTCTTTCCATTTACTGATTTATTATATATATGTATATTCTGAATATATATTATATATAAATCATGTTTTATATTCTGGAATTAAGTAATCATGATCTAAGTAATCATATGAATAATTACAAGTCAAAACACGGACGGAAAATGAAACAATTTTACCCAAAACGCTCTTTAACATGGAATTTACAAAAGAACAGGTAAAATAAAGTCATAAGTGAACCATATATGATATCATAACAATGGGTATGATTCTGGAATAATTCAATGACATTATTTAAATCATTATACAGGAGGTTCAGACACTTACGAAGCATAACGGACCTAAGGTAAGGGAAATATCACAATCTCATTTTTATCCGAGATTTTTTATACTTTAGTATTTACTGGGGTGTATTTTATCATCCACATCCATGTTTCCTCAATATGTAATAATATTTCCATCCAACTACAATTGTTTAAATCCAATTTTACCCTTCAGTGGGTTTTTAGTAAATTATATGAAAGGAATATTTTGTCGTTTTTCGTACGAGGTACTTTTTAACTTTTCCGACAAAAGTACGAAGAATGTTTTTTTAACTTATACGGCATGAATGGATTTTTAAAACATTATTTCCAAGAAGATTCCTTTACAAGTTATCAAGTTTATTTTTAATCAACTTCTTTTAGTTTATAATTGTATGACATGTTAAGAAAGGAAAAGAGTTTTTGAAGTAGAAAGGATATTTTCCTCAAGAATGGAGTTCAAGTGTTTTATCAAAATTATTTTCCATATAAGATAATAAAGGGTTCTGTTTTCATCCCTATTATTACATTTATTTGATTATGTTGTGATGGAATTATTTTTATGAATTCCTTTATCTTATAAGAATTGTTTTATGATGTCATGTTGTTTAAGATTCCCATTTTTATTTCATGGGTTATGCTATGATGTACGGTTTATGATTTTGTGGCACACATAAGAATGGTATCATTATGAGATGGGTGGGACCTATATCTCCCTCCAATGAATTGGGTAAAGATTTTATATCTCATGAGATAGACATGGCTGGAACGGTAGGTTATACCGGTTCAGTGAAACAGGACTGAAACGAGGGTGACTCGGTTCAGAAATGGACTTTGTCCACTAAGATAGTCTTGGAAATGAGTCTTGACTAATAAGATATGATTCTCTATGATTATGTGTGTATGACACAAAGTTTCATGTTCTAAGTTATGATTATTGGGATTTCATTTCACTACTATGATTTATCCCATGTTATGAAATTATGCTCTCTTTTGCAGGTTAAGATTTCCAAAAGACATGTTCTTATGAATATGATGTGATTGATATTTATTTTGTTTACCCTTACTGAGCATTTGAGCTCACCCTTTTATGTTTTCTTTTCCCCAGGATATAAAGAAAGTTTTTAGGTAAGAAAAAAAGGTAAGATCTTTATGGGAGCTATTGAAGATCTTTCACCATGATTAGAAGATTATATTCCGAGTTTCCAAAGACACTAAACTATTACGGTCCTTGTGTGTGTGTTTTTGTAATGTACTAAGTATTCTGCAAAAGTAATTTAATGTCCATGTACATTAAGCTTTGGGTCTCTACAGTTGGTATCAGAGGAAAGGATTAGTCAACCTTTGGAAACTAGGATGCGAAAACGTTAGTGAGATCCCTAGAGATATTTCTAAGGTATGTCTAGGGATGTCCCTAAGGATAAGTATACGTATAGTATATAGTCCTAGAACTACGGTAACGATCTTAGAATTTAACCTAAGATGTTAGATATTGAAGGTACTCCCCCTTTATTATATTGTTTTCCCTAGCGTGATTTTTACCTCTCACAATATTCTTTATGGGTTTTAGAAAATGGCTGGAAACAAGATGATTCACGATAATGGAGGATATGATGGACAATGGAATGATACACTTAATGAGAAACCAAATGAAATGTGATTTGGAAGTCCAAACATCATTATTAGGCCGAATCAGCAATCCCATAATATGATCAATAAAGTAAAATTTGGTAAGTTTCTTGGCTCGGCTAATAAGAGAAAGTTGGAGTTTTATGACGATCATAGAGGAAAGAAAGTTCAATTTCCCCTATGTAAATCATGTGGGAAGAGGCATCAAGGAGAATGTTTCAATGGAACTGGAAGCTTCTTTGGGTGTGGAAAATAAGGACACAAAGCCAGTAAGTGCAAAGGAAAAGGTTCAGTTAACACTAGGGATGAGGATAATGGTATTGCTACAACATCAACAATGGTTAAATGTTTTTGTACGGGCATTATGAAAACCAATGCCCTAAGGTAAAGTCTCGTGAAGAGAATCAGTATGGTCGTATGGGTAGTATTTATATTGATGATTATGAAGAGACTACAAATGATATTTGAGATGAAAGAATTGTTGAAGCTCGGTCAATGGTTTAAGAATGTAGTGGAATGATTACATGTTTATCATGTGTAATGTTGTATAAGTAATCTCATGATACTATGGAATAAAGAGACATCTAAGGATTGTTACACTGTTATCTTTCCTTGAGTTTTGAAAGTGTATGATTAATGGTACCAATATCCATGAAAGGTTATTCAGATATTTTTGGAATGTAGATGATATGCGCATAATGAAGGGATAAGGAGAAAATTAAATGTTTGATAGTATTCATGATCTCATGACTGATATAAGGAGAAGGTTATATCATGGTTTGAGTATATATAATTTTTGGATTTTGGTATGTGGAAAGAGTTAACTTTTTACAGCATTCATGTTTTCACTAAGGTTTAATGGGTATTCATTTTTCAAGAGAATACATGATTAAGGTATTCACATGATTGGAATGTGACCAACAAGATATATGGGGGATAAATGATGGTATTAACATGCTTGGTTAACGATATTTCAAGTAATCGTTTTCTTTATACTGTGAGCTTGGACCGAAGTATTTTAGATAAGCCTAAAGATTGGAATGGATTATGTTAACCATAAGTTAGTATTGTTTAAGGATAGAACTTTTTTTTGATATTATTTATGTAATGTAGTTTTAGAAAAAGGACAACCTGCAGGACGTGCGATAGCCCATCGCGTCGGACAAGGCTGTGGGAATCGAACCCACAACCGAAGTGCGACTGACCTTTATCGCCTACCACTGGCCTACATAAAGTCCATGTTTAGTAGAAACTAGTTTTATTATATTAAGAAGTATGATATATGAAGTATAAGTCCATTTTAGGAACTATATATCATTAATCTCACTATAGATGGACTTATGTATTTTTTGATAACATTTCTAACCTTTTATTTGAGACAGATGGAATGACCCATCATTCTATCACATGATCTGCTAACACATCACGAATAAAAAATTCAACTTCATTTATTTATGGGATGAAGTGGAAATTGTTCAATTCACGAACAACAGTGAGATTGTACCAAAATCATGCAAGTATTTCTTTTAATTCATCAACTTTAGGGAAATGATCTTGAAAACCAAAAATGTTGTCCTAGTGCTCTTATATCTGATGAATCAGATGGTACCTTAGATCGTCACAAATTTATGGATATGTGATTACTGGCTTTTCCATAGCCATGTTCTCTACCACTCTCCATCAAAACATGATGGTTAGATTTCTCTTCCATATCCATATTTTCACATATGTGGAAACCCAGTGATTAGTTTATTTGGGTAACTGTTACGTTTCATACTTTTGTTTTTAAAGATTGGTTTTGGTATTCCTTTTTACGATGTGGGTTTATATTAAAGAAACTTTTGAATAGTAAACCATTTATAACCCCGACGAATTTCAAGGGCGAAATTCATTTTAAGGGGGGTAGAATATAACACCCTGAGATTTTATGAAAAATAATCTTTTTAATTTCATTAATGTCTTGTGTTGTACACTACACCAAAAGGAGCTTGCTCAACACACATCCTTGACTTGCTTTGCATTACACACAATCACGACCTTCCTCGATAGCGTTTGTAGTATGCAATACCGAGTTTCACTAAACAACGATATGCTATTAAAATATTATTAAAACTAGCCGTTATGAATAGTAATAACCACCTTTTAAAATTTTAGAAATTTTATTTTTCAAAATGGACTTCATTTTTGGATTCGGAGTATCGAATTTAGCCTAAGTTGAAATTTTGGTACTTTTCGGATAACTTTCATATTCTAATGAATAATGAAAATTACTATATTTTAATTAAAAACAACTTTTTTAATCGAAATAATTAATAGTGATAAATTATTAATTTGAGTGGTTTTAAATTATATTTAGAATATATTTTTACAATTTAATATAATGTTGGTCATTGGATGTAATTTCACATTTAAACCAGTTATAAACAAGTGTCAATCTTTTGATAGTTATTATCTCTTAAAAACACGCCATTTGTTTTGACGACGGGAATTAATTTTTAAATTAGTTAATTTAACTGATATGTTTTGAATTTGGTAAAATAGATATCATTTTTGAGTTCATAATATCAAATATAGCTTAGGCCTAATTTTGGTATTTTTCTGAAAACTTTCAATTTTTAATGAATAGTGAAACCACTAAGTAGTCGTTAAAAAACTGAATTTTTCATAAAACTTAATTTTACCGCTTCTGTGAGTGGAATTTCAAAAATACGAGAGACACGGTTGATGTCAGTAAGTAAAATATGGTTCAATGAGATGAAAATAATTTTTTTGGTGAATAGTAACTTTTTACTTTTTTTTACCACAGTTAAAAGTAAATAGGGTAATTAAGGGTAAAAATGATATTATTATTACCCTAACACATGTCCTAATTCTATTTGATAAGTGTAATTCGACCAAAAACAAACTTAGGAATAAAATATGACCATTTAGGCCCACTTGGATTACATTAGGACATTTATTATTAATTTATTTAAAGAAGGGTTAAAATAGTTAAAATCAAATTTTAATAAGTAAATAATTTTTAATATGGGGTTATACATAAGCTAAATTCGATTATAAATATTCATTAGAAAGATAAAAAGATTTCACACATAATGGTATTTTATTTGTAATTTTTAGACATTAAATAATGTAATTTATTTATGACACAATCATGATGCAGTAATTATCTTATTAATGAAATATTGACATAATTAATGTTATAAATACCAAAATAAATGTAATTTGAGACTTTTTATGAATTCCACTAATTTTATAGATTAATATTACATGTTAGTATTGATTTAATTAACTTTTTTTGAACTAATCATTCTGTTATGATTTTCACAAAAATGAATTACTAAATAGTGTCAAAATTGAGATAAAATAGTTTTTAAAAAAATATTATATTATTAATTGTTATTTTATTCCTAAAAATCTAAGGTTCATCAAAATGACTTAGATAAGGTTATATCTATTAATAAAACACAACTTGGGGGTCTCTTGGATGTATATGGTAAGTTTATTAACTATATAATATAAAAATACAAAGTGACATGGTAAATGTCAATCTAATTAACTAAGAGTTAAAACTAAAAGATAAGGTTAATATAATGACCCAAACTTGTCTAAATTCTATTGTATGAGAGGATTTCGACCCATCCCCACCTTATCTTCGAAATAAATCAATTTGGAGCTATTTAAAACCGAATTTGGCTTTATAATAAAATAATATGTTTAGTTATTCCAAAGGTGCCCCTCTCCTCCCTTATAAAAGGGCACCCCCTCCCTCTCTTCCTCACACCACTATGAGCCTTCAAGCTCGGCCAACCTCTACCAAATTCTCTTCTCCACTTCCCTAGAAACATCCTATAGGTTCTGGTCTTCCTCAAAGACCAATTTTAGTGCCCTAAGAGGAGGTCTCAAAGAGGCGCTTCAAAGAAGAGGTAATTTCCGTTACCAATTCTTTCACCTTTATTTCTTCTTCCACTTCTTCTTCTTAGGTTGTTTCATAATGAAGTAATAACATCAGTATCAATCATATACAGATATGTTATTATAAGTATGAAACAACCCTATTTCACCATCTATCCATCCTACGGAAAATGAAATCACCGCGCGTGCGTACGTACAGAATACCGTCTCCACGCCGTGGTGAAATCTATTTTCCACCACCACCTTACTTGGATCGGTATAATGGTGTAAATAATAACTATATATGAATACTTTAAAGTGATATTGATTCTGAAATAGTATACATACACTCCAATACATTCCCACGATCATGAGAATGATATCATCGTTCGTGCGTACGTACGGACTACCGTCTCCACGACGCGATGAGATTCATTCTCCACTTTAACCATTCATGAATGATTATAAAGTATATATAATAAGTAATCATGAAATATATGACATAATAATGATACTGGATTTATGTGTATATATATGTATGTCATCTACTTAATTCCATTCAACTCAATAAGGAAACGAAAATAGCGTTCATGCGTACGTACGACCTACCGTCTCCATGAACGGTGTATTTCTTTCCATTTACTGATTTATTATATATATGTATATTCTGAATATATATTATATATAAATCATGTTTTATATTCTGGAATTAAGTAATCATGATCTATGTAATCATATGAATAATTAAAAGTCAAAACACGGACGACAAATGAAACAATTTTACCCAAAACGCTCTTTAACATGGAATTTACAAAAGAACGGGTAAAATAAAGTCATAAGTGAACCATATATGATATCATAACAATGAATATGATTCTGGAATAAGTCAATGAAATTATTTAAATCATTATATAGGAGGTTCGGACACTTACGAAGCATAACAGAACTAAGGTAAGGGAAATATCACAATATCATTTTTATCCGAGATTGTTTATACTTTAGTATTTACTGGGGTGTATTTTATCATCCACATACATGTTTCCTCAATATTTAATAATATTTCCATCCACCTAAAATTGTTTAAATCCAATTTTACCCTTCGGTGAGTTTTTAGTAAAGGATATGAAAGGAATATTTTGTCGTTTTTCGTACGAGGTACTTTTTGACTTTTCCTACAAAAGTACGAAGAATGTTATTTTTAACTTATACGGCATGAATGGATTTTTAAAACATTATTTCCAAGAAGCTTCCTTTACAAGTTATCAAGTTTATTTTTAATCAACTTCTTTTAGTTTATAGTTGTATGACATGTTAAGAAAGGAAAAGAGTTTTTGAAGTAGAAAGGATATTTTCCTCAAGAATGGAGTTCAAGTGTTTTATCAAAATTATTTTCCATCTAAGATAATAAAGGGTTCTGTTTTCATCTCTATTATTAAATTTATTTTATTATGTTGTGATGGAATTATTTTTATGAATTCCTTTATCTTATAAGAATTTTTTTATGATGTCATGTTGTTTAAGATTCCCATTTTTATTTCATGGGTTATGCTATGATGTATGGTTTATGATTTTGTGGCACACATAAGAATGGTATCATTATGAGATGGGTGGGACCTATATCTCCCTCCAATTAATTGGGTAAAGATTTTATATCTCATGAGATAGGCATGGCTGGAACGGTAGGTTATACCGATTCAGTGAAACAGGACTGAAACGAGGGTGACTCGGTTCAGAAATGGACTTTGTCCACTAAGATAGTCTTGGAAATGAGTTTTGACTAATAAGATATGATTCTCTATGATTATGTGTGTATGCCACAAAGTTTCATGTTTTAAGTTATGATTATTGGGATTTCATTTCACTACTATGATTTATCCCATGTTATGAAATTATGCTCTCTTTTGCAGGTTAAGATTTCCAAAAGATATGTTCTTATGAATATGATATGATTGATATTTATTTTGTTTACCCTTACTGAGCATTTGAGCACACCCTTTTATGTTTTTCTTTTCCCCAGGATATAAAGAAAGTTTTTAGGTAAGAAAAAAAGGGAAGATCTTTATCGGAGATGTTGAATATCTTTCACCATGATTAGAAGATTATATTCCGAGTTTCCAAAGACACTAAACTATTACGGTCCTTGTGTGTGTGTTTTTGTAATGTACTAAGTATTCCGCAAAAGTAATGTAATGTCCATGTACGTTAAGCTTCGGGTCTCTACAGGATTGTCAAACAAGGTGTGCAGTAAGGCCCGTTTTTATGTACCAGATTTCTCTAAGTCAGGCCCAGAACACCTTTTCGGAGTTGTTACTCCTAGGTAAATCTATTCCAGAACCACATCCACTTGTAGTACACAAACATAGATTTATTTTCTTTATAAAACAATTAATCTATACTAAACAAAGTTTAGGGATGTTTTATTATACTTATTCTTATCCCTAATTATTTTACTAGAGTTTTCTAATCCCAATCTCAAAAATAACTAATTTTTTTTTTCTGATACCAACTGTAATAACCCTTCTCTTTTTTTTCACATTAATTATTTTTCATAAAATTACACATTTATACAATCCAAAAGATTGATAAGTCCGATGTATTTTTTAACTAGATACATTTTATAACATTTCGAACATGGGATACAATAACATTATTGAAAACTTCCTTAACATGATTCTAAAATTCCATGGATTTTTAAAAATGTACATGATAACCTGGGGACATACATAAGAAAGGGGTGAGCTGTAAATCCCATTAAGGGAATAAACATGGAATGAAATTAATAATAAAATACATGTTATAAAATATTCATATTAATTAGTAATAAAAGGAACATGGAAAATAAGTAAGGATGTAGCATGATAATCATGACATGGGAGATGTGGAAACAACTTAGAAAACTACATAATAAACTTAGGTCAAGGATAAATCTTCCAAGACCTCATGGTGAAAAAAGTCCAATAATGGAATAAGGTTCACTACCTATCCCAACATGAATTATCATGATACTAAACATTACCCAATTCATTGGATCACTATTTGGGCACACCCATCATATTCATTTCATTCTCATTCTTAAGAAATCCACATAGATCATACAACATGGATTCAGTCATAATTGTAATTTATTCAAAGATTAAGGAATTTTGAATACATAAATTTAATTCCCCAATAAAGAATTATATGTTCATAAAGGTGAATACCCTCGAAAGAAAAATGGGTATGGTATTCACTACACAATTGTTTTGGCATGGAAAATCGTGGTAAAATTTTCGCAGAATAACGATGTTACTTGAAATTTCATAAAAGGGATTGATGATAAAGAAATGGATCCCCCATAATTTAGAAATAAATAGTATAGTAAGGTGGATATGGAATAACATATACCATAAAAATTAAATAAAGAAAAAAAATAATGTAAAGTAGATACTTGAATAAATAGGAGAAAGGAAAAGATCCCTTATGAAATTTCAGCATGGTAATGGGTGTACATAAAGGATCAAGGTAGGATTAATGAGATTGAAAAGGTGTTTATAATCATGTATACATTAAATGGATAATAATGGGAATATTTAAGAACATATGACAACAAAATAAATTGTAATTTAATAGACATAACATAAAAGGATTAAAGGAGTTCTTTAAAGGAAATGAGAATAGAGAAATCCCTTACAGAATATCGACATAGTAAAAGATTAGGTGAAGGTAAAAATGAGATATTATAAATGTTAAATCTTTAAAATAATATCTATTGGACATTATGGGATGTTTATAAATAAATGACATAAAAAAATTTCAATTTTGAGGACAAATTCCAAATAAGGTGCTTGAATTTAATGGAGAGGAAGGTCCCTTACTTGAGTGTGTGACTTAAAAAGCATGGGAGGGGATTAATGAGAGATTGGGGGAATATTTGGAGGACTATAGAGATTGGAGGTACGATTATGGTCATGATCTAAGTAGTTTGAGGGATGATAAATGGGATCTTGGGTGGGTTTATATAGGAAAAGAGGGATATTTCTTTATTATTTAGGTTTCAGACTCTACATAATAAAATATCCAAAAACACAAATAATACCTTGAATTTTGATCATATTTTATATCAAAATTTATTGGTTATAATTATTTTATGTAGTCAAGGGCCGAAAATATTAAAATAATTTCTTCTCTTATGTGAAGGTGAGTCACTCTTAAAGAAAGGATTTTAAAACCTTAAAATATAGAATAATTTTAGAAGATTCATAATGGATTTAAAAAATAAATGAAATAAACTTAAAATAAAAATATTTTAAATGGAAAACAAATAATTGTCCTTGTATCCTATTTATAGTAATTAATAAATCAATTATGGGTCATTATGATGTCATAAAACACAAAGTATATTTATAAGATATTTAATTTTTACATGAAAATTCAGTTGTCGCAGAAAATTATGAAAAATTCACAATTGGATAATTTTGATGTTTTGATTCCAAAAATAATATTAATTTTATCTAAATAATTTTATAAATATGTGAATTTTAAATTTTAAAATAAAATTGACATTTATTAAGAAATGTTGGGTTTTGTTTTTGTCAATATCAGTTTTCGAACCCTTATAAAAATTACATTTGACTTCATAAATATTATATGATCATTTATACATGATAAAAATTATTTAATAATATTATAATATTTTTTATTTAAAATATAAATTAATTCATAAATTCATTTATTGAATTTCAATATTAACAAAAAATACAATTTGTGCTTTATTATATTA
The DNA here is from genome assembly GCA_963277665.1 of Viscum album. Classification (NCBI taxonomy): domain Eukaryota; kingdom Viridiplantae; phylum Streptophyta; class Magnoliopsida; order Santalales; family Viscaceae; genus Viscum; species Viscum album. The sequence goes on along the minus strand of OY728125.1, from coordinate 1,553,846,301 downwards.
AAATAAAAATCATTTACCAATTAATAATAATAGGATGGAAATATATTAATTATTCTATAAAAAATATATATATATATTCATATTTCTAGGGTCTCGATAAATATCCCATTAATACACTAGAAAACACCCTAATAGTATGGTGTGAGATGGTGTGACTTTCATTGGGCGGTTCAACAAACATGGTTTGGACCATGATCTCGACGAGCTTGAACTTTTACCATAAACAGTTTCAATCATGCTTAAGTTGTTAGATTTTAGCTTGGGATTGGTCAAGGGAAAATCATAGAAATTCCATCTCCCTTAGAATCTCCAATAAATGGGCTTCATAGGGTACAATCCAATAGGTTGAGGCCATCACTTCCTTTGTCTCTGTTAATTAGATTCGTTAAAACCCTCTGTTTATACTAATCATGTAATCAATGTTCAATGACTATTTTATCAATGATAATGATTATTAATAGAATTTTAAATAGGATATAAGAAAAAATAAGTGCATGTTTTTTCTGTAACTATATTTAAAAATAAATCAAGAAGGGGAATTTTATTTATAACAGTTCGGGTTGTTACATGAAACATCATAGGGTAGAGCTCTGAAATGCGAAGTTTTAGAAGAAATGTTACTAGAAAGAGTAGAACTAGGATTTGAGTTTTATAGTTATAATAGAATTAAATGACTAATTAATAAGTTCATAACCAATTTTATCTACTTTATTCTTATAGATGAAGAAGTGCCCTAGATCCTGGAATAAGTGGCATGTCTTAGTGATTCTAGAAAGAAGAGTTAACTATGAAAGATAAAATGGATTTGTTGCATGAAAATGGAACATAAAATCTAATATAATTACCATAAGGGAAAATAATTTTTGAATAAATAGGTATTATTTTTTAAAAAATATGAAGTTGGTAGAATAAGGTACAAGGCTATGCTATTTTTTAATGGGTTTCAATAGAAGAAAGGAGAAGACTTCTTTGAAAATTTCCTACTCATTATCAACCAAACAACCATATGAAAAATGTTGAGTTGATTTGACTCTAGGATTTTGCAGTTAAACTAAATGAATATGACATCACATTACATTATGGTGATTTATAGGAGTAAATATTTACGAAGCATTCATAGGGTTTCAGGGATAAAAAATGAGGAATCAGTGAGTAAGATGAAAATACACCTTTTTATATTAAAGAATGTTCCAAGTTAATGAAAATGGAAATTAAATGACTTTATGGCTGATAAAAGGTTTTAACCTAAAAAATAAACTCATTTTTTACCTAAGTATGAGAGTTTCATCATAATTTTATTGTAAGTGGATGATTTGATCTTAGTGGTTCTAGGCATTAAATATTTTCATGAAGTGAAACTGATTAGTCTGGATGGTTTGAGATGAAGGATCTTGGGAAAGCAAATAAAACTTTTGGAATATGTATTGATAGATAAAATAAAGATAGAAATTTGGTATTGATTTATAGGGATTACTTTATGAATTTCATTGAATGATTCAAAATTATTTGATGTAAAAAATGTCATCCCCATTTGCTAAATAATTCAAGATATCCCAAGAGAAAACATAGTAAAATTGAATACATGTCTCATTATATGGGAAAATTTTTGTTTGGATTATATATAAAATGTTTAGTATACACCATGGTTTTTATAAGGCTAGACATTAAACATAAAATGTGGGTTTTAAATCAGTTTATAGTGAATCTAGGAAAATAACCCTAAGAAGATCTGAAGTAGATTATTCAATATCTTAAAGGTTAAAAAGATTTATCTATATTTTTTGGAATGAATAATATGTTGTAGGGTTATATTGATGTAAATTTTTTAATGGATATTGATGCATGAAAGAGTACCATAGGGTTTATGTTTAACCTTAATGGGATATCCATAAGTTAGATGTTAAGGTTTTAGTAGGTTAATTCACAACTCACAATGGAAGAAAAGTATATTGTTATCACATAAGTTAGGAAAGAAGTTATCTGGATAAAGTGTTTTTTAAAGGAACTTAGAAGGATTCAAGAAATTGGATTTCTATTCTATGACTTCTGGAGAACAATTTATTGGTATAAAGATCTACTATTTTACTCACAAATGAAACACGTTGATCTTAATTACAATTTCATCTAAAAGATTGAAGAGGACATTGCAATGGAGATTTGGAATATTGTTAGAATATATAATTCAGATGATATGTTTACCAAGGCCTTAGTCTGATAAATTCTTGGGCATCATTATACCTCAGTGGGACTTGGGTGGCTGGAAGGTGGAATATACATTGTTTATTTCTGAAGAAGATAGAATGTTAATAATTTTTACTCAATGATATAGAGAAAATGAATCCTTGAATGTGGTATTCAAGTGAGATATTGGTTGTAAATTTTAAGTCTAATTTCATGTTCTAATTCTATGAATCCAGAAGGAGGAACTCTAGAACATGGAATTCATAATAATGAAGAGCCATTTAAGTGAATGATTCAGATGAGGTGGGTTGGTCCAGATGATGTATTCTTTAACTAGGAGTGTATGTGTTAATTATTTAGATGATGGTTGAGAAAATTTTATGACTCATATATTAATCATAGATGGAGTTATGTAAGGAGTTTCTAGAAGTTCAAAAAGGGTTCATATATGAACCATCACTTAGATGCAAGAGAATGATTTTTTCAGTTAACTGTAGGAAACTAATCGAGGAAGATCTATCTATGAGAATTTGGAGGTGGACAAGGGAAATTGTGGGACCCATTTAAATCACAAAAGTTATTGTAACTTATTGATTGGTTAGTCTATAGTATTTAGTTGGGGTGGGAGAACTTGCACATGCGATTAAACTGTGAGGAACTTGAATTTATATAATATTAACTCCATGTAAGAGTGATATAATATTGGCTATATATTATTACTTATTATGATTGTAATATTTATTATTTGGTGACATAAATAGAAGTAACAGTTCTATCCCATGGATGTAGGACTATAGTCTAGATGATGTTACTACCTATTTTTTTTCTTTTTTTTTTCTTTTGTTTCCATTTGAATATTTTTTTTCAAAAGTTGCAATTATTTGATTTTGTGAGGGTGTCGATCTAGTTGGGTAAATTATGTGTAGTTTATCTTCTAATTTATGAATTATTTATATCAGAAAATTCTTTCAATTTAAAATGTTTCAGAGTTTTTTCTATAGTTGAATAATCTAGTGGTTTTATTCTACTGATTGATGGTTTTAAATTTCAACAACTTTACCCCTTCTAGAGTATGCACATATATAGAGCTTGAGTTTTTTAATGATTTAAACTTTTTATTTATTCACTGAATTTTCTTTCAGAATAATTTTTCAATAAATTATCATGTCATTATTATATTAACTTGTTTAATATTTAAATCTCTAAATTTTCATCATTTATTTCTAGGTCTATTTTTTTTAAAATATGAAAATAATTTTTACATATTTAATTATGAATTTAGATTTCCTCATAGTGTTTTTTCCACAATTTTTTTTTCTTATTAAAAAATCCCCCTAATTTTGAATGAAATATTATAATGATTAATTTTTAAGTTTATATACTAATGATTAAAGGATAAATTCATGAATTTGGGAGGTTGAAATATGTTTTTGAATATATAAGTATTTATTTTATCCATTATAGTAAATTATTATTTATATATAATTATGTTGACACTATTATTGTTCTATAAATTTAGATTAAAGATTATCAATTCATTTCATCCATCCAAGAAAAAAATTTATATGAATATAATATTCTATGTGATTGTAATGATCAAAATTACAGTCTAAGAAATAATTTTTTTTTAATTTCATGTATGCATCAAATGATAAAAAATTAGAAAACTATCTCAGTTTGACATGATAATTTAATAAAGTGATTTTTGATTCATTTTTTACCTGTAAGAATAAACCAAAACTAAATTATATGTAAAAGGTTCTCAAAATGATCAAAATTTATTTATAAAAATTAAAATTCATTTTTTAACTGTGTAATGATCTTAAAAGGTTCAAAAAATGAGTAAAAAATTTCAGTTTTGTCATATAAATTTTGGAAAAATTTCCTAAATTTGTGATCATCTTATAGTACAAAAATGTGTGCTAATATAACCTTCAATGTTCTCAAAATACTAAAAATAATGATTGATAATTTAATTAATTTGTATATTTAAAATGGGAAAGATACTACATGTACTAGTGAAATAACATGAATTTATTTAAGATCATAATTCTATATGAGTTATAGTGAGGGGAATATTGCATATTTATATCAATGGGGTTGATATAGGTTTGTCATGGGTAATAATGAAAACACATCATTATCTATGATATAATTATATGATGGTTATTAGTGGGAGAAATATACAGATATCATTGCCTATGATATGCATGTGATATTGGATATCATGCACTATATCAAAATTATTCCGCAACAAAATGATATCAAACATTTATTTAATATAATTTAAAGAGATTCCTATGATCACAATGATTTTTTAAAATTGTAAAGATTAATACTTAGTTTTCTATTGTGTAAATACATTTCTTATTAAAATTATTGAAACATATAATCATTATTCACTCGTACTGTAGAACATCCAAGGATAGCTTATATAAAACAGCTTAAAATAAGTGGAGTGACATGCACTTTTTATATTGTTTAGGATCCATAGTATGGAATCATTTTTCCCTTCTCCTTTGGTAACAAGGTTCTAGTCTTCTCTAGAGTGAATGAAAAATACTACTAAACACTATTCTTGGTGATTTTTTAATATGTGAATACCTTTATAGGTGAGAATTGATTTCTTTTCACTAAGGGATATTCTGTAACCACGCAAAAGAAATTTTATTTTCATCAAGAGAAGTTATTTTAACCATTATTTTTATGTTTATTTTTCTAAACCTCAAATGGTGTATCCCATGGAAATGGGATTTTGTAATAATTTTTCTATATATTTTTAAAACATTTGTCTATCAAAACCCTCCACAATACCTTTAAATAATAAAAAATGATAATATTTTTTGATTATCACGGAAAATATCAACAATGATTCTTTATTCTTTTCTTACTTATAGTAAAAAACTATGTATATCTTAGATTCTCAATGTGATTGAAAATATATTTTAATAATTTTATATTCATTTTAATTATAAAACATGTGCACAACATTAAAAAATAAAAAAAAACTTTTTTATTTGTATAAGATAATAATGAAAATGTTCTAATGTGATACTATTAACAAAAATATTTAGAATAATAATTCTTAAGATAATTTTTAATTTTAGGAATGAATTGACTATTTATTTGGTGTGTGTCATGCTTGAAATGATCAAAATTATATTTTAAGAATTAATGTTAATTTTTTATTATAATAATGGTCCCAAAGGGTGTCATTATTCCCTTCAGGTCTAATAAAAATACAAATATATACAACTCAAAATATTATACTTTATTAATTAAAATATAGTATTTAGAAAGTTTGAGGTCGAACCCATAGATATGGTGAAATTAGTTAATTTATGTTCTTAAAAGAATTTATTTAATTAAAATAAGGAAAGAGGTGAAGAAAATAAAGAATCAGTTTGAATTTTGGAAGTAGTTTTAGAAAACTCAAAGTAAAGGATATTAGATTTTTTGGTTTGAAATAATATTTAAAAGGTATGTTGGAGTTTCTTAGTTTTAGGTTTTATGTGAAATTGTATCTTAGAAATTAAATTTATTAATTCATATATAGAGTTGGTGTTGCGACCTAGTGGATCTAATGATCACAGTATTCCTTCCTCAACATGGTGATACCCCTTTTACCAAGGTTGGGTAATTAAGGCATTGCAGAACTAAGTTTGTCATGATAACCATTTTAAACATGGTTCCCTGAATGTAAAAATAGTCATGCCACAATTCAGGGTAAGTCTCATTTTTAAAAATTCACTCAATGATCTTGAGAAAAATAAAAAAGGGGTTTGGAATAGTATTATAAAACTGTACCTAACCGAATACATGAATAAGAATAAGAAATATATCCAACGACACCTTCCCCTTTGCCTACATAACCCTAGAATAAAGAGGGGTTTCCCCCCACATCCTGGTGATGAGGGAGTGTAACACCCCAAGTTTTTAAAAACTAAAACAAAAATGCATGAAACTTTGTTTTAAGTAGATATTTATAACTAGAATTTAAAAATAATTTTTCCGCTTCTATTATTTGAATTTAAAAAATGTCCATCTATGGTCGTGATCAATAAGTTATTTGGAGTCTGATGGAACAAACTTGTTTTTTAGGTGAATAGTAACATGCCCTTATGAATAGTAATATGAATAGTAATATGACCATAATGAATAGTAATATGACCATAATTAATATTAAATTATATTGTTACTTTATTTTTTAAGGTTTTAAGATAATGACATCTTGATTAATTTTTCGAGGTGTGAAAAAATGAGTTACGGTTTCAAAATTATTATTTTTGAATAAATTATTATTTAATTTAAAAAATAAATTAATATTATTTAGAAAATTATTTTCAAAAAATAGAGTTGATTTTTATATTCTACACTTAGAAAATGGGTAGAATTAATTTTTGGAAGTTTTTTGAAACTCTTGAAATTTTTTATGAATAGTGAAATATGGTAAAATACCGTCTATTCAAATTATCAGTTAACTATGAAATTTTTGACATCATAGATAATGTAATCCCACTTGGTTTTAAATCATATGAAATTATAAATATTTTGGGTAACATGAATCATGACTATTCATATTCTTAAGCAAAATATTAAAATAATGATTTAAATAGTGTAAAATACCTCATCTCCTCCACTATAAATACCACCCTCATTACCCTCATCATATCACACCTCTAAAGCCTTGATCATTGTATAAATTCTTGCAAATACCCTATCCACGGATCTTATTCACATCCACGACCTGAAGGTATCACCAAAATCCAAAACCAAAGGCCTTAAGGAGGATCTCAAGGAGAAGGGATCGAGAGGTAAGAATCCTCTTCCTTTTTCATGTGTTTCTTTCCAATTACATTATTTTATTATACTTTCTTCCCCTACACTAATCCAGGAGGTATGAAATATACAGAATCATATATATTATATATGTTATCATTTTCATGTAAAAGATTCATCATATTTCTTCCTCTCCTCCAACTCTTATTCAAAAAAAACACCGTTCGTAATGTGCAGATTTACCAAAATCGTAGACGATGTGTTTTTCCATTACTCCCTTCAAAGATTATCATAAAACACTTTTAATGGTTGAATCAGAATGTAAAGTGTATTTTTTATCCTATTTTATTTTATATAATGAACTTCTATGGATGAAATTAAATTATATAATGAAACAAGTTCATGATTATCGAGGAACCACCAAAAATGATCTAAACAAACATCATTAATGTTTTATCTAATGACCCATAATCATTTATGATAAAAAATGATTTATCGTATCATTATATATTCTATAAACATATCAATACCATTTAATTTCACTTCTATAATTTCATTTCCATACGACAATAAAATCAAATACAAACCGTCCATGGAAACCATGTAAAGAACGTACCCAAAAGAATGGAAGGAAAAAAATAATAACAATTAAAGGGTGAAATGATGTAATGAAATGATAATATAAGGTATTATAAAAATATATATATTTATTTAAGATAAAATATTTTAACCATTATATAGGAGGTTTAAACAAGTTTTAAGAAAGACAAACCCTAGGTAAGGGAATTCTTAACCCAAATTCCATTCTTTGGGTTAACCTTATACTTCATAAATTGTGTTGTTTTATAATCATTTGTGTGATTAAATTTTGTTTATATTATGTTTTATTAAGTTTATTTATAGTGTATATACATATTAATTTCATTATATTGATTCTCATATCAATTATATGTTATTTGTATGTGGCTTTTCTTATAAAATCCGCTTTCTAAAATTCTAGTTTTACAAATTCAAATTGAATGTTTTTATACAAGTATTCTCATTTGATGATTATGTTATGGTTCTTGGGAATTGTTTATGATTAAGGGTGGAAACTATATCTCCCTCCAATGATTTGGAGGTCAGCCATATGGTTACTCCAAGTGTAACTCTGATGGTTACACAGATTGTAAGTTAGTCATGAGGGTCAAAAATTATAAGGTAGTCGAGTGGGTTACAAGATTATGTAAGTAATTCTCTAAGAATAAATTTATGAATTTATTTATGTTATTTATGTTTTATAAAAATTACATGGAAATATCAATTTTCACAAAGTAAGTTTATATGGGTGAAAAGTATGTCTTTTTTTAAAATGTTTTCAAACGTTTATAAGTATTAATAGACTAATGATTTATTTTCCTTCTTTTTATATGCTATACCAAGATTTTTGTGCTCATACCATATTTTTAAAATTTTTTCATAGGTTATAAGGATTTGTAAGTCAAAGAAGGAAGGGAAGTAAAATGTTATAAATATTTGTCAAAGAAATCATATTTTATTTGAAAAGTTTTATATTTTGGAAGAAATGGATACTCTTTTTGTGGTATATGCTCTATATGAATGTGTAATGTTATGTATGTATTATATCTGAATTCTCTAAAACTCTAAAATTGAAAATATCCTCAATATGTATGGAAGTTGGTTCTTGACTAAAATTCAAGATTATGTAATATAATAAGGCGGGGTCCTTATAGTTGTTATCAGAGGATGGTTTAGATAACTCTAGGGGTTAGGATGATATTAATAGAACACCATAAATGATTTTTAATATGTGATTAATTTGAAATTATATAGAATTTAAAGATTACCATGTTTATTTAACTAAGATGTGTTTGTTTAGAATAGGTTTTTAAATAAGAAATAGGGAAGCTGAAGAGGAGAGGAATCGATATAATGATATCCTTACAAATATGTAGCCCAGAATGATAGGGTTTGGAACTAAACTATTTGTGACAATAATGGATCAACTAACACTGGAAATAAATGGTAGTGTAAATCATGAAAGAGAAAAACCAGAGGTACCACAACAGAACATGATGATAGTGGAACATTTTATGAGGCACCACCCTCCTACTTTCAATGGATATTTTTACCCAGTAGTGACTGAAGGATGGATTAAAGACCTTGAAAAGATATTTTATGTTATGGGATGTTCAGATAGTCAAAAGGTAAGTCTTGTAATTTATCGTTTTGATGGTGAAGCTAATTAGTGGTGTTAAATGGTAAAAAATATCAGGTATAGAGAATAGATTGATTCCTTAGATTGGGATGAATTTAAAACTATTTTCATTGAAAAATACTTTTTTAAGGTAGTGCAACTTTTGATAGAGAAGAAATTACCTGAATTGAAGAAAAATGAGGAATATTTAGTGGTTGTGTATGAAGAAAACTTCACCCGACTGGAGAGGTATGCTCAAATATTATTTTGGATATTGATGGAAAAATCAGCCACTTTTACTCAGGATTAAAGCCAAGGTATCGAAGGGAATTGGCCTCCTATGAATTCAAAAGTTATGAGAAACTTGTATGATGGTCTAAGAGGGTAGAGATGGAGTTTATTGATGATAAATTACACTTTGAAAACAAGTATAAGAAGAGGTCCAAATGGAAAGTGATTAAAATGATCCTAGTAATAATCTAAGATAAGAAAACTGTTATGTATCTTAAATGTGGAGAGATGGGAAATTACGAAAATGCCTGCCTAAAGAGAGATTCGAATGGTGAAAAGATGCTAGACTATAAGCAGAAAGGTGTAGTGAGACCCTTTGCAACCATGTCAGCAGACGTCAGGACATCCAATGAAGTTCTATCAGGTACCTTGTTTTTTTACTCATATTTTTCTAAATTTTTATTCAATAGAGGGTATACACATTCCTTTATTTATGAGGAATTATCTGGTAAATTGGAAATATCACCTCAACAAATGTTACTAGAACTTATTGTTAAAACAACAAGGACTGATATTATAGAAAAGTGGAATTATAATAATATTTCTATTATGGTATGCAGAAAGGCTTTACCTGCAAACCTTGTTATTTTTACCTTAGTAGAGTTTTATGTCATTTTGGGAATGGATTGACTTTATTTTTATCATGCTAAGATTGAGTGTAAAGATAATGATGTTGTTTTTCATAAAAGGTTTCAGTTTATATACAAGAATGAACCCATAAAATTGATAACATAACATGAAGTTGAGATGCTATTGAATGGTGGAAATGAATGTTATCTTGCTCATATTGTTGAAAACAAGGGAACTATTCCTATTAATGATGTGGAAGTGGTAAATGAATACCTTGATGTTTTTCTTGATGAGTTACCCGATGATATACCTGATCGGGAAGTAGAATTCACAATTGACTTAGTTCCTAATGCTAAACCAATTTCAAAACCCCTATATAGAATGGCTCAAATAGAACTCATTGAATTGTGTTGGTCGGAGTGGATTCTCAAGAGGGGGGTGAATTGAGTTCCAATTAAAAATTTATGTTAAAATTAAATCTATTAAAATCCCCCAATTAAAAAATAAGTTAAACTGTAGTGAATTTTTAAAAATATAAGGGTTCGATTAGGTTCTCAAAAGATTGATTAGGTCTCAGTTAATTTAATCAGAAGATTAAATTAGCTTTTGAAAATAACCTACTGATTTACAATAGTTACAAACACTTGTTAGATTAACTATCAAAGTAATTTTAAAACAATTTAATATTTCAAAGTAATTAGCAGCGGAATATTAAATATAGGTTAAAACCAAAATAAGTAAACACAAAATTTTTAAAACAAGAGGTTTAGTCTCAAGATGAGACTTAGTCCTCTCAAATAATTTAGATAAAATTTGATCCACACCCTGGATCAGGGTAAACAACAGTACAGAGACTGTCCAGGTGCTAAGACCTCTACCACAATTCTTCGTGGGAAAACAAAACAATACCACACAGGCTATCTAGGTCCTACTTGATCTCTACCACTATCCATAGTGGGAAATAAAAGTATAGGGAAGGAGAGAGTGAGGATTAAATCCTCCAGTTCAGCACAGGAGTCAATGTGTGTATGAAATATAAAGAGTACACACACTTCTCGAAAGTAAGTAAAAAATCACTAAGAGAGTATATATGAGTTTAGAATGCTTTAGTGATTTGAAGTGAAGCTCTGGACTCCTTTTGATTGAACAGAAATGATTCTGTGTCCTTCTCTAGTTTTTGTCTTGAAAACAAAGTGTCGTTTTCTTCCTTGATTTTCAAGTTCAGTTTGATCAGCTTGAGTGTATGAAGATATCTTTGTAGTTCTTCACTCCTTGACTAATATTCAGCTTGTGTTCTCTTCTTGTATGAATGGAATCTTATATGTCTTGTGATCTTCAAGTATATAGATGTTTGGATGTCGCGTATCTTTATTGTGTATATACACCTCTCCCTTTCTCTGGATCTCAATCTTCCTTTTATACCTTAAGATCCGGAAATAGGAATGATTACCTTTTCATAAGTACGAGGTATGGTTCCCTGACATGCCAACAACTATCATTAAATAACATTAATTGCATTAAAATCATCAAATATAACAGTTAGCATTATTTTAATGATATTGAAAAAGTATAGAGTTTGAGTAACAGTGAATGGTTAACAGCCATCTTCCACCAGTATCTCTCTCTTGGTGGACTTGTATCCGTAGCGGTTACTCAGTGTAACAGTAGCTTTGCGTATCAGTAACACCTTCTATCGGTAGATCTTCTTGTATCAGTAGCTGTCTATCGGTAGCTATTCTTGTCTATTAGTAACTCTCTTGTACCAGTAGCTGCTCATATCGATGACTCTGTCTATATCGGTAACTATACTTATCGGTAGACTTTGTATCAGCAGCTCTTTATCAGTGGCCTTCATATTGGTAGCTTGTGTGTATAAGTAGACTTGATCTATCAGTGGTATTTTCTTACCAGTGGACTTATAGATACCATTATCTCTGTGTATCGGTGACCTTTCTGTAAAGGTAGACTTGTATACCGGTATACTTATACATACCGGTAGCTCTGTTCTGTACCAAAGACCAAGTGTCTGTTTGTCTGTAATAGTAGCTATGTGCATACCAGTGAACTTAACACTTATCTTATGAAAAACATAACCAGATTGAGTTATAATTATTTCAAAGTACGTATAAACATAGATAAATAGTGATTAACATATTCCAATTATTATTTTGATATTATTGTCAACATAGGATTATAAACACATATTAACACATAATTCGGATTATCAAAATAGGTGAGGTCAAAAATCTTCCCCTTTTTGATAATCACAACTCATTTTATTATAATCCAAAATAATTAGTAAAGTATCAGTATAAAATACAATGGATTGTAGTTCTCAGTGTGAGTGATGACATTTTTAAATGTGGGATTTTAAAAGTATCAGAGGATATGGTATCTATATGCAATTGAATCAGAGAAAACAATATATTATAAAACACATGTATCAGAGGTAAAATATAAAACAAATGTACCAGAGGAAAATGTGTTATGCTAATAAAATATAATGATATTTCATTCATATTAGTGTTCCATGTTCTCCCTTAGATATTATTTCTTCCACAGATATGTTTCCCTTAGAGATTATTTCTCCCCCTTTGTGATTAGCAAAAAGTGGGACAAAAAGGAAATATAGAAAAAGAGAAGTAACAGAGGGAAAGGTAAGTAAGATCATATATATTCCTTGGAGTAAACAGATACAAAGAAATAAAAAAAGAAATACAGGTTATTACTATCAAAGATACTAGCCACTAATCAATCCACATCCTCAGCATGAGATTTTCCCTTAGGATCAGAAGAGGATTCAGGCGTGGTTGATGCAGGTGGAGGCTTAGGAATACTAGAGATAATCAGAGGAGGATGATCTACTGAGACAGTGCCTGACCTATAATGTGTAGCTCTCTGGGTAATCATAGGAGTGAGGCTCTGAATGGCTTGGAATGGAGTCATCTGAGGAATGGAAGTAGACTATTCAGAGGCAGGTAGAGCTGGAGGTGCAATGATAGGGGTACTGTCTACATGTAAAAATGGTAGCAACAGATTCCTAAAGTCCATTATAATTCCTCATCCTCTTTCCATAGCAAAGATGAAATCGTCCTTGGTCTCCATGAATTTGTCTAAAGCTGGATTCAGTTTCCTGAGCTTGCTTACTTGTTATCTAAAGGCTTTATTGACAGGAGGTAACTTCATGTTCTCTAACATAAGCTTGAAATGATTGTTGAGATGATGCTTGGTGTAGACCCTTTGGAAATAGTAATCTACCTTGTCATTCACTTAATTCTGAGAAGCAGAAGCTTCTCTCATATAATCTTGGACAATATTCATTATATCTCTAGTGGTAGACACCACTAGGGTCATGGAAGATGAGTCCACAGAGCTACTGGTTGAAGCTGAACCAAGATCCTCCTTCATCAAATCTCTAATCTGATCCAATTCTATTGAAGGTCTCGAAGCAAGAGAACCAATAGAAAAATTCATAGTTTCCTTAAAACTCTTAGTTATCCCACTAATAAGATTTTTCACTATAGAATCTTCGGTGCAAAAATGCTTTGTTATGGAATGCTTAAATTCCTCAAAAACTGAGACCATTTGGCTGACTACACTCTTCACATAAGCCAAATCCTGGTATTCTTGAGATTTAGAACTCATATAGGATTCCATAGAGACAACTGATCTCTTCATAACTTCAAAATCCTCTACCAAGCTAGAAACCTGATTCTGGAAAGTTGTGATTTCATCCAATATCTCTGCCACAAAGTTTGACACATTACAACCCAGAGAGAGTTCAAAATACTTTTCCATATTGCTCATCTCTTCAACAAAGTGACTATTTTACTTGGAAATAGAAGCACTCAAAAACTCTTTCATCTCAGCCTTTAAAGACTCAAAGTCAGCCCTGGTTACCATACTAGCAGGCACAACAACAGGTGCTCTTTCAGACAGAATACTGGCCACTGAGTCATTCTTAACTGATTGAATGGATGACACTAAGGATGATTCCATTTTTCTTATCTCATCCACAAAAGATGTCGTAATATCATACTTCAACTGATCCAGATCAGCGTTTCTTACCACATTCTCAGTTAATATATCAGACAGAATATCATAATTAACTTTTGGTCGACTGAGGGATGTCTCATTATCAGAATCTGGGTAATCCAATCCACAAACTACAAACCATGGGTCCTCTGCCCAATCTTTAATCTCAACAGCCACTGAAACACTTCCAAATATGGTTGGATGCTCCCCCTCAACTGGTGCATTCTCCTGTACAGTAATAACACCCTCAGCTGCTCGGTCTTCCTTAGAAGAATATTGCACAACCATCTCCATTTCTCTAACAGCAGGAGGATCCTCAGGAATAGGAGTAGGTCTATCAACTTCAACAATAAAATCCTCTAAAGGAATAACAGAACTTCCAATCATAGGTCTCAAACTCAAGGTGGAAGAAGCAGATGCTTCAGTTTCAGATTCTCTTTCTTCTTCCTCATTCTCTGGGTCAACATCTTCCTGATCTGATCTCTGCTGGTCTTCCTCATCCACAAGTGCCTTACACCCAAAAAAGTTTCTGTACTAGGTAGGTTCAAAGAATCAATTCCCTTTTCTTGTGATACAATTTGAGGAGTTGGGCTAAGAGGAAAGTCCAGATCTCCTCCATCTGCTGTAGAGGAATCCTCCTCTTCTGAATCATCACTATACTGTGGCTCCTCCTCATCAGGTCCTAGAACTGGATCCCTCTCATCCTTAGGCCTAGAATGATGATCCAAAAAATTAAACTTATCATATAACTTCTTATCATTAGTAACCCACTCCCCTCTCCATGGGTTCTAGCTTATCTTCATGTACTTACACACTGTACTTGTGATACAAAAGTTGTTTCTTACTACCACTGTATCATCATGAGACTCAACTACTCCCTTTAATTTAATCATAACCAAAATCAACTTGGAAAAGAATAAATCATTGGTCATTGATTTGGGTCTGGTTATATCCTCCATTTGAATCATTAGCAGCCTGCACAGATTCCCCTTCAAACCATACCTTAAGAGATGTAACAGATTGATATCTTGATATCTAAAATTTTCAAAGTCCTCTCTTCTTGGACTTAGCACATGTTGCACAAATTTGAACAATAATATGTTTTCTCCATCCATTTCAGCAGCCAACACATTTCTCTACTTTCCACTACAATTGAGCTCTTCTAAGGCAGTCTTATAATAAAATATGTCACTTGTAGGTGGTACTGTCTTCTATGAATATCCAAAAACTCCTTCATGTGGTACTCTCAGGTACTCAGCCCACTAAACAGATGAAAAGGCTATTTCCTTTCCATTTACCCATGAAATCATTCTATTTTCCTCATAGAATTTCTCAATACTCACAAACTCATAGAATTGTTTTACTAGCTTCAGATAGTAGGGGCCATTATTGTTCGAGAATCATTATACCCATTTCGGATCTTCTAACTCCTCTAGAACTAACGATTTACTAGATATTAGCCATTCCACGCATAACTCTTTCTTTATTACAATATCTATATTTTGTAAATGCGGGTTCACTGGACGCATCCCCAACCTTGTTCTACTAACACTGCTACTTGCTTGAGGCCCTTTATTCTACTTCTTCGCATTCAGCTCATCAAAGTCATCTCTGACAGTTGAAAGTTTGATTTTTTCCATATCTGGATTGAATAAGTTTGGTTTCTTGCAAGATTCGAGGATTCAAGGAGTTGGGTTTGAGAGAGGAGAGTTTGGTGGATTGAGAAGTAACTAAGACTTATTTTTATCATTTAGGAATCATAAAATAAATAATTAAAATATAATAAGTAATGTATAAATGATACAAATTCTGGCAGCTAAAGACAAAAGTTTAAAATAATGCATACTAACAGTAGGGTATACCGGTGAGAATTCCTAACGGTGAGGTCCACTAACAGTGAGGGATATCTGTGAGGTTCATACCGGTGAGGTATAACAGTGAGGTTTCATATCAATGAGGTATAATAGTGAGGTTTCATACCGATGAGGTATAACAGTGAGGTTTCATACCGGTGAGGTATAACAGTGAGGTTTCATACCGGTGAGGTATAATAGTGAGGTTTCATACCGGTGAGGTATAATAGTGAGGTTTATAATAGTCAAGGATAAACATTCCTAACTCATGTGTAATGTAACTTAACCTATCCAAACATAAAGGTTTGGTGAATATGTCATCTAATCGATGTTCAGTACCTATAAATTCAAGAGTAATATCAACTTTTTGGTAATGATCTCTCAAAAAATGGTGCCTTACATCAATGTGTTTGGTCCTAGAGTGATACACGAGATTCTTAGAGATGTTAATTGAACTTGTGTTATCACAGTTAATAGAAACATGTCTAAATTGATATCCATAGTCCAAAAGAGTGTGTTTCATCCACAGAATTTGTGCACAACAACTACCAGCAGCTATATACTCTGCTTCAGTAGTAGATAATGCAACAGAATTCTGCTTCTTACTACACCATGATACTAGGTACTTACCTAGAATATGACATGTTCTAGAAGTGATATTTCTATCTAACTTGAAACTAGAAAAGTCATCATCTGAATAACTTATTAAATCAAAAGATTGTCCTTTTGGATAAAACAAACCTAAATTTTCAGTATGTTTAAGGTATTTAAAAATTCTTTTAACAACAAGAAAATGTGATTCTTTTGGATTAGATTGCAATCTTGCACACATACACACACTAAACATAATATCTGGTCAACTAGCAGTAAGGTAAAGTAGAATTCCAACCATACCACTGTAATTTTCTTGATCAACTGGTTTCCCAGATTCATCAATGTCCAACTTACAAGTAGTACTCATGGGTGTATCAATTTCTTTAATACTATCTAAAAAAATGTTTTAAAAGATCCTTTGTATATTTACTTTGATTTAAAATAATACCATTTTCATTTTGAAAAAACTTTAAATCCAATAAAATATTTGAGTTCTCCCATTAAACTCATTTCAAATTAATTTTGCATACTTTTTGAAAAATCAATACAAAAAGTATTTTTAGAAGATCCAAAAATAATATCATCAACATAGATTTGTACTATCAAAAAATATTTAGAAATTATTTTGATAAAGAGAGTTGGATCAGAAATCCCTTTTGTAAAAACTTTTGAAATAAGAAAGTTTCTAAGTCTATCATACCAAGATCGTGAAGCTTGTTTTAAACCATATAAAGCTTTAGATAGATTAAAAACTCGATTTAGAAAATGAGGATTAGTAAATACAGGTGGTTGTTCAACAAAAACATCTTCAATTATAAAACCATTTTGAAAAGAACTTTTAACATCCATTTGATATAACTTGAAATTAAAATGAGCAGCATAGGAAAGTAGAATCATAATAGATTCTAATCAAGCTACAGGTGAAAAGGTTTCTACATAGTCTATTCCTTCCTCTTGACTTTATCCTTGTGAAACTAAGCTAGCTTTTTTTCTAACTATATTTCCAGACTCATTAACTTTGTTTTTAAAAACCCATTTAGTGCCTATGGTCAAAGTGTCCTTAGGTCTGTAAACTAATTCCCAGAATTTGTTTCTTTCAAATTTATTTAATTATTCTTGTATATCCATTATCCAAAATTCATCATTGATTGCATCATTGATATTTTTAGGTTCTAACTGTGGAAGAAAATCTTGTTGTTCAACCTGGTTTCTTAGAGAAGCTATAGTCTGTGTCCCTCTATCAAGATTAGCAACAATAGAATCTAAAGGATGATTCTTTAGAATCCTAGTTGATATAGTAAAGGTAGGACTAGAAATTTCAGGTTCTTATCTAGATTCAATCTCTACAGAAATAGGTTCTGGAAAGTTTCCAAAATTGGATGTCTTTACAACAGGTTCATTGATTTTATCATTAAGGTTTAAAACAGAAAAATCTTCTTCAAGATTTTCAATGGAAGATTTGGGTTCATGTGGATCAGTTTCATCAAACTTGATGTGAAACTATTCTTCCACACATTTGGTTCTTTTATTAAAAAATCTATAAGATTTACTAGAGATAGAGTAACCCAGGAAAATTCCTTCATCACTCTTGGATGCAAACTTGTCAAAATTATCTTTTTTATTGAGAATAAATAATTTGCAACCAAAAACTTTAAAGTAATTAACCTTAGTTTTCCTATGGTTCCACAACTCAGAAGTGGTCTTTTTGAGAACAGGTCAAATCAGGACTCTATTAATAATATAACAAGTTGTGTTTATAGCTTTAGCCCAAAAATAAATTGGCAGGTCAGACTCATTAAGCATAGTTTGTGCAATCTCTTGAAGAGTTCTATTTATTATTTCTACTACACCATTCTACTGAGGTGTCCTAGGGGCAAAGAAATTGTGACTATAGCCATTGTGTGAGTAATAAAATTCAAACTCATGATTTTCAAACTCACAGCCATGATCAATTCTCAAGGTCTTAATCATAAGTCTACTAATGTATTCTATTTACATGTAATATTTAATAAAGTAAGAACAAGATTCACTTTTGTGAGCTAAGAAGTATACCCATGTGTACCTAGAATAGTCATCTACTAAGACATAGACACAGTGCTTCCCATTTAAACTAGAAACTCTAGAAGGTCCAAACAAGTCCATGTGAACCAACTTGAGAGGTTGAGAAGTTGAAACTTCTTTCTTTGATTTAAAAGAAACTTTATGTTGCTTTCCCTTCTGATAGGGATTACAAACTTTATCAGTTGGGAATTCAAGTTTAGGTAGGTCTCTAACTAAGTTTTTCCAAGTCAGTTTTCTAAGTGAATAAGAATTGCAGTTTCCTAATCTTCTGTGCCACATCCAAGAATCTTTATGAAAATAATTCAAGCAAGTAATGTTTTGTTTATCCAAGTAATTAAAATCAACAGCATAAACATTTTAATTTCTCAAAGCATAAAATACTAAAATATTTTTAGAATTAAAATCATTACAAGAATCATTTTAAAATTTAACATTGAAACCATCATCACACAACTGAGAAATACTTAACAGGTTATACTTAAGTCCATCAACAAATAAAACATTGGAAATTAAAACTGAATCAGTGTTACCAATCTGGCCTAAGCCAATGATTTTTCCTTTTGAATTATCACCAAAGGTGACATGACCTCCATCAAATTTGATTAAACTCTTGAAGCACGAGTAATATCCAGACATATGCCTTGAACATCCACTATCCAAGTACCATACCTTCTTATGGGAACTTTTCAAGCAAGTTTCCTACAAAACTGGTTTAAATAGAATATGATTTTGGTACCCATATTTTTTGGGTCCAGACAGGTTAGCAAGCAAAACTTTAGGTACCCAAATTTGTCTTATGGGTCTCAAATAATTTATAGAATCAATAGATTTTTAAAGATAAAATTTATTTGATCTATAACCATATGAATAACTTGTTGAATGATAAGAATTTCCTGAAATAGAACTAACAACATTCTGTCCAGATTTAGGAATAAATCTATTTTTAGTAATTTGTCTCTGTCCAGGCTGATAGCCTATTCCAGTGGTATATTTTGGTTCCACTTGTTTTCCTAGAATTTGAGTTAGAGTATTATTTCCATTTGGGAAATTCTCTATGTCCTTCCTTAATTGATCATTGGACAATTTCAGTTCAGTATTTTCCTTATGTAATTGAGCATTATTTTCCTTTTCTATATCTAGTGCAGATTTAAAAGAGCTGGTCAAGGCATGCTGTTTCTTTAAGGTTTTATACTTGTCCTTAAATTCATTACAGGTTTCTTCTAGAATATTACAATATTAAAATAATTCATATTTAGACATATTATCAACACTACTTTCATTACCAGAATAATAATCATTCAGCATAGGGGAAACAGATACCTCAGAAGTATTAGTCATGAAACACATGTTGGCATGATTATTTTCAGAATGAGAAGCTTTTGACTCACTTGTGCTGTCTTCTGAAGCACTCTAGGTTGCCTTCATGGCATTCTTATATTTTCTATCCTTGTAGTCATATTTCTTCTTGAACTTTAACTTCAGACTATCTGCCTTAATGTGTCCTTTCCTTTTTCATTCATAAGATACTATCTCATCATCCTTATCAGCTTTCTTCCAATCCTTCTTTCAATGACCTTTGTTGTCATATTTCCTTTTATAATTTGGTTTTATGAATAATTTCTTCTTCCTGTAGAACTTTTTGAACCGTCTGGATATCTGAGCTATCTCTTTATCACTATCAGAATCTGAACCTTCACTTGTTGAGCTTTCTGTAGGTATGTGAAATTTCTCCTTATCCTTGCTCTTTGAGGTAGTAAATTTAAATTCTACTGACTTCCTTTTTGGTTTATCATCTTCTTCCTTATTTACTTTCATCTCTTCGTTATACATCATCAACTTACAAATTAATTCTTTAACAGGAAGTGAACTTATTTCACATAATTATCTTATTGAAACAGATGTGACTCTCCATATTTCTGGAAGAAATCTTAATATTCTCATAATCTTCTCCTTTGAGAGAACAACTTTTCCAAGTGATCTCATAGTGTTGACAATCTCATTGAACCTGAGATATATTTCAGAAATAGGTTCATCAGACTTCATTTTAAAATTGTCATACTTAATAGTTTAGGTTTTTAATCTCATTTATTTAACATTGGTTGTTCCCTCATGGGAAATAGACAAAGTGTCCCAAATTTTATAAGCAGTTTTACAAGAAGATATGCGATTAAATTCTTCATCTCCTAAAGCACAATACATGGCATTCATTGCTTTACAGTTATTATTGTAAGCAGTTTTGGTTGTTTCATCCCAAGTAGTTCTTTCAGTTTCTAGAATCTTATACTGAGTCTTTATAGTATTCCAGATATCAAATCCCATACTCTCTAAATGAATTTTCATTTTAGGCTTCCACTGAGCATAATTAACACAATTAAATAAGGGTGTATTTTTGGTAGCAGCACCTTCTAGTCTATTATCCAAAATCAGATTTTAGAAAATATATTTAAAGAGATAAAATTTAGAACTAACATAAATTTAAGATATTTAAGATACAACTAAAATCATAGTTGAAAAATGGAGTATTTGGATATCCTTTACAAATAAAAAACAACCTCTGATAGCAAATGTTGGTTGGAGTGGATAATCAGGAGGGGAGTGAATTGAGTTCCAATTAAAAATTTCTGTTAAAATTATTTCTATTAAAATCCCCCAATTAAAAACTAAGTTAAACTATAGTGAATTTTTAAAACTATAAGGGTTCGATTAGGTTCTCAAAAGATTGATTAGGTCTCAGTTAATTTAATCAGAAGATTAAATTAGCTTTTGAAACTGACCTACCGATTTACAATAGTTACAAACAATTTCTAGATTAACTATCAAAGTAAATTTAAAACGATTTTATATTTCAATGTAATTAGCAGTGGAATATTAATTATAGGTTAAAACGAAAATAAGTAAACACAATAGTTTTAAAACAAGAGGTTTAGTCTCAAGCCAAGACTTAGTCCTCTCAAACAATTTATATAAAATTTTATCCACACCCTGGATCGGGGTAAAAACAGTAAATAGACTATCAAGGTACTAAAACCTCTACCACAGTTCTTCGTGGGAAAACAAAACAATAGCATACAGGTTATCCAGGTCCTACTTGACCTCTACTACTATCCACAGTGGGAAATAAAAGTATAGGGAAGGAGTGAGTGAGGATTAAATCCTCCAGTTCAGCACATGAGTCAATGTGTGTATGAAATATATAGAGTACACACACTGCTTGAAAGTAAGTAAAAGAATCACTAAGAGAGTATATATGAGTTTATAATGCTTTAATGATTTGAAGTGAAGCTTTGGACTCCTTTTGATTGAACATAAATGCTTCTGAGTCCTTCTCTGGTTTTTGTCTTGAAAATAGAGTGTCGTTTTCTTCCTTGATTTTCAGGTTCAGTTTGATCAGCTTGAGTGTATGATAAGATCATTGTAGTTCTTCAAACCTTGACTAAGATTCATATTATGTTCTCTTCTTTTATGAATGGCCTCGTATATGTCTTGTGTTCTTCAAGTATACAGATGTATGGATGTTGCATATCTTTATTGTGTATATACACCTCTCCTTTTCTCTAGACCTCAATATTCCTTTTATACCTTAAGCTCCGACAATAGGAATGATTACCTTTTCATAGGTACGAGGTATGGTTCCCTGACATGCCAATAACTATCATTAAATGACATTAAATTCATTAAAATCATCAAATATGACTGTTGGAATTATTTTTATAATATTGACAAAGTATAGAGTTTGAGTAACAGTGACTGGTTAAGAGACATCTTCCATCAGTAGCTCTCTGTCGGTGGACTTGTATTGGTAGCGATTACTCAGTGTAACAGTAGCTTTTCATATCAGTAACACCTTCTATCGGTAGCTCTTCTTGTATTGATAGATTTCTGTCGATAGCTCTTCTTGTCTATCAGTAAGTCGCTTGTATCAGTAGCTACTCATATCAGTGACTCTTTCTATATCGGTAACTATACTTATCAGTAGACTTTGTATCAGCAGCTCTTTATTGGTGGACTTCATATTGGTAGCTTTTCTGTATCAGTAGACTTGATCTATTAGTGGTATTTGCTTACCGGTGGACTTATACATACCGGTAGCTCTGTGTATCAGTGACCTTTTTGTAACAGTAGACTTCCATACCGGTAGACTTATACATACTGGTATCTCTGTTCTATACCAAATACCAAGTGTCTGTTTGTCTGTAATAGTATCTATGTGCATACGAGTGAACTTAACACTTATCTTATGCAAAAAATAACCAGATTGAGTTAGAATTATTTTAAAGTATGTATAAACATAGATAAACAATGATTAATATATTCCAATGATTATTTTCATATTATTGTCAACATAGGATTATAAACACATATTAACACATAATTGGGATTATCAAAACAGTTGAGGTCAAAAAATTGAAAAAATCAATTGTAGGAGTTTCTTGATAAAGGTTTCATTTGTTATAGAACATCACCATGAGGTGATCATGTTTTGTTTGTTAAAAATAAATATGGTTCCATGAGAATTTGCATTGATTATATAGCATTGAATAAAATCACTATTAAAAAAAATATACTTTGCCTCATATCTATGACAAGTTTTACCAGCTCTAGGGAGCTCATTACTTTTCCCAGATTCACATGAGATATGGATACCATCAGTTGATGGTGAAGAAGGATGACATCCTGAAAATAACTTTTCATACTAGATATGAGCATTATGAATTTGTTTTTATGCTTTTTTTGGGTTAACTAATGCTCCTTCTTTATTGATGAATCTTATGAAGAGAATATTTCATGATTTCATAGATAAATTTATTATTGTGTTTATTGATGAAATTATGGTATTTTCTTTTAGTAAAGTGGAGCATGAAAAATATCTAAGGGTTGTTTTGAAATTTTTTAAGGAAATGAAACTGTGTGGAAAATTCAAAAAGTGTGATTTTTCATTGCAACAGATTTCTTTTCTTGGAAAAATTTTAAATAAATATGGAATAACAATTGATCCTACCAGAACCAAATTGGATAATGAATGGAAAAGAACTACAAATGTTACCAAGATGCATATTTTTCTTATATTAGTCAGTTATTACTGACGGTTTGTTAAAAACACTGCATGGTTATCTATCCCACTAACCAAGATAACACGAAAAGGTGTTAAATATGTTTCGATATAAGAATGTGATGTTTTTTTTCAGGAACTAAAGAAGAGATTGGTGAATGCTCTAGTTTTGGTACTTCCTTCTAGAAATGGTGATTTTTTCATCTATAGTGATGATTCATTGAAGGAGATTGGCTACGTTTTTATGTAGAATGATCTGGTAATTTCTTATGCTTCAAGAAAACTAAAACATTATGAGTTAAATTATCCCACACATGATTTGAAATTGGCCTATGTGGTTTTTTCTTTTAAAATTTGGAGGCATCATTTATACAGAGTCAAATGTCAAATATATACTGACCATAAAAGTCTAAAGTATATATTCACTCAGACGGAATTAAACATGAGGCAAAGAATATGGCTTGAATTGATAAAATATTATGATTGTATGATCAATTAGAATCCTTGAAAATCAAAAAATGTGGAGGATTCCTTGCATTGAAAATATCACGCATCATTAAAAATGTTAAGTTTGTAACGTGAACCATTGATTAATGATTTGATAGAATTTGGCTTACAATTTGTTGGGGTAGGAAATAAATATGTTTTGTTTTAGGTCTCAGTACAATCATCGTTATTAGACAGAATTAAGAAAGCACAGAAGGAAGACCATGAGCTATAAAAAAAGGTAGAATTGGTTAAAATGGGCAAGTTTCCAGAATTTAACCTTGATAAAGATTGTGTTTTGAGATTTAGAAAAATATTTTGTGTGCCTTATGATTCACATTTGAAAAAAATATTTGTTGTGTGAAGCTCATAGTTATCCATTTTTTTTCATCCTGGAAGTACTAATATGTACAGAGACTTTCAATAGTTACCGAAGGGGATGATTCAGTCTTTGCCAGTGCCATAGTGGAAATGGGAGAATATATCTATGGAATTTGCTGTGGGACTACTACAGACTTCTCAAGGTCACAATGTGATTTGGGTTATTGTTGATCAGCTGACTAAATCTGTACATTTCCTTCCTATTCGAGATACAATGTCTTGAGATCATCTTTCTCGACTATACCTCAAAGAGATTGTTAGGTCACTTTGTAATGTCCCGGATTTTTCCATGTATTATTCTAATATTATATGGGAATTAATTTGAGACCAGGCTCTGAGACGGCGTACAGTTCTGAGGCCCAGTGAGCCCGGAAAAAATGTTTAAATTTAATATAATAATTAAATTACGCGCGCATGTGGTTTTCATGAAAAAGTGGAATAACTCACGAACTGGTACTCGGATCAGAAATCCGAGGGCACCGTTGCATCCAGAACAGTAGTTTTACCTTAGGCAAGGCCTAACTTCGGCCGGCGTAGGTCGGTGGTGAAATCTGGTTTTGGACCTAACCAAAATAAAATATTTAATAAAAATATTTTATGAAAACTTGTTTCTGAAGCAAGATCTTTTTAAAATCTACTGCACCAAATATCTTTTATCCTCTTTAAATAGAGTCTTGTGCTAGGGTCCAGGGTTACAAACCCCATAACCCTGAAAATGCTTGGCGGCTCTGGAGGTCTTGGAGGAAGCCTCCCAACGCAGCGACGGTGTTCTTGACGAGCTTCGCCGGTGACGACGACTCAGCGATCGGATCTTCGCCAACGAATGCTGAAAAATCCAGGTAGGATGTTGTTGTGATTTTATTCTTCCCCGTTTTGATTTCCACGACGAACGCGGACTAATCCACGAACAGATTAGCCCGCGGGTCGATCGTTCTTGCGGGATGGGATATTTGTGGGAATCGTGGGATTTGATTCTTGATATTGTATTGGTTTTCGTTCAACCTTCTAATGGTGACAAACCAAGATCGACACGAACATCGATCGAGGTTCGTCCCTCTCAATTTATTGCATTATTCTTTCCAAAATTCTCGCGTTCTTCGTCGCGTTCTTCGTAGGGATAGGAACGACGGATCATTGCGCACCCGTTGTGCGATGCAACGGTCCCAAATTGAAGATATGGCATCGGTACGACCCTATGGATGTGCGGATGTAGTGGCGACAGACGGATCGAAGCGGATCAGAAGAAATCATTCTTCGAACGATTTCCGCATAGGTGACCAGAATCGGATTTTGGAGCCGATTGAAGGCCCGAAACACATGGATTCAGCATCACAATGATGAGACGATCCAGCACCTTGAGTTTCGCGGGAAACGGAAGACTGAATCAAAGTCTAGAGGATCAGCCAAGGCGCGCGGAGGATGACGACGTTTCTGGAAAAATCCCAACTACACGCCGTGTAGTATGGGATACACGACGTGTGTTCATCGGCGAACGACCTGGAGTGTACTCTGGGAGTACACGGACACGGGCAGGGTACACGGCCAAAGACACGCCGTATATACCCCACCCCGTCCAGACCCGACCAGATACAAGGGACACCCCTTGTATTGGTACACGGGCAGGCGACACGGGTAGAGACCGTGTGTGGCACATGGCCAACATACACGGAGCGAGCCCAGATGCTTGGACACGGCATGTGGTCCTTCTACACGCCGTGTAATCACTTTTTATCTGACAAGTAATATGACATGGGCCGTTCACATGGGTAGTACCCAGAGTCAAGGAACACGGCGTGCGATTATTCCACACGCCATGTAGTTGAGTTTTACACAACTTGAACAGATGACATGGGCCGTTCACACGGGCAGTACCCGGGGTCAAGGAACACACCGTGTAACCATACTACACACCGTGTAACCTTTTTCTTCATGGCTTGAGCCACTTGTCTTCCATGACTTGGGCTAGCCTTCTTAGGGTCCGTACTCTTATCCTTTCTCCTGAAGGTTTCCGGTATCATTTCCTAATATACAGAAGTATGATCCCTTCAGCAGGAATTCCTGAATAGAGTTGTTGGAATCCCCTATGTGAGGATTAGATCAGGATCCTCTATTAATTCCTGATACCCTAGGTAGAGTTCTTGGTATCGACGTGACCTACCTTACCCAGGCACCGATCCTCTGCCTAGCGGATTAGCTCAGACTGAGTTGTCAGAATCACCCCATGACTTGGTTGTGATACTCACCTGAGCATCATGTTCTCAAGGTACTTGTGGAGTGTGTTCTCCCAGAACGATTACTTTGTATCTCTATCTTCAGACCTAGGAGTGTGTTCTCCTGGTTGTATGCTTAGTTGAATCTTTAAGATGGATCTTAGCGGGGGTTTCGCGATGGTCGTATGTTTATGAGTATATCTGGATATTCATGTTATATGTTCTGTAGACATATACTGTGTAGAGCTGACTGTACATTTATTTGTGGTATTTTCCTTTTTTGTATTTCCTTTGTGGGTTTCGGGGTGTCCTACTGGGTATTGTTATACTCACCCCTGCACGGGATTTGCCCGCACGTGTCGTGTCTTGTGCAGACGAGCGAGCCTTTGACAGGATTCTAGGAGGACTAGGACCAGACGGTGCTTAGTGAGATCAGACAGGCCGAGGTGTGTTACTTCGGTGATGGGTTGCAGTCCCAGTACCTTTCTCTATAGGTTGGACTTTTTTGCAGACTTTCTTTTGGTGGGATTATACTTATGGCCCAGGGTTTTACTTTACTTTACTTCCCAGTCATACTCTGTTGGTTGGGTTTTTAGTAGATGCATGCCTTTTCCATCTTTAGTAGTTTTTACTTTTCAGCTTTTTGGGATTGGAGATGTGTGTGCGTATGTACAGGTTTATAGGCAATGCCTCCCATGTTAGTAGCATTCCTACTCGGTGCTAGTTACCAGCCCATGGCCTATTGAAGGCGGGCTTGGGGAGTTTCAGCTCGGGCCCCACCAGGACGGGTCGTGACATAGTGGTATCAAAGGTGGTTGGTTCTACCTTAGGATCGAGAGTCTATGAGTTGGTTTGGGGAAACAGTGTTAAGTGCTTCGAGTTCGGCTCTCAGGCCAGGGACCCCAGTGTTGGTGCGGTGGCCGACGTATCCATACACCAGGAATCTAATAACTTTTTTTTCGACTCGAAACATGAAAACACGAGTTGCATGGGGGAAAATAATGGTACATGCATCATATAAAAATGGGTTGTGTTTTCCATGTCCTTCTTGAATCAGCTCTCCAGATATACTCACTGATTGTGATACATCTTGTTTCTTAAACAGGATGCCTCCACGATGCGCACCCGCTAGGATCCAGCAGCTCGATCACTAGGATGACCCCCTTAGTGATGAAGCTTTGATATAGGGACCACATCCCCCAGTTCTACCACCAGGTGGCGTGCCAGTTATTCCACCACCTGTGGGGAAGTGTTTAGCGCCTGCTGTGCCAGTGGAGGAGGAGCGTAGGCTGAGCGCACTCCACGAGTTTCAGAGACAGAGACCCCTCGGGTGTCGAGGTGAGCCTGACCCTTAGGTAGCAGAGGACTGGCTTGAGGTAGTGACCAAAGTCTTCAGTTTGGTCAGGACACCAACATACCAGATGGTGATCCCGGCAGTGAGCCTTCTGCAGGGCTCGACAGGACGATGGTGGAGTTCAGTTGTCCAGAATCACGACGAGGCGACACTTGCATGGTCGGAGTTTGAGAATCTCTTCAGAGAGGAGTTTTCACCAGTTACCCTGAGAGCAGTACACATACAGGAGATTCTTCAGCTCTAGTAGGGAACCATGACGGTGGAGGACTATTCATCGATGTTTACTGACCTCTCGCAGTGCTCGATGGATATGGTCAGAGATCAGTACTTCAGAGCTCAGACTTTTGAGCAGGTCTTGCGCAGAGATATCTGATCTAGAATCATCCCTTTGAGTATTCCTACTTATGATGGGGTGCTTGAGCGGTCTTTGGTGGTCGAGAGCTTCCTGGCGGACCAGGGACAACCGACAGTTGTCAGTAGTGGGAGAGCTGGAGCAGAGACCTCGGTGGCAGGGAGCCGACGTTAGGGACCCAGGCGTGGGAGACGTTTCCAAAGGAGATCCCAGGACAGGGGATCAACCGTACAGGGTTCACAGGGCGTGTCCAGCCATCCTCAAGAGAGGCGATGTTACTCATGTGATGTCATGGGACATCTCGCTCGAGATTGTCCGACCCGTCATACTACTGACACAGGAGTAGTGGATGGACCACCGAGGTAGAGGAAATGTGTGGAGCAGGCAGATCCGCGAGGCGGCGGACGTGGAAGAGGAGATGGGAGAGCAGCTGGAGGTGGTCGGCGTTTCGACCCTTTACCACCACCACCCCCAGGAGGTCCACCCCAGGCTCAGGGAGCTGGTGGACAGAGGCAGAGACAGCTACAGGCGGCTGAGGCTTATGACCCAGGTACTCCCAGAATGATTAGAGGTACTATCTGTGTCTTTTCTACTTTGGCTGCCGTATTGATAGACATAGGTTCTAGTCATTCCTTTCTGGCTTCTTATCTTGTTCGAGACCTTGAGATTCCAGTTGACCCGTTGACTCGACCCTTACACTTAGAAACACCGACTGGAGAAGATTCAGAGAGCACACACCTTTGTATGCAGTGTGACCTGACCGTTGGAGGTGAGAGTTTCGGTTGGAACCTCTTGGTGGTAGCGTCGAGGCCTTACGATGTCATTATTAGTACGGATTGGCTATCCACAATTCTTTCCCAGATTAATTGTTTTAAGAGAAGGGTGCGGTGTGTCCGTAGTGATGGAATGAGGTTCTCTTTTTTCGGTGAAAGAGAGACCCACGCAGCGCAGGATGGACTCATGCATAGAAGAGCACAACCGATATCACATCAGTTGGCTAACCTATCCCTTAGCTCGACAGATGTTACGAGTTTCCAATTTCCAGCAGTGGTGTATGAGTATGAGGACGTCTTTCCAGAGGATGTCCTCGGGCTACCTCCCTATCGGGAGATAGATTTCTGCATTGAGTTGCAACCCAGGATGACCCCGATATCAGTATCATCTTATCTGATGGCTCCTGCAGAGCTTCGTGAGCTGAGGATGCAGCTGGATGACTTGCAGAAGAAGGGCTTTGTGAGACCCAGCGTTTCACCCTGGGCGGCCCCAGTGCTATTTTCCAAGAAGGAGGATGGGAGCTTGAGGCTGTGTGTGGATTACCGGCGCTTGAATCAGGTGACCGTGAAGAACCAGTATCCACTACCGAGGATCAATGACCTATTCAACCAGTTGAGGGGGCATGATGGTTCTTGAAGGTTGATCTACGATAAGGCTATCACTAGTTGTGAGTACGGGAGGAGGATATATCGAAGACAACTTTCAGATGTCGCTATGGTCACTATGAGTACTTGGTGATGCCCTTTGGTGTGACGAACGCCCCAACAGTGTTCATGGGACTCATGAACCGGATCTTTCATCCCTATCTAGACCGGTTTGTAGTGGTCTTCATCGATGATATCCTTGTGTACTATGCGTCTGAGGAGGAGCACACGAGACACCTAAGGATGGTTCTGGACACACTCCGAGAGCACCAGTTGTATGGGAAACTCTCGAAGTGTAAGTTCTGGTTACATGAGGTCCACTTTTTGGGACACATTATCTTGGAAGATGGTGTAGAAGTGGACCCAGCCAAGGTGGAGGCAGTGCTAGCATGGGAGCCAACCCAGAGCGTGACAGAGGTGCGGAGTTTCCTTGGGTTGGGAGGCTACTATCGGATATTCATCCTTGATTTCTCCAGGATTGAAGCACCCATGACAGCTTTGACCCAAAAGGGAAAACCTTTTGTGTGGACCGAGAGGTGCCAACATGATTTCCAACAGTTGAGACAGAGTCTGACGAGCGCCCCAATCTTGAGATTACCAAAGGAGGGTGTCGAGTACATAGTGTTATGCGACACATTAGGAATCGGGCTTGGTTGTGTCCTGATACAGATGAAAGTGGTGATTACCTGTGGCTCACGTCAGTTGAGACCACACGAGAAGAACTACACGACCCATGATCTTGAGTTGGCATCGGTAGTCTTCGCATTGAAGATGTGGCAGTACTACCTGATGGGTGAGCAGTTTACCATCTACTCTGATCACAGGAGTCTCAGATATATCTTCTCTCAGAAGGATATGAATTTGAGATAGAGGCGATGGATTTAGTTCCTCCAGGATTATGACTTTGAGATTTTTTATACTCTTGGGAAGGGGAACGTGGTGGTGGATGCTCTCAGTAGGAAATCCAGTTCGCAGTTTTTGGATGAGGCGACAAGGCAGTTGGCCTCTTTACAATTTTCCTTCGTGGATAGAGATGAGGGAGATTAACTTCAGTCGATGGTTGTTACCCCTCCACTCTTACATCGAGTCAGGTAAGCACAACGCGAGGATGCTAGCTTTGAGACTCTACGTGCTCAGATATCCACAGGTGATGTTGATGATGGATATTCAGAAGGTGGGGAGCACATTGTTCTTTTCAGAGGGCGCACGGTAGTACAAGTGACGTTGCGGGAGGAGGTTCTGAGGGAGTTCCATACATCCCCTTTGGTGGTACATCCAGGCGTGGAAAAGATGTACCAGGACCTCCGACGTTAGTTCTGGTGGCCAGGAATGAAGAAGAGTGTGGCAGAGTTTGTTTCTCGGTGCCTTACTTGTCAACAAGTAAAGGATGAGCACCAGGTTCCAGCAGGTTTGACTCAGCCCCTTGAGGTGCCAGAGTGGAATTGGGACGGGATATCCATGGACTTCATGACGGGTTTACCACATACATCCAGGGGACACAATGGTATCTGGGTGATCGTTGATAGACTCACCAAGTCAGCCCACTTCCAAGCCATACGGGAGCAGAGTTCAGTAGAGAGCCTGGGACGCCTCTACGTGGTGGAGATAGTTCGACTTCATGGAGTACCATCCACGATCATCTTAGATCGTCATGCTCGTTTCACATCCCGGTTGTGGAAGGGATTGCAGGAAGCTTTTGGGACTCAGTTACGCTTGACCACAACGTTTCATCCCCAGACTGATGGTCAGACAGAGCGGACCATCCAAGTCCTGGAGGATATGCTATGAGCTTGCATACTTGACTTCAGTCGTAGCTGGGAGGATCACCTACCACTGGTGGAATTTTCTTATAACAACAGTTATCATTACACTATTGGTATGGCACTATTCGAGGCTCTATACGGGCAACTTTGTAGGTTTCCACTTTGATGGATTGACCTGGGAGAGTTAGCACTCATGGGCCTAGAGATGGTGAGAGCTACTACAAAGAAGGTTCAGGTCATCCAGGAGTGGATGAAGACTGCACAGAGTCGGAAAAAGTCTTATGCCAACCGGAGACGGAGGCCCTTGGAGTTCGAGGAGGGAGACCATGTGTTCCTTCGGGTCTCACCTCGACGAGGATTGCGGAGGTTTGGCTGAGGCGACAAGCTATCTCCGAGGTTCATCGACCTTTTTCATATTCTGAGTAGAGTTGGCGAGGTGGCGTATCTCTTGGATCTACCTCCTGAGATGGAACAGGTACACAACGTCTTCCATGTGTCATAGCTACGGAGGTACGTGCATGATCCATCTTACGTCATCGACTGGGGCGAGCTGGACATCGACAATGGAGCGACCTTTGCTGAGTACCCAGTGGAGATCGTGGATCAGCAGGAGAAGATCCTTTGTGGATGAGCTATTCCCTTGGTACATGTCCGATGGAAGCACGGGAAACTCCAGGAGAGAACGTGGGAGTGGGAGGCTCAGATTCACGTGCAGTACTCACATCTTTTTGGGTAGCCCTTGTTTTGGCTTTTCAGGGACGTAAAAGCCCTAAGGTGGGTGTGATGTAATGTCTCGGATTTTTCCATGTACTATTATAATATTATATGGGAATTAATTCAAGACCAGGGTCTGAGACGACGTGCAGTTCTGAGGCCCAGTGAGCCCGAAACAAATGTTTGAATTTAATTTAATAATTAAATTACGCGCGCGTGCGTTTTTCCTGAAAAAGTGGAATAACTCCCGAACGGGTGCCTAGATAAAAAATACAAGGGCACCGTTGAGTTCATAATAGCGGTTTTACCTAAGGAAAGGCCTAACTTCAGCCGGCACAGGTCAGTGGTGAAATCTGGTTTTGGACCTAACCGAAATAAAATATTTAATAAAAATATTTTATGAAAACTTGTTTCTACAGCAAGATCTTTTTAAAATCTGCTGCACCAAATATCTTTTATCCTCTTTAAATAGAGGCTTGCGCCAGGGTCCAAGGTTTCAAACCCCATAACCCTAAAAACCCTTGGCGGCTCTGGAGGTCCTGGACGAAGCCTCCCAATGTGGCGACGATGTTCTTGACGAGCTTCGCCGGCGATGACGACTCGACGGCCGGATCTTCGCCAACGAATGCCGCAAAATCTAGGTAGGATGTCGTTGTGATTTTATTCTTCCCCTTTTGGATTTCCACAACAAACGCGGACTAATCCACGAACAGATTAGCCCGTGGATCGATCGTTCTTGCGGGATGGGATATTTGCGGGAATTGTGGGATTTGATTCATGAGATTGTTTTGGTTTTCGTTCAACCTTCTAATGGCGACGAACCAAGATTGACACGAACATCGATCGAGGTTTGTCCCTCTCGATTTATTGTGTTATTCTTTCCAAAAATCTCCCGTTCTTCGTCGCATTCTATGCATTCTTCGCGGGGATAGGAACGACAGATCATTGCCCACCCGTTTTGCGATGCAACGGTCCCAAATTGAAGATCTGGCATCAGTACGACCCTACGGAGGTGCGACTGTAGTGGAGACAGACGAATATAAGCGGATTGGAAGAAATCGTTCTTCGAACGATTTCCACGCGGGTGACCAGAATCAAATTTTGGAGCCTAGTGAAGGCCTGAAACCCATGGATTCGGTATCACGATGATGAGGTGATCCAACACCTTGTGTTTCGCAGAAAACGGACGGCTGAATCAGAGTCCGGAGGATCAACCGAGGTGAGCGGAGGAAGATGTCGTTTTTGAAAAAATCCCAGCTACACGCCGTGTAGTATGGGCTACACGGTGTGTGTTCATCGGTGAACGACCTGGCTTGTACTCCGGGAGTACAAGGACACGGGCAGGGTACACGACCAAGGACATGCTGTGTATACCACTCCCCAGCCAAACCCGACCAGACACACGAGACACCTCGTGTGCTGGTACACGGGCAGGAGACATGGGCAGAGACCATGTGCGGCACATGGACAACATACATGGAGCGAGCCCAGACACTCGGACACGACGTGTGGTCCTTCTACACACCGTGTAATCACTTTTTATCCGACAAGTCATATGACATGGGCCACTCACATGGGCAGTACCCGGAGTCAAGGAACACGACGTGTGATTATTCCACACGCCGTGTAGTTGAGTTTTACACCACTTGAACGGATAACACGGGCCGTTCACACGGGCAGTACCCGGGGTCAAGGAACACGGCGTGTAACCATACTACATGTCGTGTAACCTTTTTCATCATGGCTTGAGACACTTGTCTTCCGTGACTTGGGCTAGCCTTATTAGGGTTCGTACCCATGGCCTTTCTCCTGAAGGTTTCCGGTATCATTTCGGAGTATGATCCCTTCAGCAGGACTTCCTAAATAGATTTCTTAGAATCACCTCCATGAGACTTAGAACTAGATCCTCTATTCATTCCTAATACCCTAGGTAGAGTTCTTGGTATCGACGTGACCTAACTTACCGGGGCACCGATCCTATTCCTAGTGGATTAGATCAGACTGAGTTGTCGGAATCACCCCATGACTTGGTTGTGATCCTCACCTGAGCATCATGTTCTCAAGTACTCGTGGAGTGTGTTCTCCCGGAAGGAGTACTTCGTATATCTCTCTTCAGACCTAGGAGTGTGTTCTCCCAGTTGTATGCTTAGTGGAATCTTCAAGCTGGATCTTAGTGGTGGTTTCGCGATGGTCATATGTGTATGAGTATATCTGGATATTCTTGTTATATGTTCCGTAGACATATACTGTATAAAGCTGACTGTACCTTTATTTGTGGTATTTTCCTTTGTTGCATTTCCTTTGTGGTTTTCGGGGTGTCCTACTGGGTATTGTTATAATCACCCCTGCACGGGCTTTTCCCGCACGTGTCGTGTCTTGTGCAGATGAGCGAGCCTTTGACAGGATTCTAGGCGGACCAGGACCGGACGATGCTCAGTGAGATCAGACAGGCCGAGGTGTGTTCCTTCAGCGATGGGTTGCAGTCCTAGTACCTTTCTCTATAGGGTGGACTTTGTTACAGAATTTCTTTTGGTGGGATTGTACTTTTGGCCCAGGGTTTTACTTTACTTTACTTCTCGGTCATACTCCGTTGGTTGGGTTTTTAGTATATGCATGCCTTTTCCATCTTTAGTAGTTTTTACTTTTCAGCTTTGTGGGCTTGGAGATGTGTGTGCGTATGTATAGGTTTATAGGCAATGCCTCCCATGTTAGTAGCATGCCTACTCGGTGCTAGTCACGATCCCCTAGCCTATTGGAAGAGGGCTTGGGGAGTTGCGGCTCGGGCCCCACTGGGACGGGTCGTGACACACTTGGAGTTCCTATTTCCAATTTATCTGATTGGGATCCCATGTTCACTTCTAATTTTTGGAAGGGCATTCATAAGTCATTGGGCACAAAAGTAAATTTTAGTACAGCTTTCATCCTCAATCTGATGGGTTGTCAGAACGAATGATTCAGAATTTGGAGAATATTATTTTGGCTTGTTCAATGGACTATCAAGGATGTTGGGATCATCATTATTCCTTAGTTTAGTTTTCTTATAATAACATTTTTCATTCTAGTATAAAGATGACACTTTTTGAGAAATTATATGGGAAGCGATGTAGAACTCTATTTTTTTGGGATAATGTTGGGGAAAGGAAGTTTATGTGAGAAGAATTGGTTGAGTAAGTGGTTGCAAAAGTGAAGATGATCAAGTAATGCATGAGGACAACTCAAAATAGGCCGAAACTTTATAAAGAGAAGAGGAGGAGAGACTTTTCTTTTGAGGTAGGTGATTATGTTTTTCTTATAATATCACTATAGAAACGTGTTATGTATTTTGGTAAGAAAGTAAAGATAAGTCCAAGGTTCATTGGACCTTATGAAATTCTGGAGAAAGTTGGACCAGTCACCTACCAAGTAGCTTTTCTTCTAAGTTTATCTCAGGTACAATTTTTTTTTCATGTTTTGATTTTGAGAAAGTATGTGCCAGATTCATCTCATGTTTTGAGCCCAGAGGTAGTTTATCTAGAAGAGAACCTTTTGTATAAAGAGAAACCAGTTCAAATTCTCAATCAAAGAGAACAAGTTTCGTGGAATAAGTTAATTCATTAGGTAAAGGTTTTGTGGAGAAACCACATGGTTGAAAACGCAACATGGGAATCTAAAAATGCTATGAGGGAGAGGTACCCTCACTTTTTTAATAATAAATAAAATTATGAGGATGCAATTTCCAGAAGGTGGGAATAATGTAACACCCCAATTTTTTAAAAAATAAAATTGAAATGAATGAAACATTGTTTTAAGTAGATATTTATTACTATCATTTAAAAATAATATTGCCGCTTCTGTGATTTGTATTTCAAAAAATGATTATCTACAGTTGTGATCAGTAAGTTATTTGGAGTTTGATGGAACCAACTTGGTTTTTTGGTGAATAGTAACATAACGTTATAAATAGTAATATAACCCTAATGAATTGTAAATTTTATTATTTTATTATTTTCTTAAGGCTTTAAGATAATGACATCTTTATTAAATTTTCAAGGTGTTAAAAAAGGAGTAATAGTTTCAAAATTTTTATTTTTGAATATATTATGATTTTATTTAAAAATTAAGTTAATAATATTTATTATTTTTCTCAAAAATGGAGATCATTTTTGAATTCTACATGTCAAAAAATGGTTAAGGTGAATTTTTGGGATTTTTCTAAAACTCTTGAATTTTTGATGACTAGTAAAATACAATAAAATGTCGTATATTCAAATTATCAGTTAAATGAACTATTTTGGGAATCATAGCTGATGTAATCCCACTTGGTTAGAACTCACATTAAATTATTACTATTTTGGGTCACATGAATCAAGACTATTCATAGTATTAAGCAAAACATTAAAATAATGTAAAATACCTCATCTCCTCTACTATAAATACCACCCTCATTCCCCTCCACCTTCTCACACCTATAAATCCTTGTGCATTATATAAGTTATACCAAATACCCTCCCCAAGAATCTTCCCCATGTCCAAGACCTTTTGGTATCACCAATAGGCCAAAACCAAAGGCATTAAAGAGGATCTCAAGGAGAAGAGACCAAGAGTTAAAAATCCTCTTCCTTTTTCATGTGTTTCTTTCCAATTCCTTTATTTTTCTTATAATGTCTTCCCCTAAAATTATTCAATAGGTATAAAAACTAAATAATCTTATATATTATGTATGTTATCATTTTCATGTAAAATATTCATCATCTTTCTTCCTCTCTCCCTCTTATTCTAAAAATAAAAACCCTGTCCGCAATGTGCCGATTTACCAAATTCGGGGACGATGTGTTTCCAATTTCCATTAATCCCTTAAAAACTGATAATAATGCCCTTTTAATGGTTGAATCAGAATGTAAAGTTTATTTTTAACCTTTTTTAATTTCATGTAATGAACTTAGATTCATAAAATTAAATTATATAATGAAACAAGTTCAGGATTATCGAGAAACCACCAAAAATGATCTAAAAAAACATCATTAATGTTTTATCTAATGATCCATCATCATATATGATAAAAAATGATTTATGGTATCATTATATATTTTGGAAACATATTAATACAATTTTATTTCTATTCTGGAATTTCATTTTCAAACGACAAGAAAATCAAATACAAACCGTCCATGGAAATCATGTAAAGAACGCACCCAAAACAATGGAAAGAACAAAATAATAACAATTAAAGGGTTAAATGATGTAATTAAATGATCATATAAGTTATTATAAACACTAATATCTTTATTTAAGATATTAATAACACTATTTTTACTATTATATAATAATTTTAAACCTGTTTGATGTAAGAAAAACCCAAGGTAAGGGAATTCTTAACCCAATTTCCATTCGTTGGGTTAACCTTATAATTCCAAAATTGTGTGGTTTTAAGATCATTTTTGTGATGATTTTTTGTTTATATAATTTGTTATTATGTTTATTTATATTTTATACACATATTACTTTCTTTATATTGATTATCATATCAATTATATGTTATTCGTATGTGACTTTTCTTATAAAGTCATCTTTTTAAACTTCTAGTTTTACAAATTCAAAGTGAATATTTTTATACAGGTATTATTTTTCATGATTATGTTATGGTTCTTGGGAATTTTTTAGGATTAAGGTTGGGTCCTATATCTTCTTCCAATGCATTTGATATGTGTAATTTGGAGGTTGGTCACATGGTTACTTCAAGTGTAACTGTGATGGTTACACAAATTGTAAGGTAGCAGTGAGGCTTACAAATTATAAGTTAGTCGAGATGGTGACAATATTATGTAAGTAATGACCCAAGAATAAATTTATGTTTCTATTTATTTTTTTTATGTTTTTTTGGAAATCTTGTGGAAATATCAAGTTTCAAAAAGTAAGTTTATATGGGTTACAAGAATGTCTTTTTTTAAAATGTTTTCATATGTTTACAAGTATTCATGGACTAATGATTTATTTTTTACTTATTTTTATATCCCTTATTGATATTTTTGTTCTCATTAAAAGTTTTTAAAAGATTATCACAATATATAAGGATGTTCAAGACAAATAAGGAAGCATATTTAAATTTTATGAATATTTTTCAATGAAATCATATTTTATTTGAAAAGTTTTATATTTTGGAAGAAATGAATGCTATTTTTGTGATATCTACTATATATGGATGTGGAATGTTATATATGTATTATATCCCAATTCTATAAAAATTTAAACTTTAAATTATCCTCAATATGAAAGAAAGTGAGTTCTTGACTAAAATTTAATATTATGTAATATAATAAGGTCGGGTCCTTATAGGCAGTATGGGAGAGAAAGAAATAAAATTAAAACATAAATAAAAGATGGAGATGAAACTATAGAGGACCCTTCACATCATAACTTCTCACTCCAAAATTTTATCTCTCAATTTTTTTAGTAGCAATAGCTCAGTTCCCTATTTATATAATTTTTATGGGATCATGTAGTTTTTAATGGTGTCATAATGGGTCAAAAAGTGATCCTGAATGGTCCGAGTACATAAAACTAGTCTTCAACACCCGTTGCATCAAAAAGTAACCATTTTTGGTTTATATCTATATTTACACATCTTTTAAGTGATTCAAGATGTGTATTGTTCAATCCTTGAAATATTCATGGCTTGTTGTCATATCTTATATATCTATAGAAGATTCAAAACATATACTATCTTCACATCATGTTATCTTTTAAAATTGTGTAATGTTTACATGATGTGAATATCCATTTTCCATGGTAAGATGATATGTTTTGTTACATTTCTTCACTTTTGACCCCCAAAAGTGTTCCATAACCATCCTTCATTGTGGGAAACCTTCTTATTTTTTGGTGTCATGCCGTGAAAAATTATGTCATGATGCGAAGTGTCTTTCTCTTCATATTATCCTCTTTTATCTTACTTTTACTAATATTACTTATGTCCTACCCCAAATCACAAAATAAGTTAAAAAATCCAAATATTAGAAATAATATCATTTATATTACATAAATTAGTGCATTTAAACACCCTAAAATATATGCATAAAATACATGTATCATATAATAAAAGTACAAAAAATTTTTAAAAAAGAGAAAATGTTTTCAATTTGTTGTCTAAATTTAGAACAGTTATTCTTAAGTCATTTTTGATTTGATGGAACAAAAAATTCATGGATCTGATGTTTTAGTTTCTCTAAATGATTGAAACAATAAATTAAGAATTATTTTTATTTTATAAGTTTAAAAAAAGTTAAACCAATAAAAAATGATAAAATGATGTGAGTTTGTCCTGAAAATTTAGGACAATGAATTCAAAATTATTTATGATATATAATAATAATACATAAATTAAAATAATATTAAAGGTTTTTAGTATGATTTAAATTATGTTTAAGAATTAATATTCATTTCTAAGTGTAAAACTAGAATAAAACAATCAAAAAATGAGTTAGCTTGACTGATTTGTCATTCACATTTGTGAAAATGATATATAAGTTATTTTTTACTTTTTATAATGAGAGTTTCATAAATCTAACCCTAAAAATTTAAGGTAACATAATAGATACTTTTTAAGAGAATATCAAGTTTAAAATTTACTATATAGAATCAAATGAAAACAAAGAGAGAAAACAATCACTAAAAATTATCACATGTAGATTGTAAAATTATAATTGGGAAATATTTGAGTTATAAAAAGGAATTTTGTGTGAATTTATATATGTGACACCCATAAATGAAAAAGTACTAGTCTTACCGAGCACTGTTTTAGTGAAAAAAACTAGGTTTAATGACACAATGTTTTCAAATGTACTCCTAATACCATAAAATTCAAGAACAATGATACTTAATATATTTTTTTAAATTTTTTAATGAGTAGAATTTTAATATTATTTTCAAGATGAAAAAAATAACAAAAATATTATTTTGTTAATTTTTTTTAGTAAAGTCCATCAACTATACAAAATTAATCAAATATGATTAGGCACCTATCAAATTATAATACAATATTACTTGAGCCCTTTTTAATATGAGGGGATATGATACATTTTGAATTAAACCTTCAAATATTATAGTAACACAATAAATAAATTTTTGTAAAATTCAAGTTAAAAACTAGTAAAATGACATCAATTCATTTTTGAGATTCTATAAATCTTTTCAAAAAAAAATTATTTTATAAAAAAAATGTTTAAAATGAGAATAACTCTAATTATTTTAAAGTAAATGTGTTGCATTAATATTTTCAATAAATATCACAAGTTTCCTTGATATGCATTGAAAAAATTTCAATTTAGAAAAAAAATTTATGACAAAAATCCTCGAAAGTGGCGTCATAAATAACAACATACTCTGATTCTATAGTAGGATTAGTTTTAAGTGTCTATTTGGAACTCTTAGAAGATATAATTATAACGACCCATACTTTACATACATTGTTAATACTTCAAAACTGAAGTACACTTATTACAACATATAAAAAACCATGAAAGGATCGTATAGGTATAGTGTCTTTAGAAACCGGGAAACATAAACAACTGGTTCATAAATCATCTACATTGTCTCCCATTTATTTCATCATATCTAGAGTCCATTTTTGGAATATCCTACTTAATAACCTTTTTCATGACCTTTGGAAAGAAAACATACAAAAGGGTGAGCTCAAATGCTCAGTAAGGGTAAACAAAAGAAATATCAATCACATAATATTCATAAGAACATATAATTTCGGAAATCTTAACCTGAAAAAGTGATCATAATTTCATAACATGGGATAAATCATAGTAGTAAAATGTAATCCCAATAATCATAAATTAAAACATGAAACTTTGTGGCATACACACATAATCATAGAGAATCATTTCTTAGTAGTCAAGACTCATTTCTAATACTATCTTAGCGGACAAAGTCCATTTTTGAACCGAGTTCACTCCTCGTTTCAGTTATGTTTCACTGAACCGGATTAACCTGCCATTCTAGCCATGTCTATCTCATGAGATATAAATCATTACCCAATGCATTGGAGGGATATATAGGTCCCAACCATCTCATAATGATACCATTCTTATATGTGACACAAAATCATAAATCACAAATCATTGCATAACCCATGTAATAAAAATGGGATTCTTAAACCTCGTGACATCATAAAAAAATTTATATAATATAAAGAAATTCATAAAAATAATTCCATCACAACATAATAAAATCAATGTAATAATATGGATAGAAACAGAACCCTATATTATCTTAGATGGAAAATAATTTGGATAAAACACTTGAACTCCATTCTTGAGGAAAATATCCTTTCTAATTCAAAAAAATTTTCCTTTCTTAATATGTCATACAATTTTAATCTAAAAGAAGTTGATTAAAAATAAACTTTAAAACTTGTAAATGAATCTTCATGGAAATAATGTTCTAAAAATCCATTCAGGACGTATAATTTAAAAAAACATTCTTCTCATACTTTGGCCGAAAAAGTCAAAAAGTACCTCATATGAAAAATGACAAAAGATTCCTTTAATATCTTTTACTAAATACTCACCGAAGGGTAAAATTGGATTTAAAATATTGTAGGTGTATGGAAATAATATTACATATTGAGGAAACATGGATGTGGATGATAAATATTCCCCAGTAAATTCTGAAGTATAAACAATCTCAGATAAAAATGAGATTGTGAGATTTTCCCTTACCTTAGCTCCAATTTGCTTCGTAAGTGTCCGAACCTCCTGTATAATGATTTAAATAATGTCATTGAATTATTCCAGAATGATACTTATTTTTATGATATCATATATGGTCATATTCTTAGCTTCTTATTAGTAATATTTCATTGTTACTTGTTATTCAGGTGTTTATTACCTTTTGTTCTTATGCGTGTTTTGTCGAATAAATTCTTATTCTTCTTTTTAGGTTATAGATACATCATTTCCATAATGGTATTAGTGTAATATATAACATATTTATTCACTCAATTCATTTATGTACTCATTATGCAATGAAAATCATGTAGAACGAGTCGCATCACATCGTGAAGATGATATTCCGTACGTACGCACGAGCGATGATATCGTTCCCATGATCGTGGAATTGTATTAGAGTGTATGTATACTATTTCAGAATCAATATAACTTTACAATAATAATATATAGTTATTATTTACACCATTAAACCCATCCAAGTAAGGTGGTGGTGGAAAATAGATTACACCACGGCGTGGAGACGGTATTCCATACGTACGCACGCGCGGTGATTTCGTTTTCCGTAGGATGGATAGATGGTGAAATAGGGTTGTTTCATACTTATAATAGAATATCCTTATATGAGTGATACTAATGTTATTACTTCATAATGAAACAACTAAAGAAGAAGAAGTGGAAGAAGAAATAAAGTTGAAAGAATCGGTAACAGACATTACCTCTTCTTTGAAGCGCCTCTTTGAGACCTCCTCTTAGGGCACTAAAATTGGTCTTTGAAGAAGACCAGGACCTCTAGGATGTTTCTAGGGAAGTTTAAAAGAGAATTTGGCAGGGT
Organism: Viscum album; assembly: GCA_963277665.1. Classification (NCBI taxonomy): domain Eukaryota; kingdom Viridiplantae; phylum Streptophyta; class Magnoliopsida; order Santalales; family Viscaceae; genus Viscum; species Viscum album. Next base: position 1,553,803,467 of record OY728125.1, on the reverse strand, counting down.
TTGGCCGAGCTTGAAGTCTGGAAGTGGTCTGAGTAAGAGAGGGAGGAGGTGCCCTTTTATAAGGGAGGAGGGGGGCACCTTTGGAAAAACTAAAAATATTATTTTATTATAAAGTCATATTCGGTTTTTAATAGCTCCAAATTGATTTATTTAGAATATAAGGTGGGGATGGGTCTAAATAATCTCATCCAATATAATTTAGACAAGTTTAGGTTTCTATTTTAACCTTATCATTTGGATTTAACTTTAAGTTAAATAATTTTACTTTTATCGTGTCTTCTTGTTTTCTTACACTATAAGGTTAATAAACTTACTATAACAAGACAAACGAACCCTAAGTTGTTTATTATTAATATATATAACCTTATCTAAGTCATTTGGCCGAACCTTAGATTTTTAGGAATAAAATAACAATTAATAATATAATATTTGTTTTAAAAACTATTTTATGTCAATTGTGACACTATTTGGTAATTGATTTTTGTGAAACTCATAACAGAAATATTAGTTCGAAAAAAGTTAATTAAATTAATACTAACATGTCATATTAACATAGAACATTATTTTAATTCATAAAAAGTCTCAAATTACATTTATTTGGGTATTTATAACATCAATTATGTCAATATTTCATTAATAATATAATTACCGCATCATATTTGTGTCATACATAAATTAAATTATTTAATGTCTAAAAATTATAAATAAAATACCATTATGTAGGAAATATTTATATCTTTATAATGAATATTTATTGTCGAATTTATCTTATGTATAACCCTATATTAAAAATGATTTACTTATTAAACTTTGATTTTAACTATTTTAACCCTTCTTTAAATAAATTAATATTAAATGTCCTAATCTAATCCAAGTGGGACTAAATGGTCATATTTTATTCCTAAGGTTTTTTTGGTCGAATTAAACTTATCCAATAGAATTAGGACATGTGTTAGGGTAATAATAACAACATTTTTACCCTTAATTACCCTATTTACTTTTAACGGTGGTAAAAAAAAATTAAAAGTTACTATTCACTAAAAATTATTTTCATCTCATTGAACCAAATTTTAGTCCTTGATATTAACCGTGTCTCTTAGATTTTCGAAATTCCACTCACAGAAGTGGTAAAATTATGTTTTATGTAAATTTTCAAATTCTCCTAGGAGGTGGGTAAAAGACGGTGAAAAGTTCAATTTTTTTATATATCTAAAATTATTATAAAATGACTCCAATGAATTGCATTGAACATAAATAGGTATTATGTATCAATTTTGACCTAAAATAAATTTAAATAAAATAAATAATTATTTAAATAAAAAGTCGGTTTTTAAATAGTAACCCAGTGTTTTCACTATTCATCAAAAATTGAAAGTTTTCAGAAAAATACCAAAATTTCACCCTAGGATAATTTCGATATTCTGAATCCAAAAATGAATTCCATTTTAAAAAATAAAATTTACAAAATTTCAAAAAGTGAGTATTAATATTCATAACAACTAGTTTTAATAATATTTTAATAGCATATCGTTGTTTAGTGAAACTCGGTATTGCGTACGACACAAGCTATCGAGGAAGGTTGCGATTGCGTGTAAAGTAAGCCAAGATAGTGTTGTGTGTAGTGAAAGATTCCTTTGATGATGTATATAACATAAAAACAAAATATTTCTCATAAAAGTCTCGGGTGTTACAATAATCCCTTGTGTAATTATAAATATTAACATAGGATTATATTTTTATTCTTCAAGGAACTTGAAAAAATTATATTCAAAATAACAAGTGACCTAAAGTTGATCATAATTATTTAGGATAACATATAATCTTTAGTTCCCCAGAAATATATGAATTTCCTTTACTTGAATTTTAAAAGACACATTACTATATCACTTAAAAATTAGTCCTTATAATTAAAAAAAATTAATATATGTATGAGTAAAAATTAGATATACATCAAATTTACAAAAATTAAAATAGTTGGGTTATTTTTTATTTTATATCTATCATGTACACTTTGAAAAAATTGAGGCTTGTTTATTTTATAAAATTTTATCAATCCTAAATATCATAAGGAGAAAGAAATAATATTAATTTGATTGAGGACATTTTCAATATATCCACTCTGATACAATCCAATAATGTAATGTGAAAAGCCATAATGAATTTGTATACTTGAAACAACATAAAAAAACCCAATCTCTACTACATCAATAATGGATGCTCAACATAAATTTGGTATTAGTCAATATCTATTCATAATTTTTATCCAAAAGTACGTCACAACATAAAAAAAAATTCATAAAATTTCTCCAACTAGTTTTAAGTAAATTGATTTAAAATATTATCTATATTCATAAGTGAAGTTACCACCAGGTCAAACTTCATATACCATTTCCCTAAATATTATTTTTAACATGACCCAACCTAATGGGGTCCCAAATTGATTTATGGTTAGCTATGTGTACCACCCTAATACCTCCTTAAATATACTAGGGACTGGTGACTATCACTGAATAGGAATATCACACACATGGGAGGCCTTAGCCTACAAAACCTACAATGATATCATATTTCCAATACACAAGGTAAGAAACAATATCAACATGATATTTTAAAATCAAACCCACTGAACTGAATATAACATATAAATGACACATCTATAAAGATACACAAGATAACCTGTATGTAATATAATGTGAAAAAGGAAAAAATACATGCTCAATAGCCAAAATGGAAAATTGAAAACCTTTCAAGATGAAGAGGCCCTCAATATAAGTTGGATACAAACTAAAACATCTTATTCTACCATAATATCTTAGAAAAAAATATCTACCGATATTTCATCCCCTAGGGTCATCGAGAATTAGCTCTGAACAAGATATATCAACTCTACACCCACAAATCCATCTTCAACGTATACACCATCTGCTTTGAAATAACACATGTGGGAATAAGGTTTGTATAATGAACCAATCTTATCATACATAGATGTTACATCATTATTTATGAATATTCATTATATTACAAAAATACATTCCCTTGTACTGTAATAGTCTAGTTCCTTTGGAAACATGGAAACAAGGGAATTAGTCCATAAGTGAGCTATATCATCTCCCACTACATTCTTAATAACATACACCCTTCTCAGATATATTATATATAATACATTTCTTCATAACCTGATGAAAGAAAACAAAAGAAAGGGTTAACTTAGATACACAGTAAAGGTAAATAAGGGAGATACATAATCATAACATGAACATAAGGGTATGAGAACATGAGCATTACATTTGAAAACATACCCTATATACCAAAGATCCTAAAATTGATTCATGGCATAAATATTGGCAGTCCATTGGATATAGATTATAATATAATCAATTAACATGATCCATGAGAGTATAACACTGGCATAAGACATGGAATTATTGGAATACAGATAAGCATAAAAAGTAATTTCCATATTAGTCAATGCTCACTTACAATACCATGATAGCAAACAAAGTCCCTTAATAAACCAAGTTAACTCCACATTCCAACCCTATCTTACTGAATTGGGTTCACAACATGTTCTAGCACTATCTTACCAAACTAGGTTCACTCCCCATTCCAATCTTGTTTATCTCATGTGATATAAATCTTTACTCAATACATTGTAGAGAGATATAGGTCCTACCCTTCACATAATGAAAACCATATTGATGTGTTACATAAGATCATAAACAATCATCATATCATAAACAATGAAATAAAAAGGGTATCATAAAAATTTCATGAAATAATAACCTATGGAAAATAGATAGGTTTCATAATCATTTTATAATATCATAACCCATGAAAATAATCAGGTTTCATAATCATTTTATCATGGTATAACCTATGGAAGAGAATTGAGTTTCATAAACAATTTTTCATAATAAACATAAACCATTCAGATAAATAATAATAATTATATCCTTGGATAATATCCCTAGTAAGGAATACATAACATCAACGGGTGTCATCATAGATAGACAATGATTTTGATCGATTATTTAAAACATTTATTGAGGAAAATAACCTTTATTCTTTGATTTTTTTAATATTAAAAAAACTATTTATTTGAAAATAAACATGTAAATTTTTAAAGTAATCTTAGAATAAATTATTTTTTTATAAAGCCTAAAAATTCCACTCATGTTGTTAATGTTAAAAAGAAGATTCTTTTCAAATTTTCAGTAAAATCCAAACGAGAAATATTTGGAAAACAAAATGAATATTAAATTATTTTTTATAAATATAAAACACTGGATAAAATTTATTTTAATGAAAAAATAGGGTAATAAATTTTTTTTGAAAACATTTTTAGAAAACAAGGTTTTGGAAGAAAAATTTTTTTAACTGAAGAGAGAAATAAAGTATACTTTTTTTAAAATAAATCTTCATAAATTTAAGTACCAAAGAATGTAAAATAGGTAACATTACATGATGATATCATGAATAATAAAAGTATAAAAAAATTAATGAGAATTATTAAGAGTTAGATCATGGTATTTTAGCATTTGAGACTTAATCATAAGCAATCCTAATAAATGATGACATTGTAACATAAAATATTTACCACCTTAGTAACATTGAATCATAATACACATGAAGTAATAACATAAAATTAATATTAAAATATCATGAGGATTAATAAATTCATGATATTACATGTTAAAGGGTTTGTATATACAACTCATGAAAGAATATATGTTCATAACATAACTTATATCTCAAAGAAGGCAAATTGAGATAAAAATCCCTTACCAATTTGCTAACTTTTGATCTATAAACCCCATGAAAGAGAGATATTAAAATGGATATGTAAATATCTATAATTTTAAGCAAAATAATCATAAAATACATTCATGGTCAATATACACTACATGAATGAAATAGGTGGTGAATATGGAATGTGTCTCATAGAAGTAAAAATTGAGACAAAAATCTATTACATTAAGTCTTGAATTCCGTTAAGCTCATTAAAAACTCCTATATAATAAATATTATTTTCTTATACATATATTAAATAAAAATATTCATATATATCATACTATGTATTATTTTATTATGAAATTTTATTACCCTTTTATTAACAATTCCATGTTAAAGTTAAATTTCAGGTAATAAACTTTGTTTTCATATATGTTTTGATTTGTTATTTTTTCTATTATTCTTACTTTGATCATGGTTAAATAATATTCAGAATGATAACCATGATATAAATATAATATATATTCATTATATATTTATTTATATTAATCCATAAAATTTAGTGACAGGAAATGAAATAAACCGTTTATACCGACGGTAGGCCGTACAGACGCATGAACGATGTTTCCATTTTATTGTCAGATTTAAAGATAGAAAATTAAATTATATATTATAATTCTAACATCATTTTTATGTCATATATATCACATGGTTTCATTAAAACCATCCTTAATAAATTCCATGTAAATGGTGAATGGATCACTGTGCTTTGTGAGGTGTTAGTCCACTGTACATACGAGCGACGTTGTCATATTCCCACAAAATTGAAAAAGGTAAAGCTATGTGTTATATAAGTGGGGGATAAGACACACTTGGTATTTTGAAAAAATAATTGAGTGATCCCATGTTTTTCATATGTCAAAAGGGTCCAAAATGGAGCATTATTAAACCTTATATGTGTAATGATTGAAATATGGATAGAAAAATATTTTTAAAAAACTGTATAGGTCATGTTGACCCTTATATTTATAGTTTAACCCTCAATAAACACATTTTCACCTTAATAAAAGTAATTAATTATTACTACATTCACTATTAATTTTTCTCAATTGTTATGTTGGTATTATTATAAATTAAAAATAATTATTATCCAAAATATGGAATTAATTTTTATAAATTAAATTTACAAAAGTGGAAAAATTTAATTTAAAATTAATCCCACTGACATGATAAGAAGTTGATCTTTAAAGTGAGAATTATTTAAAGTTATCAATGTTTTTTGTATCAAAATTCAATATTAAATTGATTCCAATAACCTAAATTGGATTAATTAATTTATAATTTAACTAATTTTTCTTTTAATCCAATTTAAAATATAATTTAACTTTATAAATAAATTAAATGAAAATGCAGTTTTCAGTTAAAATTCAATATTTTTCATTATTCATAAAAAAATTTACCTTTTCAAAAAAATATTAAAATCCATCATAATATAATTTCTAAATTTTGAATCTAAAAATGAATTTTATTTTATCCAATTAATTTTCTAAAATTTCCAAAAATTAAATTTATTTTTGTGAACAAAAAGATAAAAATAACATTTTTTTTGAGAAAATAATATTTTTGAATCCTATAAAGACATTACTAAAAAATTATATATTTTGTTGTCAATATGTTTTATTTATATAAAAAAATTATACTTAATATTAATACATATGTTATTACTATTTATATCACTAAATTTAACAGCTTGGTTATAACAACCGTGTTTAAATAATAGTATACTATTGTTTTGTTAAAACTCAGTGTTGTGTGTAATAGAAGCTAATCTAATGTTTCATGTAGCACAAGATTAAATTATTGTTTCATATTACACAATATTATATTGGTGTTTCATGTAACACAAATCATCAATGAAATTTAATTTATTCAAAAAATATATATTCATAAAAACTCAAGGTGTTACATTTTTCCCCCTTAAAATGAATTTCTCCAAACAAATTTGTCACTTCAGTACAAAAAAATGAGGATACTCTTACCTCATCATATACTCAAGTTCCAATGTAACTTCCTCAAACTGGTGGTTTCACTAAAAACCCTTTACTAGGTGAGTGGTCTTGTTTTGTATAACATTCACTTTACAAACCAAAATCTCCACTGATTGTTCCTCATAAGAAATAACTTGATCTAATAGTATGAACTATGAGTATAGTACATGTTAATAATTGGGTATGTACCTCTTGAAGAGAGATACATGGAACACATCATGTACTTTTCAGATCTTTGGTGGAAGCTTCAAGAGATATGCTAACATCACGATATAGTCAAGAATTTCAAAGGGACCAATATAACTGGGGATTAGTTTACATTTCTTCCCAAATATCATAACCTTCTTCCATGGAGAAATTATTAGAAACACTTTATCACCAATGTTAAATAACATATTACAGTAGTGATTTTCAGAATGAATTTTCTACCGACTCTGATATAACCTTATGCGTTATTGACGGGCTCTGACCTTCTCTTCCATTTCTTCATCTACTTGAGGTCCCAATATATTTCTTTCCCCAACTTCAGTACAACACATTAGATCTCTATATTTATTTCTATAAAGGGATTCATAAAGAGATATTTGAATTATTGATTGAAAGATATTTTTTAAGAAAACTTGACTAGAGGATGGTGTTGATCTGAAATACCTTTAAAATCCAAATAACAAGATCTCCACATATCCTATAGGGTTTGAATTATTCTTCCAAAATGAATATATTTTTGAGGATGATACGTAGTGCTAAAACTCAACTCCATATCAATATCATGATGAATAATTCACTATAACTTTTAAATAAACCTTATATATTGATAATATATAATGTAATGTGGTACTCTATTCAAGATTACCATATCTTTGATGTATATCCAAGCAACATGACCCAGAGAGAAGTATTCTCTAATAGAGATGAAGTGCACTGACCTAGTAAGGTGATTGACTAAAACCCATATAGAATTATGACCATTATAGGTTTTGGGGAGTCCAATGAAAAATATACATGGTGATGTTTTCCCATTTCTATTCTACGATGGGTAATAGATGAAACACCACCTTAGACTTTTGTCTTTTAGCCTCGACTTATTAACATACCAAGCACCGAGATAAAAAAACCATGACATATCTTTTTATTCAATCCCATGAGAAGTTTTATTTTAAATATATATAAATCTTTATACTTATAGGATGAATAGAGAATAAATAACTATGATCTTAATATAAAAACTCCTTCTTTAAATCTAGTATGGATAAAATAGATAAAAAGTTCCCTAAATTTATCATTCCATTATGATCAAGGTTAAAATCCAGAAACATTCTAGACTTATTTTTATACTCTATATCTTCTTTATGAATCTTTTTAATCTTCATTTGGATAGATTTTTAAACATTCAATTGAGAAAGATAATATTTCTCCCCCTCATTCTGGATTTCCAGATTCTTACTTTTCAAATTCTGAAAAATTAGATATTTTGTGATCCTCATCATGGATAAGCTTGCATGATCCTTTTGATGCAAAGCATCGACCACCTTGTTCTCTTTTCTAGGGTGTTAATGTATTCAAAATTAAAAATATTTAATCATATATGACCATATTCTTTGATGCATATTCGACTATATCTATGTAAATATATACTTTTATGATCAATATATATGTCAAAATTTTCTCCATAAAGATAATACCTCCATATATTTAATAAATAAATTATCTTAGATAACTTCAAATCATGAGTTGTGTAATTTTTCTCATTAATATTCAATTATTGTGAGGCATAAGACATAGACATGTCATTCTACATAATAACACATCCCAATCCCTTCTTATACGCACCACTATAGAATAAAAACTCTTCTCTAATATAGGGTAATGTAATTACAGGTGTACTAACATATATTCTATTCAGTTCCATGAAATTTTCCTCACATTAATATATCCATAGTAAATTAGCACCCTTCCAGGCCGACTTGGACATTGGATTATATATCCATGAAACATTCTCTACAAACCATCGATAATATATATCTAAATCAATAAAACTAAAAATCTATATCAACATGGTTGGTATGATCCAATATTCAATAACCTTCTTCTTTGATGGATCTACAGATATACCCTATCTTGGAATTATATGACCCAAAAATGAAACCTTTTGCAAACAGAATTCACACATTATAAAGTTTTTATATAGTTTATCATCCCTTATATTTTTAGTACAATTTTCAAGTGATCTTCATGATCTTACTTGCTATTTTAATATATAAAAATATCACCTATAAAGACTACCACAAACTGATCAAGGTAATCTCTAAAGAATCTATTCATTAAATCCATAAATATAGAAGGGTAATTAGTACGTTTAAATGACATTTTTGATAATCTAATATTGGTGTTGCGTGTAAAAAAAGATATTGAAGAAATGTAATTTAAAAATATTTCATAAAATCTTGGGGTGTTACATTCTCCACCCTTAAAATAAATTGCATCCTTTGAATTTTTATTTTTTCTTAGTAATCAAAGGTTGGAAATTTGAAAATTATTTTGTGGAAACCCAAATCATAAAAGGGTTAATTATTCTTGAAAATAGAGAAATAAAAGTATGATATTCATCTATAATAACACATAATTAAGTTTCCATATAGGGGAACATTTGTGGGAAGTTAAAAAATTAATATGGACAAAAATCTAACTTCTAAGGACTAATAGAGAGTGATAGATAATATGGTCATGAGAAATTCGACATCAAAAAAGATATAACCCAATAGGATATTGAAAAGAACAATTATTCATCAAAATATAATGTAATAGGATAGATTTTTTGTTTAAATATCATTTTACAAGAGTTGAGTAATTCTATTTCCATATAAAATAACATTGGGAAATATTATTACTTGATAAGTAGAGTTTCATCTTTAAATCAATTTTCACCATGATCTCATGTTTTTCTCCAAATGATGAGTATTCAAGATGAAGTTTTTTATACCTGAATCACTAGAACCAATTTATAAAAGATCACACATTCACTTTAAAGGAAACTAATATATTTCTTTTATCTTTAGACATTTCCCAAAACCAAAATGGTTAGGAAAAAATAAACAATCCCTCAAACCAATAAAATATACTTTAATCTCAAAAATTTAATAGTAATACCCAAAATTAAACATTAGATTGCTCAATAGATAACTATCCTCAAAACTCCTAAACAATATTCCTAACTAGTATTTAAATAAAAAATCATTAGTATTTGATCAAATACTATTCTGAGATTAATTTAACATTTATCTCAAATCATCATTAATCACTCATAAAGTCACATGCCAAAAATATACATGCACTAATCACATAGTCTCTATCTAATAATTTCCATAAATAAATAACCCTATATCAAAAATGATCTTAATAACTAAAATATTAATGAATGTTTTAATATTTAAGGTTACACTATACCTTTTATCTTATATATGTTAATGTGTAATATAATGATTTTGAAAAAAATACCTCACATTAAACCTAAGGGTTATATATACCTCAACCCAGTAAAACCATTCCCAAAATATCCTTAGTCATCTAAAAATTCTAATACATAAAATTCATATGGAGGTCTAAGCCTTTGATATTATGATTAACCTCAAACTTATAATCATATGATAGAATCAATTTCTTTTAATTTAACCTCACATAAAAACATACGCACTTTAAAAAAATTAACACTATCTATATTCCTCAATTAAGTTCAAAGAATTTTGAATACATTTGTTAAATCCAAAAATAAAATAGACATCATCAGAGATAGATGAATTAAATCAATTTTTTATCAAATCACTAACCAATGTAAAGGTCAACAAAATTTTCCCATTTACTTCATCAATTTGAATCATAACTTTATCCAAACTAGAAACTATCACCATACAACTAAATCACTTTTCATGGTTATTGTTACATTTCAACATATGTTTTCAAATCCTTAATGAAAACCACTATAGATAAATTTTTAGATGCCTAACAATATTCATATCCAAAATATCATTGATATACCACTTACATAATTCTCAAAACAAAATACATAAACACTAAAATCCTTTTCTTCATAGGTCTTTCCTCAGTCTAGGAGTTAACATTTAGAAGAAGGAATTGACTTAGATAATTCCTAGGTTCCCCACATATAAGGAATCAAATTTCATGGTAATTTGTTACTCTATTCCCTTTATTTCCTCATAGAAAACATATTCCCCACCATTTGAGATATTCTTACAGGTGATTATTTACCTATATTTGATAATGGGGAAACTAAACATTCATACCTCTATGATCATTTCTACCTAAAATTCCATAAAAGTAATTTTTTCTCTTATTTAACATGATAGGAATCTCACTAAGGTTCAAATTTTTAACATCCTGGCCCGACTTACCATTGAACTTGTGGCCGGACCGGTAGGTCACATGGCCTTAAGCACGACTCCCCATACGCCAGAGGTTGCCGACTAGCAGTGAGGGTCTCAGGAGGTGATAATGGGGAGACTATACCCTAATATTAGAGTAACAAAACGTTATTATCAAAGTAGATAATATTAAATTGCGAAAGAAGTAAACAATTGAAATGCAGAAGAAAAAGACAGGTAATAACCATTTTATAAAAGGTAGAAAATGCCAGTTTACAATGCATGCATGTACAGATGACGATACAATTATGAAAGCAGGAATCAATACAGCATGCTTTACAAACAATACAAAAAGAAAGGACCGCGAAGCCCAACGGTGATCCCCTGAGCATCACAAGCTCTTGCTTGGTCCTTTTCTCATAAGTCCTCAGGTACAAACAACACAACACACAACCTAGGTCCTGCAAGCAAGAAGGTCTACTCAGGTACCCCAGTGCAATGGCAGCCCGAGTAGGGTGTGAGATATAAATCTCAGTAGGCCGGCACCACTGGTGTCAAACCCAATCCAGATAGTGGATAATAATTTAAACAGTGAGCAGGTATGGAGAAACAAGTAAGAAGAATTACATAAGTAAATAACACTCATCCAGGTTCCCAAGGGACACCTGACGGTTATACCAGCTTCGGCTCATTGCCGGTAAAGTAACATGATCATGTCACCATATATATATATATAAAATAATTTAGATCATAGATGGCATGGGGTAAGAATGCCTCCCACCAATTAATAATTAAAATAGCGGGCACAAGGTAAGAATGACTCTTGTCCCTATATGTCAACTGGCAAGGGGTAAGAATGCCTCCCTTCCATCAATCGAGATTAGTGGGAATGAGGTAAGAATGCCTCTCATCCATATAGGTTAACTTGAAATGGGTAAGCATGCCTCCCTTTTATACACGTATTTATCACTAGGTGGCCTCAACATGTTCTGACCATTATTATACTTTATTATGTGGCATCAGCATGTGTGCACCCACAAAACAAGCATGCCTATTGGGGTATAACTGCCTCCCACCGAGACACATATTTATCACTAGGTGGCCTCATCATGTGCTCACCTTAATTATACTTCATTATGTGGCATCAACATGTGCACACTCCCAAATCAAGCACGTCTATAGTATACCACTTATGGAATTACCTCATAAGCATTCAACAAGTCATCCGATATTCCCAATCAATCATATAGCTCATTTCTATATAAGTGTCCATAAGCACGTTCATCACAAGTATACTTAAAGAAACTCCTCTTAAGTATTTATAATAACATCAAAATTATATTTATCACATTTATACTTAAGTAAACTCCTCTTAAGTATCTATATCAAGTAATTAACATATTCAGTTTACTAACATAAGTCGTGATCAATACGTTATCAAAAGGAGTGGTTATACCACCATAGTGCATTCATTTATAGTTTGACAATTTAATCTTAAAGGATATGTTTATCATTCTTTAACCCCTTGATACCTTCTAAAGGAAACTTTCCATATAGTCTTAAGTTTTTCCACTAAGGTTACCATCTTACTCAATTTGCCTAACATGGAAAATTGACCCAAACACAAGTATCATAGCCATATCATTCTACTTGTCTCAACAAGGTAGGTTCACATACAAGGCATCAAAGAGGAACCACAACAATCCAGCAGGCAAGAATAAAAATTCTATCACTACTTTTTATCTTGAAGACAACACACCACTGATCGAGGGGTTTTATTATTAAATAGTTAGTTTAGTGACCCAACAACCTCTTTTATCTTATTCCTGCAATTCACACGATTTGAACATAAGCATGTAATCGGAACTATACTTGAATAATTAAAATGCTAAGGCAGTACAATATTAAACTCACTATTACTTTACTTAAATTTAAAGGCAAGGAGAGGGACCCTACCTCAAGGTGGATCCATCTGTCCACTCCGGCTCTTGGTGCTTTCTAACTAAGAGCTGCTGCTGCTACCCCACGCGGAATATGTGATTCCACATATGTATAAGGACACCTAGCCTCTATGCACTAAGAAAAACATACCAAGACCCTTTAGAAAAACTATGGCATTAATTTAGAAGCTGCGAAAACAATCCACGGGTAAAACCCTTACATCGGAAACAACATGGCAACCAAAACCGCCCGTATCCGCCTCGGCTTCGGCAGAGGATGCCCAAACTCGAACCCAAGGGTCCCAAGACAACCTTGGCACAACCCTAGAATAAAGGGAAAAAAAGAATCAAGAAACCCCCAATACCTAGGGTTCGGCCAAATCCCGCGGGTCGATGGATAAGACGAAATATGGTTGGAAGAAAGGAGGAGAGGGAAGAAGGGGACTTACCACGGAGGACTAGAGAAGAAACCAAGAGAAAAACCGAAGAAAATGGAGGAAGGAGGTGGCCGTAGGAAGGAGGATCTAGTCACACGAAGGGGGGATCTCTCTCGGGTTCTGGGTCACGCTGCTCGGATGAGTGAGGTCGAGGGAGGTTCAAATTTTATTTTTATGTTTTTATTTTATTCTATTTTAAAACTAATCAAATTATTTAAAAACTAAGAACCACACGGTTTGGGCCACACGGTTAGCCAAACCGTGTGCTGACCATGCGGTACCCCTCTGATTAGAGGTAAGCCCTTGCACAGGCTAGGCATACAGTTTGGGAAACCATGCGCAAGCCACTGCCTCTTTAAATAAGGCAGCACGGTTTGGACCGCATGGTTTGGAAACTGTGCACCAACCGTGCACCCTCTGCAGCTCTTTAAAAACTTGGTTCTGCTGCTTCTGAAACCACTCGGGCCACCCGAGAAACTTAACGTGCCTTCTACCACGTCTAAAAACATTAAAAGGAAGGGTTATAACCTTCAGAACCTTGTTCTGAAGCCCGGTATTAAAAACAACCCGTTCAGTAATCGAAAAAGTTCAAATTCCTTCAGGTTTTTGTCTGGTTCAAAACGCGGGTCATTACAACCTTCCCACCTTAGAACTTCTCGTCCTCGAGAAGACTTCAAGAACAACGTATACATCACCCAACCTACAAGGGTCGTGAATCTTCGTTCAAAAAATCACGTTGCGTTTACAAACATCCAACACACCCTTAATCATCCATTAAACCCTATAATGCTTAAGCCACCAAAACTCGAGCCAACGCTCGTTTCCCAATTGAAACACCAAGACGGATCTTCCAGAGCCCATCTACCCAGAGACACGAACCCGTCGTTGTCTCACCAAGCATCCAGCCATAGGTACTTCCCAATTTATATTTTTAATGTTAAGAAACCAAATTCAAACTACGGTTCGGACCACCATTGGAAGTAAGTTTCAAAGAATTCCCCAAGCGTTCCCATGACCCTCCTAGAATGATTTGAAATAGATCAAACAGTCTATTCCCCATCGACCTCAAGGCCCAAGTTTAGTCGGTTGTTCATATTAGGAACCTTCCGACACAAACCACACTCGCCTCTACCTGATGACGTGCCAGATAATGGAATGTCACCGACCGTAGACATTAAACAAGATCCTCGAGTCAAGCCATCTCCAGATGACTATTCACAAGGATTATCGGCCTAAATGGCCAACATATTTCAAACAGAACCACAATGACTTTCTCCAAGTCACCTTATGTTTAGCACAAACACGTTCACTGAAGCCTACACCCAAATTCCGATGACGTTTCCAAGATCAAACCATACAAGAATCCATGCATCCCGCGTGAAACGCCAAAAGAGAACCATCTGATCAAGCCCAATGGCTTAAAAGCATTATCCTGGATAAGACCAATGCTATCTTAGTGCATCTAGAACTAGGACAAGATAGGGGACATGATCATCGCTAAACATAATACAGTAATAGGTTTGAACAGATTCTCATTAATCATACCAGACTACTAGAAAGAAGAATGACCGAACCTCAACTGGTCGACTTCAAGGAAGGAACTCGGCTTCACCTGCCAACACATCCACATGTTTTAAACTCGCATGTCTCACAGGCATTCAGACATGACCAACCCATTTCCAAAGGCATTCCAAGAAGCATCCACTTCACGTGAAAGGACACATTTACCAGATTCGACACGACACACTCCCAACCTCAGGAGATTCCTAGTCGCTGAAGGGAAAAGGTGATAACCTAGATTAGCACAAGAGTGCTAGTACATAATCACTGAAAACAATCATGTGATGCTCCTCTCCCACAATAACATCACCAAACAAATGAATAAGACCCAAACAAGGAAACCAATGTGTCAAAACACATGAGTCATTTGAAAGTTATCTCGAACATTGGGACGAAACAATTCTTTAACGCCGGGACACTCTACTCAGGAGATGACCCAAAGCCACAATGAAAGTCAAACCCAACGACCTGCCATCCGAACAAGGGTGTCCTTAGAAAAACAAGAGTCCAACAAGGGACAAAGGCACCCGAACAACACCTCACGTCATAAAAATCATGGTACAAGCAAGGCATTTAAAAAGCTAAGGGTGATACCAACCATGGGCTAGCCCCTTACGAAGATCAAACATCGAACCTAATGCTGGGTCATGTGAAACAAATTTTCTAGGCTCAAAAGACAAACATCAAAACACCACTAAAGAAAACAACTCTTACGGAAACACCTAAGGTCCCGTTCCAAGGAAACTTGATGAGAATCTCAAAACTATCCCTTACACTACGTTTTCAACGCACCACCACGGGTTCTATTACCAAGCCCTTAACATTTTATCTCATTTAAAATTTAACCATCTAAAAGTTTCAACTGCACAACAAGGTAACCAAGCATGTTTCACAAAAATTCCTTTTAAAAAAACATTCACATTCATATACCTCCCATATTTATCAATCAAAAAAAGAAACAAAACCATTTAACCAAAAAGGTGACCTACGAGGTTCCCATTTTAACCACCACGGGTTCTTCAAAAAAAACCAACCCCAAAGAAAAAGGTCAATTTTTTTCTCAAACACCACAAACCGGGTTATCTCATACAACACATTCCAACTGACCAACTCGGGTCTTGTTTGAAATTTAACAATTAGCCAAAACCCCTTAAATTTTGAACAACCAGACAACCTTTTCCATGTAATCATTTCACAATACAGCAAGACTTTACATTTAATACGGGTTTCCATTTCCCAATTAATGAAGCGCCCACACACTTCATGGATTGAAAATTAACTCCCCTTTTTATCAAAACCAGATTCCAACCCAGAATTTATCATACTCACACATAACAACCCAAGTATATGGGTGGCCATCTACCAACCCATACACTGTATAAATTGGTATTTGGATCCCCTTTTTAATCAAAACCTACTTTAGCATTTTAATTTCCACAGCTTTACATTTTTATCAAAAGCCCTACAGACGTATTTATATCATGGTCAGAATGGTTTTGATATACGGGTTATCCCTTCATGGTTGTAAGGCGCCCATACGCCTTACAGCTAAAAACCAGCTCCCGTCATAATTGAAACCAATCTATTTTAGCCCATGAAAACATTCACATGTTAAAACTTAACTAGCATGTTCTCACAAGCAGTAAAGAAAAAACATGTTATAACACAGAAGCATGGCATATAAATCAAGGCATAGAATCAGATCAGCAGACAATTACTAATGGAACTACATGGCATGGCACTGTGCCTGGCATGTTAATTTCCTTATGTGCCAAATATGATGCATGACATGCATCTTTCTTGCCATATCAGGCCAAGGGTAAAATTCTAGGAATTTCATAAATCATAATTAGTAGAAATAAAACAATCAGTCAAGGTGAAACCATATCCAATGTAATAGAAAACAACATGAAAAACAATTCCTAGCCCTGGCCACTTGGTCATTTCCCGTACGTGGGGTGATCAGTCCCAAGCACGACTATTAGCCAAGCGCCGATACTTTCCTAATCTCCTATCTAAAAACCCAAAACAGTAAGGAAAAAAGAAAAGAAACACCTCTGATACCACTTTGTAACATCCCAGCCTGGCTTACCATCTAACCGATGCAAGACCGGTAGGTCACATGGCCTCAAGCGCATCTCCCCGTATGCCAGAGGCTGCCGACTAGCAGCGAGGGTCTCGGGAGGTGATAGTGGGGATACTATACCCTCATATCAGAGTAACACAACGATATTATCAGAGTAAATAATATTCAATAGCGAAAGTAGTAAAAAATTTAAAGGCAAAAGTAAAAGACAGGTAATAACCATTTTATAAAAGGCAGCAAATGCCAGTTTACAATGCATACTTGTACAGATGAAGATACAGTTATGAAAGCAAGAATCAATACAACATGCTATAAAAACAATAAAAAAAGAAAGGACAACAAATCCCAACGAAGATCCCCTGAGAATCCCAAGCTTCCGCTTGGTCCTTTTCTCCTAACTCCTCAGGTACAAACAACACATCACACAACCTAGGTCCTACAAGCAAGAAGGTCTACTCAGGTACCCCAGTGTAATGGCGGCCCGAGTAGGGTGTGAGGTATAAATCTCAGTAGGCTGGAACCACCGGTGTCAAACTCAATCAAGACAGTGGATAATAATTTAAACAGTGAGTAGGTATGGAGAAACAAGTAAGCATAATTACATACGTAAATAACACCCGTCCAGGTTCCCAAGGGACACCTGATGGTTATACCAGCTTTGGATCGTTTCCGGTAAAGTAACCTGATCATGTCACCATATATATATATATAAAAGAATTTAGATCATAGATGGCGTGGGTTCAGAATGCCTCCCATACATTAATAAGGAAAATAGCGAGCACAAGGTAAGAATGCCTCTCGTTGCTATAGGTCAAATGGAAAGGGGTAAGAATGACTCCCTTCCATCAATCGAGATTAGTGGGCACAAGGTAAGAATGCCTATCATCCCTATAGGTTAACTGGAAAGGGGTAATCATGCCTCCCTTACATACACGTATTTATCACTAGGTGGCCTCAACATGTGATCACCTTTATTATACTTCATTATGTGGCATCAACATGTGCTCACTCACAAAACAAGCATGTCTATTGGGGTCTAACTGCCTCCCACCCAGACATGTATTTATCACTAGGTGGCCTCAGCATGTGCTCACCTTTGTTATACTTCATTATGTGGCATCAACATTTGCACACTCACAAAACAAGCATGTATACAGTATACCGTTTATGGAATTACCTCATAAGACTTCAACAAGACATCCCATATTCACAATCAATCATATATCTCATTTCTATATAAGTGTCCATAAGCTTGTTCATCACAAGTATACTTAAGAAAACTCCTCTTAAGTATCTATATCAAGTACTTAACATATTCAGTTTACTAACATAAGTCATGCTCAATACGTTATCCGAAGTCGTGGTCATACCACCCTAGTCCATTCATTTCTAGTTTGACCATTTCATCTTAAAGGATATGTTTATCATTCTTTAACCCCTTGAAACCTTCTAAAGGAAACATGTCATATAGTCTTAAGTCTTTCCACTGAGGTTACCATCTTACTCAATTTGCTTAACATGGAAAATTGACCCAAAGACAAGTATCATAGCCATATAATTATATTTGTCTCAACAAGGCAAGTTAACAGGCAAAGCATCAAAGAGGCACCACTAAAATCCAGAAGGCAAGCATAAAAGTCTATCACTATTTTTTATCTTGAAGATAGCACACCTCTAATCGAGGGGTTTTATTATTAAATCATTATTTTAGTGACCCAAAAACCTCTTTTATCTTATTCCTACAATTCACAGGATTTTCACAGAATCATTTAATCGGAATTAAACTTGCATAATTAAAATGCTAAGGCAGTGCAATATTAAACTCACTATTACTTTACTTAAATTTAAAGGCAAGGAGAGGGACCCTAACTCAAGGTGGATCCATCCGTCCACTCCATCTCTTGGCGCTTTCTAACTAGGAGCCACTGCTGCTGCCCCACGGGGCATATGTGATTCCATATACGTATAAGGACACCTAGCCTCTATGCACTAAGAAAAACATACAAGTACCCTTTAGAACAACTAAGGCATTAATTTAGAAGCTTCAAAAACAAGCCACGGGTAAAAACCTTACCTCAGAAACAACCTGACAACCAAAACCGCCCATATCCTCCTCGCCTTTGGAGGCAGATGCCCAAACTCAAACCCAAAGGTCCCAAGACAACCTTGGTATTGCCCTAGAATGAAGGAAAAACAAGAATCAAGAAAACCCCAATACCTAGGGTTCAACCGAATCCTGCGGGTCGACGGAGAGGCCGTGGATAGGAGAAGAAACCAAGAGAAAAACTGAAGAAAATGAAGGAAGGAGGGGACTTACCACAGAGGACCAGAGAAGAAACCAAGAGAAAAACCAAAGAAAACAAAGGAAGGAGGAGGCCGTAGAGAGGAGAATCTCGTTGCGCGAAGGGGGGATCCCTCTCGGGTGCTTGGTCACGTGGCTCGGATGAGTGAGGGTCAGGAAGGTTCTAATTTTCTTTTTAAGTTTTTATTTTATTATATTTTAAAATTAAGAAAATTATTTAAAAACAAATCACCGCACAGTTTGGGACGCATGGTTAGCCAAGCCGTGCGCCGACCGTGCGGTACCTCTCTGCCTAGAGGGAAACCCTTGCACAGGCTATGCGCAAAGTTTGGGAAACCATGCACAGCCCGTGCGCAAGCCACTGCCTCTTTAAATAAGGCTCTATGGTTTGGGCCACACGGTTTGGAAACCGTGCGCCAACTATGCACCCTCTACAGCTCTTTAAAAACTTTGGTCCGCCACTTCCGAAACCTCTCGGGCCACCCAAGAAACTTAACGGGACTTCTCCCACGTCCAAAAACATTAAAAGGAAGGGTTCCAACCTTTGGAACCTTGTTCTAAATCCCGGTATAAAAAAAACCTGGTCAGTAATCGAAAAAGTTCAAATTCCTTCGGGTTTTTGCCCAGTTCAAAACGCGGGTCATTACAACATTTTTAATCATACATCTGGATAGATGATTAGGAATAACCCCAATATCTTTATCTCTATCCATTATCTAATTTGGTTTCTCATAGTCACAAAATTTTCCATCACATTTAGTATTAACATGGTGCCTCTTTATTCCGGCCATTGACTAAAACCAAAGAAGAAATGTGTGAGCAATGATAATCATAGGGGAACTCACATAGTATTGAGAACAATAATTTATATGATGTATACATCATGACACCTTCTTATATAGCACCTTAGGTTTAACATAGGTCATTCATGAACATTACCAAAACATTAAGTTGTTATCCTATACTTAGACTTATTTTCATGGTTGTCACTAAAGTTTTGTCATCCGAGTTACTAAAGTTTAACTAAACCTTACTATGATACAAACTAAAATGACACATAATTTCATACATATATATTACATATATTTAGATAAATATTCATTACATAAAATTTAGACCCTCACCAGAATCACATAGGTCTAGTGCCTTTAGAAAAATGGACACATAATCAACTGGTTCCTAATTGTTTCCGACTAATTTCTTCATAACTAGAACCCTTCTTAGACATGTAATACTTTGAAAATTTATTCAGATACTAGGGAAATATAAACATAAGAATGAGTGAGCTCAAATTCTCAGTAAGGGTAAACATGGGAGATATCAATCTATGATCATATGAAATAATGATATAAGAATACGGGTATGATATTATGACCATATCATTCAATGTTCATACCCAATCTGACAAAGCTCATAAATAAGAGTTATGGAATGAAACATTATCATTTAAAAAGAAATGAATTATAAGAATTATTAATCATCATAACTCAATCAAGAACCATAAGTTCATGTCATAAATGTTTTTGTCACCATCATAAATATAGAAACCATTTCACATCTTAGTGTTAACTACCAAGACCATCAGATCATGCATCAACACCTACTTCCCATAGTGGATCAGTCACATCGACTTATTTCCTATAACATATCAATAAATTTGAGGAAAAAATTAATTTTTAATGGTGTATAATGTAACAACCCAATATTTTATATGTATTTCCTTTGGAATAAAACCATAAGTATTCGATATCTTTCCTAACACGCAACCTTGAGTCTATATGAACCTAGTAAGATGTTATAACCTATCCATTAAATTAGAAAGTATGAATAGTAATAAATAATTTATTAAAAATATGTATAATGGTTTTTATTGATTCAAATGTATTGATTAATCTATAATAAATAAGTACTTAATTTTCAGTAAAATTATTTTACCATTCAAAAATATGTTTTCTTTAAAAACCATTTTGATCGCAATTTTACATGAGAAATTTATAATTAATTTCTTAAATTTTAATACATTTTATTGGATTAAATTGATATAATTTTTAAAATTGTAATGTAATATTATATTAGGATTAATTTTTCGTATTCTTCAAATAAGTTTTTTAGTGAATAGTGAAAAATATTTTTTTAATAAAAATCATCATATTTAATTTCAAGTAAATGTTCCATTTTTTTAAAATTTTATCTTAAATTATCCTAAGAATAATAAAATTGTAAATAATATAATTAATTACATATAAATCATCATTATACTTGATTTTTGTATAAGTAACTTTTTGGGCTTAAGAACGCATTTTTTCTAAAATACTATTTTTAAGTACCTAATGTGTTTTTATATTAATAAATTAAATAAATATATATTTATTAATGGTTTTAATGAAATTTAAATATTATATATATTTAATATAATGATTTTACAATCATTTGCTGATTTTTATAAGGTAAGGAAAGAAATTAAATTAAGTTGTATGCTTAAAAAATTAATTTTTTGAAAACGGGTTCTCATTGCAATTTGGGTGCTTAAGTAAAATTAATTTATTCCATTTATAAAAATTGAATTTTTTAATATGTATTAAATATTTATAATAATAATAATTAATATAATTTAATAGGTTCAACTTAATTTTTGGTCATTTTGAATAGTCAAAAAAATAATTTTTTTACCACAACTATGGTTAAAACGAGTTTATATGGGTGTTAAACTATGATTTAAGGGTAGTATCATCACATAAAAATATAAAATTATTATTATTTGAATATTTTAAAACCTTATATTATCCTAAATACGATTATATAACCATTTTTAGGCACCTTCCCATGAAAGTGACGTTAAACCATTCAAATCTTTTATGAAATTCCATGTGTGTCTCTCCCCTCACTTATAAAAGGGAAAATATTCTCCTCCATTATTCAAATAATTTTATCCTTATAGATCCAATATTACATACTAAAAAGCGTTCCTAAAATCCTTCCCTTAATCCTATATCTTCTATTATTCTCATAATAACAACCCTTTAAGGCTTAAGGAGTAAGCCAAAAGATGTCTGTCAAAGAAGATGTTATAGATCATAACCAAGATCTTTCAATTTCATTTCCTATTATACTTACTATAAAATTGTTGTTTCTATAATAACATGATTTATAAAATATCATATATATAATTATATTTTATTATGACGAATGATCAACCATTTACCACATATTTTCAATCAAATGAGAGAAAAATGTATCGCTCATGCGTATGTGTGGACAACCGCCTCCACGTAGAGATACACTTCATTTTCCACCACCGTATTCCATGGATTATTATTATAATGGGTTTAATGTTTATATATTATATTTATGTCATAATTATTCTTATGGAATTATATTATCATATCTACCCTTTCTTTCCAACCCATTAGTAAACGATAACCTTGGTCATGAATATGTGTGGACTACTACCTCCATGAAGTGATATGATTTTTTTTCATTTAAGATTTAATTATATTGTAAAAAGGATATATTTTATTAACAAATATTATATTTATGAAATAATAATGATTATTTAAAGGTTAATTTTCATTTATCTTTCGTTCATTCAATCCATCACATAGTCGAAACAACATTCTTGTGTATGTAAGGATTACCGCCTACAAGAAGTGATGTAATACATTTTTCACGACCACTTAATATGAATGGTTATAAATATGAATATAATTAATATATGTGATATTTAAATCATTATCAACACTTTTTAGGTTAAGGAACTGTGATCAAATTGAAATACTAAAATTACCGAAGAAATGTATAGATGAAAAACAAAGCAGTTTACACCCAAATAACAAAATTAAAAAGGAATTTTAAATAAATAGGAGTTAAAATGATATACGTGGGTCATATATGATATTATATGTATTAAATTAGTCATTTTATATAATTATAATAAATATATATTTACTATAAATTTTTTTAGAGTGTTTATGGATCAAGTCAGACATAAGGTATGTGTTTTATGGTCAAATTTTCAAATTCATGATACTTGTTTGATATTGTGCACCATAATTTATTTGATATGGTTTGATTAATACCTAATTAATTTATTTTTACATATAAATTAAATTAATTGGGTTATAATAAACTTATCATGTTCTTTCTTACTTTGATTCAAAAGACACCCTAGTTATAGGGGTTTTCATCTCAATTTCTCTTTATTGAGACATGTTTTAATGTCATGCACCAATTTCGTATATCAATGGTATATATAATGAAAAAATATTTATTTTATAATAATAAATTTTTTAATTCATGGTATATGAATATCCATATTATTTTCAATCATCTAATGACTTTTTATTCAAAGATTACTAAATCTGTAAGGGTTTTATGTTATAATCTCATATTTACAAGGATTATTTATGCTTGAATTTTATGATGATGAAACTGCATGATCTATATATGTATAGTATTATGTATTATATTATCTAGTAGTTATTTTTGGATATTTCTGGCTTAGATTTTATATTTACATGTTCACATACTCAATAGATTGAAAGTTTTTTTTAAGGAAAACCGACCTTCTTTCCCACTACGTTTGGGAACCTTTTAATAAATGTCTATATTTTCATTAAAATGTTTTAAATAATGTTTTTAGCATTATAAAAATAATTATTAAAGTCATTTTTATACATGTATATATTTTTATAATTTTTTTAAAGGAATATTCTTGTTTTTTTCTGAATAAGGCGATTCTGACTTTTTTTCGATAACGCGAGGGATCTTTTTTTAACGTACACGACATGAAATAGTTTTTACCCCATAATGAGTAAAAATTTCTCTGAAGATTACTTTATAAGTTTCCATAGTTATTTTAAATTAAAATATATTCCTGAATATTTTTGAAATTTTTATATTCTAAATAAGTGATTTTAATGAAAAAATTTATTTTCCCCAATAAATGTTCTAGGGATATTATAAAGGTATTTTTATCTATAAAACAATCCTTTGATTTTTCTTATGATTTACTAGTGATATAATACAATATTACAATCTATATTATTTTATGAATTGTTCATGATTATGATGATGAAATGTTTTTGAAACTAGTTTTCTTTCCATGGGTTATCATTTGATGATATGATGAATGTTTTATGATATTATAGAATATATATATATATATGGTTCTAATTATGTAATGGGCGGAATATGACTTATAGTGACCTATAATGAATTGGGTAAAGAAAGACATATCATGAGACAATAAAGGCTATAATGTGGATTTATCCTAGTTCAACATTGTGACTTTTTCAAATAAGATAGACTTAGGAGTGAACCTTGATTAAGGAAATGATGGTATGGGGAGTGAACCCAATCCACTTTGTTAGTATTAGTGGTGATACTTGTCTATAGAAATGGTTTTATATGATTATTTTCATACCAAAGACTTATTTCTTATTCTTATGACATGTTTTCATGGATCATGATTGATTATTGCTTATCTTATTTTTACTTAATACCATTTATCAATATATTTTTGGTATAAACTTACTGAGAATTTGAGCATACCCTTTCTTATAATTCACTGCCACAGATTACGGAGAAAGGTTTTAATTATGATATAGCTAAGAAGGTTTTTCATTATAATGATGTAAATAAGAAATGATTTAGATATTTTATGCACAATTTTTTATTTATCAAAGTTTTCAAATACGACAAACCTATATTTTCTTCAAACATGTGTTATTGGGAAATTTATTGAATATTTTTCCAAAATTATGTAATATTTATGTGTGAAAGGTATGGGTCACTATAATATAACTAAGATGAAATCACACACATACTATCCTACACACCAAATAAAGGTGGAATTATACCACCATTGAACAAAGAAGAGTAACATATCCCTTTTCAAGTAAGAAATATCCACTCAAAGACAATCTATCACATGCTTCCACCATTTCTCTAAGAAATAGAGTCCTTTATCATAGTGTTTCAAATCACTTTGACATGGATGAAATACCCTGATCCACTCAACCTCTATAGTATTATTTGGGGAAAACCCAAGCCACTCCATGAATATGGGTTTCATAATATAATAAATTGAAGGATTTATAGGATTCACTATAAATCATTTTAAGGAGATATTTAGTTAAATACACAAAGGAACTAATCATCACTCGTATGTGGGATAATCTATACACTAAATTCTATAAAATGTTAAACCATAGGTCATACTTGTAAATAATTCAAGTATTCATCCAAATTGACTAGGAGGAGATGTATTTTTAGTGTACATATCACATGAAACCACACTCACCAACCATGGTAAAAATAACTTACATATAGAGGGTTTGATCCACTTTACACACTTCATGAGTCTTCCTCACAACTACAAATAAAACATGCACAACTAATGCAATCACTAATCACCTCTTGATGCATGTATTGGGTGACCAATACATACCGAGATGCTTATTATCACACCCATCCTTTATCATGAATTAATTTTTGAAATAGAATCTTAATTCACCATAAGTATTAGTATATAATTCCATCTATCAATGAAATATCTTTAACTGGTCAGAGTGTAACTTGATTTTACACAAGAATCTTCAATTCCTGATTATATAACACTAGGTGAACAATGAATTCCTATGAAAAAATATGATTTTCCATGGGAAGATAGATATAAGTTATATTATGGTTTACATTAGTTATCTCCCAAGAATAAGAATCCACTATGCATGTTATTTTATAACTCAGGTCATCGGTACTCTGTACTAGTTAGGATCCAATCCAAGGGTACTAATTATGGGGAAGAATCCATTTATATCCCCAATGCCTACAAATTTCAAACTCATTGATATCCACTAATAACCACCCAAAAAACACGATGTTCTGAAACAAGGAGCTTCCCAAATTCACCGTATATAATGGATAATTCCATCCATGACACTACTATGGGTGTCTTTAAGTGAAAAGATAAGTTTCCACTATAACCTGGGTGCATCTCTGGAAAGACTTTTAATCTGCCCAATCTCACTCATGTGAACTCAAAAAAGTGGTGTCACATGAAAAATCAACTGCATACCAGAGTCCTTTCTCCTGCTGTCTTCCAAAATCACTAATCATGACCACTACACCACGGAAAATTCCCTAAAAATACCTTTCCAAACCAATACACCTTGAAATTTATTTAACATAGTCATGAAACCCTATAAAAGGATAAATATTCATCATTAAGAAATCAATATATGAAAGGGTATCAAACTCCAACTATTACGTTGTCAAGAAAAATATCTTCATAGAAGAAAATTGTTCCATATAGGAAGAAAAATATATGAACATCATTTTGGGCAGAAACAAGTCATAACTAGATAGGGAAAGTGAGTTCTAGACTATGGATGACACCCTATCACTCAAGGATTATCCTTGACTCATAAAATCTTATGGACTCTATAGTCAATCACATGCAGTGTAACTAGCCTTCATATATTATCATCCAACCCAGTAGTGACTAGAATTTATCCATGAGAAATATTTGCACCATCCACAATGTAAGAGATGCCACAAAAATTATAAACTGATAAAACACCTCTCAACTATGTCATGGGAAAAAATGACTCATCTCTCACTATCCAGTGGTGAGAGAACCAACCAAATTCATGAGCTTGTCACAACTCTGTCTCTACATACATGTTGGATATCAGTTGGTGGAACTCTACAAACAATAAGACCCAACCTAAAGGGTTTGAGAATATTTTGAAGATCTGATATAATAAGAACATTTAAGATCAAAATTGACCATTATATGATGCATGGATCGACTTACTTGTACCCTAAAATCAATGTATTAGGAATTCGAGTCAATTACCAACTTATCAAAGTCCCAGGAAAAGGATACATCAATCGACACACTTATGATAGTCTCCCTAGTTTTAACTTAATACAATACCCCATTAACATAGTTTCCATATGTTTAGAATCCAACACTCACTTGACTATTAACTCTAATCACCGTCCCTAGAACAGACCCGCTCTGGTACCACTATGACATAAACTAACCCACCAGGGTGCCACCTAGACTGGAAGTAATTTGAGTGTTCCACACCAATCCTACAACCAATAGGCCTGATTATGTTTATTAGCATCAATTAGTAATGTCACACACATGGGAGGCCTTATCCTATAAATAACTTCAAAATTATATCTAAAATGAAAAATCTAAGTATCCACATTAGAAGGATATATATAAATGAAACCAACCAAACTAACTATACCATATATATGATATTTCTACTGAGAACCAAAAGATAACCAGTATGTAATATAAATAGACAGAGGATAAAAATACACGCCTAATAGCGAATAGGGAAAACTGTCAACTAGTCATGATGAAGAGGCCCTGACTATAAGATGGATACAAACATGAACATATCTTATTACCATCAACTCATGGTACCACCAAATATCCAGTAACACTACATACCCTAAGGTTTACATATGTCAACTTAGAAGAAGCTATTCCAACTCCACACCCACAAATCCATCTCTAACATATACATTATCTACATCGACACAACAAATGCGGGACCATGACCTGTGTAGGGGTGTGTATAAAAAAACTCTATAAGATTCTTTAAAACCCCTAAATAATCATAAAAAATGTAGTCTCAATGATCATAGTAATAATTAATAGTTATAAGGGAAAAAAGAAGTATAATCTAGGTATTCTTGATCAACATTAGCCTCATGGGTGATGAGAAGTATCAATCATCACATCTGTGGTCCTTGAAGCCACATCAAATGATAACCTAGAGGTTCTTGGGGTGCTGAATAGTCTATAAAGTTCAATGTTAGTAGAAAACTATATCCTGTATCTTGAAGGAAAATTACCAAGGTGTCAAGGAACCAACAATCCCATATAATTCAATAATCTACAGGCTTCCAGTATTTACACTACCTCAAGAATCCAAGAAGGATAGCCCACTTACCATTGATGATTTCTCACCTACTAAGGTTTTATATACTATATGGGGGGTAAAGGATAAACCATTATATTATCATATAAATGAAATAGAAGAATTCTAAAATCCTCTCCAAGCTCTCTATATTAAATGACCCATCAACCCAGACAACCTCTCTATACCTGTAGTGTAGGATTTCATGCCCTATAGGTGGAACACCAACTCTTGTGGATGAACTCATGTCCCATAGGGGGATATGACTCTAGTGGAGGATCCTTTTCCCAATAAGAGATCTTTTAGAAATTAGGACACTGACCCTACTAATAGAATATCTAACACCCGATAAAATTAGGGAGACAAAAATCAATCTACAATAGTAGAAATATATATTTTAATGTTAGGTTTTTATAATTGGTTATTAAATAATCGATGTTAAAACCCCTAACAATTGGATTTTAACACCAATTATTTATATAAACAATGTTAAAACCATTTCACATTAAATTTTAGCATCATTTATATAAATAAAAAATGTTTAATACATGATGTGATATGTGTTTTAATTTTAGTTATATTCATACATGATGTTAAAAGTAAAATATCAATCATGTGGAATTGATATTTCATCCATTTCATAACATGGTTTCAATTTTTAAAATCCCACCTAAATATTATTTAGTCATAATGAAACATATTTTCAGGTATATTATATAACATCTCATCTTCTATTATTCAATATTTTTGATCTAGTTCTACTCAATCCACATCAACATTATATAACTTCATTATTTGATGATTTTATAATAGAATTTATTAGTATTCTCACATCATTTAGTTTCTTTATTAATGTTTTTCTTCATTGATATTTTCTTGATGATTTATATTTTTATAATAAAGAAGACTTATTCAGATCAAATTATGAAGATAAATCTTACACATAAAATCTAATATCCAAATTTTAAAATTATTTACCAATAACTATTATGGATTCTTCATGACTTATTTTATCAAAAGTATATAAATATCAACAAACAACATATCAATTTGAAGGATATAATCACAAGAAATGAAATTAATTCAAATCGTTAAGTTTATTTTCTTGTTTTAATTTGGTTTCTACAATTTATTTCTTATGTATTGTGTTTTCTTCCATGAGTGTAATCATCATCTAAATATTAAAAACAAAATTACACATTCTATATTAGTTATATTGATAACCATTGAGGAAGTTTAATTT
Source organism: Viscum album (assembly GCA_963277665.1). Taxonomy (NCBI): domain Eukaryota; kingdom Viridiplantae; phylum Streptophyta; class Magnoliopsida; order Santalales; family Viscaceae; genus Viscum; species Viscum album. Next base: position 1,553,773,799 of record OY728125.1, on the reverse strand, counting down.
CGATGTTATTGATTCAAAAAATAAATGTTAAAAGTCAAAAGTTTTACTTTTTTCTATTGGTTATCATAATAACTGACATAAAAATCCTTAAAAATAATTATTGTAACATTGATTTATTTAAATGATGTTAAAAATAGAACTTAAAACATTGGATAAATTGATGTCAGATAGAAAACCATAATTAATGGTAGAAAAACATATGTTAAAAGCTATTTTTATGCTAGTGATGATCTATAGGTAGAGGATCTCATGAACCAATCCCATAGGGTTTTGTTTTCATACTATACCAAAATATGGTAATAAGAAACTTTTACCTAACACAACTCTCTTATCAGGGTGGGTTTTCACTCACTATGGATTCCATGAAGCCAAGCCTAGTCTTCATAACACTAAATTGATCAAGACCACTTCACCACATGCCATAAATATGTCTTTATAAGAAAGTACATTGTGGTTCCCTTATATAATTCTACTCAACATGGACCTCTCAAAGGTCTAAGTCTAGGTCAGCGAATGGTACACAACATATTACAGGTGTATACGACATATTACACCAAGTCATTTTCTTGACCATGTAAATCCATTCCACATGTCATATGAAAATACATCGGCACGATGTGTGGTTCATAGAACATGGTGTGTAGGAATAAGAGGGGTTATTTTTTCTATATCATGTTTCTCGAGTCATGTACTTAAAGGTGGTGCATGTGGTGTATCCTACGTGTAAACTGTCAGGTTGGCCACATGAGATTCCTGGGTGTGTACTTTCTATACACACTAGGTTGGATGTCTAGGGTTACATTGCCTGTGGGTCTGAAAAAAAACTGTATGATATTTAACTTAGCTTTGAAACCCTAGTCTCACATCAATGAGACACAAGATGTGTGTTCTTCCAAAATTTCACACCATGCAGTCATGTATTTTCTAGGAAGTTTGACTTCTTCTAGAAGTTTTAACACGACTCTTGTTTTCATGACTCCTATGATAAATCTAGAAATATTACAACCCAAAACATTTACAAAAGAGTTGACCTAGATCATTTCACCATCAAAAGTCACATTCCAGTCACCCTTCATCAGAAAATTGAATTTATATCAGCTCCCCTCATCTACTATGTGTCCTAGATCCCAAAATTACCTGCCCTATATCCTCCTCAAATACACATTACTATCAAAGAACATTTTATAGAATTTTCATCCATGAATATTCCATTATTAAATAATGATGTCCAACCACCATTTATCAGATTTAAGTTCTTCATCAAAGATCATCATGTAGCTGAATCACCATGAACCTCTATCCATAAAATGAATCTATTGGAATTTAATCCAGGGAATTTCTTTAAGTGAGGGTGGGAGTGATTGAATAAGGCTAACATATATTTATAACCTTTAATCCCTTTATCACGATATTATTCTCTCGATGTGAGGAACACTCCTTTTATCTCCCTTAATTTATCTATAAAATTGATGAAAGTAATAAATGACATATAAATAAATTTACTTGTTTCCCTTTAAATGTATAGTCCAATGAGCATGAAATTGATGATAAGTTGATGCACCAAAAAAATAGATAAATATTTTTCATTTGGTTTACATAATGAAGTGGTTTCAACTACACTTTAAACTCACTATTCTAAAAATATGAAAAATCTCACCACATTTAAACAAAATGATGAACTCAATTTTCCTTTTAGCACCTCCTTGATCTTCTTCAAAAAATTAGATATGTATAATACAAATAACACAATATTTCACTTCATCACCTTCTAAAAATACTCTGGTGAGATGATTATCTTGGAAATTCTACCTTCTTCCTAATTGTTAGTCTTCTAGTAAAACATAACTCTCTTCATATCTGAAGCTCTCTATCTCTTTTTGGGAGAATATCTTCCCTTATAATTTCACAACAATGGTTAGGATTTAATTTCCTTCTTCTAGGATGGTGCATAGTGTCCCCAAACAATTAATTGGAGTATAATGTTTCATTAAATCTTGATTAAAAACATGGAGATCAAAGTAATAACTATATTTTTGGAATTTCTGGATGAAACTTCCTAAACCAACTGATTATGGAATGATCCTATATTCTAAGGAGTATAATCGTCCTTTTTTTATATATAATATTATGTGGATAGTTTCACCATGGTGAAACCTTTCATTTTCTTATCTCTTAACAATACGTGGTCATAACACCATGGTGTGGACACCTATAGTCGATAAGATCCATACTTATCATCTAATAACATCACCATTACTCTCTCATGGTCTCTGGAATAATCTATTCTAACCAATTCACTCACATAAATAACTATAATGTAGGAATATTAATAAAAATGGCCATTTGAATAATTAAATATCCTAAAAAACCTTGATTCTGTTAAATATTAATCCTATATGATGTAAGGCATAGTTGCAATATGGACATACTCTCTCCCATCAATGACTTTGGCATAACCAACAATTCACATTGTAGATAGATTAAATTTTCTTAAATAACCAAGACACCTAAAAATCTTTTGAAAGGGTTTTATTCCTTGGTTAAACAAACCAAGACATGTTTAAACAAGTCCAAGCCCCACATCAAACTTCCTTATGAAAATACAATGCTTTATAATCTTAGATTTTCCTCAACCACTCAATTATTTCTAATTGGAATTGGTTATCATCTATAACCTCCCATTCCACCCTATAAATGAGAGCATAAACACCACATCTCACAGTTTTATGTTCACTTTGGTCTACCTTTCCAGCACACCCCTTCCAGCTTGCTCAGTTAAAAGGCATCTGATCTCAACCACTAGCTTGTCTAGAGGATTCTTGGGTGATGGAATTGAATGGTATTAGACAAATTTTTTCATACTTGTAGAAATAATTTTAGTGTAATAATGAGTCTATAGAATGTAGTTACTTTCCATTGTCTCCTCTATAAAATAACTGGATACAATAAAACCCATTATTCTCAAATAGAGCATATTATATAACTTGGAGATGAGTATAAAATGTGGGTTTTATCCTCTAATAAGAGATATTCATCAATAACTTATAACCTTTACAAACATCAATTGAGCATAATTATTCACATTTTCTAAAAACAGAACCCACAAAAACCTCCAAAGGGGTTTTCCCAACAACCCACCCTTTTGGTTTATTGATAATTATCCAAAAAAATAACACAACACTCTACATCACTTTTTACATTTCACAATCAAAGAGAGAACTAAATATTCATTCATCATAAACTCTAATCTCACATGATACAATGGTTGATGTGATAAACAAGTGTTATGAATGAATTATCATATAACAACACATAATTTCATTTCATGTAGAAAACCTTAATCACCATCCTTTAATACCAAGTTTTTCAAACAAAGCACTCTCCCCCTAAGAGGTTAACCCCCCCTTTCCGACATCACTTCTACCCCTTTTTTAAAAACCCTAAATATAAATTATTTGAATATGTACAATATAGATTTATAAACAATTAAAATAAGATTAGGGAGGAGAACATACCATGCTTATAAAGAAATTCCTATAGGGGAGTGGGGGTCCCGTCTCCTATTCCATCTAAAGAGATGGATTTGGTTTTACACTGAGAGTGAAATGATGTCATTTGAAATCCTATTTTGGAAAATATTTTGTCATAATATCTGAAACATGATCTCATATCGTTACATATTCCATATTCACAACTTGTTTCTATACATTATATGTTAAGAAATGATACTTTATTTTTATGTGCATAGTCTTTGAGTGTTTAATGGGATTTTTATAATGGTTATAACAACAAATATGTCAGACATGATCAGAATCAGAGATTCTATATCAATAAAAATGTCTTAAATCTATTGTTTCATCTATATCAACTGAGCACATGATTCAATTTCTTCCACATAATCTTCCTCTATAGTGCTATAGGATATGAAATCATACTTCTTACTCTGCCATGAAATGAAAGAATTAATAACATAAAACCCAACTCCTAAGGTATATGTTTTGTCATCCACAAAACCTTCCCAATCAGCGTCCGTATATCCAGCCAATTTTTTATATGAATTTTACTAATAATACAGTCTATAGTCTATGGTTTTGTTGATATATCAAATTATATATCTCACATATTTCTTGTGAATTTACTTGGAAAAAATATAATATCTTGCATCTTTATAAGTGGAAAACACAACATCTGGGTGAGTGAATATCAAGTAGATTAGCCTACCTATAATTGGATACTAAAGTGTCTCATTAACTTTCTCACCTTCACCGTCTTTTGAAAATTACATCTAGGTTTCTGTTGGAGTTTCCATAGGGTTTGAATCTTCTATTTGAAATCATTTCAAAAACACCTTGGCATATTTTGTTTGGGGGATAAAAGTCCCTTCCTTCTTTTGAATCACCTATAACCCAGGGAAGAATTAAAATTACCCATTTAATGACATTTTAAATTCAAAACACATATAATATGAAAACCAATTACATTTGATGTCATCTGAGCCTTCAAAGATGACATACTCAACATATACAAGTAAAAACATACATACCCTTACTCTATGATATAGAGGATTCAATCTACCCCTCCTTTATGATATCCAAGCTTCCTTTTATATAATCTAGCCTCGAGTACCAATCCTATAGTGCCTTTTTTAGCATGTATAAATTTTTCTTCAACCAAAACACATTTATTTCATCATCATAAATGAGAAACCCATCTAGTGTTTTGATATTGACTCCCAAATTAATGAATCCATTCAAGAATTCATATTTTAAATCCATTTGATACACTTTTAAACCCCTTTTCATGGTTATTAATAAAAATAATCTAATAGTTTCAAGTTGGGACATCAGTGAAAATGTTTCATCGACATAAATCCCATGGATTTGTGAATAGACCATGAACATGATACATCCATTGTTCCTTATCGCCATTCCATCTTCATTATGTTTTTTTGTAAGACCCACTTGGTTCTGATAACATTTTTATTTTCTAGACATGAGAAAATTTAGCAAGTATGAATTTTCTCAATTTGATCATGCTTGTAATTCATATATTTGATAAAAGTTTCATTAAGAGTCATATCATAAAATTATTTTAGTTCTACCTAAGATAGAAATAATGTTTTCTATTTCACTTTCATCCTTTTTTCCTAAACCAGTGTTATCTTGTCACCCACTATATTTCTATCAATGATTTTAGATCTACTGGAGCATTAAATTGTACCATTGGTTCCTCCTATATTGTTTTCATCATTAGAGATATAATCCATGTTTGTTTCTCCCCTCAAAATCCCCCCTAACCGAGACACATCATATTTAATATTCATCATACATTTTTCACTAACTATATAAAAATTCATTTCATCAGAAGCTAAAATCTGCTCATTTTCAGTCATGGTCACATCATAAATTTCAACTATTTCTATATTACATTTGTTATAACACAGATATTCTATTTTTAGATAAATATTCAAGATATATCACTTTATTACTAGGTTATTTTAACATTATATTATTATCCTTGTTTAGAATAAAATATTTACTTCCAAATACTTGAAAGTATTTTGGCATGGGATTCTTTCCACACCATATTTCATATGGGTTCTTTTCTTCATTTGGAAAAATCAATTCCCGATTAGGGATGTATACTATTATTAAGAACGCTTCCTTTGAATAATTCTCTAATATTAAATTTTCAATTAGGATAGTTCATGCCATGTTGTTAATGATATGATTTATTCTTTCAAAAATTCTATTTTGTTGAGGAGTTCTCATCACTGAAACATGATGTTGAATTCTATGCATCTACATATAATTATCAACCAGGGTATTTATAAATTTATTTCCATTATTGGTGAAAAGATTCTAAATTTTCACCTTATAAATTTTTTCATTTTCTCTTTAGTATCGAGTGGCATTCCTGTATACTTCAGTCTTATGAGTAATCTAAATCATCCAAGATATCCTATAGAAATTATTAATAAAAAAATTTAACACCTTGTTCATCCAATGATTTATGAGTTATTTTCCCAAAAACATCCACATAAAAAATATTTTAAACCCTTTATGACTTTACTATCTTTGGATTTTATGTCTTCCTGACCCATTTTTATTTTTGAAAAGAGGCACACATATGTGTTATTTCACATGTGATATTTGGAAGGTCACATTCTCCCTTAGTCATCACCAATTTTTCTACAAATATTTTGATTAAGTTCCCAAGATGATTATGCTATAATATTTTTCATCACCTTTAGAAAACATGCACTTATTTTCTTTATTTATCAATTATAGGTTCCCATTGGTTCATTATTCTTAAAGGAAAAGTATCCATACTTCACTTTAATAGTGAAACCTTTCTTACCAAATTCCATAAACATTCCTATATCACACAACTAATTCAAACTCAGAAAATTGTGTCTTAGACCTTCTACTAAGAGTATATATATCTTCTGGAGATATTTTCAAGAAAATATGGCCTTTCAAAATCCAATAATTTTGATTTCTTCATCAATTACAAACTGAACCCCTTCACCCTTTTCATATTCGATGATAGAAGTAAGTTTTTAATTTTGGTCATCTGTGAGGTAAATCCAATATCAAGAACCAATAAGATAAACCTATTTGTTTCTATCCACAAAAATTAAAAAATGTTTTCCTTTTCATATCATTTCTTCATCTTCCATGAAAATTGAGGAACTTATTCTGAATATTGATACTCATGCAATTATTTTGGATTAGTACTTTAACTTTCTTCTTGAAAAACTTAGAATCATTTTTCAATTTTCAATGTGTTGGATGACATCCTTACTTGCTGAAATCATCCCTTAAAGGTCACATGAGTCACCTGTTGTTATATCATTGAGGCACAATAGGCCAATTTTGTCCATAAACTTTACGCAAAAAAATTACCCTTAAAAGTATAAGAATGTTATTGAAAAATAATTTCCAATTTTTGTTATTGTTACTCTTTGAGAAATATTTTTGCAATGGATAAATGTATTGGATGTGTCAAAAGTTTCCAAAACAATAATATCTAATATTTTCTATCATTCTTCAATTTCACACTGCTTGACTAGTAGTCTTTTGAGCTTCTACCAACTTTAGTTTCCTCTGAGGATTTGATGCCTATGGATTGATATGAGTTGAAAATATCTTATACATTTGACTATACTTGAAAATAAATTTTTCTTTATTAGTGTAGTGGTTCCCCTTTGGAATAGAAATATTCTCTTTAGGGGTTACTCATGGGTATTATTTTGCCTCAATTGGGACTAATTTCATTGAAAAACATGATACCATACCATCTATATGTATTATCTATTATTCCTCACACTTCTATTAAAAAACCATGACTTCTTCTTCATGTTATTCAGTCATCATGAAATTTTATTTCACTATATTGAACAATCCTTTAATGGTTCACACATGTTCCACTATTTTGATCTTGATTCCCACTTCATTTACCAAGTTACCAGAAATTCCAAATTACAATTTTCCAACCTTTGATTTAAATTATGATTTAAATTACTCATATTGTTATATATATAGATTTGAGTACTAAACAACTACATGCTACTTCTCAGTTTTATCCCTCCATTTGTCAAGTTCTTCAATGGATTCTTCCAGATCATCTTTTAAATGAGATCTCCCAATAATTCCATCATTTTCATCATCAATAACATCAATTTGTAGTTTGTAGATGATAGCCACTAAATCATCTTCACCATGGTCTCTATAATATTCAATATCCTCCACATCAGTATCATCTTAACATTCATCTTCACGAGACAACAAATATTTTTTCTTTGAGAATTTTCATTGTAGTTTTATTCCACTTTTATGAACACTAAAACACTTTTTCATATATTCCTCATCATTTTTATATTGATGATTCTTAAAGAAATTCACATCAAGATGACCTACGTTCCCACATTAGAAGAAAGTATGTGAAATATTGAATTTTAATTTACCTTTCCCCTTATAAGGATAAAGGAATAAAAGGCCATCAAACCCTTAACCTCAAACTTTTATAGTTCTAGTTTAAGATTGAGAGTCTTTATTTCTTTAAAATGAATATCCTATGAGTTCTCTTTCACTCAAGACTCATTTTCATTATTTAAAATTTCATATGACCCAAGTGTTCTATGAAGGCTATCCAAAAACACATTTTTTTTTTCTTTATCTTATAGTAAAAACATTTTGTAATTAAATAATTGGGGAGGTATTCTAAGGATTCATTTTAGAATATTGGTGTCATCAGTATCTTATCCAATACTTTGAATTTATTCAACAAGAGAATTCAGTAAAAAAAATTCATCAATATTTTCAGTTGAACTCATCCTTCAGTCTTCTTATTTATTCCATTTCTCTTTCATCTTTGTAGCTATAACTTTAAAAAAACATTCATTGATGTTTTATAGTTTTTCCCACATGCTATGAGATGTTTTAAAGGGAATTACCTTTTGTGTTGATAGGGTTGTCCATGGATCCCCTGATAAATTAATCACCTTTACATCTATACACAATTATTTTTATTCTCTTTTGGATAAGGATCTGATTTCCATGTTCATCATAATTCCATGAATAAATACTATTCACACATCCATTCCTAGTGATCTAGAGTAGTGTGGCATTATGTTCTTCCATAGTAGGAAATTATTTCTTCCAATTTCTTGTATGAATTTTTGATTCACCATCATTAGTGCTTCCATGATTCTTTGTGAGGAATTTTTACACAAGAAAATTTCCTTTTATACCACTTGTAGGACTTTAATTAATATGATTTCCCCAGATGGGGGTGAATTTGGGTCACAAAAATTTGAGTAATTGAATCCCCTAATCATGATATTATTCTCTTTATGTGAGGAACACTACTTTTATCTTCCTTATTTTATATAGAAAAGAAATGAAATTAATAAATTAAAAACAAATAATTTTACTTGGTTCATCCTAACTAGGGTAGTTCAAGGATCTTGCAATTTATGATATGTCAATTCGACAAAATTAATAGAGAGAAGTATTTTTTTTGGATTACAAAATAGAGAAGACTCACTGAACCCATGGAATTACCATTATAATATGATGAGAAATATCACTACCTCTAGACAAAATGATGAACTCACTATTCTCTTTGTCACCTATTTTATCTTCTTCAAATGATTAGATATCAATAATACACTTAATATGGTGTTTTTATTCATTACCTTCTAAAAATTATCCAAATGAGATGATGCTACTGAAAATTCCACCATCTTTATTTTTATCAATATTCATGAAAAAAATTTCTCTATTTATATCTAAAGCTCTCAATCTCCTTTTGAGAGCCACTATTTCCATTTAATTTCAATCCAATGGTATAGATTGAATCCCATTCTTTCAGATGGTTCGAAGTGTATCCATATAATAAGTAGGATCATAATGTTCCATTAAATATGAATTAAATACCTATAGATTCATGAAATAACTTCCTTTTCAGTTTCTAGGAGAATATACCAAATCTACCAGACTGTGGGATGATCCTAGATTCTATAGTGTAACATACTCATTTTTGTATATACTTAAGCATGGTTAGTTCCACCCCAATGAAACCTTTTTTTACCAAACTATTATTGTAGTGCAGTTAATAACACCATGAAATGGACACCTGTAGTTGACCAGATTCACACTACTCATGAAGTAACTCCACTATTAGTCTCCCAAAAACTCTTCCATGATATCTTCTAACCGGTTTACTCACCAAAATTACTAAAAATTAGGCATATTACTGATTAATGGCCTTACCAAGAATTATAGATCCAAACAAACCTAGATTCTGTTAAATCTTGACCCTCTAAAATGTAAGGCATAGTTGTGGTGTGAACATATTCTATCCTATATAGGATTGAATCATAGAAAATTATCCACATTATGAATACCTCAAAATTTCTAGTGGCTTCAAGACACCTAAAAAACTCATATAAAAGGGTTTTACATCATCGTCCAATAGACAATGTCATGGTCCAAAAATTCCACATTCCACATCAAACTTCTTTATGGAAATCCAGAGATATATAAGATTGGATTTCCCTCAGTTGCTTAATTGTGTATGAATGGAATGGTTCTCACCTACAACCTCCCATGTTTCCCCACACATGAGAAGCTAATTACACCATCTCATGACTTCATCTTCACCGTGAACTATGATCCCACACACACTGCTATTAGTCCACTTGGTTAAAAGGTTCCTGAGATTGGCCACCATATTGTCTAGAGGAAACATGGGTGCTGGCCTTGAGTGGGTTTGTAAAAATTTTGTATCCTTCCAGACATCATTTTAGTGTAATCAATGTGACTACAATATATATATTTCCATCATATCCTCTATGACATAACTGGCTGCACTATGATGTAGTCATCTCAAAGAAAACTTATTCTACAGTATTCTAATAGGTCTGTGATGTGGGTTCTATCTTCTAGGAAGATTTATTCATAAATAGATTCCAGCCTTTCCAAACATCACATGAGCGTCCTTCATTACATTGCCAATAACAAAACTCACACAAACCTCCAAGTGGGTTCTTGACAACACCATCATAAACCAGTTTCTACACCAAATTCCATCATTGTTCATTATGAATCCTCACATCATGAACCTTGGTTTAAAATTCAAAAGAAGAATGATAACTTGATGTTCAAATTCACATCAGAATCACATTATAGAATGGTTGAGCGACCAACCCATATTAAGGTTATTAGAGATTGTGGGAAAAAAATTGTGTGAAATCTATGGAAATAAAAATATTTTTACCATTATAACCACACATGATTGGTCAAAATCTATGATTTCTGAAGTCTAGGAAGAAAAATAATAATCACATGTCCCAACATCAATAAATAAAAATTCATGAAACCATCCAAAAATCATAAATTAATCGAGATATATCAAGGGAAATCATAGATAAGATTTATAAGGATTAATATATGATTATGAAAATATCAAACATGGGGTAAAAGATATATATAATAATTCTATTGGATTAATTTTTAGCGAATAATGAGTCTATGCTAATTTTTTTGGAGATCTCCATCGATTCAATTATTGATCCATAGGTTCCCCATGATCATTCATTAGTAATTCTCCCAGTGTAATCTCTATCACTTTTTTAGAATTCTATAGGGTGTTATGACTAAACCTAGGGAATTTATTAAGAGAGGCATAAATGGACGATCATTGGGTATATCATCTAATCAGAAAAATAAATAAATTTATTATTTAATTTATCCTTTATTATTTTCAAGCGATGACACATCATCATGACACTCAGAGGGAAAAAAACTTATGTAGTACTTATGGTAAATTCCACATTTCAGATTCAATCATACTCTTGTTTTCCACATCCAAAACTCGGTTTAAGAGATATAATAATTTATATAGAACTTCTAGGGAATGGAATACAAATAATATATTATTTTTAACATATTATTTTTGAGGAATCACAATACCCACGTTTCTATGCCGAATACTCTTAGGTGTAAGAGCCATATCTAAGAACCAACAAAAACCAAATTTTTTCCAAGATCATTATATTGGTTTAAATTACTACCTTACCCTTGAGAAGTTCTCAAAACTCCAAAAATTTAAAAATAGATCAAAGTTCCGTTTTGGTAAAAATATGTATGTATTATGTTTATTACTAAATAAAAATTTAAATCTAATAGGTTTTAAACCATTTTTAAATTAAACAAGATATCATATAACATTATAATCCATACATGACATCATATAATGCATAAAAGTTAACAATTCATAAGAATGATAACAATCAATGGAATCCTTTACAGTGATAGTATTAGTATCATTATTTAAATTGAACTTTTTATCTTGATGATATATAATATAGTAATTATTTATAGAAGTTGAACAAACCCTTTGATATCATCTCGATGAAACTTATTTAGTGAATTCATCAAGATATTTTTCACCGAATAATGTCGAAATTTCACTATATTCTCCATGATTTTTGGTTTAATAATCATTATAATAAATAATTATTGAAACATTATTTTGAAATGAAATGGGTTTAACTATAATTGTAACATGATCATATATAAAACTTATTAGATGTGTAAAGTGATCAAAACCATCCATTTCAACCTTAATGAATATAGAAAAATCAAATTTAGTTAATCTCATAGAGGTATAAGGTAAACAAAATCAGATACATATAAATCCTATATATTAGTTGATAAATAATCCATTCACAATTATAAGACTAATTTTTTCTATTGAGGATTATATGAAATCAATTATACTCTTTATTCTCATACATTAAAATTTATCAAACAATATCCAATTACAATAATCAATTCATAATGTAATTTATGTAAAAATTTATATATAAATTATTCATAATATATACAAATATCCTTTAAAGAATATCTCTATAGAAAGAATAGTAAAGATGTATGATTTTTTGTACTCCTCTCTCTAATATAATGCTATTGATCTTATCATATTTCTTGAATTCCATAAAAACATTAACTGATTTAAAAATATTATTGGTATTATATCTTTTTAATAAGAAGATATATCCAAGAAAATATATAAAAATCATTTAAAAATTAAATGAAATATTTATATTTTTTGGAACCAAGGTTGTTAAACTCAAAGATTGGTGGAATATGTTTTTGGGAAGGGGGATAAGGTTGAGAATTAAGCTTGAAGGATGGAAGTGATTTTGTGTTTTTTTATAAATAGACCTTATTGGATATGTCATGGAAATTATTGAAAATTTTAAAAATTTGTGCTTGATTATAGAATTTTGGAGGTGTTTTTTTGAATACAGAAAAAATCATGGAATAATGCGTATAATCATTCCATGAGTGGTAATATTTATGAGTAAATTTATTTTATTAAATAAATATCATGATTCAACATGAGGGGACACACTATAATAGTCCTCAATAGGTATTCCACATTGCAACAATCCAATATTTAGAAATGTGGTAGATAAGATGAAGATGTAACGAAGAGCCTTTAAAAATTTAGAATAGGTTTTTATAGTCCTAGATGGATGGTTTCACCATGAATAATAAGACCATGATGCATTGGGTTTATTTAGGAATAGATTCAACATATGTAAGAATAAGTATCTAAGGATAATTCTGGAACATGGTGTATCACATTGCTACTAGAAAAAATTTTGAGTTGAGAAAGGAAGAATCACATTGAAATTTTATCATATGAAAATTTAGTGTCTTTGGTTAGTGGTGATTGATAAATATCATGCTATAATTGGATTGGTCAAGGAATAACATAACTAGTATTTTTTAGAGAGAATAATAATAATATAATTTCATGGTGTATAGATAATGGTCATACCATGAGACTGAATTTTACAGATTATTTTAAATATTTAGAAGTCCAGTAAAATATGAGGGTTTGAAAAGTTACTTGGGGGTTATTACATGAACCTGGTTATAGATTTTGGTTCCCCATAAGTCTGTGTAACACCCCCAATTTATGGTATTAGTGGTTTTATAGAGTAATTTTATGTTGTGGAATGTTTGGTTCATACTTGGGTAAATTTATAGTTAGTTTTAGAAGGTTATAAAGATAAGTATTCATCTGACATGCTATAATGCAAAATTCCATTTGTTTCTTCTCCTCCCGCTTATGTATTTCATGGAATGAAAACCATGTCCATTGATTCTATCCATCCCCCTCCCACGAGGGGGAGGGGACACATGACCTCATATCATCCTCTTCCTTTTTTCCCTCTTACAGTCCCATCTGACCTCCCCTCTTTCCCTACCATTGCACTGGACCCCAAGGTTTCATCTTTTGATCATGGTTTTCCGAAGATTATGATTTATGTATAGTAATTAAAAGAGGAATTATACCTTCATATGTTCTATCTGGTGGATCTTTTTTTTTCATAATAGACCATCTTTTGATGCCATCGACTGATTCATTTTTGATTCATGCGATTTGCTTCACCACACCGTAGTAGGGCTCCTTGATCCCCTCCATATTCTCATTCGCTTCGAGATAGAGGGTGTACTTATTTTTTCCTCACCCCGTAATCAAAGATCATTCAACGACGTTTGTTTCTTCCCATTTTGCTGGTATTTTGACTTCCACCTAAGATGGGACTCTCCAACAGCATCAATTTGGGTCAATTTCCTAAGCCTTCTATTACCTTTTTAGAACCCAAAAATTCTATCAATGCTTGGAAACATGGTAGGTAGATTTTGGTTCTTTTATCATAGATCTAGATTGCTTTTCCATAGTATTTATCCTCACATATTTTTTAAAATAGATGTTTTTAAAACTCTAATTTATTTTTTATGGATTGAGATCAAATATGAGTACTATTTAAAACATGAGGTATGTTTTGAATATTGGATAGATTTTTTTTCTTCTTATTATCGTATGGGTTACCTAAAATAGGTGTGTAGGTGTGGCTCAGTCCCCCCAAAATAATTTCATGGTGTTGAGCATGAAGGTAGTGAGAAGATGAGGTATTAAATGGTCATGTTCTCTCTACCTACAAGGGTTAGTATGTCTGATGTCGATAGAGGTGGCACCCATATTTTTTATGCTAAAGCGGAGATGGAAATTCTAGAGACTACTAGTTTCCAGAACCCTAGATCAGTCCCTTAGCTTCATTTAGTAGGACATTGACATGGATCTTCTTGGTCAAAGAAAATAAATTTTCTTCCAACCCAACTAGATATTAAATTTTTCCTCCTACATAACATGTATTTCAGTTTTGGAAAATGAATTTGATGAGGAAGAGAAAAATGAATTGGATAAAACAAGTATTTTCTTCCCTTTCTTCCAATCCTTCTAGATTGACTTGTTTTATCTTGAAAGAAACCCTAGTTTATAGTTTTTAGGATTGGATATAATGGTTATTGTATTTTTTTGGGTTCTTATATTGGATCATCATAAGAGTTTTTATTGATCCCATATATATGAAGAAGAAATGAAATTTTAGATTAGAAATATGATTTGAGTTTGGTGGTATTTCACTTACTCTACTTATCCTATAACCTAAAGGCATGATCTTTAAAAATAAATCATTTATATTCCTTAAAGAAAAATCTATGATGAATCACCTTGTATTAATGTATTTGAAACCCTGGGTTGTCGAAATCACCAAAAAATGAATGATAAAATGTTTTCTTAATAATTTGGTATTGAAAATAATAATTTTGGAATGTTATTAAAATATATTTGGTGTGAATTTATGAATGAATTTGTAAGGGGTATTATTGATGTATAATTGGGTGTCATGCCGTTTTGAGGGTACTCTCTGTTTTCATAGGTTGGTGTGCATTTATGATGCATTGTATGATTCCATGTTGAGATCGAACTTGCATTTAGTTCTGAATATAGATAGCACAAGAAATTATTATACATATAAGAGATGAAATGGGTCTAGAGGAATGATATCCAATCATGAGTATGTGCTGTTTAGTGGTATTTCTTTGATAGGAGATTCATACAGGGTTGTGTGCATTACATGGGTATTCACATTAAATGGGCATGCATGTTCATGGAATGTGTGAATAAAATCATTGTAGAAAATGAATTTAAAATAAAAAATGGATTTGGTTACAAGTTACTGATATTGTATTCCCTCTCTTATATGTTGTATTATACTTCTATACTGTTTTATATGAAATTTGATCTAACTTGTTCATTCTCTAGTGGAATGTGTGGGAGGATTTTGGTGGATTGCCTACTGGGTTTTTTATACTCACCACATTCATAAGCACCTAGGTGCGTATGAAACTATTGTTTGATATACTACATATTAAGAAATATCTATCACTTTTATAGTAGAGTATGGGGATGGTATGTTCCTTGGGGAATGATCTATGATGTCAGTGGTCACTTTCCAGTGGATTTTGGGGGAAGTTCTATGTTAAGAACTTTATCTTTCATTTTGGGTTTCTTATATTGAATTCTTTTGGTATATATAGTTTTCAACTAAATCTCTGATAGTTTTTCTAGTTTTCTATATTTAATATTATTCTAGTTTTATATAATTCATAATACCATTTATATTTATTATTCATTTCTTTAAGGATGTTATTCTAAGGGAGCTTATCCCCCAATATATATTAAATCCCTTGACATTTATTTTTAACCGTAGGTTATATGGGGATGTAACCTAAATTTAGTGGAATTTAAATCCTTCCCAAGATAATGGGTTGGGCCAGGATATTAAAAATGGATTTAGTTTGTTACGTTCCATCAATTGGGATGGTAAGAATGGGGATAATATTCTTCATGACTTTAAATATAGAAAATAAAAATGAATAACTATCCTATTTATGTTGATCTTCATGTTAATATGGTTGTTAGGGTATAAAAAATGTTTTGTTAAGAACTTATAGGTTTGTCTTCATCACATCATAACGGGTCTAGCATATGGGAGTTTTGTATCATGCATTAGTAAAAAATACTTCGCAATATGATTTTTTCATTATTGTGATATTTTTTTGGTTAAGAATTTGTAGATGGAAACAAGATAACATTGGTTAATGAGATGAGTGATTAGGATAATGAATTTAATTAAGTCTTCAATAAATAGATTTATGGACATGGTTAATATACTTAAACTTGGTGTTGGTGTTAATTCATGCTAGTTTTGATTTGGGTTTCAATCCTTCGGATGATCCAATAAAGGGATCCGCATCGCTAGGTCTTCCATTGCCACTGCCTTCCTCCCCACCATTATGAGTCAACTGGATCTCTCCTCGGCACTTCACTCCGCAGGTTCGTGGCATGGTTTCAACTCGTGGTGGAATCAGTAGGCTCGTATTTGGAGAATCGCTTCGTATCCTGGCTTTCTTCTCACCCTAATCTTTGAACTGGTTAGTGTTTCTCTTGGAAGTGCGGTGTCATTCCGAGTGTGGGTTTTAGATGATACGTACTGGGGTGGGAGTTACATTCCATGTCATATGTGGGTGTTTGGGTTCATCTGGTACTCGGGTGCGAGGATGATGGCAACGACAAGATCTTCTCCCATGGCTTGCGAAGGTGTGATTTTCGGGTGAACTTCTATTCAGGGGGTCCCCCTACTAGTTTGGTTTGTGTATTTAGATTTGGTTGTAATATTGTTCTGTTTATGCGATGTTATTGGAGGCACACATTGGTGTCTTTCTAGAGGTATTATTTGGTTATAGATAAGTCATGATGGGTTTTGGATGGTGGTTCTCGATTTGATGATTTTGTTGTGGTGTTTTTGGGATTTTTTTAGATTGAGTCTTATTCGGATTGATGAGTGATTCAGTTATGTGGAGGTGTAACATCGTGATGGCTTTAGGATAGTGGTTCTTGCATTGATGATTTTGCAGTGGAACTTTTGGGTTTTTGGGGATTGATTCTGTTTTGGTTGAATGTGTGAATCGGTTCTGTGTTTTTCGCTCCTACAGTTTGTAGTTTAGGGTACAATTCATCAATTTAACTGGTAAGAGACTATTTTAGAAGAGGTACAGAGAATGACATTCCATAGATCATGGCTTTTAGATTTAGATGTTTGAGAGGGTATGACGTTAGCCATCGGTTCAGTGACCGTGCATCCTTGCACATAAATACTAGCCGGGCAGTGATGAGATTGTGGAAGCTGGCCTTATTGATTTTGATGATAGGGAGGGGATATTCTTTGAAGGTTTGAATTGGATTGTCTTTGACCTTGGTATATTGTATTGTGGGGATTTTTATTATGTCTATGAAGTCTTTTGGGTTTTCCCCTTACCCTTAATAGGGGATTTATTTTAATAAAAAATTAATTTTCAGTTAGTTAGTTTCAATCCTTCCTTGTGTTTTGTTATTTAAAGGAATGGGAAATTAGTATAGAATTAGAACATAAACTTGAAGTGAACCAAATTACCAAAATTTTATTAAAGGTAAATGAAACACATGATAATTTTAAAAAATATAATCAATTATAGAATTAGAATGTAAAATCATAATTCCATGTTCACTATCTTACACCATTAATGATTTTTTCTATATTATTTTAGTAGGAAAACCCCTAAAAATAATTGGGTGTCTTTATTATTCCAATATCTTATGATTTAATAACATGTTATATTTTGATTTAGGTTTAATTATTTGAATTTTGGTGTATAATGCCTAGGACTAAACCGAGGGTATGCTAGACATTTGAGTTGTTATTTCCATGATTAGATTCCAGATATTTCAAATGAGTAGAATATAAATTTTCTTCTTTATTATATTACTAATTAGTAAATCATGTCTAGTATAATGAATTATATCGAAAGTATGAATATTTTTTTATCAAATATAATAACCTATTATCATGTTTTGGTTTTTGAAATTTATTATTATTGAATTACGAGTCATAAAATGATGATAAAATGTTACTATTTTTGTTAATAGATAGTATACGTTTGTTAATATTTGTGATTTATGCAATTAATAAAGAATATTTGGTATAACATGTAAAATTATAGGTAAGGTTATCACACATTCATATTGATATCTTTCTATAATGTTTTATGTGTTGTAGAAATCCTTTTAATAAATAGTATAATGAATTGGGAGCATATGAAATTTATGATAGACTAATTTTGTATTGTTTAATTTCTTCATTAATTAAAAATAATTTTTTTTAAAAGAATATTTCCAATAATTTGATTAACCTTTGAAAATTATGGAATGAAATATGTTATAATATCAGTTATCACATAATATTACCCCTTTTAGAAATAATTTCAAATGGTTAAGATTTCATTGCATGAAGTAACTAATATTTACCTTATACTAGTTGATTAATCACGAGACAATAATAAATCTACTAACCTTTTCATACATATAAAATAAAAAAATCTTATTTTTCAAGTACTTTTTAGTAGTTTCATCATTTGGTTGATGGTGTTTATGTAATATAATTTGAAGAGACTTGTTTTTACAATTAAAATGTTTTCAAATTATATACTTCTATAATAGGATTAGTTTTTTTTGAAATTTTTATATATTTAAATCAGGTTTTAATAAATGGTTTTCATTCTCAATAAAGTGTTTAAAGGCCCTTATTTAAAAGCCATTCTCAATATAGACATTGAGTAAGAGATTTTATAAAAATGAAACTTTTTCATGGTTTAAATTTTTTAATGGTTTTTAGAAAATATTATTTTATAAAAGTTCCTTTGTTATATTTTGGTTCAGAAAGAAATTTCAAAAAATGATTTTGGAATGATTTTACTACTGCCAGAATTTTAGAAAGGAGGTAATGAATTTATTTAAATGGGGTTTTAAAATACATATTTAATGAAAATAATTTCATTATTTTTGGAACATTAGAAATTTTCATATAGAAATTTGGGGAATTTTATTTGTACTAAATTACTGGATGGAAAGTTTTATGGTGTACTAGGATGGGAAATAATGAGTTACTATGCCTGAGAATGATGTGACTGGAGATTTTTTTGGGAAATGGTGGTTCTAGTTATGGTTGTAGTGATACCTATTATTTATTTCATATTATGATGATTATATTTTCATGATACTTTAATTGTTGTGATCACATCCTAATTGTGTCCCAATTGTATAGGTTATTCTTGCATTTTTTATCCTTTATATGCAGGTTATTATTATGTCCTTCGTCACCATGATCAATTACCTTTGATATATCCTAGATTTTGTGGAATTAATTGTCTTAGAATTGTCAATTCTATAATTTGGTGAATATAGTTGTTTTATCACATGATTTCATATCAATTTCTATATCTAAAAAGTCTCTCCCCATTATTCTGAAGGAGTTGTTTAATTTTCATCAAGTTCAGACATGAATCAAGCAGTATTAGTAGATATTTTTTTTGAATATATCTTATTTATTACAAATTAAACTATAGAGACAAATAATTCAATTTAGGTGGAATTTGGTAATTAGGTTCACCTTCATTTTATGAAATCATCATATGATGAATTTCGCTATTAAATGTGGTTCATTAGTAGTATTAAGATGGGTAACACTATGAAGTTTCTAGGGCATGGGTAAGTACTTGGTATTGTCTCTAGATTTATCAAATAATGTGATAGTTTATTTGACACCTCAAGAAATACTACCCTTTGTGCTTAATAGATCTCTTCCATTTTGATGTTCATATTTTCTCATCACTTGTCTTACCAATGAATACTCTAAATTTTTCTATCAGTTCATGATCGATTGGGTAGTGGTTGTGTTATCTCAAAAGTATATAGGTTTCATATTAGTAATTTTTTTGATAATTAATGATTCATCAGTTAAATCACTCACACGAACTTCAGTTGTACGAACCAAGAAGATGCCATGGTTTTTTGTCATGTGAATCTCATTACATACTTGGGTAAAAAAATCCATGGAATTTAAGTAGTCTAATTTTAATCCTCTTACCATTAGTTTAAAATTTAATGGTTTGGCATCTTAAAGGGGTGGATAATTGATAAAGATTTTCTCTTATACTAGGATAAAATCTTACTTCCTTTTTGTGTTAGGAAAATCACACAAGTATTTCCCATTCAGATATTGGAAATAGTACACAAGGTTATAATTGTTGAATATAAGTGACTATTACCAATATATTTCTAGTAGAGGATTTAATTATTTAGGTTTCTAGCATGGTATGTTCTGAAATGACTCAAAATAATGATTTAATCAAGGTGGTACATGGATAATTCTTCGATTCTATGATTCTCATTCTTTTTTATGGGATGGTGTCTAGGAAGATTTTGTACTAGGATATTCTTGAGAAATAATTACCATGTATCCTATAAAAAATATTATTTTAATTAATTATAACATAGTTTCCTTGGTGGGTTAGTGCATAGTGAATTTACCATTGGGAACTAGGTTATATCTGAGTAGAAGATAAAACCTTATATAGAAGTGGTATATGAGGTGATATTTAGTCAAGAAATTAGTTTGTGATGAAATTTGGTAGTATAAAAAATAATAACATGTTTTCATAGAGCATGCATTGGTTTTTGGTTATCTTAAGATTCTACATATAGCCCTATTTGGAGAATTTTACTTTGGGTTGTGTCAATTTCCACCTTTTCAAATTGGTTGGTTATTATAACCTAGTTTTGTTCATAAAGAATAATGTGTTCCTTACATATTCTTGGATTATGAGTTATTTCTTAGATAAGCGATGAAGGTTAGTTTTTCTTGTGGGACAATTTATCTAGTAGAAATAATTTACTATTTCCATGCAGTAAATGTCATTATATTATTCCATTCTTGTTGAAGTGTACGTTAGATTGAGTATATGTTTTTGTTTTTATCATGTTTATCTTGAGATGATTTCTCAAATCAGTTCTTGATATATTTTTTTATCTTGGAACAAGAATGATAACCATATAGTTGGATGACGTATACCTTTGGTATGTTTTTGTCACCAACATTAATGAATCTTTAAGGAATGTTGGAGGCAACATACTATTATGTTGGACTAGTAGTTTGAATTTATGTCTTAACAATACTAACTTATATCTTCACGAGGATAGAAATACTTACAGAGTGGAGAAAATAACATCCTCATTTTATTGTATTAAGTGTTTTATAGTGTCCTTTTAAGTTATGAAATTATTGGGTTAGACATGGGGATGGTTTTGGTCAGTTATGTAAGGCTCTGAAGTTATGTTTGAATGTTTATGGTTTGAGCATGATTAGATAAATATTTTTGGATTTCCCAAGTAAGAATAAGATAAGGGAAGGGGGAATTTTCATAAGAATCTTTGTTGGCACATGGTCTGAAAAAAAACGTGTCTACTATGAGAGTTTAGAAATTTTTGAGAAATAATGATTTACACGACAAGCACACGGTTTTCCAAACTGTGTTTCCTAGTAGTGAAAAATGATAAATTATGTCTGAAAGTATTAATTCTAACCCATAATATTCCCCAAACCCTAATTATTTATCTTACAGCTTGGGATCTAAAACTAGAGGGTTACACCTGGGGATATTGGAGATTCCTTCCCTTCTAGAGGCTGATTCCTAATAATTAGAGAGAATTGTATATAATAAATTAACGGTAAGAGTTCATTTCTTCCTCTCCATCTAGATTTCCTTGTTTTATATTAATATAAAATCTAATTCATGGATTCTATACCCAGATATATTTTTTGGGTTTTTTTTTATTGGGTTCTTATGATGGATCATTTTAGGAGGTTTTCTATAGATCAGATGTTAGAATACATGAAACAACATTATCTTAACCATTTGATTCAATGTCGGTGGATTCAAACTTACACTACTTGACCCATCACTTTACAGGAATAATATTTCCAAATAAAATGTTAATATTCCTTAATGAAAAACCTATGATGATTCTTCTTGTTTTATTGTCTTTGAAACCATGGGCTATTTGAATATCCCACAATAGGTTTCGATAAAATTCCTTCTTCATAATTTGGTATGGAGAAGAAATATTTTGGAATTTTATGAACGTAGATTGGGTGAGAATTCCTTAATACATTTATGGAGGGGGAATTATTCACATTGTTTTGGATATCATGACATTATTGGGTAACTTTGGGGTTTCATGGGTTGGTGTGTGTTCATTTTACATTGTCTATGGCCTTATTGAGTTTGGAAGTTGATGATAATGACAAAAATAAAGGGAACATGAAATTATTATCCCATCAAATGATGGATAGGGTATAGAGTGATGGGTAATGCTCAAGAGGATCAGCTATAGATTTGGAATTCTTTGAAAGGTGATGGGTTCATGGGTGTACACATTACCTTGGTGTGTAAATTGAATGGGTGTTCATGTTTGTAGAATGTATGTGTGAATTATTTGTGGAAATTCATTTAAAAGGGAAACAATATTTTTTCTGAGTTACTCATATTTTATTCTCAGGTCTATTTATTGTACTATGGTTCTATTATATTTTATATAAAATGTGATCTAACTTTTTCTTGTTCTAGTGGAATATGTGGGAATATTTTGGTGGATTTCATACCAGGTTTTTATACTCAATACATCCATATGAACTCTGGTGTGTGTGTAGTCATTTCTCAACATGTTATAATTTATGGGAGAACTACTACTCTTCTAGTAGATCATGGGGATGATATAGTCCTTAGTGAAAGAGATATGATCTTGGTGGATACTTTCCTACAGATTTTGGAGTAATTCTATGTTAGGTACTTTGCCTTTCATTTTGAGTCTCTCATCTTGTAATCTTTTGGTATACATTGTTTTTTCTACAACTCGGATAGTTCTTTTGGTTTTATATATTGATGTTTATTCTAGTTTTATATCATGCATCATACCATTTATCTTTATTATGATTCAGTTTAAAGATGTTTGTATAATGGAAAATACCCCCATGATTTAGTAAATCCCTTGAAATTTATTATCAACCTTCGGTTACATGGTGATGTCACCTAAGGATAGTGGTATTTCAGTCCCTCCCTATCCAATGGGTAGGGTTGCGATGTTTCAATGTGAAAATTGAATATTTTAAGGGATATATATTTGAAATATTCTAAAATAAAGTAGATTAAATCATAATAATTTTTATAGTAATGGGAGAATAGAGAAAGCCAAATAAGAACTCAAGAGAGGGCACATAATTGACACAACCAAAAAATTTCAAGCGAGAAACAATAGATATGGAACATAACTTCACTAAATATTATTATTTTATAGAATAAATAAAAATGTATTGAAGACACCATTGTTGTTTATTGTTATTTATTTTCATAGAGATTCTTATGGGTGATTATTGAGTTGATTAATCATGTACCTTACCTCAAAGTAGCGCGTGGATAGATAAGAGAGGTTTACCATTAGATCAATAAAAAGTTTTTATAAAACCATTTAATTATATAAAATGAGTATTGATTTTGTTAAATCAACACATTTTCGATGTATTATCCTTAGATATAGTCCTTAGTTGGGAACAAAGTAAAAATCTTCGTGTCACTACATTAATTTTTCATCATTTATGTATGTTGGTTAATGTTTTGATCATGACATGTTAACACCATTATTGATAATGTGAAAAGAGGATCACTCATAAGTTTTAATTGAAAAATCATTTTCACCGCAATTCACCCCTATCCTCTCTTAGGTTGTGTGTGAGACATAATGGTTTCAATAATATCTACCCCTACAAAAATGTGTAATGTATATGCACATATCAATGGGAATCAAATCAAAAACATCATCACACATCCCAACACTATTATTCTTTAAATTAGTAGAAATAATTATTTTGATATATTTAACAAAACTATTAATGTTTAAAAAATTAAAATCTAGTAGAATCTAATCTTTAATTAACATTAAAATATGAGGTTTTTTATTTTACCTAAATACTTATGTCCTTACATTGATGATTTTTTTTATCAATTTCCTTACATTCATTCCAAACAAAAAAAATACATGCCACCTATATTTAATATATTAAATATGTTCCATTATATTCCATAACTAATAATAGTAAAATTAAATATGATATCATGTTTCCCATTAACAAATTTAAAAACACACCAACAATGATCCAAATCCAAAACTAAGATCAAATTTATTCTCATATAAGGTATATAGATGATATCTTTTAAAAAATTAATAATCTCATTTGGTAAATTTAAAGATATTTCAGATATCACAATTACAGAGGTTCTAGATCCATCTCTCATAATTATTTTTAACTCAATATCATTTGGTTTCCTCAAAATTTTATACCCCCATAGATAATTTGAAATAAAAATATTCAAACTTGAGTCTAGCCACAAAGTATTTCTAGGTATATCAATCCCAATTGGTTTTAAAAAATTCCAAATCTAGGTGTGTTCCTTGATATTTATTCTTCCTTTTATGGACATGACAACAATTTATTTTTTCACCATACTTCCTAATATATTTTTAATTTATATTAAAAAATTATTCAATGGTACCAATATCTGATTATTCCTTTTATAATTTTTTTTATTATAATGTGACTCACTTACGTTATCCTTTTTACTATCCTTGAGATAAAAATATGAAGTTGAAAATTGAATATGGTTTGAATTTAATTTTTAGACAGATTCTTCATCCTATGTGACTAAAAATCATTTCATTTACTCTATACTTATTTTTTTGAGTATTGTATAACATTCATAAAATATAAAATTAATAAGAGACTCCAAAACTTTTCCAATCAAATAACCATTCCCAATTTTACTCTTAATAAATTTAAAATTATTAAAATAAAATACCATTATCATTATATATCCTATCATATCACTGATGACACCATACTTATCCTTTTAATTTAATGAGCAATTTTAGGTTTTTGGATCATTTTCATAAATTTTAAAATATTCAAATTAAAAAAAAATTATAATTAAAAAAAAACTCTATAATAGAATTATTCTTGGTGTACTTCACCACCATTAAACATAATACGCTAGAGTGCTCCAACTTTTTCATGCAAAGCCTTTTAAGTTGTTGTTGACTCATTAGTAAATGTAGAAGGTTGTTCTTTTATAAAATTCAATTCTAAATTAATATTAAACAAATAAATATCTATATATTATTTATAATAATCATAATTATTTCCATTTAATTTTTTGATAGAATTAGATAAAAATGTATTCATTTTTTGTCCAAGATAGTAATCCTTTATTTTAATAATATAATTTTTTTATTAGGTTTATAATGTGTTTATTTTTTATGAATTATTTTTTATGAAAATTCTATATGTATGGGTAATTTTATAATACATTGGATTTTCTTTATTTTTGAAGGATTGATCAACCATGTAGATCAATAAAATTTACCAAGAGATAATTTATCATATTTATAGGAGAAAAGTCAAATATATATGGTAATTAGATAAACCATACAATTAATTTCTAGAATAATAAATTAATCAATATAATAATGATAGAATTAGACATATAAATTAGTATATTAGACCATATAGAACAAGCATATTAACCTTGAAAATATTTTCAATGAAATATTTAATCATGAAGAGACCATTTAATCAGGAAATAGAAGATATGTTACCATGCTTTGAAAAAGGAGTATTTCATGGATATTTAAAGGCATAATTTTATAGAAGTAACTATAACTAAGACTTAAAGTGACCATGGTGGTACTTATACGTGATTATGGAAATTTTTCTATAGATTCATAATTATTTACTTCCAAAGGTCACTAACATATCATTTAAGAGTGATAATTTCTAAACTAGAAGATATAAGATATCAAAGTTAATTATATAATATCATATAATCCAGAGGATATAATTTTAATAATGACATTTCAATGATACTCTTTTCAGTAAATAGAAGGTATAAAAATGAAAAGACTGTTCATATGCAATGTGTGGTGCTCAAGAAAGTGTACAATCACTTGAGGGGATGGGGGTGGGGGAATGGGGTGACTTGTTTTATAGAATTATTTTACAATCAAAATTTTTATATTTTCAAATCCCCTTCAAACATTAGAACCTCATATTAAATGTTATTATATAAATGGTTCTACTTATGTTTTACCCAAAACAGAATAACTCATACAATATAGAAAGTAAATTAAATATTATCACACAATTGTTTTACAATATTATCCCCTGGAATGGATGAATATGTTTTTATTGTGCTTGGGTCAAGTCCAATACATAGATTTTATGCTAATATCAAAATTCAATACAAGTGGTATGGTTTTGGAAACCCTATGAGATTTTTTAGACATGTTAATAATAAAAGTGGATGATGGATGAATGAATGATTTGTTATGGATAAGATTTTTTTGAATTTTATATTGGAGTTAGAAAAGGTAGATGTAAAAGAAAGTGTTGATGCTTGGTGGATTGTTGAAAAAATTGTGATTTATTGTTATTGATTTTGGATTTGTTGACAAAGTTGAAGGACTATTAATAGAATCCTATAACGAGTGTGTGGAGTTCATATTTTGAAGGCTAGAAGGGGGTTTTATTATGTTCTTAATTATTTATAGAATATTATTTTAGAAAAGGCATTGGAATTTGCAAACAAGTCATGTGATATATGTATAAGATTATTCCTCAAGTAGAAACACCTACATAATCATGATTCTATTCTCTATATATGATACACCCCAATTTCTTATGAGCTAATTACATGCTACATATGAGTCATTTTGTCCAAGTTATGATAATTTGGTAAAGGCAGGTGTATTTTATGAGTCAACATGAGTTATATATGTGTCATCATTCAAACTCCATATGAGTTTTCTAAAGTATATAGAATTTAATTCCTAACTATGTGTGATTCATATACTAGACTTCACATGATTCATTATAGAAGTGAGTATAATTTATCTAGACTGTGTATGATTGTTTGACCCCTTTGTTTATTTCTATTATGATTTAAACAGAGGAATAAAATACTAAATTCCAGGGGGATTAAATTAAGATAATTCATATGATTAAATGCATGAAATAAATCATGGTTTTTATAGAAGAATTTATTTTTTAATTTATTTTAGGGAACTCAAGATAATAATTCAATGATATTTATTTATTCAAAGTTAATAATTAATATGGGAATATTCTTAGAATATATTTTTTTATTTAGATTATGTGTATTCTGATATTAAATGGTCCAATCGTCATGGAACTTAGAATAGGATCCACGATTTCATCCAATGATAAAGGATGGAGTTGCAATGTTATTTCAATAGGTTAGATGAAAATAAATATCATGATGTAAAAGGGGAAGAAATATATTAAGGATCATATGCATACTTGAGAATAACTGATCTATGAAGATATTGTTTAATATATCCAATCTTGCATTTTTAATGTTTTTTATCTTTGTGGAGGTCCTAAATTTTGAGGAAGAGTTTTCTCTATGTATTCCATATCTTGGAAAATGGTGAAGGTGACATGGTGAATATAGAGATGAGAGGTTGAATATATTTTTAAAATATGGTTTGGAATTAGTTTTTGGAGGCATCATTTTCTAGATCCTTGAAAATGAAAAAGGAGTGTGAATAATGAGGAGGCAACCCAAATGAAAATATGATATTTTGTTAGATACAGTGGATCTAAAATATCTCTATATCCCATGCATGGTAAATTATAGAGATAATAATAAGATAAATAATGTGGTTTCCATAATTTTAAAATATGGATAGAATTATCAAATGGTAATTTTCTTTCTTCTATAAAAATAATAGAAGTAAGAAGAAAGACTGAGATATAAAATTTATTATTTTGAAAAAAAATTAAGCAAGATGAAGGGAATTTTTTACTTTCAAATAGAAAAGTGTGTATAAAATACCATATCCATGTAGAAGAAGGAGGGTTATATGTTGAAACATTAGCTAGAGTGTTCCAGTTTTAGAATGAGAAATCTGAAGGTACTTGAGACTCATGTTTGAAGAAGAGATATTGGTACTTCATGGATAACCATCCAAAGAAAAAGGCGAAGAGAGTTTCTATTTTATCTTCGGGAAAGTTTATTATGTTGAAGGACAATTTAAAAATATATCTATGAAGGAAAAGTTTGTGGAACTCAATGGACCCCATTCATATCAATGAAAAAACAATAATATGTGGTATTGTTTTTTTCATGCATGAAAGATTGTTTCACCTTTGGAGAATTGAGTAAATGAGGGAGCGTGTGAGGCAGTGAGCCTTAGGTGGAAATGACCCAACCTAAAATCTTTATAGGGGAGTGACCTACCCTAAACCCAAAAAATTAGTGATATTAGTAGATTGAATCATGTTGATGCATTTTTATTCACATGATCTAATTATCCTATATTAGTAAACCAAGTAGAAAATAATGTTCTATATGTGTATTCATTTACTTACTTCATACATGTCACAATATGATAAAGTAGGTAAAATAAACCATTGATTATATTTGGTAAATGTTTGTTTAGGTTTATAGTCAAATCAATATGTAAGAATAAAAAAAGTGGGGACCCTTACAATTAAGAGGTTAAGATCACTTAGGGAAATGAGAGTTTAAGGAAAATAGTTTATTTTAGAAAAGATTCTATACTCTTATTCACACCCCCTGTTAGGTAATTTCTCACACAAGAACCTTATTGATCTAATAAGCTATATTAGAGCATAGGTTACCGTTTATTGGATTTTTTTTATCTTACTTGGTTTGACTAATTTTTGGATTTGAATTTTTATCTTGCCTTTACATTTTTGTAATCCACGAAAAAAGGAAGAATATTGAGGAAGAAAAAGATCTCTATAGGAAATATATAATGTTTAAGTGATCATATGAAGAGTGACATTGAGTTGAAAGTGTAACACCCAAGACTTTTATGTTATATAAATCATCAAAGGAATCTTTTTCTACACAACACTTGCTTGGCTTGCTTTACACGCAATCGCGACCTTCCTCGATAGCTTGCGTCGTACGCAATACCGAGTTTCACTAAACAACAATATGCTATTAAAACTAGCCGTTATAACCACTTTTTGAAATTTTATTTTTCAAAATGGACTTCATTTTTGGACTCAGAATATCGAAATTAGCCTAGGGTGAAATTTTGGTATTTTTCTGAAAACTTTCAATTTTTGATGAATAGTGAAACCACTAAGTGGTAGGTTAAAAACTGAATTTTGCATAAAACTTAATTTTACCGCTTCTGTGAATGGAATTTCAAAAATCCGAGAGACACGGTTAATATCAAGGACTAAAATGTGGTTCAATGAGATGAAAATAATTTTTTGGTGAATAGTAACTTTTTACTATTTTTACCGCGGTTAATAGTAAATAGGGTAACTAAGGGTAAATATGATATTAATATTACCCTAACACATGTCCTAATTCTATTGGACAAGTGTAATTCGACCAAAAACAAACTTAGGAATAAAATATGACCATTTAGGCCCACTTGGATTAGATTAGGACATTTATTGTTAATTTATTTAAAGAAGGGTTAAAATAGTTAAAATCAAAGTTTAATAAGTAAATAATTTTTAATATAGGGTTATACATAAGATAAATTCGATTGTAAATATTCATTAGAAAGCTAAAAAGATTTCCTACATGATGGTATTTTATTTTTAATTTTTAGACATCAAATAATTTAATCTATTTATGACACAAAGATGATGCAGTAATTATCTTATTAATGAAATATTGACAAAATTGATAATATAAATACCCAAATAAATGTAATTTGAGACTTTTTATGAATTCCACTAATTTTCTAGGTTACTATGATATATTAGTGTTGATTTAATAAACTTTTTTAGAACATATAATTCTGTTATGACTTTCACAAAAATCATATATCAAATAGTGTCAAAATTGACACAAAATAGTTTTTAAATCAAATATTATATTATTAATTGTTATTTTATTCCTAAAAATCTAATGTTCGGCCAAATGACTTAGATAAGTATATATATATTAATAATAAACAATTTGGGGTTCGTTTGGCATGTTATAGTAAGTTTATTAACCATATAGTGAAAGAAAACAAAAAGACACGGTAAAAGTTAAATTAATTAATTTAGAGTTAAATCTAATTGATAATGTTAAAATAATACCCTAAACTTGTCTAAATCCTATTGGTTGATAGGATTTCGACCCTTCCCCACTTTATCTTAGAAATAAGACCCTTTGGAACCATTATAAACCGATTTTGACTTTAATATAAAATAATATTTTGAGATATTCCTAAGGTGCCCCTCTCCTCCCTTATAAAAGGGCACCTCCTCCCCCTCCTCCTCACACCAATTTGAGCACTCAAGCTCGGCCAACCCCTGCCATTTTCTCCTCTCCACTTCCCTAGAATAATCCTAGAGGTCCTGGTCTTCTCCAAAGACCAATCTTAGTTCCTTAAGTGGAGGATTCAAAGAGGCGTTCCAAAGAAGAGGTAATATCCATTACCGATCTTTTCAATTTCTTTCTTCAACTTCTTCTTCTTTAGTTGTTTCATGATAAAGTAATAACATCAGTATTACTTACATACTGATATGTTATTATAAATATGAAACAACCCTAATTCACCTTCTATCCATCCTACGGAAAAATGAAATCACCGCGCGTGCGTACGTACGGAATACCGTCTCCACGCCGTGGTGTAATCTATTTTCCACCATCACCTTACAAGGATGGGTATAATGGTGTAATGAGTAACTATATATGATTATTATTAAGTAATATTGATACTGAAATAATATATATATATACTCCAATACAATTCCACGATCATAGGAACGATATCATCACTCGTGCGTACGTACGGAATACCGTCTCCACGATGTGATGCGACTCGTTCGACATGATCTTCATTTCATAATGATTATATAAATGAATTGAATGAATGAATATGGTATATACTACACTAATACCATTCTGTAAATGAATTATCTATAACCTAAAGATAAGAATAAGAATTTATTCGACAAAACACGCATAAGAACAAAAAGTTATAAAGACCCGAGTAACAAGTAACAATGAAATATTACTAACAAGAAGCTAATAATATGACCATATATGATATCATATCAATATGTATGATTCTGGAATAAGTCAATAACATTATTTAAACCATTATACAGGAGCTTCGGACACGAACAAAGCAAATCGGACCTAAGGTAAGGGAAATATCACAATCTCATTTTTATCCGAGATTGTTTATTCGTAAGTATTTACTGGGGTGTATTTTATCATCCACATCCATGTTCCCTCAATATGAAATATTGTTTCCATCCACTTGCAATAGTTTAAATCCAATTTTACCCTTAGGTGAGTTTTTAGTAAAGAATATGAAAGGAATCTTTTGTCGTTTTTCCGTACGAGGTACTTTTTGACTTTTCCGACAAAAGTACGAAGAATGTTTTTTTTAACTTATACGGCATGAATGGATTTTTAAAACATTACTTCAAAGAAGCTTCCTTTACAAGTTTTCAAGTTTATTTTTAATCAACTTCTTTTATTTTAAAGTTGTATGACATGTTATGAAAGGAAAAATGTTTTTTAAGAAGAAAGGATATTTTCCTCAAGAATTCAATTCAAGTGTTTTATCAAAATTATTTTCCATCTAAGATAATAAAGGGTTCTGTTTCTATCCATATTTTTTACATTGATTTTACTATGTTGTGATGGAATTATGTTTATGAATTCCTTTATCTTATATGAATTGATTTATGATGTCATGATGTTTCAAGAATCCCATTTTTGTTACATGTGTTATGCGATGATGTATGTTTTATGATTATGTGGCACACATAAGAAAGGATTCATTATAAGATGGGTGGGACCTATATCTCCCTCCAATGCATTGGGTAAAGATTTCATATCTCATGAGATAGACATGGCTGGAATGGTAGGTTATACCGGTTCAGTGAAACAGGACTGAAACGAGGATTACTCGATTCAGAAAGGGACTTTGCCCACTAAGATAGTCTTGGCAATGAGTCTTGACTAACAAGAAATGATTCTCTATGATTATGTGTGTATGCCACAATGAGTAATGTTTTAAGTTATGGTTTCATTTTCACTACTATGATTTATCTCATGTTATGAAATTATGCTCTCTTTTGCAGGTTAAGATTTCCAAAAATGTTATGTTCTTATGAAAATTATGTGATTGTTATTTCTTTTGTTTACCCTTACTGAGCATTTGAGCTCACCCTTTTATGTTTTCTTTTTCCCAGGATATAAAGAAAGGTTTTAGGTAAAAAAAAAGAAAGATCTTTATGGGAGATTTTGAAGATCTTTCACCAGGATTAGAAGATTACGTTCCGAGTTTCCAAAGACACTAAACTATTACGATCCTTGTGTGTGTGTTTTTGTTATGTACTAAGTATTCCGCAAAAGTAATGTAATGTCCATGTACGATAAGCTTCGGGTCTCTACAGTTGGTATCAGAGGAAAGGTATAGTCAACCTTTGGAAACTAGGATGTGAAAGCCTTAGTAAGAACCCTGAGGATAAGTCTAAGCATAGAACACAATCTTAGTGTTTTAGAAATGGCCTTGAATAACCTAGGATAAGACCTTAAGCATGAAAATTTTATTCTTGAATTATGTGGTTTCCTATTATAATTAGTGTTGCTCACACTATTCTTCTTGGTTTTAGTCAATGGCTGGAACCCGAAGGAACCGTGTTAATGAGGAATGCGATGGGCAATGCAATGATTGTCCCCCTGAGCAAACAAACGATATGGGAGCTGGAATGCAAAATCTTGTAGCCATGCTCACACAACTTTCTCAAGCTATGAATCATGCAGGATTTCCAAACGAGCAAAGGAGGGAGCAACATTCTGTTGAATCCTTCATGAGGCAGCGTCCACCATCTTTCAGCGGGTCTACTGATCCATTAGTTGCTGAACAATGGATTAGTACTACTGAAAAGATATTTTCAGTTCTTCAATGTTCTGAGCATGATAAAGTCATCCTAGCAGTGTATCGTTTGGAAGGAGATGCGGATCAATGGTGGAATCTTGTTAAGAATACGAGGCAAAGGGATGAAATTGAGTCTATGGAATGGGACGAGTTCAAGAACTTATTTTTCAATAAGTACTTCCCTCGTATTCTCCGAACAAAGATGGAGAAAGAGTTCCTTGAACTGAAGCAAAGGGATGATGAATCTGTTAGTACCTATGAAGAAAATTTTACAAGACTTTCAAGGTATGCTTCTGGTATTATTATCCAACCTGAGAGTAAGATCGATCGATTCTTTAGTGGCTTAAAACCAAGTCTTCGAAGGGCGTTAGCCATAAGGGACTTCAATAGCTACGAAGAAATCGTTCGATGTGCTCTCAAAGTCGAGATGGAGATTGGAGTAACCCATCAGTCACATGGGTTTGATAAGAAGAGGAAGATGGAATTCAAAGAAAAATCTAAAGAGCACACGGAAAAGAAGATGAACTTCCCCTTATGCTCAAAGTGTAGAAAGAAACATGGATGGAGTTGTCTTAAAGGGACAAGTAAATGTTTTAAATGTGGAAAGGAAGGTCATCGGGCATTTGAATGCCGTGATAATGGGAAGAAGATGTCTAATGATGCAAACAAAGGAAGGGATACACAGAATGAACCTGCTACACTTCAATGTTTCAAGTGCAAGGAGATGGGGCATTATGCCAATCAATGCCCAAATCCAAGGGTTGATGATGATGGTCGACGTCAACAAACTCTTAAGGCTAAAGACAAAGGAAAGTCACATGCAATTTCAATCAGCGAGGTGGAGTACGATAACGATGTGGTAAAAGGTACACTTACCATCCACTCTAAAGTAGCAAATGTTTTATTTGATTCTGGATCCACCCACTCTTTTATTTCTGAAAAATTTTCTAAGGGTATCACCGTATTACCTCAACAATTAGATGTTGAGTTAGCTGTGACAACACCTAATGGCACATCAATCGCATCAGAAGTTTATAATTCTTCTCCGATCGAAGTTTGTGGGAAAGTGCTTCCTGCAAATCTTGTGATCCTTCCTTTAGTGGAATTTGATGTGATTCTTGGCATGGATTGGCTTTCTCTACATGGAGCTCATATCAATTGCCAAAGAAGGGAAGTCACATTTCATATTCCAGATCAATCTACGATCGTATACCAATGCAAGGATGAACATAACCTTCCAGTGGAAATTTCTTCCATCTTATGGGTATTGATTCCACTAAATGAAGGTTATTTATCTCAAATGGTTGGTGAGAAACTCACGATTAAGAATATGCCCATTGTACGGGAGTTTGATGATGTCTTTCCGGAGGAATTGCCAGGTCTTCCACCAAATCGTGAAGTTGAGTTTTCAATAGAACTCGTACCGGGTGCTTTGCCTATTTCAAAGACACCTTATAGAATGGCCCCAATTGAGTTGCAGGAATTGAAGAAGCAACTCCAAGAGAATCTTGATAAGGGATTCATACGCCCTAGTGCGTCACCTTGGGGAGCACCTGTTCTATTTGTTATGAAGAAAGATGGATCAATGAGACTCTGCATTGGTTATCGAGAACTTAACAAGATCACTATCAAGAACAAATATCCTCTCCCACGCATTGATGACTTATTTGACCAACTACGCGGAGCTCAATACTTTTCCAAGATTGATCTTCGTTCAGGGTATCATCAATTAAGGGTCAAAAGGGAGGATATACCAAAGACGGCTTTCCGTACAAGGTATGGACACTATGAATTTATAGTGATGCCATTTGGTCTTACTAATGCCCCTGCTATCTTCATGGATCTAATGAATATAGTCTTTAGAGACTATCTTGATCAATTTGTGGTAGTCTTTATAGACGATATTCTTGTCTATTCAAAGAGCAAGGAAGAGCATGAAGATCACTTGAGAATTATATTGAAGACCCTGAGAAAGGAGAAGATTTATGCCAAATTTACCAAGTGTGAATTTTGGCTTCAAAAAGTTGCATTTTTGGGTCACATAATCTCAAAAGAGGGGATATCTGTGGATCCAGCAAAAACAGAGGTTATCGAAAGATGGTCAAGACCAACAACAGTAACTGAGATCCGAAGTTTTCTTGGTTTGGCTGGATATTATCGACGTTTTGTAAAAGATTTTTCACGATTATCTAATCCAATCACCAAGTTGACTCGGAAAGGAGTTAAGTTTGTCTGGACAGAGGAATGTGAAGAGAATTTCAAGGAGTTGAAAAGAAGGTTATCCAGTGCACCTGTGCTCACACTGCCTTGTAATGGAGAAAGGTTTGTGATCTACAGTGATGCATCCAAGAAGGGATTGGGGTGTGTTCTTATGCAAAATGATATGGTGATAGCTTATGCCTCACGACAGTTGAAAATCCATGAGCAAAATTACCCAACACATGATTTGGAGTTGGCTGCGGTAATCTTTGCATTAAAGATTTGGAGGCATTACCTTTATGGTGAAAGGTGTGATATTTATACTGATCATAAAAGTTTAAAGTATATTTTCACACAAAAGGAGTTGAATATGCGTCAAAGAAGATGGTTGGAGCTGATTAAGGATTATGACTGCTCAATCCATTACCACCCTGGAAAAGCAAACAAGGTGGCAGATGCATTAAGTCGACAAGACCATGCTAGTTTATCCATGATGAGGATCACAAAAGATCCAATATTTATGGATTTACAAAGGATGGATCTTGGAATTATAATGGAAGGCGAAAAATCTTATCTTTCTCAAATGAATGTTCAACCATCTATACATGTGAAGATTAAAGAGGCACAGAAAGAAGATGTCGAGTTACAAAAGAAGGTGAGAAATGTTCCTGAATTCAACCTTGATTGTGATGGGATAATAAAGTTCAGGAATCGGGTTTGTATTCCTTCCATCCCCGAATTAAAGAAAGAGCTGCTGGATGAGGCTCATAGTTCTTCATTCTCTATTCATCCTGGAAGCACGAAGATGTATAGGGACCTGAAAGAGTACTTCTGGTGGGATGGCATGAAAAGAGATGTTGCTGAATATGTCTCTCGATGCTTGGTTTGTCAACAAGTTAAAGCTGAGAGACAGAAGTCTAAGGGGATGTTACAATCATTACCCATACCCGAATGGAAATGGGAAAACATCACTATGGACTTTGTCACAGGACTTCCTAAAACATCCAAAGGCAATAATGCTATCTGGGTCATAGTTGATCGTCTTACAAAGTCTGCACACTTCATTTCTATTAGAGAGGATTTCTCTCTAGAACAGCTTGCCAGGATATATATAAAGGAAGTGGTAAGATTGCATGGAGTACCACTTTCTATTATATCTGATCGAGATCCGAGATTTACCTCGAAGTTCTGGCGAAGTCTTCAGCATACTCTGGATACAGAGTTGAGTTTCAGCACTGCTTATCATCCCCAGACAGATGGTCAGTCTGAGAGAACAATTCAAACCCTAGAAGATATGTTGAGAGCTTGCTCTATGGATTTCAAAGGAGGTTGGGATCAACACCTACCTTTGGTGGAATTTTCTTATAATAATAGCTTTCACTCCAGTATTCAAATGGCTCCTTATGAAGCTCTCTATGGAAAGAAATGCAGGACTCCAACTTGCTGGGATGAAGTTGGGGAAAGAAAGCTATTAGGACCTGATCTCGTTGATGAAATGGCAGAAAAGGTCAGATCTATTCAACAACACATAAGAGCAGCTCAGAGCCGACAGAAAAGTTATGCCGACAACCGAAGAAAAGACCTAGAGTTTGAAGTAGGCGATAAAGTGTTCTTACGAATATCTCCCTGGAAGAGGGTTATGAGATTTGGAAAGAAGGGGAAGTTGAGCCCTAGATATATCGGTCCTTTTGAAATACTGAATCATGTTGGGAAGGTAGCTTACCGATTGGCGCTTCCACCGAATCTCTCTCAAGTTCACGATGTGTTCCATGTATCTCTCCTGAGAAAGTACATACCAGATCCTTCACATGTACTCAGCTCAGAAGTTGTACCGCTGGAGAAAGATCTTTCTTATGAAGAACAGCCGATAGAGATTCTGGATCGTAGCGAAAAAGTCCTACGAAACAAGACCACTCGCTTGGTGAAAGTTTTATGGAGAAACCACCAACTTGAAGAAGCTACATGGGAGCTTGAGGATATGATGAGGGAGAAGTATCCTCATTTGTTTGTTGCAAAGTAACGAATTTCGAGGGAGAAATTCTTTTTAAGGGGGGTAGAATGTAACACCCAAAACTTTTATGTTATATAAATCATCAAAGGAATCTTTTTCTACACAACACTTGCTTGGCTTTCTTTACACGCAATCGCGACCTTCCTCAATAGCTTGCGTCGTACGCAATACCGAGTTTCACTAAACAACAATATGCTATTAAAACTAGCCGTTATAACCACTTTTTGAAATTTTATTTTTCAAAATGGACTTCATTTTTGGACTCAGAATATCGAAATTAGCCTAGGGTGAAATTTTGGTATTTTTCTGAAAACTTTCAATTTTTGATGAATAGTGAAACCACTAAGTGGTAGGTTAAAAACTGAATTTTGCATAAAACTTAATTTTACCGCTTCTGTGAATGGAATTTCAAAAATCCGAGAGACACGGTTAATATCAAGGACTAAAATGTGGTTCAATGAGATGAAAATAATTTTTTGGTGAATAGTAACTTTTTACTATTTTTACCGCGGTTAATAGTAAATAGGGTAACTAAGGGTAAATATGATATTAATATTACCCTAACACATGTCCTAATTCTATTGGACAAGTGTAATTCGACCAAAAACAAACTTAGGAATAAAATATGACCATTTAGGCCCACTTGGATTAGATTAGGACATTTATTATTAATTTATTTAAAGAAGGGTTAAAATAGTTAAAATCAAAGTTTAATAAGTAAATCATTTTTAATATAGGGTTATACATAAGATAAATTCGATTTTAAATATTCATTAGAAAGCTAAAAAGATTTCCTACATGATGGTATTTTATTTGTAATTTTTAGACATCAAATAATTTAATTTATTTATGACACAAAGATGATGCAGTAATTATCTTATTAATGAAATATTGACAAAATTGATAATATAAATACCCAAATAAATGTAATTTGAGACTTTTTATGAATTCCACTAATTTTCTAGGTTACTATGATATATTAGTGTTGATTTAATAAACTTGGTTAGAACATATAATTCTGTTATGACTTTCACAAAAATCATATATCAAATAGTGTCAAAATTGACACAAAATAGTTTTTAAATCAAATATTATATTATTAATTGTTCTTTTATTCCTAAAAATCTAAGGTTCGGCCAAATGACTTAGATAAGGATATATATATTAATAATAAACAATTTGGGGTTCGTTTGGCATGTTATAGTAAGTGTATTAACCATATAGTGAAAGAAAACAAAAAGACACGGTAAAAGTTAAATTAATTAATTTAGAGTTAAATCTAATTGATAAGGTTTAAATAATACCCTAAACTTGTCTAAATCCTATTGGTTGATAGGATTTAGACCCTTCCCCACTTTATCTTCGAAATAAGACCCTTTGGAACCATTATAAACCGATTTTGACTTTAATATAAAATAATATTTTGAGATATTCCTAAGGTGCCCCTCTCCTCCCTTATAAAAGGGCACCTCCTCCCCCTCCTCCTCACACCAATTTGAGCACTCAAGCTCGGCCAACCCCTGCCATGTTCTCCTCTCCACTTCCCTAGAATAATCCTAGAGGTCCTGGTCTTCTCCAAAGACCAATCTTAGTTCCTTAAGTGGAGGATTCAAAGAGGCGTTCCAAAGAAGAGGTAATATCCATTACCGATCTTTTCAATTTCTTTCTTCAACTTCTTCTTCTTTAATTGTTTCATGATAAAGTAATAACATCAGTATTACTTACATACTGATATGTTATTATAAATATGAAACAACCCTAATTCACCTTCTATCCATCCTACGGAAAAATGAAATCACCGCGCGTGCGTACGTACGGAATACCGTCTCCACGCCGTGGTGTAATCTATTTTCCACCATCACCTTACAAGGATGGGTATAATGGTGTAATGAGTAACTATATATGATTATTATTAAGTAATATTGATACTGAAATAATATATATATATACTCCAATACAATTCCACGATCATAGGAACGATATCATCACTCGTGCGTACGTACGGAATACCGTCTCCACGATGTGATGCGACTCGTTCTACATGATCTTCATTTCATAATGATTATATAAATGAATTGAATGAATGAATATGGTATATAATACACTAATACCATTCTGGAAATGAATTATCTATAACCTAAAGATAAGAATAAGAATTTATTCGACAAAACACGCATAAGAACAAAAAGTTATAAAGACCCGAGTAACAAGTAACAATGAAATATTACTAACAAGAAGCTAATAATATGACCATATATGATATCATATCAATATGTATGATTCTGGAATAAGTCAATAACATTATTTAAACCATTATACAGGAGCTTCGGACATGAACAAAGCAAATCGGACCTAAGGTAAGGGAAATATCACAATCTCATTTTTATCCGAGATTGTTTATTCGTAAGTATTTACTGGGGTGTATTTTATCATCCACATCCATGTTCCCTCAATATGAAATATTGTTTCCCTCCACTTGCAATAGTTTAAATCCAATTTTACCCTTAGGTGAGTTTTTAGTAAAGAATATGATAGGAATCTTTTGTCATTTTTCCGTACGAGGTACTTTTTGACTTTTCCGACAAAAGTACGAAGAATGTTTTTTTTAACTTATACGGCATGAATGGATTTTTAAAACATTACTTCAAAGAAGATTCCTTTACAAGTTTTCAAGTTTATTTTTAATCAACTTCTTTTATTTTAAAGTTGTATGACATGTTATGAAAGGAAAAATGTTTTTTAAGAAGAAAGGATATTTTCCTCAAGAATTCAATTCAAGTGTTTTATCAAAATTATTTTCCATCTAAGATAATAATGGGTTCTGTTTCTATCCATATTTTTTACATTGATTTTACTATGTTGTGATGGAATTATGTTTATGAATTCCTTTATCTTATATGAATTGATTTATGATGTCATGATGTTTCAAGAATCCCATTTTTGTTACATGTGTTATGCGATGATGTATGTTTTATGATTATGTGGCACACATAAGAAAGGATTAATTATAAGATGGGTGGGACCTATATCTCCCTCCAATGCATTGGGTAAAGATTTCATATCTCATGAGATAGACATGGCTGGAATGGTAGGTTATACCGGTTCAGTGAAACAGGACTGAAACGAGGATTACTCGATTCAGAAAGGGACTTTGTCCACTAAGATAGTCTTGGCAATGAGTCTTGACTAACAAGAAATGATTCTCTATGATTATGTGTGTATGCCACAATGAGTAATGTTTTAAGTTATGGTTTCATTTTCACTACTATGATTTATCCCATGTTATGAAATTATGCTCTCTTTTGCAGGTTAAGATTTCCAAAAATGTTATGTTCTTATGAAAATTATGTGATTGATATTTCTTTTGTTTACCCTTACTGAGCATTTGAGCTCACCCTTTTATGTTTTCTTTTTCCCAGGATATAAAGAAAGTTTTTAGGTAAAAAAAAGGAAGATCTTTATGGGAGATTTTGAAGATCTTTCACCAGGATTAGAAGATTACGTTCCGAGTTTCCAAAGACACTAAACTATTACGATCCTTGTGTGTGTGTTTTTGTTATGTACTAAGTATTCCGCAAAAGTAATGTAATGTCCATGTACGATAAGCTTCGAGTCTCTACAGAAAGAGTATAGTATCCAATGAAAGGAGGGTATGGGAAATTTATATTTTTAATATATTGATATATTTAATGATGCTGAATGAATAAATCAAGAGGCTATTATTCCAATTGAGGTTGGATTCAGTGATGATGAAGGTATTCCAAGGATATAAAAAATAAATTCTTTTAACTTATCAGAATAATTTCATTAGAATATTAAAGAATAAAACTTTCAGTATATAGTGGGTAAAAAGACTCAAAATATTCAGAACAAGGTTCTAGAAATTGATGCTATAAAGATAAAGAGACTCAACAAGAGGATTTTTGAAGTGGATATATATATAAGAAGAAATAATGATTTCTAAGATATGGAATTGGAATTTATGTATCCCAAAGTTAAAAAAACTCAAATAAGATTAAAAATGGTAGAATCTAAACTCAGAAGTAAGTTTATAACCTGATGAATAAGAAGGATAAACTCAGTGCATATCTGTTAGACTTGGTTGAAGAGAAGAAATGGTTGTAATAAGAGAAGGTTTGCCTTAAAGACAGTATTTCTGAAATGAACAAGAATATGATTGAGAAAATTGATATGTTGGAAGAATTTTACAAAGAATAGGTGGATTATATCACTATTTGTAAGAATCTGCGAAATATATAGATGTTCATCTTGAATATAAAACCCAAAAGAATCAGCAATTAGAAGAGGACTTTCTCAGAGCCAAGAAGTAAATGGAATAAAAGAATGCAATGGGTAATCATAAAATCAAAGATATTTGAACTTATTATATGTCTATACATTATTGGGTGATAATTTAATGAATAATAAATGTTCTACATTGAAGGAGAATCATAGAAATATTGTCCAATCATAAAGACCAAGATCTATGGGAAAATATATTATTTTCTATGATGAATCCTCTTTGAGGAATGTGATGAAGAGAGATATGTAAATTCCCATGAAGATGAAAATAATTTTAGTTTTTGGAAATATATTTTAGAAATTAACTATAAAATGTAATGGTAATTGGATAAACACAAAAGCAATACAGAGAGACATGTTCCAATTTATGGATTCCTAGAGAATATTTCCATTTTTTTTCAAATAATTGGAATGGATTAAATACAATTAATCCAGTGGAATATATAAAAGAATATGTTATTAATATCAATATAAATGGTATGATTATTCCTATAATAATTTATTATATGCTAACAATGTCTCTTATGTAAGGCTCATAGGAGTTTTAGACTGAATAGAAAGAATAGGTCTACCTGAACCCAATGATAAATATGTTCCTATAATAAAAAATTTATGTGATGGATGAAGAATAATCCCATGATTAAATATAATGGAAAATTAATTCAAAAATATTTTATTGAGACAAATATTTCTTTCAAATACAATAATAATATTTGGAAGTAAAATTAGGAATCATATGTTTCTAAAACTAAAAAACATCATATAAAATGTCTCTCCAAAATAAATCTATGTGCTGAAAAACATAATGAATAATTATAGGAAATTAAAACCCAAAAGAATTTTATAAAAATAAAACACAATATATTATTAGAGGATAAATTCATGATAGTGAGGACACCCAAGGAATATAATGTAATGTTTTAGGTTTTGTAGGAAATAATAACCCCAAAGAAGTTAAATGAGAGTTATATTACGTTTGAAAAAATTCAAATCAATAAATTTATTCCAAATTTAAGGAAAAATAAAAAATGGATGTCTATGATGATTAACCAAAAATCCTCATAAACATTAGGAAAGTGTATGTTACCCCTCTACCTATGTACTTAATTGTTTCTAACTATTTTTAGAAAATTGTATAATTTGGTGGGGATACAGTCCTGGGGAATATTTTCCTATAAAAAACA
This sequence comes from Viscum album, assembly GCA_963277665.1. NCBI lineage: Eukaryota > Viridiplantae > Streptophyta > Magnoliopsida > Santalales > Viscaceae > Viscum > Viscum album. The sequence goes on along the minus strand of OY728125.1, from coordinate 1,553,730,785 downwards.
TGTTTTAGAGCTAATGTCAAATATTTTTTAAGCTATAATTTTGATGAAACAAGTGGATTTAATGTTATTTCAAGATCCATTTTCATACAGACTATAAAATAGAGACAATACTGAACCCGAAACAACTAGAGGTTCTAAGAAATTAGTTCGTATATTTTAAATAGAAGGTGGAAAATGAATGTTGATTGGAGTTATATGATAAATATTAAAACTAAATAGAAAAGGGCCAAAATAAGGAGAATAAAATGTGTTAAATTAATACATAGAATAACCAATGGTATCATGTTAAATCTTAGTTGTTATAAGTCATATATTTCCCTTATTTATTAGAAGCAAGTTGCTGAAAAAAGGATGACAGATTTAAATAAAATGTTGTTCTAGATTAATTCTAGTGCATTATGATAAATATTATGTAATTAATAACATCATTATGAATCTTTATTTATATAAGTGATTTTGTGCCATATATTAAATTAACTTAGTCTACTAATACATGAAAACATAATTTAGTAATATTAGGGAAAAACATTTTGATTATCTATTTATATTCTAAAAAATATTATCAACCTATTATTTTTGAAAGAATACTAAATTACTATTAAAAAAGGTTATTTTTCCAAAAAAATGTTTTCCCTTAATTAAAGAACATTTCAATAAATAAGGTACAATAATTATGCTGGAGTTTGTGCTTAAATTTCATGGTTGTTTAACCTCACCAGAGATTAAAAATACATAAGAAGTAAGGAGGAACATGGAATTTCAAGTGGTATCACTAGATCATCAGTAAATAGTGGAATAAATTGATTCAAAAGTGGTATGTTTTTCAAAATAATTGGTTGGTTTCTTTTCTAGTAATAGTTTTTAGCATGATTGAGTTTATAGGAATATTTTGGATGGGAAAGTGAAAATCTCAAATAACATGGATTTATTGGTTTTAGTGAGTGACATGGAAATATCTGTAGTGGTTGAATTAAACTCTTGTTTCCTTTAAGAATCCTAGTATTATTATTCTTATATGATTTATTGATATATTAAATTCTATTTTGGGAGTGTCACTCATTATTTTTCATGAATAAATGTAGCCATGGGTGGAAGTGTTGGAGTTGGTGGCCTAGAACCAACTTATTTGTACTTTATAATAAACTTGTATTCATGGATTTGAATATTAAAAAAATACTTTATCACATATTTATTGTTATTATCCATGAAAATTCATGTGATAAAGTCATATGGATATCTGTTTTACTAAAGGTTCATAACAGATCCTTACTATAATGAGATGCGAGAAGTGCCATTACACTATTCTTGAATATCTGTTTTATGGACGAATGATGTTATTTGAGGGACAAAAATAATACAGGAAATTAGGGGTGAGAACTCATTGAAAATTGAGGCACCTTTTCATGGTGTGCGCCCTTGGTAATATTCAGGGTGATATTATGAGAATGATACCCACCAGTAGGAAATCCACATTTTATATTGTCATTGTATTTTCCTATTTTTGGACGTGTGTTTTTGTCCATAGACTTTAATATTATTATTAATGGGTATTACAACTAAGACACTTAGATTTATTGATGCAAACTAAGATGACACACTATTCTCAGTGAGGTAAGTCATGCTGGGTGCATCACGAGTAATACTACATTAAAAGATATTTAAAGGATTTGTCCCTTATGTTCCATAACATAAGTTGATATATTAGGCCCTTTAATGGAATTTATATAGCCTAAATAAATCCATGGCCATGTAGAGGAATGATCAAGTTCAATTCCATGAGGTAAATGAAAGATTAATTGAGCATATGGGTTGATGACACTTGTATGCAACCCACTTGATTCGAGATATTGAGACAAAGGGATTACATTACATGGTAAGCATTCGTAAGAGGTGACACATCATTACAGTGTTAACCGATTCCTCTATGGGTGCCTTGGTATGTTTATTGATTCTAACCTTTTACTTTAGATAGGATCCTCCTAATGCCTCTGAGAAAGAGGCCTAGAGGGCCACACACTAAGTATATCCAAGTATCTGAGTTAAATATTCATTTAACAAGTTGAATAAAGATTATTACCTATTGTTGTTTAATAATTATTCAAGGATGTTTGATCACATTTATTTTGAAACTAGTTATTATAGAGAATATATTATAGGTGAAATAATATATTTATTAGTGAATAATATAGTGATATTTATTTAATAAATAAATATTCATTATTCAAGGTATAATAAATGAGGTGTAGGAAATAAAGAAAATATAAAAACAAAAGTACACGCCGTGTATATTAATATGCACATTGTGTAGTTTTTAGGGGATTTGTGAGAAATAATATTATTTACTTAATTAAATAACACTAGGTGTAACTCACTAGGTGCATTTCAAGTGATAATAATAGTCAAATGTTATTATTAGACATGGGGTCTTACTAAGAATTAAATGAAATGAATAAATGCCTTTGGTTAATTAATTAATTTTATTATTCTATGTAATATAAATCTCAATTACATTTTTCTCATTAGATCTTACCATTCTTTTTGGTTGTGCACAATGGATCTGGAGAAAGATCTCAAGCCAATATAGAATTTATTTCCTCCATGAACACTCTCAATTTATGAGAGAGATACTCCTCCACCTGATCATAGAGAGTAGAAGCGACTCTCATGGTGATCGAAGGCAGACATCTCAAGTGAAGGCTCTTACGTGATATCACCCATAGATCCCTTTAAAAAAGTCCAAGGATACGTGGAGTATTTGTGGATCACTGCTATAGGAAGCCTACAATTGGATTCTACGATGCAACGACATATCACATTGGATCATGATCAGAAGCATCAACGAAGAGAGAATTCTATCAAGGAAATTCTTGTCTTTTAATTAAATTAATTATAACCAACATATGATGATCATCTCTATGGTTATGGGACTTCCCACTTTCCGTTTCCTTCTTCATTCTATTATGAATATCTGACATTTTATCATCATGGAAGATTTTAGATAGATCATTGTTAATGGTAAAGTTAATGTTGGGTACACCCATCCACATGCTTCCGCTGTGCCCAGAACCTACAGGAAGGTATCTCAAAATTTTAAAAGGGAGAAATTAGTCTCCCTATATCTATTTTCTAAAAAGAAAGATCTATTTTACCCTACATATTATTATAGATATTTGAAAATATATTGTATTTTTATTATTATTAATGGGGGTGAACAAAAGTGGAAGATATGTACATGTGGATTCCCTCTTGTTTTTTGATAAAAAATGGTGAATTTAGAACTTAAAAGTTAATCCCATGAAACTCAAACATTTAGGGGGAGAAAATTTGATGCTAAAATGTTAAATTTTTTAACCCTTTTGATTTAATTGTGAAAGGTTAATAAGAAAAGTGTGGTAATAATAAGGAAGTTAAATTTAATGAAGATATATTGTCAACAAAGTCCAATGGGGGGATATTTTTGGCAACCCTATGGGTTCGTATTACATTTATTGAAAATTTAAGTGGAATAAGGTTGACTTAATGAGTTTTAATGGATTGGATTTTTTAAAATTTATATTGGATTTAGAAAATTTAGATGTTTAAGAAAGTAGTTATTCTTGGAGGATTGTTGAAAAAGGGAGCTTGATTGCTATTGAGGTTGGGTTTATTGACAGAGGAAGGAATATTCTTGGAATACCATTCATGAGTGTGTGGAGTTCATATATAGAATATTGGAAGAGGTTCATGGTAATTATTTAAATATTTCTATATCATTTGTTTTTAAATTCATGGGAATATGCATATTAGTCATGTGCTATATGTTTGTGAGTCTTTTTGAAGTAGAGAAATCTTCTTATGAGTGAATTTGAGCCATGTACATGAGTCATAAACCTATTTATATGAGTTAATTTCCATATATCTATGAGAAATTTTTTCTAGGGTATAGAAAATTTGTAAAGGAAATGGTTGAGTATGATTCAATAGGATTTACATAAGATTCATTATCCAGACTCTGTATGGGTTATTTTTAATTGTGTATTAGTGATAACCAACTGCATATCTGTAATATATAAGAATTCATATTAGTCATTATATAAGTTACTATGATCCATATAAAATACATATGAGTGGTTAATCCCTTTGTGGATTTATCTGAATATTGAAACCGAGATTTAAAATTTTAACTTCTTGTAAGATTAAATTGTGATATTTTAATGGATCAAATGCATGAAAAAATCATGATTTTTTAAAGAAGAATTATTTTGAAATGTTTTTAGGGGAATTAAACTTGATAATTATGGGATATTAATTTATTTAAAGTATAATATTATTGTGGAAATATTATAATAATATAGTTCTTAATTTATATGATGAATATTATGATTTTCAATGATTAAAAAATTATGTAACTTTTAATGAGAGTCATGATTCAAGAAAAAGATGAAGGAGGCTGTTTAAACATTACATCATCAGGTTAAATGGAAATAAATATCATAATGAAAAAGAGTAATAAGGATAATAAGTGGAAGATAAATTCATGAGAATAAAAAATCCACATAAATATTATTTAATATAATCAAGATTTTATTTTTAATGTGTTGTATTTTTATAGAGGTCATAGATAGAGAAACACTTATGACCCTTGTCTAGGTGGGATCAACTGATGAGTTTGAGCATATTAATTAGTGGAGGAAAATAAACATACAAATATTCCATTAGTAATTAAAAGTGAAATGGGAGTATCCTAACATGGTAATCTAATAACACAATCATTTGAATTTTAGTATGTAGAATTTATATCAGTGGAGGAATGGGATTAAGTCCCTTGTAATGGGAAAACAGATAGGGTGAGATTCCCATGGATCCCATAACCTACAACATCATGAGGCTCTATCGGTGAGTCAAGTTGTTTGGGAATACAGACTAGATTTGGTGGTAAGTTTCATCTAATGATAAATATGTATGGGAGACCAATAGTGAATAAGTACCACGAGGGAAAGATGAAAAAGAATTTAAAAAGAGAGTCAAAGAGTACTTGAAATCTCTAGGAGGGTAGAAAATGGGGGTTAATGATGCTCCTTAGTCACATGTAGAATGGTTTTTAACCGACCTATTTATGGATAATGGTGTGGATTGAAGTGAGTCATAATGGAGATCAAATCACTGGTTTAAAGAATGATCATGTTCATATTGTTGCTTGTATTGTGGTGGGAATCCCACATTAAACTTATGTTCTTAGCCACAAAAGTGCTCTAGGAATTGACTTTCGGGATCCCTAATTAGTCCATCTTGAATCATGGAACAAGGATTATGACATGTGTGTGAATAAATGAGTTGAAAAACCAATGAGTCACATACAATAAAACATGGTGGAATCCATAGTGTGTTTCACCACTATATGACCTTGACCTTTTGAGATGAGTTTGAGTGTGAGTATGCATGTATGAACCAAAAATATGGTGAACTTTCCTGAGTGGAGAAAAGATAGAAGAATCTTTGGTGGAGTACAATAGTGATACAAATGTGAAGATAATTCACATGAATTGGGTATTGGGGTGAATAACTAATCAAACCCTTAGTATGTGGTTCTCTCTAAAGTTTCCCTTATATTTTTCAAAACTATCCAAAATATTCTATCAGGTATATCCAATGGTTAGAGGAATCATGGGTGTAATGAACTCACCCTATTTTCAAAATTGAAATAGGTAGTATGGGGTGTCTACTTTATTGTTCCATCTCACAGAATCGATATCTCCTTGTGGGAAATCTTTGGTAAGTATAACTAGTGCTGTGGGAAGAAATGGAAGTGAAGTTATCGTTCTTAACTATATGCTAACCTAGAACCCAAAAAGAGTGTTGGTTGATTAAGTTAGCATGATAGTGCCCATAGAAGTTAATATATGATAATTGGTATATAAAAACTCAGATACAGAATCAACTATCCCTAAAAATTGATGGCACTAAATCAAATGAATACCTTAATGTGTATGAGGGTGCATCAGATGTCATAACACCTAAGAGTGTGATATTGGGAGAAGAATACATCAGTACATATCTTATTGGTAGTAGAACTATTCAAATGAGAACTTTGATGGATGAAGAAGGGAAATGTTCTATGTGAGGGACACTTTCACTTGAGTTAGTCAATCATAAAAGATGGGGGAAGCCTGTTGGATAGTATTCTGGATGCAAGAGATTTGAAATGGAATAGGGATAAAATTATTGAATCAATATGTGGTAGTTTATAGAAACATTAGAGAGTTTGGAGACACCATTGTGGGCAAAAATAAGAGTTTATATTTCTGTTTAATGGAATGGACACCCTAGAAATGGTTTAGCTAGATAGGGTCCAATGGCTGGAATAACAATGCATGTCACATGGTATCTAATTCATCCTCAGTGAACGTTGATAATACGAATGATGATTTCCTTCCATGACCAGTCATACTTATAACTACATTAGGACTTCAAGGTAAAAATCCTCTAGTCAATGTAATAATCAAGTCAAGTGAAGTTAGGAAAATATATTTTTAACATTGGGATAAGGACTGGAACTGAGGGCTAGGAATAGAGGTCCCAATCTCAAACTCATCGATTATAATTGTACTTCTCAAGATGATCTTATAGTGAGATAGAGTCATTTCTTGTTGTTTGGGTGATGTATTGGGAATGGACACCTTAAGGGTTTCTATGGGCATTGAAAATTTAACTCCTAACTAGTAAGAACAATGGGAATCCAACTGTTTAACTAAAACAAATCATTTCAATGGTCCATATGTGTAACACCCCGAAATTTTATGAGAAAGATTCTTTTTTAATTTTATTGACGTCTAGTTTTGTATGCTACACAAAGATTATATTTTTCTATACGCAACACCGTATTAGCTTGCAGTATACACAACACTATTATTGGCTTGTTCTATGCACAATTTAAAGTTATTTTGATAGAATTAAACACTGAATATAGATTTAGTTCAATGAAATATGATTAGATTATGTTATATGAAACACCAAAGGAATCTTTCACGCAACACTGACTTGTCTTGCGTTACACGCAAAAGCGACCTTCCTTAATGGCTTGCGTCGTACGCAATACCGAGTTTCACTAAACAACAATATATTATTATAATATTGTTATGAACTAGCTGTAATGAATAGTATGAACCACATTTTGAATTATCATTCATCTTACATATTTTCTAGAACATGGTATGAGAGAAAAATTAACTTTTCGGATAAAAGAAGTATTTTTCAAAAAATACAGTTTTGTTGCCTTTTGATGACACATCCATTTTAAATCTAATTTTTGACAAGTTTATAAGTTCAATTTGACAAATTAAAATTTTTCTTTTGAATCAGGATATAAAAATTTACGTTGGAGAAATTTTTGACATTATTCTGATAACCTTCACATTTTGATGTATAGTAAAAATACGCTAAATTTTAATTAAAAACAACTTTTTTTTATTGAGATAATTTATATAGTTAAAATATAATATTAAATGGTTTTAAAGTATAAATATAATATATTTTAACCATTTAATATAATTTATATCATTATAATTAATTTTACATTGAATTCATTGGTAAAAACAATTCAATCTTTTTCAATGTTTTAAATTTTAAAACCCATTTTCTCAACAAGGGGATTAATTTTAAATTAATTACTGCAACTTCTATGTTTTGAATTTGGAAAAATGGATTCCATATTTGGAATCAGTAGGTCCAAATTATGTTAATAGGCTACTTTTATTTTTGGCCATTATGAATAGTAACTACGGTAAATTTTATTTACCATAGTTAAAGGTAAATCTAGTAATTAAGGGTAAAAATAATATAATAAAACTACCCTAACACTTGACTTAATATAATTGGATGATTATAATTCGTCCTAAAATATTCTTGGGTTGAAATTTTATCTACTAGAACCCACTTGGATGAGATTAAGACCTTTAATTTATTTTATTTAAAGGAAAGTGAAATATGTCTCACTCAAACATTAATAATTAAATTATATTTAATATAAGGTTAAATGGAATATAAATTCGATTATAAATACTCATTTAAAATATAAATTGTTTTTATTTATCATGGTAATTTATTTTTAATTTTTAAGAAATATATAATTACCTTAATAGCTTATACATTAATGATGCAGAAAATATTTATTTAGTGAAAAATCAATAATATAGTTTTTATTAAAATACTAATACCCAAAAAAAGGCCCAAACACTTGAACAAAACTTATTGGTAGAGTATATATACACCATAAGAATCCAAGTGTCGACTTTTAGACCATTTGGAGCCTTAAAATATAGATTATGACATTTATATTAGTTTATTTTAAATGATGTCAAATTTGTCACCTTCATAATTTAATAAACATAATATTTCAAAATTTGGGTGTTTTAGAAGATAAATTCTACTAAAAGTATTCTTATAAAATATATTAGATTTATATTTATCATAGTATTTTAGTTTTAATTTTTATGCAATAAATAAGTATATTAAATAATTATACAAAATGTTGTAGTAATTATTTTATTAAGAGAAATATCAAATAAAAGGTTTTAAAAATATTAAAATAAATATTACATGAACTAATTAATGTAATAAAAGAATTTTATAGATGCATATGACATGTTATAAATCTATTAAATATTTTGGTTTGACTCTATCATCTGTTTGGGTTTTATTTAAATTCAAATAAATGAATTTCATCAAAATTGACACTATTGATATTTTATAAAAATAACTCATTATTAAATTGTTTAAAAATCACCAAATTATTTAAAAATTAAAAATTGAACTTTATATGGTCTAAAATGTCATAAAGTATCCAATTATGAAAAATTCACAACACATAAGTACGTATTTATAACCATTTAAAATTTAGAATATTATTACCACAAATAAAATTAAATAGATTAAATAAGGATAAATCAAAATGATAAGGTTTAACATATAATCAAAACATGAATAATTTTATTTTTTGATGAGATTAAAACAATATATTATCTCATACTTGAATTTGAGTCACTTTGGAAGTTTTTAAGTGGGCTATGAGTTTATTATAAATTAATATTTTGGAGGTTTCCAAAAGTGCCCCTCTACTCTCTTATAAAAGGGCACCTCCTCCCTCTTCTCTTCACTCTATTTTTTGCTTTAAAACTCGGCCAAAACCTCTAAAATTACCTTATAAACTTACCTATAAACACACTAGTGGTCCTTGTCTTCTTTAAATACCAACATTAGTTCCCTAAGAGGAGGTTTAGAAGAGCTGCGTCAAAGAAGAGGTAATATTCATTACCGATTCTTTCAAACTTATTTCTTTTTCTACTTCCTCTATATGATTTTTTTCATTATTAAGTAATAACTCCAGTATCACTTGTATACTGATATGTTATTATGAATATGAAACAACCACATATCAACTTCTATCCATCCTATGAAAAATGAAATCACTGCGCGTGCGTACGTACGACTTACCATCTCCACGCAATGGTGTAATCTGTTTATCCACCACCACCTTACTTGGATGGGTATAATGGTGGAAATAATAACTATATAGGATTATTATAAAATGATAATAATTATGAGATATTTTATCATCCACTTCAATTCCATTCAATAATTATGGTAAGGATATCATTGCTCGTGGGTACGTACGGATTACCGTCTCCACGACGCGATGAGATTCATTCTCCATGTTAACCATTCAAGAATGATTATAAAGTATATATAATGAATAATAATGAGATATATGACATAATAATTCTACTTTATTTATGTTTATATATATTTCATCTACTTACTTCCATTCAAGTCAATAAGGAAAGGAAAACAACGTTCATGCGTACGTACGACCTACCGTTTCCATGAACGGTGTATTTCATTTAATTTATCTATCTATTATATATATATATACACTGAATATATATATGATATATAAATCATGTTTTACATTCTTTAAGTAAGTAAATCATAATACAAGTAGTAATATCAAGAACAAAAAGTCCAAACACGTACGATAAATGAATCGATTATTACCCAAAACGTTGCTTCAACATGGAATTTACAAATGAACGGGTAATATAAAGTCATAAGTGAATCATATATGATATAATAAAAATGACTATGATTCTTTAATAAGTCAATGAAATTATTTAAATCATTATACAGTAGGATCAAACACATAAATAAGAAATCAGACCTAAGGTAAGGGATTATTTCATCTCACTTTTATTTCTATGAGACATATGCCTTAATCACCATCTATTTCTTTTGTATGGTGTTTATGTTTTCCATGAATGTTTTATGTTTTTTATTATGAAGGATATGATATTTACATATTCATGTAATTTTCTTTATTTTATGACATGTATGATTCCACCAATCATAAATGGTAAGGGATAATTTTGTAATCTCATTTTTATCCGAGATTGCTTATATGTAAGTATTTACTGGGGTTATATTAATCATCCATGTCCATGTTTTATAAATATATTTTCATAAAGTATTTACCATTCTTCCATGTATGTTTAAATTCATTTTTACTGGTTTTTGTCTTTTACTATGGGGTAGGGAAGGAATCTTTCTTTTGTTTACAAAATGAGGTACTTTTTGACTTTTCTGGTAAAAGTATGAGGAGAATGTTTTTTTTAACTTACACGAAATGAATAGATTTTTTTATCATTTCATAGAGAATTATTTCCATTAAGATTCATTTAAAAGTTTTCATGTTTAATTTAAATTAACCTCTTTTATTTTAAAATTGAATGACATATTGAGAGAAGAAAATGTTTTTGATGAAGAAAGGATATTTTCCTCAAGAATTAAGTTCAAGTGTTTTATCAAAATTATTTTCCATCTAAGATGATATAGGGTTATGTTTATATCCCAATTATTACTTTTATTTGATTATGTTATGATGGAATAATTCTTATGAAGTCCTTTTATCTTATATGGATTATGTTATGATGGAATGATGTTTAAGAATTCCATTTTATTACATGGGTTATGCTATGATGCATGATTAATGATTTTGTGGGACAAATAAGAATGGTTTCATTATGATATGGGTGGGACCTATATCTCCCTACAATGCATTGGGTAATGATTTATATATCATGAGATAGACATGGATGAAACACCAAGTAAATTCAGTTCAGTAATATATGACTGGAACAATAAGTAAACCCAGTTCAGTAATGGACTTTTTCCACTATAATGGTCTTGGCAGCAATTCCTTGGATACTATAGAAATCATATCATGTGCTTAATGGTTTTCCACAATTACATGTTTTATTCCCATGCTATTTTATCATGATTAATGTTCCTTTCTGATCTATTCCTTAAATACTGCTATGATTTATTTCACGACTCAAGATTTTGAAGTTTAAACTTTATATTCATGTTTTTAAGTTCAAATGTATTTGTTTTTTTATTTTCTCCATGCTTACCCTTACTGAGCATTTGAGCCCACCATTTATATGTTATCTTTTACCTAGGATTTAAAGAAAGGTTCTAGGTAATAAAACAAAAGGGGAAGATATTTATGGGAGATGTTGAGGATCTTTCACCATGATTAGAATATTATGTTTTAACTTTCCAAAGATACTAAACTAATACGGTCTTTGGGCGTTTGTTTTTGTTATGTATTAAGTATTATTCAAAAGTAATGTAATGTCCATGTACGTTAAGCTTGGGTATGTTACAGTTGGTATCAGAGCGAAGGTTTAGTTAACCTTTGGAAACTAGGATGTGAAAACTTTAGTGAGATCCCTAGAGATATATCTAAGGTATGTCTAGGGATGTCTATAAGGTTAAGTATAAGTATAGGTTAAAATCCTATAATTCTGATAATTATCATGAATAACCTAGGATTGAACCTAAGATGTTAGATATTGAAAGTAATCCACCTTGATTATGTTGTTTTCAAAGTATGAGTTTTTCCTCTCATACTATTATTTTTGGGTTTTTCAGAAATGGATGGAAATAGGAGGATTCATGTTAATGGAGAATATGATGGACAATGGAATGATATTCTTTTTGAGAAACCAAATGAAATGGGATTTGGAAGTCCAAAAATCATTATTATGCCTAATCAGCAATCTCATAACATGATCAATAATCTCAACTTTGTTAAGTTTCCTGACTCAGCTAATAAGAGAAAGATGGAGTGTCATGATGATCATAGAGGAAAGAAAGTTCAATTTACCTCATGTAAATCATATGGGAAGAGGCATCAAGGATAATGTTTCAAAGAAACTGTAAGATGTTTTGGGTGTGGAAAATAAGGACACAAAGCCAATAATTGGAATGTTTGGGCATTATGCAAATCGATGCCCTAAGGGATAATATCATGAGGAGAATCAACATGGTCGTATGGGTAGTATTTATGTTGCTGATGATGAAGAGACTACAAATGATATATGAGATGAAAGAAGTATCGAGGAATAAAATGATGAAGCTCAGTCAATGGTTTAAGAAGGTAGTGAAATGATTGTATGTAATCTTATATAGGTAATTTAATGGTACTATAGAATAAAGAAACATCTAAGGATTTCCAAACTATTGTTTTTCCTAAAGTGTTTGGAAGTATATGTTGAATGGTACCTGTAACCATGAAAGGTTATTCATATATTTTTGGAAAGTAGATGATATGCACATATTGAAGGGATAAAGAGATAATGAGATGTTTGATAGTATTAATAAGTTCATGACTGGTATAAGGACAAAGTGATATCGTGGTTTGAGTATATAGATTTTTTGGCATTTTAGTATGTGAAAGACTTAAATTTTGACAACATTCATGTTTTCACTAAGGTTCTATGGTAACTCATGTTTATAGAGAATACATTATTAAGGTATTCACATGTTTGGAATGTGACCAACAAGATATATCTTATGATATACAGGGGGGGTAAATGATGGTATTCACATGCTCGGTAGATGACCTTTCTAGTAATCGTTTTCTTTATACTATGAGATTGGACATATGTATTTTCAATAAGACTAAAGGCTGGAATGGATTAAGTTGGAAATCAGATAGTATTATTTAAGGCTAAAACTTTTTTCTAGAATGTTATAATAGTATAGTTTTAGAAAAAGTAAAACCTGCAGGACGAGTGACAACTTGTCACGTCGAATAAGGTTCCGGGAATCGAACCTACAACTGAAGTGCGACATACCTTTATCGCCTACCACTGGCCTACATGAAGTCCCTGGTTAGTAGAAATTAGTTTTATTTTATTAAGCGGTATGACAGATGAAATATAAGTCCATTTTTGGAATCATATATGGTTAATATCACCATATATAGACTTATGTAATTTGTGATAACCTTTTTGTGATAAAGGTAGATGGAATGACTTATTATTCTATCGCATGATCAGCTAACACTTCAAGAATGAAAAATTCAACTTCATTTCTTTAAATAAGAGTTGAAGTGGAAATTGTTCATGGAATGACCAACGATGATATTACAATGAAATAAAGTAAGTATTTCTCCTTATGCAAAAATTCATCAACTTTAGGGAAATGTTCTTGAAAAACAATAACATTGTCCTAGTACCCCCATATCTGATGAATCAGATGGTACCTTAGATCATCACAAATTTATGGCTTTGTGATTGTTGGATTTTTCATAGCCTTATTCCCTACCACTCTGTATTAGAACTTGATGGTTAAATTACTCTTCCACATACATGTTTTCACCTATGTTCTCTTATGTGGAAACCCAATGATGAGTTAATTTGGGTAATCGTTATATTTCATACTTTACTTTTTAAAATTAAGTTTTAGTATTCCTTTTTACGATGTGCGTTTCTATGAAAGAAACTTTCATGTATTGAACCATTTATAACCCCGAAGAATTTAGAGGGAGAAATTCATTTTAAGGGGAGTAGAATGAAACACCCTGAAATTTTATGAGAAAGATTCTTTTTAATTTTATTGATGTCTTGTGTTGTATTATAAACCAAGATTAGCTTGTGCTATACGCAACAATTTATTAGCTTGCAGTATACACAACACTATTATTGTCTTGTTTTACGCACAATTTCAAGTTCTTTTGATAGAGTTCAACACTAAATATAGATTTTTTTCAATGAAATAAGATTATATTATGTTATACGTAACACCAAAGGAATCTTTTACGAAACACTAACTTGGCTTTCATTACATGCAAAAGCGACCTTCCTTGATGGCTTGCATTGTACTCAATACAGAGTTTCGCTAAACAACAATATATTATTATAATATTGTTATGAACTAGCCATTATGAATAGTATTAACCAAATTTTTAATTATCATTCATCTTACATATTTTATAGAACATGGTATGAGAACAAAATTATTTTTTCGGATAAAAGAAGTATTTTTAAAAAAATATAGTTTTGTCGCCTTTTGATGGCGCACCCATTTTAAATATAATTTTTTACAAGTTTATAAGTTCAATTTGGAAAATTAAACTTATTCTTTTGAATCAGGATATAAAAATTTATGTTGGATAATTTTTTACATTATTCTCATAACCTTCATATTTCGATGAATAGTAAAAATACACTAAATTTTATTTAAAAATAACTTTTTCATCAATATAATTTATATTGATATTTATAATATTAAATTATTTTAAAGTATAAATAGAATATATTTTTAGCATTTAATATAATTTATGTCATTATCATTAATTTTACATTGAATTCATAGGTAAAAACATTTCAATCTTTTTCAATGTTTTAAATTTAAAAACCCGTTTTCTCAACAACGTCATTAATTTTAAATTAATTAATGCAACTTCTGTGTTTTGAATTTGGAAAAATGGATTCCATATTTGGAATTAGTGGGTCCAAATTATGTTAATAAGATATATTTGTTTTTGGCCATTATGAATAGTAACAACAGTAAATTTTATTTACCATAGTTGAAGGTAAATCAGGTAATTAAGGGTAAAATTAATATTATAAAATTACCCTTAACTTGTATTAATATAATTGGATGATTATACTTCATCATAAAATATACTTGGGTTGAAATTTTATCTATTCGAATGCACTTGGATGAGATTAAGACATTTAATTTATTTTATTAAGAGAAATATCAAATAAATTGTTTTAAAAATATTAAAATAAATATTATATGAACTAATTAATGTGATACATGAATTTTATAGATTCATATGACATGTTAGGAATATATTAAATATTTTGGTTTGACTCTATCATCTGTTTGGATTTTATTTAAATTCAAATAAATGGATAGTGTCAAAATTGAAACTATTGATATTTTATAAAAATAACAAATTATTAAATTGTTTAAAAATAACAAAAATATTTAAAATTTAAAAATTTAAATTTATATGGTCGAAAATGTCATAAAGTATCCAATTATGGAAAATTAAAAACACATTAGTATTTATAAACATTTAAAATTTAGTATATTGTTACCACAAATAAAATTAAATAGATTAAATAAGGATAAATAAAAATGATAAGGTTTAAAATAAAATAAAAACATGTCTAAATTTGATTGGTTTATGAGATTACAACCCTATATTATCTTATATTCTAATTTCAGTCACTTTTGGAAGTTTTTAGGTGGGGTTTGAGGTTTTCATAAATTAATATTTTGGAGGTTTCCAAAAGTACAACTCTAGTCTCTTATAAAAGGGAACCTCCTCCCTCTTCACTTCACTCCTTTTTGAGATTTCAAAATCAGCCAAACCCTGAAAATATAACTTCTAAACATACCTAGAAACAAACTATAGGTCCTGGTATTCTTCAAAGACCATCTTTAGTTCCCTAAGAGCAGGTTTAGAAGAGGAGCGTCAAAGAAGAGGTAATATCCTTTACCGATTCTTTCAAACTTATTTCTTATTCTACATTCTCTATATGATTTTTTTAATTATTAAGTAATAACTTCAGTATCACTTGTATACTGATATGTTATTATGAATATTAAACAACCATATTTCACCGTCTATCCATCATACAAAAAATGAAATCACTGCGCGTGCGTACATACGACTTACCGTCTCCACGCCGTTGTGTAATCTGTTTTTCCACTACCACCTTACTTGGATGGGTATAATGGTGGAAATAATAAATATATATGATTATTATAACATGATACTAATTATGAGATATTATATCATCCACTAAAATTCCATTCAATAATTATGGGAGTGATATCATTACTCGTGTGTACGTACGAATTACCGTCTCCACGACGCGATGAGATTCATTCTCCATTTTAACCATTCAAGAATGATTATAAAGTATATATAATGTATAATAATGAGATATATTACATAATAATTATAATGGATTTATGTATATATATATATATATGTCATCTACTTACTTCCATTCAAGTCAATAAGGAAAGGAAAACAACGTTCATGCGTACGTACGGCCTACCGTTTCCATAAATGGTGTATTTCATTTCATTTATCTATCTATTATATATATATATATAAAATGAATATATATATGATATATAGATCATTTTTTACATTCTGGAAGTAATTAAATCATGATATAATTAATAATATTAAGAACAACAAGTCCAAACACGTACGATAAATGAAACGATTATGACACAAAACATTGCCTCAACATGGAATTTACAAATGAACGGGTAATATAAAGTCATAGGTGAATCATATATGATATCATAAAAATTAATATGATTTTTGAATAAGTAAATTAATTTATTTAAATCATTATACAGGAGGTTTAGACACATAAAGAAGAAATCAGACCTAAGGTAATGGATTATTTCGTCTCACTTTTATTTATGTGAGATATATGCCTTAATCACCATCTATTTATTTTTTATGGTGTTTATGATTCCCATGAATGTTTTAGGATTTTTATTATGAAGGATATGATATTTACATATTCATATAATTTTCTTTATTTTATGACATGTATGATTCCACCGATCATAAATGGTATGGGATAATTTCGCAATCTCATTTTTATCCAAGATTGCTTATATGTAAGTATTTAATGGGGTTATATTAATCATCCATGTACATGATTTATAAAAATGTTTTCATAAAGTATTTAATATTCTGCCATGTATGTTTAATGTCATGTTTACCTCTTTTTGTCTTTTACTATGTGGTATGGAAGGAATCTTTCTTTTGTTTACAAAATGAGGTACTTTTTTCTTTTCTGGTAAAAGTATGGGGAGAATGTTTTTTTAACTTACATGGCATGAATGGATTTTTTTTATCATTTCATAGGGCATTATTTCCATGAATATTCCTTTAAAAGTTTTCAAGTTTAATTTAAATTAACTTATTTTATTTTAAAATTGCATGACATATTGAGAGAAGAAAATGTTTTTGAAGAAGAAAGGATATTTTCCTCAAGAACTAAGTTCAAGTGTTTTATCAAAATTGTTTTCCATATAAGATGATATAGGGTTATGTTTATATACCTATTATTACTTTTATTTGATTATGTAATGATGGAACAATTCTTATGAAGTCCTATTATCTTATATGTATTTTGTTATGATGGAATGATGTTTAATAATCCCATTTTATTACATGGGTTATGCTATGACGTATGATTTATGATTTTGTGGCACAAATAAGAATGGTTTCATTATGAGATGGGTGGGACCTATATATCCATCCAATGCATTGGGTAATGATTTATATCTCATGATATAGACATGGATAGAACGACAAGTAAATTCTGTTCAATAATACAGGGCTGGAACGACAAGTAAACCCGGTTCAGTAATGGACTTTGTCCACTATGATGGTCTTGGAAGCAATGACTTGGATACTATGGAAATCATATCATGTGGTTAATAGTTTTACACAATTACATTTTTTATTCCCATGCTATTTTATCATGAATAATGTTACTCTGTGATCTATTCATTACATACTACCATGATTTATTACACGAATCAATATTTTGATGTTTAAACTTTATGTTCATGTTTTTCAGTTCAAATTTATATGATTTTTTTATTTTTTCCACGCTTAACCTTACCGATCATTTGAGATCTCCATTTATATGTTTTCTTTTCCCTAGGATTTAAATAATGGTTTTAGGTAAGAAAACAAAAGGGTAAGCTCTTTATGAGAGATGTTGAAGATCTTTCACCATGATTAGAAGATTATGTTCCGAGTTTCCAAAGACACTAAACTAATACGGTCTTTGGGAATTTGTTTTTTTTATATATTAAGTATTCTGAAAAAGCAATGTAATTTCCATGTACATGAATCTTGGGTACATTAAAATTTGGATGCTCACACAATGTGATTTTTACCAAGATCTCTAAATGTCAATGTAAAGAAATTTAGCCAAGCATGGGTAACCAGTGTGAGTAACTATTACAGTCTTAAGGTTTCCAAATTAATTGTAATGTAATTAGTGATACACTTGAATTGATTAATGAGATTCCCACTATCCTTTCCTTCTATCAAGTGAAACCATAGCCATAGGAATGGGATTGGTACAATCAGTGTGGAAAGAAGACTCTCTTGAGCTTTAATCTAGCCAGAAATTGGGAAATGTCTTCAGAAGTGTATGATAAGTGGGAAATTTAAATGGAACAAGTGAAAAATCACTAATTTGATGTCATTTTACTTATTTAATGAATCAAGATATGGGATTTTCATCACTTATTTTATAATGGAGGCTAACTTTTAGTTTAATTCAGTGGGAGACTTATCAGGTGGGAAATTTAGCTGGGGATATACATATGTTAAAAGATAACATAGGGATCCCAATTCAAGCTTAATAGATCAAAAATATCATATTAAAAAATGGGTAAAATATATTTTCATTTTTATTTTCCATAAAAATATTAACCATTAAAGTGAGACTTGTCAATCCTTTGAACCTTTGAAACTTGATACCTGAGGTGTTAGAGAAGTTACAACATAGATAACTTACTTGTGGCAGCCAATTATTCATAGATATATTTCTTTACTGATATTTAGATGTTAGATATTCCTATAATTATAAAGCACAATTAACCAAGTGTTGGATTGTTCACCCACTAGTAGGGAACATGAGATGGGTTTAGACCACTGCAATACCAGGTTGTTTTACCCTACTAGTGATAAAACCACGATAGTAATTAAGCCGAGTATGAGGGAAAACATTTATTTACATAATTGTTCATTTTTATTGGTTGAAAATCCAGTGGTGCAAAGATACCATGTGTTGGATTATGACTAAATGTAGCTAATTTATAATCCGAGAAGAAATTGGTTCACATTCCCATCACTCACCACTCAACCCCAATAAAGGGTTGTTTCCTCCCTCACAACACATGTTGAAGTTGGATCTGACATGAAAAATGAGTTGGTTTGGATGCCTTGAAGTGAACATGTAAAGACCCCAACCCTAGTATCCCAGAGTGGGTGGTTAATATTTTTACATTGGCACTAGATACAAGGAATCAAATCATGAAGGACCAATTAGTATAGTAGTGTTTATAAACTAATACATAATTTAATTTCACATTATAATTTAAAACATAAAATACAACATAGTATGATCATTGAGTACATCATTATTTCCTTTATAATATCATAATATATCAATCACAAAACACTTCATGAAATCCTGTAATAAATGAAACATAGAAAAGGGGTGAGATCAGAAGCTTAGTAAGGTTATGCGTACAATAGAAACTATCATGAATAAATAAAATAAAAAATATGACAAGGTAAATAACTATAACACATTCCATTTAAACAATAACTTGAATATAATATGGAAGGTATAAATGATGGTCAAATAATCCATATAAACAATCACATGAGCTCATAACTTATCCATGGATATTCTAAATAACAGAATAATCACATGGATATTAATGACTGAATTAATAATGATGGAATGTATAATTCCAAACATATAAAACATACCTTCAAGGACTTATCCAATATATCTAGAAATATCATCAAGGCCATCTCCCATGAAATCTATATAAATGGGTAAGGCCTCATCCAAAACCGAAGATAGATTATCTCAAGAGACCTAATGATGCATCAAGTGGCTATATAAGACCCTACCCATAAAATACTAAGTACAATGAATTCCTTATATAAATAAATAATACAACTAAATCAAAATTCTATAACAAAATATATAAGTGTCTATATGGAACGAACTAGTCATATGAAATATCAATACCTTCCCCAGTCAAACTGACTAAAAACCATATAAATAAATTTGATGATTAGTATAATTAGATTATATCCTCAACATAAGATTGAAAAAAGTTTATTGAAATAGAAAAAAAATAATTTAAATAGATTACTATAATATTTGTGGAAAAAATACCCTTTTACATTGAAAATAATATTTAAAATTTAAAAACTGTGCATGTAATAACTAATATTTTTATTTGAAAAGAAAATTATAAACTTTTAATGGAATATTAAAATAATTGATGCATCATGATAAAATAAAATTACATTCATTAAATAAAAGTTCAAAAAGATTACTCTTATAATTTTTTAAGAAAAGACAAAAAGTACCTTGTTTGGAAAATGTCAGGAAGATTCCATTTAAAACAGTTTTTGAATAGTAAAAAAGGGTAAAAATGAATTAGAAGATCATCATAGAATAATAAGAAATAATTTGAATTTTCTTTAGGAAAAATTTTCATTTAAGAAAAATATTTCTCAGTTGATACTGAAAAATAAATATTCTTGAATAATGATGAGATTATGAAATAAATCCTTACGACTTATGTTTCTTTTGAATTGTAGGTCCCATAAAATAAATAGATTCAAATAAAAATTTAAATAACTTGAATACAAAGTGACTCAGGATATAATATATCAAAGGGTAAGTACATACACCACAAAAAAAAAAGAAATAAGTGGTGAATATGACATATTTATCATAGAAGTAAAAGTGAGACGAGAAAACCTAACCCCAGGTTTAATTTCCTTTGTACATGTCTGAAAAAAAAATACAATAAATAAAAATACAATAAAAATATATTAAATAACCACAACAATATATATCATACAATATATGATTTATTTATAATACTTTATCACTTTTTTATTATAAATTCATTATTAAAATAACTATTTCGTGTTGTAATTGTTTCATTTTTCATGTATGTTTTGATTCGGTAGTTCCAGTGCATATTATTTTATTATGATACTATAATCAGCATAATATTACTTATTCTATAAATATCATATATATATATATTATATATATTCATCTATAAAGATATAGATATAAAAAAGAATTACACCATCAATGGAGACGGTAGGTCATACGTACGCATGAACGTTGTTTTTAATTTTCAAAAGATGGAAAGAAAAATATAAGACTAATAATTAATTATGTTGTAATCATATTTATTTCATAAATATCTTATAAAATCATTAGTTAAATATTTATAACCATCCTAGAAAAGTGGTGATGAAAGGAATTACACCAAAACATGGATAAGATAAGTTGTATGTATGCACGAGCGATGCTTTATCATTTTGAGGGATGGAAAAGAGAGGGAATATGATTTTACCATAATAATAATAACATATGATTATTTTTATGATACTTCATTTATTATTTAAGATGGTTATAACACATTAATAGAAAGTATAAAAAGAAATAAACTTGAAAGTGTTTGTAAAGATGATTACCTCTTCTTTGGTGGACTCCCTTTAAATATCTTCCTAAGGGACCTAGGGTTGCTATTTTGGAAAGTTCATAACCTTAATAAATTGTATAACGATGTTAATAACAGGAATGTTTATGGTTGGGTTGATATATATGGTTCAGAGTTGTTTGAATAGGTGAAGGAAGGGGTGCCCTTTTATAATTGAGGGGAGGAGCATTCTTGGAATTTTGTAAAATATTAAATTAATATAAATTATTTCTCTTGTTCATATAGATCAAAACTAATATAATTCAAATATATTGTAAATATAAGTCAAAATATTTTTTTCCCAATAAAATTTTGATAAGTTTTGGATATGTTTTTACAATTATCTTTTATTTTTAACCCCAATTAACCTTTTTGACAATTACCATACTTTTAAAATTTTCTACTCTATAAGGGTCAATAATGTTATTATAAAATGAAAAAGACCCATAAGTGGGTATTTAAAGATGTATTTAACCATATATAATTCATTTGGATGAATGTAATAATTTTAGTAATTTTATATCATTTAATAAAATATTACTTTTTATAAAATATTAATATTGTCATTTTTTAGAACAAAATCATTATTTTACTTTAATAATATAAAAAAACACATATAATTATATTTTTTATTATATATATATATATATTGTCATGGTAACATATAAAATTAATTTATCAAATTATTTATCTAAAATTATATTACTTTTAATATTTTAAATATAATTTGTTTTACTTTCTGATTAATTGAATAATTAATGTCTCCACATTGTGTAAGAATATAACACACTTATTTCTTCACTAAAAAATTAAAATAAAAACCATGATGAATTTAAATATTTTATATTTAAACATAATATTTATAGTTTAAAATATCATCTGGATAAACCCATATTCAAAATATTGTAGTTATCAAAAACACGATTGTCCCATGCTTGAATTTTCTTAAAAAAAATATTATAAAGGTTATAATATCATAAAATTGTCCATAACATCACCCATAAAAACATATTTCATGATTATAGACTAAATTTAATCATAAAATAATATTAATCTTTGTTTTAGTGTCATTTTATTATGCTTATCATTTTATTTTATCTTTAATTACCCGATTTACCCATTAATGTGGAAAAAACATTAGTAAGGTTACCATTCATATTAATAAATAATGAAAGGTACCTATTTAAATAAATATAGATACTTAATCTAAATATATAATCCATTTTTTAAAATTGAAAACATACAAGTGAAATTTTTTTAATTTAAAATAAACCAAAAAAAACGCAGTGAGAAACAATTTTTCAGAACAATTCCCCTTTTAAGTATAATTTTTTGTATACAATTCAACTATGAAATTGATTCCAATGAACTTAATTAGATTATTAATAACATAATATAAATAATTTTACTTAAAAACCATTTTAAAATAAAATTGAACTTTTCAAATGATTGAATCAAAAATATAGTTTTCAATAAAAATTTATATTTTTTAACATTCATTAGAAAATAAATATTTTCAGAAAAATACAACAATTCCCCCTAAGTTTATTTTAATATAATGATTTCAAAAAATATTTATTATCTTTATTATGTAAAATTTACATTCATTACATAATTTAATTATAATATTTTATCAATAAAAATCATTTTTGAAGAAAACGTATCTTTGAAGAACAAAACAAATTTACTGAAAATTTAGTACTTATTTCAGAAGTATTAATAAATTAATTTCTATTGAGTAATTAATATATATATATATATTACATAATTCATTTAATAGTATTCATACCGACTAATTTAAATTTTAGTTTATTAAGGTCCTATTTAAATAATAGTTAACTGTTCGTCGATTCTAGGTGTTGCGTGTTGTATACGCTATTGAATATGATATCCTGATATAAAAATATCAGGGTTTTAAATTCTAACAACCTTAAATAAATTTCATCATATCAATTTAATCTTTGTCTCAATAATCATTGGTTTGACATTTTAATATACCCTTTTTGAAATCTCATATCATGAAAAGTGTTAATAAAACATCCTCTTGATACGAGAGAAAGGGAAGTAAAAAAGATCATCTAGAATAATAACATAAAAAGGTTTCCAAGTTGTTGAACTTAGGTGGGTGTTGAATATATGGTCATGAAATAAAATCATAATGCCTAAATAATTATGAAGGGTGATATAGGTCATTTATCATAAGATATTGAATGATCAAGAGAAACTAAACAACCACAAAACAATAAATCTTTGATGAATCAGAAGGCCATTGATTCATTGGATATGAATGAAATAAGACAACTTATTTGTTTCATGATATTATTCCTAATGTTTTTGAATTCATTTACCATTTAGACCATGAACATTAGGAAATATAGTGATTTGATATTTTTCTATTTCATAGGCATAATTTTATCCTTTGGATATGCTTAGATCAATTACCACTTCATCTATTATTCCAAGAAATGAATATACAATAGTAATTCTTAAGCCTAAATAACTAAAATTATCATTTAATAGATCATTATCTCAATAAAATAATGAAACGTCATTCCTAATATCTCTAGATATTTTCCAATACCCAAATGGTTAACATAAGTTATCTAAAAAACCCAAAGTTTTACCTAATTCATTCCATAAATTGTTAACCTTAAGACTCATAAAAAATACCTCTTTCCAAATTCAATGTCCAAAAATTTAGAAAGAAGGTCACTAAATATAGAAAATAAACTTAACATTAGATTCCAAAAATAAAATAATGTATCTATTAATTTCACACACCAAATACGTGAATACATTGACCACCTTAATGACTTAATGAAAACATTAATTCTTCCATAAATAAAATCTCAAGTTTTTAAATATATTCCTTAAATATGTACATGTATTAAACTCTATAAAAGATATCAAAAACCATCAAATAACTATAAAATTTCACGTTCACAAGTACTATGCCATAAATATATCTTTATCATTATTATCTCAATATTAATCACATATTAAGGGTTAAACTCCCTCAATCACATGTTTTCAAAAAAGATTAACTTTCCACTGAATCACTTTTCATGGTCATCAATTCCATTAAACATATTCTCTCAAATTCATAAAGAAATATTACTACATTACAATACAAATAAATTTTATAATTCTTATAAATATAATTTCATTGATAAAATAATCATATAATAAAATCATTGAATTTAAACACAATCACAATAATCATTATAATTCATTATTAACACATTAACTATGATTAATAATTTTACTCTTTAATATCTCATTTATTACATATTATATATCTAGTATCTTCAAAATAAACAATATAATCATTAATTATACATCCTTCATGAATCTCTTCACAAGATTTCCCCTAGGACATCTATTTTCATAATGACCATACTTTTAACATTTAAAACATTCAACCATCTATAATACTTTATGGAGACAATTGTTCTTATCCAACATGTTAACTAGAGTTTTTATTTTTTCATAGAAATTACTTTCTTTGTGTCCTTCTTTTACACACATATACAATTTTCCCATTCCATTGAGACACTCTCCTGGGTGAATCTTTCCACATTTCTAACTTGAAGGAAATCAAACCTTTATTCATACATGGTATCTAATATTAAATATTATAGTGTAATCTATCATTATATTATTTGGTGGGTCCAATAATTGGTTAAGGTGCATGTTTTTAAATATATATCATGATAACTGATTAGGAATAATCACAATATCTTTCAACCCAATCATCATCCCATTTGGTTACTCATAAACATATTGTTTATCACATTCAATGTTAAAATAGTTATGTATTATTTCATCCATTGACTAAAAAAAAGCATAGTGTGAGAAACACTAATCATAGTGTTAAATCACATAGTCATGAAGAATCATTTATTGGATGTCTAAATCATGACAACTTATTTTCAATATATGTCACCTTAGGTTTAACCTATGTTATTCATGGTAATCATCTTTTTAAATCTTTCATAATGATTTATAAATAAAATTATTATTAAACAAAGAATATCCCACCGGAGTGTCAATACAGGTGCATAGTAAGGCCCATTATTAGGTACTAGTTAATTATTGGGTCAAGCATGATGCACATATTTTAGAGTTATTACCCCTAGGTATATTTGTTGTAGAATCATTCCCACTTATAGTAGCCATACATGTATGTATTGCTAGGAAAAAACACACAATATATATCTTACCATAACTATAGGATCTTCTTATGTGCTTATCCATAATTTATATCATAAGGTTATTCTCCCTAATATATTTTTTCCTAAATCTATTCCCTAAGGTTTTTACTAAAATTTCTCTAATACCAACTATAAAGACCCCAACCATAGTAGCCCAGAATCAGTGGTTACTTAATTAAATTGGAACTAGATATAAGGAATGAAATCCTAAATGTCCAAATAGTTCAGTAGCCTTGGGAAAATAGATACATACTCTAATTTAAAATTTCAACAGAAAATAGAAAATAAAATGTAATATATTATTTTATTACACCATTACTTCTTTTAGCATATCCTTGTATATATATCATAAAACAATTCCTAGTATCCTAGAAAAATTGAAACATAAGAAATGGGTTATGAAAGTAAGGGTATGTGTACAACATAATATATCATGAATAAATAGGCATAAATAATATGAAAAGTTAAATAACTAAAACACATTCCATTTAAATAATAAATTGATCATAATATTGAAGGAATAAAGGATGATCAAATAAGCCATATGAACAATCACATGAGCTCATAACTTATCCATAGATATTATAACTAATTGAACAATCACATGGAAATAAATAATTGAATTCATAATGATGAAATTCATAATGTCGCACACCTAAATCATACCATCAAGGCCTCAACCAAGAAATCCGAAAATATTATAAAGGCCTTGTTCTATGACATCTGAATAAATGAGAAAGAACTCTGAAAAAACCCAATATAGTTTGTCTCATGTGATCTACTGATTCATCAATGGGATATAACGGGCCCTTCATATCACTTACTAAGTCCACTACATACCTCATATGAATTAATAATACAACTATGACCATATTCCATAACAAAAATCAATAACTATCCGTATTGGAAGAACTAGTCATACAGAATATCCATACTTTATCTAGTAAAACTTATCATAAACTATTAAAAGAAATATGATGAATGGTATCATTATAGTACATCATAAATATAATTTTTAACAAATTATTTTGACCTCGATGATATTACTATAATAATTATTGTGGAAAAGACCCCTTTTTTTTGAAAATATTTTTTTAAATCTAAACACTGGACACGTAATAAATAAATAATTTTATTTGAGAAGAAACTTTCAAAATTTTAAATAAATATTAATTTAGGAATTATGATTTCAGAAAATTCGATTCATGCAATTTATGATAATAAAACATTTCTTTCACACTTTTGTAAGAAAATTCAAAAAGTACCTCATTCAGAAAATGACATGAATATTTCCCCTAAAACATTTTCTAAAAATAAAAAAAGGGTGGAAATGAATTTTAAAAATTATTAGATAATAGAAAAAACTTTTTTGAAAACATATTTAGAAAACATGGACATGGAATATAAATATTCCTTAGATGAGAGGTAAAAATAAACAATCCCGAATAATGATGAGATTGTGAAATAAACCCTTACCACTTGTGTTTATTTTGAATTGTAAACCCCATGAAATAAATAAATTCAAACGAAAATTTTAATAACATGAATACAAAGAGATTCATGACATAATATATTATTGTTGAAGTATATACACCACACAAAACAAATAAGTGGTGAATATGGCATATGTCTCATAGAAGTAAAAGTGAGATGAGAAACCCTTACCTCAGGTTTGATTTTATTTGTACATGTTTGAACCAAATTTATAATAAATATATATTTATTAAAAAATTATTAAATAAACATAATAATATATATCATACCATATATTATTTCATTATAATATTTTACTACCCATTTATTATTATTTCATTGTTAAAACCCTTATTTCAGGTGGTAACGACTTTGTTTTTGTTGTATATTTTGATTTGATAGTTTTGGTCCTTATGATTTTACCATAGTTACATAATTTAAAAAACAAAATTAATTTTATAATTAAATATATTTTAAATATATAAATATTTATATTCATCCTTAGATATTGAGATAGAAAAATTAATTACATCGTTCATGGAGATGATAGTCTGTATGTATGCATGAATGGTGTTTTAACATTTCAATGGAAGAAAAGAAATAAATATGAATAATAATTAATCATTTTATAATAATATTTATTCTATAAATATTTTATACACTTATTATTTATATATTTATAACCATCCATGTAATGTGGTGATGAAAAATGATTTACACCGCTTTGAGTAGATTATAAGCCGTACAGATGCATGAGCGATGCTTTCTCTTTTTCTAGAATGTAAAATAGATAGAATATGATTGAACCATAATAATAATTACATATAATTTTATTTATGTTACTATATTTATTATTTTACATTGGGTACAACACATGAAGAGGATGTATAAATAGAACTAAACTTGAAAGAGTCAGCAAATACAATTATCTCTTCTTCGGTGGACTCTCTTTAGATATCATATTAAGGGACCTAGAGTTTCTTTTTTGGAAGATAAATAACCTCATGAAACTATATAAGTATGTTAATATTAGTAATGTATAGGTTTTGGTCGAGATATATGACTCAAAGTGGTGTAAATAAGTGAAGAAAGAGGCACCCTTTTATAACTAAGAGGAGGGGTATTCATGGAATTATTTAAAATATTGAATTAATATAATTTATATCTCATTTCCAAATGGATATAAATTTATATAATCCAACTATATGGTAAATATAAGTTAAAATATTTTCATTTAATAAAATTAGGATAGGATTTGGATATATTTTCACCCCTATCATTTTGTTTTAAACGCCCATTAACCCTGTTGACAATTATCATACTATTAAAAGCTTATACTCTACAATGGTAAATTATGTTAATATAAAATTCCAAAAGACACATAAATGGATAATGGTAGATTTAATTAAACATATACCATTAATTTTGATGAATATAAGTTTATTGTAATTTTATATCATTTAATAAAATATTATTTATTATAAAATATCAATATTATCAATTTTTAGAACTATTCATTACTTTGACTTTAATAATATAAAGGAAACAGTTATAATTATTTTTTTATTCTATCCCAAAAATATCAGGGTAATCTAGAAAATTTATGGATTACATTATTTATCTTAAATTATATTACTTTTAATATTTTAAATATCATTAATTTGATTTTTCTGTTAATTAAATAATTACTTCGTCAACGTTGTGTAAGAATATTAAATAATTTTTTATTTAATAAAAAGTAAAAATAAATTATTACTATGAAGATAAATATTTAAAATTTAAAAATATTATTTATGGTATAACATATCGTTTAGATAACCCTATATTAAAAATATTATAGTTATTAAAAACAGAGTGTGACATGTCTGACTTTTCATGAAATAAAATACTATAAAGATCATAATATCAACCAAATATCCATAAAACTCCATAAAACTGAATCATGGATTATTATGGAATAAAATGACTCATAAAATAATATTAATTCATGTGACATGATAATTTTCTAGTCATTATTATTTAATTTTTTTTAACTTTAATTACTTGATTTACATTTTTCTGTGGAAACAAAAATTACTAAAGTCACTATTCATATTAACAAAAAATATAACTAATTAATAAAATTTTCCCTCATTAATATAAATATGTAATAAATGTTTTGAAATTTAAAACACAAAATTAGAAGAATTTAATTTAAAATTAAACCAAAAAAATGAAATGAAAAATAAATTT
The DNA here is from genome assembly GCA_963277665.1 of Viscum album. Classification (NCBI taxonomy): domain Eukaryota; kingdom Viridiplantae; phylum Streptophyta; class Magnoliopsida; order Santalales; family Viscaceae; genus Viscum; species Viscum album. The sequence goes on along the minus strand of OY728125.1, from coordinate 1,553,701,221 downwards.
TCAGAGAAATGCCCATTTAGGTATAAAAATGTTTTTATAACAAATTCAATAATGAAATTGATTTAAATAATAAGAATTCGATTATTAAAAATATAATATAACTAATATAACTTTTATATAATTTTAAAATAAAATTTAACTTTTCATTTATTTTAAAAAAATACAATTTTAAATAAAAATTCGTATTTTTTAATATTCACTATAAAATAAATCATTTTAGAAAAACCTGTAATTTTAACCCTAATATATTTTTGACATGATTATTTGAAAAATGATATTATTTTTATAAAATAAAATGTATGTAATGTATATGTTGGTCGGAGTGGATACTCAAGAGGGGGGGGGGTGAATTGAGATCCAATTAAAATTTCTATTAAAAACAATTTCTATTAAAATCCCCCAATTTCAAAAACAAATTAAACTGTAGTGAATTTATACAGATTATAAAGGTTAAATTAGTTTCTCAAAGATTGATTAGTTCTCAGTTAACTTAATCTTATGATTAAATTAACTTTTGAAACCAACTTACTGGTTTACAATAAATATAAGCACTTTCGAGTTTAACTATCAAAGTATCTTTGAAAATAAATTATATTTCAAAGTAATAGCAGCGGAATATGAAATGAATATATATAGTATGGATATAAACTTTAACTAAAAACACAGAGGAGTTAACCAAGAGTTTTAGTCTCAATCCGAGACTTAGTCCTCTCAAAAGTTTATAAAGATGATCCACACCCTGGATCGGGGTTCAACAGTTTACAACTGTCCAGGTCCAAGACCTCTACCACTGTTATTCGTGGTAAACAAAACAACAGCAACCAGCTGTCCAGGTCACACACGACCTCTACCACTATCCATAGTGGGGAATGAAGTATAAAAAGGTTTGCTGAGGATTTACAGATCCTCCAGTTAAAGTACAGGAGTCAGTGTGTGTGTTTAATATAGCAGATAACACACACTGCTCAAAATGTAGAATAAATGAATCACAGAGCAGAGAAGCAGAGTTTAGAAATGGCTCTGGTGATTTCAGTGTAGCTCTGGACTCTTTTGGATTTGATCAGAAGTAATTCTGAGTCCTCTTCTCGTTTTGTTTGAGAAGCAGAGTGTCGTATGCTTCAGGTTCACAGGCAGTGAGATGTAGTCGATGAAGTTCTTCAATGTTCTTTTGTATGCACAGAACTCTTCTTGAGTAGGCTTGATTGTGTATGAGGTTCTATGTAATCTCTTGATATGTATATTCTGTTCTTCTTGGTTCTTCCTCCTGTTTCTTCTTGTATTTATCATGTGTTCTCTAATATCTTTCTTCTCACTTTTTCTTCTACTATATCTTTCCAGCAGCAGAGTATTCTTGTATTTATGTCACGTGATTCGGAAGACAGACAAGGTTTCATTTCCGCAGGTATGAGGTACGGTTTCCTGACATCCGACAACCTTTATTAATTAATTGACAGAGCATTAAAATATACCTGATATGACCATTGGTTAGATTAAATAAAGATAAAGATAAAGAAATTCAAACAGTTGTTTATGACTATCGATGAGTTCAAGTGAACGGTAGGTCATCAGCATCAGCATTGGTGGCTAGATATCGGTGTGTCCTGACCGGTGACTCAGATGATTAGCATCAGTGTGTCATTTTATCGGTGACTCATTTGCATCGGTGTATCATTCGATCAGCATCGGTGGCTCAGATTGATCAGCATCGCTGTATCATTCGATCAGCATCGGTGAGTCATATTGATCGGTGACTCATTTTGATCAGCATTGGTGAGTCATTTGCATCGGTATCGGTATCGGTCTATTGTCTTGATATTGGATCGGTGTGACCGTTGTCTTGATATTGGATCGGTGCGACCGTTGTCTTGATATTGGATCGGTGCGACCGTTGTCTTGATATTGGATCGGTGCGACCGTTGTCTTGATATTGGATCGGTGCGACCGTTGTCTTGATATTGGATCAGTGCGACCGTTTTCCTCTGATATTGGATCGGTGCGACCGTTGTCTTGATATTAGATCGGTGCGACCGTTGTACTGATATTGGATTGGTGCAACCGTTGTCCTCTGATATTGGATCGGTGCGACCGTTGTCTTCTGATTGATCCAGAAGACTTCCAAAATACATTTAAATAAAAAAAACATAGATAAAAACATGATAGCAGATTCACTAATAGATTGTGATTAAGTTTATGAGAAATCCAACCGGATTAAATAATAGCGATTTGTGATTATTAAAACAACAATCATAGGAATGAATTCAGCAATCTTCCAGAGGGCTCAACAATCTCCCCCTTTTTGATAATCACAAATCTTAAAAAAAATCAATAATAACAACATAATGAGATATAAATCTCCCCCTTAAATTAATTCTCCCTCATAGATATTAATCTCCCCCTTAGATATAAATAATTATCTCCCCCATAGATATACATCTTTCTCCCTCATATATATACATCTTTCTCCCTCATATATATACATCTTTCTCCCCTATACATCCTTCTCCCCCTTTGGGATAATCAAAAAGGAGGGAAAATAGACAAATAAGAGAGTAAAAAAGAAGGCAGTATAGAAAATAGATAGAGAGAAAAAAAATATTTTATAAAGTACAGAAGATCACAACCAACACATAGTGCACCCTATCAAAAACAATACACAGCTATTTCTGGGGATACAAAGGGGCTTTGCCTTTGTCTTTGGGATCAATAGATGGTAAGTTGGAAGACTTGGAGGCAGGCTGTACTGGGCGAATCTGAAGAGGTGGTAGGACAACTCTGGCAGGTGGAGGAGAAGGTGCCACAGAGAGTTGTTGTTGAGGAACAGGAGCTGGTTGAGAAGATGGCTGAGGAACTGGTCTTAACTGAGATAGTGCTTGAGCAACCAAAAGATGATTTGGAGCAATATCAGATGCACTGAGAGGTTTAGAAGTAGGAAGTACAATTTCAGTGGCCTGTGCATCCAAATAAGGCTTCAAAAGATTAATGATGTCCTGGATGACTTCTACACCAGATTGCATAACCTTCTCAAAATCATCTTTATTCTCCATGAACTGTGCCAATGTAGGAGTAAAATCTTGCAACTGACGAACTTGAGCCTTGAAAGCTTGAGTAACTAGAGGTAGTTTCAGATTCTCTGCCAACACCTTGAAATTTGCAGCCATCTCATGCTTTGTATAAATCTTTGAAAAGTAATGATCAACCTTTTCCTTGATCTCTTTCAGAGCCTTTTTGGCATCTGATGAATATACGGTTTCCATTTCATGACTGTGATCACAGTGCTCCTTCATTTTCATTAAAGAATCCAGATCAAGAACTTGTCTAACAGCTGATAACTCATCATGCACAACCTCCCTTAGATCCTCTAGCTCATAGGTAGTGATTTTGGTTAGTTTGGCAGTACTGGTTTGGCTAACTATTTGAGTTATCTCATCTTTCAATCTTCTCAAATCAGACTTGATGAGATGTTCAATTAAATTCCTCAAAACTTCCATCATACCAGAGATGGTTGATCTAAATTCGCTTGATAAAGATACTAAGCCAGTGTGGAGATCCTTCATAGTCTGGTGCATAGAGGCTATGTGCCTGCCAATAAGCTCACCAGTAGTGGCAAGGTCTGGCTTCACAGCATTTGATACTCTTTGTGAGAAAGATTCCAACGATGCTTCAGAAAATTATAGAGACACTTGAGTAAGAGCATTGTAAATTTCTTCTCTGACTGTATCTCTCACAGCAGCCAGCAATTCAGTCTTAAACTTATCAAATTCAGCCTGAGAGATTGCAGAACCAGGCAGATGAACATCTGTAGAATCAACAACAGGAGCAGATCTTGCTTCACTTGGGAGGATCTTCTTTATAACTGCAGTAGATTCTGACATTTCCTCTTCTTCTTCAGAGTACTCTAAGCCCAAAACAGCAAAACCAGGGTAGTCATCCCAAACAGCAGCACACATGTTATATTTCGGTTTCTCATAACTTGTTGTTCCACTGATTTCTAGTGATTCTCTCTTTCCAGTGGCATATGTTTCTGGTACTGTTTGATGTGTTTCTGTTGGAGGTACAACAAGACCATCTACAGGTCGGTTAACAACATCATCATCATCATCAATACTTTGTTGTGGTTCTATTGAAGGTTCAGCTAGACCATCTATAGGTCGGTTAACACCATCATCATCAACACCATCATCACCACCATCATTATCACCACCTTTCTCATTATCACTCTTCTCAGAGTCTTCACTGGTAGAAACTTCAGTGTCAGTATCTTCTTCATCACCAAGAATTGGTTCAGATTCAGGTAAGGCCAATGGTGGACTAGTAGGTCCAAAATCTATTCTTTTCTTTGGACTCACTGTATCAGGATCACTCCTATCATCAGGAGGTGACACACTTCCGTCTTCTGTCTCAGCTTCTTCCATTTTTTGACCTTCGGTAGCTTCATTTCTTTCATCCTCTTCCTCGTCATTAGAATAAACTGGTTCCTCATTTTCTTTCAAACCAGGGTCTCTCAAACCCTTAGGCCTCTTTCCATGATCTGTGGGATTGTAGGCTTCATACAGCTTGTCTTCATCAGCAACCCAACACTTCTTCCATGGATTCCAATTGATTTTCATCCTCTTGCAGATCTCTTTGTTGAGACAGAAAGGATGATCTATTTCAGCTACTTCATCATCTTCATCAACACATTCTAGATTATTGAGCATGGTAGTGATCATCTTGGAGTAAAATAAGGCAGTGGCTTTCTTGGACGGTTTTACCATTCCAACTATGTGCACCATCACATATCTACACAAATTGATCTTCTCCTGGGTTTTCAGAAGAAACAACAAGAAAACATCCTGGTACTTTACAGCAGCAAAATCTCCTCTCCTAGGGCAAAGTTGGTGCTGAATAAACATGAAAAGAAGTCTGCATTCACCATCCAACTCTGAGGATGTGATTCTCCTTGACTCTTTGTTTCTAGTCAGAAGCTCTAGAGCTAATTCATAAGAGAAGTAATCAGTGATTGGAGGAATATTCCCAGCATAATCCTCATACCGACCCTCATGGGGTACATTTAAGCACTCTGCCCACTATTTAGATGAAAAGGATATTTTCTTTCCTTTCACTTCAGACGACATCCGGGCAGCCTCCACACCACCTAGAGTGATTTTCAGATTCATATAAAACTCATGTACTAGCTTCGGGTAGTCTATTCGTGAGTTGTCTGAAAACCACTCTGTCCATCCTTGTGATTCAAGAACTTGCAGCAACAGTGACTTACTTGATAAAAGCCAGGCAGAACTGACTTCTCTTTCTACAACAACAATCCGAGTTTCCAGGTTCGGATTTATTGATCGTTGAGAGGTACTACACGACTTGCCTCGAGCACGCTTTGGAGGTACAGGACTATCTGATCCTTTGCTCGGTCTCTTTTGCTTAGCCATTCGAAGATTTTGGGGAAAGTAGGAGTTCGAAGGTTCGAGGTAGAGGAGAAGAGAAGTTGAAGGGTTTGGCGGGAAATGAAAGGTCAAAGGTTTAGGGAAGAGAAATAGCCGCGTATCATTTATTTTATCATTTAGGGTTCCCATAAAAAGGATAAAAGAAATTAATTAATTAATTACAACATAATAAAAAGTAATACAAAGAATCGGTTTGACAGACCGGTGTGACAGATGGGTTTTACTGATCGGTTTCACAGATCAGTTTCACAGATCCGTTTCACAGATCAGTTTCACATATCAGTTTCACAGATCAGTTTCACAGATCAGTTTCACAGATCGGTTTCACATATCAGTTTCACAGATCAGTTTCACAGATCGGTTTCACAGATCGGTTTCACAGATCGGTTTCACAGATCGGTTTCACAGATCGGTTTCACAGATCGGTTTCACAGATCGGTTTCACAGATCGGTTTCACAGATCGGTTTCACAGATCGGTTTCAGAGATCGGTTTCACAGATCAGTTTCACAGATCAGTTTCGCAGATCAGTTTCACAGATCAGTTTCACAGATCAGTTTCACAGACCAGTTTCACAGATCAATCATACACAACTCTTGTTTAATAAACTTCATTCTTTCAGAGCATAAAGGCTTTGTAAAGAAATCAGCTAATTGATGTTCAGAGTTAATAAATTTTAGAGAGATATCACCTTTCTGATAATGATCTCTTAGAAAATGATGTCTAACATCAATGTGCTTAGTCCTAGAGTGAGACACAGGGTTCTTAGATATGTTAATTGCACTAGCATTGTCACAGTTAATTGAAACATGTTTAAAATCAAATCCATAGTCCAATAAAGTGTGTTTCATCCACAGAATATGTGCACAGCAACTACCAGCAGCGATGTATTCTGCTTCAGCAGTAGATAATGCAACTGAGTTCTGTTTCTTACTACACCATGATACTAGCGATTTTCCTAGTAAGTGACATGTTCTAGATGTGCTTTTCCTATCTAACTTGCATCCAGCAAAGTCAGCATCTGAATAACTGGTTAGGTCAAAAGATTGTCCTTTTGGATAAAACAAACCTAAATTTACAGTATACTTAAGATATTTAAAAATCCTTTTAACAGCCAGTAAGTGTGACTCTTTAGGATTAGCTTGAAATCTAGCACACATACACACACTAAACATAATATCTGGTCGACTAGCAGTAAGATAAAGCAAGATACCAATCATACCTCTGTAATTGGTTTGATCAACTGGTTTCCCAGTTTCATCAACATCCAATTTGCAGGTAGTACTCATGGGTATATCACTTTCCTTAATACTATCCAAACCAAAACATTTTAACAAATCCTTAGTATATTTACTTTGATTTAGAATAATGCCATCTTTAGTTTGAAAGATTTGAAATCCAAGAAAGTACTTAAGCTCTCCCATTAAGATCATTTCAAATTCATTTTGCATAACCTTTGAAAAATCAGTACATAAAGAATTTTTAGAAGATCCAAAAATAATATCATCAACATAGATTTGTACTATTAAAAAATCTTTTGAAAACATTTTTATAAATAGAGTGGGATCAGCTATTCCTTTTGTAAATCCTTTTGAAATAAGAAAGTTTGAAAGTCTTTCATACCAAGCTCTTGGAGCTTGTTTTAAACCATATAAGGCTTTAGAAAGTTTAAAAACATGATTTTGAAAATGAGGATTTGTGAAACCAGGTGGTTGTTCTACAAAAACATCTTCAAAAATAAAACCATTTAAAAAAGCAATTTTCACATCCATTTGATATAACTAAATTCAGATGTGATGCATAAGCAAGTAAGATCCTAATTGCCTCTAATCTGGCTACAGGTGCAAAGGTTTCCTCATAGTCAATTCATTCTTCTTGATTGTAACCTTGTGCAACTAGCCTAGCTTTGTTTCTAATGATGTTTCCAGATTCATCTACTTTGTTTCTAAACACCCATTTTGTGCCTATGGTTATAGTGTCCTTAGGTCTTTCTACTAATTTCCAGACTTTGTTTCTTTCAAATTGATTTAGTTCTTCTTGCATAGCTATTACCCAAAATTCATCATTGATGGCATCATTGATATTCATAGGTTCTAGCTGTGATAAGAAGGCTTGATGTTCAACCTGATTTATAAGAGAAGCTCTAGTCTGTGTCCCTCTATCAAGATCTCGTACAACAGCATCTAAGGGATGATTCCTCAGAATCCTAGTTGATCTAGTAAAGGTAGGACTCGATATTTCAGGTTCATCTACATGTTGAGGTTCAACACAAGCAGGGTTTAGAGAGTTTCCAGAGCTGAATGTTTTAACTTCAAGTCCACTGTTTTTATCATTAAGGTTCAAACCAGAGAGATCATCTTCAAGATTTTCAAGAGAGGTCTTAGGTTCATGTGGATCAGTTTCATCAAATTTGATATGAACATATTCTTCTACACATTTGGTTCTTTTATTGAAAACTCTATACGCTTTACTAGAAGTAGAGTAACCTAAGAAAATTACTTCACCATTCTTGGATGCAAACTTGTCAAGATTATCTTTAGTATTAAGAATAAAGACTTTGCAGCCAAAAACTTTGAAGTAGTTAACTTTAGGTTTCCTATGGTTCCATAACTCATAAGGGGTCCTCTTAAGAATAGGTCTAATCAAGACTCTATTAATAACATAGCAAGCGGTATTGACAGCTTCAGCCCAAAAATAAATAGCTAGGTCATACTCATTGAGCATAGTCCTAGCAATTTATTGCAGGGTTCTATTGTAAAGACCCGCAAATTTCAAGGAAATTTTTTTTTCTTAATTTTCTTTGGAATTTTACAAGAGCGCAGCTTCAGACGGCACCTGATTCCGAGGCCCGGTGTGCCCAGAATCAATTTCCGAAGTTTGGCTCGGGTACGTTCAGTGAACGGACGAGCGGGTTTTTCTATCTTTTGAACCGGTGCCCGGAATCGAATTCTGAGGGCACCGATGAAATCGCAGTGCCGGTATTTGCTTAGAAACGCCTCTTCCGGAGTTGCGTTTGCTCAACCGTGGTTTTTAAAATTTTGGGCTTTAAGTCGGAAATAAAATAATGGTTGTGCGACAACTTTATTTTATTTCACTTAAGCCGCTTGGAAGTCACTTGAAAGCCACTTGAACTGAGTTAAAGCGAATAGGGTGCTATCCGGAAATACCCTACCCCTTGGTAGGATATTTGTGAGGTGGGGCCCGCATGAGCCCCACCGTTTCTTTCGCTAAGTAACGCACCCGCGAAAACCCGTCAAGTAACTGAAAAGTCAACCGACACGTTTTCCTTAATTCTTAACAGACCATTTAATTGGGCGGTTTATTTCGTGAATTAAATGGGCTGTTTCATTCGTTGAATTAATTCAATGAATTTAATGGGTCGTTACTTACGCGTTTGCGTTCGTTGGCAAATTAATAAAATAGACAAACTTGTCTATTTTGGAGGATTGCTATCATTGTGCGAATTCTCTGAGCCTCCACTCTCCTCGCAAAGAACGCGAAGAACGCGAAGAATGCCGGCGACCGGAATTCGACGACGCACACCGTGATCTGCGACGTCGACGAGCTCTACCCGCGACGTTCTTCGGCGACGCCTCTTCTTCCGCGGCCGATCCTCGTTCGGCAACTAAGGTGAGAAACGGATCGTTTAATTCTCCCTTTTAATTTCAATGACAACGGATTTAATTAATTAAATCCGTTTGTTCTAGATCCGGAGATCGTTGGCGCGACGTTTTTCCCGCGGTGCGACGAACGTCTCTTCCGCGACGACGGGACGATCCCCTCCTTCCGCGACGAGCGATTCCGCGACGACCTCACGTCCGACGACGACATCGAGGTAGGGATTTTATTTTTCTTGGTGATTCGTTCCCGTGATCTAATTCTTTTTAATTAAAGAACCAAACTTGAACAATTTTATTTTTGGATAAAATTGTGGCTGCCTTAATCCCTCCCGATGATTTTATGACTAACGCGGAGGGTGCGGATCTAACGAACAAGACCCGGCAACCCTCCGCCGATCTTTTTGTTGTGCGGATTTGGCGGACGACGACGAACCGTGCGGAAGGGGCAATCCGTTGATCCCGCAGTGAAGATCGGCCCCCCGGGAGGAGCTATGGCGCAGACGGGAGGCAAAACGGGCCACCGGAGCAACTCCGGCGGCCCGCGGAAGGCGGCGGCGGCGCGGGTCGCCGGCACGGCGGCGCCGGCGGCCGGAGGCGGCGGCTCCCGGCGCGCCGCCGTGGAGGAATCCGCCGCCGCTGAAGCTGCGGCGGCGGCGGCCAGTTCTGCGGCCGTGCGGAACCGGGGAGGGACGCGGCGGCCCGACCGCGTCCGTGTGACAGGCGGCCCCCCGCGGGGCCGCGTTTTCCACCGAGCCGCGGGGGCGGCGCCCCGCGGCAGCCCACTTCGGCCGCTCGGCCGAAGCCGAGCCGGCCGGTCCGGTCGGCCGGGCCGCGCCCAGGCCGGACGGGACCCGGCCTAGCCGGGTCGGGCCGGGTCGGGTCAACCCGGTTCGGGTCGACCCGGTTCGGCCGACCCAGGGGTGGTTCGGGCAGGGTCGCCTCGGGCCCAGAACCCCCCGTTTTCGGGCCCTCTTCGGTCTTTTGCCCATATCTTGGGCCTGGGACCTCCGATTGAAGAACCGTCAGCGGCTACGCGATCCTTGGATCGAGACGGTCATTTAGGTATATTACACTCAAGGTTTTGGAAGACTTTGGGTTCGGCCGGGTTGGTTCGTACGCGAAACCAACCGGGCCCTCGGAGCGGAAACGCTCATAACTCGAGCTGCGGACGTCCGATCGACGTACCGTCAGCTGTGGAGGTTTTCTCTAAGTGAGACGGAACTTTTGGCATACTCCGCCCGAGGATCGGACACAGGCGGAGTACGGTCGGGTTGGTTTTGCCCTAAAAACCAACCGGGCCCCTGGGACGAAAATGCCAATAACTCTCAGACCGGGCGTCCGATTGACGCGCCGTCTGTTGCGTTGAGATCCTGTTGTCGATACGGAACTTTTGGATACATCAACTTCGGACTACGTGTCAGTTGATGTATCAGCCTCTCGGATCGTGGAGCGGACCCTCCTAAACGAGCTCGCTGTGTGCGGGAACCCTAGTGCTGGCTGTGACTTCGACGACAGAGCAGAGATCCTCCGTGGACTGCGACGACGATAGAGCAGAGATCCTTCGAGGACTGCGGCGACGACTGTGCGGAGATCCTCAGTGGACTGCGTCGACTACTGCACTCAGCGATCCTACGTGGATCAGCGCTACAGGTCCTGTGTGGGCCTGATCATGTGTGGGTCCTTACTACCGGTTCTGTGTGAGCCACTGCCTACAGGTTCTGTGTGAGCCCGATCCTGTGTGGGTCTTTTGCGGGGGTTAGTACCTATCAATCCTTCGTGGGTCCGACGACTTAGATGGATCAGTGATCATCTTTGACGTCATCTGAAAAAGTATACCTGGTTGAGCTGAATCTTATGTTACTCTCCTTTGTGGAATGTGTTGAACTATCCTATGTGGATTTACTGTTTACTCTCCTTTGTGGATTTGAGTCTTGCTTTCCTGTGTGGATTGAGTTGTTCTTGAGCTCATGAGCAGAGCTAGAATTGGGGACTTAGGTATATGTATGGGCATATACCTAAGTCGAGTCAGATGTTACTTCGTGATTGCACCTTCCTTTTGTGCTATATCCTTTGTGGATTTCAGGAGATTTTCGGGGGTCTCGGGGTCCTTACTGAGTAGCTTATACTCACCCCTGCACGGGCTATGCCCGCACCTTGTTGTGTTGGATGCAGACGACGGACAGCGCTGATCACGGTTGGGGCGTGGAGCAGGACGGTACCTGGAGGTGGACCACTGGGCGGGACGTGCTCGGAGCGGACGTGGGACCCGAGGAGCCTGGAGGCTATCTGTACCCACCCTTCAGGTGGGATTGCCAGTGGACGACACGAGGCTGCCGTCTTTTCTTCAGTTGCTGTTCTTTACCTTTTCAGTTGTACTTTCAGTTGGGCTTGTATTCCGGCCCCCTTTACTTTTCTGCACTTTGTAGTTACTTTCCGCTTGCTGACTCTATGGTGGTTGTTACTTATAAAGGCAATGCCTTCCCTGTTTACCGGGATATTACGCCTTGGTGCTAGTCGCCAGCCCCTGGCCTATGGAAGGCGGGCTTGGGGTAGTCACGGCACGGGCCCCGAGGTCGGGTCGTGACATCTATTCCTTCTTTCTACTACACCATTCTGTTGAGGTGTCCTAGGGGCAGAGAAATTGTGACTATAGCAACTGTGTGAGCAGTAAGTTTCAAACTCATGATTTTCAAACTCACGGCCATGATCACTTCTCAGGGACTTAATATTATGTCCACTAAGGTTCTCTACAGACTTGGAATATTTAACAAAGTAAGAACAAGCTTCACTTTTGTGAGCTAGAAAATATACCCAAGTATATCTAGAAAAGTCATCTACAAGAACATAGACATAGTGCTTCCCATTTAAACTAGAAATTATAGAAGGTCCAAATAAATCCATGTGAACCAACTCGAGAGGTTGAGAAGTTGACACTTAATTCTTTGATTTGAAAGAAACTTTATGTTGCTTTCCCTTTTGACAGGGATTACAAATTTTGTCTACTGGAAATTCAAGTTTGGGTAGGTCTCTTACTAAGTTCTTCCTAGAAAGTTTTATAAGTGAATGCACATTGCAGTGTCCTAATCTTCAGTGCCAAAGCCAGGACTCTTTTTGAAAATCATTTAAACAAGCACTTTTTTGTTTAGCTAAGGAATTTAAGTCGACAGCATAAACGTTTTCATTTCTTAAAGCAGAAAACACTAAAGCATTTTTAGAATTAAAAACATTGCAATAATCATTTTCAAATTTAACATAAAAACCATCATCACATAACTGAGAGATGCTTAATAAATTTTATTTAAGGCCATTAACAAATAAAACTTTATAAATCAATACTGATTTAGTGTTACCAATCTGGCCTAAACCGATGATTTTCCCTTTAGAATTGTCACCAAAGGTAACAAAACCTCCATCAACTCTGACTAAGCTTTTAAAGCATGAAAAGTCTCCTGACATATGTCTTGAATATCCACTGTCCAAGTACCAGGTCTTTCTACAGGAGCTCTTTAAGCAGGTTTCCTATAAAATAGATTTAAATAGGAAATGATTTTGGTACCCAGATTTTCTTGGGTCCAGACAGGTTAGCCAATAATACTTTAGGTACCCATATTTGTCTAATGGGTCTTATATAATTTGTAGAATCACCATAAATTGAAAGATAAACCTTATTAGATCCATAACTATGAATATAACTGGTTGAGGTTTATGAAGTTCCAGAGCTAGTTACATTCTGTCCAGATTTAGGAATAAATCTATTCTTGGTCAACTGTCTCTATCCAGGTTTATAACCTATTACAGTAGTGTACATTGGTGCAACTTGTTTTCCTAGCATTTGAGTTAGAGTTTCCTTACCATTGGTAAATTTCTCTAAATACTTTCTGAGTTGCCCATTTGATAATTTCAATTCTGTGTTCTCCTTTAACAGTTTAGCATTTTTCTCTTTTTCAATAGTGAGTTCAGTTTTAACTGCAGTGGTGAGAGCATGTTGTTTCTTTAATGATTTGTATTTATCCTTAAGTTCATTTCATGTTTCTTCTAACATATCACAATATTCAAACAGTTCATATTTAGACATGTTATCACATTCAGTATCATCACCAGAATAATATGAATTAGAAGCAGGAGTTTCTGATGTTACCTCAGAAGTGTTTGTCATGAAACACATGTTTGTCTTGTTTTTGTGTTCAGTTTCAGAAACTTCAGATTCACTATAACTGTCCTCAGAAGCACTCCAAGTAGCCTTCATGGACTTTTTAAACTTATTGTCCTTGTATTCATACTTCTTCTTGTATTTCAGCTTTGGGCAGTCAGCTTTTATGTGTCCTTTCCTTTTACACTCATAACAGACAACTTCATCTTATTTATCAGATTTCTTCCAGTCCTTTTTCCAATGTCCCTTGTTACCATACTTACCTTTGTAGTTTGACTTTCTGAAAAACTTCTTCTTCCTATAAAACTTTTTAAATCTTCTGGCAATGTGAGCCATCTCAGCATCACTGTCAGAGTCACTCTCACTGTCTTCACAGCTTGAGCTTTCGTTTATAGCTTGAAGTGTTTCCTTATCCTTGTTCTTTGAGTTTATAGTTTTGAAGGCAACAGACTTTCTTCTAGGTTCATCATCATCTTCTTTATTTACCTTGAGTTCCTCTTCATACATCATCAGCTAGCCAATTAGTTCTTTGACTGGCAGTTCTCCAATGTCACACGATTCTCTAATGGAGACAGAGGTTCCTCTCCATCTTTCAGTTAGACATCTCAGAATTCTCATGATTTGTTCCTTTACTGGAACATCCTTTCCCAGAGTGGTCATTGTGTTGACTATCTCATTGAACCTGAGATACATATCAGAAATGGGTTCATCAGGCTTCATTTTAAAATTATCATACTTAATAGTATAGGTATTCAATCTCATCTCCTTAACATTTGTTGTTCCTTCATGAGAAACAGCTAAGGTATCCCAAATTTCATATGCAGTTTCACAAGCAGAAATTCTATTAAATTCTTCATCTCCTAGAGCACAGTACAGGGCATTCATAGCTTTACAATTATTATTTTAAGCAGTCTTTGAAGGTTCATCCCAAGTAGATCTAGCAGTAATAGGAATTTTATTTTCAGATTCAATAGCAGTCCAAATATCAAAACCTATGCTTTCAAGATGAATTTTCATTTTGAGTTTCCACTGAGCATAGTTGTTTCCTTTGAAAAAAGGTGGTTGGTTAGTAGCAGCACCCTCAAGTCTATTATCCATGATATCACAAAAAGAATTTTAAAGAGATAAAAATTTAGAAATAACAGAAATTTTAAGAACGTTAAAATACAACTAAAATCACAGTTGGAAAGCAGAGTACTTTAGAAAATATTTTCCAACCTCTGATACCAAATGTTGGTCAGAGTGGATACTCAAGAGGGGGGGGGGTGAATTGAGATCCAATTAAAATTTCTATTAAAAACAATTTCTATTAAAATCCCCCAATTTCAAAAACAAATTAAACTGTAGTGAATTTATACAGATTATAAAGGTTTAATTAGTTTCTCAAAGATTGATTAGTTCTCAGTTAACTTAATCTTATGATTAAATTAACTTTTGAAGCCAACTTACTGGTTTACAATAAATATAAACACTTTAGAGTTTAACTATCAAAGTATCTTTGAAAATAAATTATATTTCAAAGTAATAGCAGCGGAATATGAAATGGATATATATAGTATGGATATAAACTTTAACTAAAAACACAGAGGAGTTAACCAAGAGGTTCAGTCTCAAGCCGAGACTTAGTCCTCTCAAAAGTTTATAAAGATGATCCACACCCTGGATTGGGGTTAAATAGTTTACAACTGTCCAGGTCCAAGACCTCTACCACTGTTATTCGTGGGAAACAAAACAACAGCAACCGGCTGTCTAGGTCACACACGAACTCTACCACTATCCATAGTGGGCAATGAAGTATAAAAAGGTTTTCTGAGGATTTACAGATCCTCCAGTTAAAGTACAGGAGTCAGTGTGTGTGTTTAATATAGCAGATAACACACACTGCTCAAAATGTAGAATAAATGAATCACAGAGCAGAGAAGCAGAGTTTAGAAATGGCTCTGGTGATTTCAGTGCAGCTCTGGACTCTTTTGGATTTGATCAGAAGTAATTCTGAGTCCTCTTCTCGTTTTGTTTGAGAAGCAGAGTGTCGTATGCTTTAGGTTCACAGGCAGTGAGATGTAGTCGATGAAGTTCTTCAATTTTCTTTTGTATGCACAGAACTCTTCTTGAGTAGGCTTGATTGTGTATGAGGTTCTATGTAATCTCTTGATATGTATATTCTGTTCTTCTTGGTTCTTCCTCCTGTTTCTTCTTGTATTTATCGTGTGTTCTCTAATATCTTTCTTCTCACTTTTTCTTCTACTATATCTTTCCAGCAGCAGAGTCTTCTTGTATTTATGTCACGTGCTTCGGAAGACAGACAAGGTTTCCTTTCCGAAGGTACGAGGTACGGTTTCCTAACATCCGACAACCTTTATTAATTAATTGATAGAGCATTAAAATATACCTGATATGACCGTTGGTTAGATTAAATAAAGATAAAGATAAATAAATTCAAACATTTGTTTATGACTATCGATGAGTTCAAGTGATCGGTAGGTCATCAGCATCAGCATTGGTGGCTAGATATCGGTGTGTCCTGACCGGTGACTCGGATGATTAGCATCAGTGTGTCATTTGATCGGTGACTCATTTGCATCGGTGTATCATTCCATCAGCATCGGTGGTTCAGATTTATCAGCATCGCTGTATCATTCGATCAGCATCGGTGAGTCATATTGATCGGTGACTCATTTTGATCAGCATCGGTGAGTCATTTGCATCGGTATCGGTATCGGTCTGTTGTCTTGATAATGGATCGGTGCGACCACTGTCTTGATATTGGATCGGTGCGACTGTTTTCTTGATATTGGATCGGTGCGACCGTTGTCTTGATATTGGATCGGTGCGACCGTTGTCTTGATATTGGATCGGTGCGACCGTTGTCTTGATATTGGATCGGTGCGACCGTTGTCTTGATATTGGATCGCTGCGACCGTTGTCTTGATATTGGATCGGTGCGACCGTTGTCTTGATATTGGATCGGTGCGACCGTTGTCTTGATATTAGATCGGTGTGACTGTTGTCTTGATATTGTATCGGTGTGACCGTTGTCTTGATATTGGATCGGTGCGACCGTTGTCTTGATATTGGATCGGTTTAACCGTTGTCCTCTGATATTAGATCGGTGTGACCGTTGTCTTGATATTGGATCGGTGCGACCGTTGTCCTGATATTGGATCCGTGCGACCGTTGTCCTCTGATATTGGATCGGTGCGACCTTTGTGTTCTGATTGATCCAGAAGACTTCCAAAATACTTGTAAATCAATAAAAACATAGATAAAAACATGATAGCAGATTCACTAATAGATTGTGATTAAGTTTATGAGAAATCCAACCGGATTAAATAATAGCGATTTGTGATTATTAAAAAAAAAATAGGAATGAATTCAGCAATCTTCCAGAGGGATCAACAGTATATAATTGAATTATAATATTTTCTCTATAAAAATATATTTGAAGAAAACATATTTCTGAAGCATAAAATATATTTACTAAAAATTGAGTATTTATTTCATAAGAATTAATAAATACATTTTTACCTAGTAGGACCTTTATATATATATATATATCATAATTTGGTTAATACTATTCATACCCACCAATTTAATTCCTAGGTTATAAAGGTTATATTTAAATAGTATTTCATGGTTCGTTGAAGATCAATGTTGTGTACTGTATAAGATATTGAATATGATGTCCCTATTTTAAAATTTTAGGGTGTTAAAGAAATTCCACCAAGGTATAAGATTTAATCCTTTATAGATTACATAAATATGTGATAAGACATTGTAAGCTGGAGAGTTTCCTTACGGTCATGATCCAATGAGATCCAACCTCAAGTCGTATTGATTCATCCCTCCCCTCTAATGCCATGTTTGAAAATGACTAAAACTAAAGATACTCTAGATTTAAATGGGATGAAAGTTCACATAAACCCTTTACTCATGTTTCTATACCACTTTGAGTGAAAAAGTATCCCCCCTTTTACATTCCATGAGTCCTGAGATATAGGTGAAATTTTCTCGACTAGTGGTATGGATTCAGACGCATGTGAATTATTGAGCCCTTGATATGAGCCCATAAGGGGATTCACCTCCTAGGTTTCCCCCCTTTTTCCATCTCTCTTCCTTCCAGGGATGGAAGAATCTCCTTTATCAGCGCCATTGCGGGCTCGTTCAAGGCGTCTGAACTTTGCTCGTGGAGGCGTCTCCTTGGGGGATTAGTCCTCGGCGAATCCCATTTCTTGCCTTCTCT
Source organism: Viscum album (assembly GCA_963277665.1). NCBI lineage: Eukaryota > Viridiplantae > Streptophyta > Magnoliopsida > Santalales > Viscaceae > Viscum > Viscum album. The sequence goes on along the minus strand of OY728125.1, from coordinate 1,553,683,777 downwards.
CTCCCTAGCCATCAAACTGGCTAGGGTTTCTCCTTATGGAGGAGCAGTTTGTAGGTCAATTTTCACATTTCTGCAGACAGAGGGGTGATGCCTCATTTCAAGGTCGGCTACGGGTGCGGTGTGGGGTTTGTTGAGTTCTCCGTGTGCAGATTTAAAGGCATCGACGAGATTGAGGCTTGCGGTGAGGTTTCTTCAGGAATGACCTGGTGATTCAGAGGTCTTCATAATGCATGGTTTTTTTCTAGAGATTCATTTCTGAAATTTCAGAGGATGTTTTATGCGGCACTATCTTTTTTGGTGTTCCTCAAACCCTCCTTGAAGGTTTCTTCCTCTTCCCACAGCTGGCACGATTGGACTTCGACGTTCTATTTCTTGGTCAGAGTGGCTCGGTTTTCTTCGTCGGCGACACGTCTTTCATGGCTGTGTGGTTAGAGGAGATCTTGTGGATGGAGGTGGGGTTCTACCAAAGGCTGTCGTTTGGTTTGCTATCACATTGCAGGAACTTGCGTAGGGTTATTTGTGTTTTTGTTATCATTGATGTTGGCTCGCATTCTAAACGTTTTGATGCAGATAGTGGGATTTTGGTTGCTGGTCATGGGGACATTTCTCGCTTGCTGTCGATTCATTTTCTCTGCTCTGACACTAGGACCCCAATTCTCTTCTCCCAGTCGGATTTGAGTGATGGTTTCCATGGTGTTTTGGGATATTTAGTTTGTGTGGTTGACGACATTCCAGGAGGTGTTGTTCGTGATGGTTTCATTGCTACTTTTGGTGCTGGTTCATTGGTGTTGATGTATTTTGGTGACAATGTTAAGGGTTTTATTGTTTGGGTTACAACGGTTGCTGCTCAAGGCATGTCTGGAGGGTTTCTATTTGGTTTGAATTTTGGTTTCGGACTCGACCAGATGGTTCAGGCCCCAAAGGAGGATTTGGAGCTGGTGGTTCATCTTTGCAAAGTTTTTTGGATTTGGATGTTTGAGAGGGTATGGCCTCAGCCATCGGATCGGGCCTGTGCTTTGACACATGGCACTTGCTTGCCGATCAGCCTTGTAATGGTGAAAATCTTCATCACGATCAGATGCTGGGGAGGGGTGGATCCTTGTTGTTAGTCTTGTTTTTCACTCTAGACCTTCAGGTCGTGATTTTTCTTAGTCATGATATATGTTTGGGTTTTCACCTTCTTCCCTTAAAAGGGGGTTTTTGTTATAATAAAAATTTGACAGCCTTTGGGTCATTGGAGGTGAATTATTGAGCCCTTGATTCATCAAGTAGCTAATGAATGGGCCAGGAATACATCCATAGCCTATGAACCTCCGAGATGTACCTTTTTAAATAGAGAGGGAGTGATTCCTAGTGAACCATATGTTCATGTATATCCCTCTCAAACAACGTTCCACATATCAGGTGGCATGTCCCGACACATTGTGTGAACTTGGACCGATAAACCTTGAAAAATGGAAGACAAATATTCCAGCCATTAGTATGGGAAGTGGCAAGGGGATACAATTACCAATGGCTTAGATAGCCTCTCTGGATGATGAATTAATGGATGGGATGGATACCAAAATCCTTTACCCAAATAGATGCTATATTCTTGTCATAAACATAAATACACAAATGTATGTTTATTGAAACATAGAACATATTTAATGGATGAAGTTGTAAATAGATGAAGGAAGAGTGTTGTGACTATTGAAATGGAACTGCCTATGGGTGGTGGTTTTCATAGAACAATGCCTCTGATAGTATGCCTCCTGGAAGGGGTTTCTTCAAGGAATGGATTAGGTAGTAGGGGTTACACATATATGATTTTCAGAAACATGACAGGTATTATGGGAAATAAGGTGTGAGACCCTGATGGAATCCATATATTATAGTCATATACATTATCCCATCGATGGGCTATTTGGGATGGATGTTGGGGAAAATGGATTGTCAAGTATACCGATTTGATCCCTCAGAATACACAAGGAAATAGATGGAGAGCTCTTAAAAAAGAAATTGGAACCATCAAGTATATATGGGGTGATTATCCTTGAGGGGTTCATGGTCCTCATAAACTTCTTCATTTATTCCTTGACCATTATCCAAGGTGATGGATAAAAAGTAGGGTAGATTATGTATTTCCCCTCCCTTCTTGGGATAGATGTCATGATGTGATGGTTTCTTTTAGGTTTATGGAAATTTATATTGGTCAACCTTTCTATTCTTAATTTTTCATGGGGTTTTCTAGACAAATCATGTTGGATTTCATTCACCGCATTTCTTTATTGGTTGTTTGAACCTCAAGTATGTATCCTCAAACATACTGATGATTCTTGATGGGATGGTAGGAAATACAGAAATAACACATTAGGGGGGTGAGGGTGACAAAACACAATTTTATTGAATATTTTATTGATAATAAATGATTTAATTACCTTAAATTGTATTAAATATGTTTATTTATAAAATATTTTGGATTAGATAATTCATTTGAAAATTTGATGAAGATTACAGTTTTACCTTTTAAAGCTCACTGTAGTATTTTAGACATAAATACTTTTCAATGTATTATTGGTACTTAAACTTTTGTAATAGTGTTACTCACTCAATGGGATAAAACTTTTATTTAGAACATATGAACTGGATTGCACATTGGATTAGAGTAAATGTTCCATGAAATCAAAGATGGATTGGACTCTCCAGATTGGACCCCACTTCACCATATGGGACATAACTTCTTCATATGTTCTTGTATTAGTCTTAGATTTGTAGAATAGACCATGGAACCAATTTAAACAAATCATTCTTCTATAAGGATAGTTGTTTCATGCATTTTAGAGGTCAAATAGGGAGTGCAAGTTAGAATAAAATATTTGGATGAATTTCCACATTCACACTTGAAACGTATAATAACCTAACTTCCCCTACACTATAAATCGATTTTTATATCATTTTGAGGGGCTTGTTCGAGGTATTGGGATGGTGTTTCTTAGAAAAATATCATACCTCTAAGAAGAAGTAAGGCTTTGTGTAAAGATCTCTTCCAAGAAGGTTCTCCCCTACCACCTGCACTTTATGATTATTTGTTTCCATATTTGTAACTTGAATTTTTATTCAGTAAATATTGTAGGTTCTTATCTTTTCATCCTTTTATTTTTCTTATTTGATCTGGAATATAAGAGTAGAGAATAGATTGGGTGTTTCCCTTTCAATCCACTACTTATGAAGAATGTATCTATGGTAAAAACTGCACCCATGGAAGAATGATTTAGTTTGTAGTCGATCTAATACCTACTAACTTAATTTATTTAAATTTAATCTGTAAATATACTATAATTCAAAAAAAAAATCAATTAATTGAGTTTGAATATTTAAGTAACTCCATCGACTTTCACATGACCACGAGGTCAGACTTTTGTGAATCTTGTGAGTGAAAGTTCAATTGAAAAATATAATAAACATGTGATAGAATTTTAGGATTCAAGTATCATACACAAACACAATTAATTCTCAACTCTAGAGAGGATATTCTTCTATAATTTCCCACTACTGACTCCCCCTCTCCCGTGTTTTCATATCCCACTGATCTCTGCCCATCTGTCCCCCACTCTCCTACCATCACTCAGTAGTCACCACAATCGAGGTCCCCTGCCATCTCCCCACACTTTTGTGAAGTCAGACCATTCATAGTGTACAATTTCAAACAATTATCCTTTTATCAAATGAATAAAATCTAAAAAATATTTAATATCAAAAAATTTCATTCAACCATCTTTGTATACCAAGGGTATGCTTTTCTTATTCTGGATTCTTTTATATTATTCTTACACATTCATACCACATTTATTATTTATTTTTAAAAGGTCTAAGTTACATTATGAATTCTATTAAATTTTGTATATTATTATACCATACTAAAAAATATATGAGTAATTCATTGTATTTTTATCCTATTAAATATTTTATTAATTGGATAGTTTATTTATTGCACAAATTTCATATGGTTTATTGAAAACATGTATACAAACACTATTTAAATTATTCCTAACATATCACTATTCTTTTAAATTTTTTCTTTCTATTAATTTTGAATTTAGTTATCTTAATATCTATTTAGATAAATGTTTTAGTTGTTTAATTGAAAATGTACATTGCATGACCATATTTATGTCTCAGATATAATCATTTGGATTTATTCACTACCATAGAGTTAGGTAATAATAATATACATATATTTTATGAAGTTAATTTTATCTATATATTTATATGTTATTAATTTTGGATTCATTATAATTTATTAAATATGAACACATTTGATATAATTTACATGGAAATATCAATCTTCACCAATTTATAATATACTAGTTCTAATTTATTGAAAAAAATACTATGAAATATTAAGATGTAAGCAGTTTAATACACTATAAATGTTTCCATGCTTAGAATTATTGTACAAATATATTTATACATTAATTACGTTTTAATAAAAATATTTTAGAGGTAAATTTTAAATGTATAAAACATTATCAAATTGATGTTTCAAATAGAATCCCTCTCATTTGTTCGCTGCTCTGGTCCTAATATACAGTCACCTAAAAGCTATATATATATATATTGAATACAATTAAGGATATCTCTATTATATATATGGTATTAATAATGTATTCATAATATCTTATTTAATCTATATATGCTTCACATAGTTAAATATGACATATCTAGCTTTAGTAATTTTATAAATACAGGATCTAATTCATTAAAAAATATCAAGAATATAGTTTAGTGATTACACTGATTGTATACAGATTATTGAAAAAATATATGTAGTTAAATTCAACTTAAAAAATAATACTTTTTTGACATATTGTTGTTCTTATATATTTTTACTTTTTGTTTTTTGGATATAATTCATGTTAAAATGTTTTTAGATATCTGTTTTAGATTTTAAATTAAAAATATACACTACATTACCATATTGATGATTCTTATATAACCCCTCTTATTATATGTAATTTATGTGATATATGTTTTTTTTATATTTTACTAATTCTATTTTCATTATATTAAATTGAAAATATATAATTATATTAATTACTGGGAAATTTTCATCTCCATTATTTTATAAAATATTGTATGTAACACATTGAATAAGTATTAGGGGTGTAGTTTAGGGATTAAACTTCTCGGATACAGATTACTGAAATGATTTTAGTAGTTTAGTTCAATTTATAAACTATTCATTCCTAATATATTGACATACTAATATATTACTACTTTCTTTAATATTTTACCATAGTGGTGTCAATACCTATTTAGATATATGTTTTAGGTGAAAAATTTAAAATTTACACTACATTACCATATTGATGTGCTAGATATAATATCTAATTTTTTAATTTATAAGAAAAATATCAATTTAGGTAAGAGATGTATAAATATTTTTATGCAGTAAATGATATCTATATGCTCAATATTGTACTCATTATGTATTCATTGATTTTTATCAATATATACACATTTACAAAAATGAAACCGATATCTATAACTTCACTAATTTCTAAAACAATTGATCTAATTCATTGAATAAATATTCGGTGGATGGATTACTGATTAAGTTGATTGAATAAACCTTCCTTAAAAAATATACATAGTTAAACAGAATAAATAAAAATTAGAGTGATACATTGCTGATTAAACTATTTTTATATTCACTGTATACATTTTGTTTGTATCATTAAACAATATACCAAATCCTTTTTGGTCATATACCATGAGTTTTATTTCTAAAAAAGCATAAATTCATTTGAAGTTATCTTTAACAATTAAAATTAAGGTTTGATTTTTTTTTATTTTTTTATTTCATAATGTATCATCTTTTTATATTTTTGGATATCATAACTATGTTTCAAATTTATTTATCGCATGCATTTATTCATTTAGAATTTTTTTAATAAAATCCAATGTTATGGATTTAATTTCTTACCATATTCATTTCCTATTATAGTATCCAAGTTTAAATGAAATGATGTAAATGTTAAATCCGAATATTCCGATAGTGACAAAAATTTGAGGATATATTGGTATCTTCAAACTTATATCAATTTAACTCATTCCATTTGATATTTCTTTCCATGTCATTTCCTGTTTCATGATGTCTTAATCACATTAATCTACTATTGAATCCTAAACTCCCAAGAATTAGATAATTCTATGAAAACTCTTAATATTTAGTTGGTTTCTATTAATATGCACAAAAATATTTTATTCATATCATAGAAGAATTCTGTTTATAAATATTATTGAATGAAACACCCTAACAAGATTATTTTAAGGGGATTAACATTTAGATGATTACCAAAATAACTAAACTATATGATTATTTCAAAATATTGTATGTGTTCTTTGAAAATTCTGAAATGATCAACATATGATCATAATAGTTCAATCATTCTTTGGAAGTTCATTTGTACCATCATGGGAATTGTGATTTTTTTCTAGAGTGGAATATCTCTTACATTTCATGAATTATAGTGCACTTATTTACCTTTGGGACATTAATTTTATTCATTAAATGTGTCATTAATATCTTCTAAAGTTTATATTCATGGAAATATGATTTCATATATGGTTTGAGATCTATTCTCATTACAAAAATACATGTTCTTTATAAAAAAATCGTAATCAATTTAAATACCCTTGAAATTTTCTACTTTTCTATAACGATTATTGGATTATTTATCGATGAATATTTTAATCCAATTACTTATGTTCTAGATATCTTATTTTATATTTAGTTCTCTTAAAACTAATATTATTTACTATATCTACTATCTGAAACCAACTGTTTAATATATTTTTGATTATTCATTCATTTCTACCTTTATCATAACACATCTAACTCATATTTTAGTCTTTCCTTTTCATCACAATTATCATCCTTTAAATTTATCAATATCACCTATCATCTTCTAGATTTTTTTTATATGTATGACTTGTATGAGAGTTCTTAATATTTTTATTTCTTATTATATTCTTTATAATTCTATAGAGGGTTATTAAACTCAGATATTCTAACATTAATTAAGTTATTTCTTGATATATTCCAATACAAGTATTTAAATTACAAATTAAACTTTTAATTTTTAGTTTGGATTCATTTTTTATATTCATTTTATTTATCCTATTATGTTCTAGATGGAAGATGGAATGTTACATGTGGGGGAACCAGGCATATCAGATCCTCATAATGAGGTTTAATGTAAATATTTTTTTGTATCATTTAAATTCATGATGTTCATTAATATCTTACTAATTATTTGAATGTTTGTTTTATTAATATTATCATATTTTTTTATATATGGAAAGTCCTTAAAACTTAAGCTACAAAAAATGAAGTGTTATGCTCTCTAATGTAGAGTTGATCTGGATGTAGGTTATTGTAGTAGAAATTATTACTCGTCTTTAATTGTTTTTTCTATTGGGTATAAATGATGAATTATTTCTATTATCAATTTTTTCATTGAGGTTGTTGTTATGTGGTAATTATATCCTCACATTGGATTGTTAAAATCTATAAACCATCATTATCAATCAAAAATCATAGATCGAATGCCTCTCCGACATCTTGAATCATTTTTAACCAACTAACCTCATCACTTATTCATGTGGAATCTTAATAAATACATAAGTCAATACACTATTAATTTTACGTTTCATGGAAATTCCTTTTCTTGGGCACTATCTCTCAATCTGGGACATATATGAATGGTAAAATAATTTTCTTTCACTAGTGAATAACTTTTAATTTTTAATCAGGTTTTTATTAATGTTGGATTCATAAAATTTACATAAAAATAAATTTTAAATCCTAGAACATAATTATTTCAAAGGATTGTAATAAATTGAGGCCAATTTTTAATAATTCTATAATGTTTAGCTACATGGAAACAAAGTTTTGTTTTTGTATGCATTGCTTATTATTTTTAAATATTTTTTTAAATATTTTTAGCATCATTTATATAAAAACCTTGACCAATGAAACCTGAAGTCAGTGCCTGCTTTATTATATGGACATAAGATAAAATTAATCACATGTCTAAGGATAAAATAGTTTAGTAGTCTTGTTAAACTAGATACATACCTGATAACCATTTCAAATTGGGAATAAAATATAAGACATAATATATAACAAAATAAAATGACCAAAATCCTTGAAAACTCATTCAATGATTTATTCTTCATATACAAAGGAAAGGAAAAACAATTAGAGGGAGATCAAATGATTTATAAGGATTACGTATAGTGGAAGCTATCATGAATAAATAAAAAACAATCAATATGGAAATTTAAATAAGTAAACACACATTCCATTTAATCAATAACTTGGTTATCATAATTAGATAAGGTATAATGAATATGGAAAGGTAAATAATCAAATAGACATTCCATCTAATCAATAAACATAGAATGAATTGAATCCATAGATAATAACACTGCTAAAATCTCATGGATAATAATATAACAAATAAATTCAAAATGAATGAAATTCCTAATTATTGGATGCTATGATCGTAGGCATCATGATACTACTACCATCAATAAAATTTACAAGATAGTTTAAAACTACAGGTAGAAAATTTTCTAATTATATCTTTTTTGATTCGACTCATGATACTACTGATGATTTCAGGGGCTATATAATTTTAGGACCCACCCTTCCTTTTATATTCAAAGTATTCCTCCTATATCTAATAATCTATTTAATTCATGAAATTTTTCCTTATAATAAAATATACATATTGAGTAAAGAATACATATTTATCAATATTTCCCTATATTAAAAAATATAATTCAATCTAGAACACCATATATAGAAATGAGATATAGTTTATGTAATAAACATATCCATGATAAATAATGTGGATATTCAGGGGAAATTTAATATCCAATGGTCACATGAAAGTGAATATTTAAAAGGGAAAGTTAATGATAATAAACATGAATCAATTAAGTAAAATTAAATAATTTACTTTGTAAAAACCGTGCAGAAAAATAATAAGGATGGTATCAATAAAATATATCCCTGGTAGAGTATAAGTAAAATAAATGGTAGTTTTCTGTTTTGAATCGAAATACCATATGAAGATATTTAAAAAAATTCTTGAGGAAAATATCCTTTTCAATTAAAAAATATATATTTTTGAAACAAAAAGTTCACAAAATAAATTGAAAATTATTTTCTTTGAAAATAATATTTGAAACTTACAAAATAATCTTTAAAACATTGAGCGGTCATGACAGATGATTTTTTTTCATGTCGTACATGTTAAAACAACGATTCTTCTCACCTTTTTAGAAAAACAAAATGTGAATTATATTAAAAAACACATTAATATTCCCTTTAAAAAATTTCATAAATAATCAAAATGGGTAGACATATCATTAATAAATCATTCTTATAAGGTTAAAAACATTTATGAATAAATTTTTCGAAAACATGGATTTTGATGCAAAAAGATTTTTAACTGAAGAGTGAAATTATATCATATTTTATTAAAAATATTTTATCATTAATTTTAAGTACGAAATACTGGAAATATGTTACTATTAATTTTAAATTCCTAAATTAATAGGGGAGAATAAAATGGTTTTATTAGAAAATTCTCAAAAAAATTTAATCAATAGGAATTACGACATAAATAATCCCGATTAAAATGAGATTGTGAAATATTCTTTAACAAGGATCATAATGTTTAAATGGGAACGAACCAATGAATAGATTATGTGTATAAAATGTAAATAAAAATAAAACTAGTGTATATACAACATAAAAATTTCAAAATTCAATTAAAATAAAAAATAATAATATAAAATATAATTAATAAGTAATATAACCCAATGAAAAAAAATTCAGTTATGAAATTCTTTACCACATGATTACTTTTAAGTCAATTAACGTTGGATGAAATAATTCAAATTGAAACATAAAATACCATGAAGTATGGAATATTCATTACATTATATATAAAAGTTGAATTATGTACACCATATAAAATAAATTATGCGCACAATAGTAGAATATATCTCAATGAAGGGAAATTGAGACGAAGTACCTTCACTTATTCTTTACTTTAGTAAAATGAGATTTAAACACCAATACAAAGGTCTTGAGAATGTTATTACTTTATACCTGAACTATTTTTATACTTTTAATAATATTTATGATACTCTTACTACTTTTAACCACTCATTTGTTAAAAATATTTCATGACATTGATTTAGGTGTTAATTGTCTTATTATATCATGTTCTTTTGGTCATAAAAGATCTAGTTCTTATGAATAGGATATATATACATCATCTAAAAAATTATATTAATGCTATAACTATCATATTTATTTACTATATATTTTTTTAAAACTATTTATTACTGTTGGACAATAAAAATTAATTGCATCGCTTTGTGGATATGGTAGACCATACAAACACAAGACTGATATAACAGCCTCAGTCCCACACTCCCATATCCTTTTCTAAAATCCATTAATTTAAATTTATATTTAGGATGAAAATAATTATGACCAATTTTTTCCATAAAAACCTTAAAACATAAAAATGAGAACATGGATCACTTATATTATTGAGGAACTTTTTGGTTGAGTGTTTTAGAGAATTAGGACTAACTCCTACATAAAAAATTCACATAAACATAGACTCACAAACAATTGGTTCATAAAGTTTCTCATCATCTCCCTTTATACCCATATTTTCTTATTTCACATTATGTTGTCAATTATCACAACCCGTCCCCCGAGGCCCGTTCCATGACATACCCTAAGCCCACCTCCCGAAGCCCAGGGGTTGGCAACTAGCACCGAAGGTGTCAACCTACAAGTGGGAGGCATTTTCCTGGATACCTGTACACACATGCACTCACAAACCAAAAACCACAAAGCTAAAAGGTGAACACTAAGTAATCAAAAACCATAGTACAACAACAAGTAAAGCACTGAGTGGTGTAACCAGGCCGTTATAAAAGCCCATCAAAAGAACTGAAAGCAGAAAGGTACAAAGGGATCATCGATGACCGTCTGCATAAGATCCTACCTGATCGCTGGAGTAGTGAAGCTACTGGAAGCCGAAGTAGTATGTCCTGTCTGCCTGGTACTACTGGACACATCATGGTCTTAAGCCCCTAAGTCCACCGTCGTAATGTCTATTGGTCCCATATCCCTAAGAACCCCTATCAAAATGTTGAACGTCTATCGTAGACACAACACATGCGGGCGAATCCCGAGAAAGGGTGAGTAACTCAGTATTTAGTAGGGGACCCCAAGAACCTCGATGGTATCTCAGAAATCCACAAAGGAAAAATAACACAAAACAACCACGAGGTAAAACACAAAGATTATGCATAGTCATCTCTACTCAGGTATATGTCATTTCATATACTTAGGTCATCTAGATATACTCGTCTCATCCACAAAGAAACATAAGGCCCCAACCTTAAGCCATTTCCAGGATTTCCAAATAAGGTTCAAAGCGTAACTCAAGGATCAAAAGTACACGCTCCCTGAATTATCCATACCTAATGGTGTAAGAACCCGGTTCTTATATTTGAGGTACAGGTTTTTTCTTGTCTCTTTTCCTTAAGTGTTTTTGAGAAAATAAGGAAATGGGGAAAAATCCTAAATTTTAGAAGTACACTCCATGTACCTTTTCACACGCCGTGTACTTTTTGCTGTGTGGGATGAGTACACGGGGCGTGTGGCCATGTCAGCAATGAAGGCTGCAGGAACCGACTACACAACGTGTAGTGGTCCGTTACACACCGTGTAGTCAGTCAACAGGAGAAGAGAAAGGCGGTGGCTAGCTGTACGACAGAACATGCCATGTACTCAAGAGGACACGCCGTGTAGTCATGTCGACAGATGAACAATGCCATGCTGGTGGGAAACCGACAGAGGAACAATTAAAAAATGGGAAGTACACACCGTGTACTTGGAAAAACATGCCATGTACTTTGTTTTTTTTGCTTAAAATGGGCAGTAGCCTCCCCTGTTCATAGAGAAGGCTTAGAACCAGACGGGAGCTTGGGAGAGGACAGCCAGAGCTTTGGAGATCCACTGAGCGCACGTCGGGAATCTGTTTCTGCCTCAGATGATCTCGTTGGAACCACGCGGGTAAGCCCTCTCTTCTCCTAAAGTAGTTCTTTCCAATTCTTCTGCTAAAGGATGTTATTTGAGTTTAAGCGGCTTTTCTTCTACATCATATCTACGTCGTTCTTGGGCGCTTCTGGAATCGACATTCATGTATATCGTTCGTTGGTGTATAAGGTAGGTTTCTTGGTGTTTATTTTCCAACTGTTGTGCATTTTGTGTGATTTTGAGCTATGAACCCATATTTGGGGTGTCATGTGGATGAGGATGTGGCTATTTTAATTACCTAGAATTGTATAGGTAATTAAATGTGATATCAAAATGTTTTTTGGTATCACTGCTTGGATCCAGGACCACCCTGAGGGTGCGTTCCTCTATTTAGCCGTTTGGCCAGGATACCCGAGGGTATGCCTTTTTTATATTATACATTACTTTTTCCTTGAGAGGATTTGTATTTAAATTACTTGTGATATGTTGGGAATGGCCCGGTTACTTGGTTAGCCTGAGGGCAGTGTTTTACTTAGCCCGAGGGCAGTGCATCTTTAGACTGAGGTAAGTGTTTCTTTAGCCTGAGGGAAACTTCTTCCGTGCCTGTGGGAAGTTGATTCTATGCCTATGGGCGACACTTCTTAAACCCGTGGGAAATATCCGTATGCCTGTGGGCAGATTCTTGTGTTTGGATTCTCTTAACCTGAGGGTAGGAGTTTACGTGTCTGAGGAAATTAGCTTTTTACTTAGAATATGCACTGTGGTGATATTTTAAATTAAATGATTAAATGGATATTAAAATGGAAATATAATTGGTTAAGTTAGTTACTTTTTAGTACTGCTTACTTTATTGCATTTTTCTACTGCACATTGTTGTTTCATGCTTTCACATAGTTGGGCACGTGCCTTTGGTGGGTTTCTACTGAGATTTATTTCTCACACCCTATTTGGGTCATTCTTTTCGGCCCAAACATATTACGTTTCTGCAGGTGTAGATAAGGGAAATGGCCCTTATACAGGTACTTGATTGCTGCTGGGTTGTAGGAGAGCAGGGGACCAAGCATTGGCTCGTGACGCGGCTGGCTGTTCTATTTTTCTTTTCTGTACTGTACTTCAGTTGTATTGTAATGATTGTAGTATAACATGTTCTGGATGTTTTATAGAATAGTGACATGATGCATCTTCATATATATATGACTGCTGGTTTCCCATTTTGTTATCAATTATCCGTTTCAGTTATATATACTGTTGTTGATTCCACTATTGTTGTATGTTTTATTCTTTCCGATGCATTTAACTTGATAAATGAGGGCATAGTTTCCCCACTATCAGACCTGGGCCCTCGCTGCTATTTAGCATCCTCTGGCGTTTTGGGAAATGCACTTGAGGTCACGTGGTGAACCAGGTTTGGGGAACCCGTTGAGTGGAACCCGGATCCGGGACGTTAAAAAGTGGTATCAGAGGGGTTCTTTTCTTTGACCTACTATTTGGAGCCTTAGTCAGGGATAATATGGAAATGGTTGTTGGTAATAAGTTGTGCCAGGGCGTAGCTAACCCGTGTACAGGGAAAAGCCAGTCTACCTCCTGTTTTTGCAATTCTTTTGATTTTGCAAATTTTACAGTGGATTTGATTTCACCATTGGGTGACACACTTATGATAATGCTATTTATATTTATCTATGGGTTCTATTTAGTTGCAACCCGATGAGATGATGGTATTCCATCTCATTCATCATTTAGGCACATGCTAGAAATCAAATGCCATGCATAGTTCCATGCCATGTAGTTGCATTAGAAATTGCATGTTGTTGTGATAGTTGTCGTGCTAGAAAATCATGCTGTTGTGATAGCTTCTTTGATAAATCCCTGCTATGTGATAGGGTATTTTTTGGTGTGAGCATGTTTATAGAATGAACGTAAAACTTTGGTCTTTGGGGAGTATGGGCCCTCATTGACTAGAATTTGGTGGAGCATTGACTGTTTATTTTAGTATAACACAGATAAGATGCCAAACATTGATTCACGGGGAGTATGGGCCCTCGCGGATCGGAATTTGGCACTTAGGTGTTGTTTTTCAGTGTTTTCTGGGTTCCAGGGAAGTTTCTGAGGCATACTGTCTGGAAAAAAATAGTATACACACAGTGTAGTTCTTTGAACATGCCATGTATGTTCTTCTGTTTGGGAAGAAAAGAAAATTTTTAAGTACACACCGTGTAACCGATGTACATGCTGTGTAGTCGCTTCCCGTGTTAGAGACTGTATGGGAGGAGACACAGTGAAGGGAAATGTTTAGGGTAAAACATGCCCTCTACCTGATGTACACACCGTGTAGGGTTGACCCAGAGACCCGGCTGTGTAACTAAAAAACACGGGCTGATGTAATCTTTTCTTGAACACACCATGTCAATGAATAACACAACATGTAGTGTGACCTGGGGACCCGACCGTGTAACTAACAACACTGGTCGAGGTAATCCCTTCGAGTACACGCCGTGTGTGTATAGAACACGCCATGTAGTGTGAGCTGTGTGTCCGGCCGTGTAACTAACAACACGGGTCAGCGAAGCTCGTCTAGTACACGTCATGTACCTTTGGGAAACGCTGTGCAGTCTTGTCCGAGGACAGACTGTGTGAACTTAGTCATGTGGATGGGAAAATAGGATGGTGTACATGCCGTGTGCGGTTGTAACACGTCATGTAGTTTCAAGCCGAGTAGTCGGCCGTGTCACAAACGACACGGGCAGTTGGAAAATTACACCATACACTCCGTGTAGATTATATACACGCTGTATAGTTTAGTTTTACGGGATCTGTGTGGCTAAGCCATGTAGAAGGACCTGGGAAGCGGAAGAGGAGTCAGGTACACGACGTGTAGTCAGTATACACGCCGTGTAGTCTTGTTTTTCAAATCTTAAAATGACTTCTTCCTCTTGTTCCCCTTGTGGTTCCTTCGCTTTCAGTCTTGAAAAACTTTAATCTAAGGCGGGTTTTTGATATTTTAGTGTCATGCCGCCAAGAAGACCGTGCATTGTTCGCCAGGAGAGCGACAACGATTATACTCCAAAGATGGTGGGCCATGGGCTACCAGTGGATCCACCAGCAGAGCCAGATGCAGTGCCAGCCGTTATACCAGACACAGGCGCAAAGGCGCAGTTCTGTGAAGGCTTTATGCGGTCCATGAAGACCTTTCAGGGAGCACCTCTGGCTGCCACATCTATGGCTGAGTTGACTCGTATCTTCCAGCAGCAGCATCCGCCTACATTTTCAGGGGATGGCGGACCACAAGCTGCGAAGTCTTGGCTAGGGTCTATGAAGAATATTTTCGAGCATCTTGAGACACCTACATGGAGGAGGGTCAAGCTCGCGACTTATATACTGCATGATTCCGCCAAGAGCTGGTGGGATGTTACCACCCAGTCAGAGCATCACAGAGACATGGCGTTTGAAGATTTACAGGCAGTATTCTATGAATTCTTTTTTCTAGAGACGCTGAGGGCAGATAGAGCTCGAGAGTTCCTGAATCTGCAGCAGGGCACTATGTCGGTGATAGACTATTCTTCTCATTTCATCGAGATTCAGCGTTTTTCACCCGTTCTGGTGGGTGATGAGACGTTGAGAGCTCGATATTTTGAGGATGGTCTTTGTTATGACTTCTGAGAGCCGATGAATATTTTTAGGTTTCTTTAAGTACACGCTATTGTGAACCAGGTTCTGATTACAGAGAGGAACCTGCAGGAATCTAGTGGTTTGGGCTAGGGCGGTTCAGCACCAGTTACTGGTACTATTTCTACTAGTAAGAGGAAGATACAGATGAACTACTCTCAGGGTGGCAGTACCAGTCAGAAGAATGCTTCAGGTGGCCAGGTCATATGCTACCAATGTGGTAAAGAGGGGCACAAGAGGCTGCAGTGTCCACGAGACCCAGTGGAGTGCCGAGTTTGCAGAAAGATGGGTCCTCTACAACGCTTTTTCAGGGCGTTTCCACCAGTGGCTAGTGAGAGGGGTTATGTTCAGACTCTGTGTGCGGAAGAAGGACCAATGGATTCTTACCAGTCAGGGAACATGAATACACTAGGGCATGCAGGCTGAGATGGTGGTCGTGGCCGTGGTATCCAGACACTAGGATCTCAGAGGCAGTAGGGTAGGACAGCTCAGGGTAGTCAGGCTGTGTCACAGGGTTGCGACACTTTTCAGGCATATGCGGTGTAACAGACCCAGCAGGAGCAGGATCCCGGACCTTCTATAGTCAGGGGTACTATTCTAGTAGCTTCTGTCTTATCTTCAGTACTTTTTGGTACGTGTGCTACACATAGTTTCATATCTGTACCTGTTGTGGAGAGCCTAGCGCTCTGTGTTTCTTCTTCTTATGATGTTATAATGCTAGACACTCTGTTGGGAACTTGAACGGATGGTGTGCGTCAGTGCAAGGAGTTCCCCCTTGAGGTCGGTGGGCATCACTTTCTTTGGGACCTCTATGTCTTAGAGATGACAACTTATGATTTCATTCTCGGGATGGACTGGTTGGTTCCCTCTAGAGCCTTTGTATACTTTTATCGTCGTAGGGTGCGTTTCACGTCACCTGAGGGCAAAGAGTTTCTATACAAGGGAGAATGGGATGTTCAGGCGAGTCGCGCTGGACCAGAGCATCATGGGCAAGGTGGAGTCACAGCCCAGATCACGAGTTTATATTTGGATGACCAGGGGACTTGTCAGATGGATTTCCCTCCAGTGGTTGATCATTTCATGGATGTCTTCCCGGACGACTTTTAAGGTCTACCTCCGTAGCGAGAGGTGATTTTCTTTATTGAGCTTGTGCCAGGGGCAGCACCAGTGTCTATTCCTCCTTATAGGATGGCTACACCTGAGTTACAGGAGCTCAAGAGGCAGTTATAGGAGTTGCAGGCAAATGGTTTTATCCGACCTAGTGCTTATCTTTGGGGTTCTCCGGTTCTCTTTGTGAAGAAGGCGAATAATACCCTTAGACTCTGTATGGATTATAGGAAGCTGAACCAGTTGACGGTTAAGAACTGGTATCCCTTGCCGAGGATTGAAGATATTTTTGATCAACTTCGTGAAGAACAAGTGTTCTCAAAGATTGACTTCAGATCTGGATATCATCAGCTGCGTGTGAGACCATCAGATATACTGCTTACAGCTTTTCGGAGCAGATATGGTCTATATGAGTACTTGGTTATGCCGTTCGGACTCATGAACACGCCAGCGATTTTCATGGCTCTGATGAATCGTGTGTTCCATCCGTATCTCGATTATTTTGTGGTAGTATTCGTGGACGACATCTTGTTGTACTCTCACACTCGACACGACCATTCCACCCATCTTGAGATCATATTGAGTACACTGAGAGAGCATCAGCTATATTCTATGCTCTCAAAGTGCCACTTTTGGATGGACTAGATTCACTTCCTGGGTCATATCATCTCAGAGGCAGGAGTTGCAGTAGACCCAGAGAAGGCGAGAGCAGTAATTTCCTTGGAGCATCCTAAGAACGTGTTTGAGATACGGAGTTTCTTGGGGCTTGCTGGTTATTACAGATGCTTCATAAAGGACTTCTCCCGCTTATTAGCACTGTTTACAGGTCTAACTAAGAAGGGTGTAAAGTTCATTTGGTCGGAATCTTGTGAGACAACCTTTCAGGACCTGAAAGGAAGGTTGACATCAGCACCAGTACTGATACTCCCAGAGCAGGGGAAGAGCTATACAGTTTACCGTGACGCATCAGGTATTGGGCTGGGAGCAGTGTTGATGCCGGGAGATTGAGTTGTTTCGTATGGGTCTCGGCAGTTGGGGCCACATGAAAGGAATTACCCGACGCATGATCTCGAGTTGGATGCAGTTGTTCATGCGTTACACTGTTGAAGACATTATCTCTTGGGAGAACATTTTGTGGTTTTCACCGACCACAAAATTCTCAAGTATATTTTTACTCAGCGTGACTTGAATCTGAGGCAGAGGAGGTGAGTCGAATACCAACAGTCCTTCGATTTTGAGCTTTCCTATACACCTAGTAAAGGTAATGCAGTAGATGATGCACTGAGCAGGAGGACTCAAATGCAGGCAGTACAGGAGGCCAGTGGTGAGTGGCAGCTTATGGACTTCTTCTCTGAGATGCATTTGTAGGTGCATGACAGTCAGGGGAAGAAATATCGTTCTTCTATATCTGTAACTTCTACCCTCCTGGAAAGAGTGAGGATGAGACAACTATCTGATTCTGAAGGCCTAGTTCTACAGGAGTCGGTGGCAAGTGGGGACCCTCCTCTTGGTTGGGCGATAGGAGATGCTGAAATTTTGTGTTTCCATGGACGAGTATGGGTTTCAGGGGACATACGCAAGGAGCTGATGCGGGAGTTTCATGATTCAGCTTGGGCAGTTCATCCTGGGGTTACTTATATGTACCATTACTTGAGACGTCAGTACTGGTGGACGGGTATGAAGAGAGAGATAACTGGTTTTGTTATGAGGTGTTCCACCTGTCAGCAGGTGAAGGCGGAGCATCAGAGGCCAACCCGACTGTTACAACAGTTACCCTTCCCGGAGTGGAACTGAGATGATGTCGCGATGGATTTCGTGACTGGTTTTCCAAGGTCACCTAGAGGCAATGATGCTGTTTGGGTTGTTGTGGATAGACTCATGAAGGTAGCTCACTTATTTCCAATCAGAGAGACCTTCAGAGTTGACGAGCTCAGGAAGTTTTATATCCGAGAGATCGTACATCTTCATGGGGTCCCTCATTCTATCATTTCAGATAGGGACGCCTATTTTACATCTCATTTCTGGCAGGGTTTTCAGAGGGCACTAGGTACACAGGTGCTTCTGAGCACAGCTTACCACCCTCAGACCGATGTCCAGTCAGAGCGTACGATACAAGTGCTTGAGGACATGTTGCGAGCATACATCCTAGACTTTTGGGGCTCTTGGGAGAAGCATATACCCCAAGTCGATTTTGCCTATAATAATAGTTTTCAGGAAACTATTGATATGGAACCATACGAGGCTTTATATGGTAGGACATTCCGATCACCCTTGTGCTGGTTAGAGGAAGGTGAGGCAGCTTTACTGGGACTACGTCTCATGCAGTAGACTTTTGAGCAGGTCCATTTGATTCGGAAGCAGATGGCTACCGCACAATCTCATCATAAGTCTTATGCCGATCGCCGTAGATGACCTTTGGAGTTTGTGATCAGGGATCATGTTTTCTTGTGTGTTTCACTGAAGCTGGGACACATGCGGATTAGGAGATAGGGTAAACTTTCACCGAGGTATGTGGGGACATTTGAGATTCTGGAGAGAGTCGATCCAGTTGCCTATCGGTTGCAGTTAACACAGAGGTACCGAGCCATGCACGATTTCTTCCATGTATCTCAGTTGCACCGCTATCATTCAGACCTATCTCACGTTTTTCAGCCTGAGGAGGTTGAGCTTGAGTTAGATGCGTCCTTTGAGGAGCATTTAATTCGTATCGTTGACAGGATCATGAAGGTTCTCCAAGGCCGGTCATTTCCTCTCGTACGGGTGCTATAGAAGCATGGCCGAGTGCAGGATGAAACCTATGAGAGAGAGACCGACATATGTGCTCAGTGTCTAGAGTTGTTCATAACATTATCTTCACCACCCTTAGAAGGTCAATTTGGGGAAAAATTGCTTTAAGGGGGAAGTTTGTATGAACCCGGTTCTTATCTTTGAGGTACGGTTTTCTTCTTTTCTCTTTTCCTTAAGTGTTTTTGAGAAAATAAGGAAATGGGGAAAAATCCTAAATTTTAGAAGTACACACCGTGTACTCTTGGCCATGTGGGATGAGTACACAGGGCGTGTGGCCATGTCGGTGATGAAGGGTGTAGGAACCGACTACACACCATGTAGTGGTCCTTTACACGCCATGTAGTCTGTCGGCAGGTGAATAGTAAGGCGGTGGCTAGCTGTGCGACAGAACACACCGTGTACTCGAGAGGACACACCATGTAGTCATGTCAGAAGATGAACAGTGCCATGCTGGCGGGAAATTTCCAGAGGAATAGTAAAAAAATGGGAAGTACATGCCATGTACTTAGAAATACACGCCGTGTACTTTATTTTTTTCGCTTAAAATGGGCAGTAGCCTACCCTCTTCACAGGGAAGGCTTAGAGCTGGACGAGAGCTCGGGAGAGGACGACCAGAGCTTTGGAGATCCGACAAGTGCACGTTGGGAATCAGTTTCTGCCTCGGACGATCTCGTTGGAACCGTGCGGGTAAGCCCTCCCTTCTCCTAAAGTAGTTATTGAAAATTATTCCGCTAAAGGAAGTTATTTGAGTTTAAGAGGCTTTTCTTCTATGTAAGATCTACGCCGTTCTTGGGCATTTCTGGAATTGACGTTTGTGTATATCATTCATTGGTGTATAAGGTAGGTGGCTTGGTGTTTATTTTCCAACTGTTGTGTATTTTGTGTGATTTTGAGCTACAAACCCATATTTGGGGTGTCTTGTGGCTGAGGCTGTGGCTATTTTAATTACCTATAATTGTATAAGTAATTAAATGTGATATCAAAATGTTGTTTGGGATCGCTGGTTGGATCAAGGACCACCTTGAGGGTGCATTCTTCTTTCTATCCGTTTGTTCAGGATACCCGAGGGTATGCCTTTTTTATATTATGCATTACTTTCTCCTTGAGAGGAATTGTATTTAAATTACTTGTGATATGTTGGGCATGGCCCGATTACTTGGTTAGCCTGAGGGAAGTGTTTTACTTAGCCTGAGGGCAGTGCATCTTTAGCCTGAGGGCAGTGCATCTTTAGCCAGAGGGAAACTTATTCCATGCCTGTGGGAAGTTGATTCGGTGCCAATGGGTGACACTTATTACGCCTGTGGGTAATATACGTATGCCTATGGGAAGATTTTTGTGTTTGGATTCTCTTTACCTGGGGGTAGGACTTTACGTGTCTGAGGACATTAGCTGTTTACTTAGAATATGCACTGTGGTGATATTTTAAATTAAATGATTAAATGGATATTAAAATGGAAATATAATTGGTTAAGTTAGTTTCTTTTTAGTACTGCTTACTTTATTGCATTTTTCTACTACACACTGTTGTTTCATGCTTTCAAACAGTTGGGCACGAGCCTTTGGTGGGTGCCTACTAAGATATATTTCTCACACCCTATTTGGGTCATGCTTTTCGACCCAAACAGATTACATTTCTGCAGGTGTAGATAAGGTAAAGGGACCTTATACAGGTACTTGATTGCTACTGGGGTGTAGGAGAGCAGGGGACCGAGCATTGGCTCGCGATGCCGCTGGCTGTTCTGTTTTGCATTTCTGTACTGTACTTCAGTTGTATTGTAATGATTGCAATGTAACATGTTCTGGATATTTTATAGAATAGTGACATGCTGCATCTTCATATATAAATGACTACCGGTTTCCCTTTTTGTTACCATTTATCCATTTCAGTTATATATACTGTTGCTTCTTCCGCTATTGTTGTATGTTTTATTCTTTCCGCTGCGTTTCACTTGATAAATGAGGGCATAGTTTCCCCACTATCAGACCTGATCCCTCACTGCTAGTCGGTATCCTCTAGAATTTTGGGAAATGCGCTTGAGGTCACATGGAGAACTGGGTTCGGGGCACCCGTTGAGTGGCACCCGGATCCGGGACATTACAAAGTGGTATCAGAGGGGTTCTTTTCTTTAACATTTGTTTTGAAGGATCATTTTGATCACTCTGGGCATCAGAATCACATGCCTTCGGATTTTGCAGTCTCCCAATAATTCCAAAGAAATAAAAAAAATTACATGGAAATTCTGGGATGTTCCATTCACCCCACCTTTAGACTTTTCATCTCTGAAAATCCAAGGCCCAATGTCACGGGAAGAAACTGGGTCCAATAAAGGATATTGCGCTGCTTCTAAGCACGCACCATGGGGGAATACTAAGATCAACCACTCTTATGTCCATATTTTTGTAGGTCAACATCATGATGTAATAGAAACATGTTTATTTAGCTCCGATAAGTTGGGAAAACACTAAGAAACATGATACATCTATAATCATGGGATCTAGTGGCCAACTACCTAGAACCTCCAACGACCTCATCAAAAGCTAAAATAAGACACGACCACTCCCACTTGTGGCATCTCTACTGAGTATGGATGGCTAGAAACTATTCTGCCCTGTGAAAATATCTTGTGGTCTAACTCCACCACCACAAAACGACTCAAGCATGACTCTTTACGAGAGTCTAGACCATGCTGCCTGGGTTTCCTCCCCCTTTGAAAAGGAAAGTACTTATCCACCATGCAGATATACCACATTTCTTTCCTAATATCATCTTTATGGGCATGAATTGTAGTATTCCATACCCTGATTGACGTCGTAATGTCTCGATTCCATGACTAATAGATCCCAACCGCAACACTCGCCTCTAAGATCCAGGTCACACTATTAGTGGGTCTCCTCTACCAAGAGTCTCTAAGAATGAGGTTCAAGTACATTATTCAACTGGAACCTCAAAGCATCAAACAATACTTGCAGAAAAAGAACATCTAGCACCAGTGTCTATTTAAGAAGGCAACAAAAGAAAAGACATAGGTTGTACCTCAAACTTCTCCAAGAGTTTCATGTTCATGATCCATAACTTCATGCATCTGTCCTTTCCCACGTCCTTCCACTCCTTGAGCCTAGCGGGGAACACCCCTTGCTTCCCATCCAACTCTTCTACCCTACCCACCAACTTGTGGAACTCCATGCTCCAAGTGTTGTCTCTGCCAAGGAGGTTCGTATGTTGGCTCCCTCTCAGCAGTACGATGGGTCGGGAAATCTCTAGCGAGATGCCCCCAGCCATTAAAAGCACAACACTACCTCTCTTACACCTGATCTTCTCCTTGGTTCTGCTACTGTGCCACAGACCCACGTGTTTGTGTCTGGGAAAGGGTATGCCTCCTATGCCATGATCCCGCCACCATTCTTATGCTAGATCCATAGAAACCTATACTTTTTGATGTCTGTCATAGGTCACATCAACATGCTCCTCCCCCAGGAAGCTCTCAACCACAAGGGCTCGTTCTAGTACCCCACCATGTGTCGGAATGTTGAGAGGTATCACCGATGCCATGATTTCCATGCACAGTCCCTGATCAAAGGTCTGGGCCATGCAGTAGGGGTCCCACACCATATCTGCAGAGTAGTGATAAATATTTGTGAATTTCACTGAGTACTCTACTACCGTCCTGATGCCATGCTGTAGGTACAACGACTCCTTTATGCGTACAGAGTGTAAAGTTGTCGGAAAGAACTCCTCTCTCAAGAGTCACTCAAATTATGTCCAAGTGAGGTTCCCCTCGTCGTGAGTCTAAATCATTAGACTCTACCATCTTCCCACTGATCCCTGAAGAAGGCTTGAAGTCAGGACCACTTTTTGGTTGGGTGATGTCCTCAATAGGAGGAAAACACGCGTAACAGCCTCAAACCAATCCTCAGCTACTTGAGGATCAGTTTCACCACATAACCTATGAGGTCTTTGCCTCTGGAACTCATGTAGGGCACTGAGCCTACATGCGTTCTCTGCCGGAGCTTCCGGTAGTAGATACTAACCATTGGGTGGTGGTAGCACTGGTGCACCACTCGGTGGGGCCATCTCAATCACTGGTTCTTGAACGAACGCCTCGTCACTAGGTGGTCTATTCTCACGACCTTGTATCAGAATCCAGGTTGGTCGTCCACATGGAGGTATCCTGAGATAGATCAATATGTACCACTATTAGAAGGTTATATCTAGATATCTGACACGAGAATGAATATGGAAATCAAAACTATCAATACAAGATGCATATTACCTTATTTTTTCTACAACTAGTGTTTCCATGTACCGAGTCGAGTAACAGGTGTCTGGAGTCCTAGTGTACCCATACATCAGCTTCTGCAACAATACTGGAGTCCCTGTCCTGAAATCCAAACTCAAAACACTTAAAACTGTTTCTCTAAAAAAAAGACCCTTGGTCATTAAGGTAGAACCGACCACCTCTGATACCACTTTGTCACATACCGTCTCCTGGGGACAGTGCCATGACATACCACGAGCCCGCCTCCCGAACGCCAGGGGTTGGCGACTAGCACCGAAGGCGTCAACCTTCAAATGGGAGGCATTAGCCTAGATACCTGTACACACATGCACTCGCAAAAAAACCACATAGTTTAAAGGTGAGAACTAAGTAATCGGAAACCAGAGTACAAAGGTAAAGCACTGAGTAGTGTAACTAGACCAGTATACAAGCCCAACAAAAGAACTAAAAACCACAGGGTATGAAGGGAGCATCGACGACCATCTTTGGAAGATCCCACCTGATCGTTGGAGTAGTGAAGCTACTGGAAGCTGAAGTAGTATGTTCTATCTACCTAGTTCTACTGGACCCCTCCTGGTACTAGGGCACCAAGTCCACTATAATAATGTTCGTCGGTCCCATCTCCCTAAGTGCCCCTATCGAAATGTTGAACATCTACACCCGACCCAACACATGCATGCAAATCCCGTGTAGGGGTGAGTAACTCTGTTCTCAGTTTGGGACCCCGAGACCCTTGATGGTCTCTCATAAATCCACAAAGAGAAAATTCCACAAAACAACCATGAAGTAAAACACAAAGATTATGCATAGTCAAATCTTATCAGGTATATTCCATTGAATATTCATAGGTCATCCAGATATACTCTTCTCTGCCATAAAGAAATATGAGGCCCCGTACTCAAGCCATTTCTAGGATTTCCAAAGAAGGGTCAAAGTGTAACTCAAGGATCTAGAGTACATGCTACATAAATTGTCCATCCCTGATGGCACCTGTCTGAGAGATGTACTCCATCATGTACAACTCAACCATTTGTAATGGAACTTCTGAAAGGACGTGCTCCATCGGGAAATTTCTTCTAGAACTGCCACTAGTGCCTAGCACTAGAGGTCTTGCAGTCACAATCTTGCATCCGAGGAAAGACCAAGGGAAACCAAGTGAAGAGTCCCTCTTTTTAACACTGCGTTCAGTTGGGGGAGCACTGCTCCAGTAAGAAGTGGCCCACACCTTAGTCCATCGAGAAAGTAATAACTTATACCTTGGGTATTGATTACTTCAAGTGGACGGGCCCACTAATTATAACTGTGTCCTGTAGTCGAGGGATCTCTAAATCCCCTGGAGGACCCGCTTACCATTGATACTCGGAGATGGGGGAGTACTACACCATATGTAAAGACCTGCACCCTACCCGGTTGGGGAGTACAACTCTTTTAGTTTTTTCACTATGGGGGACCGGTGGCCTCGTACGTCAGGGGAGTACTGAAACCAAGCTAGAGCAACCACACCCTAGCACGACATGGGAGTACCAACTCTGCTGTAGCACTGCATAAGGAGGACCCACACCCTAGGTTGAAAGGAGAGTACCTACTCCTAAAATAGAGGACCTGCACCCAACCTGGTAGGGGAGTACTAGACTCTATGTAAGTTAAGTATAGAGAACCCATGTGGGAGTCCAATAGGGGAGTACCAGATCCAAAGATAGGAAATACAATCCAGAGGAAAACTAACCCGCACTCAGAATGTGGGGAGTCTCGTCTCTACTGGAGCAGAGGAGTAAGGAATCCCCATGCCTTGAGTCATCAAGAATGTACCCATCCTAACTCTCACTACAAGAAACACCCTGGTTTTGATCCTCAGGTTATTCGTCATACCTCAACCACCCCAAAGTTCCACAAGGAAGTAACCTAATAATCCATCATGTCATAAGGGTTCCAACGCAATAGACAACACATTAGCTAGACACTCGGTCTGAAAGTTATAGGCATTTTAGTGTCGAGGGTCCGGTTGGATTCGGGTATGATCCTACATGAGAAAACTCCAACTTTCTCCAAATGTCACGTGGAGTATCTCAAAAGTACCACCTCGTCCTAAGGGTTCTGATACTGTAGACGGTTCATCAAATGAACATATGGTTTAAGAGATATGCTTGTTTAAGTTAACTAGGCAGTAAGTGAGTCTGGGTCTAGTTCGACATGGTCGGACTGAGCCAACTTAGCCCGAAAGGGCTGGGCTCGGCCCGATTTGGCTAGGCCTGGTCCGACATGCTGGGCGGCGGGTTCAGACCAGCCCACCTGACTGGGCATGGCCCACCCGGCTAAGGAATCGCTTTGCCTGCTGGCCGAGAACAGGGGACCGCTCCCCTCCAAAACGACCAAAGCCGTTGGAGTCTTCAAATCTGTGGTACCAGGTGGAACCACATCTCTTGGATAGTCTGTGTGGATAGGCCCACTATGGACCCGCAGGCACGAGTCTACTCTCTGCCGTGGCTCGATGTCGCGACCTTCCTTTACAGCATGCCGCCTGGCTCAACAGCGGCGTCGAATGGGCCGCACATCCTGGATGGTCTGCGTGGACCAACACGCTATAGACCTGCAAGCGCGGGTCCACCCTCTACCACAGATCGATGCCACGACCTTCCACCATGGCACATCACCTCGCTTCAATGCTACCGGCATTGGCCGACCTCCCCTTGTCTGCCACGGTGCCTTCAGGCTCCGTAGTTCCTTTGCGGCCAGCGTGTGCCAGTCGCCGCCTCCCTCGGTCATCAGTCCCACCACGTGCCACTATCACAATGCCACTTCTTCGAGTCACCCACATAGAAAGTAACCCTAAATAGTTTTCCAAAGGTTCTAGGACTTTTTCGTTCATCATGTGCCCTCTGCATTAGCATTATAACATTGGAAGGATTATTAGATTATAAAAACTCCCATAATAAAACCCCGCATTATCCCCCCAACATTAAAGAGCGAAACACGGGTCAACCCATTAAATGGTTGACCCGTGTTCTTCATAATATTCAAGAACGAGGTAAAAAGGGGAGGAAAAAAACATATAACCCCTACCTTGTAATCATTGGAAGGCGTTGCGGATGAGGAAGAATTTTCCACGTCCAAAGGTGTTCATCGACACTTGTCGTCGCACGTCAATTTCTCCAATGTATGTCACTTGAAGTTTCATTCTAGGTTGGTGGAAGTCGTCACTACACTTCATAAGAGGTTCCCCTCTTGCGTGCTGAAAACCCATTCCTGGGCTTCGTTTAAATAGAGGGGAGGAGAGGATCAATGCACCACACAATTAATAAGGTTTATTAATGAGTATAACTAATAAACCAATTTAATTATCTCAATGGCGTGGTTACATGTTCATTTAAATCTCCCAATGGTGTGGTTACTAAAATTACATGTCAATCCATTAAATGGTTTGACGTTGCACTACAGTCCCACCACCGTTTGTCCAACGATTGCACAAAGAAAAAAATAAAATAACCAAATGTTATTTTATTATTTTTTGTAAAGTCTAAAAATTAAAATTTTCATCTGACCCTTTCCAGTCAAAGTTAATCTTCCCTTAAGAAAATCCCAGTGTTTCAGATTCAATGGTTCCCTTAGATATTTAATCCAAGCACCAGTTCAAAAGATAGAATTCACCGCCCGCATGTTTACTGTAAGTACCTTAAAAAAAGTTCAAAAATTATTAACAGTCACCCTCAATCCACGTTGGTCGAGGTTAGTGTCTGACTAAGGGTATCATGACCTCGAGAGATCAATGGTACTCTCATATTTTTAATGGGGGTAGAGTTTCTGACACAACTTCTTCGAGCGAGGAAGTTCTGGAAAAGTGACGCGACACCTTCTACTGACGAAGACAGAAGCTCGGGCGACAATGAATCGGGAGAGACGAACGACGACAGCATCATCAAAGCGCAGATTCTCCTTCCACCACCACGAAGTCTCCAATGATTCTTGAGGTAAGGGTTTCGTTATTAAATTCATGTGTAGTGTTTCTTTCCACCATTATTGAGAAGGATGAGAAATCGTGGAAGTAATATAGTCTTTTATTGTTGAATTTATTATCCCCATTTTAGATAATGCTAACATGGAGGGTGTAGTCCACATGAACAAGGCCTTGACCCTCAGCCACTTCATTTCTAGATGTGTTCTTTGCGGGACGATTTTGAACTCAATGGTGGCATCCCAGGAGGGCCTTAGAAGCATTCAGAAGGAAGAATGGACTACCAGAGTTGATCCAGTGACCCGTAGAAGGTCCGCCGGAATGACACTAGTATAGTGGAATTGGAGACCAGCACTTGCTGGCCATGAACGAGTCCAATGCCACTCGGTGCTGCAGCAGTCGGACATGCGATCGATAATCGCCGGCTGCGGCGACAACGAGGTGACACACCGTCGTGCACCACGGTGGGAAGGCCACGACTATGAAGCCATGACAAAGGCCTAGACCTGCTCCCTACAGGTCCTGTGGGTGATGAGGCGGCACCATATAGAAATGTCCTTTAATAAACTAAATGGATCTTTGAGCCATTCGGGTGGCGGACTGCATGACCCCCGTGTGAGTTACACCAGGCAGCAGGCCGGATCGCCCGGCGTGCCGCGCCCAGCCGGAGGGCCAGGCTGGTCCGCGGCCCAGTGGGCCGATCCCGCTGTGGCCCAGTCCAACTAGGCCAGCACATGCCAGTTTGGGCCAGGCCGGGTCATACCCGGACTGGGTCAGGGTGGGGCGGTCTGACAGGGTCAGATTGGACCTGGACCCCTCTCAAGCCCTGATACGCTTAAATAACCGTATCTTGCAAACCAAACGTCTGTTTGACGAACCATGTGCAGAACTGGGATACTTGGAGTGAGAAAATCCTTTTAAGATACACCTCGAGAGTTTTGGAAGAAGTTGGAGTACGAATGGGTTGGATCGACTCTGAATCCAACAAGGGCCCCGACACTGAAATGCCAATAACTTACAGACTGGGTGTACAGCTGACGCGTCGTCTATTGCGTTGGAACCCTTATGATGTGACAGATCATTGGGTAACTTCAACATGGGACTTCATTCCATATGAAATATAACCGATGGCCTAAGGAGTTTTTTCTCATAGATATAAGTGTACTATGAGTGGGAATCCTATGTGTGGATGAGATGTGAAGAATTAAGAGTAATTCTGTGTGAATCAGTGCCCAAAGATTCTGTGTAAATCAACACCCAACGATTCTGTGTGAATCCACACTGAGTGATTCTGTTTGAATCAGCACCCACTAATTCAGTGTGAATCATCACCTAGCAATTCTGTGTGAATCAGCACCCAACGATTCTGTGTGAATCAGTACCCATCGATTCTATGTGTATTAGCATCGAGCGATTCCATGTGAATCAGCACCCAATGATTCTGTGTGAATCTTTTTCTATAGATCCAGTGTGGGTCTTGCGGGGGTTAGTACCTATCGATCATGTGTGGGTCAGAAGTAGTGCCTCTTTATAGAGTAAGATGGTCTAGCCTTACGACTAATCATATGTACTACTCTACCTTAGTTTTACCTAGTTTGAGTTGTGACTGTTGCTTTATGCTTTGTGATTGTGATCATGCTTGTGTTATCCATCTGTTGATTTCTAAGAGACCATCCGGGGTCTCGGGGTCCCTATTGAGTATTTTTATACTCATCCCTGCACGAGTTTTTCCTTCACCTTATTATGTCTTGTGGAGACACCGAGCGGCTCGACTGAGACTATAGGAGCCAGCACCAGGCGGTACGTGGAGGTGACTAATCGATCTAGAGAGTAGTGGAGACGAGATGTACCTAAACTTCAGGTTGGATCCTTAGTGGATGATCACGGTAACTATTTTCTATTTTCAGTTGTAGTTGTATATTTTTAGTTCATCTTGTATTCCACCCCTTTACTTTTAGTACACACTTTTACTACTGTATTTTTACTTCATGGTTTCATCTTGTTGTGTTCTTGGGTTGTGTGTTTATAAAGGTTTAAAGGAAATGCCTTCCCGTTTTAGGGATACGCCTTTCCGATGCTAGTCGCCATCCCCTGGCCTATGGAAGGCGGGTTGGGGTAGGCATGACACATGCCCTGGGGGACGGGTCCCGTGACATTACATCAATATCATTCTTGTGAAATTTTTTATGGACATAAATCATTTTGCAACATTCTTTATAACATGGGGAATTTTAATCACAAGAAGTTTAAAATAAGATGCTCAGTAGAGGTAAAAATAAGCATTAATAATTGGATGTCATTAATGAGCATAATTGTTCTTAAGAGTGTAATGAAATAACCAAAGTGCATGACCGAGTCATAAAAGAAATTGTACCCATCAATTTCTAGATCATCAAATAAAAAAAATGGAAAATCCAAGTGTCATTAGAATCAATAATAAAATTCATGTGATATCCATCTCAATCATGAGATGCATTATAAAATCATATAAATCATACAAAAACATTTTTTTATCTTGGAATATCATCTTGTTGAACCCTTATAGAACCCTTAAAGAACCCTTAAAAATGGAATATCCACACGAACAACTTAAAATATAATTCTCTATATAAAATAATCATTACCCAATTCATCAGAGCACTATCTTGACTCACCCATCATATAATCTATAACAGGATCACTCGACGCTACCTGAGAACACCTACAATTTATAATGTACAAGAACTAAACATATAAATAATTCATCAAAATTCATTGAAACAAACTTTATTCATTCATAACATGATTAACCTGTGAAAATGAAACATGTTCAACTATTATCACTTTTAAACATGATTAACCCATGGAAAAGAAATGGGTCCCAAAAAAATCTCCTTGAAATATGATTAACCCATATAAAATAAATGAGTTACAAAATAATCTCCTTAAGACATTATTTACCTATGGAAAAGGAGTGGGTTATATAAAAATCTCTTCAGGACATATTACACCCGTGGAAAAGAAAAAGGGTTCATAACAATATCTTTGAAAAAAACATAATCCATCCAAAAGAATGAATGATTATGGTATCAATAAAAAATATCCCTAGTGAAGGATATTTAACAATAATGATTTTTGATTTTGATGAATAGAAATTACCTTAAAATATCTTTAAAAATATTTTTGAGGGAAATAATATTTAAACATTCCAAAGTTTCCCATACCACTTTGAAACATTATTATTATAATCCCCTTGTAATAATAACATTAAATGAAACATATATTATCATCATAATAATAATATTAATGATATAACATGTGAAAGGATAAGTATATACATTTCATAAAATAATATAGGTTTATAACATAACAAACATTACAAATAAGGAAAATTGTGACAAAAATACAATACCACATTAGTATCTTGGAAACCGTAAACCCTATGAAAGTGAGATTATAAAAAGTATATGTAAACCCCATAAATATATGGATAATAATCTTCAGATACATTCATGGGTAGTATAAACACCACACAACAAAAATATGTGGTGAATATAGAATATATATCATATAAATAAAGGTGAGACAAGAAAACCCATTAAAAAAATCATATCATTGGAGTGATAATAAATCAATGATATAATTATGTGTAAAAAATTTAAATCCAAAAAATAAAATTAGAAATAAATAATAAGACATTAAAAGTCATTTTACACATATTCTTATCATAATATAACCAATCACATAAAAGTCTAACCCAATGAACAAAATTTGAGTTAAGAAATCCCTTACCACATGAGAAACACTTGAATTATAAAATTCATTAAAGAATAACCATAAATAAATTCAAATATCATGAGAATATATAAATTCATGATATAACATGTAAAGGTGGACTAAAATACACCCTATGAAAGGGTAAAGGTTTATAACATCAAGATATTACTCAATGAAATGATATCAATATAAAGTCCCTTATTAATTGAGTATCTTTTGAATAATGAGATCTATGAAAGAATAACATTAATTGAATCATTTAAAATCATTAAATAAATTAAAATCATGGTATAAATATTAATAGTGTAGTATATGAACCATATAAAAGTAAATAGGAGCATAATAAAAAATTATTTCTAAATGGAGTTTAAATTGAGACAAAAGCCCTTACCTTGAGTCCAAATTGTCATGCTTATACTCTATATTAGTGAATAGTAAACAAATATTAATTATTTACTTTATTATAAAAATTTTACAAGTTTATGATTACTTTTCTATCACTTATAAACAGGTTAAATACAATTAAATTATCAATAATGTTTGAATCAAATGTTTTGACTAAATTATACTTATGTGAAAAAACTGACGTTGATAGGTCAATATGGAAATTATTTAAAAAAATAAGGAATAATTTAAATTAAATACTGATAATATTTATACATAAATTATAATTTTAAAACGAATAATTAATTATTTTTATAATAAATGAATCAATGTTACAATTATGGAGATGATAGGCCGTACATACAAATGAGCGATGTTCTAATTTTTCAATGATTACTATGGAATGATGGTATATAGAACTTATATTTATAGAATTATAATTATATCATAAATAAATTTTTACTTAATCATATATACATACATATATATATAATTAATGTGATGTACAAGGAATCAGATCGCGTCGAGGAGGTGGTATTCCACACGTCCATGAATGACGTTTTCACCTTTTTAGCGTGTGAAAAGTAACTGACATATTATAATTATATAAAGGTAATTATTTCATTAACATCATAAGGGTTTAAGTTATACCACATATTTATATTAAAATCATCTTTAATACATCCCATGTAATTTTTTAATATATCACATCACTTTGAGTAGACAGTAGTCCACACGTTCGCAAATAATATTATCATATTTACAAAAAATAGAAATTATAAAGGTATATGTTATTTAACAATTAAATAAGTATAAAAAACATAAATATCATAAATATAATATAAAAATAGTGTTTAAAACATAATTCCCAAACATGAGATGTGGTAAAGGAAAAAACTAATGACATCATTTTGCGAGGCGACAGTCCGCCGTACACATAAATGGTAATTTCATTACCCATTTGATGGAAGTGTGTGTAGAAGTGGGTAGAACCCTTAATATAACAAAAAATTAGTATATTGAGGAAAACGTTTTTATTATATAATCATGTAATAATAATTTAATGGGAAGATAAATAAATAATACATAAATTCACATTGAAGAATGATACCTCTTTTTCGAGTAACTCCTTTTGGATTACACCAAAAGGCTTAATTGGTAAGCTTTATTCCCAAAGTGAGGAATCTAGATTGATTAAAGTGAATTTTTTATTTTTTTGGGATTTTTTGATGATCCAAATGACATTATAGGTTTTAAGAAATGGATAAGGGTTAGTGCCTTTTTATAGTAGAGGGGAGGTTCATTCTTGTAAACATAAAAAGGTAAACAATATTGAGAGGTATCCCTTATATAATGTGCCTCAAAAATTGATCTATATTCTATAAAATATGTTTTATTATCAAATGAAGTCTAAAAAATTAGGATTTTACAAGTTTCTATTTCATGTAGACTCATAAGATTAATGTTTAATCACTAAGTGACCTCATTTTTATCTTAATCATTGTAATTAATTTTAATTGATTTCACTAAATGTTTTGGTGAAAAAATAATTTTACCTTATTAGTAATTAGGATTTATTATTATTACAAGTATAAAATACATTTTTTAAATTTCAATAACAAAAGTGACTTATATTTATTTAAAATTAATACCATAGACAGGATGAGACATCAAGTTTTTAAAGAGAAAAGTTCAAGAGTTTGACATATTTAATACACAATTTCAATGTGAAACTGACTCTAATTACCCAAATTGAATTTATTTATGTATAATTTATCCTATTATACTTGAAAAACTATAATTAAATTATTTTAATATAAAAATAAATTAGGAGAAAATGTAGTTTTGAATTAAAATTCAATATTATTCACTATTCATCAAAATATGAAAGTTCTCAGAAAAATACAAAAAATTCACCCAAAGTAAATTATTATATTTATATTTAAAAAATAATGTTTATTTTTATTATAAAGATTATAAAACTATGAACTTTTTTTAAAAACAAGTCTACCATTAGAAGGTGGTAAAAGTGCCTTTAAAAAATATAAAACTTTGTAATATTAAAATTAGATTTTTTATTATATTGAGGCTATAAAACTTATTGGAATAATTTAAAAACATTTCATTAAATATATAACATATATGTTTCATTAATATATTTCTATAATAGTGATCAATTTAAATTTTAAGATAAATTTTCATTCTTTTCATAGGAATAGTTTTTCAAAAAATCGCATTCTCTATATTCATTTGGTCTCTATTTTCATTTCTAATTAACCAGTAACCAATGAATTTGTTTTATAAACATGTTTAACAATAATTTTCTTAAATTATTTAATCATATGGATTCACTCTAATAAAATGGCTAGGTGATAACTATTATGTTATATAAATAATTTTAATAGTATATTATTGTCTGGTAAGACTCAGGCTTGTGGGAAACATAAGTAACCAATTGGACTCAATGTTTCATGCAGCATAGGATAAACATGGTGTTGTGTGTGATTAAAGATAAAATATCTATTGATTTTAAAACAATATATTAATTAATTTAAATTAATTTGAATGAATATATTTCTTATAATCTTGGGATGTTACATCTTACCCTACTTAAAATGAATTTTACCATCCAAATTCATCTTGGTTATCAAATGATTAAAATTTATTGAATTTTTTATTGAAACCCACATATTAGAAATGGTAAAAAAAATACTCTAAAAAATTTAGGGTTGTAAACCTAAAATTCACCAGAAGTTATGCATTACTAGTATTCAACATAGGGAGAACATAGATAAGAAATTAAAAGATTGATTTGGAAGGAAAAAGTAATTTCTATTAACTAATAGAGAGTGATAGATAACATGGTCAAGATGAATAAAATTATGAAAAAACATTAACCAAATTGGTGTGGAAATGTGATTGATATCATCATAAAATATTATAATATGATAAAACCTTATTTCAAGAACCTTTTCCTAAAGTTAAAGAATTATTATACCATCCAGACCAAGTGATTGTAGGACCCCGGGACACACTGAGAGGGGAGGGGTGAATCAGGGTGTCGACTTTTTATTTTAATGGGATTGATCTTGTTCCCACATTGGTAGGAACTTGTTAAACCTGTATGATGGATATGAACAGAAAGTAGACATTAAAAAGCAGAGAGACGACACAACACTTTTTACTTGGTTCACCACTAAGGGCTACGTCCAAGGAGAATATGCCGACTGGTTGTCAGTCATACCAAATTCCACTAAACTTCACTAGTTGTGGGTTACAAATGTTCGGGCACATACACTATATCCTAGGCTCACTTCCTTTACGAAAAGGTTCAGGGATAGCTCACAACATCCCTCAGGTCACTCCCGTTGACTCCCCCTGGCTCACTGCCTTTGGTGAAGTCCCACTCAGTTTATAGACATGAAGGTCTCTTCATCATTGCAAGAGAATGCATCCTCTGTTGCATGTAGATGCTATGTTGAAGTACAATTCTCACCAGTAGACAAATCTCACTTTGCACTGAAGGTATCGGACAATCTTCCAGCTTTCATACAACTTCAACGAGATGGGCGTATTTCCTCAACACCTGGTACGCTTCTCCAGGCCGGTGCACAAGTTCCAAACCCGGCGTGCAAGTCACAACTGGTGCGCAAGTCTACCTCAACCACTTGCGTGACACACACTTCCTCATCACCATAATTGTGCGACTCTTCACCTTTAACTCCCAAACCACCTTGGCCGTGCAGGTAACAATCGGTGCACAACCTCTACTTGTGCGACCCAACTACCACTTGCGTGACTCAACCCCTTGCGCGACGAGAGCTCAAAAAATCTCTAAGTCTTGAAATTCATTCCAAATGAGGAGGGGTGGTCCACTATTTATAGGCAAACTGGACACCCTGTACAGTGGCGTGCAAGCCTCCTCTCGGCGCGCAGGTTCTAGCGCGCAGCTCCATCCGCCCAAGCCTATGTCGCGCAACCCACTTACGCGACCTAACCAATACTTGCACAACCAGGTTTCCATTTCCATATTTTGTAGATCTGATCACGAGAAACATCTAGCATGAAAATTTCAAAACCTCCTAGGTACCGGCACACAAGTCCTTTCACAGCGCACAAGTCACTTGCACGACCAGCCCAAAACTTGCACGGTCCTTATCCCTTTTCTATTTTTCCATGTTCTGATCTTGAAAAAAATATGGTGCGAAAGTTCCATATCCTTCAAGTACACGATGTGAAAGTCTCTTTTTCCAAAAACACTTTTCTCTATTTGTTGATTTTTAGGACAAAATTTTTGGAAAACATTAGTTAACAGTGAAACCTTCAATATTGTTGTCTACTTGAACCGTATAATCACTTTGCAGGTTCACATTCTGAACTTCTACTGAGGATTAACAACAAACACAAACCATACTCCAATTCATGCATAGAAGACCATGGTTCCAACAATTTCTCTCTTTGGGTTTTTTGGAAATCATAAAACAAATTCAATAGATCCCCATCCATGTGAAAACCAAAAACGAAAGAATCAACTCAGCCAACACTCTAAGTCTACGTGAGCAATGATTGGTGTAGAAAACAAGAGAGGAAGCTTAAATTGGGTTTCAGTGTTTTGAAATTCTCAATGATTCCCAAGAAGCATTACATGACCGATATATTCCTTCTCATCCTTCTCATCCTATCACTGACACTGAATTCACATCATCTCATAGGAGCATTACATGCCGGAATTTATTCCATTCTCCCCCATTAACAATAAACCCAAAGTCCGGTAATTTGTTCAATGTTCTGCTCAAACCATACTCCCCCTGGATAGTTTCTCCCCCACAAACCTGCATCACATTTATAAACAGATAAAAATAGTTATCATAATCGGGGAGAGGGGTATTGTGTAGCCTCCTTATGCACTGGGAGGTGGATGAACACCGAGGTTCAACCGATGCTTCTCAAACACAGCCGCCGACTGTGGCTTGGTCAGGATATCAGCCACTTGCTCATCAGTCACCACATTATCCATTCTAATCACCCCTTGTTCAACTTTTTCTTTGATAAAGTGATACCTAATTTCAATATGTTTCGTCTGAGAATGCTGAACAGGATTCTTCGTAAGATCAATTGCGCTCTTGTTATCATAGTAAATCACGATTGGTTGCTTTACCTCATCACCGATATCTGTTAATTGTTGCTTCATCCATAGCAGTTGAGTGCATTGCTTTATAGCGGATATATACTCAGCTTCAGCAGTACTAAGACAAGTACTTTCCTATTTCTTGTTCAACCATCCAACACATTTCTGCCCAATATAGAAGGCTCCACCATTGGTGGAATTTCTGTCTACTACATCACCAGCCTTGTCAGCATAAAAAAATGATGATAATTCACTGTCCCTGCCTACAAAAAAATATAACCCAAAGTTATGTGTACCTTGAATGTACCTCATGATTCTTTTGACTGCCGCCATATGTTCCTCCTTTAGATTACTCTGAAAGCGGGTCGCAAGACATGTGGCAAAGAAAATATCTGGCTGTGTCGCTATCAGGTATAGTAGGCTCCCAATGATCCTCCTCTATAAAGTTGGATCTACAGATGCCCCATCTTCATGATTTCCAAGTTTAGTTCCAACTGCAATCGATGTTGAAATTGGTTTGGAGTCTTGCATATTAAACCATTTCAGCAACTCTCTTGCATACTTCTCTTGAGAAATGAAAGTGTATTCCTTCTTTTGAATCACCTGCAGCCCCAAGAAATATGTGAGCTCCCCAATCACAGACATTTCAAATTCTGATTTCATGTGATTGGAAAATTCATCCACTTATTTCTACCTGCTACCACTAAATATGATATCATCAACGTAGACTAGAACCACGAATTGATCTTTTGGAGTGTTCTTCACATAGAGATTGTGATCTACTCCTCCTCTTTTGAATTCCAGCGTCTTGAGATACAAATCCAGCCGCGAGTTTCATGCCCGTGGTGACTGCTTCAAACCATATAGATCTTTCTTCATTTTTCATACCTTTGTCTCATCAGTACCAAGAACAAAACCCACTGGTTGTTCAATGCAGAATTCTTTTTCGAGTAAACCATTCAAGAATGCTGTCTTGACATCCATTTGATATAATTTATATTCTCTTTGGAGTGTCATGGAAAGGTAAAGTCTGATTGACTCTAGTATATCCACTAGAG
The DNA here is from genome assembly GCA_963277665.1 of Viscum album. Taxonomy (NCBI): domain Eukaryota; kingdom Viridiplantae; phylum Streptophyta; class Magnoliopsida; order Santalales; family Viscaceae; genus Viscum; species Viscum album. The sequence goes on along the minus strand of OY728125.1, from coordinate 1,553,645,538 downwards.
AAAAGGTTTCTTCAACATCAACACCTTCAATATGGGAATACCCCTTACATACCAGTTGAGCCTTGTTTCTGATAACACTTCCATGATCATCAAACATGTTCTTGGAGATCCATTTTGTACCAATCACATTGTGACCTTCGGGTCTCTAGACAAGATCCTATGTCGGATTCTTGTCAATATGATCAAGCTCTTCATTCATGGCCTTCATCCAAGATCCATACTTTGAAACTTCTTTTAATGAGGATGGCTTTACAACTGACAGAAATGCAGATTCCATGTTAATCCTCATCCTCTTTGTTTGTGTGAGTGCACTCTTGTATGCAATTATGTTAGAGGGATCAATCTCAACACTATGATTTCTCCTGTACGGTTCAGTTGCATTCTCTCCAGCAATAGTTTCTTCTTAAGATTCTTCTTCTGATTCAACATCATGATGTTACCGCGTAGTGTTTTGTACAGCTTCCTCTATTTCTGTATTTTTATTTTCTCCATTTTCACTTTCTTCCTCACTTTCGATCACATTAGTATATGATTTCCTTGAAGAATTGGTAGTTTTATCTTCAATTATCTTGACATAACTGCTTAAAACAATCCTTCCTAATCACTTGTTAAAACACCTGTAGGATTTTCTATTCATTGGATACCCAAGAAAAATTCCTTCATCAGCATTGTCTCCAAACTTCCCTTGATTTCCTTCTTTGTTCCGAATAAATCATTTACTTCCGAAAACATGAAAGTATTTCAACGAAGGCTTCATTCCATGCCAAAATTCATATGGTGTCTTCGTTTCTCCCATATAAATTCCTGTTTGATTCTGAATGTGCACTGCAGCTTCAACAGCTTCCTTCCAGTAGTGGCGAGAGATACCACTCTCAATCAGCATAGTCCTGACCATGTTGTTGACCTGTCGATTCCGGCGCTCAACAACTCCATTTTTCTATGGAGTTCTCACATTAGCTACCTCATGTTGTATTCCATGTTTTCAAGGTAATTCTCAAACTCAATGGACGTGTATTCCCCTCCATTATCAGATCAAAAAACATTGATTGTTCATCCAGTATCATTCTCAGCGATTCACCGATATGTTTTCATGCAGTCAAGCACTTGTTGTTTCCTGTGAATGACCATAACACATGCCATTCTGCTGTAATCATCAATGAATAGGACCAAGTATCTTTCTCCATGAGTTCCGAAAACATTTATCGGCCCATATACATCTGTATGAATTAGATCAAGAAGATGAGATGCCCTTTTCTTCTTTGGCCGATATGAACTACAAACCAGCTTTCCACGAATGCAAGCATCACAAGATTTTTCACGCTCACGCTTCAGGTTAGAAATGTCCATGAAAATCCTCAAATTTTGATATTTTATCCATGTCTTTTTGATTGATGTGACCCCGACTCCTATGCCACAATTTTTTTCTTCAACAGTCATGTAGAAAACATTTTCTTCACTATCAACCTGATATAGGTTGCCTTATATTCTACATCCTTTCATAAGTGAATTTCCTGTCTTTCCCTTGATAGTGCAACCTTTCTGATTAAAGGTAACAATAAGTCCCGAGTCACAGAGTTGACTCACGCTGAGTAGATTATGATGTAGGCCATCTATGTAAAGGACTTCAGTCTTCTTTAGCTCTCCATTATCTAATTCAGTACTTCCACTGACTTTGATTTTTAGAGCTAAATAATTACCAAATCGAACTGTTCGATCAATCTTCCTTTTGATATCTATTAATAGGCCAGCATTACCTGTCATATGGGATGAAAAACCACTATCCAGAGTCTAGGTACTATTGATTTTTGTAGCTTTTAGGGCCACCTCTTCAAGGTTGTATTTCTCAATTTTCTTCCTTTCCTTCCATAAGACATTGGAATGAGTATAGAGTACAGATGGTCTTTCAAATATCTCATTTGTGTACATTATTTCTTCATATTTTAAGTATTATTTGAGAGGAGAAAACCTGTTTGAAAGAGCAACACTATCTTGTTGACGAGATTTGACTTGTCTTGAATTCTGGTATGAGGTGTCCATGTCCCTTCTCTGCTTGCAATTAATAGCCTTATGACTAAAGTTAGAGAAACAATAACAGTATCCATAGAAACTATTTCTTTCATAAGATGGAGGATATGAATTTAGTCTCCTTTGTTGATGTCCTAGATCTTCCCCATCCAGGTAGGTCCTTGCCTCTTCGCAATATGTCATGGTATGCCCCATATAGCCACAGAACTGACACTTCATGAGAGGAAATGTCTTCTCACTTGAATTTATCCTCATAATTTCTTCCTTGGGAGAATAGTTGGACTTCCTGCCATTTCTGAATGTTTGGGGATAATTTTCAGTTCTCATTTTAGTTTGGATTGGAGGTTTCTTTTTTAGAACATCAGGCAATGTTTCTACATGTCCAACTTTCATCTTGTCTTTCTTTTGGATCTCTTTACATGCAACAGTTGATGTCTCAGCTTCACAGCCAATTCCACTCTTTCCCATGAAAGCAGGTCTTTGATCACTCAAGATTTTTCCAACCCCATCTGAACCACTATTGGCTCTTGCCAGTAATTCTGCATCTGAGAATCTTCCAAATTGTATTTTCTTCCTTGGTTATTTTGAAATTGATTCAGTCTCATGTTTACTCATAAGAGTAACAACTTTCTCTTCAAGAACCTCAATAGTCTTGGATTTTTCTTCTAGTCTATAGGTGAGGTCATTGATGACCTTTGCTTGCTCTTCAATACTCAGCTTCAGATCCACTACATCATCATTGCTTTAATAATTTTAGACTGTACTTTAACAAATTCTTATAGTCTTTCAATTTCAGCTTCAAGTTGATCAACATATTCAGTTGATTCTTCTACCATTATTTCCACTTATTTCAACACTTACATTTAATCTTAAGCTTGCTAACAACATCCTTAAGTTGCAACTCGGGATCTGCACTAGTTTTTAACTGATTTTCTCCACCAGTGTCTTCTGATTTTTCAATAGTGGCCATCATGGAAGCATGTTTCCCAGTTTTAAATTCTGGTTCTTCTTCATCACAAAATTCATTATCATGTTCTTCCTCTTCACAGAAAAAACTCTTCTTTAGAAATTTCTTTCTAGATTTGAAGTCTCCTTTCTTGAAAAACATTTTATGAGGCTTCTCGATGTTTTGAGCATCGCTATCATCATCGATCTCCTTTAAGCACTGAGAAGCAATGTTCCCGACTTTTCCACAATGAAAGAAAGCTAGAGGTAACTTCCCTTTGAATTTCCCTTTTCTTTTCTGGAACTTCTTGGCAATGAGAGAAAGAATTAATTTTTCCCCATCATTTTCTCCACTACTATCTTTTGAGATTTTTAGTTTCTCCATGGATTTGAATGCCATCTCCTTGCTTACTCATGTTGAAGCATCTTCTGATTTGACTCTCATTTCATATGCCACCAAGATACTCAACAGATCATCTAAAGAATGTTTAGAAAGATCTATTTCCTCGAGGGATGACACCTTTGCATTGTATAGGCGTGGTAATCTTCTCAGTATTTTCTTCACAATGTCAATGTATCTGATTTCTTCTCCAAGTCCCTGAATTTCTCCAACCACTTCATTAATTCGATTGAAGAAGGAGTCTGCATTCTCATCAGGATGCATTTCAGATCATTGAATCTATTGTGTAGCACTTGTAGTTTTGCCTCCTTCACTTTTCTGTCTCCTTCATAAATATTTTCAAGTTTATCCCACATGGACTTTGCTGAGGTGTAACTCATCACTTTTAGATAGATCTGATCAGAAAGTGCTGTGGTGAGTGCATTTTGTGCTTTAGCATCTGCATCAAGAATTTTCCTATCTGTATCAGTCATAGCAAGCCCTGTTGGATCAGAAACATTAATACCTTGCACAGTGGAAAATAGAACTTCCATTCCAAGGGATCTTAGATGAGATCTGATTCTGTTCTTCCAGATATGGAAATTACTTCCATCAAAGATAGGGACTCCCTTAAAATTGACTGCATTCTCCATGACGACAAAGGATAGATTCAACAATCACAACCTTTACCCTTTGATACCACTTGTAGGACCCCGGGACACCCTGAGAGGGGAGGGGTGAATCACGGTGTTGACTTTTTCTTTTAATGGGATGGATCTTGTTCCCACGTTGGTAGGAACTTGTTAAACCTGTATGATGGATATGAATAGAAAGCAGAAATTCAAAAGCAGAGAGACGACACAATACTTTTTACTTGCTTCACCACTAAGGGCTACGTCTAAGGAGCATACGCCGACTGGTTGTTGGTCGTACCAAATTCCACTAAACTTCACTAGGTGTGGGTTACAAAGGTTCCGGCACAGACACTCTATCCCAGGCTCACTGCCTTTACAAAAAGGTTCATGGATAGCTCAAAGCGTCCCTCGGGTCACTCCTGTTGACTCCCCCTGTCTCACTGCCTTTGGTGAAGTCCCACTCAGTTTATAGACGTGAAGGTCTATTCAACATTGCAAAAGAATTCATCCTCAGTTGTATATAGATTATCTATTGAAGTACAATTCTCACCAGTAGACAAATCTCACTTTGCACCGAAGGTATCAGACAATATTCCAGCTTTCATATAGCTTCAAAGAGATGGGCGTATTTCCTCAACACCTGGCACGCTTCTCCAGGCCGATGGGAAAGTTCCAAACCCAGTGCGCAAGTCACAACTGGCGCGCAAGTCTACCTCGACCACTTGCATGACACAAACTTCCTCATCACCATACTTGCGCGACTCTGCACCTTTAACTCCCAAACTGCCTTGGTCGTACAACTAACAACTGATGCGCAACCTCTACTTGCACGACCCAAATACCACTTGCACGACTCAACCACTTGCGCGATCAGAGCTCGAAAAATCTCTAAGTCTTGAACTTCGTTCCAAATGAGGAGGGGTGGTCCACTATTTATAGGCAAACTGGACACCCTGCGCGGTGGGGCGCAAGCCTCGTCTCAGCACGCAGGTTCTGGCGCGCAGCTCCATCCGCCCATGCCTCTGTCGTGCAATCCACTTGCACGACCTAACCAATACTTGCATGACCTAACAAATACTTGCGCGACCCTATTTCCTTTGCCATATTTTGTAGATTTGATCACGAGAAACATCTGGCGCGCAACTTTCCAAACCTCCTAGGTACCGGTGCGCAAGTCCTTTCACAGCGCGCAGGTCACTTGCGCGACCTGCCCAAAACGTGCACGACCCTTATCCATTTTCCATTTTCCATGTTCTGATCTTGAAAAATATATGGCACATAAGTTCCATCTCCCTCAAGTACACGACGCTCAAGTCTCTTTTTCCAAAAACACTTTTCTCCATTTATCGATTTTCAGGCCCAAAAATTTGGCAAACACTGGGAAATGGTTCCACCTTCAATACTGTTGTCTGCTTGAACTGTATGATCACTTTTCCAGTTCACATTCTGAACATCCACTGAGGATTTACAACAAACACAAACCATACTTCAATTCATGCATAGAATACCATGGTTCCAACAGTGATAAAATAAGGAAATATACTTACATGATGAGTATAATTTAATCCTTTTCGATAATATAATATTTTTCTCCAAATAATGAGTAATCAAGATGTTTTTTTCACACCTGAAGCACTAATGTAAAATTTTAATGATCACATAATCATAAAAGGGATAACAAGATATTCCTACTATCATTAATTAATAACCAAACCTAAAATAGTTAACACATGGTAAGATAATCCTGAAAAAGAGTAAACCTTCGAATGATACACTAATATTAAAAATTCAATTTCAATACCCAAAGTTCAAAATAAATTATCCCATAGATAACTATCCTTAAAATTCTTCAAAATTTAGTAACTAATATTGAGACCCAATGATTTGAAGGATTTGATCATATATTTTCCAAGATAAATCAACCATTATTTCTAAAATAAAATTCCTAGTTTTTCTATGATAATATTTACCTGTAAAAAGAAAATTTCATGATAACTAAGTCATTGTGTCGGCTATTGGTAGTGCACACAACCCTTATTGTTCTTCAATCATGGGTTTAATATCCATCGCATTGCAGGATGCGACTGGTTTTTACTAAGCATATGAGTTGTCCATTTTTTTATTTAAAAATAAAAGATAATTCCTCCCTATAACCCATCATTTTTTCATAGGGGTTAAAAATACCTCATCCAAAAAAACATCACCAAAAATAACTTTAATATCGCATTGCTTATAACCACAAAGGGGGGTCAAATACTTTGAACTTAAGATAATCTTTAAGATTATATACCTATGAAAATACCTATAACTATTGAGATAATTTCACATGACAAAATCCTAGTCTCTAAAGTTATATAAATTGACCATTGATACCAAATATAACAACCAACAACCAACACTCTAGAATCATATGCTAAAATCCATTACTTTACATTTTTAGCTATGATGCGAATAATTTTGACCCAATTTTTTTTCACCAAAGCCTTACAATATAAAAATAAAAACATGGTTAACTTGAATTCTAGATGAAATTTTAGGTTTATATCTTTATAGAATTATGAATAACTCATATATAAACAATTCACATCAATTTAGACTCATAAAAAGATGTTCATAAAGTTGAACATCATCTCCAATTATAACCATTTTTCTTATTTTACATTAAGTAATCAACATAATCCTTGTAAAATCCATTATAGAAATTATTATTTTAACATCATTATTTAGAACCTGGGGAAAAGGAAACATAATAAGGGTGATCTAAGATTTTTAATAAGGGTAAACATAATAATTACAATTTATGTGTCATTAATAAATAGTATAGTGAATAAGAGTATGATGACATAATCAAAATTCATGATCTAGTCATAAAATAACACATACCCATAAATACCTAGATCATCAAATATGAAAACATAGAAAAGGAAAGAGTCATCAAAATAAATAATCAAAATCCATGGGATATAAATATAAATCATGAGAATAATTCTAAACTAATATTAATCATATATAAAACATGTTGGTTTCTTAGGAAAACATATCATTGAACCATTAAAGAATTGTTACTTAACCCTTACAAATTGGAATGACCATACAACTGAATTCCAATATAATTATATAGAGAAAATAATCATTATCCAATGTATTTGAGCTCTATCTAGGGGCATCCATCATTTATAATTTCCAAGAATTAAATTCCTAAAAAATTTATTAAAACTCTTTTAAACAAAATTTATTATCTTTATAACATGATTAACTCATGAAATGGAAATAGGTTCCCCTACAATCTCTTTGAAGAATTATTAACCCATGGAAAAGAAATGAGTTCTAAAAAAATATCTTTGAAAGATGATTAACCCATGAAAAAGAAATGGGTTTTAGAAAAATCTATTTGATTCATGTTTTAAACATGGAAAATAAATGGGTTACAAAATAATAAATTTGAAACATGATTAACCCATGGAAAATGAGTGGGTTCCATAATAATCTATTTAGGACATATTAAACACATAAAAAATAATTGAGGTTCATAAAAATCTCTTTGAAGAAAACTTAATGCATTCAAATAATGAATGAATCTTATATACATAAAAAATATCCACAATATGGGATAAGAAACAAAAAGTTTTGTTGATTTTGATTAATTTAAATCACCTTAAAATATCATTAAAATCATTATTGAGTAAAATAATATTTAAACATTCCAAAGTGTCCCATACCATTTTGATACATTTGAATTATAATACCCTAAGGTAATAAAAATAAATTAAACTTATAATATAATGAGAAGAATAATATTCATTATAAAAGATGTCAATGTAGAAGTATATACACATCATAACAGAAGATAGGTGTATAATATGACAAAATTCACAAAGAAAGAAAAATGTGACAAAAATCCAATACCGCTTTGGTAACATTGAAATTATTAACCCCATGAAATAGATATAATAAAAATTATATGTAAACCCATATAAATTTAAGGATAATAATATTCAAATATATTCATGGGTAGTATATACACCACACAATAAAAATAAATGGTGAATAAAGAATATATCTCATAGAAATAAAAGTGAAAAAGAAAAAGCCTTACAAAGATCATAACATTGAGGAGAGAATAAATCAATGATATAAATATGTGTGACTAATTTAAATCATCACAACAATAGTGGAAATATAGAATAATAAAATCAGAGTTCATTTCAAACATATTCTTTGCATAATATAACCAATGACATATAAGTTTAACCTAATGAATGAAAATTAAGTAGAGAAATACATTAACACATGAGAAACACATGAATTATAAATCTCATTAAAGAATAACGTTAAAAAAACATTAAATATCATGAGAGTATATAAATTCATTAAATAAAATTTCAAATGGGATGGAAATACACCTTATAAAATAATAAATTTTCATAACATAAAGATATCCCTCAATGAAGGGATATTGAGTTGAAGTCCATTATTACTTGAGTAACTTTTGAATAATGAGATCCATGAAAAAATAAAATCAATTGAAACATTTAATATAATTAAATAAATGAAACTAATTTTATAAAAATTCATAGGTACTTTGATACACAATATAAACATAACTAGTTGTATAATAACAATTATGTCTCAATGGAGTGTAAATTGAGACGAAACCACTTACCTTGAGTCAGATTTCTCATGATTTAATTCTATATTCATAAATAATAAATTATTTTTAATCATTTAAATGCTTAATAACTATTTAAAAGTTTATTATTAATTTTATTTAACTTATAAATGAGTTATATAAAATTATTTAATCAATAATTTTTAAGTAGGTTGTTTTGACCATATTCGGCTTATATGTCAAAAATGACGTTGATACATGGAATATGGTCATTGAGTTCATTATTTAAGAATCTAGAGAATAATAAGCATGAAATAATTATCATATTTATAAATTTAAAATAATTTTAAAAACAATCGTTAATTATTGTTATGAAAAATGAACCAATGTTAAAATCATGAAGATGGTAGGTCGTACGTATGCATCAGTAACGTTATCATTTTGTAATTATCATTATGGAAATAAGGTAAGTAACATTTATATTTTAATAATTATAATTATATAATAAACAAAATTTTATTTAATCATATATTCTATTATATATAATTTTTTTAATGTATGAAGAATCACATCACTTTGAGGAGGTGGTTGTCCACTTGTCCACGAACGACGTTATCACTTTTTTAGTGTGTGAAAAGGGTAATAAAGAAAATGATATATAATAATTCAAGAAATTTAATTATTTCATGAATATAATATAGATTTAATTTTTATCACATATTCTTATTAAATCCATCCTTAATACATTCTTTGTAATGTGTGAATGTATCACATCTATTTGAGGAGGCGGTAGTCCAGATGTCCACAAACGATGTTATCATATTTACACAAAATGGAAAGAATGAAGGTATGTGTTATATAAAAATTACATAAGTACTAATAAAAAATAAATATCATATATATAATATAAAATAGCATTCCTATCAGAATTCCCAACCATGAGAGGACTTAAAGGAAAAATGAATGACATCGTTTCGTGAAGCTGTAGTCCGCTTTACACACGAATGGTAATTTCATTACCCATTTGATGGAAGTGTGTGTAGGTGTAGGTAAAATGCTTAAAATAAAAACATATAAGTAGATTTATGATATGGATGCTATTATATATTCATGGAAGAATAATAATTTAATGGGTTTATAAATAAATAATACATAAATGCTTGTTGAAAAATATTACCTCTTTTTCAGGTAAATCTATTTGGTTAACACCAAAGGGATTCATTGTTTGGATTAATTCCCAAAGTGAGTAATATAGGATTAGGGAATGGATTTTTGGGGGATTATTTTTTTAGGGTTTGGACGATCCAAAAGGGATTTATAGGTGTGTGAATAAATGGTGGAGGTTGAGTGCCTTTTTATAGTGGATGATGAGTGAAATTCCAGTAAATATAAAAAGGTAAACACTATAGAGAGGTATTCCTTAAACCATGTGCCTAAAATAACGATAAAAATTATATAAAATAAGTTATATGGTCTAATAATCTCCATAAAATGGATTTTGGATAAGTTTATAGGCTATTTACATTCTTAAGATTAAAGTATAACCGCTATGTAACCATATTTTTACCTTAATCGCTGTAATTAATTTTAATTTATTTCATTATTTTTTTGGTGAAAAATTAATTTGACCTTATTAGATATTAAAAAATATTATTTATATAAAAATGGAATCAATTTTACAAAATTCCAATCACATAAGTGGCATAAATTAATTTAAAATTAGCCCCACAAATGGGACGAGGCAATGGGTTTTTAATGAGAAAAGTTTAAAAATTTAACATCTTTTTATATCCAATTTCAATGATAAATTTATTAAAATTACCCAAGTTGTATTTATTTATGTAATAATAATCTAATTATAATTTAAAAATGATTAAAAATAGAATAAAACTATATAAATAAATTAGATGAAAATGCAGTTTTGAATTAAAATTCAATATTATTTACTTTTCATCAAAATATGAAAGTTCAAAGAAAAATAAAAAAAATCCATACAGAGTAAATTTTGAAATTTATCATTAAAAAATGATTTTTCTTTTTTATATAAAAATTATAAAACTGTGAAAATTTAGTTTTAAAACAAGTCATTCATTAAAATGCAGTAAAACATCCTTTTAAAAATATATATCTTTTTATGCCTAAAATTGGATTTATTCTTATCTTGAGCCTATAAAACTTATCAGATGAAGTTTGAAATTTTTTATAAAATATATAAATTTTAAATTTTATTAATATAATTCACTAATATTTATTAATTTAATTTTTAAGATAAAATTTTATTATGTTCATAAAAATAGTTTTTCATAAAAACACATTCTTTATAGTAATTTGGCATTAATATTGATTTATAATTAATCAGTTACCAATGAATTAATTTTATAAACATTTGTAATTGAAAATTTCAAAATTTATTTAATCATATTAATTCACACCATTCCAATTGCTATGTGATAACTATTATTGACAAATAAATAATATTAATAGTACATTGTTGTCCAGTAAGACTCATGTTTGTGTGTAACATATGTCACCAAAGTGGACCATTTTTTTGTGAAATGAAATATAAAATTGGTTTTGTGTGTGATTTAAGATAAACTATTTATTTAATGTAACACAATCTATTAAATAATTTAAATTAAATTGATAGAATATATTTCTTAAAATCTCTCGTTGTTATAGGCGACAATATCATTCCCTTAACAAGTGAAAGAGTAAGGAAGTGAGTGATATATTAATTTTAATAAAACTAAATATAATATAAAATATATCACATATATTAATTAATATTATCATTATTACATTCCATTTAAAGTGTAAGTGAAAAATGAATCACATCACTTTGTGAGGCGGTAGTCTGCTATACACACGAGCGACATTATAATATTTTTAATGAGGTGAAACATTAAAAGTTATATGTGATACAAAAATTAAAGAAGTATTATAATATCATATATATAATATTTTTTTAAATCAATTATTATATCTAGCATTAAATGGTGGTGATAGAAGATGAATTAAATTGGTTCATGAGGTGGTAGTCCACCGTACGCATGATTCACAATTTCATTTCCCATTTGAAGGAAGAGGATATGGATATATGAACTTACATTAACAATATAAAATATAAATTTATTAGTGATAATTTTTTCATTATAATATCATGGATTAATAATATTTTAAGTATATGGAAGAATAAATAAAATAAAAATGCCCAATTAGAAATGTTACCTCTTCTTTGGGAAACCTCCTTAGGTTTACACAAAAAAAATTCCCTAGATAAATTTATGATCAAACCAAGGCTTAAATTATGAGGGTAAGGATTTAGGAAATTTATTTGGGAAGGGATTTTATGAAACAAATGGATTTGGAAGTGTGAATAGTGGATGTTAGGTGGTGACCTTTTATAAGTGGGGGAAAGGAGAAAAAATGAATTTTTTAAAATATCAATTACAACTAGATTTTTATCATTATAAAAAAAATTCATTATAGAAAATTAGAGGTGATGACTTGTAAATATGGATATAAGATAGGTTTTGGACAAGTTTTAAGACATTTTAACCATCATCTTCTTAGTTTAACCACTGATAAACCTATTTTTTTACCTTTCCCATGGTAATTAATTTTTACAGTATTCAATATTCATTATGGTAAAAAACTAAGTTTAAATTATTATATAATAAAAATTATCCGAATTCAAAAAAATAAAATCAATTTTTTAAAATTTAATACACATAAGTGGCATAGTCCAATTTAAAATTATACCCACAAACACGACAAAAAAGCAGGTCTCTATAGAGAAAACTATAAAAAGTATAATGGGGTTTAATATCAATAATTAATATAAAATTGATTAAAATTACAAAAATTAGGGATCTTTACATAGAAAATATGTAGACACTATCACTTTGGGGAGAAGTGTAAAATATATATGGGTAATAAGATCTGCAAGTATATATTCACATAGAAAGAGATGAATATGCACCAATGAAGATGAATATAGATGATTAAGGACTATGAATACTCAATCAACTACCATCATGGGAAAGCAAATAAAGTGGCAGACACTCTATGTAGAGAGGACCTAAATTTTTTGTCATTGATGAGAATTTAGGAGGATCTGATCTTTTTAGGATTGAAAAGGTTGGGCATGAGAATCATAAAGGAAGGAAAAACATCTATACTTTACAAACTATTTCTCAATAATCCCTTTGGAAGAATATAGAGGATTTCTAAATAGATGATGTGAGAATTCAGAAGAATTTGGAAGCTATAATAAAAGGGAAATCCCAAGAGTTCTAAATTAATGAAGAATTATTTTTTTGATTTGGGTCAAGATTATGTGTACCATTAGATACTGTGTTAAAGAATGGTCTTATGGATGATTCACATAGCTTGACATTCTTCATCCATCTAGGTGCCAACAAGATGTATCAAGGTCTTTGTGAGCACTATTGGTGGTACAATTCGAAAAATTGGATCATAGAACATACATTAAGGTGTATTGTATGTCAGTGTATGAAGGTTGAAAGGAACAAATCCAAGGGGATAATGAAACTATTACTCATTCCTACATGGAAATGGGAAAATATAACTGGGGAATTTTTTACTACTCTTCTGAATACATCAAGTGGGAATAATACAATTTGGATTGTGGTAAATTTTTTACAAATTATGCTCACTTCATTGCAATCTGAGGGGACTTATCACTCGATAAACTTTCAGGGATATACATTAGAGAAGTGGTGAGGCTGCATGGAACACCACTATTGATTGTATCAGATTGAGATCCAATATTTTCATCCAAATTATAGAAGAGTCTCCAACAATGTCTAAATATTGAGTTGAACATCCTCATTACTTATCACCCTTAAACCGATGTATAATCTATGTAGACTATATAGACACTCGAGTAAATGTTTAGAGCATTCTCAACTGACTTCAAAAGATTATGGGATCAATATATTCCTCTCGATGAGTTCTCATAAAATATCATTTTCCAAAAAATAATCTAAATGATCAAATATGAATCCCTTTATGGGAAGAGTTGTAGAACACCTGCATGATAGGATGAAGTTGGGGAATAAAATCTGACAGGTCCTAAAATAGTTGTGGAAATGGTGGAAAAGGTCAAGACCATTCAGTAGTAACCCAAACCATGTACGCCGAACCACTACATAATAGTCTCACCATCGCACACCTTACCCTAATTGAGTTTTCAGGTGTAATAAAAGTATATGTATAAAGACCATTAAAATATGAATATATATAGATATATATTGTATTTTTAATAGAATAATGGTTATATTTATTTATTATTGTTACTGAATTTGATTTGATAAAACAAAAAGAATATATTTTTGGGTAATATGTGATTTCAACTAAGACATCCATTTTGATAAATTAATGAAATGTTTGAAATAAATTATATTTTAAAAAATATTATTATTAATTAATATTTATTAATTATAGTTGATAATATAGTTTTAGGAAGACAAAAATAATTTTTTAAGGGTTTAAAAGCTGTTTTTGTCAAAAAAAATTCAGCAGATCTCAATAAATGTCAATTATTTTTTTAATGTGAAAATTTACATATCTAGAAAATTATTTGGGGAAAATAAATATTATTTTTTGGAATAAGAAAGTATAAATTATACAATGATTATTTTTTTATAATTTTATGTGTCCAATTTTTCGGTAAAAATTAAATACGGTATAAATGTATGGTGTGTACTATGACATAATAATGTCCTAAATGTGATGTAATAAATTCTATAAATGTTATCCACGACCAAATATATGTTTCCACTTTAAATTAAATTTTTTTTGAGGTTATTTTATTAATTTTATAAATCCTTTATGAATCCTCTAAAACCTATAATATATTTTATGTTTTGAAATATTTTTTTAAGAACATGACTCAATTCCACATCAGTAAGGGTAATATTTTAAGAATTTAGTCCCTTGGATTTATAAAATAATAAAAACCACACCTATTTGGAAGAAAAAATTGGCAAAAAAAAAAGAGATGGTTTTTTTATTAATTTTTCATATAAAGTGAAAAACCTAAGTTTGATAAATAAAAAAGAAGTCCCCTCTGTTTCCTACATAAACCCACACAAAACCCCATTAATCCCCAATAATAAATATTAGATCATACCATTAATCTTAACTACCTAATATATATTCCTCCCAAGGTACCCCAATCTCTCAATAAGATCCTCGAAATCTTTTGGAATCACCCTTTCATGATAAGGGATCTCCCTCACTTCTTTTTATTCAAGCACCTCTTCTATGTTGTGCCTCTCAGTTTCCATTTTTTTTATTTGGTTATGCTTTTATACATCCCTAATAATTTCATATTTATTTCCTTGTGATGATATACCCATTTTACTTTTATTAATCCTTCCTATGAACCTTTATATACACCCTTTTTGTCGCCAAAAGTTTCCTTCAGTTTTCATACCAAAAGTGTGGAACCTCTTCCCTTCTCTTCAATTCATGAAAATTTATTATATTTAGCCTTTTTAATTTCAATTAGTTATGTTTACATGACATTATAAATATACCTATACTATTAAATTTATTTCCTAACAATTATGGATAATTTAAACCCTCTAATTATAAAGTATACCTAAGATGCTACTATACTTAAATCCTATAATTCTTCTCTTTATTCAAGTATTTTAATTATATTATTCCATTTATCACCAGATAATAATGTTGGTATATGTACTTATATGTCCCCCTTACTTCCATTTTGATTTTTAAATAATGAGATACCCCTTTCAATCTCATTAATCTCTATCATGAACATTTATGTGCCCCTATTATGCTACTGAAATTGCACTGTGATTTTCCATGCCAAACTATTTAATAGTGAATACCCATACCCATTTCTTATCAAGGGTATTCCAATTTATTAAATTATACATATTTTATTGGTTACTTACATGTATTTAATCCACACTTCATTATCATGGGATTAAATGTGACGAAATATGTCCTTATGTGTATGATCTATATGGAACACTTATGCATGTACATGATAAGATTATGATTGGTGTTCCCAGATAGTGTTCCAGTGAATGGGGAATTATTTTATTCTAATGATATTACTATTATAGTTCATGTGTGGTTATCATAAGCATATTATGTTATGTTGTCTTAGTGGTTAACCTTGACTTATGATTATGATGTGAAGTTTAAATTTGTTGCCACATTCCCATGTCTCCATTATATTATAATTCTATATCATGCCTCATTATTAATTTTAACTATTCTCACACATTTAATTTCCCACTAATATTCTTGATATTCCTCTTTAATATCATGTAATACATTTTTCATGCTATTATTTGCTTATTCCCTTACTAGGTTTTTATCTCATCCATTTCTTATGTATGTCCCATGGTTATCCCATGCAGTTTTAATAACGATGGAATAATATGCACATTTTAAGGAAGTTATCTATAATAGTGATGTACCCCCAATTTAAGTTGTTATGTATTATACCTAATTAACCAAATACACTAGAATCTTCAATCTTTTTGGTTATTTTATATATAATGTTTTGAAATAATGAATAGATTAATGTGTAATAAAGACATGTGTTATCAAAAGGAATGCTTCAGTTAACCCTCAGCTTATTGTCTATTGTTTCAAATACAAGGAACAAGTTAATTTTTTGAATAAATTTAGTAATACAAGGGTTGTCGATGATAACTAACACAAAAAACCTCTAATACATTTAGAGAAATGGAGAGCTTATGTCATCACAACTACTAAGGGAGATCCAAAAATAAGTGGTGATATGTATACCAATTATTCATTTAAGGATAGTGAAAATAGGATTTGATTATGGGTTTACAAATGATTTCATATCATTCAAGTTTATTATAACTATTTAAACACTACCAGAAAAAATAGAAGTTAATTTTTCGATGAAGAAGAAAAAATGGTCAATTGTTTCATCCCAAGCATATAACTAATCCCCTGTCAAGATTTTTGGATTACATTTACTTAAAAACCTTTTGATACTAAATTTAGTACAATTAAATTCTATTCTTTGCATGGATTTTATTTCCCTCTATAGAAACAACATAAATTAACGGGAGAATAAAATCACCCTATATATGGAAAACCACCCTTCGATTATATAAAAGTGCAAGGAGGAGGATGAATCTCCTTTAGAATCATCATATCAATACTGGATATTATTTCATCGTGGGAAAGATTATCCAGGTCAAATGATTTAGACTAAGGAAAAGATCCCCCTTGATGTAATTCCCATTATATGGGAATATGCTAATGTGTTTCCTCAATAATTCCCTAGTCTTCATCCAAGATGTGAGGCTTAGTTCTCAATCAAACTTATGATATAATAATTTACAATATCAAAGATTATATAATGCGGAGAATTTTAATCTTCAATAGCTAAATAAACAACTACAATAAAATATAGATAATGGGTTTATATGCCCAAGTGATTCACCATGAGGTGCACCACCCCTTTTCATTAAGAAGAAAGATGGGTCAATGTGCCTCGGTATTGATTATTGTGATCTTAAAAAGATCATGATAAATAACAAGTATCATATTCCATGGATTGATGAGTTATTTGATATTCTATGTGCAACCTAATAATTATTTAAGGTGGATCTTGGGTCAATATATTATCATGTAAATGAGAAGAAGGGGGATATCTTGAAGATTTATTTTCATACATTGTACGGGAACTAAAAGTTCAAAATTATGCCATTTAGAATCACTAATTATCCAACTATATTAATTAAATTTAAGAATATAGCCATTATATATTACATTGAAAAATTTGTGGAAGTCTTTTCATATGATATTCTTATATACTACAAAGGAAAGTAGGAACATGAAGAACATTTTAATGTTGTACTGAGGACCTTGTGGAAATAAGAGTTTTTTGTGAAGTACAATAAATTTGAGTTTTTGATGGATAAATTAAAATTCATATGGTTTTTTATCCCCAAAAATGGGATAAATGTGTATCCTTCAAAAATAGATGCAATTGAAGACGGAACAAACCATTATCTATGATGAAAATATATAGTTTTATTGGATTAACCGGGCACTATATTTGATTTATGAGAATCTTATCATGATTTTCAAGCCCTTTAACCAAGATAAATTGAAAGGAATTCAACTTTATCTGGACTGATTAATGTGAGGAGATCAATAAAGAGTTAAATTAGAGGCAAATAACTACACCTATTCTCAAATTACCTGCTAATGGGGAATGATTTTCGATCTATAATAATGTATCTAAAGAGGGATTGGGATTTTTACTCAAGTAATATGGCATAGTGATATCCTATGTCTCATATTAACTAAATATTCATGAATAAAACTACCTAATGCATGATCTATAATTGGCTATAGTGACCATTTTATTTATGATTTGGTGACATTATCTCTACAAGTAGAACTGTGACACACACACACACAGATTATAAAGGCCTTAAGTATATATTCAAACAAAAGCAGCTCAATATACACCAATTATGGTGGTTATATGTAACGCCCTGACCCCAGTTACCCAGACTCGGTGCATTATTACGTATCAATGGCATGATCACAAAAGACCAAGTCTCAAAATATCGATCAGTTTAGTATCCTTGGAAACACTAGATATATTCATAAGTCTTACATTTACATCATAAAATAAAAACTACAACAACATCTTGTCTTTGCATCCCCTTATACTATTCCTACATGTCCTTCATAAAATACTTCTTCGCATCCTGAAAAAAATAAAACATTGAAAGGGGTGAGCACAGATGCTCAGTAAGGATAACAATATAGCGGAAACTTTCATAAATAAGAATAAACATTTAAGACAATGTATAACTTAAACAAAAGCCATTTAAACTTGAAATTCAGCATAATATGGCATAAATAAAACGAAATAATGCCATTTACTTATTCACATGGATATTCTACTAGTCGAATAATCACATGCAATATCAAAAACCACTTTCATAATGATGGAATGCATAATGCCAGACTATCATAACCACGTATCCAAGTCCTCGTGCCAAGACTACAAATAAGGTTTTGTCAAAGCCTTGTGCCAAGACACTAGTTTGTATCATGAGACATACCGATACAATTTTTTTAGAAGATACTTACATTTAAAATTGTTCAAATATACTCCAGTGTTTTTCTGAAAACATTATGCAAGCTTCTAAAAACAAAATAACTAATTCTGAGACTGCTCGACTAATTACAGGCCATGATGGCTCCACGCCCAATCCATTCCTGTCTACCACACTCGAGAGTCTAGTTTTCTAAAGACATTTTTAAGCTTGCGTTAAATACTTATACATTTACACTGGATTTTCATATATTTGAGAGAAATATCTCTTTTTTGAAATCATTTAAAAATCACATAATTATAAAAGAAAACCTTTATTTTGAAAATATACTTATAAGATTGTAAGGGAAGCTTCGATGAGTTTATAATGGTAGAAAATAGCCACACCCGCTGTATAAGTTAAAAAAACATTCTTACCATAATTTTGTCAAAAAGGTTAAAAATGACCTTGTTTGGAAAACGACGGAAAGATTCCTTTATAAATCTCTTGTAAAAAGTCAAACAAGGGTATAAATGACTTTAACGCATATTCTATAAAATATAAAAAATGTTTTGAAATACATTTTTACGAAACATGGAAGTGGATGATAAAGAGGTCCCAGTAGATAATTACGTATAAACAACCTCGGATAATGAAGAGATTGTGAAATAAACCCTTACCAATTTGGTAACTTACAATACATACACCCCATGAAAGAGGTATCATATAATTAATATGTAAACACACATAAATTAAAGTGTATTACACAAGGAATACAATTATGGGAAGTACATACAACACACAAAAGATAATAGTGTCAATATGACATGAATCTCATGGGAATAAGGAGTGAGATGAAAAACCCTTACCTTGTACTTTTCCTTGGATGAGGGTAGTTTAACCTCCTGTATAATGGTGAAATAATTTTACTAAATTATACAAGAATCATACACATTAATATGATATCATATATGATCTTTTAACATTGCTTTGTTAGTAATATGTTTGTATTATCATTGTTTCGGGTGTTAACTGATTCGTTTTCCTTTATTTGATTTGTTATGTAAGCCATGTTTGTTATGGATAAGTTGTATCTTATTCATATCCAGAATGATATTATGTCTTTAAACATTATTTTTAACCATCAAATGAAAATTATTCTTGAATGGATATGATGGGTAATGAATCTCATCGCGTTCGTGGAGACGGTAGTCCGTACGTACGCACGAGCGACAATATAATTATTTTGACACAAATAATATATAATTGGGTGTTGTATCATATATAAAAAATAATTATCAAGTTATATTCATTATTTACATGAATTACACATCATTATTATACCCATCCAAATAATAATGTATTGAATAACAATTACACCACGACGTGGAGACGGTAAGCCGTACTTACGCACGTATGGTGACATGTCATTAAAGGGATGGATAGAATACTGAATATGGTTGTACCATATTTATAATAACATCACAGTATATAGTAGATACTGGAGTTATTATTTTATAATTTAAATAACAAAAGAATAAGAAGTTGAAGAAGAAAGAAACTTGAATGAGGGTGGTGAAAACATTACCTCTTCTTTAGGTTATTCCTTTTCATTTGATCAAAAGGGCTCCTTAGGTTAGATTTATGATCAAACTAATGCCTCTAGGTTGGAGTGAGATAAGTTGGGATGATATTTGGGTAGAGTTTGGCCGAGAAAAATGGCATTGAAGGTGTAAAGAATTGGTTTGAAGTGGTGTCCTTTTATAAGGGGTAGGAGGGGCTCTTTAGAAAAAACTTAAAGTATTATTTTATAATAAATTCATATTCGGTTTCTAATGGCTACAAAGTGGATTATTCAATGTCTAAGGTGGGTATGGGTCTAAATAATATCAACAAATATATTTTAGACAGGTTTGGGTTATTATATTAACCTTATCATTTAGTTTTAACTCTTAGTTAATTAGTTTGACATTTACCATGCCACTTTGTATTTTTATATTATACAGTTAATAAACATACTATATACATCCAAGATAACCCCTAGTGGTTCATTAATGACAAACCTATCATTATATAAGTCATTTGGCCAAGCCTTAGATTTTTAGGAATTTAATATCAATTAATAATATAATATTTGTTTTAAAAAAATATTTATGTCAATTTTGACACTATTTAGTTTTTGATTTTTGTGAAAAGCATAACAACATTATTAATTCGAAAAAACTTAATTAAATGAAAGATAACATGTCATATTAACCTATAAAAGTATTTTAATTCATAAAGGGCTCAAATTAAATTTATTTTAACGTTTATAATAACATTTATTTGATTCTTTCATTAATAAGGAAAATACTACATCATCATTGTATCATAAATAAGATTAATTTTTCAAAGTCTAAAAATTATAAATAAAATACCATTATGTAGTAAATAGTTTTATATTTATAATTAATATTTATAGTCGAATAGATAAAATATATAACCCTATTTAAAAATTGTTTTAGTAAAAGATATTTTCTTATGTCATCTTTGTATTTATTTTAACTTAATTATTCTAAAGTGTCATTTTCACTTACAAGTGACTCCATGAGGTCCCAAAATCGACCCAAGGATTCCCATGGTCGGAAAGTCTTCTTCCAATAGGGTTAAGATTCGTGTTGGGGTAATTTTATATTATTATAATATTATTTTGTTACCCTTATTTACCGGATTTACCCTTTAACCATGGTAAAACAAAAATTTACCGAAGTAATTATTTAAAATGTCTAAAAATAAAATTTATCTATTTGCACAATTTGAAAATCCTGATTCTAAATATGGAATCCATTTTTCTAAATTTAAAACACAGAAGTGGCAGAAATTAATTTAAAATTAATTCCCGTTGTTAAAACAAAAAGTGTGTTTTTAAGAGATAATAACTATCAAAAGATTGACACTTGATTATGTCTAGTTTAAATGTGAAATTACATAAAATGACAAAAATTAGATTAAATGGTAAAAATATATTCTAATTATACAAACAATTAATATTATAATTTATAACTATAAATTATTTTGATTAAAAAAGTTCTTTTTAATTAAAATTTAGTAATTTTCACTATTCATCAAAAAATAAAAGTTTTCAGAAAAATACCAAAAATTTACCCTAGGATAACTACAATAAATCGAATCCAAATATGAAGTTCATTTTGAAAGATAAAATTTATAAAATTTCAAAAGGTGGGTATTACTATTCATAACAGCTACTTTGATTAGCCGCAGTGTGTTGGAGTCTCGAAGTTGCATACAATGCAAGCTATTGCATTATTCAAAAGAAACGTACCGTGGAAGATTGGGGTATTACATTCTCCACTCCTTAAATAAATTGTGTCCTTGCAATTTGAAATTCTTTTTCAAAAATAAAAGGTTGAAAATAGAAAATACCTTTGTGGAAAACCCATATCGTAAATAGGGCTAATAAAATTTAGTTTTAATAAGAGGGAAAGGGAAATGAGAATGTCACCACCAAATTTGGGATTCGAATAAGATAACATTGGTGGAAATTATAGACATGTAATTAGAGGAAAAATTCAAATATTTATATGGAGTGATTGAGGTCATCAATCATAAACAAGTATAAAATTGAGGGCCTCAAAGCCATCAATCTATGATGGTTTAAAATATCATTGGTTCAACAAAACATAAAGTATTAGGATAACACATTTTTGGTTTTAAGATCCCTTACCTAATGTTTAAGAATTAGTTTTTTCATAGAATTAGGTAAATATATATATATATATATTTATATATATATATCTACTTGACAAGTAGAGTTTCATCCTTCAACTAATTTCTACAACAAACTCATCTTTCACTTTAAAAGATAATAGAACTCAAAATTTTTATATTTATCCTAATCGTATAAGGATCCAAACATTAACACATACCATTAAAATAAAGAAAAATACTTTTTAATGAACAGGGACTTCCCATAGGCTAGTAGTATGTAATAAAGTACTATCACACTATGGTTGTAGGTTCGATTCTTGCAGCTGTGTCTGACACGACAGATTATCGCCCGACCTACAGGTTGTCCTTTTCCTAAAACTATAGTATCATAATATTCCAAAAATAATCATAAGAAATGTTTTAACCTTAAATAATGCTATCCAATTTTCAAATTAATCCATTCCAAACATTATATTTATCCAATGTACCTCTGTCCAGACTCTCTATAAAAGGTATCTAAATTCCAAAATTAATTGTAACATCAGATTCCCCCAAAGTAAAGTTTCTCTTATTTTCACATATTGAAAATATGATTACCTTAGTCATATTAAAACCTTAATAAAAACAACAAGTACAGCAGTACAATCCTTATATATATATCACATTATTCTCATAACCAGAATATAATCCTCGAGTCCAAAAACAAAAATACATTAATTATTCCTCTTCAACTGTAGTAACAACGTAAGCTTGGCCTTGATCCCTTGGCCTTTTCTGAGGTAAGTTCCCTTGGTGCTTAGGGAATTCATTTGCATAATTCCCCATTTCTTTACAATTGTAGCATTCAACATTGGAAACCTCTTTCTTTCCCTTGCAATCACGAGCCTGGTGACCTTTTTCTCCACATTTATAACAAACTCCCATTCCTTTTAGGCAAGTACTAGGGTGATTTTTCCCACAATTATCGCATAATGGAAAATATTTCTTTCCCTTTATCTATCACTTGCTCGACCATTATATTCTTCTATTTCTTTACTTTGTTTTCATAAAACATAGAGAGTTCCTTTTCTATCTTGAAAGCACACGAGACAATATCTTCATACG
This sequence comes from Viscum album, assembly GCA_963277665.1. NCBI lineage: Eukaryota > Viridiplantae > Streptophyta > Magnoliopsida > Santalales > Viscaceae > Viscum > Viscum album. Next base: position 1,553,622,027 of record OY728125.1, on the reverse strand, counting down.
ACAAGAAGGTTTGTGAGACTAATGCTCAACAGAGAAATGGTTTTAACCCATCAAAGAAACGATCAATCTTAATTATTAGGTTACACGTATAATCTCCATCATAACTTGCTAACCTTGTAAAGTTAGCCTCATACTTTGCGACATTCTCATCCTCCTTTTGTCTCAAACTCAGAAATTGTCTTTCCATATCGGCTCGATGGTCATGAGGAAAGTATTTTTCTACGAAAATTTCTTTAAACACCCTCCATTGCATACTTGATACTTATTCATCAACCTCTGTATTTTGAATCAATGACCATCATTGATCAGCATCTCCAGTGAGGCGGTAAACTGCCATGACAACGTTTTCCCTTTCGCTACTCCCCAAGGCATGGAATATTTTCTCTAAGGCGTTTATCTATTGCTCAGCTACTAATTGATTTGTACTCCCATTGAATTTTGGTGGTTGTTTCCCCATGAAGCGATCTAACATTGATCCTCCACGCTACGGATCATGGTGCTCTATATGGGTAGGGTTATTATTCATAACCAGAGTGAGTTGTCCCAGTATAGTGATAAGCTGATCAGCACCAGTTGTATCACCAGCTACACTATAATTATCTTGAGCAGGAGGGAAATCCCTACATAGAGTGCGTGCATTGATACAGTTTCCATTCCTTCCACTAGATTCCATTTCTAAACAATGGAATTAACTAGACTAGTTTATGAATCGAAATACAAAATTCCATACTTGTAAAACACTTAACATAAGTTAAACAGTTTATGGATATAATCCATAATCATAAAAAGGTTTTCTTTGAGGAAGTATATTCTCATAAACCCTTCATAATGGTTTGCAAAGAAAATGAGAATTATCCTAAGCATATCCCCCGAGAGTGTCGTAACCAAAAATGCAGAAAGGACCATTGTCATGCACTAGTTCTCGTTCGAGTCTAGCTCAAAGCAGTGTTTTCGGGTTTTACCCCAATGTACATATATTCTAGAGCCGCATCTACCCACTCGTATCCAGACAGGGATGTATTTCTCAGAAAACTCAAAAAATCTCTACAATACCAATATTCTAGGAAGTTCTTCTATACTAATCCTCAAAGTCTATATTAGGGCTACGTGCTCTAATCAGAGTTTATCTAAATCTAGCTTCCATGGTTTATTACTAAACTTCCTCTAATACCAACTGTAACGCCCTGACCCCAGTTACCCAGAGTTGGTGCATTATTAAGTATCATTGACATGATCACAAAAGATCATGTCTCAAAATATCAATCAGTTTAGTAGCCTTGGAAACACTAGATATATTCATAAGTCTTAAATTTACATCATAAAATAAAAACTACAACAACATCTTGTCTTCACATCCCCTCATACTATCCCTACAGGTCATTCATAAAATACTTCTTCGCATCCTGGGAAAAATAAAACATTGAAAGGGGTGATCACAGATGCTCAATAAAGATAACAATATAGAGGAAACTTTCATAAATAAGCATAAACATTTAAGGCAATGTATAACTTAAAAAAAAGCCTTTTCAACTTAAACTTCAGCATAATATGCCATAAATAAAATGAAATAATTCCATTTAATTATTCACATGGATATTCTACTAGTCAAATAATCACATGCAATATCAATAACCACTTTCATAATGATGGAATGCATAATGATAGACTATCATAACCACGTATCCAAGGCCTCGTTCCAAGACTAAAAATAAGATTTTGTCAAGGCCTCGAGCAAAGACACTAGTTTGTCTCATTAGACCTACCGATAAATTTTTTTCGAAGATACATACGTTTAAAATTGTTCAAATATACTCCAGTGTTTTTCTTAAAACATTATCCAAGCTTCTAGAAACAAAATAACTAATTTTGAGACTGCTCGACTAATTACAGGCCATGATGGGTCCATGCCCAATCCGTTCTTGTCTACCAATCTTGAGAGTCTGGTTTTCTGAAAACATTTTTTTGATTGCGTTAAATACGTATAGATTTTCACTGGATTTTCATATATTTGAGAGAAATATCTCTTTTTTGAAATCATTTAAAAATAACATAATTATAAAAGAAAACCTTTATTTTGAAAATATCCTTATAAGATTCTAAGGGAAGATTTGAAAAGTTTATAATGGTAGAAAATAGCCGCACCCGCTGTATAAGTTAAAAAAACATTCTTACCTTAATTTTGTCGAAAAGGTTAAAAATGACCTTGTTTGGAAAACGACGGAATGATTCCTTTATAAATCTCTTGTAAAAAGTAAAACAAGGGTATAAATGAATTTAACCAATATTCTATAAAATAGTAAGAATTTTTTGAAATACATTTTTATGAAACATGGATGTGGATGATAAAGAGGTTCCAGTAGATAATTACATATAAACAACCTCGTATAATGAAGAGATTGTGAAATAAACCCTTAACAATTTGGTAACTTACAATACATACACCCCATGAAAGAGGTATCATATAATGAATATGTAAACACACATAAATTACAATGTATTACAAAAAGAATACAATTTTGGGTAGTACATACAACACACAAAAGGTAATATTGGCAATATGGCATGAATCTCACGGGAATAAGGAGTGAGATGAAAACCCCTTACCTTGTACTTTTCCTTGGCTTAGGGTAGTTTAACCTCCTGTATAATGGTTAAATAATTGTTATTAAATTATACAAGAATCATACACATTAATATGATATCATATATGATCTTTTAACATTGCTTTGTTAGTAATATTTTTGTATTATCATTGTTTCGGGTGTTAACTGATTCGTTTTCCTTTTTATGATTTGTTATGTAAGCCATGTTTGTTATGGATAGGTTGTATATTATTAATATCCAGAATTATATTATGTCTTTAAACATTATTTTTAACCATAAAATGAAAATTATTCTTGAATGGATACGATGGGGAATTAATCTCATCACGTTCGTGGAGACGGTAGTCCGTACGTGCGCACGAGCGACAATATCATTATTTTGATAAAAATAATATATAATTGGGTGTTTTATCATATATAAATAATAATTATCATGTTATATTTATTATTTACATGAATTAAACATCATTATTATACCCATCCAAAAAATAATGTATTGAATAACAATTACACCACGATGTGGAGACGGTAAGCTGTACATACACACGTATGGTGACATGTCATTCAAGGGATGGATAGAATAATGAATATGGTTGTACAATGTTTATAATAAGATCACAGTATGTAGAAGATACTAGAGTTATTATTTTAGAATTTAAATAACAAAGGAAAAAGAAGTTGAAGAAGAAAGAAACTTGAAAGAGGGTGGTGAAAACATTACCTCTTCTCTGGGTTCTTCCTTTTGATTTGATCAAAAAGGATCATTAGGTTGGGTTTATGATCAAAATAATGCCTCTCAGTTGGAGTGAGAGATGTTGGGAGGATATTTGGGTAGAGGTTGGATGAGCCAAATGGCTTTGAAGGTGTAAAGAATTGGTTATAAGTGGTGTTCTTTTATAAAGGGGAGGAGGGGCTCTTTAGGAAAAACTTAAAGTATTATTTTATAATAAATTCATATTCAGTTTATAATGGATCAAAAGTAGATTATTAAAAGTCTAAGGTGGGGATGGGTCTAAATCCTTTCAACCAATATATTTTAGTCAGTTTTGGGTCATTATATTAACCTTATCTTTTAGTTTTAACTCTTAGTTAATTAGTTTGACATTTACCATGTCACTATGTATTTTTATATTATATAGTTAAAAAACATACTATATACATCCAATAGAACCCAAAGAGGTTTATTAATGATACAGATATCATTATATAAGTCTCTTGGATGAACCTTATATTTTTAGGAATTGAATATCAATTAATAATATAATATTTGTTTTAAAAACTCTTTTATGTCAATTTTGAAACTATTTGGTATTTGATTTTTGTGAAAATCATAAAAGCATGATTACTTCGAAAGAAATTAATTAAAAAAAAACATGTAATATTAACTTATAAAATTTTTTGAATTCATAAAAAGTCTCAAATTATATTTATTTTAATGTTTATAATACCATTTATTTGATTCTTTCATTAATAAGGAAAATACGGCATCATCATTGTGTCATAAATAAGTTTAATTTTTTAAATGTCTAAAAATTATAAGTAAAATACCATTATGTAGGAAATAATTTTACCTTTCTAATGAATATTTATAGTTTAAGAGATAACATATATAAAACTATGTAAAAATTGTTTTTGTAGAATATATTTTCTTATGTCATCTTTGTATTTATTTTCACTTAATTATTCTGAAGTGTCATTTTCACTTACAAGTAGATCCATGGGGTCCCAAAATCGACCCAAGGATGCCCATGGTCGGAAATTATTCATTCAATAGGGTTAGTACACGTTTTGGGGTAATTTTATATTATTATAATATTATTTTGTTACCCTCATTTACCGGATTTACCCTTTAACCATGGTAAAAAAAATATTTACCGAAGTAATTATTCAAAATGTCTAAAAAAAGGTACCTATTTACAAAATTTGGACCTCCTTATTAAAAATATGGAATCCATTTTTCTAAATTCAAAACACAGAAGTGGCAGAAATTAATTTAAAATTAATTCCCGTTGTTAAAACAAAAAGCGTGTTTTTAAGCGATAATAACTATCAAAAGTTTGACACTTGTTTATGTCTAGTTTAAATCTGAAATTATGTACAATGAAAAAAATTGTATTAAATGGTAAAAATATATTCTAATTATACTTTAAAACCACTTAATAGTATAATTTAGAACTATAAATTATTTTGATTAAAAAAGTTGTTTTTAATTAAAATTTAGTAATTTTGACTATTTATAAAAAATTAAAGGTTTTCAGAAAAATACCAAAAATTTATCCTAGGATAATTTCAATATTCCGAATCCAAATATTAAGTCCATTTGGAAATATGAAATTTATAAAATTTCAAAAAGTGGGTATTACTATTCATAACGGCTACTTTGATTAGCCGTAGTGTGTTAGAGTCTTGAAGATGCGTACAATGTAAGCTATTGCATTATTCAAAGGGAAATGTACCGTGGATGATTTGGGTATTAAATTATAACTGATAAAGGATTATGATTTTTCAATCCATTACCATCTTAGGAAAGAAGAAAAAAGCTTCAATTGATCTGAGTAGAAAGTGTGCCACAACCCTATCCATGATGAGGATTGAAAGGGTTATAATATTCTAGGAAATGCAGAGGATGAAATAAGATGTATAAAATGATATTCATAATACCTTACTTAAATTACCATTAAATCATAAATTATTAAGAGGATAAAATATTCCCATAAAGATGATTTAGTGCTACATAAAAAGGTATAAACAATTCCAGAGTTCTTATTTGTTAAAAATAGAGTTATAAGGTTTGTAACTCAGATAAATGTCCCATAATAACAAGATCCAAAAAGGGAATATCTAGATGACAGACATAGATCATACTTATTTATTTATCTATTAATCATTAATATATATAGAGATCTGATGAAAAAAATTATGGTGGGATAACATTAAGATAGAGATCACAAAATTTGTATCTTGATGCTTTGTATGAAATTAATTCAAGGATGAATGACCTAAATCTAATGGTATACTGAAACTATTACCTATACCAATATTGAAATGGGAATACATAACCATCAATTTCATCATAGGAATCCCCTGAATATCTATTTGCAATAACATCATCTGGGTTGTAGTCAATTTCTATACAAAGTCAACACATTTCATTACAGTCAAAGAAGATATCTCTCTTAATAAACTCAATAATATACACATAAGATTAGTGGTAAGACTTCATGGAGTGCCACTCTCTATTGTATATGTTGGATATTTTATGCTTACCTCAAGTTTATAGAAAATTCATTAGTAATCACTAGATACAGAGGTAAATTTCAGTACTAATTATCACCCCTAGAAGGATGGTCAGATTGATAGAACCATTCAAAATCTAGAGGATATGAAGAGATCATATTCAATATATTTTTAAGGATGTTGGAATCAACAACCACACCTACTGGAGTTTTGATATATAAAATATTTCAATTGTATCATTAAAATGGTACCTTATGAGCCTCTGTATGGGAAGTAGGGTTGTACTCTGAAATTTTGGGATAATGTTAGAGAGAAGAATCTAATGGGTCCCCAAATAATCCAATAAGTTATTGATATGGTTCAACCCATTCAAAATCATATGAAATATGTATAAATATAAGAAAAATTATTAGTATACAATAATCAACATGATCTGAAGTTTGAGGTTAGTTATAATTTGTTATTTCTAATATCACTATGGAAAAAATTCTTAAGGTTTGGGAAGATGGTAAAGCATACTCTAAGATACATTGATATCCCTGATTGCATTAGAGTTTTAGCCTATTGACTACCACTCCCACCCAACCCTTATCATGTAAATGATGTGTTACATGTATCCCAATATAGGAAGTACATACCAAAACCCTCACGTGTACTGGATCCATATATGTAACCCTTGAAAAATGATCAATCATATGAGGAGTAGCCAATGAAGATCTTAGATCATAAATACAATGTCATACGAAGTAAGACAAATCACCCAGTCAAATGGATGTGGAATAACTAGAAGTTTGAGGAAGTAACATGAGAATCAAAATAGGTGATTAAACATATGTACCCTAATCTATTTTAGTGTTTGAAATTAAATTTCAAGGGTTAAATTTATAAAGGGATAATAATTTAATGACTCAAATATTTATAAATGGAATTCCCTTTTAAAATGAATAAATTCCATATTAATAAATGAAATTATACAAAACACATACAATTCTTTGAATATTTTGGAACATTATAAGTTATATACTATCATATTTAAATGTCTATTAAGCATCATAACATGTGATAATATAGTAGTTGTATAATTATAAATATGATTAGTATTTATTAAGGATTAAGATATATCCAATTAACATAAAAAAATAAGTGATAGACTCAACTAATAGGACTATACCTTATGAAGCCCATTTCTCAGATAATCCATGGGAGGTGACATCAAATATATTTACCCTTGACTATGCATAAGTTGAGATTCAATAACTAAATAATGAGTGAAACTACTATTGGGGGAAGTTCAAACTTATAGATATTACGATGAAAACCATGTTTGATGAACCACTATAATAAAGTGTCACCATCGCACACCTTACCCTTAGAGAATACGCTGGTGTAATAAGAAGTTTTGTGTCTAGACCATAATAGTACAATTTTTTATATTTTAATTTTTTAAAAAATAATGATTATATTTATCCCTTTTTATTATTACTTTATAAATGAATAATTAATGAGTTTTATAAAAATTAGATTTTTTATGGTGAAAGATGAATTTTATTTTTTGTATATATATGGTTTTAATCAAGAAAAATATTTTTTTGAATTCAAGAATTGTTTATATAAATTCTATTTTAATAAAATATACTGATTAAATAATATTTATTTAAATATAATTATAATATAATTTTATAAAGTTAAATTTAAATTTTAGAAGGGTCTAAAAGCTATTATCCTCGTAAAAACCCATAATTTTTCAATAGATGGATATTCTTTATTTTAAATTTTAAATTTCCATATTTAGATAATTATTTTTATAAAATAAATATTATTTTTGAAGTCAATATGTTGAAATTATCCAATGGTGAATTTTTTATAATTTTATGAGGCAATCAAATTTTGCGGTAAAAATTTAATACCCTATTAATATATGTTATGAACTATGAATTAATAAAAGAAAAAATTGATGAAATAAATACTATAAAGAGTATCCACGACCAAAATTATGGCTCCCCAATAAAATAATTTGTTTATGAAGTTATTTGATTATTCTTGTAAACCCTTAATGAATCCTCCAAAACCTATATTATATTTTAAGGTTTTAAAATTAGATCTATATGAACATGACTCACTTATACATCACCGAGAGTATAATTTTAATGATTTAATTTCTTATTTGTGTAAAATAATAAAACAAAATTATATTTTGATGAAACCAGGGGAGAAACCCATGGAAGGGTTTTTGGTTTTTATTATTTAATTATATTGAGTCCAAAACTTATGTTTTGAAATAAATAATGAATTCCCCTAAATTGTTTTCTTCAAAAACTCACCCAAAAATTCTTTAAAAATCACTAAAAACTCTTATGAAATTCATTTAATCTTAAATTTTCTCTCTTTATCCTTTATATGGTGCCCCAATCTCAGAATAATATCCTACCAAGCTTTTAGATGCGACCTCTCAGGGTAATGTATCCTCTCCTTCTCCTTATTCCGAAACCTTCTTTATATTTATCCTTTGGATTTCCAATTTATCATGTTGGAATATGTTTTACACATTAAAATTATTATTATTATATTTTATAGGTTATTATATACCCTTTCCACTCTCATTAAACCCTTCTATGATTATTTATGAATCCTTGTTATGCTATCCAAATTATCCTGCTTTTTTCCATCCAAACATTTTTGTAGTGAATACCCATTCCCATTTCAACGGAATATTATTTATATCAATGTAAATATATTTCATAGATTTTGTAATTCTATATATGTAACACACACACACCCTTATAATGGTATTAAAAGTGATGAAAGATATGCATATGTTTTTTTATATACGTGTCACACATACACATGTACATGATAAGAATGTGATGGGTGGGCCCAAAATTATATATCCCTCCATTGCATTGGGAAGTGTTTTTATCTCATGAGATACCATGTATGGTTCATGGGAGTTTATACTAAGAAAACTATGTTATTATTTATCAATGGTTATACTAAACTTATGTTTATTATGTCACGTTTTATATTATTTCTACATTCCTATGTTTCCTCTATGTTATCATCTTATATCATGCCACGATATTGAAGTTTATGATTCCCAATAATCTTTTGTTACCTTAATATGCCTCTTGATTCAGATTTTCTACTTTAAATTATTCTATTATTGGATTATTTTTTTAATAAACTTTATATCTCACCCCTTTCTTATATAAGTCCCTAGGTTATCCTATCTAGTTTTAGAAAAAGGAATGGCATTTTAAGGGCATGTTGTGGAGTTTCTAAATACTATTACTAAATCCCTATTTCATGTTATTATGTTATGCATTAAGTTAAACTAACTCAATAAGACTCCCAATCTTTTGGGTTTGTATTGATTGTACATTTATGTCATATATCATGAAATAAGGTGTATTAAAGATATGGGTTTTCATAATAGGCCACATCAGGTTGGTCTATAGGGACCTCCAAATGTAATTCACTATAGTTAATAATGACGACACAATTTTTTTCCATTTGGATATTAATATGGGGACAGTAATTGTAAATATTGACCAATTTTAGCATCCATTCAAATTGATTTTTCTATTAACACTAGAAGTTGATTATTAAGATCACTTGAATCTATAACTAAAATTTAATAGAATTAGTGATAGTATTTGAGTATCACCGAAATATATAGGTAAATTGAGTCACTAAAACTAGAATTGAGATCAATAAATATAGATGTTTCAATATCTGATGCTTTGGATAAAGTTGTGTGAGAATTTTTTTACCTGATATTTTTGTTTGGAAGTTGAGAAGATTATAAAATAGACTATGTTTGTATAATTAAATTAGATTAGGGATAGTTAATATAATTTGTTGATTCAGAAATTGATACAATGAATAATACATGTTCTGATAGTAATAATGATAATTTATGGAAAATATAACTTCCTAAAACTAATGTTGAGAATGGAAAACAATTCTGATTATGAAGAAGATACAATTATATGTAACTGAAGAAAAAAAGGACTAATGTGATCACTTCATCATTAGGAATAATCAATTGAATCCCAATTTTTGGCTTCATTGAAATGACCTTCGAATAACTGGTGATATATTGTACAATCAAAGAAGTGATTTTCAAGAGATATCTCACACTGGCGAGAGACAATATAAAGGATTATTCACTTGTGTAATAACTTAATGATTCAGGAAGAGGATGATACTTACTCATGGAAAGTATATGATACCTTCAAAACCATTATGCATGTTCTTAATCACTTAAAATCTATGAAACCTTGAATAGTGGTATAATATATGTCTTATACTTGACTAATACACAACAAGGACACAATCACCCACATTGCTAGAAAACCTTGTAAAATTAAAATGTGTAGATCTTTATTTATTTTCTCTCTTCCATGTGGTGTGATTTTTTTACAATAGGTGATATCCATCCATCCTAAAAGGTGATAGAGGTTAGAATATAAAATGGGGTAGAAATTTTAAGGAAAATAATTCAATTTAAATCATGTACACTGATTCACCCCCTCTTAGTGTAAATGTATGATCTATATGGCATTTCCATTTGTATCAAAGAATAATCTTCCACCTATAATTGGATCTAAATTATTTACTGTATTGTTTTTATCATACATATTTGGTGTTAATATTTAAATTTAAATAATTTTTAATGTTCTCTAAGGTGGAATGTTTATTACCCCCCCCACTGTTAGTGCGAACATATATGTTTCATCCATATCCTTTGAGAGTAAACATAATAAAACAACCAAGAATCACATAAATATCATAAAGTAGAATAGAGATATACTTCTAATTGAAGGTGTCCAGAGTGGTGTTTTATTTATTAATTCTATTGTTGATGATCCTTATGAAGGATCAAGTTCATGTTCAATATGCGATGAAGATGTCTTCAATGAATACCTTAGTTATTTATATTCTAAAATCAAGGATTATTTTAAAAAATTTACTATTGAGGTTTTGTAAATGATATAATTATATATATCAATGAACTATATGATGAAATATCATGACTAGATTTGGAAGTTGATGTTATATAGGATGAACTAGATAAGTTCCAAAGATAAAAAACCATCATAAAAATTGTTGATGCTAATGAATTCTTTGAATTAATTTTCTATGTATGGTTTTTACTAATTGGAGAATAAAAATAATTTATTATTTGTGTGGAATTTTTGATTTAGAAGGTTTTTAAATAAATTATCCATTGACATAAATAAAATCATAAATCATTTGTTTAGTTAAATAATTATCAGTTTGAAATTAAATCCATAATGGTTAAGGATATTGACAAATCCTCACAAGATAAATAAAAATTTCATGATGATAAGTTTTGGAAGATGAAGAGTTAATGGAATAAAATACTGAAATCAGATGAATACGATAATATTTATTTCAATATAAAGTTTCTTTAATTTGAATTAAAACTAAAAAGTCAAGAATATTCATAGTATAATACTTCTCAAGCCTATAATAATATTATAAAAATTTCCAAAAATATTTATGAAAAGGATTACTTTTTGAAATATTGATTATAATAAAAAGAATATATTGAGATCATGTAATGATAAATATACTTTAAGCTCATGAAAAAGTTAATTCTTATTCTATAATTTTTTTAACTAATGTTATCTCATTTTCTAGTATAGGTTACGAATAAAATTATAGATAAAAATGGCCAGATAAAATTATGAAAAGTACACCATATCATCAAAGGTGGATGTAAAGAAGGGGAAGAAATCATGATCCTCGAAGCATGTTCAAGATAAGGTATGTGATCTACAAAAGAACAATGTTTCAAAACTTTTAAGAGAGTTTCAAAAAATAAGAAATGGATATTTGTGGAACAATATATGTGATATAAATTATTTGGACATAATTCCATTGATTATCAACATACCTTGTCAATCACTAGAATAAAAATGGGCTATATCAATGAGGAGTATATCTATAGTAATGATAAATATTTTTGTGTATAATAAAATTAAACAAAACTAATTTAAAATTTTATCTCAAGAACATCATTTAATATCTTGAAATATTCTATAATAATTTCAAAAAAGATGTGTGTAGTTATGAAGAGTTCTGATATGTACCAACCAAGAAAAATTAAAAAGATCATTTGAATATAAGACGAAAAAATATGTAGAAGAAATGAAGAAATGAATATAATTCTACCTTAGGGTTTATGTTTTTATTCTCACCTTATTATGTTTTAATGATTTCAAAAACTATTTACTATATGTAATGATTTAATTTGAGAGGATTTAATTTATATTGTCAAATATTCTACATGTTTATCCTTATGAATAATGTTAAGGGATCTTGGTAATTAAAAGATCACGACGAAGCCATGTTAGAAAGTTAAAGGAGCATATTAAAGGACCACAATGGTTGTTAACATCTATTATTATCATAGAATAAGGTTGGAGGTGAAACCAAAAGCATGGAGTAATGTTTAGTAAGCCATGTTGGTGTTTGGTTAGCTATATGTAGAACATGTGAGCTAGTTCAAGGCACATACTAGCTAGTTTCATGTCAATTGATGCAATCATGTTCTAGGATTCCACCAACTACTCGGTGAAGCATTCACCAGCCAGCTGAAAGTAATGGATAGAGCCACCCATGATGAAATAGTCCACTGCCTATCCAATGGGAGATAGAGGTTTTTGTAGAGTAGCAACATATCCATTGGAAATCCAGTGTAGGCTATAGGGTTTCTGGTGTAATTGGTATATTCCATTTAAATTGTCCATTATTATATTCAAAGATGTATTAAATCTTCCCCATATGAATTCTTTGACCTTGTTTTGATTATATAATGATACCAAGGACATTGAAGCTTATAATTAAACCCTTTTAAGATATGGGAACATTCCAATTCATGAAATATAAGTGCTATGATCAAAAAAATTGTTCAAATTATCCAAAGTTCTCTTAATTCCAAAAGTGTTCTTACTTTTTAAATCTTTAAATTAATATTATACATATTTCTAATTTTATAATTGTGATTATTGTTGAAATTTTGGGAGAATTGATGCCATTCTTAAACAATATAGCTTCTATCAATCCTCTCAGTCTTTTTATCTTTCTTCTATATAATTTCTCACTACTATATAAAGTGAGAGACTCAAGTTTTTTTTACAAAACCACTAATATCCAAGGTATTACTTATATTTGAATTTTTTATCTATAAAAGTTAAAATATATGTTCTATTTCATTCATATTTCTTATTATAACCAATGAAAAATCAAGATTTTTTTTTCTTGGAAACTATTAAATCCAAGGGACTAATACAATTAACCCTCAATAAATTTAGGTTTGATATGCAGTGGATCCTTAAATAAAATTTTCCTAACTCATTTATCATTAATTTTCTTTGTTTTATGATTTATACCATTATATTTTTAATTAAATTTCACTTATAATTTCATACATCAATAAAATTAATTGTTCATTTTATGATTCACTTATTCTATTATATTTATAATTTTATAAACTTATATAGTTATTCATTTTCACCTTTTCTTTTAATTTATTACTATAAATTCTTATTTTTAAAGTATTCAAATTCTTAAATTTGTATTCAAAATATTAAAAGAGTGTTTTAGTCTTTATGAATTTTATTCTGGTTTTTTAAAAGAAAACTCACATAAAATCTTTCCATTTTACCCTACCCAGACCTACATTAGGTATATGAAGAAGAAAACAATGTGGAATTATACACCCAATAAAATGATAAAAAAGCTACCAAACCAAATTGTTGATGCATCTATTATATAAGAAAAGGTCATACCATGAACTATTGAAATTGGTACCAGGGAACAAAAGTGGAAGGAAGAAAGATGGGTCAAAGAGAAGAATCAATCAAAATATGAATAAGAGGTTTTGTTTTTTCCATGATATCCAAGAATAAGTACTACTATGTAATCATAGGAAGTCTAAAATAATAATCCAACTGTCACATACAAGTTGTGTGGAAGGTGAAAAATACATAGGCACACTAATAAAAAATGCACTACATTGTTTCTTGGATAGGTGGAATTACTAAAGAAAAAAAAGGAAAGCGCCAGTGTATTTTTGTTCTAAACATGATATTCCAAATATAGAGTCTAAACAAAAAATAAAATGTGATCACGTTAGAGAATATCTCTTTACAATATTGACAAAATGGTTGGAATTTAAAAATATATTAGAGAAATAATATAATAATTAGAGTAATTTCTATAAAATAAAAATAATCATATTCCATATTAGAAGAAACCTGAAAATAAGAATACCATGATTCTCAAGGAGATTAGTTTTTAAAAAATAAAGGGTAAAATCATGAAGAGTTCTAAAAAATCTAGATGGGAATTAAAGTGACTGTCATGGTCAATAAGAAACTATAATCCTTGTTTCTGTAAATATGAAACAGAGGGGATACAACCCAATTCCTATATATATATATATATTGTAATTTTTTTTCCAGGAAATCAATTATAGTGAAGCATGAATTCAATGGGAGGCCTAAAGAGTTGAATGTTGTTAAATTTACACAGCATCCATCAAGGTATCCATCATGGATTATTTTACTTCTATTAGTAACAAGTGGCCTCCTAAAAATAGTAAAATTTTCATCAAAATTATTCTTTGAGTTCACTTTTAAATAAATCAAACCACATTGAAGAAGATGGATGAATTTTATCTCTATAGGGAGAGTAAACATAAACATCCACCGGACATCTACATCTAAATTAACATTTCATGAATATTTATATGGGTTTTATCTGGTGTTTCCAAAATGCTGATATTATAGAAATTGAATCATGTCATTAAATAGGTTTTTTCTCTTATAATTACGTAAAAAAGAATTCTAAAAAAGAAAGTGAGAGATAAATTATTTGATGAAAAAATTAAAAATTTAATTTAATGGGGATAAGTCTATTTTGGGATGAATTTTTTTAATATTTTTATTGAGATTAATGCATGAAATTAGTTGAAAATATTTTGAAAAATTCTTAAAGAATGTTTTTTGAGGTGTAATCACCTAATATAAAGTAAATTGGTCAAATTGAGTTTTTATATTAATCTGCCTTGTTTTCTACACCGACCATTACTCACATTGACTTTTAGTTGGTTAATTGATTTATCATTACTAAGTTAAATAGAGATCATATCCTTCTATAAATAATATCATGTTTTATTTTTCTCAAATGGTTTTCTCATATGGTAGGAGGAGAATAAATAAATAGGGAGATAATAAAGTGGAGAAGATGAAAAATTTATTTGTGTAGAAAGGAGATGAGTAGACCCTCCCGTTTTATTTCAACTTTTCATTTATTATCAATAAGGGTTAAAAATAATTGACATTATTTAAAGAATTTGTATTGAAAAAAATATATGGGGATATTTAAGAGTCCATGTTAATTTTTGAATAAATTTCAATATGAATATTGTAGTTGTTTTCAAAGTATTAGGATGAATAAAGTCAATGTTTAAGGAAGATAAATGATAAATAATTTAAGAGAAGATTTTTTATAAGTATCCTTTAAATATGATGATTATAGAGATGATATTAAAGTAAAATTAATTTGTTTGTGACAATGAGAATCACTCTATCTAAAAAATATATAATGTGAACTAGTTTTTTATTATAAAATTGTGTTATTGAATAGATGATGCTAAAAGGAATAAAATATTTCTGAGATACAAATAAAACATATATTGAAGATTTAGTATGAAGATTACTATATTTTGTGTTAAGCATCACTTGGATGAGAAATGTAGAATTTAATACTAATACATTAGTACTTTCAAGAGAATTAGTGTAATTTAAAGAAGAGTTTAAGTCTATATATATAAGAGTTTTTGATTAGAAGTATAAAAGATTTTTTGGTGTAATATATTTTGTTGGATAAGGATTATAGTCTCCTTAGTGTGTATAATGATAATGTTATATTACCTAATATTAAAAATATATTTGAAACCAAAGATGGCCACCCAAGTAGCCTAGTTCCAAGCTATCTTGGAAAACTTAATGGCATATCATCCATAGGGGCTTATGGAGGAGAACATAAAGGATACATAATGCTAGTGCATGTGAGAACTTGCATGAGGTGAAAAAAGTGCAAGGTGGCACAAATTCAGAACTGTTGTACAAGGTGGGATGAGTGGAGCACTAGAGTGGTGTGGTCTTAATGGTTTTGCACAACTACTACTGTTAGGATAAATATTATAAATAAGTTCAGTATTTACTTATATAACTAAGTGGGTTGATATAAAAAACACATGTTGTTCATTGTATTTAAAAATCCCACACCACATCTGATGAAATGAAACCACATCCTTATAGTCTTCTTTGATTCATTCATAGTATTTTTGGGTATGGGGGAGTTGATGCCCTAAAAATATTTATTTCAATAGTTTTATGTCATAATTTTTTAAAATATAAGACCAATCCATCAAACAACATGAAATCATTAAGGATGATCATGATGAAGCTCGCATATCGATAACTCAAATTATGTTGTTCCTACAATAATGGTGTATACTACTATTTATGTTCATTAGAATACCATATCACAACAACCACCCAGTGAAGTGCATGACATAACTAGAAGAGTTTCTTAGATAATTCACCTTGAGCGATCATATAAAGTTTGAGAAGGATTATATACTTGTAGAGTGTATTTTATGCGTTTCATGAGAATACTTAGGAATCAACAGGTGAGGAAAATCAAACATAGATAATTATGTTTAATGAGTTATAAAGATGAGTGAAAGCATACCAACATATTAGTTTAATAAATATTTTATGAAACATAGGTTTCCAATAAATAATATTCCTGAAATGTGAATTGAGTTGCATAGGATAACTCATGGTGATGTGATTTTCATAGTAATGGGGGAATCAAAGTCCAACCAAATTTTATGAAAGATAGATGAGAGAATTAGAATAAAGAAGACTAGGGTAGATGGTAGTAGTCATTTATAAATGATGTTACCCAGTTGGGATCCAAGTATCACTGAGAGGGGGAGGGGTTGAATGAATGATATCTTTTTCTTTTATGTTTTCTTTATTTTTTAAACAACCTTTTCCTCCTATTAAAGAGTTATTTCCCTACTGAATGAACACAATCGCAGGAACACGAGATTTATATGGTTCACTACTCAAAAAAAGTAGATACATCCTTGGGATGGTATGAAAATAATACAGTGCCACATAATCCACCAGAAAACAATCCTTTTATGTGTAATGCAATGAGTAGGATATAACTTTATAGTCATTTAGAACTTGGGAGATAATCCTCAAGTGTGTGTGCACCATCTTAGCATAAATAGGGTAATGCAATATCTCTGTGCTTCTTAACAAACTTTCAAAAACATGGCATTTGAAAAAAACTCTTATCTTTCCTATCTAGAAGCTTATAGGCACTACATGGACTTCATAATAATACTTATTTATATTCCCTTGTCTTATCTCGATTCACATGAAATCACTTATCACTTAATTTGGGTACTCAAATCATCAGCTCGCAGAGCTCCTTCGTGAAGCCCCCTGCTTCACAGTGCACTATAGTTCAAAAATCTCTATAGTTCTCTATGAAATCTAGACCATAGATCTCACTATTTTTCAAAGTAAAGATTGGTCTTTGCGAAGTTCACTTCTTTCGCAAAGCTCAACGGCTCACCACGAAGCTCCTTTCATTTGTGGATCATACTGCCTTTGTAGAGATCACTTTCTCTACTAACCATATTCGCAATTCAATATCTCTAAAATTCTTGTTAAGTATATATAAATTTCACAAGGGGGTAGGGGACTATTTATAGGCTTTCCCACTGACTCCAAAACCTTCCATCCACCTTAGTATCATGTCAGCACCGAATCACAGAGCTCTGAAATTTTCACCAAAATTAAATCTGTTTCGCGAAGCACCATGGCTATTTCTCATATTTGAAAACATCATCATAATCACAAATCATTCCATCTAATACATTGTAAAATAGTGATGATCCTTCTTCCTTTTCACTCCCACAATTCTATTCACCTTCACCGCCGTAATGATAACCTACAATGCTCCTTCCTCATCCATTCACAAAGCTTATCGTAATCACAATGAACAGTGTCATCATTCTTCATGTCTTTGTGAAATCTACTTCAAGAATCCAATATTTTGGAAATTCATGACTTCTCCATGTTTTTATGAGATCCAAAATAAATACACTTTTCAAAATTCTAGCCTAACTCAAAATTTTGGACCCCAAAAATTTGGCAACCACTAGAATACTGCACCACCTTAGACATCTGATTTTGCAAAACAAACCATGCTAATTGACCCCATAGTTTCTCCCCCTTTCCCTCATAAATATTTCATCACAATTTCTCCAACCAACTTATGGTATTTTTCAAATACAAACCAGAAAATCATCTTCAAATTTACCATTGAAAGTATTGAAACATTCCTGTCATTCTTCACCCACTTATACAGAGTGAAGTTATTTCCTTTCTTCTTCAAATTCCTTGACAACAAAAGACAATACTTCATGAATCCAAAGAATTAATCAGACAACTTGGTCCAAACAATCTCTCCCTTTGTATTTTGTTTTCAACCAAGATTCATAAATCACTGAATTTTGAAACCTTGTGCAATGAGTCACTTATAAAAAATTCTAAGCGTATGTGAGATAACTCATTATAGGAAACATGAATTACTGACAGCAAGACCATGATATGAAAAAGTAGCGAATATAAAACCACTTCGCATTAGCTGTCATAATCATCCTTCTTCACTTGGTCATCATTCATGCAATAAAGAAATTGTTTCCTATAACCACTCTACAACCGTTATTCAACCACTCCAACAAAGAGTTAGAATAGTTCACACACTTACATGCTGAATTCACAGCTTACCCACAACTCCCCCTTTATGCATGCCTCTATTATAATATATTAATGACAATTATCCCCCTTTAAAACACTATCCAATGATAATATGGGAGAGGAAAAAGATACACATACCTCAAACTTGATGAGAAGGAGGTTAGACACCCTTGTTCAACCTCAATTTACAAAATGCTTCCTTCAGTAAAGGTTTTGTGAATATGTAAGCAACTTGTTCTGACGTTGGAATGTACTCCAGCCTCAATTAATTGTTTTCCACCTATTCTTTGATGAAGTTGTACTTTATGTCAACGTGTTTTGAATGAGAATGTTGAACTAGATTCCTTGAAATATTGATTGCACTCTGATTATCATATCCCAAGAGAAAGGGTATCTTTAATTCAATAAGTAGATATTCCAAATGAGTCTTCATCTACATGAGTTGGTTAGTAGCTTGAGTAAAAGTAATGTACTCAGTTTCAATTGTTCTAAGAGTTACTGAAATATATTTATTTTTATGCTAACTAACACCATATTTCCACTGAAAGAAAAACCCACTAGATGTGGATCTTCTATCATCAATGTTTTCTACCCAATTAGTATCTGAATACCTGAACAGATCAATATTTTCTGAGCCATCATACCTGATTTCAAAATCTATTATTCCTTTGATATATCTAAGAATTCGTTTTCCAGAAATCAAATGTAATTATTTAGGAGTGCTATGAAATCTATCACATAAGGTGACATCATAGAAAATGTCAAGTTTTGGGGATGTCAAATATAACAGGCTTTCAGTCAGCTTTCGAAACACTTTCTAATAAACTTACTTGCCTTCTCCATATTTAGACAACATGGTTCCCACTAAAATAGGTGTGGAAACAAGTTTCTAATTTTCTATTCCAAACTTCTTCAGAATATCCTTAGCATAATTTTATTGAGAAATAAAAATGTGGTTCCTATTCTGTAAAATTTTCAACCCAAGAAATTATTTAATTTCTCCCAGTATGGAAATCTCAAATGACTTCTTCATCTCTTTAGCAAATCTTTCACAATATCTTTCATCATTTATAGCAAAAATAATGTCATTGATCAATGTAAAATTCCTCATCAAGATCACCATTCAAGAATGTGGATTTTACATCCATTTGAATGATTTTGTAACCTCATTGTGTAACAATAGAAAGAAAAATTCTTATTGTTTCTAACCCTTCCACCGGAGCAAAAGTTTCATCCAAATCAATGCCTTCAATTTTGGAATACCCTTTTTAAACCAATCTTGCATTGTTTCTTATCACTTCACCCTCTTAATTTAGCTTGTTTTGGAAAACCCACTCCTTATCAATAATGTTCTTGTTGTCTGGATTTGGTACAATATCCCAAGTATCATTATTATTTATCTAATCAAGCTCTTCAATCTTATCCTGAACCCATTCTAGATACATAAATGCTTCATTCATATCATTCGGTTCAATATTCGAATAGATAGAAGTGTGTGTAATAACATTCATTGTTCTTCTTATTTGAACCACATGATGTTGATTAACAAAATTTTTTTGACTATCCACTTGCTTCCTTAGTCTAGGATGAAATGTTTGAATTTCATCCTCATCACTTGAAATTGATGAGTCTGATTATTCTCCCTGAGTAGGATTACTACTGTTTGTATAATTTTTATAATTGTTAACAAAAATTTCCTTATCCTGCTCATCTTCTACATCATCATAATACTTCTTTTCTTTCCCAGTATTTTCAAAAAATTTCACATCAGTGGAATCAATAATTCTCTATGATTCATTTTTGAAACTTCTATATCATCTTCCTTCTAGAGCATAGCCAGAAAAATTCCTTCACCCCCTCTTTCTCAAAATTATTAAGGTTTACACATTTCTTATTTATAATTCAAAGACTCCCAAAAATATTTAAGTGTTTCAGACTTGGAGTTTTTCCATAGAACATTTTGTATGGAGTCATATCTGATTTTTTCCTTTAGAAACACTAGTTTTGAATATACACAACAGTGCCCATGGCATGACTCCAATAATAATGAGAAATACAATGTTCAAGTAACATAGTTATCCCCATTTCCACAAGACTTTTATTCTTTCTTTGAGAAACCCCATTTTCTTGAGGTGTGTATGGTGAACTGAACTCATGCCGAATTCCATGCTTCTCAAGATAACTTTTAAACTCTTCATTCTTATACTCACCACCAATATCAGTTCTCAACTTCATCACTCAATACTCACATTCCTTTTATTATTTCCTCCAGAAACTCTCAAAATTTTTCAGAGCATATGACTTATGTCTCATGTACATAACACAAGTAATGTGAGTAAAGTCATCAATGAAAGTAATGAAGTACTTATCTCTATTTTTATATTTCCTTCTCATTGATCCACAAATATCATAATGTATATGTTCCATGGGTTGTTTTGAGAAAATTTCATCTATCTTATCCATAGAGTTTTTAATCTTTCCTTTCTCATAAATACTACAACACCGATATTTTCTTCTGGATAAATCATGCATATCTCAGAAATTATCTCATGTTGATAACTTTCACATGTTTCTCTAACACATATACCCAAAACTTTTATTCCATAACTTATTTTCATCCACCACACCCATGTAATAAGAGTTCTATACTTCACTAACTTTGAATAAGTTACCTTTTGTATGTTAGTCACTTGTAACTAAATTTCCATCATTTTCACTTTTCACAACAAACCCAAATTTTATGAAGTTTACTTTGTTGCCCTCATCACAGGGTTGTAACAGACATAGAATCTTCAATTTCATCCCATAAACATATGATGTTTTTCTATATTTTATCTTTTCTTTTCCAATGATGGTTGATCCAACACTATTGATCCTTAGAGATTCATTATTTCCAAATGCCACTTTTCCTTATTTGAAACCATTAATATTCTATAAAAACTTTAAGTCTCCTATCACATGAGATAAAAAACCACTATCAAGGATCCATGGACATTCTCATTTCATAGATTTCAAAGAAATTTTAACAACAAGATATTTCTGTTCATCCTTTTCTTACACTTTCTATTGGGATTCCTCTAATTTCCTATCCATGTTAATGCATTCTATCCAAACAACCAAGCACTATTTCTTTTTGGAACTAGAAATTTTGTATTTCATATCCTTTAAAATCTATGGCTTCTGAGAAGTTTTAAAACATTTTTCTTGTTCTGTTAACACAATCAGACAACCCTTAGCATGTTGTCCAGGTCTATCACATCTTTCACAGATAGTTTACAGTGGTTGCAACCCATCCTCAACATTCAAACCAACCTTCTCAGATATCTTCTAGACTTTCTTTTGAAGGTTTTCCCTTTGAAAAATATTGACCCCCCTTAGTCATTGTCTTTAAAATCTTGTGGAATAATATTAATGTTTTAGGTTAAAACAACACATATTTTCCATGTGTTCGAATTCACCATAATACCAGAAGTATCCATAGAATGAATATTTCCCTCTAAAACTTCCATACTGACCAGAGTTGTGAATATTCTTCTCAACAATCTTCTTACCAAAAATCTACTGACCATAAGACATCATATTTTCAAATATAACTTTCTTCTTCAGCTCAAATTTCTGTTCAAACTTACTAGAACCATAAGTAGTTGAAATATTTATAGACTCAATATTTTTAGATTATTCTGATTTTTCAATATTACTATATTTGACCTCATACGTATACTTTATAGATTTTTTCCTGTCAGAACCGGTTCCATATTTCATTCCAACCTTTTAAAGAATCATTTCTTGATCCTTATTAGATTCCTTCTTAGAAGAACTTTCACCAACTTATGTAATAGAGTTTTTGAACCTTGTGTTCCTTTCCTCAGATTTAGAAAGATTATGTTGGAAATGTTCCAACTTTTCTACTTTTTTCCTTCATATTTAATTCTAGATATTCCTTACAATTATTTTGAGTCTCAACATAATTCTTCATATTATCAATATCATTTTAAAACTTTTATTTCTTATCATGAAAGCCGTCTTCGTTATTTAATGTAGAGTTTTAATTCGTTAATTTCCTATTTTCCTTCCCAATCCTTTTGATCGTTCTGAAACATTCCTTCATCTCTTCTTTCAGATACTGTTCAAGTTGAGTTTCTTCTTCTTTAGAACTACTACTCTCATAATCTTCATTATTCACTATTACAAAAGGTACTCTCTCTAGCTTTCTTAGTAATTTTTTTTTCAGATTTAGTCTCACTATAATAATCTTCATTATTTTTTGACAAAAATATTCACCTTTTTTTATTAGAAAATAATTTTATCCTTTCAGCTATGAGAATATTTATCTTTGTCACCCAGTTTCTTCCATGACCTTCTCAGTCTTATGTCTTCTTTATCACGGTATTCATATTTCCCTTCTCGAGGGAAATTAGCCTCAATGTAGCCAACAAATCCACATTCAGAACTTTTAAAATGGAGTTTTAATTTATATTTCCACATGCATCATTTCACATGTTTATAATTCAAGGATAAATTTTCATCAAAATTTTTACATACCTCATCTTGAGAGTCGGATTCACCAGCTTCATCTTCACTAAGAATTTTCTTCGACTTCTCTTTCTTTGAAGCCTTGAAATACATTTGTCTATTATCTTTTACTTTTCTCTTCATAGTCATCTCTCTTATAATTTCATTAGTGATGAGAGTGCTATGAAAATCATCAAGATATAATGTTTCACGGTGTCTGTCATCCATTGATTAAACTTTAACATCAAATTTTTTAGGCATAATTCTCAAGATCTTTTCAATCACTATAGAATCCTATAACTTCTCCCCAAGACATGTGATTTTATTGATAATGTTGTTTATCCTGGTAAAGATTTCCCTAACAGATTCATGCTCACCCATCTTTATATCTTCATACTTCAGCCTCTAGATTTGAAGTTTTTTCCTCACTTTTTTATTTCCTCAATAGATGTTTTTCAGTTTGTCTTAGATACATTTGGCTGTAGTGACACCTTTAACTCTGAAAAATTCACTCAAATAAATAGATGAGAGTAATGAATTTTTACCTCTTCCATCATTCTCAAGATTCTTCTTATCAAAAGAAGTAAGAGGAACCTTGTCATCAATAGAAAGAAATATATATATATTGTAGTTTCAAGAACTTCATATCCAAGAGACATAAGATAAGGCATCATTCTATCTTTCCAGATACAAAAATTCATCTTATCAAATATCTTAATACCATTACTATTCATAAAAATTAGATTCTCCATCAAAACTTCAGAAAAGAAAAAATGAAGGGAACCTATCCTTCTGATACCAATTAAAGTTACCCAGTCAGGATCCAAGTATAACTCAGAGGGTGAGGGGTAAATCCATGATATCCTTTTCTTTTATGTTTTCTTTATTTTTGAAACAACCTTCGCCTCATATTAAAGTATTCTTTCCCTACTGAACACAAAAAACCACATCAACACATGATTTACAAGGTTCATTACTCAATAAGAGTAGCTACGTCATTGGTATGGTACATAAATAATCCAATACCACACAATCCACTATAAAAAAAATCCTGTGATGTGGAATACAACTAGTATGATATACCCTTAGACTCGTGTAACACTTGGGAGATAATCCTCAAGTTTGTGTGCACCCTCTTAGCACAAATATGGTAATGAAATATCTTGGTGCTTCTTAACAAACATTCTAAAATCTAATATATAAAAACTAGTACTATATTTCCTATCTAGAAGCTAATAAGAACTACCTAGACTTGATAATAATACATTTTCCTATACCCCAGTCATATCTTGATTCACTTGAAATCACTTCTCACTTAATATGGGTACTGAAATCATCAGCTTGTAGAGCTCCTTTGTTGATATCCCAGCTTCAAAAAGCAATGTAGTTCACACATATCTCTAGTTCAAAGAGCTCACTAAATCGTAGAGCTCACTATTTCGTGGATCATAGATTTGTCTTTGTGATGTTTACTTCTTTTTCAGAGCTCAATATCTCTCAGTGAAGATCCTTTCCATCGCATAGCTTACTGCCTTCATAGATCTCTCTTTCTCAGTGAACCTTCTTCACAATTTTAGAGCTCTAAAATTCTTGTTAAGTCTCTATAATTTTCACTATAGGTTAGAGTCCTATTTATAGGATTTTCCCACCGACTCTAGAACCTTCCATCCACCTCAGAACCACATCAGCACCAAATTGCAGAGCTCGAAAATTTCCACTGAAATTTACACTGTTTTTCGAAGAAGCATGGATATTTTTTAGATTCAAAAATCTCATCGTAATCGTGATGTATTCCATAAAATCCTATCTCCACCATGATTCTCATTCTTCCTTTGAACTGCTACAATTATCTTCACCTTCAGTGCCACAATTATTACCCGTAATGCTCCTTTCCTTGGCCATTTGCAAAGCTTGTCGTAATCGCAAAGAACACCATCAACATTCTTCATATCTTAATGAAATCTACTTCATGAATCCCATATTTTTGAAATTCATTACTTTTCCATGTTTTGATGAGATCTTCATGGAAATCCACATTTCACAATGCACCCAAAACTACAAATTTTAGACCCCCAAAATATGGAAAACACTAGAAAACTATGCCACATTAGACACCTACTTCTACAAAACCAACCATGCTGATTGAAACCATAAATTATCCCTCATTCCTGCATAAATCTTTCATAAAAGGTTCTCCAACCAACTTATTATCTTTGTGAAATACAGACTAGCAATGCATCATAAAATTTACTATGGAAAGTATTGTAACTTTCCTGCATTTCCTCACCCACTTCTACAAAGTGAAGTAATTTCCTTTCTTCTCAAACTTCCTTGAAAACAAAAGATAATACTTCATGAGTCCAAATAATTCATTAGCCAACTTGGTCCCATAAAAAATTCCTTTCACTACTTAATTTTCAATTTCTGAGTTTGAAGAAAAATAGAGATATGTTTTAGAGAGAATTTGAGCTCTCTTTTTTTCATAGAAATATCATAGATATTTTCTTTCACATAACACACTTTTGTCATATGATTATGACATGGATCATGTATGTGAACTTATTGAGAATTCCATGAATTGTTCTACATACCATGAATACTACATCACATATATAAGTAACATGAGTTTAATATTATGGTTCCAAATACTATCTATTATGCGAAGAAGAGAAAATTATATGTAGTACTTCATACTTTCAGGAAGATAACATAATAATAAGATCATATAATCATAATTCTTACATAAAGTACGGTCTACAATCTTTAAGCTTCATGAAATATAATTAATCAGAAGAATCAGTGAAAATATATTATACATGTTTTAGTTGGGAGAAGTTTTGAGAAGAAGGGTGTGAGAAACCTTTTAAATACCTATAATTCAAAGAAGGTTATATTAATATATTGAGTTGAGAATATTAAAAGTATCACTGTATGTGAATTAAGATAAGTGAGTTTACTAAATGTGAAAAATAATAGCATAAATCTATTTTTCAAAACATATAAATAGAATACATGACTTCTGTTTATTCAAACTCAAAACACTGGAAGAATAATCTTAGTTTTTTTAAAAGTAGAAAATTATGACCATTATAAGACGTATGTAGAATTTATCTTAATTAATGATAGTTTTTGAGAAACATGAGAAGATAAAACTAAATTGAGTTCACTAGAACTAGAAAATAGATCATTGAAAAAAAGGGAATAAATATTTTATGCACTAAAAATAGTTTTTTGAGAATTTAGTTTACCAAATTCTATAGTCTATAAGATGAAAATATCATGGGGGTAGACTACGTCTCTATAAAGTGAGAAGATTATGCATATTTTATAGAATCATTGGTCCCATAACATGAGACATTGGACAATACATGTTCTCTTAGTTACATTGAGATTTTTTGGGCAACATTATTTCTAGAAATTATAGTTGAGATAGAACAACAATTATGATTTAGAATGATATCTGATTATGTGGACATGAAGAAGAGTAATATATATCAACCCACATATATGAATGTATTCTTGACATAACTTATAAAAATATTTCATTAAAATATATTCTCAAGACATTTTAGGTTTATAGTTTTAGATAATCATGAAAAGACATTAACTAACAAAACACATGTTATTTGTTTCAAATGGTAATTTTTTCTATTATATAAAATACTACTTGATCTATAGCAATTCTTCAATATCTCTCAAAAAATTTCTATATAAGTAACTATTCTATAAATTTCATACTTTTTTATCTTCCCGACCTATGGAAATTGAAATAAAATAAAGGGTTTATTTATATGATCAATAAGGGTAAATATAAGCATTAAAAATCAAATATAAATAGTGAGCATAAGATGAGCATATTATAATAATTAGGACAAACAATAAACTTATAACCATTAAATAAGGGATTATAAATCATGGAATAAGTATTATTTTAACAAAAAACATTAATCAAAAGGATGTGGAAGCATCAATTATTAAACATGATCTGTGGGGGTATAACATAGTTATAAGAACATGTAAAAAACTGCAGATGGTATTTCAAATATGGAACAAAAATTAGTGTAAGGAAACATTTCATTTAATAGACACACCATTAGTGCCCATTATTATGAGAAACTAAAATGTACTTGTGAATACTTATCTAATGAGATATAAAATTTTAACCAATGAATTGTAGGGTGATACAATACCCCACTCGCCAATCATCCATACTTATAAAGTCCATCTAAAAATCATTCACTTATCACATCATAAGTAACCCATAGAAATTAATTGGGTGTCATAAAATATTTAAATGAAAATCAATAATTTTTTTATAAAATAAAGAACCCATAGAAGGAATTTTTTTTATTCAATAGATCACAAAGAAACCATAGAAAGTAAATTCATTTTATATCCTTCTCAAAGGGATTAACATAAGGAAATCATTCATACTTCTATAAATAATCATAACATGATAATCCCATCTAAAATAATGGGGTATCCAATGAAATTGTGTAAATTTAAATTTAAATACTATTCTATCAAGATAATATAACATATACTATTTAAAATATATAGATAAAGGTTATATTGTCAAGATAAAAATTTAATAATTTATTTGGTGTATGAAATTTAGGTGAAGACCCTTCAATCATAGTAACTAACAACAATATATTAATAGAGGATATGAATTGGAATAAAAACTATAGTTATACACCGAAATAGATTAAAAAATAAAAAAGGATGTAGGAAGTGATTGACTATTTATCCAAAATAGAAGGACATTACACAATCTATCAAGAGAAATAATTTGGATGGTTTCAAAATAAAATGATCATAGTGTAACAAATGAAACTCATAAGGATGTTCACATAGATGAAAAATATCCATTGAAGAAAAATAATTCAAACAGTATCACACAAGAAGGGATCACTAATGAGATTATTTGATACAATTAGATCAATCCCCCAAATTATAAATATATATATTCATTAAAATATAAATCTTTTAACATAAATCTGATGAGTGTAAATAATTTTTTAATATTAAAATGAAAATGGAAGTGAAAACCTAAAAGATATTTTAGAAAACATTTTTAACATCAATGTAAAATATTAACTTATATATCAATTTTAAAAGTAAAATCTGAAAAAGTGAAGTAAATGACTTTTAAAAAATTTAATTTTAAATATAATCTCCAATAATTGAGTCTTGAACATGAAATAATATTTTCTATTGGAAATTTAGAGCTGAATATTAAATAATTCATTATCAATAGAACAATTTAATACTTTGAATTTTCCTTTTTGAAAACTAATATAGTAAAAAGAGTAAAAAAATATATTTATATTAAAATTTAATTTTCTAAAATATAATTATAAATAAAATATAATAAAATACTATGGAGGGAGGACTAACTAATGGAACAATAGATTGCATAATAAATCTTTATAAGTTAAATAAAAGAGATTTGAGCTATTAACATCCCTTATAGGAAACATAAAACATATGGTAAGAAAGATTTTCTAAGGATTTATATGGTAGAAATATAAATCCACATAAAACAATGAGAGGAAATCATATAAAAAATTAAAATTTAAAATTTATCCCACTTATGTAAAATAAGTTGAAGAGAATGACCATAACCCAATGAATGAATGTTGAGTAACAAAAAAATTATTTCTACCAGAGAAAAAATTTAATCAATATCCACTTCGTAAAGGGAATATTATTTGGATTAGTATATTGAATGAAATTAAAAAAATTATTATGAAAATACATTCATGGTAAGTGAATTCACTATACAAGGAAAATTTAGTGCACACCATGTATTTTGTCTCAAATAATCTGAATTGAGACTATGAAAACCCTTATTACCTTGGTAAAATTTGAATAAAAAACCCATGAGGGGTAAAAATTTAAATGAATCATTAAATATCATGAAATATACTATAATAATGATACAAAATTAAAATTTTGTAGTGTTTTTTCCATGAAAAATAAAACATTCTATATAACATAATCATCTCAAGGAATTAAAATTTGAGACAAATAACCCTTAACTTAATTCTTGCTTTGCCAAAATGTGATATAGCCTCTTGTACAAAAAAAATAAATATTTTAATCAACTATTTAAGAAAATTTTTCATATCTATAAACTTCTATAAACTTCACTTATAATTATTCTCTTCATTTATATTAATTAATCATTATCTATTCTTAGAATCAGGTATGCGTAATCTTGATCATTTTGAATTAGTTTCACAATCTCAATATTGTTCTTCATTATTCTCCTAAATTTCATCATTCCCAGATCGTAAAAGGTTCTAGAATTTATATTTTATAATTATTTATAATTTTATAATTTCATTCAATAGGAGTTTTTGTTATGATCTTTAAAGATGAAACTAGCGATTTGTATGTTTCAGTGATTTTTAACAAATAGATATTGGATCACAAATAATGAGTTTAATATTAATATTACCATTATAACACTATGTTAAAATAATTATTTACTTATTTATATCCTTTAAGATTAGAAATATCATAATGCATAATTATCATTGATAATATATCTGTTTAGCAGTGATCATATAATTAATATAAATGTAGAATTCTAAAAAAATCCAATTGACACAGACAAAGGAAGTGATGGCTATAACCAGTAGGATCGTACCCTATGAAGCCCATTTATCAGATATTCCAAGGGATATAACATCAATGGGATTTTCCCTTTACCTATAACAACTGATATCTAACAACTTAAGCATGATAGAAACCGTTTATGGTAGAAGGTCAAGCTCATCGAGATCACGACCCAAATCATGTACGTCGACCCACCCCATGAAAGTCTCATCACCAAAAACCTTATCCTTAGGGTTTTTGTTGTTGTATTAAAGATATATGTTTCAAGAACCTAGAAATATTAGTATTTAGATTATTTTTTATAGAATAATGAATATATTTTCATCCTATTATTATTACTTTATAAATGATTTTTATTTTCATTTAATAAAGAAATTGTATTTTTAGGAAATTTCCAATTTCAATTAATGGACATATTTTCATGTATTCATAAAATATTTTAATAAATAATATTTTAATAAAATATTATTATTAAATAATTTCTGAAAAATATAAATGATCATATAAGTTTTATGAAGTCAAATGTAATTTTTATAAGGCTTTCAAAACTGATATTGTAAAAAAAACCACACATTTTTTAATAAATGTGAATTCTTATTTTAAAAGTAAAAATTCTAGTTTTTATAAATTTATTTAGATAAAATGAATATTATTTTTTAAATAATATTTCCAAAATTATCCAACAGTGAATTTTTCATAATTTTTTTGAGACAGTCAAACTTTTTGGTAAAAATTAAATGCTGTATAAATATATGGTGTGTATTATGACACCATCATGACCCAAAAGTGTTGTAATGAATAATATAAATGTTACCCATGACTAAATATATGTTTCATATTTAGAATAATGTGATTTTATGATTATTTTATTAATTTTATAATGAATTTATGAATCCTAGGAGGCCATTTTTATATTTTACAGTTTTAAAATCATTTCTTTTACAATATGACTCACTTCCACATAACAAATAGTATTATTTTATTATGTTCATACCTTGACCATATAAAATAATTACAAAAACTCCCATTTTTCAAAAACTATGGGCCAAAACCATTTTAAGGTTTTCAGTTTTATTTTATTTTATTATATAGAGTCCAAAACCTAAGTTTGAGTAATGATAATGAATTCCCCACTAATTTCCTATATAAAACCACCGAACCTCCCTTTTATATTCACTAAAAATCATTGGATCATGTCCTTACTCTTCTATCCCCTCTATATAGTGCTCCCAGAGAACCTTAATCCTTCAGGAAGCCCCTCCCAAGCATTTGGATTCACACAATCAAGTAAGGGATCCTCACCTTCTTTAGATTACTCAAGTTTCTTTATTATCTTATTCTATAAATTTTCTATTAATAATGTAAGGAGATGTCTTTTCCTTTCTCTATTAATTAACATTTTATTTCAAAATTATTAGACACCACTTTCTTTATCATCAACTTATTTTATGAATTTTTAAGGGAAGTCGTAATTCTACATAAAGCTCACTATGATTTTCCATCCCAAAACAATTGTATATTGAATACCATACCCATTTACTATCAAAGGTGTTCAACATTATACAATTATACATATTTAAAAATAGACATGAATGTATGTATTCATCACTCCTTAACTGTGGAATAATATATGATGATGAATGAATAAATGTTGTATGATCTATGTGGTGCTCTTAAGCATCAGAATGAAATGAAAGTGACGGGTGCTCCTGAAATCATATAGTGCTCCAATGAATTGGGTAATGTTAAGTCACATGAAAAATCATGTTGGGATAGGGATTAAACTTATTTTTATTGGGATTTTGACCATCATTATGTCTTGTTAGTTAACCTTGTCCTATGTTTATGATGTTGTGTTTGAAGTTGTTGCCACATTTCCCATGTTTCCTTTCAGTTATCTTGCTATATTATGCCTCATTGTTCATGTTTATGATTATAAATCCTTATATTACCCATATATATTCCTATTATATATCATTTATTACCTTATTCATTTTATTCCATGTTTATTCCCTTCCCAGTATTTATATCTCACCCCTTTCTTTTGTATGTCCCCGGGTTATCCAGTGAAGTTTTTAGTGCGAAAATGTTAAGAAATTTTTCTTTAAAGATGTCATTTTTCCTATTTAAATTGTAATTTAATGCACCTAATTCCCAAATACACTATAATTCTTGATCTTACAGGTTTTATTAAGTGTAACATTTTGCAATAAATCCTTAATTAACATGTAATAATTAGATGGGTTGTTATAGATGGAATAAATGGAAAAGTTTATTTATTTTTAGGATTAATATTAGAAAACTCTAGAAAAATACATAGGGGTAAAACTAAGTATATGAAAACATCACTAAATTCTGGTAATTTTAGAGTAATTGGTTTATCAAAAAAATGCATCTATGTTTGGATGCTACAATTTGATGTGGCTCTGGCACAAATGTATGTTGGGGCAAAACATGAAAACACTGTGTCAAGATAAACTTGATCGGGAACTGGTACATGAAAACAAACCTTACTTAACAACATGTTTGACACTCCCATGGGATATTATTTATTAAATTAATAATATCATTATGAAAAATAATTAAGTGAAAAAAATATTTCTATAAGAATATATGTTAGGAAATAAATCATAGATAACATAGATTAAAGCTTATAAATTCATAAGTAAATAAATAATTGTAATTTATAAGTTTCCCCTATAATATAATTGTATTCCACATTTATGTGTTTAATAGTTTAAAAATAATCATCCGAAATTTTCCTTTTATTATAGACAATGACCAAAATATGAGGAATCGGGTAAACAACCAATACGAAGGGCAATGTGATGCATGCCCCAACAAGATGCCCAACCCAATGGGAGAAAGAATCATGAAATTTATGATGATAATATCTTTACTAAATCAAGTTCATAATAGAAACATATATTATAAAGAGTTTAAAGATGTCCATAAGATAGAACAAGATGATATTGAGTCCTCTATGCGATGAATGCCTCCAAATTTCAATATATCATCAGATCCCTTAATCAAAGATCAATTGATCAATTCCTTTGATAAGATCTTATCCATCCTTAAATTTCCCGGGAAAGAGAAGGTTCTACTGGTTTTTTATCATATAGAGGGTGAATATTATCAGTGGTTGACATCGATAAAAAATAAAAATCCTAAGGAAGAGATCAATGTGATTGGGTGGAAGGAATTCATGAAAATGTTTTTTCATAAATATTTTCCTTGCACTTTCTAAATTTAAATGGAAAGGGATTTCCTATACCTCAATTAAAAAGTTTATGAATCTATTGTGGTATATGATAAAAACTTCACAAGACTATAATGACACAACTCCATGATTTTTGTTACCCCCGAATACAAGGTTAACTACTTCTTTGGTGGGATAAAATGTAGTCTATGAAATTCCCTAGTGATCCGAGAATTTGATATCTATGATGAAATTATTTGATGTGTCCTCAAATTCAAAATGAATATTGATGAATCTCAATGATATCATGGGGTTAAGATGTAAAAAGTTGATTTTAGTTCTAATGTTTCAATGGTTAAATCTAATTGTGCCATAGAATTTTAACACCCCACTTGTTAAAGGTGTGGAAATAAGGACCCTAAAAATTTACAATGGGAATGGGGAAATTATTTATATGTGGGAAGGAAAAAAAACCTAGATAATGATTTAAGAAAAAAGAAACCTACTAATGTGATGGAGAAAATGATTACTCCAGTAAAACATAAGCACATTGTTCATTTCTTTAACTATAAGGAACCAGGGAACTTTTAAATCCAATTCACTAAGCCATGGGTTATCAGAGACAACCAAAAACTTCCAAGGAAACAAGGTTGATATTTTTACATCAATGCAACTGAGGTGGATCCAAAAAATTAAGTGGTGATAGGTATTATAGTTATTCATTGAAGAATATGAAACATACTTTTTGATTTAGGTTATACAAATTCCATTTTATCATAAAAGTTTAGTAGAACTATTCAATAACCACAACAAAGAATGGAAGTAGAGCAATCAGTGGAAATGAAAAATAGGGAAATTATTTCATCCCAAGTATATAAATCATAAGATATCAAAGTTTGTTGGACTAAATTCCTAAATAACTTTTTCATACTCACATGTGGTGTAATTTTATGCAATTATTGGAAAGTATTGGCTTTCCCTATATAGATCCAACATAAATTTCCACGAGAAGGAAATCACATTCTGTATTATGAAGCATTCTTTGATTCTTTAGAAATTAAAGGAGGTGGATGAATCTTATTTAAAACCTACATATCAAACATTGATATTATTTCCCTATGATCAAGAATATCTAGCTCAAATGATTGAGTGTAAGGAAAATATCATCTTTAAATACAAGCCCATTGTGAGGTAATACACTAACTTGTTTCCTAAGGAATTGTCTGGTCTTCCACCTACCCAAGAGATTGAATTTTCAATCGAGCTTATACCTGTTTAATTGCCATTATCCAAGACTATGTATAGAATGACCGTTTTTCAACTTGAGGTGATGAAGAAAGAATTACAACCAAATATGGATAGAGGTTTCAAACACCCAAATACTTCACCCTAGGGTGCACCAATCCTCTTCGCAAAGATGAAGGATGGGTCAAAGAACCTTTTCATTGATTATCGTGAGCTAAATAAGATCACAATAAAGAACATGTATCCTCTACCACAAAATTGATGACTTGTTCAATCAACTACATGGATAACAATACTTCTACACGATGGATCTATGGATGAGATATTACCATTCTAGGGTGAAGAAGGAGGATATACCCAAGACCAATTTTCATACAAGGTATGAGAACTATAAGTTCAAAGTAATTCCATTAAGACTTACTAATGCTCTATAAATATTTATGGAATTGATGAATAAAATATTTCGAGATTACCTCAACAAGTTTTTGGAATTATTTATAGATGATATTATAATATACTCTAAAGGAAATGAGGAACATGAGGAGCATCTGAGCACTGTGATAAAGACCTTATGAAAGTATAGGATTTATGAAAAGTGTGTAAAATGTGATTTATAGTTTAACGAAGTATCATTATTGGGGAATATCATCACAAATAATGGGATAGCTTCGAACCCATAAAAATAGATGCAATTGAATGATGACTAACACCAACATCTGTGAAAAATATCCATAGTTTCCTTGGATTATTTGGGTACTATAATCGATTTGTGTTTTATTTCTCACGATTATCAAACCCTATAAACATGCTAACTCGTAAGAGAGTTATGATTTTTTGTAATCATGAATACGAAGAGATATTCAACGAGTTGAAAAAGAGTCTTATCACTACACCTATGCTCATACTACCCCCAAGTAGAGAAAATTTCAGGGTATTTAGTGACGATTCAAAGAAGGGATAACATTGTGTGTTAAGAAAAAATAAGTTATTTACTATCCTTCATGGAAGTGGAAAGTTCATGAAATGAACAACCCAAACCATGATTTGGAGTTGTATACAGTAATATTCACTTTGAAAATATATCTCCATTATCTCTTTGGGGAGAAGTGTGAAATATATACAGATCATAAAAGTATCAAGTATATATTCACACAAAAATTGATGAGTATGATCCAATGAATATGTTTAGATCTGATCAAGGACTATGAATGGTCAATTCACCAACATCCAGGGAGTGTGAAGAAAGTGGAATACACTATAGGTATAAAGGATCCATTAATTCTATCATTGATGATAATTGAGAGGGAATATTCTTAGATTTGGAAAAAATGTATAAGGGAATCATAAAGGAAGGAACATCACAAATACTTTAAAAAAATGATCTCTCAACTATCCCTTACTGAGAAGATAAAGGATGATCAAAGAGATGATGTGGGAATTTAGAAGAAAGTAAAATATATAAGAAAAGGGAAATACATAGAGTTCAATGTTAACGAAGAAGGAGTTGTGAGATTTGAGTCACGACTATGTTTACCATCATCATCAACGTCAATTTTTTATTAAAAAAGTAAAGGAACAATGGATACATGGAAACAAGGGGAAACCGGGATAGGGTTGCCTAAAGTATTGGAGACCAAAGGCATCCCCTCGAATCAGATTCACTCTCTACAACTATGTGTACCATCAAATCCTGTGTTAATGAAGGATATGTTGGATGATACATATAGTTCTACCTTCTCTATCCATCTTGTAAGCACAAATATATATATATTCTCCAAGAGATGTTTGGGTAGGGAAATACAAAGAAGTTGATCAAGGATTATACATCATGTTGTATTGTAAGCTGACAAGTGAAATAAGAAAAGAAAAAAAATCCAAGGGGATGATGAAACCATTACCCATACCTACCTAGAAATGGGAAAACATCACCATGGAATTTTTCACTAGAATTATAAATACATTAAGAAGTAATAATTATTTTTAGGTTGTTGTGGATCATCTTAGAAAGACTTCACACTTCATTGCGTTTGGACCAGATATCTCAGTAGATCAACTAGAATGAATATACGTTAGAGAAGTTTTAAGTCTATTGGAGTACCACTATCGATTGTATCAATTCGAGATCCAAGACTCACCTCCATGTTATGGAAAAGTATCCAATATGCTTTAAATACTAATTTGTACTTCAACATAGATTATCAACCTCAAACTGATGGATAATCTTGGAGGTCTATTTATACAGATGGGGAAATGTTAATATAATTCTTAATTGACTTCAAAGGAATATGAGACAAACATATATCTATAGTCAAGTAATCATATAATAATAGTTTCCACTCAACCATCCAAATGGTTCCCTAAAAATACCTTTATGGGAAGAGGTGTAGAACACCTACATGATACGATGAAGTTAGGGAGAAAAATTTTCTAGGTCCTAAAATGGTCAAGGAAATGGAAGAAAATGTTAAAACCATTTGGCATCACATCAAGGCTGCTCTAAGTCAATAGAATAGATATGCTAACAATTTTCAATAAAACCTAGAGGTTGATGTTGGAAATATGGTATTCCTTTGTATATCTCCATGGAAGATAGTCATCAAATTTGGGAAGAAGGTAAATCTTAGTCCAAGATATATAGGCCCCTTTAAGATCCTTGATCAAATCAGATTAGTGGCCTATTGATTAACACTCCCACTTAAACTATCTCAAGTACATGATGTATTCCATGTATACCTGTTGTAGAAGAACATACCATACCCCTCACATGTACTCAATATAGAGGTGGTAATATTGGATAATGATCTTTCTTATGAAGATCAGCTAGTGTAAATATTAAATTGTAGAGACAATGTTATACCAAATAAGACAATTCACCTTGTCAAGTGATATGGAGAAACCAAGAGTTTGAAGATGTGATGTGGGAACTAAAATTTGTGATTTAACCAAGTTAAAATAATCTATTTTAGGGTGGGAAATGAAAATTTGGTGGCAAAAATTTCTTGGGTGGAGATTTTAATGATCAAAACTGTTTTAAATAAATTTTCCCTAGTGATTAAATTAAAACTCTCATTATGTAATATGGTTATAAAAAACACATGAATTTATTTGGTTGTATATCCTATTATATTTTGATTAATTTTAAGCATAATTACTATTTATAATATAGTCATTTAATGGTGATCATATATTTTTTATAAATATAAGGGTTTAACAAATCCAATTGACACAGATAAAGGAATTTATTACCTCATCCAATAGGATCGTACTCTATAGATCCCATTTATTAGAGATTTTGAGGGAGATAACATCAATGGTCTTTACCCTTGACCAAGATCAAGATTATATTCAACAACTTAAGCATAAGAAAAAGTGTTTATAGGAGAAGTTCAGGCTCATCGAGATCCCGAACCAAACCTTGTATGTCGAACCACCCCGTGAAAGTGTCACCGTCACAAACCTAACCCTGGGGGAATTTTATTATGTATTAAAGGGATATTTATCAAGATCCTAGTAATATGATTATATAAATTATTTTTTATAGAATAACTAATATATTTTCATCCTATTATTATTACTATAAAAATGGTTTATATTTTTTTTCAATAAAAAAAGTGTATTTTTTGGGTAAGGTTTAAATTCAAATAAGGAACTTATTTTCATAAATTAATGGTTTTTTAGAATAAATAATATTTTAAGAAAATATTATTATTAAATATTTTTTATGAAATATAAATGATTATATAATTTTTAGGACATAAAATTTAGTTTTTATAATGGCTCGAAATCTATTATTGTCAAAAAACCGAACATTCCTCAATAAATGTAGATTAATATTTTAAAAGTAAAAATACACATCTTTAGAATTTATTTAGGTAAAATGAATATTATTTTTGGAATCAGGATGTTTATATTATCCAATGTATAATTTTTCATAATTTTCTGAGATAGTCAATTTTTTGCATAAAATGTAAATATCATATAAATATACAATGTGTATTATGACATAATAATGACCAATAGGTGATGTAATAAATACTATTTGAGGCATACAAGACCAAATATATGGTTTCTATTTAAAATTATGACATTTTTAGAATATTTTATTAATTTTATTAATCTTTTATGTATCCTCCAAAACCATTAATATATTTTAAGGTTTTAAAATCATTCCTTTAAGAGTATCATTCATTTACACATATTCAAGGGAATTTTTATATTATGTCTAGACCTTGGAATTATAAAATCATGAAATAATCTTCCATTTCGAATAATCCATGGGTAAAAAGTGGGAAGGTTTTCAGTTTTGGATATTTTTTTTATAGAGTCTAAAACCTAAGTTAGAGAAATGATAAAGAATTACCCCCTAATTTCCTATATAAACCCACCAAATACCCCATTTATCTTCAATATAAATCCGTGTACCCTATTATTACTCTTACCTACCCTCTTTAGAGTCCTCCTATGGATCCCCAAGCTCTCAAGAAGTCCATCCCATGCATTTGGAGTCACAAAATCAAGTAAGGGATCCTCACCTTCTATCCTTTATTCTAGTTTCTTTAATATCTTATAACTTATATTTCCATTTTTTATTGTTAGGAGATTTAATTATATTTCTCTATTACAACACAATTTATGTAAAAATTATTAAATACCCATTTCTCTCTCATAAACCCATTTTATGAATTTTTATGTGACGTTGTTCTGCTGCCGAAATATCACCGTGATTTTCCATGCCAAAACAATTGTATAGTGAATACCATACCCATTTCTCATCAAGGGTGTCCACATTTATAAAATAATATTTATTTTATCTAGGACATAGATTAATGTATTACACACTTCCTGGTCATGGAATAATATATGATGATGAATAAATCCATGTTGTATGATTTATGTGGAACACTTAAGCATTAATATGAAATGAAAGAGACAGATGCACCAAGAATTATATAATGCTCTAATGAATTGGGTTATGTTTAGTCTTTTGACTCATCATGTTGGGATAGAGATTGATCCTGATTCCATTATGGGACTTTTTCCATCAGGATGGCATGAAATTTATCCTTGACCTATATTTATGATGAAGTGTTTTAAGTTGTTTCCACATTTCCCATGTTTCCTTTATGTTATCATGAAATTTCATGACTCATTGTTCATGTTAATGACTCTCAATAATTTTATTTCACAATGATATGCCTATTTCATAACATGTATTACCTTATTAATGTTTTTCAATGTTTATTCCCTTACCGAACATTACAACACACCCCTTTACTATGTATGTTCCTAGTCTATCCTGTGTAATTTTATGTGCGATAATGTTAACGAAGTTTTCAATAAATATGTTGTTTATTAATATTTAAATTTTTATGTAATGTACCTAATTCCAAAATTCAAAATACTTATCAATCATTCATGTTGTATTAATTCTAATAGTATGTTATAAATCAAAAATTAATGTGTAATAAAGAGATGTGATGTTATAGTTTAGCTGTAATATATCTATAAAAGAAGAATAATGACAATATATAGTGTTTATTAGTTTATTATATTATAATTTTAAAGTAATTTATGAATAATATAAATTATATCTAATAATTTCATAGTATGAATAAACCATTTTTTTCTCTTAGGATGCGATTTTAGATGGTTGAATTTTACACAATTGTTTATTGATAATATTGTCTACAAGTTGTCCAATTTGTCTTTTCAGAACCTTAATAATTTCATTACCATAATATTTATACATTAATACCATTCTCATGTAAGTAATAATCGCGTTGTCGAGCGCGTCAAATTAGTTGTTTAATTTTGACTAGAATTTCTGCAGTATAGCAGAAACCCTAGGTCGTCTATCGGTGGAGCCTTAGATTATTAATTTAAAGTAGGATTTTGATTATGAAAGTAGAAGGGGAATTATATTTTATAAAACTTGGTGGTTTGATTATTTAATAATAAATTAGAAAATGAAAGCAATAAAACAAAGTAGGAATTAACAAAATTAATTAAGCGTGATCAACCCGGGGTACTCTCAAGATGTTCATCCTTCATCGCTTCATGATATAGGGTTATGATCTTTTAATCCCTGGTATGTAACACCTAGAAACATAATTTTACTGAGTTTATACTAGTATACTTTCTAAGGTTCAGTCAAAAACACACAATGATTCACTAGACACCGCCGATGATTGGGTGATTTGTGTTCGACATCATAACCGAAACTCACCAAGGAAACACACGAAGAACTAGATGTGTTGTTCAGGTTTGTATGTTATTTCCTTGTGATACCATGAAATAAATGTACATGACCTAGACAGTGCTTATGTGAGTTCAATTGACCAATATGAACCACACAAACACTATAATTGGAAGGTCGAAAAGAAAGTGGTGAACGGTGTGTGAAACATCACATGAATGGCTACACCCAAACATGATAATATGAGTTGAACATGACATAATAGTACATAACTTAACAAAATAAGAATAGATGATTATGAATAAAAACAACATACAACTTGGAATTAGAAATATCATTCAATATAATACAAACATGAAGCTCATGATTACATCATGTTCTTCTCTGGGTGATCACAAGGGGTTTAGAGACCCATGGGAGGGAAGGAAGAAGAATATGTTGAAGTAAAACTTCCCATATCCTCCATAACTTCTAGTGATGATTAAAAGACCTTTTTGGGACTCCAAAATGGCAGCACCTTGCCTCTGGTTCGAACTCACAAATGGGTTGCCCAAGGTGCCAATTTATAGGCAATGTAGGAGGTGGTTTTGGGCACCCTGATTTCAATAATCCGCTTGGTCCATGGTTTTGGCCAGCCAGACAGCCATAAATC
This sequence comes from Viscum album, assembly GCA_963277665.1. Lineage (NCBI taxonomy): Eukaryota > Viridiplantae > Streptophyta > Magnoliopsida > Santalales > Viscaceae > Viscum > Viscum album. The sequence goes on along the minus strand of OY728125.1, from coordinate 1,553,580,869 downwards.
ACTTTGGAAAAACTAAAACGTTGTTTTAAAAAACATTGTCTACCTCAATATCAAATTTGTGTGGCCAGATATGGGATATAATAAGAGATATTTTTGAAATACAGAGGCAAAGTTTTGAACCCGTGCAGATACAGTTTTTTGGATAGAGCAGTTTGTATGGGCCTATTAATGAATGAATTGGGCTTCAGTTACTTCATATGAAATAAAGATAATTCAATTTAGGACCAGAACATAAAGTTTTAGCCTATTGGAATGCACAGTTAAGTAGAAAAATACGTTTTATTCCACTTGTGTTCTTGGATCACGTGCAGATTGACCCATCTTTCTTGGACTTCATCATGGGTCCTCCAAATCATCTCCACCTACAATATAATTGTCAAAAAAAGTAACATTTCCCTTTTTAAAAGAGTTAAAAACAAAATAATTGAATCAAAAATGGAGTGAATTTTGTTATTATACTTGTAATTTCCAATACAATGCCAGTTTAATACATTGGTATAAGGGTAAAATAGAACAGAGAATCGTGGTATGATCACACCCCCACACCTAAGAATTTTCACTCTTGGGAAATATATAATATCATAATCATGTAACATTCCTAAATAAAAGGTGTGAAAACATCCAATATTCTTTTGAAATGAAATTAATCATGTCTTGTTTATGGAATCAATTTTCCTATCATTTTTCTTTTCTCACATTCAAATTTGTTCAACTTCATTTGTTAACCCATGTAACATGTCGTAACCTACATCACCTAAAACTTTTCCCTCTTCACTCAAGGAACATATGAAAGTGGATTTATTCTCTTTTTTCAGAGTTCATGCGATCTTACCATATGCATTCAAAGATTATATGTTCTCTACCGATAGAAACTATTGCGCTACTCAAGAGGAATTTCAACAGTTTGTTCTAAGGTTCAAGGGTTGGTAGGATTTAATGTTTAAAAATATGAGGATGAAGAGGAGTGTTTAATCTCTTATGTACAAAACATGTCAAAATTCAGCAAGTTTTCACAATGGATATACACACTCAACACCTCACAAAGTGTATCACCTCCAACTCACTATCCCCGTTGTCCATTTTTTGGGTCACAACCAAACAATGAATAATAATGAGTAAACATCATGTTTTCCCATTTTTTTATTTTGTTCTATTTATTTTTTTTACAATGTACAGAACTATATTTTTTTTTGTTTTTTGGATATAAATAGAGAAACAAGTATAAAATAATGATGTAATATGGCTTGTGAATCCATTTCCCAAGGAAAATGTAGGCACCCATTATATCAACCCATAACAATGATTCTCTCCTCATAATTCCCATAGAAACACACTCTCACCCACACTTGCTGAAAATAAACAAGAATATACACAAGAGATGGGTAGGTAGGGATACAGTATCTTGTAATGTGGCTACCTAATAGGCATTTCATGGTCTCTAAGGCTTAAAAAGGATAAAATATAATGGTGGAAAAAAATAAAGGATAATTGTACAAAGGGATTTTCAATGAACGATTGGATCTATCATAAATATAGCATACTTGAATCTTATGGCTTCAAAAAAAATCAAGGCAAGTTCTAGTTTCTCTACATGAACTGAGACTCTCAAGAAAGTGATTAAAAGGAAGAATATGCAATAAAGGGCTTAGAATGTCTCTCGGGTAAGGGATTAAAATATTGGTTAGTGTTAATGAGGCATGAGTTTCAAAAATCCATTAAACACATAAGAATGATTTAAAAATAAAATTATAGAAAAAGATTTCATATCAACATTAATTTAGAATTTTTTTTCCAAAAACAGTGGAATTTTCAACACAGTCGACTCAATCATGAAAAATGATTTTGGATATTCTTTTTATGATCAATTTTTATCTAAAAACACAAAATAAAGAAAAATAAATCAAAAATGAAAACACTTTTTTTTTGTTTTGTTTAATTTTAATTTTAATTTCTTTAGTTTTGTTTTTCTTTAATCCTAACTATGAAATGTCACCCTCTTTCACACCTAAAAGTTACATTTTCCTCAATGAAATTATTTTAAATAAATAGACAAGTGAATAGAAGGTAGGGATAAGGGACAACATGCTAAGTGGTGTCATATATGGCATCTATCAGTTGGATTTCCTCCACGACATGCTTTGGAAAATCCTCATAGAAGTTTTTCAGCCTCTGCCCATTGAGAGTAATCCTTTGTCCACTCTTCTCATGCAAAAACTGTATAGCACCAAAAGGGTACATATAAGTAACGGTATAAGGACCGAGCCATCAAGAACGAAGCTTACCTGGGTGGAGCTTTAGCCTGGAATTATACATGAAAATCTTCTGACCAATATGAAACTTCTGCTGATGAATCATGCTATCATGGATAGATTTTTTCTTCTCTTTATAGATTCAGTAGTTCTCATATGCATCACATCGAATTTCATCTAACTCTTTAATCTGAAACTTTCTATGCTCACCTGCATCTGAAAGATTCATATTACGTCATTTAACATCCCAATATGAATGGTGTTCTACCTCCACTGGGAGGTGACAAGCCTTTCCAAACACAATTCTGTATGGTGACATTCTGATTGGGGTTTTAAAATCTATACAGTATGCCCAAAGTGCATCATCCAAGCACAAACTTTAATCTTTCCTATTGGGTTGTACTGTTTTTCCAAGATTTTCTTAACTTCCCGATTTTATATTTCTGCTTGTCCGTTAGTTTGGGGGTGATATGATGTGGAGACTTTATAAACAACCCCATACTTACAAAGAAAATTTTTCATGTTGTGATTAAAAAATGTGAACCCTGCTCAATAATGATGAATCTAGGTAAACCAAACCTACTAAAAATTTGGGACCTCACAAAATCAACAACCACTAGAGAGTCATCAGTCCTAGTGGACTTTTCATCCACCCATTTAGATACATAGTCAATAACCAATAATATGTACACAAAGCCAAATGAATTTGGAAAAGGCTCATGAAGTCAAGGCCCCATGCATAAAAAATTTCATAGAATAACATGGGTTGTTGGGGTATTTCATTCCATTTGGAGATATTCCCTATGAATTGATAATGACTACATGAATTGAAAAATCTATGGGCATCCCTATACATTTTTGGCCAATAAATTCTTGAGTCAAGGACCATTCGTGCTATATGTTGAGATCCAAAGTGGACCCCGCATGCCAAGGTGTGGTAGATGGTCAAAAAAGAGGTGAACTCATGGTCAGGGACACACTGACGAACTACTTGGTCACCAAAAATTCTCCACAAATATGGGTCATCCCAAATGTACCTCCGAGAATCAGTCTTAATTCTATGGGATTGTGAATTGCTGAAATCAGTGGGGACCCTAGATGTTGCTAGAAAATTCACAATTTCCGCATACCAGGGGGTGAGGTCCACAACATCACAAAGGTTCTCATGAGGGAACAATTATCTAATTGGGATGGGTGAGTCAACATGATGGTCCAACGATGGAGAAATCCTACTAATGTGGCCAGCTACCACATTTTCCAGTACTCTCTTATCTTTAATCTCAAGGTAAAACTCCTGGACGAGGAGCATCCACCGAATGAGGCAGGGTTTAGCTTCAGGTTTCTTTAGGAGAAAACAAATGCATCATGATCAGAAAAGACAATGATTTTTGACCCAATAAGATATGAACGGAATTTTTCCAAGGAAAAAATAATAGAAAGAAGTTCTTTTTTAGTGGTTGTGTAATTCGATTGGGCCGGGTCAAGGGTACGTGAGTCATATGCAATTACATGAGGAGTCTTATCAACCCTTTATGATAAAAATACCCCAACTTAAAAGTTATAGGAATCACACATAAGTTTGAAGGGGAGATCCCACCTTAGTGGTTGGATGATGGGAGGTTATGTGAGACTCCTTTTAGTGAATTGAAAGCATCATCACATTTTTTATCAAAGACAAATTCAGAATCCTTTTGTAATAACCGGGATAAGGGAAGTGCGATCTTACTAAAGTCTTTAATGAATCATTGGAAAAAACCTGCATGACCCAGGAAAGATCGCACCTCACAAACACATTTTAGATATGGAAGGGTTTAAATTAATTCAATTTTTCATTTATCCACTTGAATTAACTCTTTTTAAATAACATTCCCAAGAACTATCCCTCGTTCAACCATGAAATGAAATTTACCATAATTTAATACAAGTTCTTTTTCTATGAAACGACAGAGGATAGAACCTAGGTGTGACAAAAAATAATCAAAAGAAGTTACATAAACTGTGAAATAATCCATAAAAACTTCCTTCAAATTCTCAAGGTACTCTAAAAATATACTCAACATACAATGAAAAAAAGTACCAGGAGCATTACAAAGACTAAAAGGCATCCTTCTGCATGCAAATGTGCCAAATGGACAGGTAAATGTTGTCTTTTCTTGATCCTTAAGGGCTATATATATTTGAAAATAACCCGAATAGCCATCAATGAAACAATAATGGGACTTACCAGCCAATATTTCTAACATTTGGTCAATGAAATGTAGAAGAAATTGGTCCTTTCACGTGGCTTAATTTAGTCAACGGTAGTCAATACAAACTTTACAACTGTTTTTCACATGTATTGGAACCAATTATTTCTTTTCATTTGACACAACTATTATTCCTATTTTTTAGGCACAATTTTCTCTGGGCTAACCCATTTACTCTCAGATATAGGATAAATTATCCCCGCAGCAAGTAATTTACTGAATTCCAATTTTACCACTTCAAGGAGAGTGGGATTCAACTGGAGTTGAGATTGTCTTACGGGTTTAGACTCATCATCCAAAAGTATATGTTGCATACAAATATATGGGCTAATCCTAGGAATATCATCCAATGTCAATCCTATTTCCCTTTTACACTCTCTCAAAAGTTTGAGTAGTTTCGATTCCTATTGTGGAGAGAGGTTATTGGAAATAATGACGTGAAATTGGTCAATACCCTCAAGATATACATATTTTAAATTATAAGGAAGTTGTTTAAGTTCCAACACTAGTGGTTTATGGATAAAGGGAAGGGATTTAGGGGGAGTGAGGTCCATTAAACTATCTATCTGCTCATGTTTATTATCTAAAGATAGAGAATCTATTGAAATGAGATTTTCAGAATCATTGACGGTCATGGGAACCTTGGAATGAACACACTCATCAATTAAAGCACAAAATTTACACTTTTCATAACCCACAAAACACTCAAAACATGAATCAAATCTCAAATCATACAAGGGTGAAGTAAAGGAAAATGAATCAGATTTTGGGTTGAAGAGATAATTGTGTGTGTGTGCATCGTTTGGGAGAACTTCCATCGAATAGACAGGAAGAGTGGAGTGATCTTCGATGGGGTGTTTCATAGCCTTAAGGATGTTAAAAATGACATTTTCTCCCCCGAATTCCACAGACAAAATACCATTGTGAACATTGATGATTGTCTTTGCTTTTTTGAGGAATGGCCTCCCAAGTATGAGAGGAGAATGTCCTTGGGTTCAGGTATCTTCCATCTCAAGAATGTAGAAATCAGCAGGGAAGATGAGATTCTTCACTCTTACAAGGATATCCTCAATCAATCCTATTGGATGTGTACTACTTCGGTTGGAATGTTTTATGACAATTACCATTGGTTGAATCTCTCCAACCTACAGAGAAGTGTACACAGAGTGAGGCATTACATTAATGGAAGCACCTAAATCTAGCATAGCATCAGAAAAGAAAGTCTCCCCTATGGTACACAGTATTATGAATTTTCTCAGATCTATGCATTTGGTTGGAATTGCTGGTTGAATCAAGGCTGAGATATTACTCCCCAAGTTGACTCTCTCATTCCCCTTCAACCTTCGTCTATGGGTACAAATTTCTATTAAAAATTTGGCATAACAGGGATTTTTCTTGACTGCATCCAACAATGGAATATTAACTTGACCTTTTTTAAATATATCCATTATTTCATTTTCAATCTCATTATCATAGTTTTTGTTAGATTTATAGAGTCTTTGAGGGAAATTTAGATGAATGGATTGTTCGTGGGAATATTTAATGATAATTTGATTTCCCTTTTTGTTTTGTTTTTCTTCATTGGAATCTTTTATGGGTGGAGAAAGAGTGTTTTCTAGAGGGGGACATACCTGTTGCATAGAATCAGTAGAAGGAGAAACTTCTTTACCACTACGAAGTGTAACTTCACATACATTACCTTTATCCTTCGGATTGGAAATGGGTTGGGATGGTAGTTGTCTAGAACCTTGCATCTTAAGCTCACCGATGGTGTTCGTCAATTGCCCCACTTGAGTTCGTAGGTCTTAAATTACCGATTGTGTGGTCTGTTGGAACTGGAGGTTCTGGGTAGCCATTTGATTCACCATATCCTCAAGGATTGGTTCAAATTTTGGAGGAAAATGATGATTGTTTTTAGAATTTGAAGGATAATAAGGTTGCATAACTTGGCCTTATTGATACCAATTCTGATTGGGGTAGCTTGAGTTTCCTCCTTGTCGGTACTGGGGTTGCTCTTGCCACCCTCGATTTGGATTTGGCCTAAATTATTCTTGATTTAAGGGAAGTACTTGTTGGAATGGACGCCTTGGAAACATGGCTACACAAGACTCGGGTGAATCCTGAATTTGGGGGCACTAGTCTGAAAAATGAGAATTGTCAGAAAAAAATACCACAATGTAATAGAAGATGGGGAGATTGTGAGTTACCTTGTTCTTGAGATAACTGCCTTAGAATGGTATGCATCTCATCAAGATTTTTATCTACCTTTTTTTCTAGAGATGAATGAATTACCTCATGAACTCATAGAGTTGGTGCAATAGCTCATGTACCAAATTGTTGTGCATTTTGAGCCATGTTGGCTATTAAGTCACGGGTGACAGAAGGAGTTTTATCAACTAGGGAACCACCAGCTACAACATATATCATTCCACGATCCATGGGGATAAGTCTCTCAAATAAGTATTTAATTAGAAATTGATCAATAATTTGGTGGTGGGGGAAGCTTGAGCAAAGTCTTTTGAATCTCTCCAAATATTCATGAAGGGTCTCACCTTGTGATTCCCTAATGCCACAAATTTTTTTCCTAATTGATGAAGTTCGGGAGGAAGGGAAGAAATTCTCTAAAAATAGACTTTTAAGGTCATTCTAGCCCCCAATTGTGGTGGGAAAATACTATATCAAATCTCTGGCTACACCATCAAGGGAGTAAGGGAAGGCCCTAAACTGGATTAAGTCCTCAGACACATTTTGGGGTATCAAAGTGGAGCACAGCATGTAAAACTTCTTAAGGTGTTTATGAGGGTCCTAACCAGGAAGACCATGGAATTTGAGAAGTAGGTGGATGAGTCCTGATCTCAACTTAAGGTTGGCTGCTTCCTCAAGATATTGGAAGTACGCAGGTTGGTACTCCATATCCGGGGTGGTCAGTTCTTTTAAGGTTCGATTATTTGCAGCCAGGTTTTCTTGGGTTTTATAGGGTTAAATTTTTGATTGGTTTAGGACCAATTGAGGTTCCCCAAGGGGTTTCTCAGTGCTACTTGGTTGAACCACTCTAGATTCCCTAATTTGTGAGTGAAGTGTCTTTTCAATTTCAGGGTCAAATTGAAGGAATATTTCTTTTTTCTGATCGAGTCATGCAAATAAGTTGTAAAGTTTGTTTTTTATGATATTTAACATGGATAAAATAACTTAATAATGCTGAAAAAATAATATAATGTTATAATACAGAATTATAGAGAGGGGGATGGAGAAGAAGAAGAAAATAGAGTGAGAGAGGAAAAACACAGAAAAAAACCAAAATTAAAGAAAAACACCCTAAACAAAAAAATCAAATGGGGGTGGGGTATTGAAAGGATTATTAATTAAGAAGTAAAATAAATAAATAAAATTAAATAAATAAAATTAAATAAATAAAAAAACAATGATCTTGTCTCCCAGGAAATGATGCCAAAATTTGATCGCGTTGTCGAGTGCGTCAAATTAGTTGTTTAATTTTGACTAGAATTTCTGCAGTATAGCAGCAACCCTAGGTCATCTCTCGATGGAGCCTTAGATCATTAATTTAAAAGAGGGTTTTGATTACGAAAGTATAAGGGGAATAATATTTTATAAAACTTGGTGGTTTGATGATTTAAGATTAAAATAGAAAATGAATGAAATAAAACAAATTAGAAATTAACAGAATTAATTAAGCGTGATCATCCCGAGGTACTCTCATGATGTTCATCCTTCATAGCTTCATGATATAGGGCTATGATCTTTTAATACCTGGTTTGTAAAAACTATAACTAGAATTTTTCTGAGTTTATACTTGGATACCTCCTAGGGTTCAGTCGAAAACACACAATCATTCACCGGACACCACCGATGATTGGGTGATTTTTGTTCGACATCCTAACCGAAACACACCAAGGAAACACACGAAGAACTCGATGTGCTGTCCAAGATTGTATTTTATTTCTTTTTGATACCATGAAATAAATTTAAATGACCTTGAAAGTGATTATGTGAGTTCAATTGAACAATATGAACCACACAAACACCGCAATTGGAAGGGGGAAAAGAAAGTGGTGAACGGTGTGTGAAACATCACATGAATGTGTACCCCCAAACATGATCATACGAGTTGAGCATAGAATACCAGTACATAACTCAATAAAATTAGAATTAATGATGATGAATAAAAACAATATACAAACTGTAATTATAAACATCATTCAATATAATACAAAAAATGAAGCTCGGGATTACATCACGTTCCTCCCCGGGTGATCACAGGGGGTTTAGAAACCAATGGGAGGGGAGGAAGAAGAAGATGTTGAAGTAACACTTCTCATAGCCTCCAGAACTTCTAGTGATAATGAAAATTCCTATTTGGGAATCCAAAATGGAAGCACCTTTCCTCTGGTTTGAACTCACAAATGGGGTGCCCAAGGATCCAATTTATAGGCAAAGTAGGAGGGGGTTTTGGGAACCCTGATTTCAATAATCCTCTTGGTCCATCGGTTTGGATGATCAAAAAGTAATAAATCACATTGGAGAAAACTAAAAGGTTTTTGGCAGACACCTTGTCTACGTCCATGCCATATTTGGCGCCCGGATATGAAATATAATAAGAGATATTGTCGAAATACAGTGGCACGGTTTTGAACCCGTGCAGATCCACTTTATTGGATAGATCAGTTTGTATGGGCCTATTAATGATCGAATTGGGCTTAGGTTCCTTCATATGAAATAAAGATAATGGAATTTAGGACCAGACCAAAAAGTTTCAGCCCATTGAAATTCACAGTTAAGTAGAAACATGCGTTTTAGTCCACTGGTGTTCTTGGATCATGTGCAGATTGGCCAATCTTTCTTGGACTTCATCATGGGTCCTCCAAATCACCTCCACCAACAATAAATTTTTTAAAACAAGTAAAATTTACCTTTTTAACAGTGTTAAAAACAAAATAGTTGAATCAATAATGGAGTAAAATTTCTAATTATACTTGTAATTTTCAATACAATACCAGTTTAATACATTGGTATAAGGGTGAAATAGAATAGTGAATCTTGGTAAGATCAAGTACATGTATGAAATTGTTGAATATAAAAACACAAATCAATCATTCCATGGAGGTGGTAGTCCATACATATACATGGATATTGATTTCATTTTCTATAGAAAAAAGATAATGAGTAATATGAATTATCATTTTAGAATGTAAAATAGGTCATTAATATCTTGATTATATATATTAAATCTCATATTATGAAAATAATTGTAAGAAGGTGAAGGAAAACAAGATATGTTCTGTCATGGTGGTGGTAGTTCAGACAAAACATGAATGCCAATTTCGTTTTTCTTAGTAGTAAAGGGAAAGATGGTAAATGATTATACCATAGTTATAATAACATATAAATATAATAAATAAAATAATTTTTTCATTTAAATATGTTTTAATGGATTTTTAATAATAAGTTCACATATAAAAATATAAATGAAAAAAAGTGATAAGAAATTTATACCTCACTTATTGGATTATATATTTTGAAAACGGGGTTAAACTACTGAGGGATGGTATTTTGAGAATATAATAACCTCTTTAATTTGTATAGGAATTTTTATGAGAGGTTTAGTAATATTTTGGACTAAAATAGGTGGGTTTTTTCTGTGATGGGAAGTGAGGACATGAGTTACCATTTTTAAGTTAAAAACGATGATATTTTATAAATACTAAAACAAATTTAATAATGGGAAGTCACTATCTAAGAAAGTGGATCCAAAATTCAGAAATAATAGGTATGATAAGCGATAATGTAATAATAGGCCTCAAACAACCATTCACACTCATATTTTAAATACATTTTCAACTTACTAAAATTAGATTTTTAAATTTTACCATTTTATCTTTTTCCATGACAATTATAAATTTAAAATCCATTTTATTTTATTAAATTTCTAAAATAGATAAGATTAATTTTAAAATACTAAATCTAGATTAATTTATATATTATTTGTTTAGAAAAATTTTCACTCATGATTTAAAAATGTAATTATATGTTTTTATTTTTTTTAGATTTTATAATTCATAATTTCACTTATAAAATACAAATTTTTCATAAAAATAATTTCCTAAATTTGCAAGTAACACTTATAATCTAATAATTCCATAATATTCTTGTTGTTTAGAAAAATAATATATTTTACTATTCACCTTCAAATCAATATTTCTAGAAAAAAACAAAAAATTTACCCTAAGATAATATTTTAATTTTTAATTTTAAAAACGAAGTTTATTTTTTTAATTAAACATTATAAATTAAATAAATTTAATATTTAAATAATATCCTAAAGCATAAAGAATTCTTCTATAGGGAGAAAAGCTTTTTAAAATACTAGATAGTATAATTATTAATTTCTATAAAATACTAATTAATCTATAATTAAAAAATTAATATTATATTATTTAATAATAATATAATTAGTTTTCTTTAATAAATAGTATCACATATAAAAATATAGATAATTAAACATAATAATAAATTAATTAAATTTGTATAAAATAACCTTTATTTATTTAATTGTATATATTAATATATTTCTTAATTCAGTTATTCCTATTAGTACATACTAATTCAATGGATGATTTTAGCAGCCATATTTAATAATTATAATATATATATAAATATATTTGTTTCATTTTTAGTTCGATGTCTTGGGTGGAGCAAGCTATCAAACATATTAAAATTAATTAGAGGAAAATATATTTTAAAATTTAGAGTCATTACATTCTATCCCTTTAAATAAATTGTTCCCTCACAATTTTAATTATTTTTAACTAATTAAATTTGGTTTAAATATTCTTAACATATTAATCATTTAGGATATAACTTTCAATATGACATCTAGCTTACAGTCTTAGACCATATCAAGTTACTTATCATTCCTTAAACAACATTATCCATTAAAACAATCATGTACCCCAGTGTGTATATACCCTAATCATACATTCTACATACTATACCTCTCCCAAAATCATTTTAATCTCTAAGATAATGAACCACTATGAGATTATATATTCCTAAAAAATTGACATATTTTAACCCTTAAATGTATTAATCATTAGTTCACAAAGTCACAATCAAATAAATATATATAATAATCCCAAATATTTCATAAACCTTTGAAAAAAAAATCATGCATCACTTTTACATGAAATTAGTAATCAATTATAAGGATATCAATACAATTTAACTCACATTTCACCAAATCAATCAACCCTTTATTACCTCAACATCAATAATATATTAAACCTATGAGTTTTCATTACCACAATCATGTTATCTCAAATTGTTATTCCCAAAATATATCCTTTTCATAAAATCACTATTCAAGGTTATTGATACCCATTAATATATGTTTCCAATCCATTAATGATAAAAATATTGTAGAAAATTCATTAAGTGTTTCATATAATTCTCAATTATTTTTGAGTATAAAATAATATCATTGATAAATATCACCCATTAATGGAAATAGATAATATTATCAATAATTAATTTATAGTATGATATCAACCTTACATCCTTAGGGAATATTAAGAAACTCACCTTTTCCATCATAATAAGTATATACTAATATCCTCCACAATTTCAGTAAGATCCCTTATTTAGTTATAATACATAGTGGTTTCTAGATATATAACTTTCTAATCATTATTTCCATGATCCCGTTTAAACCAAATCCTAAAACCAAAATGTTTATTCTAATATCAAAAATATGAATACGAAAACATGATTATGATGTTGTCTTCCAAAATCGAACCTTCCAATCGAACCTTTGATACTTTTTGTTTTAAACTATGACTCACTTTATTCAATCATTGATTATCCCTGATCATTATTATATTAGGTTCTCAAACATAATTAGCTAACATCATACTAAAATAATTCATAATGTTTTATTAAAGAGAATTTGAATTAACCAAAACATATCCCATGATGTTCAAACCAAGATTGTAGTTATGAATCTTTGTCATGAACTCTGTGTTGATTTAGTTAATATATAGAAAAACATTTTTAGCGTTATTACCCCTTGGTACCTCTGTTCTATAGCATAAAATAACATATATTATATTGATATGAATATCATTTATAGGAAAACCACATACTAAAAACATCACAAAAAGTTCATGATGATAACCTATACATATATTTATCCCTAAGATATTCTAAAATTTATTTATTATAATCCAAAAAACATTCAAAATTACCTCAACTGACCTAAAGTGTTATCTATACCGTTGACATTATAATGAAGAATAAATTATTTACATTTTATTATATTTTCAATTCACAATTTATCCTCAACTGATATCATCCTAAACTCCATAGTTATCTAAACTCTTCTCTTATACCAACTATAACATACCACATATGAGGATTTCTACTCCACATAAATTTAAAAAAATATTATATTACAATAAACCGCATGACTATTTAAGTTTAATGTTTTATAGAATTAAAAAAAATTAACTAAAAAAACCCATTTTCTATGTATAATTTGGACATTGTTCCCATTATATATGAAAATACTTAATCTATAAGAAAACTTCAATATCTCCAACAATTTCTCAACATAAGAAAATATTATTTAAATTCCATAATTTTCATACATTCATAACCTAGGGAAATGAAAAAAAATAAAGGGTTGATGTCAGATGCTTTTTAAGGGTAAATATAAGAAATATTAATCAAATATCATAAGTGAGCATAATATGAGAATATATTTATAATCAGTATACATAAGAAACTTATACCCAAAAAATAATGGGTCATAAATCAAGGTATAAGGCTTATATTAACATAATATTTGAATCAAAAGTGTGTGGAAACATGATTCAATAAAAATTATCAAGAGAGAATAACATGGTCAAGAGAAAAAACATAAAGTTGCAGAACATATTTCAAATATGGAATAAATATTAATACGGGGAGTCATTTATTTCATTATCCAAACCATTATTTTTCATGATTATAAGCATTTAAAATGTATTATTTAGTACTTATCTTATGATATATAAACTTTTAACCAATGCATTGGAGGGAGATATAAGATCCCACCCATCATTCATTCATACATATGAGTTCCAATTGAAAATCATTCACTTATCACATCATAAAGAACTCATAGAAATAAATTGTGTATCATAATACATTCAAATAAAAATCATTCACTTTTTATAGTATAAATAACCCAAAAAAAGAAAAATAATTTCATTAAACACATCATAAAGAACATATGGAAAGGAATTGGGGTACATATACTTTTAAAATAAATTTTCATGGGGAAATATTTCATGATTACATCAATAATCCTAACATAATAATCCCAGGGAAAAGAAATTGGTATCCAATTACATCAATTAACTTACTATATAAATACCAATAAATCATGAAAATAATGAACCTGATATTTACAACATATAGATAAAGTTTATATGGTTAAGAAAAATATTTCCCCACATAATAAATACATGAAATCATGGTGAACTCCATTCAATAAAATGAATCAATAATGGTGTACTCATATAAGAAATAATTTAGAGATCGATTTTGGGTTGACACTGATAATAATTAGGAATGACAAGGTCAGTTATGGATAATTATTCCCAAATAAATGAGAATTAATTAATACATCTAGATAAATAAAGTGGATGGTTTTAAAATATTATATCCCAAGTGTATTAAAGGAAGCACATAAGGATGTTGATATAGTTGGAAAATATGCTTGTAAAAGAATACATTGAAAGATATCACACAAGAAGGAAGTAAGAATGAAATTTATTGATATGACGAGTCCAATAAAACAATTCATAAATATAAACTTTTGTTAGATAATAAATAATTTAAAAAAAACCATGAGTGTAAATATTTTTTGAATATGAAAAGAAAAATGGAGGTGAAAAAATAAAAGAGTTTTAGAAAACATTTTTAACATTAACATAAAACAAAAACATACATGTCACTTTTAAAAGTATATTTTTAAATGCTAAAGTGAAAAACTTTCAAAACATTGAATTTGAAATATAATCTCCAATAATAGATCCTTGAAAATGAAATAAAATTTTCTATAAGAAATATGGATCCAAATATTAAACATTTGACAATAAAAGGAACCTTTTTAATACTTTTAAATTAAAATAGTTGAAAACCCACAATGTAAAAAGAGTAAGACAAAACTCTTTGTATTAAAAATTAGTTTTCCTAATTATTATTAAAAATACTATATACTTAAATATTATTGTGGGATAACCCAAAAATGGAATCATAATTTTTAATATGAAACTTTACTACCCAAATAAAGGATATTTGAGTTATCAACATCCCTTATGGGAAACATACTCTATAAGGTAAGAAATATATGAGTAGGATATATGTGGTTGGAATGTAAATCCAAGAAAATGATATAATACCATACAATTCAATATAGGGTAGTATTTACCCAATGTATTTGAAAAAAGTTCAATAGGATGATCATAACTCAATGAATGAATGTTGAGTTACTAAAAAACATACAATTGGGGTAACAATTGAATCAATTATAATTTGAATAAGTGAATTTTATTTGGATTAGTGTCTCCCATAGGTTATAAAAAATGATTATAATATATACATCAGCAGTAAATACATCATAAAAGGAAATCATCATGTAGAAACTGTGAGACTGAGAAACCCCTTAAAACCTTTTTAACTTTTTAATCAAAACACCATGATATTTAGTAATTTAAATAGAACATTAAATATAATTAAACATAACATAATAATTATTCAAAATGATAATGGGGAATAATTTTTACAATAAAAATTAAACATTTTGTATAATATAAATATGTCTTAAGGAATTCGTATTTGAGACAAGGAACCCTTACCTTAATTCCCACTTAGTTGAAATTTGATCTAAACTCCTGTATAAAAAAGGTACTATCCTAATAAACCTTTTTATAATTTTTTTAATGTATATTATCTTTTATAAAATTTATTAATAATTCTTATATATATGTATATTAGTTTGTTATTATTTATTTTTTGGTATTGGTATTGAGTAATCTTGATATTTTTGAACTAGTTTTGTAATATAGGTGTTGTTCATCATTCTTCTCCCAAAGTTCATCATTCAGATATCAACCAATTTACTAGAATTATTGTTTTATAATTATTTATAATGTTATATTAACCTATTTATTTAATATATTACTAGAAATTAAAATCACATATTCATCAATGATATAAATTTATATCATTATTCAAGTAGGTTTTTAAACTGTAAAAAACAAGAATATACCACAGTTAGTGTATGGTTATGAAGTGATTTAGTTGTAATGTCACTATAATATAGTCACAATGAAAACATTTTGTATTAATTAGTGTGTTATATTATAATTTTGAATAATTATAATAAAAATATAACATGTAAGAAGTTATTTCATAGAATGGTTAAATCATTTTTTTACACCGAGGAAAATGTTTTGGATGATTGAATTTACCATATTTCTTTATGTCTCACATTATTAGTAGGTTGTAAAATTTTCCATTATAGAACATTAATAATTTCATAAAAATTATATTTATCAATTAATGACATTCTAATGGCCATTTATTTAAGGTGATTATGAAAATAGAAAAAAATAAATCATTCCATGGAGGTAGTATTCCACTCAAACACATGGATGATGATTAAATTTTCCATTGAATGAGGAAAAATAGTAATAAGGTTTATAGTTTAAGAATATAAAATAATTCATAAATATCATACTTATATATTAAATTCACTATTTTTTCTATCCTTGTAAGTTGGATAAGGAAAACAAGACACGTCACATCGTGGAAGCTGTAGTCCCCACAAATCACAATTGATGATTTTTTCTTAATAAAAAATTAAAATGAGTTTAATGATTATACCATAATTATAATAGCATATCATCATCATAATTATACTGATGTTTAAATTATAATTTGTTTTAATGTAATTTTATGAATATTATTTCCACATAAAAAATTTTAAATGAGAAAGGAATTATAGATATTATTACCTCAGTTCTTAGATTATCTCCTTTACAAAGGGGGTTAAGAGTCTGGAGGAAGATATTTCGAGGAGAAAAGAAACTATTTAAGGTGTATAATACTTTTTATAATATATATTAGTTTATTTTTGGACTAAGTAAGCATGTTGTAGATTGAGTTGAAATGAGTAGAGGAGTTCCCCTTTTATAAGTGACAAGTGATGGAATCAAATTTTTTCAAAAATAAGAATGCACTCTCATGAAGATGGATCAAAATGATAAATAACAGAGATTTGAATATATATTATATACTTAGAACTCAGACACCCATTCCTACACATGTTTTAAACTTGTTTTCCACTCATTAAAATTATATATTTAACTTTTACCATTTTAACATTTATCATGGTAACTAGTATTTACCCAGGGTAACTTATCATTTATTAACAAAACTAAAATGACCCTTATTACATAATTTGGTCTTAGGGGTTTAAATTTTAAATAATTTTAATTTAATAAAATTTTTAGTAGTGATTAAAATTAATTATAAAATTCAAAGTCAATAATGATTTAATTTTTTATATAAAAATATCACTCATGTTCTAAAAATATAATTAAAGATTTTAAAAAGAATTTTATATATTTAAATTTATAATTTCACATATTAAATAGATATTTTCTCCAGAAATTTTTTAATACATTTTCAAATAATACTTATAAACTAATAATTCCATATAAGATATAGTATTTGTGAAAATGGTATATTACATTATTCAACTTAAAAAATCATTCTATAAAAAACAAGAAATTCTTGTTAATACAATATATTTATAAAGAATTCAAAAATTATTTTAAATTTTCAATTTAAAATTTTAAAATATAGAAATTAAACTTTTACATAAAATTTTAAAGTATAATTAAAATTTTTATAGGAAAATAACATTTTTAAAATACTAGTTGATTTTATAATTAATTTATATAATAAATTAATAAATATATAATTAATCAACCAATGTTATATCATTTAAAATAATAAAATCTATTTTATTTAATATAAAATATAATTTAGTGAATGATAGACACATAAAGACAATAATGAAATAATTAAATTTCTATAAAATAAAAGTTTTATATAAAAATATATATTAATATATTTCATAATACAGTCACTCATATTTACACATACTAAGTCAATGGATAGTTTTAGTGGCCATATTTATTATTTATAATATATATATTTATATATAATTATATTTTAGTTTGGTGTTTCTTGTTGATAAACATATGATCATATTTAACTTAAATAGAGGAAAAAATATATTAAAATATTTGATCATTACACAAGACCAACATGCACACTATTTTAGTTTGAAGAAGAAGTTTAAAACTTGTTTATGTGTTCATTGAAATGACCTTTAAAGAATTAGTGGGATCCAATATAAAAATATTTGAGCTTTTCAGAAGATAGATCACACTTGTGGGAGCCTGTATAAAGAACACTTCACATGTCTAATATAGTAAATATTTGAGAGGAGGATGATACCTTCCCAACTATTGTTTGAATTTTCTAATCACATATAATCACTGCAAACATAAATAGTGATATAATATGTGTCTCTCACTTGAATTGAGTATAATATGAACAAAGTAACCCACCTTGTGGGAAAACCTTATTAAAATAAAAATTATTTTGCATCTTTTAAATTTAATATTTCATGTGGTGTTAATGGGTTTTAGATCATGTGTGATCAATTATTTCTAACATAAGGTGTATGTTCAAATTTAAGAAAGACTAAAAATAAAAATAAAAATATTATGGTAAATTAATTACAACGATTCACACCCCCTCTCTTATTATACCAACATGATTCACTAGGCACTTCAGAATGACTTTATCCTAGGAGAAAAACTACATCTGATAAAGTATAAGTGTCATGGTATACCAATACAGTAAAATTTATGGTAAATTATTGAGTTCCCCCTCACATAAACTAAATTAAGATCTATAATCTCAAGGGTTACTCACGATATTATGTGTGGGAGGAACCATGCCAATGGAAGATTCATAATTATAAAATGATTAGAAATTGATTCTGAGAGATTCAAGCATAATATTTCCTTGAATTTTATCATACCATATCTTGTGTAAGCCACTATGGACCACAAATAATTTCTAATAATGTTTTAGTATCAGGAATATATTCACCCATATTTTTTAAATATGAAAATAAATTTGGTATGAAATGTAAGTAGTTTCAATTCACTATAAACATATTAAATATAAAACAAATTCCCCAAAGTCCAATTTTTTTATGAAATCTTTGATGTATGGGGAGTATATTTCATAAGATCCTTTTTTATGTCCTTTGGTAACTATAATATCTTATTGGTTTTAGAACATGTTGAAATAAGGGTTGCAACTAAATCCACAAAAAATAATGATTCTGATATTGTATATAATTTTGTTAAAACTAATTTCATGTAAAGATTTGGATTCCAATGAGTAATAATTAGTGACCAAGGATCCCACTAAAGTAACAATATCGTATAATATTTGATGAAAATGCATGAAGTGCATTAGAATACATCAACACCCTACCATCCACAAACCAATAGACAAGTTGATGTTCTAAAAAGATATATTTAAGGGATATTATAAAATTTTATTAAGAGATCTAGAAAATATTAGATCCAAATGTTTAAGGACACCTTATGCTTACATGAAATTCGAAAAGAACACTAATTAAAGTGAGACTATATTGTTTCATCTATGGGAAATTTTTTTATTTAAATTTTGATCTAGAACACAAGTATTATTATGAAATAATAGATATGAATCAAGACATGTAGAAAGATAAAAAAAGATAAAAGAATGTTGATTTTTGAACTAGAATTAATCAGAAGGGAATCTTTTTTGAAATTTAAAATTTTCAAAAAAAGAACAAGTGTTTCATATGATAAACTAATTCTTAAAAAATAATTACTTCTAGGGGAGAAAGTGATGCTTTAAAACATAATATTGAAGATAATTCAATGTAAAATTCATTCCAGATAGAAAGGAACATTTATTTTCACAAATGTGTTCCCATTTATTTATATAATGATAAAAAATAATAACAAAATAAGTCATTTACTATTAATGGAGACATGCTATAAAAGTCCCACAATTATCTACCATAACAATGAGGGGAATAGATCACAATCCCCCAAATTGCCTACTAATAACACCCCTAGGTTATACCTTTCCTTAAACCTGTATTTATTTCATTTAATAGATTAAATATCCTTCCAACCAATACATATATTATAATTAATAAATAAAATTACATCATTCAAGTTTGGTGGATTGATCCTTGTTAGTTATTCAAATTTTATAATTTTATGTTTTTACTTTAAAATTTTTATTTCATTTTTTTAATTATTTTTGTGTTTTTAAACCTAATTAGCTCAACTTGATTACCCTTATAAATTTTAGACCTATACAAATTATTAGAAGATCCATTTATTTTGGAAATCAACTTGTATAAATGTTGAGATGATTATTTTTTTCAAATTAAATATGTGTGAAATTTATGAAGAGACCACTATTTTTTTAGTCATATGCTACGACATAATACCCCACATTAAAATCAATTAATTTAGAGACTCCAAAACTAATTTTTACATCTTATTAAAAAATACCTAATTTAATGTGAGAAACAATCCATGCATGAATAAACAAATTTTTCTTAATAATCTAGTCAAAATCATAGAGAATTAAACTTCTTGCCTTCAAAATGATTGATGAATTCCTTGATTAAAAATACCTTTTTACAATGTACTTTAATTTTTTATCCCATGAAATTTAATTATTGAATCACTTAGAAACCATGAATTACCTTATTATTCAACCACATTACTAGCATAAAATCCTTTACTACCAATTTTTAGATGTTATTTCAAAAATAATAGTTGAACACAAGTGTGGGAGTGGGAGACAGATGATATGAAATAAAGCCGTATGATAACTATAATCTACTACTTATTTACCTATCTAGAGGAGATTCATTGGTAATATATAATACTATTTTGAGAATGTATATAAAGATTATTAATGTTGAAGAAAGTTTAATTAACATATATTCTATACTAGGTAAAGGAAGTTAATATTTTTTTATGAAATATAATTATTCCTTTATACCATAAAAATTCAAATATGATCAATATTGAAAAAAGAGAGAAATAAAGCAGAAAAAGGAAGTAAAGAGAATAAATGTTTATGGTTGAAGTGTGGAATGTGTGACCTATGATTTAATATAAAAACGTGTTATAGGTGAATAACTAATAGGGAGAGTTAGTGAAGATTCTATTCTTGGATAAAAACTATAAATATTTCATTTAAAAAAAATGAGAAATATCCCATTATTCTTCCTCAAAATCATTTAACATTAGAACCTACAAAAAATTATCTATAAAAAACTCTAAAAGTAATCATGATATGTATAACTACATGGCTCATTTTTTAGATATTTTGAAACTCAAAAAACCGATGGTGATGTTATCATCATATTTGAATGAGAAAACCCATTCATAAAATTCATAATTTGAGTGAAATATTTCTAAAAAGGTCAGTATAAATGAGTAAGATAGGATAGAAACATTTGAAATTAATTTTATGTAATTCATGGATAAAATTTAATTAAGAATTTCTTGGAGGCATTATGAGTTTGAGTAACATGGTTATTGAATATGAATCTTCCATTGGATAGTGTTTTATACTTTTATTTAATAATATTTTGGTTTATCACTGGTGAAGGAGTCCAAGGTTTAACTGTGGGGGAACTGATAGTGGAAATTAATTCATTATAATTTATTGATATTACATTCATTTTATTAACTCATATTTATTAATTAATTCAGTTTTAGGTAGTTTTGTAATTGGAGTGTCATTTCATTGGATTTGGTCAATATTGATTATAATGGAAAAAATTATGAATTTAATTGATTTTTTGGAATAAAATGATTGAATATCTATTGATAATATCAGTTTTTCTTTTAAGGAACAAATTGGATAAAAATAAAACAATTAGGGAAGAATGTTACTAAGTCTATACATACGAATAATTTAGATGTAGAGGAATAATATACTAAAGTCACTTTGAAGTTGTTAGGGGAAATTTGGTTATGTTTTGGGTTGTTTAATATTAAATCATTCCATGTCTGAGAGACATTAGTTAACTCTACGAATCATGTAAGAATAATTATACTCTATTTAAGATTCATTTCATATTTGTACTAGATAAATTAGAAACTTATAGAGACCTTTAAAAGTCATTATACTAGATTTCAATGTCATTACACTCTACATAAGGGTCACTATACTTTTCATATGAGTCAATACGTCTCCAAAAATGAAAATTTGTAAAAGCATAAAAGAGAGTCGCTTTATGATATGTTAGAGTTATCTCAACTAAATATTGAAAAATCAGTAGTGTATGGTGAAAAAATAAGAGTAGTTTTATAGGTTATATCTCGATTGGTTAGTTGAAAAATTTGAAGAGTATAAGACTATGTCATGGGAAATACAACCATTACATGGAAAGGATATGGAGTGTTTTAGTGATACTAGTAACATTGATGCACCCATGTTGTGGAAGATTAAGAAAACCATAATGGATTGTCGATGGAAACACATAGGAAAAATTAATAGAAGGATTGCACTATGGTAATGGATGTCACATCACAAGGGATGGATATAGAAAAATTATTAAGAGATACACTGTTTCCAATTGTTTTTCAAGATATGTTTTTTAAAGCACCATTACTACATGGAAACCATCCCAACAGTATATCATTTGTTATTATGTTGGATATATTATGTTAACTTAGAATAGTAGAGAATATATGTAAATCAGGTATAGTGACCCTAGAATATTATACAAATCATTACCTTATTTTTTTCATAATTAAACATCATATTACAAGCCAGGGATTGTAATGTATAGTTTCTTTGAGGACTAGGTTCATAAAAATGAAATCATGGGATTGAAAAAAAAAATCTTTTATTTATAATTCATTATGATATCCTAACTTCCTTTTAGTACTTATATATTCATAGGATAACATGGGGATAACATGAACAAAGGGATGATCTATAATCCCATTAAAGGAATAAACATTATAATAAAGTTTAACACAAGGGTTAGAAAGCATAACATTTTGATATAAAGAGGCATGGTACATAATTAATCATAAGGAATCATAACATTTTGAACATGAGATCATATAATCATGTAATCAAAGTAATTTTTAAGAAGCATAAAACATGAATTTAGCACAAGTCCTGGCTCATTGCACATAGAGTATCACATGTCAAGGCTTACCACCAAGACCATTGCACATGTTGCACGAGTCAAGGCTAACCGCCAAGACCATTGCATATAACGTCTCAGGAGAACAAAATTTACCCAATTTATTGAAAAACTATCTGGGCTCATAAATCATAAAATGTTCATTAATATTTGTTTCACATAAATAATTATGTATAATCAATCAAACATAAACATAAGGGTACTCATGGAGAGAAATGGGTATCATAATCATGTCATAAACAATAATGAATGGGTGTATCAAAAAAGTGTCCATAAAATAACGAAATTAAAACATAAATGGACATTTATAAGAGATAATAATAATATATAATGGTAAGTGATGTCAAATATAAGTGTCAATAAGTAATAAGTGTATTTAAGAAATTTTAGCATTAAAATATTTTATTGTGATTTTAAGGAAAATAATAAAGAGCATTTAAAATTGAAATTGGAATTATATTTTTTATAAAACCAGAAGTGAAAAAAAAGGTTTTTCATATTAAAAATCTTGTTTTTATAAAAAACTATGGTGTCTTAAAACAGATGATAGAGTGCACTTGAAATTGGGTAACAATTTGGGAAGTTCCCTTAAAACGGGCTTTCGTATCGTGAAGAATTGAGAAGGGAACCACTAAAAAAATATATTACTAAAATTAAATTATGAATGGATATTGATAAATAATATTGGAACATATAAAAATCATTTATATGATTTAATTAAATAGAAAATATAACTTCATTTGATTAAAAATAAAGATAGAGCAACCTAAAGGAATAATTGAGGTTTGGGTAGAATCCCTTACCATAAGACCGAATGTGTTCTTAACTTGATCTTAATGTCCTGGATAATCAAATTAGATTCATTAATTAATAATAAAAAAACCTCTTCTATATTTAATTTATTTATTTTAATCTTATAACGTTCATTCATGGATTTTTATGTGTTAAGAAGTTCAATTTTATTGTTTGGGAGCGTTTGTTTCTTTGGTTTTCATGACCAGTTTACTTACATACATTTAAAAATAATCATGTAAGATGAGGATGGTTGTCCAGAATCGATGTTATATGTTATGAGGTAACATCCATAATATTAAATAGTTATAAAAATCATTTGTTTATTTGGAGTGAGGATGAATCATTATATAAAACTTTAACGATAACTATTTGGGTTAATTGGCGGTTTTTTTATCACAACGAACTCATTTCGTTTTATAAATTAATAACTTTTATAAAAAATGATTCCAGAAAAATATATAGGATATATTAAGTAAATAATAATCCATTTCAAACAAAAAATAATTTCATGACTAGAATTTAATATGGTAATAGAAATTGAAACGCCGTCGTCCAGGAATTTGATAAATTAACAAATCTCAGATGAGGTTTCCATTTTTAGTATAAAAAGAGGGGAAAGGAGATATGATGATGCATTATTCCATAAGAATAAAAAATTATTTTACATGTAATATACTAGAGGTATCACACCATTTGTATGAGGAGATGTGAGGATATAAAAGAATACTATGGAACTTGAAAAGAAATTGAAAGAAAATGGAAGAGGGTTTTACCTCTTGATTCATTCCACTTGAGAACCTCCATAAGGATTGGTTTTTGGAAATTCATTAAGATGAGAAGATCTTGGATATCAGAGATAGTCATATAAATATATTTGAGAAGAATTTGGACTACTCTCAAGGATTTATAGGTGTGAGGAGAAGAGGTGGTTTGGGGTGGTATTTATAGTAGAGGAGAGGGGAGTTTTCTCAATATTTAATTCATTAGTTTATTATTTTTATGAAGATAAGAAATAGTGATAATTATTATTATAAAAAATATTAATAAGTTCATGTTAGTTATAAAGAATTTCCATTTACATATTCCATGACTCCATAATGATTCAAACTTTCATTTATTTAACACATTTTTGAAATTTTTGAATTTAACTATTCACAAAAATTAATGTATTTCAAAAAAATCCCAAAAAATAACCCTTACCATTTTTGAACATGAAGAATTAAAAAATGAACTCCATTTTATGAAAATAATTTTTAAAATTTGAGAAATTAAAATTTTAATTAAAATCATAATTTACTTGAAAAATACAAATTTGAAAATTAAAACTTATTTTCTAAAACACTTTGAAAAATTAATTAATGTCTCAAAAAATTATATTATTATCATAAGACATCAACATATTATTTTATCAATAAAATTAATGAAAATACAGTTTCTTTTAAATTATTAAATTAATCATAAAATTTTAATTAAATATTTACGACTTACCAATAATACTGACACTATCATATTGTCACTTATAAGATGGATAAATTTTATTTATACATTCATTTGTAAGGTTACTATTCACTTATCTAATTTACAATTCATAAAGGCCACATTAATATTCATAAGGGTAAAATTAATATTCATAAGGGTAAGTTACTATTCACTAAAAATTATGTTTTTCCTATCGAACTCCAAACATCTTACAAATCGCAACGGTGTATGTCATATTTTCAAAATTTAAAACATAAGAATGAAAAAAATATGTTTAAAGGTCAAATAGTATTGTTGTTGTTAATTTAAGCATGATGTGGCATTGTGTTGTAATTTTTTGTGATTATATTATATGACATATTTATATGAAGGTAGTTTCCATTGATTAAACTTTGGGTTGTTACATTTTCCCCCTTATAAAATTTCACCCTCGAAATTTAATTTTACATTCTAAGAGGAAAAAAGTCATGGGTACTTTTCCTTCATCGCTTCCTCTAGTTCCCATATTGCCTCTTCATACTTATAGTTCCACCATAGTACTTTTATCAGATGAGTAGTCTCTTTACGTAGAAATTTATCTCTATGATCCAATATCTTCACTGGCTACTCCTTGTAAGAAATATCATTTCCAACTTTACCACCTATGAATATAGTACATGTGAAGGATATGGTATGTACTTTCTTAATAGGGATACATTGAAGACATCGTCTACATTACACATGGTTGGTATAAGTGCTATTCAATAGGATGCATCTTCAACACGATCAAGAATCTCAAAGGGGATGAAGTACCTAACACTTAGCTTCCCTTTCTTCTCAAATCTCATGACCTTATTCCATAAAGATATGTTAAGGAATACAATGACTCCATCTTTAGACTCATGTTATCATCAATGACTATCTGTATATACATTTTATCAACATTGGGCTTCCTTGATGTGTTATTGAATGGTTTTCACCTTCTACACCATTTTATCGACCATTTTAGGTCCTAGAAGCTTACGATCACCAACTTCATCCAAGCGTGCATGTGTTATGCACCTTTTACCATAAAGTACTTTATATGGTTCCATTAATATTCTAGAGTGGAATATTTTGTTGTAGTAGAATTCATAAAGTCAAATATGTTGGTCCCATACTCCTTTGAATTCCATAGAATATTATCTCGACATGTCTTCTATTTACTGAATAGTTCACTCAGATTGACCATCAGTTTGAGGATGATAGGAGGTACTAAAGTTCAGTTCAGTGGCTAGAGAATGTTGGAGACTTTTTCTATACTTTTAGGTGAATCTCGAATCTGTATATGATATAATAGATAGTGGTACTCCATGTATCCCTACCACCACTTTGATATATATCTGTTCATGATGAACTAATGAGGAGTCCTCTAAAATTGTTATAAAGTGAGATGTTTTTATAATACAATCCACAATGAACCATATAGAATTGTTTTCATTGGATATCCTTGGATGTCTAGTGATATAGTCCATGGTGATATTCTCCCACTTCCATGTTGGTATGGGTAGTGGTTTAATAATCCCCTTAGAATTTTGACTTTCAGACTTTAGTTTATGACATTCCAGGCACTTTGATGTATACTCAGAAATATCCTCCTTCATATTGTCCCACCAATAGTTCTATTGTATATATCAATAGATATTTGTTCTCCTTAGGTGATTGTTTAATGTGTAGCTATGTGCATAATTCAGATGCTCCTTCTTTATCAATGGATCAGATGGTATAGATAATCATGACCCAAATCTTATGACTCCATCCTTTTAAATCTTTAACTTAGAGGATCTCCCTTTTCTGATAGCTTCCACCATTTTCTGAATTTGCACATCATTTATTTGAACTTCCTCTATTTTCTCCCTGAAGGATGGTTGAGAAATCATTTTAGTGAGGATTGATGATTTTCCATCCTTAATGATTCCCATGTCCATCCTCTGCAAATCTAAGAATATTAGATACTTTAAAAATCTCATCATTGATAAATATACCTCATCCTTTCTACATAGAGCATCTACCACCTTATTTTTTTATCGGGATAGTAGTGGATTGAGTAGTCATAATCTGTGAGGATATATAACCACCTTTAATAGAATATATTAATCTCTTTTTGTGTTAATAAATATTTGATACTATTTTGGTTATTATATATCTCACACTTCTCCTTATAGAGATAATTCCACTAGATTTTCAATGCAAAGATCATAGCCATCAACTCATGATCATTCTTGGGATAGTTTTCCTCATGGATTTTCATATTTCATGAGGATTAGGATAAAACTTTATCATTTTGGTTCAAAACACATCCTAATACCTTTTTTGAAGCATCACTATACACCACAAAGAGTTGTCCACTTGTCTAGAGTGTGATTACTGGTGTAGTGTAAGCCTATTTTTGAGCTCCTTAAATCTTTCCTCACATTATTGAGTCCAGAATAACTTCACTCCCTTTTTTGTTAGTTTTATCATTGAATTTAAAAATCATGATAAGTTATTCACAAATCGTTTATGATACCTAACTAGACCCAGAAAGCAGCGTATCTCCATTATAGAAGTTGGAAGTGGCCACTCTTCAATTGCCTTTTTCTTGGAAGGGTCCAAAAATATTACTTTTCTAGTGATAACATGTCCCAATAATGAATCTTCTTTATTCCAAAACACACATTTACTATACATGGCACAGTGTTTCTCCCTTCTCAAAGTCATCTTCACAGTATTCAAATGCTCTTCATATTCCTCCTTGCTCTTGAAGTATATCAGAATATCGTTGATAAAGAATTCCAATTTTTTTCAATGTAATATCTAAAGTGTCTATTCATTATGTCCATGAATATTTATAGAGAATTAGTGAGTCCAAAGGGAATCAATATGAACTCATAGTTTCCATACCCCATTAAAAAGGTAGACTTTGGAATATCTTTCTTTCTGATAAATAATTTGTGATATCCCTATCGAAGGTCCACATTATAGAAATAACTGGATCCACATAGATGATTGAACAAGTCATCTATTCAAGGTATGGGATACTTGTTATTTATTGTGATTTTATTGAGAATATGATAATCAATGAAGATTCACATTGATTTATCCTTCATCTTAATAAAGAGGACTAGTGAACCCCATGGTGAATACCTCAGGCATATAAAACCCTTCTTCAGATTCACCTATAACTACTTATTTAGCTATTCTATATCAACAATGGATATTATATAAGGTGTCATTGATATAGGTTGGGATCTAGGAATAAGTTCAATTGAAAAATCAACCTCTCGATCAGGAGGAATACCATGCAATTCTTCATGGAATACATCGGTGTAATCCATCATGATGGGAATATCTTTGAGAAATATTATCTCCTATATCTCAATCATTTGAGAAAGATATGATTACTCAAAAAGGAAACATTATCCACAATTGAGATAATGATTATGAAAGAGATTCATCTTTCTCATTACACTTCTATAGGATTAGAGGATACTCTGGTATGTGACTAGTTTTCTCTCTTTCTTGACAATTAATGTTGGATTTCTATAAATTTAATCAATCCATGCCCAAAAAAGAATCTAACTCCACTTGAGGAAGTATGAAAATATTTTTTAGGAAGTATAGTCCAGAAACATTTACCAGGGAGGAGTTATATACCTTATACCCAATAATTTACCCATTCACTGCTCTCACAGATAAATCATTATCCAAATTTTGAGGTGGGGTTTGAATAGTTCTATTAAACTTGCATGGTATGAAAGAATGCATAGAACCAAAATCAAATAGTATGTTCACTATTCCTGAATGAATAACTAGAATACCTATCACCACATTGTAGTTTAGATCCATATCAATCATAGTGAAAATATAATCCCTTCCCTGTTCACTTGAAGGTTTTCTTGACTACCTTCAACAACCCTTGGCTTAGGGAAATTGTTCACATAATGCCTATCTTCCTTGCAGTTTTAACACTGCACTAAAAGCTATGTGTTGATCTGAAAAATCCTTTATTCTTCCACGTTAGTTGAATTATTCACATCCCTCCAGAAGTTCTTAGCTACATGTCCCATTATTCTACATTTGAAGCAATTCCAATTTCCCTTTAGACACTTCCTAGGATGCTTCTTCTCATAATGTTTATACGTGGGATGTTCAGTATTCTTTCCATCCTGGGATTTATTTGATGATCCACCCATATTGGACTCCGTTTTCCACCTTTTTCACTAACCCCACCAAAACATGGAGAGTATCTGATCTCCATTTCAACCTTGAGGGAACAAAAAAATCTCCTCATAACTGTCGAAGTATGGAATTTCCCATTATTTTCATAGAATAAGATTTATTCTACTAGATATGGGATCCACCATACTTTTAGTTTTCATGAAAAAGACGAAATCATATCTTGAAATCCTTGTAAATTTTTCTTCATACACCCCAATATACTCATCTACCTTCATATTAAGTTTGAAGAACTTTCTTTCAATCTTCAGATGGAGGGTTTGGGGAAAATATTTATTGAGAAACCTTTTCTTTAATTCATCCCAATACATGGAATATATTTCCCCCTTAGACTACCTATTCTTGATCAGTGTCCACCACTGATCAGATTTCCCCTCAAAACGATAGACATCTATCACGAATTTCTCTTCTTATGATCATGGGAGCATAGAATATATATATTAAATGGAGTTAATCCACAATTCCATGAGGAGGGGATCAAAAAATCCACTAAACAGGGGAGGTCTTTTCTGTATGACAGATTCGATGAAAACATTCTCTTTCCTTGGCGGAGGATGGCATTCAACATGATTCAAGTTATTATTCATAACATGATCTAGCTAAAAAGGTACTGTCCTGAAGTTTTGAGCACCAATTCCCATCATATTTAGTATTTAGTTAGGGAAATATTCACATTCCCTAGAACATTTATTATTTTAATGTGTTATTCTATTTACCTCCATTAACTATGAAAATAAAGTGCAATTAGGGGGCTTAAAAACGTAGATAATAATTATAAAATGAAACTTTGAATATAAAAGGATACAATTTTAAAGGAAAATTATATTCTTACTTGTGATTCTTTATGTTTAAATCCAGGTTATCCTTGATATGTTTTTAACTTATATTCTTATGGCCTCTTTTTTATTCCCTTAATAATGGTTTGTAATGATCTTATGAATTTTCGAAAGCATATCCATTGGGAGTGTCAAACCCGGAGCATTGTAAGACTCATTGTCATGTACCAAGGTAACCCAAGTCAGGCCCGTAACACCTTGTTATAGTTTTTAATCCTAGGTACATCTTTGGTAGAACCATGTCAACTTATATTATCCATACAAGGATGCATTTTATTAATAAAACACTTACTCTATACTAATGACAATTTAGGGATTTTTTCTTATACTTAGTCATACCCATAAGTTTTTTATTAAAGTGATCTATTCCAAATCCCCCAAAATAACTAGAAAATCCTCTAATACCAAATATATTGACCCTATCCTTTTACATATAATGTGACATGATTTTTTGTATAACTAAAACTCATATTACAAGACCAGGGTCATAATGTCTGCTGTCTTGGAGGACTGGGTACATAAAACTGAAATCATGGGACTGAAAAAGACATTTCTTTATTTATCATCTATTATGAGATCATAAATTCATTTTATCCCTAAAATATTCATAAGATAAACTAGGTATAACAAGAACAAAAGGATGAGCTAGAAGATCAGTAATGGAATAATCATATTAACAAATATTTTCACATTGGTTAGAAGTAATAGCATATTAATTTAAAGAGGAATAGTACATGATTAAACATAAGGAATCATAACATTTAGAACATGGGATCATATAATCATGGAATCATATTAATGTGGAATAAACATAGAATATGAATTTAGCATGATTCAAGGCTCATTTCACATATAGTATCAAGAGTCAAGGATAACAACCAAGGTTGTTTTACATGTAGCACGAGTCAAGGATAACTGCTATAGTCGTTACACATAACGTCTCATGAAACTAAACATTACCAAATAAATTGGAGTGTGATCTAGGTTCATCCATCATTAAAGTTTCATGAATTTGTGTTCCACATAAATAATCATAATAATAAATCATATATAAACATAGGGGTACCCATGTAAAGAAATGGGTAGCATAATCATGTCATATAGAGATTACCACCTGAGGAATGTTATCCGAGCCACCCCAATAGTTTGTCGCCATCACACACCTTAATCTCTAGTCTTATGATGGTGTTATAAGGGGTTATGTAACAAGACCTTAGCACTTTGCTTATGTAAATTATTTTTGTATATAATAATGAATATACTTTCATTTTATTATTGTTACCTTGTAAATAGTTTTTAAAGCACAAATAGTATTTTTATTTAATGTTCAACTAAAAAATATATTTTGATAAATTGATGGATTTTTGAATTAAATAATATTTTAATAAAGTATTATAATTATTTTTAAATTAATTTTTATTTAATATAAATGATCATATAATTTTATGAATGCAATTGTACTTTTTATGAAGGCTTGAAAGCCATTTTTGTCAAAACCAATGAATTTTCGATAAATGTTGGGTTTTAAATTAAAAGGTGAAAATTAAAATATTTAGAAAATTATTTAGATAAAATGAATATTATTTCTGGAATCAGGACGTCGAAATTATCCAATAGTGACTTTTTCATAATTTTCTGAGAGAGTCAAATTTTCGGTAAAAATTAAATACCGTTTAAATATATAATGTGTTTTATGACATCATAATGACCCCATAGTGATGTAATAAGATAAAATAAACTTTATTTTCGTCCAATATATATTTTACCATTAAAATAATGTGATTTTGGGTTGGTTTTATTTATTTTACAAATAATTAGTGGACCCTTCAAGACTTATTAAACATTTTGTCTTTTTAAATTGTTTTCCTTGGGAGTGTGACTCACCTCAACATAAGAAACCCCAATATTTTAAGAATTTAGGACTTTGGACTTATAAAATATTGTTTTATACTTCCCTTTGCCAAAAAAATGGTCAAAAACCATGGTATGGTTTGTGGTTTGGATTAATTTAATGTGAGGTGTCCCAAACCTAAATAATAAATAATTCTGTCACCTTTCCTATATAAATCCACCCAAGATTCTACTTCCTTTACACTCAAAGCCTTTTTAGTTCGTCAAACCTCTACCATCCTCTATCTAGAATCCTCTCAATGTGCCTAAATCACCCAATAATCATCTCTCAAGCCTCTCTCAAGCCTTTGGAAGCACACTTCCAAGTAAGTGTTTTTCTTCCTTTCTCATTTTTGTCTAATTTTATTAATGTTGTTATGCCCTTTTAATTTCAATTATAAATGTTGGGGTATGGTTTCCCACCTCCCCCATATTGCCCTATTTATGTTTTAATGATGGGATACCCCTTTCTCTCTCATTAAATTCCTCCCATGTACATCCGTTACTATGCTGAAATTCCGAATGGAATTTCTCTCTCCTCATTTACATTCAAGAAATTATTTTATATCACGAATCTAAATTCCATTAAATTTCTTGGGACATATATCTATATGACCCCCTTTATATCCATGTCATTTAAATATGATGACACACACCTTTCTCTCTCATAAACCATTTTTATGAGTTCTTTTGTCACATCGTTATGCTGCCAAAATTGCATCACACTTTTCCAAGACAAAGTCATTGTGTAGTGAATACCATGACCATTTCTCTATCAAGGGTATTAACCTTTATAAACATTTAATTATTGTTTAAAGAGTTTTATTCATGTATTCCACATTATTTTATCATGTAATAAATGATTATGTTGAATGATTCAATGTTTTATGATCTATGTGGCACACTTATGCATGAAATTAAATGTTTAAGAAGGTGTGCCTTGATAGCGCACCAATGCATTGGGTAAAGTATAGTATCATGATATGTTATGTGAAATGGGTGTTTACTCATGCTAATTAAAGTGAAAAGAGGTTATACTCATGATTCATGTGCAATGAGGGTTTACTCATGCTCCATGTGCAATGAGCCTTGGCTCATGCTAATTCAATGTTAAGTGTTGTTGCCACATTTCCATGCTATGATTATCATGCTTTATCATGCCATTATGTTTATGATTTTCTTGTTCTCTATCGACATGCCTATTTTATAACATGTATTGTATTTCTCATATTTTTCCATGACTATTCCCTTACTGGGCTTTATAGCTTCCCCTTTTCTTATGCTTGTCCTCAGGTTATCCCATGCAATGCTTAGTACGAGGGAATATAGTGGTCATGTAAAGGAAGTTTTCAATATGGATATTGTATTTCATGTTTTATGTTGTTATGTAATGATCCTAATCTCCAAAT
Source organism: Viscum album (assembly GCA_963277665.1). NCBI lineage: Eukaryota > Viridiplantae > Streptophyta > Magnoliopsida > Santalales > Viscaceae > Viscum > Viscum album. Next base: position 1,553,547,332 of record OY728125.1, on the reverse strand, counting down.
ACACTATACCTCTCGATCTTCTATGTCGTATCAAGTGAAATTTATGAAATAAATTAGGTTTAATTGTGTAATAAAAAGAAGAGTTGTCATAGTTGGTATCAAAGGAAAAGTTTAGTAATTTTTGGGATTAGGATTAGAAAAAACTAGTAAAGCCTTATAGACAAGACTAAGTATAATAAAAAACATCTTTAAGTTCTTGTGAGTATTGAGTAATTGGTTTATCAAGAAAATAAACCCTTGTCTGGATACGACCAGGTAGAGGTGGCTCTGGCATAGATGTATCCTAGGGGTAAAACCCCAAAACACCACATTGAGCTAGACTCGAACGGGAACTGGTGCATGAAAACGGGCCTTTCTAAACTCTTGTTTATGACACTCATGGGGGATATGCTTTGGTGAATTAACTATATTAGTACAAACCATTATTAAGAGACTAAAAAAATTCCCTAAGAATATATATTAGAAAGTAGATCATGGATAACATAGACTGAGGCCAATAGATCCATATGTCAAGGAAATAAAATTTATTTATAAGTCATCAGTTTTGTCCATGGATTACCCTTTATTTGTTACCCCTATATTTCCTTTTATTCCAGACAATGGCCAGTAATAGGAGGACTCAGGCTAACAATCGATGTGAAGATCAATGTGATGACTATACTAATGAGATGCCCAATCCAATGAGAGAGGGAATCACGAACTTTGTCATGCTTCTCTCTCAGCTAGCTCAAGATTTGAATAGAAACATGGGTCAAGAGGAAAGTTCACCCCCCCCCCCCCCAAGAAAGAACAAGTCACTATCGAGAGCTTCATGAGACAAAGGCCCCCTACTTTTAATAGATCATCTGATCCCTCAATCGCTGAGCAATGGATCAAATCAATTGAAAAGATCTTATCCATCCTTCAATGTTCTGAATAAGAGAAGGTTATCCTGGATTATTATCATATGGATGGTGAAACTGATCAATGGTGGACGTTGATCAAAAATATGATGCCCGAGGAGGATATCGAGGAGTTGGAATGGAAGGATTTCCAGAAGATGTTTTTTGATAAATATTTTACGTGCACCCTCCATCTTAAGACGGAAAAGGACTTCCTTGTCCTTAAGAAAAAAGATGACGAATCTATCAGAGCGTACAAGGAAAACATCACAAGGCTTGCACGATACACCTACGGCTTTTTCATTACCCCCGAATGCAAGGTTGACCACTTCTTTGGTGGGCTGAAACCTAGCCTCCAGAAAGTGATGATGATCCATGACTTCGACAGCTATAAGGAAATTGTCCGATGTGCCCTCAAGGTCGAAATAAAGATCGGATAATCTTAGGGGTATCATGGGGATAAGAAGCGTAAGGTGGACTTTAATGCTGGTGGTCCGATGGATAAATCCAACGGTGCTAAGAAGATCCAACACCCCACTTTCCAAAAGTGCGGAAAGAAGCATCTTGGAAATTTCCTGAAGGGGATGAGGAAATGATTTATGTGTGGAAGAGAAGGGAAACTGGAT